>JAJNNQ010000075.1:76085000-77335000 GCA_027886175.1 Phylloscopus collybita | reverse complement strand
ATATAATAATCCTGAAAAAGACAGATTTAAACTAGATTTCTATTGTGGTGTAAATAGAATTTGGGAATGGAACATCAGATCAAGACTATTAAAAAAAAATTCTAAGGATTGAAAATGCATGTAACCAGAAACTGATATTAGAAATTCTAAATTTTTCACACTTTCCTTGAGAAATCTGTTATTGTCACAATAGGTAAGATTTCATAATCCAAAAATCAAGAGGGAAATATAAGGAACCCAATACTTGGAGCTCTGTTTTGCTGTCACAATTTGTGACAGTAATGGACCTGCCTTTGTCTTGACCCAGAATATTTTCCATTTTATTTACTCCCTTTGTCCTGGTGAGGATAGGGAATGAGAGCACGGCTGTGTGGGTGTTTGGCAACCAGGCATGGTCAAGCAGAAAGACAAGCACAGATAGCTGTAGATGATGCAATTTGGGAACAAAGTAGACCTGAATATCCTGTTACATGTTTGGCTGACATGTATCAAGACAGTGGTGTGTGATCAGCATTTCAAGGAGTAATAAAAAAAAGACAAAGTGAGAATTGTGATGCTACTTCCCCTGTGAAAGTCATCAGAAGCACAATACAGGAATTAGGAAAAGAATTAAGGATTCAGTTTGTTTCTTCTGTCTGCATACAGTTGAGATGGTTTCCTCTTATTCTCATCAATGTGATTTCTCTGGTTCATGTTGCATTGCAGAAGTGTAAATTGCAACCTAGTGCAAGCACAATATGCTTCTTTGCATAATATATTGCAGAATATTGTTGATATTCTCCTTAAATCAAAATATACTCAAAAATATCCCCTTCAGTTGTTCCTATCCCTCCACCGATTCTTGGATTTTATGGATAATAGGAGCACATTGTTCATATGCAGAATGGTAGAAAGGCATATGTGGAATCTCACATATATACATGGTTTTCTTCAACACAGTAGTGAAGACAGGAAGACAGTTATAACTCAGATTGTGTCTGAGCACCATTTATATAATACAGTATTGCTACGATGAACTACCCAATAGTCTCAAAAGTGTAATCTTCAGAGATTGCTAACCAGAATATGTGTATAAGCTTAACAATAAATTACTCAAATACTTCGAATATTCCTTCCTATGTTAAGTATGGGTGCAATTTGGAAAATGAATTTTGTAGTTAACATTTTTTCTCTTTTAGTTTAATTGAAAGAACTTCCTTCTTTCTGTCGTGATTCTTACAGTAATTTATGAGTAATGCATATGTATTATCTTCTGCCTTTCATCAGCTGAAAATGTCATCACTGAAATAAACATTTTTTGACCATTAGCTCGTTTAAAGCATTTGATCTTGTCTTTCCTTTAAAATAAAAATTCCAAAGGGATAAGACATCTCATAATGCTCTGAAACAGCAGGGGGAGCTTTCACCTTGTTTAGAACTCCACAGTGTTTTTAATTTATCATTCAGGAAAGTGTAACTGAGCTGAAATACATTGTAGAATAGATTTTTAGAAACATTAAATGATTTTTGATTGTATTTCCAGGGCCAACACCATACCCAATCAATAAATAAACAAGAAAAAATAAAACAAACAAAAAACAGACCCACACACCACACAAACAAAGCCAACCTTGCTTATTTTTTCATGGACAGTTTGGTCTTCTGGGAAAGGGGCAAGAGATTCAAATCCCTAGACTAGCACTTTACTATGATGTTTGTCTCACAGTTGGATGCATTCTGCACGTCACAAAGGTGTTTCAATGGTCATAAAGCATTTAACAACAGACTGAAACATACAAATACCTGGTTATACTTGAGCACCTATCAGCTGATATACAAAGGGACATGACCCCATGAGTCTGAAAAACTGCAACAGATTTCTTGTTTCTAAAATAACTGTTTATGATTCTCAGATTAGTAACTGCTTTTCCAGATAGTTTCTATGGAAATCCACTAAGCGTACATTTGTGTTCTTTGTAAACAAAGTATTTATGTATTTATTAATTATTTTCAATTGACCTCTTCCACCATTGGTGCATAATAATGTACTTTCTAGTACCATGCATTTTTTCCTTATCTAATTAACATTAGAATATGATATTGAAACACAAAAGAATAGAGACAAAACATGTGAAAAACACAACATTCATTGATAATTTGTAATTTCTACTCAAATGTTCAGTACACCATCATGCAAGTTAGTCAAACCCACAGAAGTTGCACTTAACTATGTTCATTTATTTGTATCTTGACTTGCAAGTAAAATTGGACACATGCAGCCACAGTACTAGTTCCTGACCTTAAAAACTTTTGGCAAGATATCATTTTATTTTCCTCTTGTATTCAATTGAGTGTTTTATTTTTTTTTTTTTCTTCCAGGTAATTTGTACTTATTTCAGGGAGACATATAGAAAAATCCTGTCTTTATCAGCTTTCTATTTACTTGTATTTATTTTGGTCTTTGAAAAGTATTATTTTCATCCTGCTCTAGCCAGCATTTATTTCTACAGAGTCCTATAATTTCAGATTCCTGATTTTATTAATTTTAAAAAAATTGAGCAATGAAATCTCAGTTCATTTTCAAGAGTTTCAAGAACATTACTTAAAATTAGCCAGTTCAGGAAGTCCAATATGCTTCTTTTACATCTTTGGTTGGTGTAATTACTCATAACTTCATGCTTACAAAACAGCTGAATCAGGCCTCTGAGGAGTTAAACTCAAAGACTCTCCCTTTAATCAAGAGAGCAAAGACAGACTCCATTTTTCTAAATGTCTCAATTTCAACTTTCCTTTTCATACCTCTTACCTATTAGAGACATTTTCTTCCAGATACATGTATCAGGTATGCTAAATCATTTGACTGTATCACCTCAATGTGTGTGCTGTATACTTCATAACATCTGTTAAAATATTCCTGCCACATGTGTAGGAAATTCCAAATTCACCAAATTCCAAATTCACCAAATTCCACTTCTCCTTCAAATCTGGCTTTCAACTTCAACTTTACCTTCTTCATCCAGCCTTCCTTCCACCTTAATTAAAATTTACAAGTGGAAAAAAAACGTGTATCAATATTAGCTAAGGAAGAGAAACTGATTTCCACAGCACATACATCTATCTTTGTTAATATTATTACACTGGAATATATTAATGCTTATTAATAGATCATATATATCATACAAAAACAGCCAAGTAATCCTGAAAAAGAACTGTGATGTAACTACTAAGTATTTTTTATTCATGTCTCTGTATTAACTTCCATGGTCACTAACACATGAATAATTTTAGACTCCCAGACTGCCACTACAGCTGATCTTCTGTTAAAACAGCTGTCATAGGATGAACAGGCAGCTTGAAATGAACAGTTATAGGATTAACTCAGTTAACGCCATTGACAGAATGGAAAGCTGGTTTGCTCTGACATCCTTCTAAGTCATGTCAGGATTTTGTATATCCCAAAATCCCTTACCTTGTTTATTTTTTTATATCATTTGTTCTGTCTTCAACTTTTGGACACATGATTAATACTAATGTTAAAAATCCATGTTCTCATGTGTTATGAAATCCAAGCTCTTTGATTTCTCCTGGAAGTAGTCAGTGATTAGAAAATGACAGTCAGTCAAAGTCTTTGTAAAATAAGTCTTTTTAACACTTTAATTATGACCATATTATTTAAATTCTTTAGTCTCCCAGGGACTCATCTCAAATAAATAAAATCTTTTCTCCAAAGTATTTGCAGTTGTTGAAATTATAAAATCAGTAGGAGAAGGAAAGTATGCAAAGGAATATTATTAAACATAATGTGGGGCAAAGATCTACAGTACAGGCAAATCTGTCATTCCCCTGAATAAAATGAAATTTAATGATTTATAAAGTTATAATGATTGATGTCTTGGGCTTCCTGACTTTTCCAAGGACTTTTGAAGTGATTCATTGAAATTAAGATTTTCATTAAACTACAATCATAATCAGTTTGTTAACATACTGTTCCAAGAAGAGAGAAAATACAGTGAGCCATTTGGAAAAAAATAACACTTTGCTTTTGTCTTTTTTTCCAAATGTTCTGTATGATGTCTAACACATTCAAGTGTTCAGAAAAAAAGATAATACACACTACGGGGGGAACATCTCTCTCATGTTTATATCATCCAGCATGGAAGTTTTTCACCACACTGACAAGATAACATTGACTGTTTAGAAGGCCACATGTTTATGTTAGATACAAACAGATTGAGACACATCAAATACCTTTCTCCAAGGACAATTAAAAATATATTAAAATTAATTCACCATCCAGTAAGAGTAACAAACATAAACAAGGAGGAGGGATTATGATGTAGCCAGACACCTACAAATGCACAATCATAAACTATATATACCTTCAAGGCCTCCAAATGCTATATAGTTTAGAAGAACCAATGCAAAGAAGGCTTGTCTAACCACCAAAGACTAAGCTAAACTTTGATACAGCTCAAGCAAACCAAGGACATGATGTTGGTCTTTCATGCCTTATGCAATTGCCCCAGAGGGTAAGCTGTTACTGTACCTCTGAAGAACTTCACAATGGAGATTAGTAAGGTTCTTTGTATTTCATCTAGGATTTATAAAATTAATTTAAGAGCTACAAAATTTCTTCCCTATTTTGGTAACAGTTGAACCACTGCTCTGAAAAACTATTCATAAAGCTGAGAGTCAGTGCTCTATGGGTCTCCTTTCATGCCTGTAAAATGTGTATTCTGAAGAGAACTCCATTTACAAAAAGAAAGAAAATGCTTCTGAACTTACAGAAAAGGGCTTGCTCTAGGACTTGTAATAGAATTTAAGCAGAACACATCACTGCCTTTACAGAGAAGTCAAGTACTTAACAACAACAAAAGAATATGAACAGTGTGTGGCTGAACTTAAGCTTCCTGAATTAATTAATCTCCAATCCTTTAAAGGGATAAATAGCAACACAGAGTGTGACAATGCTGTACTCAACATGAAAATACAGAGAGAACAGATGTGTATTAAAACTGCACTTTGGTTCACCTTTCCTTGTTACACAGGCAAGGCATTAGGCATATAAGCTAAGTTGCCCTTTCTTCCCACGGGAAGAAAAAAAATCACCACCACTGAGGTGTTTTTTTGTTTTTTTTTTTTGGTTTTGTGTTTGTTTTTTTTTTTTTGGTTTTTTTTTTGGGGGGGGGTGGTTGGTGTTTTATTTTTGTTTGTTTGTTTATTGGTTTTTTGGTTCTTGTTTTTTCCTTTTTTTTTTTTTCTTCATCGTTAGGAGATTCTACTGTAGCAAGAGCCAGAAAAACAGAAGCTTCTTAATTTTTAACCAAAACTTCCATGGCTAAATCTACCTATTGTCTTCCTACAGTCAAAATTAAGTTCTATCACTTTGAGTTGTTGAATTGTTAAAGAAATTGCAATACAAAAGCAGCTAATCCAGAAGTAAAATCAGGTAAATGGGCTGTTTAGATTAAAAATAATAATAAAAAAATTTCTGTCCAGTCTTACATGCCTTATACACTTCTACCAGCCCAGGGCCATTAATAAAAACTCATGCAGCCCAACAGCAGAAGGCACCTCTCCAAGTTTCTAGTGAGTTTCCAAATACACTCAGTGTGGAGGTACTCCACATTCTGGAAACAGTTTGGTTTAGCATTAATCTAGAATAAAAATAAAATCTCAGACAACTGCATAATCCATTTGATCCCTCAGTTTGCTCTCAATATAAAGTGCAGTTTAGTGAATGAATTACATAATCCCATGGATGTTTCTACTCTGACAAAAAAAAACCAAACCAAACCAAACCAAAACAAACAAAAAAAACCAAACCAAACCAAAACAAAACAAAAAACCAAAACAAACAAACAAACAAACAAAAACAAACAAAAAAACCCCCAAAAAAAAAAAAACCAAAAAAAAAAAAAAAAACACCCAAACAAACAAAAAAAAAACACCCTGAGAGATTATGAGATTATTGAAGTGATTGCTGTGATATTACTCAAGGGTATATATAATTTGACTAAATCTTCAGAGTACCAGGTACTTCTGCATTATGAATGACATTATTTATTCTATTCAGATATTAAAATAAGGCACAATACTTCATGAAAAATAATGATTTCAGATTTATTTGGAAGAGCAATGTAGGAGGTAATAGATTTTCTTTACTACAAAGCTCTGGACAAAAAGATATTTGCTTAATTTCTAGTACCTTGTCATTTGCATAACTGGTAACCTACAACTGGATAAACATATTCTTAATTTAAAAAAAAAATATATTTTCACTTTAAAGTCTTGCAGCAGTATTTTTCAGCACATTTCATGGAAGTTGGAATTAAAAGGAAGGAAAGGCTACAATTCACACAACCTCAAATTATTTTCTCTAGGTCCATATACTAAGCAATAAAATCACACACACACACACACACAAGAAATTTGAAAGCAGAAAGCCTTTGAATACATCTGATGAACCCAATACTCATTCTTTTGTCCCTAGGGCAATAAACCTAATCATAAGACATGTTTGCAAGCATACAGAGTTCCAACAGTATTAGAAAAAACTTGTTTAGTAGTGGAAGATAAGAAAAATCTAAGTTTTAGAATTTTTATGGGTTCATCCCTATTTTAACATAGAGTTTAAAAAAATGATTTATCGTGTTTTGAACCTTCACTATGATTAAATAAATTCATTCTCAACTTTTGAAGGTTTTTATTCTCATATCAAAATTCAAATAAACATTCCATTTTGAATTTATATTTCATTTTTTATGAATATTGGTTGATAACCATATGTAAGCAAACCTGACATATTTTAAAAGTGTATTAATTTCAATGGAAACATGATTTTTGTCAGAATACCTCTCTGACAGTAGGGTTTTTCACCAAATTTCTAAGGTGTACAAAGTAACTATGGTAACATATCAAAGACAGTCTGCGAAATGATACTACTTTTTCTCTAGTTATATAGGAAGTATACATATTCTACCTACACATAGAAATGTCTTACATTTTATCGTATTTCATCATTCACAGAAATACACATCCCTACATCAATTTTGAATATTAAAGAACTGGATTTCAGGTGGAGTATACTAAATGCAAGCAATTGTCTTTGATAATTTCTCTGTAAGGGCTGTCAAAAAATCAACTGAAAGACATGCATAATGATCAATTAACTGCTAGCAGTAACTGCTATCAAAAATAATCTTAAAAGCCCACCCTTTTTTCATGTGCCACATTTTTTCAAAAATGTCAGAGACCAGGCAAAGGAGGACCTATTTCATACTAAACAACTTGCTCCTACAGACAGCAAATCAATTTGCTTCAGTAAATTGGTAAAAATGTCTCTTTAGTACTATAAAGACTTAGGACTTTAAGAGGGTAAAACCCTGGAATAACAGTGCTGTCATACAACAGACATTTAGAACCACAGTTTCATAAATCACGAGAAAATAGAAATGTCACCCAGAGTACTGGGTCCAACTCTGTTCAACACCTTCATTCATGATCTTGATGGGATACAGATAACACTCAGCAAGTTTGCTGATGTCTGGAATGTGTGGCTGACACGCCAAAGTGTTGTGCTGCTATCCAGGGGGTATCTTGAATCTGGTGGAAATAGCTGAGAGGAACCTTATGAAGTTCAGCTAGGGAAAGAGCTAAGACCTGTATCTGGTAAAGAGTAACCCCTTGTATCAGAATAAGCTACAGGCTGACTGTCTGGAAAGCTGAAGCGCAGAATAGGACTTGAGGGTCCTGGTGGAAACTACGTTGAACATGAGTCAGCAGTGCTCTCTCAAAGAAAAAGCACCCAACCCTATCCCTAGCTGCCATAGGAAAAGTATTGACCACCAGGGTGTCAGTTCTGTCTCCCAAGTGAAAAGTGATAAGACAAGAGGAGAAGGTCTCCCATTTTACCAGGGGAGGTTTAGACTGGATGTTGGGAAAAACAGCTTTATAGGAAAGGGTTCCCAAACATTAGAATAGGTTGCCCAGAGAACTGGAGGAGTCACAATCCCTAAGGCTATTTACAAGATGGGTAAATGTAAGGCTCAGGGAGGACATGGTTTAGTGGTGAACTTGGCAGTGTTCTGCCAAAATCTTAAAAAACTAAACCTTAACAATTTTATGTGAGAGAACCCCCTGGCACAATGGGATATAATCAGAACAAATGAAAATTTCCTTTGTTTGCCAGAAATCAGATGTTGCAATAGATCAGTAAACCAAAACATTAGAGAGAAAATTGGCATAATGCATCCATTTATTTTAAGCATCAAAAATATTAATTATGTACCTCTTAATAAATTGAAGTTCCTTTAGCACTATGATTTTGTTGAAATTAATCTTACGGACTGAACACTAGCAGAACTTGTTCATAAAAATCCAACAAGGCCAGCTTAGTTGAGAACACCAGCATATTGTTCCTCTTCACACAGTAGCATATCTCACAGTGAAGTAATAAATACTTTCTCTCAAAAATACGAACTAATAAAAGAAACTATATCCTCTTTATTTTCAGATCTGGATCCTCTTCCAGCATTCCTACTCACTTTGCTTTTGGAGGAAACCTTGGTTAGCAAGACAGTTAAAGTGAAATTGTCTCCAACTTTTCCACAAACCAGGTAAACCAGGATGATTTCCACCTACTAAAGCAGCACAAGATTAAAACACTGAAGCATTAAGACCTTTGTATAATTCTTTATGTTCTTGTAAGTGGATCACTTGTAAAGATTATGACTTAAATTTTTTAGGAGCTCTTCTTCACAAAACTTGCTTTTGTTGCCTCCTCTCTAATAAATCTTACAATGCATGGAAAATGGAAGTCATGTATCAAAGTCTGTATCAAAGAAAGATACAGATCTGTAGTACTCATACTAGGACAAGTTTCTCTTATAACAAAAGGACTTAAAAAAATATCCACTGATGCCATAAATTCTGTGATGCTTTGCTTTCCACTCCACATGTGATGATCTCAATCTGAACTTTACTTCCCGTAAGTTTACTTAAATGCTACCCACCAGTGCCAGTGGCTATCATGGCTGCATCTGGTCCTTTTGGCTGTAGCTGACTCATTGTGGATTTGGAGGAGACAGATAACAACCCAAAAGCCAAGAGCTAATGTCAGCAACACACCTGCCTAGCGATAATGCTGGTCAATGGTTTGACTCAAGCCAAGTTTGGAAGAAATTAACACCTATAATCAGTATTCAAATATGACTTTAAGTCAATTATTTTACCCTATAAATACTAGACAGCTCAGGGCCTGGTGAGCTCTCCTGCATGGCAGAGGGCTACATACCAGGATCCCCCTTTGAGTAGAGATGCTTCTCAAGGTTACTTCTTTAGACTGAAAGATTCCTCAACACAGCAGGTCCTTGGTGAGTAATTCATACTGAAATCTTTGGTTACATAAAGGATTGATTGTTCATATTCATATCTTACACATAAAACACTGACCAAGCTTTAAATCTGGATCCAGCTGCATCTAAACTCCCCTCTTAGGAGGAGTGCAGAACATAAGGATGTCCTTTCTGAAAGTCATAACTCTGTGGGAGGGTTTCCCTGACAGTTTTGTCTGATCCGCTCCTCTAAACAGTAAAGTGTACCTTGTTATCAAGTCTTATTCAGCCACTGTAGCATTTATTATCAAAATTTGTTGGTTTATATCAATGAATGTATTGCTGCTTCTCTCTTAAGAGTGAAGTGTGTCACTCCATCCACCCCCAGAGCTCAATTTAATGATGCATGCGAGGTATATTACCCATTTTGATTGTCTTTAGTTGGAGAAAATGAACTCACTTCCAGTTAATGACTGCTGGCACTTCTATGCCTTGTAATCCCTAGCTTCAAGAAGCCATCTCATTATCTGTTATGGAACACAAATGCTTGAAAAACAGCATCTTTTATTCTTCCAGTTTGTGTGCAGAATAATTCAAATGGTTTCCTAACCACTCCAGCATTACTTTAAGGAAAAGCTATTAATAGTAATGCCAGGCAAGATATGCAAGGTTTATCCTGTGATTAAGTCAGATTTATTGGACAGAGGGTAAGTGACATTATAGTTTAAGAGATGAATTTTAAGTAATGTCTGTATTGAAAACTCCTGAACAAAACCCCAAGGGCATAACATAAGGAGAATAATAAAAGCATATATTCACAGCAACATATATAAGCTTATTTCCTGCTGTATTGCATTATTGGTTCACTGTAGCTGAAACACTGCAAGAAATTTATTTAGGAAGAGTGTTCATTAAAATGTTCTATTTGCCTTCTGTGTGATACAAAAATGTCACTATTACCTTCTAACTCTTTTTATGTAATCTAGATTTTCTGCTGATCTGAAATTTTTCTAAGTAAAAAAAAAAAATTCTGCTTCTAGTTGTTACAGAGGATGTCATTCCCTGATGATGGGCATTTTACAGATATCACAGTAGTCAACAGGAAAAAATAGAATATTTTGGAGACACTTCAGCACAAAATTATTTTTTCACAAACATCTGACATACCCTTTAAAGGCTCAAGAAAGTAACTTCTAGGCCAATTTAGCCCACCTGTGGCTAAGGGAACATCTTTTCAGTGATCTCAGTAGTCTCTGGGAATGAGGTTCATGATATGTCTGACATGCTTCCTTCAGAGAACTATTAACACTCTTCAACATAAAATTTAGAGGATAAAGGAAAAGAGTCATTTAAGGTGCTTTATGCTGTAAGGGTGAGTGGTGCTCCAGCACCTCAGACTATGCAGTGAACACCAGACTCTCTCATAATAAGAAATATTTTTAAAGTCTACAGAAATACAGGCATGATAGAGAGTTTGGTTGTTTAAGTGCTTTTTAGGCAAAATTAAATATTTTACATTTTGAGGTTTCATACAATTTCATGAATTTTTCCTGATGATCCAGTTCAGGATTATCAGATTTAGGGTTTCAGCAGAAAATGCAGAGTCTCAAAACCAGAATATTTTCTGCAGCAATAGTAGCTCTGTTAACATATCTTTTACTGGAAGTCTACCTTCTTGACTTTCCTTTTAAATGTCACACGCAAGCATTCAGCCTACAGTCAAGCACATATCTGAGTGTCCAGATTTGCCACTAGGTAAAAGCCTCCACAGGTTGTCGGATCAAAGCTGTTCTAAGAATGGTTTTCACTGGAGACTAAGCTGCATCAATTAGTTCTATAACTTAATAGTTAATACCTGGTAAGTCTTGGCCTTGAGATGCTTGAATCTCTAGTTCCAAATTAGGGACAGTCAAAAACTCGCCCAAAATTTTGAGACATTGCTAGCCAGCAATTCTATTATTCCCTGAACTAAAAATACTTCTTTGAGAAAAAGAGATTTTTTTTTTTTATAAAATACTACAGACTGAAGAAAAAAAAATACAGGATAGGTATCCAAGAGTAAGTTTATAAAGCAAGCTGGTGTTTGTCATACCCTTGACTACCAGAGATAGAACTTGTAAATTGAAGCTGAGACAGATGCTTTTGAAATGTTATGTTTAGAATCTTAACATTCTTTTAGTAATGTAAAGTATTTCTTCCCTCACTGATCATTTTCACATATGGGAATTTACCCTTGCCACAACTACAAAGCTTTTAGTACTTCATGGATGAGCACACAGCACTACTGACACAGTTCTTGCAACGAATTATCCAAAAAAAGTCATCACAAAATGCTCTTGGATAACTACTAATACTACATATCCTTCTTTGCCCATTTTCTACAGGAATATTTTATGTGGTTCTCCCAAATGGTTCACATTTATACAAAAAACCTTTTTTCAGTCAATTTAAAAGAAATTATATTTCATCCTTTCCTGCTAAAGCTTTAAATTTTCTTAGTTTTGTTTCATGTAGGTGTCACTTGGGTTAATTTTTACTTTTTCAGGGTAATTTACTGAATAAAATTTACAATAACATTCCATTTAAGTACTAAGCTTTGAGGTCTGCAGGAGATCATAGCCTACTGTGCTGGAACACAGTAAAGGCAGAGATATTTCCTATTCAACCATGAATAAAAACCAAAAAATCCAACCCTACTTAATGTGGACCATGCATACTATAGCATTAATACCCCTCTTTCCTTTAAAAATGGTTATTGAGTTTTCCATACACAGATTCCACAGGTATCAGTTTCTTTTTCTTCTAAATGCCTTATCCCATGCATATGAACACTGCAACAAACATTTCTGCTTAGAGACTAACAGTGTAATGACCAAAAATCTGTGTGCATCACAGGAATGGACTGAAATCAGTCTCATCTCAGGTGCTCATTTCTAACAGTGGTAGAAACTGGCTGCTGAGCCCCAGGCAGAGCAACCCCTTACTCCACTGCTGTTGAGAATGGCTCTAAGAGGTGACAAATTCAGTATAATGTCACAGTTCTGCTGAAGTCAACTGCAACTGGCCAATCAATTGTCACACAAAATGGAGATAAAAAACAAAGTCACAAACACATAAGGACTCTATTAACCATACAACCAAGATGAGGATTTAAGTGTTTCCCCTTGAATTTTTCACTTATCTTCAGGCTCCTTGGAATTCTCCTAAATTGCAGTTAAAGGACTTTCTCAGATATCATCCACTATTTGAGAAATGTTCCCAAGATATTGAGGCCAGTGAATATTTAATTTTAAAAGCATTTTTATTCCTAGAAGGTTATATCCACATCCATCTAAGAGGACCATTGTACTGAAGTCTTTTAAAAGCATAACTTCCCATAAACAGCAGTGTAAGCATATACTAATCTAGTTAGTAGAAATTTCAAGGGATATACGAAAAATGAAATAAAAATTCTGTGAATATATTATCAATAATTATCATAGGAATACATTTGAATATGTAGGTCACCATTTTGAAATGCCATGAACATATTCCAGAAACAAATAGCTCTTAATAGATGTAAGATTATTCCACAATTAATAGTTAGAAATGCTATCACAGAACTTCAAAACACATAAATATAATAAAAATAATTCACAAGAAGCATTGTGGTTCCAACTACTCCAATCCCCCAAAAACTACAAGAAAAAAAAATGGGTGTGAAGAGTTATTGATAAAATTGGTCTAGACTTCACTGCATGAAAAATTGTAATTTTCTCTTGGGAAAATGCTGAGACCTAGGTCCCTGTACAAATATTTAACCTTCAAATTATTTGTTCTTTCAATTTTTGTTGTGGGTTATGTAACAAAAAAAAAAAAAAAAAGTTTATTCTATTTTTCCATCTGTTGAAACTGGCTGGGGAGGTGTTTTCTTTATCTCTTGTACAACCCATTCCTCATAACTCCAGGAGGGACAGGGCAGGTGCCTTCTGTTAATGGGCCAGCTGTTAAAACCAGGTGGAGCAATCAATGTTCCTTATCTCTCCCACAACCCATCCTCCCTCCTGGGGGATATCTTTTGTTAATGGGCCATTAAGGCTCACAGCATGACTGATAAAATTACATCATCTCGTTGTGAGATGCCCCATCCAGTGGAGGGGGAGCCAACTATTCCTACCTGGATAAAAACTGAGACTCAGGAACACCAGGCAGCCTGTTTCCACTGCATTCTAGAGGAAGAACAGACTCATCTCACCATCACTGCACCCTTTCTACAGGATCATCTCTACTCCACAGAAGCACATCTGTTACTCCAGGAGGATTTATTTGGACTGCTTCCAGCACCCTGACCAACAGGGTGTCAGGCTGTATCTCTGACTACCAGGGTTTTCTAGGATTTTTGTTTGCTTGCTTGTTTGTTTTTTGTACTACTACATTTATATTTTTTAGTATTCCTAGTAAAGAACTGTTACTCCTATTCCCATATCTTTGCCTGAAAGCCCCTAATTGCAAAATTATAATAATTTGAAGGAAGGAGGTTTACATTCTCCATTCCAACGGGAGCTCCAACTTTCTCTGGCAGATATCTGTCTTTCCAAACTAAGATAACTTTATAAAACATAATACCTTAATGAGATATTTACAATGTGTTGTAGTATTTTGCAAAATATCTTTGGAGTATTTCAGCTTAAAAGATTATAATTTATTCATCACACCTGCTGAAAAGCATAGAGTTTGGTTTGAATTTTTAAACATAGTTCATAATGTGACCCTGAGATTAGCTCAGCTGGTCAGAGCATGGTGCTGATAATGCCAAGGTCATGGCTTTGATTCCCTTAAGGGCCATCACTTCTCCTTTTTAATGGAAGAAAATGATAAAAAAGACCACAGCATGAAAAAAAAAAATTAAACATGTAAAAAAATAAAAAAATCCCCATTTTTTTGCTTACATTTTCATACAGATTACGGAGACTAGAGAAAAAAAAAAATCTACTGCTGGTGTGCAACACCAGGGTTGGTGACTGCCAATCTCTCCTGCACACAACCACAGCAAACAGGATGCAGTTGGCTAGTTATACAGTCCCCTGACCGTATTCCACCTCTGGTTTTACAGAAACACAATAAGCATGTAAGTCTATTAGGACATGACAGTCTGCATTTGGGATTTCTTCTGCTGACCTGAATCATTAAATTTATTCATTATTTTTAATTTTATTCTTCCTCTTACAAAACTCTAGCTCCATTTAGGTGCAGAGGAGAGTCTAGTGCACTATAGTAGAAGACTGTATCTAAAAAAGGATTCGGCAAACACATATGAAATCATTCCAATTTTAGCTGTTTAAATACATAATTTAACATTAAGTATCTTCATCCGAATTCCCAATTAACAATGCGGTGTCTAAAAGCTGTTTCCTTTAGTATATAAGCACAATTTAGTGAAATCTGAGCATTCAAACTGGAACTATGACAGGACAGAGCACCAGTTCAGCTGCTTACTAAAGAACAAATTGCAACTCTGAAATACAAAACTAAAGAAAACAATTTTCTAGCATACACAAGCATCTCTCAAAGTTTTCACTGAAACCTTACAGTGACTTTGAAGAGATAATGGTAAAGACTTTGTGATAGTAAACAATCCTTCTCATCTCAATACACGAATTCAAACATCTGATCCCATAAATACCAGCCTGTGAGGCCATTTTAACTCTACCAGAAGCCTTAGAACTGTGAAGTATCTCTATTTCTCATACAGATTCCTACAGAAAACTCATATGCCATGGACTCTGCCCTAAGGAATAGCATTCTCTGCTCACAGAAAATAAAAATTTTTGAACACATTCCTGTAAAATCTTTGACATACCTGTAAGCCATGTGTAAACTTGAATTAACAGATACGTGTTGTTCATAGCCCATGGAGGAGTAAGTGCATACAAAGCCTTAACAAAACTGTAAGGAAGTAATTTGAATCATCTGGGGAATTTGAAATAACTGTCTCCATGAATTTTGTAAAAGTTCAGGGTTAATTTTGTAAAAGTAATAAAATCTGCACAGAAAATTTTTCTGAAATAAGTATTTTAGACTCTAAACATTAAAAATCCAAATATTTACATATATAAAAACCAAAATGTTCTTTTGTTATTCAAACCAAGTTTATTTTGTTGAACTACTTTTTATGCTGTCAGTGGATGAAATGTCTGGATTTTTTACCTTTAACCATGGAACATGATGTAAATCAGAATAGCACTGTGAAAATCTGCATAGTCAACTTAAACTGGTATTTAATCCTAGTGTTTCAAAGAGAAAAAGTTATGCTAGACATAAAACTTAAAGAAGCAACAGGGTTTTTTTCCATCCCTTTTGTGATTTTTACTATCCAGTCTCATTTAAATCTGGTACCAACTTTCCATAGAATACTTTGTGCTGCCAGAACCTATAAAAAGGAAATTAAACAAAAATCATTAATGCTGCAGGATAAAACTGGAGCTTTTTAACTCAGTGTCTGCAGTATGAAACAACATTCTAATTTATGTGCAAATCTCAAATACTCTTTACTAATTTGTTGCATTTGAATTACTTTCGGGTTTGTTTGAATTCGTATCAGTTTGTTACACTCAAAGCATTTTCAAGAGCAAGTCCTTCTGCAGCATGGATACAATGCTGAGGGTTTCTTCTTTGTCTCTATAACATGTTTTTAAATATGTTTGCTAATTGCAACAGCTAATGTGATCCACCTTGCTGTTTTTCCTCCCACTGGTTTGCAACTCCCCATTACACTCAGATTTACTAAGGTGTGTGCTGTTTAGGTTGGATACTTGGTCCCTCCTTATTTTTATTTCTAAAATTGGTTTTGCCCAGGTTCAAGGGAACATTCTGCTGCTGAACAACTCCTGGGCATTTACCAGCTGTTTGTAGCCCTGTGGCTATCACTCCCACCTATATATTGTAGGCTTCTGCTGCCATCCCATAGCTAAATCCTTATGCTCTACATTTTTGTTCTAAGGCTATATATTTTTCCTTATTTTATGCAGAAAAATTGCTTGTTATTGTGACCTAGTAGTTACAAACATATAACAGCAATTCCTGTTATTCCGTAAAGCAGTACAAGGCTAAACAAAAAATTAAGCCAAGAGAGATAATAGTTACCTGGTCATTACACAGCTGGTGTTACAGCCAGACAAGCTTAAACAGGTCCAAGACTCGGCCAATCCCAGATAAAGCCTGACAGGTCTGAAGGCTCACACGATCACCGTAACTGGCACCAAGCCTCTTACCAGCAACAACAGAATTCCAAAGCTGGACAGGGCTGCACTGCAAATAGACAAAACCTTCTGGGAGCAGGGAAAATCCAAGCCTGTGGAGCTCATTCTTCTGCCCTCAAAGAACTACACAGGTGTTGTTGCAAACACAAGGTATTTGTCCTTGATTAATCGTGTCTCCTAGAAAAGGGGTACTGTACCAATAAATAGATGCAAATATGCCATGATAACAAGTTCCAGAGAAGGACAGAGGGGATAAATGTCAAGAATGAGAGGTGTTGTGTGTCTGTAAACTCCTCACTTAATAGATACTGTTTGGACAAGGCACAGGCTGCTTTATGACGGCCTGAAATCTCTCGAAGTCCCCATCAGTTGTCCATAGAGCACAAGCAGAATCAATGAAAAGCTGCCAAATAGTGATTAGAGAGCCCAAATAAAATGATCATTAGGATGGGGTTTTTTTTGTCCCCTGAATAACTTTTCAAGAGCATTTGGTCCTTTGCACTGACAATGGATTCAGAGTTAAAAAATGTGCTTAGAATAGAACTAACGTGCAAAAGTACACAAATTATTGTTTTTGAGATTTGATTGTCAGTATTGTATTTTAGCCACAAGATAGGATGAAATATTTAGTGATTTCTTCTCCCCCTTACACACACACTCACCAGAGAATAGCACTTAAAAGGTTAACATGTACTTGTATTGAGAAAAAAAAGAATGAAAAACTAATTCTAATCCATTGCTTACATAACCAGACTGTTGTCAAACCAACATTTTTAGTGAAATTACATATCATCACCCAAAACTCACAGATGGCCTGTGTCTGCTTAATATCTTCGAGTTTAGTGTGGCACTGTTGCCAATGTAGGGACTCTAAATATGGGCAGGGGGGCTAATTTAGATAGGCTACATTGTTGACTCTGAACAGGGAGCAAGGCTGAAGTTTTTCCAGAAATCAAGCATACAGATTCTCAAAAGTTTACACAATCGATACATTTTAGAACACACAAAAAATAACAGTTTATTAGCTACAAGTTACTTAGTTCTCTGAAAATGAGAATGCTACCCTTTATTTGTTAAATAATTCTCTTGCTTCTCATACTAGTTAGAACATAGTCAATCTTTCTCTCCTTTTTGAGTCAATGGGTTTCTTGAGTCAGTGGTCCAAGAGTTGGTAGTTGCAATTTCTCACTGCCAGACTCCAGAGGCCATGAAATGGCACCTATCCCTTGAATAAAATAGGCATAACTCTCTTTCACAACCACTTTCTCAATCTCTGTAAGTCCTTGGGCAAATTGTTAACTGTTTCTGGCTCTCAAGATGTCAGCATCAGTATCTTTTTCAATTAATTTCCTCAATGCATTTATCTGCATGACTTATCATCCCTGAAATCCTCTCTGAAAATCACCATCATTTTTTCTATTGTTTAGTCTTCTGGCAGTAAATTAGTTTCAAGGGAGATGTTAGGTACATCATAGGCAGCAGTTCAAGCACTTTGTTTCTAATTTTATTTTTGATGTGTATTTCTTGTAAATATATTGGTCAATGTGTTTTAAAGACCTTTTGGCCTTGTGATTCACCCAAATTAAATCTACAGTTAGAAGTACCATATCAGCCCTCCATGCAATCCATGTGGGATAAATAAACATGCCTTACATGCCAATGTATTGATACTCTAATTAAAATATTAAACTAATAAACTATCAACAATTTGTTCAAAGAGTTACTTATTAACTTTACAATAAATTCTTCAAATTTTCAAACTCTTTTTCTCAACAAAACTAGAAATCTCCTATATAAAGGTTTCACTGTATCCACCCTTCCCTGTTGTTATCCCCAAAATTCCGCTCCTCAAGGACAGAGAGGTATTACTATGGTGAGTTGTCACTATCCTGAAATCCTCACTGGTGTGGGCACACTTGCACTGCCCACTCTTGGCAAATAGACTGAATAACAACATGGGCAGGATTAGAACAAGTGTACACAGTATGTGCATACAGATCAAATGCACAAAGTTCGGGAGCGTGTTTGACCAAAACCAATCTCATTAAATATCATGGCTGGGAACCAAGTGCCTCCGGGGGTGTGGAAGGGCTAGAAAAACATCAGCCAGAGTAAATGGTAAATAGGAAAATTCATATTTTCATTTCATTTTTCATATATTTCCCAAAAATATTTTGGAAATAAATGAAAAGTTCACCTGGGAACTACAGAAGAAACAAAATTTTGTAACAAAAGAGGAAGATACCTTAGAGCAGGAACAGCAACACTCATCCTTGCTGGCACTATAACCTCTGCCCATACTAAAGAAGATGACCACCCTATTGGAAGCCATGAGCAGCTTGCATCCAGACTGTGACCCAGCATGGTTAGAATTTGGGGCGTTCAGTTGCAGAAAGATTTAACAACTTAAAAATGCTTAGGATTCTGCCTTGTCTCTTGTACAACATATATTAATCCCAAAAGCATAAATCAAAGATATATGGCTAACACAAGTCCATAATAAATCTATTAATTGCTGTCACTCCAGTTTAAGATTAAGCTAGGTTAACTGTTTCCCCTTGTAATATTTGGCAGATTTGTTATATTGATAGCGAATATTACTCCTTCCTCATCTTATGGACTGATTTTATGTAGTCTAGAGCATGTACTATGCCTTGTTTTTTATTTTACTGGTCTCTAATTCTGTGTTATACCTGGATTTAATGTATATGGCATGTTTAATATGCTAAATAGTTATTCTGTGTTTCCTTTGTTAATTCTGAAACTAGTTTTCCCAGTTCAGCACTACATGTGTTCAGTGACCAGTAATTGACTACTGGCCATTTGCTCATATCATAGCACTTGACCTGTGGTTTCACCATGTGCCCACATGTTCTTTCTATCAGCCCACACCTGTACCTCTCTAATCTGCATTTTTTTTCTATCATCATCTACAACCCATTCCATATATAAGAACTACTTACCATTACCACCTAATGCAGCCTCCTGGTGCAGTCATGGCCCCAACACCAGCTATTTAGCAATGCCACGTGCCTGCTTTCTACTTTTGTCTTTCTCTACTGCATATAACATCCCAGACTTCAACTCAATTGCAAAGATTCAACTATTTTAGTTGCCTATTTTTTTTTTTCTTAAAAAAAAAACCAAAACAACAAAGCAATGAGGAAGCATTGGGGACACAATGTGCATGAGCAGCTGGATCCAGCAGCATGGCATGCACTAATCTAGGCAGCAATGGAGCTTGCTTGAACAGTGATGAGCACACTGATTTTGGTGTGCTTTGCCTACTATGCTGTAATCACTTCCCATAACACCTTCTCCAGGAGAAGCCACAAACCTGGGGATGTCTGCTGCTCTGCTACTATGTATTTAAAGAAAGAAAAATATGCATAAATCACGCAAACACAAATACTCAAATTACTAATCTTTTCCTACATTATTACTTTTCAGAATTTACCCTCAGTTGAAATATTTTTGTCTTTATCTCCTTACTTTTCTTTCTTTCTTTTTTTTTTTTTTTTTAATTTCTACTCATTTTTTAATAATGATTTTGAGTCCAGTGATATTATGCCTTTAAGCTGAGTGTACTCTAGTTTCTCCTGGTACTGAAACATATCAAGATTTCATTACCATTTTTCCTTCCATTTTCATGCTATTTGAAGCATTAATAATTTAGCTTTTTTAAAATATGACCTATTTTCCTAATGTAGACAAGCCTATAACATTAACTATCTCGGAAGAAAAATAAGTGGATTCAGTTATGCAAATAGCTAGCAAATGAAAGAGGATTGAGTTTCTCTGCAGTATGACTTTCACTTCTGAGAAGCTGTAAAAGATAAAGTATAATGAAAATATGAGGGAGAATAATGAGAGGAGTCTTTGTAAAGGGAAAGGCTGTCTGAGCTATCTACCAATATTCTTTGGAGAAGTCAATATACACAGAGATAAGCAACACAGCAATTCATCCAAAGGGCATCTCTTTTTACAAAATCTCTGCAGCTGATGTTTGAAGTCTGGCACCACCATGGCATTTTAAACAAACCATTGAAGTCATGCCCCATCTACAGATTATTATGCAGCTTATAATTAAAATGAAGCTCATCTTAGTCTCCTTCCTTCCTTCCTTCCTTCCTTCCTTCCTTCCTTCCTTCCTTCCTTCCTTCCTTCCTTCCTTCCTTCCTTCCTTCCTTCCTTCCTTCCTTCCTTCCTTCCTTCCTTCCTTCCTTCCTTCCTTCTTCCTTCCTCCCTCCCTCCCTCCCTCCCTTTCCACAAGTACATAGAATGGCACTATTTATTTTGGTCAGCCCTACCAAGGGAAAAAGACTATCTGTATTTTAGGGTTTTTTAATTGTCATTGTTGAAGAGGTAGAGATGTAAATCACTGCAAATAACTTCAAAAGATTATCAGACTGCTGGTCATCAGCACTCAAGAGGATGATAGAAAAAGCTGAGGAGAAGGGGAGGGAGACTCATTTGTCTCACATTCCTTACTCTCTCCCACACCCAAGGAACAAAACTTGATTCAAGAGAGAACAGTTCAATATTACCACACATTAGGAATTAAGATTATCAAATGAAGTTCAGCTGCAGTCAAAAAAAGTAATTAGAGTCATATAAGTTACTAGAAAATAAATAAATTCAAAACTGTAATGTGCATAAATTCATATCTGTGAGGTGTTCTGAATATTGCAGTTATGATCCTCAGTCTCAAAAGAAAATAGGAAAAAAAGATTGGTTTTTTTATAGAATACTTGCGACTAAAGAAAAGACATGACTGAAGGGGTATCTGGCCACCTACCCCAAAATCGTCCATAGCCTCGTCATACCACTTTGTGTTTTACGTTTCCAGTTGTGTGTTTCATGGCCTACTCTAAGTCAAGAAAAACACCTCACTCACTGAGGTAACTTGCTCAAAATTCATTCTCGATAAAGCCAAATGCCAGATGACTTTACAAAAATTTCTAGATCTCTGGCAATAAATACAGTGATACAAATTCCACCTCTGACTGGGATGTTACAAAAAAAAAAACCAAAAAACCCAACCATGGAATGCTAAACACTTGCAGTTCCTAACTCTCCACTATGACCCCCTTATGTGACAACGTTAGAAAACAGATTTGACTAACCCAAATAGATTTATTATATCAACATAATTTTATGGAATGATTAAACCCAGAAGTTTACGTGGAGCTCATACAAGAATCTAAAGTCTCAATGAAGCACTATCTTACTCATTTCTGTAGATCATGTAGTAGCTTGTTGGATGACTACAAAGCTCCACATTGACATAAGCTGTAATTTAAAGGTCAAAAACAGCTGGCAAAATATTTATTTTGCATGCTGCCGTGTTGATGTTCTAAACAGAGTTTACTAATACCAGGTGGCCACAAATTAACTTGAAAATTTGGACTGGCAGAGGGACTAAGCATCTGAAAACCAACAACAGATCAGCAGCAGAAATTTCAGGATTTAGATGGGTATGCACAGTTTTAAACTGGAGTATAATTGTTTTGTTGTGTGGCTGCCAGTCTCTTATCTATGAAGCTTAAAATTAAAACACTGAGATAAAGTAAAAAAAAAATACCCAGAGAGTAAGCAAAAAGGATGGAAATTGCCTTTGTAAAGGAAACCAGGGAAAATGTATATCCTTGTCTGGAAGTATTACAAGTCTTGGATGTTTTTGTTACTAGAATGTCTCACATGAGGGTGGAAGGATCATGCTGACACTTAGGAATGAGGACAAGTTAATAGAAGAATTACTTAGAATTTGTATCCTTAGGATGTAGACGACTACAATAGTATGAATGTTTTCAAAGCTGTCTATGCTAAATTTATTCTGGTAGGTTGACGTTTGTTCAATGATTAGCCTTAGGTTCTCTACACTGAAATATAGGCACAGAAGGAAATGTAGAATAACAGTTGTTCCAGAGGCATCCCCTGATCTTTCCCGGTGCTTCCTGTATCTTCAGAATGGGCTGATTAAAAAAGCAAAGGATAGGGATACCCTGTCTCTCTTTACCTTCTAACTTCACCTCAAAGAGGACACCGCATTGTTGTTCAACATAGGCAGTGACTGATACCAGTTCCTTTTGGAGGAATGCACAGTGTTTTTTTGCTGTGTGAAATCACAATCTCAGAATGCTTAGTCATCTATGTATGACCCAAAAATGGTGCAAAACATCTGTCCCTTCACTCTATCCCCCAGCCCCCACCTCTGCAACCCCTTGTGCTTAGCTTCCTCCCTGACTGCTATTAACTCTCTCAGAGGAAAGGGTGTTGCAGAAGTACCACACCGTTTGCCAAAGACTTTGCTGAAACTAACTCTCTTCCTTTTGAAAGCAAATAGGCACAAAGAAAACAGCTAAGACCTCTACAATGATACAAGGCTTTCATTTTTATTAAATTCTTATAACACAAGCAATCTTCTCTCTTCCAAGACTTAACAGTCTTATATATTAGATTGTACAACTCCCTTTTTTGTTGGAAATCTGCAATAAAAAGTGACCACAATCAATATTTTAGATAATTAAACCTCTTGATTTAGTTTATATAAAAGATCAGATTTTTTAAAGACCTGGATCTTCACGGTTTTGTGGTTTTGTTAGTTTGTTCATTTTAGTAACACATGGAAAGGCACAGAAGAAAAAGTATTGTGAACATATAAGACATAACCACCCTAAAGATTTTTCTATCATTTTGAAGATAATTTTTGAAGAAAATTCTTTAGTATTTGATCTAGAAAAAAAATACACTACGACATTAATGTCCATTTAGACTTTTTGATAATAATAATACTCATCTTCCTTTAGTTACCAAAAGTAACTACATGAATCCATGATTTTAATGAGAAGAGGGTACACAAGACTCGGATCTTTGAAAAAGTACATGAGAGCTACACTCGGCATTCAGACCTCTGGTTTCCTATATCCATATATAAGTAAACTGTAAGCTAACTATAGGTTACTATTAATTTACTAACAAACAAGAAATGTACATTGCTGTAATACCTCAAGATCTTGGCAATAAATCCCACGTTTCTTTAGTATCTTGTTTTGCCTGCTCATTGCCTGGAGAGATAACGAAATTAATCTAAATGTTTCTTAGAGTCTTCACTTTCCCTACTCCATCACAAACTCCTGCTTTTGCTCTTGTCTTAAAATCCCCTGGGAACAAAAGAGAAAATCTCCAGCAACTAATTTATTAATTAATTTCTGCTGAAATATCATCTTTGATGTCTTTGCCTTGTCTGTCATATTTTATATTTTACACCGTTTAACCATTCAATTGCCTAACAGCACAAAAATTATCAAATCACTCTGACTGCAGATGACATATTTATATAAAAATGTCTTAAACTGGCAGAGCTGGTTTAAAGAGCCAGCTACTACAGCAGGTCTTGCCACAGAGTTCTGATTTGGGAGCCAGAGACAAGTGGAAAGCAAGCACCAAGAACAGATCTAGTTCTCATCACAGGTAGGTTACTTTGTTTCCTATCTTTTACACAAATGTAAATTCCTCCAAACAAGGACACCTTTACATTTTTAAATGGATTTGAATGTTAAAAAAATAGCTTTTACAGTCCAGATCTGCATCTTTTCCTCATTCCAGGTGTTTTTCACAAAACAAAACAAAACAAAACAAAACAAATACAAAACAAACAAACAAACAAAACAAAACAAAAAACAAAAACAAAACAAAACAAAACAAAACAAAACAAAACAACACAAAAACCCCAAAACTAAAAACAACAACAGCAACAAAACCCAGATTCTAAAAATCCTTGAAGAAATGGTTTCAGGTCTAATATACTAAAAGATCAAAAATGAAAAATAACAGTGACATACATACATAAAATCCATTCCTATACAATGTATTATTTAAATTTCTTCCTAAATCCTCTTCTAAATTGGGTATTATCACATAAAAAAAGTCAAAAATGTGTCATGACTATCCTGTTGTACCCCTCAAGAAAAAAATATTTGCAATTTTTGTCTGGTTTTAATTTAATTTAATTTTATATTTTAAGAAGATTAAGTAAGAGAAAATTGAAATAAAAATTTTAGAAAAAACCAATAAAGGTAGTGATGTTAATATGATGAAGAAAATAAAATGCAGTTTTAGAGCTCTGCAATTTTTATCACCTTTACTTTCATATTCTTGTTTCATTTATATTCCAAGACCTAGACACAGAACTGACACTGTTTCACCCTTTTATCAAAGAAAAGCTATATTCCATTAGGAAACTGTTCAGCATTTTATGGAATTAAGGTCTGTATTTATAACAAATGTCTCCAGTTATACACTACTAATATAACCGTACTCCAAAAGTCTCTTGAAGCATGATACCAGTAATGCATTTTCTCCTGGAAAAACTGATGAATTAAATGTGAGACTGTAAACAAAAATTACATTAATCCATCTTGTAGCTCACAGCAATGTAAATTTCCTAACCTTCTCGTTCATATTGCTACAAACATGTCATTAATCTGTTACGCCCTGAACTTCTGTTCTTTATACTGCATAAGAGCAGTGGAGTAGATAAACTATGGGCAGTGTATCAAGAGGAAGGAGCAAATTATAGTTTTGACACTTACTAAGTGATTTCCCCATTTCCTTTCTATGTATTTCTTCTGCAAGTTATCACTTAGGTACTAACACTTCCATTAGATTTTCAAATGGGCTTTCTCTCTGTACAGAACTTGCAGAAATAGAATAAATTATCTGTTTCTTTGTTCAGAGTGGCTGCATGAAAGTGCCATCCCTGGTTTTATGCTGGTGTTCTAAATTCTGGAAGAAGACTTGGCCCTAACACTGGGATCATGACTGCTAAAAAGAGTAAAAATAATATGTACTTACAAAAAATTAATCTGAATAATAACAAAATTTATAAGAAACCTCAGTGACAAAGCCATTTCAAAGATTATTAGGCTGTTCACTGCATGTTTTTATCATTTAATCTCTGATGAGTAAATGTTAAAATACCATGTCATGTGATAGTCTTTTGGGTTTACATGGGCAAGCTTTGGAAGCAGAAGGGAGACTACAGGGGTGGCTTCTGTGAGGAGCTCCTGGAAGCTTCCTCCATGTATTGCAAAGCGAAACCCTGGCAGCTCCAAAGATGGATGAGCTGATGGCCAAGGCTGGGCTGATTAGAGAAGTTGGTAAGACATCTTTGATAAGATATTTAAGAAGAAAGGAAAAAAAAAAAAAAAAGAGTTGTTGCACAGTTGCAATTCCAGCCAAAGAATAGCAGGATGAGAGCAAATGAGAAGGACAACTGACACCAAGGTCAGTGGAAAAGGAGGGGCAGGAGGTGTTCCAGGTGCCACCTGGAATTGCCCTGCAGCCTGTGGTACAGACCATGCTGAAGAAGCTGTGCCCTTGCAGCCCACAGAGGTTCATGTGGGAAGAAAATATTCACCTGCAGTCCTTGGAGGAGACCCATGCCAGAGCAGATGGATGCCTGTGAGGAGGCTGTGACCCTGTGGGAGGCCCATGGAGAGAGAAGCCCATGCTGCAGCTGCCTGTACCTGAAGGACTGCACCCCGTGGAAGAATGACTCACTCTTTTCAATGTAATGTAAGATTTTCAACAAGTTTCTGTTCACCAGTATGGCTACCAATTGATTGTAAAATAATAATGGAATACAGCTGTAATACTTTGAATATCAGTGTATTTCCTCAGTAATATAAAATTCTCTATCATTCCTACATTTTAGACTCACCAAAGAGAGAAAACACTCATAATCATATGCTATTGTCTCTGCAAGTGCCACACTCTGCTTTCCTAGAAGACATATATATATACCCAAATTACTACAGTTTAAAGTCTCCTTATAGCTCTTTTTTGTTACTTTTTTTCCCAGAAATATTTGACAGTCACATATTTTTATTGGTAAATTAACTATCATTTTTTTTCCTGAACTCAATTATTTTAATTTTTCATCTCTTTAATTTCTTTCATGATATACTTACTTGAATTTTTTACCCATGTCACAGCTTCTGATCCATTTTCTCTGCACTCTTTGAATAACATCAAACTCTAATCTTAGCAAATCTAACCTCCACTCCTGAAATTTCATTTCAATTCTTTCCTAACAAACCCTTCTCCACCGTTCCAGCTTTTCCTGCTCTTTTCTGAAATTTCTTCGGCAGCTCTCCTCAGAAAATTGCAGATGTCCAATGGCAGAAAATGTTGCTAATCTGAAATTCTTTCATTTTACTTTACGTGATCTGGCAGCCACAGGGGAAATATTTTTTAAATTTTCCTTTTATGGGCTAGCACAGATTTAGTCAGAAATACATGCTTGTTTTTTATCCATATTGCCATCATTCAATGTAGAAGAGGAAATAAAAGTTCAGTTTAAATTCCTTATTAATATTTTGAATGTACTTTCATTCTAAGCATAAAATCAAGTTGAGGTTTTATGCTCTGCATAATCTATAGTCAGACATAAAAGACACTGAGAGATATTTTTTAAAAAATAATTGAGAGATAAGTACATATATTCTACAAATTTTTCAGCATTTCTATCCTTGAGTCTCTCACAAAGCTAATTGAAGTTGACAACTTCGTTAAAAAACGTGTTCATTGGGGGCGGGGGGAGTATTTGTTTTTTTTCTTAACTGTTTGCAACACTACATGAGATAATTAATTGACAGTATTCTCTATGGTGTAAGACCTGATTCAGAAATAATTATAAAAGGTGATATATCCATTTTTGTCAATAGATGGATTAATGAGAAATCTCTGAAATAATAGATTTCCTTTTTTTTCTTTTTCTTTTTTTTTTTTTTTTTTTTTTAAAGAGCTTGCCTGATATTTAATGTTCAAATCATTTAAAAAGAGGATAAAAGAGAGGATATGAAAAATCTTACGTGGGTTTTAGTAATGTGTTCATTTCACACAAATTATTTTTCTGCAAAACACTGCCAACCTAACACATATAAGACTTATGTAATATCAATCTGAACCATTCTGAAGATCTGGACATTCTCCTCTGCTGGTTGGGTAACTCACTTTTGCCAGGAGTCTCACTTAAAAACATATTCACTGACTACCTCAAATTAACATCAGTCTTGACAAAATCACTTGGAAGTTTTGCTTTGCTTTGTCTACAATGAATTCCTGTTGAACACATTCTTATTTGACAAGTATGCTTTGGAATTTGAAATATGGCTCAAATATCCTATTTTTCCCTAAAATTCCTGTTTCACCCACTGAAAGTAAAAGAAAATAATGGAAAGTTAGTCAGACAGAACTGGTTGTCTCTAAGAATCTAATGAAGCCTTAACAAAGTATTAGTTTCCTTTTATAAAATCTGGTCAATCAACTTCTATCTTAAAAACATATCTCCAAAATTTTAATTGAACTTCCTCATGGCAGTAGCTTTGAGGTCTAAGAGAATTTTTCAGGATCTGATTCTATATGCTCTGTAAATGATTTTTCTTTCCAAAATCACTGCCCACAGATCCAAAGTTAAATTCCATTTTATTTTCAGTTACTCTGAATTTTAGAATGGATAATCAACACCCTTATAAAAAGTGGCAGCCATTCCACATTTACAAGTTCAAGATAGCATGGAATCAGTAAAATATTCTGTCCTTAAGTTAATGAATGGTTATTGGAGTAGATTGGTAGCTTTTTTCCCAGTATGAAATCTGTACCAAAAAGAAAGCTTTTTACTGGCCCCAGAACTCTGGAGCTTCCGCTAAATCAGTAGGACCTCGCACATGCCAATGCTCCCAGCCAAATTGTTAATGTACTGACCAATCTGGCAGCTGTCACACAGACCTGAATCAAATGAAAACATGCATCACAAGGTGAATCCCAAAGTAGACCTTAATTATTTCTAGCACTATTGATTAGGTCCACCTGACAGGAGTGTTAATTGCACATTAGGTTTCTAGAAATTAACACTTAACATTCTACATCAGGTTTCTTGCCATATGCTGAATTTTTGCAACCATTCCATCTTAGTCATTTTTTTGAGAAAAGAACAACAAAAAATATTGCTGCTCATGGTATTTTATTGCTTTTTCCTCCCTGAATCTCTATCCATTAGCTCAGCAGTTCAGCTATTTGCAATCCAATGTCTATGTTTGACCTATCAAGCTGCATGACTTTGGGTCAAGTTTACCATTAAAACTCTCAGGCTTTGAAAAAGAGCACATAAGAAACTGCATAACCTAGAGTCATGCCAGATAAGAAAGGTAAAACAGGCATGAGAAACAGCTTAGGGATTCAGGAGGAAAACTACAAGTATAAAAGAGAAGACAATGGTAAGTAAAACAAACAGAAGGAAATAATGAAACCGTGAAAGTATGATGCTAAGCATTGATTGACATTGAATACTGATCCATTCCAGGGAGCAACACAGGCCAATTCTTCCTAATCTGAGACTGACTGGCCAACAAAGGCTCATCATGTGCATATTAATGGGCACATTAACCAGGCAAAGCTGTAGGAACTCATTAGATCCATCTCCTCTATGAGTAGCCAATATGTAATTGCTTGTTCTCTTCAGCAATCTATATCTTCTTTACAGATTTTCCTCCACAGATTAAAAGTTACCAAATCTAAAATAACCAAAAGAGAGAAGGTTGCACTGCATGCTTTGGAACAAGCTCACTAAATCAGAAAACATTATATTTTTCTGCTTTTCCCACTTCTAATAAAATGTGACAGGGCATATTTTGAACACAGTTTTGACATTAATGACTATACAAAATAACAGAAACTTTGATAGCACTGGTTAAAGACCCACAGATGTATAATGATCATCACAGAGTCCCAATGCTAACGGTAGTGCATTTGTGTCATTCTCACCTTCTAAAAACATCTCACATTTTTTCAACATTTGGAAAGCTG
The DNA here is from genome assembly GCA_027886175.1 of Phylloscopus collybita. Classification (NCBI taxonomy): domain Eukaryota; kingdom Metazoa; phylum Chordata; class Aves; order Passeriformes; family Phylloscopidae; genus Phylloscopus; species Phylloscopus collybita. The sequence continues at coordinate 77,305,578 of JAJNNQ010000075.1, read as the reverse complement.
TGTATGGCTAGACTAAGATCTCAGCAGAATGTCTGAATATGTTTTCTACATCCCCTGGCTACTGGGTGTAAAATGAAGCTTTGATCATGTATTTGAGGGTTGTCATCCATGTACTTAAATAAAAATTGAGTGGAATTTGAATTCTGTTCTCTGATTCTTACATTATTGCTAACATTATATTTTTTTTACCAAAACACCCCAAAGAAAAACAAAAACAAACAAACAAAAAAATTTCCAACAATGTCTAGATTTCTCTCTTTGAATGTTGCAATTTGTTCTTTTTATATTTAAGGTATAGGAAGTTTTTGATGATGCAAGAAATAAGGAAACAAAAAGTGGAAAAAATCTTTCTTGTTCTGGAAGTTCTGTGCTACTCTGAATCATCAAAGAGTGAATTTCAACATTAACGATTTTAAAAGGAGCTTGATAATCTTGAGCACTTCCCTGCTATATTATTACAATCTGCACTCTGTTTAAAGTTTAATTTTAAAAATAATTGTCCCTTATTAAAATCTCCCACATTACATTACTGCTGGTCATGCAGAAAATTACTTTGCTTCAGGAGACAAAACCATCCAATAAAATAATTTCTGTCCTATAGATGAAAGAAAATTGGTATAATCACAGTGCAAAATCTTGGAAGTGCTTTGTTTACTAAACTGAGCTGCAAACATTAAGAAGAGGACTTAGTGCTTGCAACTTTTCACTACTTTCTTGAAATTAGGAAGTGAAATCTCAGGTGCTTCTGGCATTGTTTTTATAGTATGGTCTGAATGAACTGGAAAATAAACATTTATAAGTGACAGAACTATCAAAACTATTGGAAAATGTGAATGCAATGATCCCATTTAGAAGAACAATTTTCTATACTTCCATTTATGTATTTTTTTTTCAGAATGTAGTGAATTTCCAGTACAGAAAGAATTGGAAAAAACTAGGTTTGTTTCATTTCTCTTTTCGCCCTAGAGGTTAGATAGAAAGAAGAAAGAGCATGAAACACACCTCATGGCAGAAAATGAAAATTATAAAGTTAAACTTCCGAATTTTTAAAAATCTATCAGTCTGAGAGTTCTCTTTTTGTAGTGCTAGCAATAGATGCATCAGTAGAAACACTAATATGATTAAAATAAACTGAAAATGCTAATACTATTATGTAAGAGAACTTTTTTTTTTTTTTTTTATCCAAGGAGAAGTAATTTTTTTGATGGCAAGGCTGATGTTTCCTTTTATTCTTATTTATTCTTATCCTATTCTACTATATAAAGGCTAAAATTCCCCATGTACCTTTCCCTCCTCTACACTGACCTACTTTAGAGGCTGGAGGAGAATTTGGTTGGAACTATGGAAGCCTCGGTGAACAAAGATCTTGTGTATTCTCTAACAGATGGCTGATATGGACAGGTGTGTTTGTGCTGTGGAATGATTAAACAAACCATATACCAAACAGCAGCAGTGAGGCTGCTCCACGAGGGCTACTGGAGCAGGAGCAGCAGATGCTAACAGCACAAGCCATGCTCTTCCCTAACAGGGTGCAGTCTGGCAGGACCCTAGCAGGGCTGGACTGCGGGTGGCAATCCAGGCAAGGTGAGGGGATGACTCAGGGTTGGGGTCCACCCAGAGAGTTTGCTCAGAAAGAGTAGAAGTTAAGACTCAGCAGAGGGACAACCACACAAGGTGTGATGGGGTGTTCCCAGCCTGACAAGCCTGAGCCCAAACAGGACTCCTGGAACTGGCAGAGGACACCTGGGTAGAGACCTCAGTGAGGCTGGTCAGGGGAAGGAAGGCCTGCTGGTGGAACCCAGATCATTACACCAGCAGAAGAAACTGGTTAGGATGGATGTGCTGGAATTGAGACCTCACATGCAGTTCTCAGAGTATGTTTTCTCCAGCTAATTTTAGTTTATGAACCATGAGGGCAATATTCCCATTTAACATTTTTGTCAGTCCCTTGGAAAACATGTCAGAGCTCACTCTCAAAGATTACAGATGACACTAAATGCAGGGAAGCTGGTCAGTAACTCTAGAGTGAAGGGGTACTGTTCACACATATCTAATCAACCTGGAGGAGCAGAAAATGTAAGAAATTTGGCAAGGCACATGACGCACTTGTGCAAAGATCTGGGCAGGTGTTTGTCTGGCTGGGAGCCACTTACAAAACACCTGCCAAGTCTCTTGTGGGTTTGGTTTGTTTTGCTTTGTTTGTAATCCCCATAACTTCATCTAAGGCTGCTTAATTATAAATAAGAAGTACATCAGTTACCAGAATACAAGATCTAATATGTACTATGTGGATTGATAAACAGATAGTACAAGTCCATTGACTTACATGAAAATTCAAGGTCTTCTTAGCCCCTGGCAATATAGAGGATTTCTCAAACCTTGGAGTAAACTTCACTGCAGAAAGAACAAATACTCCTTCAGGAAGGATTTAGAAAAGATTTCAGATTTTATGGTTTGGGTAACTCTAACTTTTCCTTTATCTCAGCACTTTTAGCCTTTTTGTTTCCATTGCTGCTCACTAAGGGAAAGCCACTGGTGAATTATGGGTTGACTGCACAGAGGTGATATAGTTGGTAAGCAAGGTAACCACCTACTTTGATCCACTGGCAAAGTTAATTTGTATCAAACTGCCTTTCAGACGTATTACTGCTTCCAAATACGCATACTGAAAGGGTGAGACCATTAAAGAGGTTATTACACAAAGGTAAGTTGTAGTAACCCCTTTAAGACATTTAAGTATAGGATTGGCAATAAAATGTAATGATAAATTATAGTTTTAATAGCTCTTGAAGAATATGTTCCAATAAAATTTTAGGGGTTCAGTAAAATGTGATACCTAACCCTCAGTAAAATACTGCTACACTTTCTCTATTAGTGCATAATTGTAGAAGGTTTTAGTAATTTCAAGGGAAAGGTAGTATTTTATATGAACATTTAAATACTAGACACATTATTAGAGAGATAGAGACCAAAATCTCATACTGCTAAGTGACTATTTAGTTGATTCCTTAGAATTTTACTCATTTGTGTTGGTTCTAAAAGTCATTCATAATTTGGCCCATGATAGAGGACTAAACAAATCTTTTTTTAAAAAATATGTTACCATTTCATCCATGTGGGTTTTTTCATCATTCATTTTGCACTTATATTTCCTACTTAGTTAGAATGATTACTTATTGAGAGTTCAGTTCATCTTTCCTGGTCATTAAACATTTGTCCTTACAATGATCAGCAAATGATAATTTATCATCACAAGACAGACAAGGCATTTCTATACTGGATAATAAGATATAAGTTTATTCTTGCTAAAAATTATGCTCAGAACTGCGCAAATTAGTAAAAAATGTTCTAAAAGAAAATCATATTTCTCAAAAATGAGACTCATAAACACCAGACTTTTTTTTTTTTTAATTCACAAAATCTACCCAAGTATTTTTAAATATATTGAGGATTTTTAATAAAAAGTATAAATTAGCATAATAAGTGTCTTAGTTGGTAACTACTTCTTTTGGACTAACTACGGTTGCCAAAGTTGCAATTCACATTTTTATTCTGTGAAGGAAGTTATAAATCCACATTATTTCCAATGGAATTAATATTGATTATACTTGGCCATATTAGTGCATTCCTGTAATTACAGTCACCACTCATACAGTATAAGTAATTGGTCCTGCAAGGCTTCCAAAATACATCCTAGAAAGCAAAAAAGAGATTTTTGTGAGCCATTGTCAAGCTTCTAATGCAAAAGTTGAAACAAGAACTAGCTCTTAGCAGCAGCCAGTGGAAAGACATTTTCAGATAGGTCAAAATTTTAAAAGCACTCCATGCCAATGAGGCCAAAGACAAAAACTTTCATGTTTTCTGTGAATCAAAATCCCTACAGAAGCAGAAACATATGCTCCTTGTAAGATCAGACAGATGCTGCCCAGAACTGACCTTTGTTTTATTAGTTTCTTGCTGGTCAGCATTAAGCAGCATAAAGAACCTAGTAAAAATCATGCTATTTTTAGTCTGAGAGGTCACAGCTCAAATCCATCCCTGGAGGTCACAAAAACACTTAGAAGGTTATTTCCTGAGCAGTCCTGAATGGAAGCTTTTCTTGAAATAACTGAATGGTGATAGCATGACTTCAAAACCTTATGTAAGATTTTCATAATTAGCTCGCCAAACTCTGAGGTAGATAGTTGTATCCATTTTTTTTCATCAAAATTATACTTCTATAATCACAGCTTACATAATTGAAAAGCTGTTGTGTTAGTGGGATACAGGAATTTCCGTTCTCTCCACAGAATAAAATTGTCTACACTTAGAAAAGAATATATTAAAAAGGATATTAAGTACTGACTTTTTGCTAATGTAATCTGACCTATGCAGAGCATCCAGACATCTTGATAAGATTTCTTATGTAGAAAGAAAAAGAGGGGAGAATTAGGAAAAGGAATTCTGTGTTACTGATTGACACAGGAGTGACAAAATCTGGCTATGATTTTCCTGAGAAACCTTAGAGAAACCTAGGAACAAGGCTATGGAAGGCAGCTAGTCCATTAGTGTGTCTAACCATTTTAACACTTTACTTCTAACTACTGATTTTTAAGATTTGCAAAATATTTAAACAATCAATCTATAAGTCTTCTTAATAATTCTGAGTGATCCATATGTTTCTCCATTTTTCATCTAGAACAGAAAGTGCCTGCATAGCTGAGCCTGTGTTAAAGAATTAATTAATTAAATAAATAAATAAATAAATAATTATCCAAAGCATTTAAAAGTCATGCTGAAATTATATTTACCAGTAGGTCAATGAAAATCATCAGTATTATCAGTGTTGCTGCAGTTCAAACTGTCTTGTCCTTCAATAAATCCTGCAATGCAGGGACGGAACGAATTGTGCTGTTGCCTTAAAAAGGGTATAATGGGGGTGATTCATGGGGATTGATTACATCTCCCTTTACATTATACTTTCTTCAGAGGCAGACCGTTGTACAAGTGAATATTCACTCTTTAAAATATCACCATAAAATATTAGATGCTTTTACTATATTAGTACATTTATCAGGCTGCTAACATGCATGTTGAAGTCTGCATAGTGAGCATAAATAGTGTTAACTTCAAACTGATTCTAGTTACTAAACATAATATTTGATGAAAACAATTTAAAAAAAAAAGTTTTATTAAAAAAAAAATATATTCACTTTGTTACCACTGTGAAAACACTCCCTGCCGAAAATTGTTATAAAGGACCCAAGTATAGGAAGGTGATTTCGTAAAAAGGAGGCATTAGCTTATCATCTACACTTGATTGTAATCTCAGTTGTACCTCATGGACATAGAGACATCATGCATTTCTAGTAAAATTTTAAATCTAAATAGTTAAATTCAGGTAAATACTTGTGTAGGAGTTCAAGTAAAGAAATACCCCACCTCTAAAGTGAATTCGGTATACTTTGAATAGTAGCAACAATGTGTAGGTTTAATACAGTTTAAGTAATTTGTTATAATTAAATTCACACTCATTTAATTTTCCTGAATGTTCTAATTTATAAAACTATTGAAGGAAGGGCTGACAATCTTAATGATAAAAAAGCTGTTGTTTAAGGTTCTAACATAGGGAAAACATCCTGCAGAAGGAAACACTACTTATAGAAACTATTGTTTTCATTTTAAGTAATCTTCTCTCATCTGTAAGAGTCTGCTTCAAAAATAGAACCACATTAAAGTAAATAACATTTCCCAACATTTAAGTAAGAATAATTCAGCTAAATAAAACATGTATCCTTACCTGGCAACTTCTAATATTACTCATATAAAAAACTCATATATTTACTTCTGCAAAATAACATACAGAGCAATTGCTCCCTTGAAGTCATTAGCCTCCCACTGACTTTCTGTGCAGCAATATAATCAAAGCTTAAGGGAAAACTAATTCACTGCAGATACTTTGTGTAAAAGCAGAATGATCTCAAGGTACAGCAATACAAAATTTCTGCTCTGTAAAGGGATAGGTGGGAGAAAAAAAGATGAAGGAATTAAAACTAGTTAGTCTATGTAAAGATTAGGTACACTGCTTAGAGCAGTGATAAACTTGTGGCTCTTAGGTAAGCAAACAGGGTTGTCATAGCTATTTAATTATTGTTCTCTTTCTTACTCTGAAGAATGAGAACAATAAATACTGAACTGGCATACTGGCAGAGATAAGACAATAAACACCTCTCAGCAATATCCAGTTATTATTACAAAAAGAGAAAGAGAACAGAGGCTATTCTAACCTTATAAAATGTTGTAATGCAACTACAAACTCTGTTCTCAGTGTACTAGGTTTTCAGATTCCCAAAGGGGAAATATTTTGCAGAATGAGTTCACTGCCCTAAAACGAGACAACAAAGGATTTCTATTGTGGAGGTACCAGTGACTCAGCTTTAGGCCAGGGACATGTTGCACACCTTGATTATGTCTGTACTTCATTAATTTCACCAGCTACTTGTGGGCACAATAATAGGAGAGTTTCTTACACTTCCACCTCTCAGATGATTTCAGTGTTTTGAATGTGGTTACGTCTGGGAGAATTCATCAGCTATTTAGGAATATAGAAGTAAAAAATAACAAACAGAAGTGTGGAAGAGTCTAAGGTATCTGTTAAATACAGATTTAATTCTGAAAAGCTTGTGCAATATCTTCTTTAATCTTTCTCCAAATACATGCCAACTGAACATATGAGAATATCTTCCCAGCAAATGAAGTCAAAATTATAATTTGACTAAAGAGAGCAGGAAAGCCTGAGGATATCGTCAAATCCAAAGGAACTTAAATGAGCAAAAAGTGTGTCAAATAAAATCTGTATACTTATACACAAATTAAAAGGGAAAAAATAAAGCAAAAACATTATATGGTATTAAAGCTGGTATTTAAGTTGATGCTGCTGCATGTGTTTAAACATTGGAGAAGAGCGTAATCAAGAATTGAAATCCTTACAACAGAAGTGTTTTTAGCTTGCTGCACTATATAGGAAATCTCGCTCTTACCAGCTGATGGGTGATAACTGCAACTTCTTGCCTTTGTGTTCTTTTGCCATTTCTGTTACAGCTCTTAGTGAGGCTTAAAAGTTGAGAAGTTTAGTCTTTAAGACCTGTCCAGAAAAACTCTAGATATGCACTATTTCTAGGTAGATTACATCTTTTTCTTATTCTATATGATAAAAGAAACAATAAATGACACAGATTCTAGTAAAGCATTAAATATTATTAACAAGACATTTCTTTGCACATGTAGATTACTGTAAAAACAAAAATTACTCACACTCCAGCATTTGGAAGTACTAGATAATATCTCCTCCCTGCCCCTGCCATCAATTCCCATTCCCTACGGATCTACTCAGTTAAGGTTTTTACTGGGTCTTCTGACAGTTCCATCAGAATACAATACTTAGTGGGAACAAGGATGATTTTTTCCAAGTGAAAGAAAGACTATTCACTTCCAGAATTTAAGAACTGTATTAGAGACTGACACAAAAAAAAAAAAAGAAAAAATCACTTGAATAATGGACCTATTAACAGCCCTTTGGCTTTCCCTTCCTGTATATAAAACCTTCCTGATTTTAGAACATTTCTAAATTCAGTGTGTTTCTGCTCCTACTGGATTGATTAACGTCACTGTTTTATTATCTGGACTAATCCTTTCCCAAGGTCCCTAACTTTTTAACACCACTACTTGCAAATTTAAGGGTCATAAACAATCTTGTTGAGGACTTCTTCTACAAAGACACCTTTCAACTATTATCCAAAGATTAAAAAACCTAAGCAAAAAATTAATTTCTTAGCAGAATTTTCATACGGTTTCTCTAGGTCTGTATAACCCTAATATTTCCTGATCATTTAGAATTTGCGTCCCTTTCAGATCACTTTTATCATTGTGTAGGTAGTGCTAACTTTAATAATTAGTTTAATTTTTCTGAATGTTCTAATTTATAAAATTATTGAAGGAAGGGCTGGCAATCTTAATGATAAGAAAGTTGTTGTTCAAGGTTCTAACATAGGGAAAACACCCTGCATAAGGAAGCACTACTTCTAGAAACTATTGTTACCATTTTAAGTAATCTTCTCTTTCATTAAAGTAATATACATTTAATTAATATTGGATAAATCTCAGCTGGTTTTGCTGATGATTAACTGAGATCAGGAGGCCTATGATTGTCACATACAAAAAACTACTTACACAGCCTCTTTTCAATTTGGAAAAACAAACAAACAACAAACATACAAAACACATCAAAACCAAACAAACAATAAATAAGAACAGAACACCAATACAAAAAAACCCAACCCAACAACAAAAAAACCCTCCCAAACCAAACCAGAAAACTATGGAAGAAGTCTGGGAACCTTATATGTAATTTTAACCTTCCCATTTACCATTGGCTATGCCAAGGCTATGTCCTGCTCCATGCAAGGACTATTTCAGATTCTTAATGGAGAAAACTGTGTGTTGTGCTGTACAGGGATCAAAGCAGCCCCACTAATATAAACTTATCTTGTAGGAATACATGCTGCAGCTTCTCATTTGCAGTTGTCAATGACCTTAAGCATACACAGGCCTTATTACTTTTTATTCTGGAAAGCTCTAGAAGCAAAGTCCAGCAGCAAAAAACCCAGCCACTCAGGGTGAAATAGCAATCTCTCATCCTTCTCTAAAATATTGTCATTCTTAGGTATGATGAGAATAAATCATCCAGCTGTCTGTTTAGCATGTGCCCAGGAAGAAAGCATCCCATTCTTCCTCTCTGTACAACAGTCAGACCTAAGCTGAACAGTATTCTTAAGAAACTACATACTATTGAACAGCAAAAGTAGAGAAGAGATCAGGGAATAATGCATTGAAAAAAAAAGAAGAAAAACAACCCTCCACAAATAGACAAAACTATTATACAGGTATAATAAAGTTATCCACAAAGCAATTTTGACTCTTTATATTCCTCAAGTAATATACACTTCCCAAAATTTTGAGGAAATAAATATTTGTTATTTGATTACCTAAACCACATATGCTCATAATATTACAACTCTTGAGTAGTGAAATTTGTTTTCATTAGGATGAAAACCTCAGTGCAAAAAGGAATAGAAATGACACTATATTTTCTTGTCATACTGAAAAAGCACCATTTCTGTTTCAAAATCGGTGAAACCTAAAAGTAATTCCTAATGCACAGAAAAGAGCTCTGGGATTACACTACAATGTATTTCTATCACATAATTAAATGAACTAGCCTTAGAACAAAGTTATTCAAGAGCAAGATACACTTAAAAATTAAATCTTTTATTAAGATACCTTTACACCTAAGGCTTCTACAAACCAGAAGAATATATTTAAGAAGCAGTATTTTCTTGTTAATTATAAATATAATTTACAATATAAATCTTGTAAATTATAAATATAACTTATATTATAAAAATAAGTCTTCACGTCATCTGTATTTCAATGGAAAAAAAAAAAAAAGAAAAACCCCATGTTTAAGAAGTGGTTTGTTTTGAATCTGTTCAGATTTCATTGTAAACTGCACAAAGAATCTTCATTAGTCTGTGATTAGCAGTGTGCCCTGGCAGCCAGGAGGGCCAAGCCTGTCCTGGAGGCATCAGGCACAGCATGGCCAGCTGGGCAAGGGAGGGGATTGTCCTGCTCTGCTCTGAGCTGGGGTGCCCTCACCTCCTATGTCTGTATGAAGTTTTGGGTGCCACAACACAGAAGATGTATTAAGCTGTTGGAAAGCATCCAAAGGAGGGCTATGATGGTGCTGAAGGGCCTTGAAGGGAAGCTGTATGAGGAGCAGCTGAGGTCACTTGGTCTGTTCAGCCTGGAGAAGAGGAAACTGAGGGGAGGCTGCATTGGAGTTTCCAACTTCCTCATGAGGTGAAGAGGAGGGGCAGGCACTGATCTGTTCTTTGTGAAGACCAGTGACAGGACCTGAGGGAATGGCCTGAGTCAGAGAAGGTTTAGGTTGGATATTAGAAACTGGTTTGCCATCCAAAGGTGGCCGGGCACTGAAACAGGCTCCTCAGGGAAGTGGTCACGGCCCCAAGCCTGACAAAGTTCAAGAAGGGTTTGGACAATGCTCTCGTGCTCATGGTGTAATTCTCACGGATGGTCCTGGTTCAGGCAACTCACTGAAAATACTGACATGGATGGTCTCTGGGTTTGGATTGTCAGCAAGTCATCTATGTATACTAAGGAGGACCCTTCCCTTCTGGGAGAAACCTTTTGCTGCCAAAACAGAACTTAGGGGATACCTCAGAAGAGCTCACACGCAACTCATCTTTCTTTAATCCATCAAGTTCCTGCTGCAAGGTACTCTAACCCAACAAATTGTTTCACTCAATGTAAAGCAATGTCTTTGCACCTAATAAATGAAGGGAATTATTATTAATGAGATTATTATGCTTAGCAGTTCTCACACAACACATTGATCATTTAATTCACTGTGAAAAGAGTAAGCTATAGAACTGTCAAAATATGTGCCATGCCTGCTGAATTGATGAAGTACTGAATAAAGAAGGAACCTGCCTCTGAATCTTTATCAGGTCGTATTTTCTAATAAACTGTGCCATGGGATATAAGACCCTTCTCTGTGCTGTTTCTGTGAATCAGTTCTGTGAATCAGCACTACAAAATGGCTCAAACACAGTGAACACTGTTCATGCTTAGAAATGGACCAGATCCAGAGCAGAGAATAGAGAGTAATGCCCAGGTAGTTTATGTTTGCATCTCAGGTCCATGGTAAGAGGGCAAAAGAGACAAGTTAGGGATTTTATAATCCTGATTCACCTGGTTTCACATTTCCTTTTCTTCCTATGCAAGATAATATCAAAGAAGCTCACTAAAGGGAATATGTCACAGGCAAGTCTACCTTGGTTTTACAAGGGAGAGTAGCTACTTGACTATTGCTGGGAAGTTTCACTGGAAGAACACTGCAGTGAAGTTAGACTCTTTCCACAAGTCTGAAGACAAAAATAGTGTAAGGAAGTGCACCAGAGAGAGGATGGCTAGAAGGATTCAGGTAGGCACAGCAGGTGAGTAAGGCTACCTCCAGAGACAGGAGGTGCTAAGACAACTATTTCAGACTCCCTAGCCTCTGACATTCAGCTGGAAATCACAGTAAATTTAATCCTAGAGTTTGATTTCACTTTAGAGTGACATAAAAATGTGTAAATCTAATTTGTTCATGGAAAATATGATACTTAAACATCTCTAATGTCTCAGAAAATTGAAGACTAGATTTGTGTGACTTAAAAGGAAAATATCAAAGAGCATCATCAGAAATGTGAACAGAAACAAGTGTACCAGGTGCAACCCAATCTGATTTCTCAACAACACCATGGTATCATTTACATAAACTTCAACTGATTTTTAGAAAAAAATGTATGAGACCATAAAGAAAGGCCTAGTTTCATAAACACTGACATCGGTGAGGTCTTCTGTGACTGGTCTTCAGAATACTGCCTTTTTCACATGGTAGCCTACAAAGAAGATACAGAGCACTCCATTTAACTTTTGAAATATATAAACTCTGAGGGGTAAAAATAAATATGATAATGTAAAATATTCTCTCTTCCATCTCAACATTTTTTTGTGTAGTTTAGTCAACAGATTGTTTGTATAGTCTGTAAAATAAAGTTTTAAGATATACATATACATGTGCATATACAAAAAGTCAGTTTAGATTTACTGCAGCTTTAACAACTTCCAAATAACAGTCAGTATGAGTGTCTAATGTTATGCTCTCTCTTCTCTTTTAGGCAATTATTCTTCCTTAAAGTACCTACAGTATTTTTATAAATGGTGTATTTAGCCATAAAATTTCCTGAATTTAGTACTCTATGCTCTTACACACTTCAGTAGCTTTAATGTATCCCAGATTTACAGAGCTGTGCTCCTTTTTAAATGTATTTTTTTCCTTTTTGCAAAACTATAAAATCTTTTAATGGATCTTAGAGTATTGTATGTATCAATAGCTACAGTTTAAAATACTTTTCTAAGCATTCTATTTCAGTGAGATCTTCAAAATCTCTTTTTTTTTTCTTCCCAGATAGATCTCTTTAATGTTTTTATACATTATTCTATATCTCATTCAGCCAAGTTCAAACTAGTATAGTGCTTTGTTTCACATTTCACCATAAGATTGTTTATTGTGACTTTATATTTTGTTAACACTTCACTTATCACCAATATCTTTAAACACAATATTCTGTGTGTACATTTGCTGGTCTTTGGAGTTTAACTACAAATGTTTATCTGTGCTTAATCCTAAAATACTTATTTGAGCTATTTACCTGGAAATGGATACTAAAACTATATTTAATATTTTCCTGTATGAATGCCAGTTTGCTAAAGCTACCTATAAGCCAACGTTAAAAGTTCTTTAAATCCATAAAGCAGAAATCTGTATCTGAAAGTGTTTGTGTAGTTTCTGTATTCCTTGGGAAATGTACACAAAAGTGTGATTTGTAGAATCACAAAAGTAGAAGCTCCAGACTTTTGACTTTAACCACCTACCATGTACACCAACACTCTTAGCTGATCCACATGCCTCTGTACAGATACAGCCATCTCAAGAGAATAGAGCAGGTGGAGACTATTCATAATTTCAGGATAAATAACTTGAATTTCAGGATAGTTTCTTAGTACTTCTAAACTATAACTACTGTCCTGTAGTGTGTAAAGTTGTCCCTGATGCTGGGAAGAGACAGAAGACTAACATTGGTCTCAGGAGCTGTCAACTCACTGAAGTCTCCTGTAAACTGCTTACAAGAGGCTAAGTAAGCATCAGTGCACTGATGATGTTGGGGCTACCTCCTTTGCAACCTTCTGACATGTAAAGCAGCGTGTCTGGGCCATAATTCATTTCGAAATATGTTTTTCAACTTGATGGCTTCCCATACCAAGAGAACGGTGGGAAAATTACTTTTTAAGTCTACAAAAATCCACCTTCTCATGTAAATGTAGCTGAACAAACCATTTATTACTCCCTTTTTAAAGCAGATTTACTTCTCAAAGATTTTCTCCAGATGTTAACCTGACAGGACCAATTTATTACTGACCTGATCTAATAAGTTGTAAGTAATTAACAGACTAATTGTGAGGCAGTCTACTATGTCAGTATTCTCAACTTACATTTAAAGAGTTCATATACCAAAATTGTAGCCCAAGAAACAGTTACATTGACAGAATCATAACAATCATAATCATAATTTTGTATATATACATATAAAGGTATTTTGTCTACATAATATAAGAATTCTTGGAATAATTTACTCTATAAAATTGAAGAACCTACATAGTATCTGAACGTATAAATAGTTTTTATTGAAACTTCTATCTACAAGTATTGATGCCTAAAGTTTCAGCTGTTATATTTTTCAGATCCTTTACTGCATTAGTATATAACTCTGAACTTCATATGGAGTGTTAATAAGTTCTCTTCACAGTTTGTTCAGACAAAACAATCCTTTCTCAGATGGGAACCAAGGTCATTTCAGCCTCAGGCCCAAAAAGTATAAACAAAAGTGAATTTGGGGAGGCATACTGGGGGAATGTGACTTCATTACCTGAAGCTGTAATGGAGAATTAACCCCTAATATGCAAAAAAGACCAAACTTTTATCTGTCTGAAAAACTCGTGATCGTCATCCAACTTGGGTGTAGCCTCTGCAAGGCCCCTGAACTGCCCAAAGTGTGTCTGTTAAAGGCCTTTAATAAATACTCACTTTATTTTCTAACTCAGCCTAGCCTCTGCTCCAGATAGCCTCCCCAAAGCATCAGCATAAATGAAGAATTACAATTCTCAAAGCCAAAAGCGTGTGAAATTAATTTCTATTTTCTGGTTTTGTATTCTGAAAATAATGCTTGCAGTGTATGGCGGGCCATTAACTACTTTGTCACAGCTCTGATTGCGGGTTTTTTGTGTTCTCATCAGTTCCATGAAAATATTGTTTCTCATACTACATTTTGTCTGACTTACAGGTTTTGTGGTTTTGTTTTGTTGGGTTTTTTTTAACTTAGCTTTGTTATACATGATGAAATTGAATTTAAAAGTCCAAAGCATTTAGGTGAAACTATGGAAAATAACCAGTAAACTTGGTAGAATTTTATTTCAATGGATTTTCTGCTAGCTAACCATGAAAACAAAAGTTATCAAGGCCAGAGAGAAATTTTCAGTTTATCTTTTTTTTTTTTTTTTAAGATGTTAATTCTATCAACTGCTTTTTCGTCTATTTATTGTTTCACCTACTCACACTGATTAAACAGGTTTTTGGATTACTTCAATTCCATGAAGGAATTATTCTTAGTCCTGTTTTATTATGAGTCCTAAATTCCTATTTCCTTCTGTCCTGATCATAAATGATGAGCTTGTATTGCTGATTTTTTCCTCATCAGAAATTCAGTGGAGCTTCATGGTTCTGTTTATGCTACATATCTTATTCCAATGTTCATAACCCTCACAGATTGCTAAGCTACAAGTTTTATCTTCCAACACTTAAATTACATCTAGTTCATTGTAACATTAAACAGAAAGATTTGAACTTTAAATGATGTGACTCAACAGAGAAAAGAAAAAAGATTGTATAATTGTCAAAGAATTTTGGAAGATTGCTTTATATACAGGAATATGATTGTGAGTAATATAGAGAGTAGCAATATAAATTAATGTACACAGTTATTCACAGTTATTCATAGATAGAAATTAGATACAGATAGAGATATAGATGCAGATATGTGCTACATACATAGATTAGCCTTTACAGATATACAGATATAGATAAGTAAAGGAGAAGAGCCGTATTGATCAGGTGATTAGAATTGCACCTTTATCCTCAAGATAAGAAATATCCTTGAACAGCTTTACCCAGTAACAATAGCTCTATAATCCCTTGCAAAGAGATCATCATGAGATGGTCACTCCTTACAGGGACTAAGAGCACTAAGTTCTTACAACAATGAATAAGAATATTATTTCCTTCTGACAGGTACTAGTTTTGAGCAGCCCTTTTAGTGCTTAGTGATAAATGCCTTAGTGATAAGGCACTTAGCAGGGGAGCGACACAACCCCCGGGGTCCCAAGGGTCCCAGGCAGTCGCTGTAGGGTTGGTGTAGAGAGGAACGAAGTGTGCCTCACATGCAGTTTGAGGATGGTTTATTAAAGCAGCATAAATCGTAACATAACTCAAATGCAGAGCAGGGGCAAGGATCAGAACAAAGGCAGGACTGTGGGTTTTAAGGGACAGAATCAGGGTGGAGTTTTGGGTCAAGGGGCCAATAGGGAGAAGACCAGGGAGGGGCACAAGGTTGGGTTTACAGAGCACAAAGCAATGGGGAGAATAATGCAAGGAGATTTATATAAACAGACCAACAGAGCCTCCAATAATAGGGGATTCCCCAAGGGGCAGTCCAGGCAGGGGCTGTTACCAGAGGAGAGAAAGTTTGGGAATAAGGGACTTGTATCAGGGAAGACAGCTCAATGGGTGGAGCCAATCCAGGCTAAACCATCACCCTGAGGTGGGGGGGAAAGGGAACAAACCTTAAGGTATTAAAACACAAAATGATACATCACTACACTTAGTATCCCCCTTCACTTTGTGGTGAGCTGTAGGAGTAGTGTTACTGCAGAGCTATCCCACTGCAGCACATCACTGCTGGTTTTCCCAATCAAGGTGAGGTGCTGGGCCAGGTGTGGTCACACTACCATATGTCCACGCATAGTTAAAATGAATTTCAAATATTGTCTTTAAAAATACACTCAACTTCATATTTGCTAAATCACATGAAGGGATAAAAAATTCCTCTTTCACATTTGTCAGCCAAAAAAAAAAAAAAAAAAAAAAAAAAAAAAAAAAAAAAAAAAAAAGAAAGAATTGCTGCTGCTCCAAGATTATATGATTTCAGAATTTCATTTTTGTTATAAAAATACACAATAACACAGTTATTTCTTTATTCTGAAGTGATGTCAGGAAATATTGCTGCAATATTTACACAGGTCTATACTAGACAGGACAGTTCCTTTTTGTGTTTTTTTTCACTTTTGAACCATTTGGCAATACAATTTTACTTGTAAAAAGAATCATGTTCAGTTACATTCAAGTTTGTAAAACTTTTGCAAGGCATCCATGGCATGAAAACAAATTTGCAGCAACAGCTTAGAGCTTGTTTTATATAGCACTGGCTTTTGCGAAAGGAGGAATTTCAGATTGGTGGGTGCTTTAGCTTCTAATATTCATACAAATGATCCACTTTTTAGGAAAAGCTGTAATCTTAAGATTCTTTTTTAAACCTCCCACTGTGAATGTTTCAAAAGTTGTAAGACTTTTTTTGCCATGCTGTAAGGGTGATACCCAAAAGGCTACCTAGTCACTTCAGTCTCTGACCTGTACGTTGTTGCTGTTGTTGTCTGGTAGCTGCTCCTTGGGCTCTCCCACAGTCCTGCTTTCTCTTTCCCATAGTCCTGCTTTCTCTTTCTCACAATCCTGCTTTCTCTTTCTCAAGAGCATGGGCAAAGTCTCCTCAAATACTGAATATAGCAAATACCTCTGAGCTTAATGGCTCTGGGCTCCCTCAGACTCCTTTGATGCCATGGGCCTTCACACAACCTGGCCAGACCTGTTACAGCAGTAAAGAGAAAGATACAATTCTCCTAAGACAAGAATTGAATGGGTGCTGTTTGCCACAGGACCAAAACTCCAAGGCTGTCTGCAGTACCTGAGGGATGAAAGCTGGGAATAGGATCAGGTAGCTTTTGCTTAATCTGCCCATCCTTTTGCATTAATGCTGCTGTGCCACTAGTGTGATTTATAAGTAATAGTTCTTGTCAAAAGGAAATTGCTGTTGTTTCTGGCCATGCATAACTTGTCAAAATTAAATACACACTTTGCACTAGGGATGTTGTCACTTCTGCTGCACCTCATTAGGCAAATTGAATTCATAAAATGTTAAATACTGTTGGGCCTGAGCTTCCCTCAACCACAAAATTCAAGTCACCAAATTACTCTAATTATCCTTCTTGCAGTTGGGATCTTCTTTGCTGGGAATTTCTTTCAGAACTCATCCAGTGTCACTGTGTGGTGTCCACTCACGACTGCCTTGCCATGGAGGTCTGGGGGATAGTGCTGCCTTTGCTCTTACCCCATGAGACCTGTAAGCCTGGCCTGGCTTTGAACAAGGAGCTGCACAAGTGCAGCTTTGCCCCTGGATTTGATAGTTTGTTTGAACTTAATCCAGAGCTGCACGAAAAGACAAGGTGCCAAATCAGCTATATGCACTGGTCTGGTGGAGTGAGGGTAGCAATGGTGCCCATGGAGAATTCTCCATGCTTAAGGAAAATACTGTTTATGTGCAATATATTTACATGTAGACATAGACATAAATAGATAGATATAGGACATAGATATAGATAGATATAAAAAAAAGATATAGATATAGATACATACAGATAAGTATCCTTAGTCTATTCTAAAAAATATAATTTCAATTAACAAACTTTTTTTGTAAAAAGGTAGTCTTTCATACGTGTTGACATTCCAACATGAAATTGTCAGGACAAACACTACTACACTAGTGTGGTTAGAAAAATCAGGATAATTTAGAATGAGGAAAAAAAAAAGCATGGAAGTATGCACACATATGAAATCAGCTAGTGGGAATTCTCATACTAAATATGTTAAAGACATATTATGATGATATTTGTGTATACATTAAACAACCTGTTTATCATGGTCACCTTTTTCTTTCATGAAGTGTTTCCAATAGAAAATAAAGGTAGGGAAAATTTACTCAAACAAAAACCAGCACAAATGGCCATAGAGACAAATATAGGAAAAAAATATAAATATATATATATAAAAGTGCTTTTTTTTTGCTGTGAGAGTGGTCAAATACTGGAACAGGTTGCTCGTCTAGGTTGTGCAGTTCTCACCATTGGAAATATTCAGCATTAATTAGATCTGGTCTAGGACAAACTGCTCTAGTTAGTGCTGCTTGAGGAGGGTGGTTGGACAAGATTGATAGTGACTAATTGGTAAGACAAACAGAAAGTTTTCAGGAGGCCCAAAATGAGCTCCCAAGATACTATGATTTTGGCCTTTATTTTTATAAAAATGGTGCTGTTTTACTTAAATTTTATCTTATTTCCTTCCCTCTAGTCTCATATTCTTTCTCAACTGGAAACTGAAAATATCTTCTAGAAATTTGTTTTAAGAAAGAAAAAAATCCTAAGGAACCAGAGTCACATCCTGAACAATGTTCTCCAAATGACAAAATCCTATCTGTAAGAACTAGGTCAAATCACTTCAATATTTTTTGTATTAAATAATTATTATCTGTATTTGGATTTGACTTCCTAAGTACAGTGCTGAAGGCACTGAGTAGACAAATTACTAGACTAGAGTAAATTTATAGGCTTGCCTTTGAGAAAGTTTAATAACTAGAAACATTAATAATTACCATAGCAGTAGTCAGCCAGGTCACCTTTACACATTTTCCATGGTCATTTCCACAGTCAGCATTTGATTAATGCTAATTCATTGACCCTAAGGTAATTACCCAATCATTATCAGACAACAAAATTAACTTCAATAAGAACTACCAATCAATACAATCACTAATGCTCACATTAATGATACAACTTTCAGACTTGATTTTGCTTAATATCAAGGTTCAATAATCCTCTGTGCTTCAGAATACCATATTCATAAAGGGGTGCTTAGATTAAACATCTGTTCCTTAAAATGTGATCCTTTGTACATGACATATTAGATTTTCCCACTTTGTATTTGCATCTCAAAATGTGTATTGGTAAGTGTCCAACAGTGTAAATTAAGAGACCATGAGCAAGCAGGTTTAAAATTCAGTATACATTCACACTTACTCTCAAGTTCCCTTCTGACATCATTCTGTGGCTAGAGAGTATAATTAATGATATTTCAGACTTTATCAAATCAATAGAACTACTGACTTATGCATAAAGACAACTAATCATTTCATAGAAGACTTCTTGCACACTCTGTTTTTACAAGTTGCAAAAAACCTTCTCATGCAGAACATTTGCTGGCTTATCACTAAGATGTGCTTCATATAACTTGACGTTCTTGAATGAAGCTGAGCTTTCCTCCCCAATGAAACTTCTTCAAACTGAGATACAGTTAGCACTATGCTTCTTCTACCTGATTGCTCCAAAAGCTGAAAAGTCCCTCTTGGCTCTGGAAAATGTTAAGCTGTTTTAGATACATGGACTTTATGGGATTTTATATTTATACGGTCAAAATGCTGTGAATATCTAATGGAATTTTACTTAAGAAATCTGAGGGTAATTGTCTATAAACTTCAAAAAACTTTGTTATCTAAAATATTGCTAGTGTCTTTTAGTTAAGTTAAAGATACATACCACACTTTGTATACAGGTAGTTTATATAATGAAATTGTGAAAAGTTATTTGCTTATGCATACATTTTCTATTTAATGTTCTTTATTCAGTATTTTCTACTTAAATTTTTTTAAGTAGTTTTATATTGGGAATGGTCTTATAACATTGGTTATATTGTCTCCTGTCTTATAATAATATTCATACTGACCCTGACAAAAAACCTTAACATTTTCCCTGGCTTCTCAATTTTACCAGGTTTTAACTCTTTTCCACATATTAAGTAGTTATTTTCAACACACAGTTAATGAAGTCATTACGAATAAAAAATCTTATAAAGTGCATAAAGTAATGAGCCATCACTTGAATCAAAATGTTTACTTTTTAAATATTAATTTTACTTTGAATCATTACTCCTTACACAAATATATCTGAAAATACTACTACAGGAACTCTTATTTTATATTTAAGAAACCTGTGCTCTTTACACTTAAATAACTAAGGTTTGGATTTTAATCTTATATTTAAAAACACCAAGCAATATTTCTCTATTTCTTTTAAATGTATGGCCTTAATATTACTATTCCATAATGTTACAAGGTTTCAGAAAAAAAAAAAAGGCTGTGTAGATGCTTTCAGAATGAGGTATTTCTTTTTGAACAGAATATTTTTGATATTAAACACATGAAATTTGAAAAACTTGAAAAATAGGAAGTGTTTTAATTATGCTTGTCAGAAAACACTCACATAAAAAATACATTTCTTTCATTTAGCCAGTCACAGAGTACAAACACTAAGAAAATTAGCAGCTTAATAAAAAAAAAACAAATAGCAGAACACTAAGGTTAAAAAAAATTATTTTTAAGGGGAAAGATATGAACTCTTTTAAATTTTTGAAAGCTCTATCAGATCATTTCTATTTTAATTTACTGTGGTAATTAAAGTGATAAGTTAATTTTCATTCTTTGTTCCAAAATTTTCTCTTAAATTGCATTCTGTATCATAGTTCAATTAGCCTTAGAAAATACATTTTAATATAAGTTATTGCACCAACACATTTAAGGTAATTTCTATATTCCTTTATTAATGTTTCAGGCCTCATTTATGCTATTTATTTACTAGATTTTACCTATCAGGCCTACCTGGAGTGATAATTGCCTTTCAAATGTATGAAAACAGCCATTTGAGGAAAATGATTTCTACTATTTTCTAGACAGAGGTCCCTCTGCTAGTGAAAATTCACAACCAATCAGATGCTGAACTAGAAATAAAGAATCTGTTACCCAGTTGCATTGCCCTGAAGATGAATTGCTCTTCCAAGGCCCTGTGTTCCTTTGTCAGGTAGCTGTGGGTCTGGAAGTCAGTATGCCAAGGACAGGGCTCAGTGGCATCAGGGTCACAAGTGCCAGAGGGAGACATCTGGCAGGGCAGCAGCACATGCCATCAGCACCACAGCATGGTCCCTGGTGGGCCTTGGGGGATATCTGGGGAAGTTTCCTTTGTGCAGGGACAACATTGTGCTACTCTCAAACCCAGAAAGTCATGGATTCCCCAGAAGTGCTCCTGCTGAGCCTCAGCAGAGTGAGGAAGAGCTCACCACCCAGAGAAGGCGATGCCGTGGCTGCAGGTGCTGGATCACCACTGCCAGCTCACTGATGACTGCTCGGACACTACAGCCAGGGCTGTGTTAGGAAACCATCTTCCTCCTCGACAAGAGACATGAGTTAGCAGTTCCCACACCCCTGGAGACATAGAATTTTAGTAATCAGCAAGGACAGTGAGAAAGTGATTCAGAAATAGCTTGCATTCTTCAGTCATGAACCCCAGAGGAACTGGGGAACATGACGCTTGGATGAACTCACATGGGTATTCTCAAGGACATGCTTTGTCCCCAGGATTGACAGAGTAAAATGGGAATACAATTAAGATTAGAAACATCAGAGATTTTGAGTTAAACTGCTATGATTTCAAGTAAGACTCATTATTTTTGAATTACATTGTATTTACAAAGGAAATGCTTTATTAGACTTTATTTAAAATGCTTTATTTAAATGCTTTATTTATTAATAACCAAGGTATTTTAATGGTTTGATAAAATATGAAATATAAAATATATCTCCTTTAACAAGTACTGATATTTTTTCTTCATTTAGAATCAGTACCTTTACAGACATGAAACAGTGTTTCTGTTCACAAAACTCTTGTTTCAGTAATCGCCTGTGAAATTAAAAGAATGATTCTTTTTAATTGTGAAGGATATTACAGAATTTCCACTATTTTTAAATATTGTTGGTTTTAATCCTTTTTAGATTAAAAAATTGTGTTATACTACAAAAATCTACAAACCACTGTTAAAGACAAGGGGAAAGCATCTTACAAGAATGTGCAATACAAACATTTTGAAAGAGAGGTTTTAAGTCTGAAACAGAAGCTGTACTCATAATTTCTATTATATTTTTAATTGTATTTTTTATACAGTAAACCTCACTCTAAACAGCAATGTGGTATGTTATCCTCATAATCTCCAAAATGGATCAATTCCAAACTACAGCAACGTTAAAATAGGAATAGGACAGCTTGTGGTAATATTAAAAAAATGCCCTTTTGTTTTTTGAAAGTTGTGTTGTTCAGGTGGGGTCTTTACATTGCTAGAATAAGTGATATGATCATTCTGGAGGCAGAAATTAATTTCTCCCAGTGAAGTGCTTGGTTAACCTGAACTAACCTGAACTAATTTCTGCCACAAGTAGCATGACATAAATATATGTCTATATATGTCTCACCCAGATTATGCTTACTAGGAGTAACATCAGAAACATTCTTTCTTTCTCAGCACAGATGATTTTTTTTTTTAATTCATCTCCCACCTTTCATTTTCAAGTTGGAAAATACTCAAACACCAAGACCCCTACAGTGTTATTTAGCAAACTGCAATGATGGTTCAATGGCATTATTAGGATATCTTTGAACACCCAGATCAGCTTCAGATACAATTTAACATGAATTTTCTCCCTATTCAATAGCACATTAGACTATTTGTTAACAAAGATGATCTTCTTATTGCTCCTAAGTTCTTCTGTTGTGTCTCAATAGGCTTGAAAGAGCCTATATCCATTATGTTTACTTGAGATCTATTTTATCTGATTAGTACAATCACTTACCCTCAGTCAGAAACAGAAAATGAACTGACTCTGGTACAAATGCTGAAGGACAGTACAGACAAAAAGAAAAACAGACTGTCTGGTGGAATCTGTAATTCTGCCATCAGTATAGAGCTAAGAAGCCAGAATGCATGTACAGAGGCCAAAATTTTCCAATCCAAACAGCCATAAAGAAATTAATTTAAGGTCATGGCATTGGATTCATAATAGGGAGGCAGTAATCCATTTCCTAAGGCTGCAACAGGCTTCCTGTGAGACTGTGATAAAGCCATTTATTTCATAGATTTGGAAATGTGTTTCTAGACTTAGCCATGAATTTTTTCTTAACAATAACACACACAATGAAACAAATTGCTTAAAGATAAGCCTTAAGTACTAAAATACTTCACTAAATCAAGATTTTTAACCTGCAGTTTCCCAAACAAAGAGAGCACTACTCTTTCTCTGCCTCCACCAGGTCTCAACAGACTTATTATCTGTAAGTCCAGTTTTACTTATGTGAAAAATCTCCATTAGTACAGGTAAATAATTTAGCACACTTAATCCTGAGCTTCTTTGTGCTGTAAATGTCTTTCAGAACAAAAAATAATGGTGTACCTTTTCCATTCTTTATAACACAGTGAACTTGATGTCATTAAAAAACCCGGCAGATTTACCATTAAATTTTGTCAGAAGATTCTCTCCCAAAGTCTTATGTAGCCTTATGAGATGGGAGGGAACCAGTGAGCAGTAGCTTAGAGGCTAAAGAAGTAATAATATCATTGTCCCTGACAGAGAAGGGTCTGAACTGAATGTGGGAACAGACACAAGCAAAAATCTATTTTATAGCATCCCTTGCAGTAATAAAAATTGCTGTTTGAGGCCACCTTCTGAGATATTGCTAAAATAATTTCCTGTGATCTTTGAAGGTTGTTTCTGTACAGATATATATAGAGAGAGAGATATACACACATACAAAATGGTCTGGTATTGGAGGACAAAGCAATAAAAGAAAGCAAAAAAAGACTTTGAAGTTTAAATCCTATATCTAGAATTCAAAAACACTATTCATTTTCCAGCAAAGAACTGTCCTAAAAAACCCCCAATCATACTAGACACCCATCTTTTCCAGGAATATAAAAGGAATAATGAATTGCACAGATATTTTATACTCAGTAAGTAGTTCAGACAAATAAGAAATGACATAAACCTTAAAAATAGTTTGATTAAGCCATTAAGATGGAAATCATCACACTGAAATATCTCATCCATGAAACTGAGCATAAAAATTATTTTGAAATTATTCTAGGAGGAAAATGATTTTTTTCCAGTGATTTAGGGTTTAATCACCTCATGTTTGGTTTTAGTGCTTAAGGTAGCATGGTGGCAAGACTGTGAAAGTAACACAAGGAGTTTTTTGTTCTTGTTACTTCTGTTAAAATTAAGTCAAAGGCATTTATTTCCTGGGAATGTCAGAAAGAACAGTTTGAGTCTGCCCACAACAGCAATTTTTCTTTCTGATCTGCCAGCAGTCTCCAGTCCAGCCAGACCCTCCCGTGTGTAGGAGAGATTTCAGTACTCCTGTCTGCCATTGTTTTACCAGGCAAATCGTAGCAGGCTGCCTGCAAGGTAGGTTATGCAGATGGTTGGTAGTCAAAGAGTTGGGTGCCAGCATTCATGGCTACCCTAAAACTACAGCTTAGAAAGAAGTAGCAACAATACAGAAAAATCACTAAACGCTGATATAGATGCTCTAGTGAAAGAACTGATGTCATAACAGAAACAAGAAATAGACTCCGCCCTTCACAATTGCTCCTGCTGTGAAAACACAGAACCCCAAGGGGACTTGGGAGAATTAAGAGCATGCCAAGTGTGATCTCTAAACAAGGTCTTCCTGTGGGAAATCCGTTTGTTATCTCCTTGAAGGGACATGTTTGTCAGCACACAGAACAGAGCAGCCACCACATTGGTGGGTCCAAGCACTCAGCATTCCACTCCTCCACCTGATACGGCTTCTCTACCTACTTCTTCCAGCCTGTCTTGGGGCACACCACATGCCTCAGTCACTCCTGACAAAACAGAGTAGCTGTGTCTCCATTTCCTACAGTTTCCAGAGAGCAGAAAGAGTTGGACTGTCCCAGATGGAGGAGGAGACAGGAGATAAAGATGACCAGACAAAGACATCCTCCCTCACCAATGTGCGATGTCCATAATCATGTAAGGCAGTCAAATACAAGTACTGGAGGGCATCAAGAGCACAGCAAGCAAAAAAAACAGGGCTGGGGTCAATCTAGTGGGGCCAGTCAGGGGCAAGATAAGGTGGGACCAAGAGGCAGGACTACACAAATCTGAGAGGTCCAACCAGAGAACAGGGCTGGAGTAGTGGCTGCTAACAGCACAGTAACACAGTAACAGTACAGATCCAAGGCCATGCTAAGAAATAGAGCCATAGACTGGAGACAGGCACACCTGCAGCTCAGCCCAGGGCAGTTCTGAAGGCTCCTGGGCTCACTGGTAGAGGGTGTGCGTGGTGGTCCCAAGTGAGGCTGGGCTGGGTTATTATGACCTCAGGGCACTGGCAACAATACCAAATTGGCTAGGAAAATCATCCAAGAAGATGAAAGACTTCTCAACAACTGGGGTACTACATTAAACATTGCTACATATTTCTTCAGAGTGGTGGTTATATCTTTTTTTTCAGTGATAGATCAGCTTGAGTTCTGTTGTTCCTGTTTAAATCTATGATCTTTACAAAAATAGAAGGCACTTCCCAGTAATAAAGACATTTGTTAGGGCTGAAGGGAGATAAATTCCTCTTTCCAAATCCAGTCACAGTTTCAATCAATTAACATAAAGCCTCAGGCGTTTCAGTCTGAACCAAGATATGGCTTAGACCTCACTTGGGCTGAAAATAATCCATTCAGTCTTGTCCTTGACCACTCTGAATTCACACTGCAGACAAGGACATTTTGTGCCATGTGACCCCTCCACCCACACAAGTTCGCGTGGACCCGTGTGAACTCTTTAGTCCACACAGTGGACTTCAAGGTTCAGAGCTGAATTACTCCCACAGCCTACTCCTAGTTATAGACCTGTGCCCTGGAATGGAGGCTATGTGTAACAATCTATAGAGTGTAACTCAAGAGTTTGTCTCACCCCACTGTATAATTTAGATGTAGAGAGAGGGATGAAGAAGGGAACTTCCTTCATATTGTGATTTGCTCTACTGTGAGTACTTTCTGAACCTAAGGAAAATTTATTGAAGGAAATTTAATAAAACTTGGCATTCTATAACAAGCTTTGCAAATCTCTAAAGGATTTATTTAATGACCAAATTGAAATAAATTTGCATTCTTATCTTATTAAATGGTATTAATTTCAATTTACTTGATGTTTTCCATACATCTCAGTGTGTTACAAAATCACTTACAAACTGATAATCTGCCCTCCTGACTACCTTTAGAGCTACAGCTTTTTTGCACTTGGACAGCAGGTAAATTTGTCTGCATTCAGTAACATGACAGTATCTACAGTTTGAGTTAGTACCTTGGCTTTATGATCTGAATTGCATAAGCAGTAATCAATTTTTTATGGCTTTCTTGATTACATCTTTCCATTTCACACTTAATATACCATTGCTATAAAGGGTCACATTACACCTTCCAGAGCCATTTATTCTGAACGATTTGCAGAGTAGAGCACTACATCTGTTCATATGCAGTTGGCATTTGGATGTTCTGGCAGTAGAAGAGTGTATCTTGCTATTTGCATCTGTATTGCTTAAGAGAGAAAAAAAAAAACACCACAAACAAAAACCTACTAATGCAGATGAAATCTCTAGGCATGTAGGCATCCAAATGAAATAAATATCAACATTTTTGATTTAAATAAATACTAGATCCTGGCAAAAAAAAAAAAAAAAAAAAAAAAAAAAAAAAAAAAAAAAAAAAAGTGGAGACAGCAGGTTCCCATGACAAAAACTGCAGTCATAAAATATATCAAACCCTAATGTCAGGTAGCATTTCAGCAAAGGTAAAAAAGGCAGCAGTAGATTTTGTCTCTGAAGTTCAACCGTCTCTGTGCATGATATGTACAGGATTAAAATTTGATTTCAATTTGAGTTGTAAGCCTGTTTTGGCTTAAAAGTCTGTATTATTGATTACCCAGACCATCAAGTGTAGCTTCTACACCTTGACTGGATGACTCCAGCTTTTTGAGGCAGGACAGTATTAAAGTATGTGTTCTGAATACCAATAAAAGCATTTACAAAGTAAGATGAATAATCATTTTTTACATTATTCAGGCAAATTTTGAGACTTGGATGCATTTTGGCAGTAAGTATTAAGGGGGCAGCATGCACCATGTGCTATAGCCCAGCACCTGCCTGCAGGCCAGCCAGGTCCATGCCTTTCAGCTGCTCTCAGAGAGGGTTTTTTTTTGCAGCTTCTGAACCACTATCAATCATCCAAGATACATCTTGTTTCTTTTTTAAGATGCCTGGTACTTTTTTGTTTCTGTCCTCGAGTTTTTGTGGTTCCCGGTGTTTCTAGAATGTGTTCTTTTTTGTGTTTATAAGAGAGGACGTTCATATCTGAGGAGTTTCTCCAACCATTTCCAGTACCCACCAGAGCACAGTGTTATTGTTCAGCATGCTTTGCTCTCACATCTTGGATTTTGAAGGAGTACACCCTTCTTTTGTGTAAGAATGGTCTCAAATTAAAAATATAGAACCTTATCTGTAAAAAAATAATAATCAAGATCTTCAGACTGCCTACTGTCCTCACCGTTTTGTATGTTTGTGTGGAATGTGTGTGAATGGGCAATAGAAGCTGATAATCAACAAAGCTTACACTGACGTGTTTTTAGGTCTTACTGGAAATAGTTTTGCATGAAGCTGACATTAAACTTTGAAGCTTTGAAGCCTTATTGTTGCTTTCTTATTCTTCTGCTTTTCCTCCTGCCCAGCTAGCAGCTGCAGGAGAACTGGCAACAAGTCTCTTTGGGTTCAGGAATGGAGGTGAGGTACAGGAGCCTTACCAGAGCTTTCGGGGAGAATTCTCTTGGCAGCCTGTAGCAGCTAAAGGCAACACACAGGCAGGCAAGGCATGACAGGGCTTCTGAGGGTGTTGATTAGACAGGGTTTATTTGGGGGTCCCACACTGGGGGGGAGCAGCATGGCTCCCAGAGGAGAGAGGGGGAGGGAGAGAGGGGGGAAAAGGGAGAGAGGGGGAGGGAGGGAGGGGGAAAAAAGGAGAAAGGGGGAGGGAGGGAGCTCTCAGGTTTGGCTTGGTCACCTGAGATTAGGGTGGTTAAGTGTCTTTTGCCCTCTGAAAGTCCCAAGACGGACGCAGAAATAAACCGGAGTCTTCAGTTATTATTTTTTCAAGGTTCTTCTCATTGTTTATTATTTCTTATCATTTCATTTTTCTCTGTGCTCAGCCAAGGTCTTCACCAGCCGACAACTCCTGCCCCTGACGTAGGCTCGTCATCTCTTATATAGATTATTATGTGTCTATTATTTACAATTACAAACCAGTATCTACATTCTATACTAAACAGGCTACTTCTACACTAACCCAATCCCTCTAAAGCTGCTTGGTGCCAATGTCACTACAGAAGATGGAGACGAAGAAGAAGAGGAAGATCCCAGGGCACCGCCCAGAATCCTCCATCTTCCCATTCACCCCTATTCTAAAAACCCAAATGTGAAAACTATACTACCCTTTATTACACTTTGTGGCTGGTAACTCCTCTCCCAATGTTGAAAGTCTCTCCCATGGACTAAAGTCAAAGCCCTTGCCTTTCTGGGCTCTGTGCCAGATTTTAGATTCCCCCGTACAGATTCCAGACCCCCCTGTACAGGTTTCTGACTGTCCAGGTTATCCAAAGGAATACCCTGGACTCCCACAGGGAGCAGGAGACCCAAGAGGAAGAGGGCAAGCAAGAGGCCTTCTGCCTCCTCTCCTCAGCTTAAAAGGGCTTTTCCAGCCAGGGGGCAGGTCCAGGGCTCAGACCAATGGGATGCTGAGGGGAGGGAGGGGTTGGGTAACAATTGAGTTACAATGAATGGCAACTTAGGGGGTGGTTTACAACAACTTAGTAATGAACCATACATTTTAAGGAGAACAGAACATCTAGGAAAAATGAATCACCACACCTTATGAAGCAAGTCACATCTGCACACCAAATTAAAAGCATTTTCTTTTGACACTTCAGTCCCTTCCATATCATGTTGTGGTGAGTATAAGCTTTAAAATTTGACATCTGTTATGTTCCTTAATGACTTCAGCAAAAGACAAATTCTTCACTACACTTTCCATAAACATAGGTAAAGAAAACTATAAAAGACAAATCATTCTGTTTTTCAAATGTAATAGAAGGGTATTTCTTATAGTGGACACATGGAAAATTGCAGATAAATTATGAAGTTATGCTGCATTACAGCATACAGCAAAATGGGAATAAAAGTAAAATACCGTAGGATCTTTTAAAATGGATGTATAAAGAAAGAAAAATATAGACCTGCCAGGGGTTATAAATATGGTTTTCCTAAACTTTGGGCTTATATTTAAACAGAATTTTCACCATTAGGTTTTATGTAAGTTGAATAAGTAACCTCGTTTCTCAAAACCACCAGCTGTCGTTTAGATATTTACATCCCGTTTCTGGGTTTTGCAGTTTTCAGCTCCTACTGAGGCCAGTAAAAAATAGAACTGTGATGCCTTTTAACTGTTTTAGAGCCTATATCTATGAAAGTGACACATAGTGACAGACTGTGAGGGCTTAAACTACCTCTCAGAAATGTGTCCAGTGGGTGTCATTGCACCGAATTTTCCAGAATCGGTGGGTATACAGTCAGTATGAGGTGGCGATCAGATCCTTAAAAGATGTGACTCAAACTTTGTTCCAAGTGCTCATATTTGTGTATGCTTTTCTAAGGTCAGATCTGAGTCAAGCCTGAAGACAAAACTGAGGCAAATTTTTCTTCTTGGTACAAATCTGTTTCATATACTAAACACATTTCATGCTTGACATTTCCAGTGACATAGATAAGAGACTTGCACACAGTGCAAGTATAGAATTAGCAACATAGATCCCTGCTGATGAAAGAAGAGATGAAACAACAACAGCCAAACCCAAGGCTCCTGTAGCAGATGTGAAGGGTAAGATTCTAAGTCTGCCAGGAACTTTTGATCTTCTTTTTGCGAGACTTAAATTTCACTGAATTTTCTCTAACCTGTGCAGACATGGTGTTTATTCATCTTTTATCTATTTTAATTCTCTTTTTATTCTCTACATAGTTTTAGCTCTTATCTGTAATCTTGCTCTAGCTTACTCTTTTTCCCCGTTTAGTTGTTTACCTACCAATTAAAGTTAGAATGAGAATATATCAATCCATTTTCTGCTGCTAGATTAGTCATTCTCTGTCTTTGCATTTGGTTTAAAAGCCCATTGATGAATAGAGTACTGTATTTTGAGTTTAAACAGTGCCTGTTACTCTAGTCTTGATCCCTTAGTTATTCATGTTGATGTGTCATTTGATATAATAATAATATATTTAATTGTGGCTTAAATAAAATATTATTCATTTTTTCCTGATGGAAAATTGAAGATTTCTAGTAATTTTCAACTTTAATCTTTTGAAATCATATACACACAAAGTAAGTGAATAGGAATACATACCTTATACATTTCACAAATGTCAGTTAAAAAAAATCTTTTTTGGCTAAAGTAAGGATGGACTATATCTAGATGGAAAAGAATGTGCATAATTCTTCTTTTTTACTGAGAAAACTAATTTGCAAGCATAGTATAAATACATTTATGTGGTAAGCATATTTGTTTGGTAAATCATAAACATTCACAATCTCTTAAATAAGAAAAGACTGTGAAACTTGTGCTTTCAATCCATTTCACATGATGGCTTTCAGACTTTCCTGTTTCCTCAACCATAAATCTCCTCAAGCAATTAAAAGCATATTAAAACCATAATCAAATAAATGGCATGAATGTGTTTACTGGTGACTCAGAATAGGAGTGGCAAAAAGACATGCTGTAATGCAATTCTTCTAACATAATACCCGTTTACAGTTCCAATCAATGTCTTCCACTGGCCAATCAATACCACCTCACTCTGTTTATCACTACTTGTAAGCCTTTTCAATAATTCTAATTTTAGAGAGTCATTGCTGAAATTGTATAGTTATTGATTGTTTAAAAGTTGCAGATAGCATGAACAAATTGAATTTTGGATTCAATTAAACCCGTTGAAAAATTGCAAATCACCTTTTCTTAAGAAAGTTTCTTATCAGTCTTTCAGATGAAATCAACTCACATAGATCCACTACAACCACAGCGTGTCAGTTAATATAGATCAGTGGTGGATCAGTGCAGGGCGAGCTGCAAGCTACAGAGGGGTTTGTATCCTAACCCAGGGCTGAAACTGTTCTCTCATTTTCCCTTGACCTGAGCAGGGGCTGTAATAGACAAACCTGGATATACCATTATATATTCTCTGTTTCTCATATCTGGTATCTTATCTGGTAGAACCACACACAGACTGTACCCCTCTCCCGTTTGACCAGATACAAGACAGCTTGCATCTGTTAGTTCCAGACCTATGGTAAAAGAATCTTAGGTGAATTCAATAAGTCTAGTTATTTCAAGAAAATAGCTTAGTGTCAGATGTGAACATGCTGCAGCCTCTCAGTAAAATGCTCATGGTGAACTATTTTTCAAAGACAACTGGCCACTTGGATCTGTGTCTCAGAAAGAGAGACTGTCTAAAGTGTTGGGCTTTTTGTTGAAAATCTGGCCTCTGCATTAGCTGTAATATATAGCACAGTTCAGGTTCACAGTGTCACATCAAAAAAGAATCAAATGAGAAATTGTCACTGTGTTTTCTCTAAGGCCATCTACAAGCAACTTATTGTCTCTTTTTCTGGACTAGAAAGATCAACTTCATATGTACTGAAGAGAAAATGACATGCTTAAAATGGCAGCTGTTCACTATCTGAGCAATTACTACCATTTATTTTATAACAACTGTAGTTCTGTGAGTGCATTTGTTTCTAGGACTTT
Organism: Phylloscopus collybita; assembly: GCA_027886175.1. Taxonomy (NCBI): domain Eukaryota; kingdom Metazoa; phylum Chordata; class Aves; order Passeriformes; family Phylloscopidae; genus Phylloscopus; species Phylloscopus collybita. Next base: position 77,273,968 of record JAJNNQ010000075.1, on the reverse strand, counting down.
GATTCAGATTTTTTTTCTGGCCAAATGCTAGAAATATTGTTAAAATTCATATTGTTTATTTGTATATCCTAAGAAAATTAATCATAATAATCTCAAACATCTTCCTTTTTCTCCTTTGTTCCCTTCTCTTTCAGGAACTACAGATATCTATTGTTTGTTGATTTGTATTTATACTCACCCAACCTTCTGCATTGCAGATAAATTTAAATGGAAGTGTCACTTGTTTTGCTCAACAGTCCTGCATGCAGCTAAAGATAGAAGGTTTAAATAAACTTTGTTAGCTTTCCCAAATTGAGGTAAACAGCCTAGTTTTTATGTACATGCTTATAAGTAAATCTCTGGTAAATCCATCCACTTTGGATTTGTTGATTTTAGATATTTTTGCAAGTCAGTAACATTTTAAACAAGGCAATCTTAACTTAAAAGCAGTAGGTTTGTCTGGTAAATTGAATGTCCAAAATACAGACTCTTAAACCTTGTGAGTTTTGTTGATAAGCACTTTGCCTGTCTGAAACTAAAATTTGCAAAATATGGAATGACAGTGAATATCTATATGTGCGACAGCTTTTGTTCAGTACTATCAAGTGTTTGGTTAATAGTGAAATTAGAAATGGGCCAGTCTTATGTGCAAGTGAAAGCTGTGTTCAGTATTTTTCTGACAATCTAGCTTACACTGTCTGTAAATTAGTAATGTTTTTTGAATGTCTTAAATAATTCTAAAGACAGTGATGGAGCTAGGGAAACCCAGCCAACTATTCTCAGTATTCCCTTCATGGTAAAAGCTTCTGCTGAAAAGAAAAAGGAAAGCACAAGCCACATCTGAGGTTTCTTTAATAGCTGAAACACAGAGATAAGAATGACTCAACAATTCCACTTGGTTCTGTTAAAGCAGATAAATGGCTCTTACTACAGTAACTCCTTCTGTTTGCAAAAATTGTATTGGAGACACTGAATAATCTCTGCTCTATCAACAGGTTAACTTGGACACAGTTATTCTGCATCTTTTCACCTTACAGGATCTTTATTGCACCTATGAGAGTAGCCTCTTATACAAGCAAGAATTAAGGCAGATTTACAGGTGCTGTGTTGCCAAAGACATTAGAAGGCTTACATTTTATAGAAGAATTTGTTAGAACTGAAATCTGAAGATATTGGTACCTCCTTCCTTGGAAAGCATCTCACTACTGAAAGATGTAAAGCATCATACAAGGCCTTTAATAGCAACAACAAAGTGTTTTTATAATCACAACCCTGGTAGAAATGGAACTAATAGTAAACCTCATGCTCTGAGCATCTCCAAATTTGTGCTTTACAGCATCTGAATTTTCTGCGTGGACCTCCTGTGCAAAATGTGCCAGAGTTTTAGTGCAGAAATATTTCAAACTACCGAAAACCTACGGTGTCGGAAATTTAAATAAAACTAAGATAATATGCCATCCGTAGTATATGTAGCATATGCAAATCTTCATGTTTAGCTCAGTGGGTTCATCAACCTTTTATGAATTTCTACAAAGTAGAAATACATGGGAACTCACAGTGATGGATGTAGTAGGAACAGTAGCTTTAGTGAGGAAAACCATAAAAATTTTAAGCACTCAGATGACTTTAAATGTCCATGTATCAATTCCATTTAAGTTTAATTAAAATAAATAATTTTTTCCTGTTGAGAGTAAGTCTTCAAGTGCGTAACATTTAGTAGAACAAGTACAACTGCCACCTTTCATTATATGCAGCAAGTCTGAAATGTTTTTTAGCCCTGTTCCTTGACAATACTTTCTAGTATGTCAACTCAACAAACCTATTTAAGCTGATTAATACTTGGTTTCATGTCATTCTCTGTCCACTTCAAGGTTTCTGTTGTAAGCATGTCTCCATCTGCTTGTAGTGAGAGAACTGGATCTCACAACTATATAGGTATATGAAGTCACACACACAAAAAGACAAAACAAAAAAGCCAACCAACCAACCAACCACAAAAAAAAAACACAAAAAAACCAAAAAACAAAAACAAAACAAAACAAAAAAAAAACCAAAAACCAAACAAACAAAAAAACACCAAAAAACCACAAAACAAACAAACAAAAACCCACAAAAACAAACAAACAAACAAAGTCAATATTAATTTTGAGACTCCTGGAAAAATAGTTCAGACCCCTAAATACTTCTTTCCACTTCTTTCCTAACTATTGATGTCAAAAAATATTGATAGCAATTGGTGTGTTTATCTGTATTTCTGAAGGAGCATCTCTTTTTCTACCTGTTTGGTATGAGATTTTTCCACAGAGATCAGAATCTCATCAGCTTAATATTTTACTCAACTTTTATACATGCATTCATATTTTATTATGTTCTTCTAACATAACAAAATAATTTGTTCCTAAATAAAACTTCATTTAACTCTGCAACCTTGCTGTGAAAGAAATGTCTAAATTCATTCAACTCCACTTGTCAGACATATGGACAAGTAACAACATCTGGTCCTCAGTATTTTCATACAAAATGTATCTTTATATACAAACCTTAAGACCATATTTTGTTTAAAATTTAAGCTAAATATGAATAGGAAATTACTTAGTACACAGGAGCTCTAGATCAATGAGTAGAATTTAAGATTATAAGCTCTGCTGTCAAGTTCCACAGTGCGAATTTAGATGCTATCCCCAGTGAGAAATGTTTATGCAAATATACATTTCATCAAGTAAAATGTCTCAAATTGAATTTGAAGATAGGGAGACATTTACTCTCTTCCCTTTTTGTATCTAGAAGAGAAAATACAATGAAGGGAATAAGAATGATTTATAAAGCAGTGTTCTGCACAAGGGGCTGAAATTTCCCATTAACTACAATCAAGACACATAAAAATGTTTAAAGACTCAGCACAACTAAATTTCTTCTTCTCTTTTTTCCCCTTTTTTTTCCCCTTGTTTTGTTTTGAGTTAATCCAGTCAATACATCACTGGCCAGGGAAGGGAAGATAATTCAAATCATAATCAAAGAAAAGTAAGACCACGGGCACAAAATTTGCTGTCATTAATGATTTTTTTTCTGAAAGAAGCTATTTATTTCCAAAGTATGTAAATCCAGGTATATGAAGTATTTGAATGAATTTTCAATAAAACCACTACCAACAGAAACAACTTACACAAATCTTAGCTTTATTAGGATAATACCCTTGCAAATACCAACTGAAATGGAGTTGAATTAATTTTCTGAGTTGTTGTTTGCCGTTTGCAGCTACTTGTCCACTAAGAGGCACCATTGCTCCATAGAGCTGAGAGATGAGGTTGTGGCAGTAAATTATTGGAGGTAATGCACGTTAACAGTCGCTCTTATCTTCCAGGTCATTCTCCACTGTTCATAAAATTTATATTGACCCAGATGAAGTTTGCTTTTTCTTTTCCAGGCATGCAGAAAATGCATGAGCTAGCATTTTTCGCAGTACAAACTTTAAAAAAAAAAAAAAAAAAAAAAAAAAAAAAAAAAAAAAAAGTAAGAAAATTGTGATCAGGAATCCTTGGTGAAAGAGTAAAAGGGAAATTGTTTTGTAAGGTTGTAAGGTTTATGGAGAAATAATCAAAAATTTTGAAGAAATAATTGAAATTTAAAATACATTAACATTTTCATGTCTTATCGAATTTCAAGGCACAAACCCTCAGGATGAAATGGAAGAAAAAATTACTATTTGAAAATCATGAGATTTTTCTCCTTTGTGCAATAATCTTCTCATTCAAGAATTTACCCCACATCAAGGGGTTGAGTTCAACATTTTCCCTTCCCTTAGAAAGATTATGTATATATGTATATGTACATAAAATACGTGTATGTATGCTACATGTACACATTCATACCCACTATAAAACATTAAAATATTTCTTAAGAGTTTATTTATACTAATAAAAGCCTTTAGAAGGACATCAAAAGGGAAGGATTTTCTCACATCATCAGTTAACCAAAGACAAGAATTGGTTCTTTGTAATTTTGGAGCACAGCTGTATTTCGTAATTCGAAATTTCATAATAATATAAGTACAAGTGCACAATTTTTAAATTTTTTTTTAATAATTCTACATACAAGATTTCTTCTGATTTAATTTGTTAAGTTTTTTCAGGATTACTTTTGGTTATAATTTATTTGTTGTCTTTTTAAGATGGATTTGGATTCCATATCCATGTCTGTATTATCAAATCTTATGCACTCAATTATTCATGATCTAGATAGTAATTTTAACCTCAAAACTGAAAACAGAGAAGGTAATTAATAGTTTTGAGATCTATAGAACATATAGGCTCTTATTTCAAACTAAAATTCTATTTAAAATGTAAAAAAAATCTGCTCTTCATTAAATGCAGGAAAATCCAATAACTGTGAAAAAAATTAGTTTGAACATATCTACTTTGTCCCTGAGATCAAAAACTCTTGGTCATACCGTTAGCTGGTGTAAATCAGTGCAGTTTGACAGAATTTCATAGAGTTAGGCTTCTTTGTAGTAGATAAATATCTATATCTTTTGATATTGCTAAGTAGACCCTGTTTATTAAAAAAAATATTGTCTTTGATACTGCTTAAGACAGTTCTGAAATAAAGAAACTCTTACTGGAATTTTCAGCATTACGGAAGAAAAGTATGAGGTTCGTCTTTACACTTAAAATATCTTGAAATATTAGTGTGGCAGCTACCAAGAGAAAAAAAAAAGTGAGTGGTATTTATTCTTTTTAGTAGAGCTAAGTATAGAGAAGTAAAATAAGTAATTCTTTAAGATAGTTATGATCAAATTTTGAAAAAATATATGCACTTATCTCTGGGGATTTATTTGCAACTATAATGCTATTAAAAAATGAGTCTGTTTTCTAGAACACTGCAGCAAAAAATCCCAAGAGGAAGAAGTTGACTACCTAGAAAATTTGCCTCACACGAAAACAATCTGTTTTATCCAACATGTGCTTAAGATTTGCTTTCCCATAATCTATGAAAACCTATAAATTTAGGATAAAAGATTTGAAATGTTAACAGGAAAAATAACAACAAAATACAGGAAATTATTCCAGGAAATTTCAAATGAGAAATAAGTGTGAATTACTAGAAGTTGGAGTAATTTACCACGACTGTGAATGATATGAAGTGTTTGAACCAGTGTTAAGGGTCTGCTGAATGGCACCTGGTCTTACTCAGGCAGGAATTGTGGGTCTGGTGCACAATTTGGTTAAGGAAATTCCGTGGCTTACTGGATGAAATGGTCACAACAGTCCTCTTAGGTTTCAGAATTCTGTGAAAAAAAAAATAGCATTAACACAAGGATAGAACAAAACAGAGACAAAAAGGTTTATGATTCATCAACTTTTTGCTGTTTTATCTTGCACTTGAAATGATTGTGTCCAGAATGGAATAATTTCCTAACAATCTACAGTTGCCATTTTTAATTATTTTTCATCTAAGTCATATAGTGAAGAAATCCAAATTCTTTATGTTTCAGTTCACCTAACCTTTTTTAGAAGTGTTTTTTCTGAGAAAAGGCCATTCTGAAGTGATACTGTCTCATTCAGAGTCTTGGTCTTAAATAAAATTGATCAGATAATAAATAAGATAAATAGTAGTAATAAAGGTGCATGACTTCAAGGTTTGGAAGCTGTAATTCTGATCCTTATTTATCTTTGCTAGTGAGTGCAGATTATTCTTTTAGGTGCCTTGTAATAGGCAAATTAAGCAACTTTAGAGGACAAAATAACCTTCTGCAGTCTTTGGCTAGGACATAGTTATTGAAGAAACAATTACCATTAGAGTTAGAGCACATCCTTCAAATATTGTATCCAATTTTATGGTACCAGAATGTGGTCTTTGTTGTGCAGCAATAAAAGTTCTAAAGCCAAGAAAGTAAGTTAGGTGCTATTGTAATTTCTCAGAATGCTGTTAAAACAATTAAAGATCACCCCTTTTCTGCTTTGCTTGCTTGTTTTTCTGGCAGCTGCCTTAAATGTGCTTGGATATGCAGGATGACTTGTCTGACTCCTTCATTTTTAAATGTTTGGATCCAAAAGTTCTGAGCTCCTGAATGACTGAAGAGAGTCCCTGCAGCTTCTCACGTTTGACCCAGCTCTTTTCTAGCTTATCTTTTATGTTCCTTAGTTCCCACAATTAGATGATGTTCAAAACACTGCATAATGTCATTACCTGTCTTGCCTTTTGACAAAATAAGACTTTAAGTTTATGAATTGCTTTATGTGCTACTGATATGTCTCAGTCAAAAGTACAACTTGTCTTTTACTCCTCATGCATGTGAACCAAAGAAATGGGTTGTCCTTTCCTTTTTTGCCTGTTTGTACTCTCTTTTTACTCTTATATATATTGATATATATAATAAAATGCAAATAAAATTATTTTGCTCAAGGGAGAATTTTTATAAAAGCAAATTGCTTTTTTTCCCCTAAATGAACTAGCTTAACTTTGTTTATCACTTCTCAAAGGGGATTTACATGCCATGGAGGAAGTGAAATAATAGCATATATAAGTAATACAATGAGCCATGTGAAAAAGAGGTCAGAGAATGTCTTACCTAGAGACAATTAAAAGTCTGAGATGGGGCATGTTACAAAAATGAAGGTAGGCTGTTAAGTAAAACACTCTAGAGAAACTAGACTGGAAGTATCTCTTAACTGATACATAATTTCCTTAGTAATTTATTTGCAAAGTTGACTATAAAACTTGGTAAGACTTTTAGAAGTCTTTGCAATTTGATATTAATAAACTCCTCAAGATATTCAATGTTCAAAAAATTGTGTATTCTTTGCCCTTAGAATAAAATGAAACTCCAGATATTTGAGAATAGATTAAGAAGTACATGGAAGGAGATAGAGTTATTCTTTTTAGTTCTATTACATTTTCTTTTATCTCAATTATTTGACAGTGAAGCATGATAGATGTTATCATCTATCAATACATATTAGACATAATTTTTTGTGATGTTCAAATTTATCTACTCTCATCAATAAGTTTTAGAAAGCTGTCACTTTGTGAAAAATTGTTCATCATTCCTCAAATCCCAAATTATTCCCACTGCAAACACAGTTAATATCCAAGAGATTTATCCACCCCTTTCCCCTTTTCTGACTTGCTCACAGTCTATGTCTCACATATACAAAAGTGATCCCAAAAAACCTTAGTTATCTATCTAATACCAGAACTCTATCTTTGTGTGCAACCCTTTTGCTATAAGGACACGACCTTCAGTATTCACTAGATCCTATTTTTATTAAATAGGTGACGGCAGAAGCAGTAGACTGTGTTATTCTAAACAGAGTCTATCTACAGACTTCTGTGAGTTGTTTCCCTCTTTGCCTTTGTTGGGTTTCTCAGTACTGTTGGAAGCCATTGTCAGACGTTGCCTGCACTTTTTCCTGCTTCCCTAATATCTGCAGCAAAAGCACATCAGAATGCTTGGTTAAATTTGCCATCTGTAATTCCAGAACCTCAGGTATATCTGAGCCAGCTAACTGCAATTCACAATAATGATTTAATATGTCATAATTTTCAGCATTCAAGTATTCGTTTTCACTTGGAAATGCAGCGGGTGAGATTCATAATGGCACTGAAATTTCCTGCTAAATTTCCCATCTGGCGATCCTCTCTCACTACCACTACAAAATTCCGTATTTCCATCCATTTGCAGCTGTGGCTCCTTCCCCTGTGGGATCAAAGTTGCACCTGGCCAAGCAGCCTTTTAGAAAATGCTACAAATAGTGCAATATGTCATTTGACATGGTGACGACTCCTTTTGGATTTGGATTCAACAGCGGGCAGCCGATAACTTGTTGGCACACCCTACACAAGACATGAAATCAGAGTATTTCCATTCAGTTTAAGTAGATTTATTGATTTGCTAAAGGCCACAGAACAGATCCATTTTGAAGGAGAGAAATCATCTTTAGTGGCATCCATAGGCCAATAATGCAACTTAAAGCAGCTGTTCTTAAGCTGTATTAAAGCCAGGAAAGGCCCTCCTAATTAGGCAGCTCCTTCTCTGTCTAATGCCTGTGCAGTGCAGATAGGCACTTCAGGAATGAAAAGAGCTGCTGTTCTTCATGCTTCATGTTTTGAGGGATGACTGAATCAACAGCTTGACAATTGCTGGAAGCATTTGAATACATCTTGCTTCTTGGTTTATGATGAAGGCATTTTTGTGACTGCTTTTTGTGATGGTTACTTATAAAAATCAGCTGTAGAGGCTGCTGGACTGAACAGCAGGCACAGCCCCAGGAGACTGAGATACTACTTCTTGTCCTTGCCAGTGGCTTGCTGGGAAACCCTGGAGAAGTCATCCCCCGCCCCTAGCAGACTTCTCCCCTCTCTACAGCTTAGCTCTTCTAAAAATACACCATTAAAAACCTTTTCTTCATTCAGCCCACATTTTATTTAAATCCATTAGCCTCAGAATCTCAACACCAAAGAGAGCTGAAAATGACAAAACAGAATTAAATCACAGTTGAAGATAAAACTGAAAATAGGAAGCTGTAACTCTCTTTTCTGTTACTGAGGGTTGTTGCATATCACCTTGGGACTATTTCCACTATTTCTGCCAGACAGAGAGATATTCATTTTGTTGTGAGTGCTTGGTTTAACATTTTATGTCTGAAGTCTCAGAAGAAGAAATTGCTGGAGACAATTTGATCTCTGGAAAAGACTCACGAGGACATTTTAGCTGCTTCCAGGCAACATGCTTGGCAGTTAATTACTAATTCAATACATCCATATTTCCCAGGTCACAGTTACAGGTAAAAGCTGTTGAAACCTGCTGCCATACTGCAACACAGAAATGATTAAACCAGGAAGAGAATGGGACTGCTAAAGAGTCCATACGATTTCAAGTGGTAGTGCTTGAATGTAACTTAGGTGATAATGGGTCTGACTGGGGGCTTTTTTTCTGCAGTTTTAATTCTCTTATCTCTCTCTTTTTTTTTTTTTTTTTTTCTCCTTGAAGGCCTGCTATGAGTGGTAAAAGCTGTCATGCTGTTTGATTTTCATCTTCTCTGAAAATGTTTTTGTGCTTCCACAAAGTAAAAAGGATCCAACATATAGACTTTATCGCCTCACAAAATGTGGAAGATGTATTAAAATTTGGCTTAGTTTGATCTACACTAAAATTGTCAGTGTTATTAAGACAATTAATTTATTTTATTTTACAAGGACTTTCAGTCCTTCACCTGTAGTGTTTATATATAAAAATTCTTGGGAATGGTCCGCTTCATGTATATGCATTCAGGAGCTGTTAAAACTCCATAACCACCTCTGAAAACAAATGGATTATCAACTCTGGCCTTTAACTAAACCAATTTTAGCAAAAGAAAAAGGGATATCAACTATCAGGTATAAGAAACGAGCTGCAATGGGGTCCGATGAGAGACTTCCGGAGACCGGGGTGCTCTTAGGACACGTGTTTATTGGCCATGGGGATAGGCAACCTGACCAACACCGGCTGAAGCGTGGTCAGGGGTCAGGAGGAAGCAAAGAGAAGGGAAGGGAACAGCACAAGGGAGAATCCGAGAGCGAGAGAGTATCCGAGAGAGAGCGAATTTCTTGTTACATTACATTTTATCTCTTTCTATGCTGAATATTCTGGTTAGCACCAACCAACCAGTACAGGATACAAAACCTACAGAATTTACATACAGCCTATGAGAACTACTACATTACCATACTACTCTACGTGCTAAAAATCTTCGGCGTTGTCCACGTTGGGGGCCAGTTAAAAGAAACGGGCTGCAATAGAGTCCAATAAAAAACTTCCAGAAACCAAAGTGCTCTTAAAACATGTAGTTTATTAGCTGTAAAAATAGGCAACCTGACCAGCACCAGCTGAAGCATAGTCAAGAGTCAAGAAAAAACAAAGAAAAAAGAACAGCAAAAGATAAAATCCGAGAGCAAAAAAGTATCCGAGAGAGAGCAAATTTCTTGTTACATTACATTTTATCTCTTTCTATGTTGAATATTCTAGTTAGCACCAACTAACCAGTAGAAGATACAAAACCTACAAAATTTACATACAGCCTATGAGAACTACTACATTACCATACTACTCTACATGCTAAAAACCTAAAAAACTACCTTTTTATTGCTACATGGCAAGGCCCAACCCCCTTTTGCATTCCTTTGTCTAAAGAAAAGTGTTGCTCAATCACCAGTGTCCTAGTCCTCAGCTAACCTAATCACTATCTTCCTGCTTAGCATTCTATAGCTCAGATCTTGCTTTTAACCCTATCTCTCTTGCAAGTTTTACACTCTTAGAATCTTTCACCAACAAATCAACTCTGCAAAGCTCTCCTGCTTCATCCTCCCCAACAATCAGGGTTCCAGCACCCCTCATTGTCTGGGGCTCGCTCTGAGCCATGATTCCGATGTCTTAAGCTTTAGCTTTCCTGTTTTTCAGATTCTGTGCTGCCTAGGGGTGTAGTTCTGAGCTTCATATTAAGTGCTGGTAAGCTCTCTTCACAGAGTAGACAGACAAAACAAATCCTTTTCCTGCAGAAGACCAAGGACAAAGAGTACAAGTTTCAGGCCCAAAAGCATAAACAGTGGACTGAAGAAAGAAAGCAAGAAGGATGGGACTTCACAATCTGAAGCCGTAATTGGACAATTAAACCCCAATATGGAAATGGACCAAAACTTAAAAAAAATGTAAGACCTCCTGACCAGTTGTCCATTTTGTGATCATTTTAAGTCCACCTTGGATGTAGCCCTGGCCAGGCTCTTGTGCTGCCCAAGGTGTACCCTTAAAGGCGTTTCAATAAATACCTACTTTGTTCTCTACCTCTGTCCCATCTCTGTCCAGATCAGCCTTCCCAAGGCATCAATTCCCCTAACATAGCCCAGGCTGTGGCTGTCAGGCAGGGGCACACCCACAAAACTTCCCATCACCCTATGGCTGATGCCTTTCTTACAGTGAAGGCAAAGCAAATCTTACCAGGTTAAAAACTAGTTTTGGGGCCAGTACTCATGGGGTGTGTGCATTTCCTGTCTGCTGGCTGGCCCTGTGCTGCAGGATCCTTGAGTAAGATGCCTTAGGATCTCCAGATACCCTTGTCTCTGACCAGGTAGAAAATATGTTTTGTGTGCCAAAGAAAGCAAGAGCATTAGTAAATCACTCTGAAAATTTTGAGTTTCTGTTAAGAGAAATATTTATTAAATGTATCTATACCTGAGACAAGGAAAAAAAAAAAAAAAACAAACACAAAAAAACCCCAAAAACCAACCAAACAAAAACCACAACAAAAATTCCAAAACAAACAAACAAACAAAAACCACGCAAAGAAACACCACAAAAACCCACAAACAAACAAACAACCAAACAACCAAAAAACCACAAAAAACCACAGATCCCTTTTGAGTACAGAACATCCATTGGAAACAACTGCACAAAATAAAAGCTGCTTATTAATTACTATTTTCTATAAAATTAAGGAAGAATGGATATGTGTTACCCTGTATTTTATGGCCAGATCAGAATTACTTAAGCAGTTACAGAATATGCAAAATTTCTGTAAGAGCCTGTAAGGCCCCAAAAAACTCCCTCAACAAGACTTAAAAGTTGTTAGTGTACTCTGAGTTAGACTCACAGGAGAAACACTGGCAAGATATACTCAAGAGGTCAAAACAGCAAAAAAACCCCAACTTTATTGGCAACTTTAGAGAATCAAAGAACTTTGGCACAAGGAATTAAGTAACATTCAGTCAATACAAAACACTTCCCAAAGCTGTAATTTGGCCCATTCAACTTCACAAAATCTAAGCCAGCCTGATTTTAAATTAAACAAGAATTCCAAGAGGAGGGGATTAGAACCAATCAAAGAGAGACAGACAGAAAAGATATAGAAAAGAGCAAATATAGCTACCACTCCTACTGTAAAAGCATGTGAAGTCATGATCAGTGTTAACATTTGACAACAGTGTTTAATGAGACTAATTTATGTGATAATAATATACACATTCATAGAGCAGCTATCACATATGCTTATTCTTTCCTTGCTCCTTTTTGAGTTTTTATGTAAATCCATTGATGGAAGAAATTTCTGGGCTAGGCCAAGCCTTTGGCACAACAGGTAGGACTAGTTGTGATTTATTAAAGTTTTAGCACACACAGAAGCTTTATTAGGGTGTTTAATTCAGTCTTTATACCAGTTTTTCTTAAAAGAGTTAGTTCATTGCCAGAAGCATTTGAACAGCTGAAAAAAACAAAAACGAATGCACAAGAAATAGACAAAGGTTACAGATTTTTCATATCAGTTTATAATCAGGCAAGAACTGAAAATTTAATTTCAGGTATGAATATTTTTCACAGATCTTTAACAAACTACTTATAATATGAATGACTCAAAACCCTCTTAATTTATATATATAAATATATATATTCTTTTCTAACCCTGGAGAAGGAAAAAGAAACCCACTCTTTTCACTCAGACTATTTGGAAAGATTGTGAGAGACTTGTTAGCACATGCTGGGATTTGTGCACTTAAGCTCTGAAAGGAGAGAAAAATCAATTAGCAGGAGAATGTGCAAGTTTTTTGTCACTTTCACATATAAAAGTTTAAAAAGAATATAACCTCTGACATTGAAGTATACTGCGAAGGCTGAACTTGTGGATTCTGTACGATATGTCTGGAAGGACAGAAAGCTCTACTGAATGATTTACTGGCTGTCTGCCATACTCTGAATTGCTGCCTGTCAATGCCACATGTGGCACCTTTCAGATAGCATATTCTTTCAAGCAAGTCTATAAAGGTGGCAGATATCAAGAGTGTAAAAGTATGCTTTTGTTAATGCTCGAGAGTATTTACATTGACAGCTAGGGAAAGAGAATACTCTTGGTCATTGCTTCTGCAGATAGCAACACAAAATGATCACATTCATTTCATTCGCTCATAACCAGCTGTGATTTGTATTTTGAATCTAGGAAATACATGTATTTATGTCCCTCAGTGTTTGAAATAATTTTAGTTTCCTACCATGCAAACTGCATTATGGAGTTCCAAGAGTCTCTTCTCATGAAAGAGGTTTTAATTCTAATTCTTGATTTCTATCTGTGTTTAAGATTGTGTTTTCAATCCTTTTCACCATAGACCTAAGAGTTATAAAATTAATTTATGGTCTTGGAAGAAAGGGAAACAGCAGTAGTTCAAAAGAATTAGATGCTGTCTGAAATACAATAATGTGCCTACAACTTTTCTCTCCAGGTTATTCCCTACTCAAGGATCATCACCATTACACTATTTTTAAATAGCATTTTATGACACACGTGGTCAACCTAAAAGATGAGTAAGAATTTAATGTTCTCTTTATTCTAAAGAGAAATGTCTTTTTACTACACATAATAGAAGCCTGTATCTCCATTACAGGCCTTTTACATTACCAAGTTTTAAATGAGAAGCTTCACTCACGCAGGGAAAATCATTGTACTGTAGGCCATCACTGTATTTTACTATGTCTATCATTTTAGACAATAGTTGAAACTTATGCTTATTTATGTAAATTCGAGGGTGGGGGGGGAAGCAGAAGCAAGGATTTAGGAAAAGAAGCAAAGTAAATAATAAGAGCAAAAAAGAAGCAAATAAATAATAAAGAAAGAAGAAATAAAAAGAAGCAAAGAAATAGAAGTAAAGCCAGAGTCACTACTCAATAAAAATTAAAAAGTAGAAGGCAAAACTCTTTTCTTAAACCTTTAAAACAAACCTGAAACCAGTAATGTACACATTGTTCAGCAAGTGTAACTAACCATAGGTTACATATTTCAGGTGTCCTTTCCTGACTTTTCCCTATTCATAGCAATGCAATGCATCAATCCTTCACCCAGGCAGCTGTAGAAGCCTCTGCAAGAGTGGGAGGTTAGATTCCTGAATCTTCCAGGGCTGAAACTCTCCTGTGCATGGCGCATAACACAGCTCACTCCTTACTGAGGCCACTGGATCCACCATCACATATGTATCCAGCTCGAAAAAAAATTCTTAGTGCATTAAAGCAAATGAGAATCCACACTGTTGTTAAAGTGCAGACTTAAACTTTTTTTCAGCTAATCCTGTTAAAGCAGCTAGCAGCAATATATGTAACATGGCAACAGTTTCTGAATTGTTTTCTGTGAGCAGCAATACCAGAAGTGTATGTATTTGCAAAATAAATTTAGACTGCTTCCCTTTTCGTCTGTTGCTGGCTAAGTAGTTTGGGTAGTCTTTTGATTGCTCAGTTTTTAAATACTAATTTTTTATTTCTTGTTTCTTTTCACGATACTAACACACTTATAACTCCCCAGGAACCAAGAGGATTGGATAAATAAGGTTGGCTGCCTGCAGGCTTGTTGGTTATTTTTTGGAGAGCACAGTATCATCTTCTTGGCAGCACGTGTTCCATTCATTAATTTCCACTGTCATTGCTTGAACTTTGTCTGAAGGATGTTTTAGGTGATATAAGTGAAAACAATCACTAACATTGTAAAAGAAGAATGATAAAAAGCTGCTGATGAATTAAGGACAAAAATCAGTCCCTCACAGCACAGAAATGTATGTTAATTTAGGCCATCATTGGAATTAACTTGTTTAGTCATCCATACCTGATGTAGTGTTAAAGAATAAATAAATAATATGTCAGTGTCTGCAAAGAGACAAGGAGGACATAAGTTTAGACTTTCTAATTTTCTAGGCTGTCCCAGACTAGCCCCTACACCTATGTCACTTGTATCCCTCTGGCATTGCCCTCCCTGTGAAACCCTACCTGCCCCTTTCGACTTGGGATCCCCTTCTTGGAAATAAACCTTGGAACACATCTCAGGGTAAGAGCCTCTTTTGGTTTTATGTCCCTATCCTGAAGATCCCCTCACTCTAACCTCCCTAAATCTGAGCTAGCCGCTGGCCTCGGGGGCAGAGGGAAGGGGAACACTTCAGTCACTGTCATTAATTCAGGAACAAGTTAAAGTGTGTCATAAAGGTGAATTTCAGTCCTGAGAGAATATATACACTGTGCTGGGTTGAGAACATGTGGCATTGATCCAGGAACTGGCTGCGGAAATCACTGGCCACCAGCACAACTACCCAGATTTCTTTAGTAGCCCAAGTCCAAACCTTTGATTCTACTCAGTCCCTTAAGATGATTTTGTCTTAGCTATAAAATCATGTTTTCAGCAGTTCTCTAGAAATTTACTTTACAGCTAAAGGTCAGTGGTATTTTGGCTACGCAGTTTGTTATAAAGGTGTTTTGATATTAAACCAATAGAAGACAGCCCTGGGAATTGCAGAGATGGGAACAGCAAAAATGTAATTGGTACATACGGAATGTGTGCAACAGTCTGCACATATTAAAGGTAACTGTTATTTGCTTTGCTTCAATATTAGATTTGTGTGAATTTCCTTAGCTCTTGAGATGGACAAAACTGATCAGGTAATACAATTTAATAACAAATTGTTATTGCTACTCATATAAAAAAAATAAAACCCTGAGGCAACCCTTTTTATTCTGTTCTTGGTAAAAGTCAAATGTATAGATATACATGGGAGGTAGTTGAAATAAAAATTAAATAAATAATGGTCTTGGAAACTAGTGAAGATCATTGACTATATGAAATACATATGAAATATGAAAATAAGCAGATTATTACAGTTTTTTATTTAAAGAGTACCCTTATTACTGAGTAATTAATTGAAAATATTTTTCCATAATATTATTATTATGGGGAGCCATATTCAGGAAAAGATTTGTTTAAACATATTCTGTTTGAATGGCTTGCTAATTTACCACTGGCCTAAATTGTATCCTCTGGATGAGAAACCACATGGTCTATCAAGAGGGACACCATGCTACACAGTTCTATTCTGTCCAATTTTCAGTCTGACTCTATATAAATTTGAAGTATTTCTGAGCCTTTCTGTAATAACAGTGCAATGTCTTTCCTGAATCTGTTTTTATTTTTTTTCTGGTTTTTTTACACACTGTACAGAAAATCTATGCAAGAAGAAAAAAAATACTGTCAAAGGGGCATTATGTATGCAATTATTGTAAATAGGTTGGGAAAGTAAGTTCAATATCAACTTTTGAAAAAAAATTAGAAGTAGCAAGCAAATGTAATAATGTAAATGAAAAAAGATGAAGTAATAACCGTAATCCAATTTCTTCTTATTATTTATTTAAGATATTTTGTTGTATTCAGAATTTGAAATGTCTGGCTGTATTTATAATGGGTTCTATTTTGCTATGAAGTTCTTGCAAACGCCAGCTAACTTCATGTTTTTGTACATTGCCAAAAAGAGCTACAGTATTTGGCTCTTAATATCATTTTCTTGGGAAGTAATGTGTCTTGAGTGTTCCTCATTTAAGAAGCTGTCCTCGTAACTCACAGCTGTGGCTTCGCAGATTAGATTCAGCGATTGCTGCCTAAAAAGCAGTCTTATCCTATGAAGCTGTCCTAAAGTTAGCTACAGCAGCCTGTTTCAATGCATAAGAAAAACTAACAAGGTTTTCAGAACTGTTGCATACTTGTATCTTTCATTTAGTTCTAAAGAGGCTGCAGGTGCCCTGAATTGCAAGTAATCGTACATATGGTTAAATATAATTAGAAATAGACAAAGAAAAATAAAAATATCTGAAAGCTATTTGTAGTGGGTTAATCCTGGATGGGTTTCAGGTGCCCAATAAGCTGCTCCATCACTCCCCCTCCTAAATTGTCCAGGGGAGAGAAAATACAGTTAAAGGCTCATGTGTCAAGATAAGAACAGGGAGAGATCATTCAGAAAATAGTGTCATGGTCAAAAGACACTTGATTTAGGAAAACTATGTGAATTTATTGGCAATCAAACCAGAGTATGCTAATGAGAAATAAAAGAAATTTTAAAGCACCTGTCCCCACCCCTCCTTTCTTCCTGGGCTCAATTTCACCCCAATGTTACTACCTCATCTCTCTGACTGCACTGGGGCACAGGGAATGGGGCATGCACATATTGTGATTCTTGGGGATAGGGCTGTGCAGGGATATGAGCTGGACTCAAGGAACCTTGTGGGTCCCTTCCAAACCAGCATACCCTGTGATTCTTCACATGTTGTTGTGCCTCTTTTTCCCCCTCACACTCTTCCCCTGCTCCAGCTTGGGATCCACCCACACAAGGCAGTCCTCCAGGATCTTAAGCATGGATCTTTCCCACAGGTTACATTTTTTCACAACATTTTCCAGAATGGGACCCTTCCACAAGGTACAGCCCTTCAGGAACAGGCTGCTCCAGTGTGAGTCCAACAAAGGGTCACAAGTCCCCCACAGGGAACCTGCTCCAGTGTGAGATCCTCTCTCCACAGGGTCAAATCCTCCTCAGGATACAGTTGACCCTTTTGTATGCCAGGGCACGCTGTTGACTCATATTTAATTTGCCTAAAGAATAACAAGTTAGAATAATATATAAAATTTATACATAGAATTTTAAAAATGCAGAGAGAATTGTGCTGAAGAATTGCAAAGCTGAAATAAATTTTGATTTATGCTGCAAAAGTCTTTAATCTTTGCTATATTGATTGAGAATATATCAACTCTGTCTATACAGAAATATTGTGATACAAAATCGTGATTTTAAATTACTACCTTAGCCTGCAATTTGAAGCAGTTATCTTCAAGAACAATCCTCCAACCAATTTCATTTTCATACAATCTGCAGAGTAGATCAGAAAAAAAAAATACATTAGATTTAGCAAAGCACTGTATGTGTTAAAGTAAATATTAAAAAACTAGAGCTGTCAGCTAAAATAAGGTAGTACCTGCAAACACTTAAACACATATATTAGGCAAATAAAAGACTGACTTTTTAAGTGGTTCTCCCTAAAGGAAATGGAACAAAGTTAAAACTCATGGTTGGTTTTTTTTTTGTTGTTTTGTTTTTTGGGGGGGGTTTGTTTGTTGGTTTCTGTTTTTGTTTTTGGTGGTTTTTTTTTTCACAGTAAGATCTCTAGTTTTCTTCTCAGCTATGAATCAATTCAGTCTTTAACTTACAAGTTTCTCTTGGATCTTACAAGAAGACTTCACAATAAACTACAACTCAATTTCAAAGCCACCATTTAAAAGAAAATCCAATAGAATATTGATGTAGTGATATAACACAAATGTAACTAAACTCACTCAGAACTCTTAATTTTCTATTGGGTTAGATACTTGAAATTAATTTTGCTATCCCTTTTACTGAGTTGGTATATAAGGGATAAAGGAAAATTTTTATTGTTTATATAGAAAAGATGAACATCCAACAGAATATCATTAACAGTTCCTGCAGTATGACAAGAGCATCTCAAAAAATGTCACATCCAACATGGGCAATTCAATGGGATTTTTTTCTCTCAGCGTGTGTGTTTTAAGGGCACTGACACTCTGAAAAGTGATAGAAAAAGAAGGTGATGATTCATTTCCATATATGTCTCAAAAAAGTCCTGTGTTTCAGTAAAATGAATGGGTGAGGAAAAAAATCCTTTGGTTCTGAGGTGGGAAAAATTGTTATATTTCCAAGGAAACATTTTTATGTAAAGTAAAATTTCTGCCTGATGTCCCTGGCTTTGAAAACATTTATATATAATTAGAATTATAAATCCTGCCCTCCTTACAAGAAGTTCTACTCTGCTAGATGTCAGCTGAGCAAAGAGCTTGGACTTACTCCATAAACTGTGAACATAAACACTGACACTCAGTTCATGTCTTTGTCTTGAGACACTTCAGTTCTTACATAAGTATAAAATTTCTACCCATTTCAGTTAAGTCAACTGTGTACCTCAGTGCTTTGAGGAATCAAGCTCATAAGTTCTCTTTTTCTTTAGTATGATTTTTTTTTAATGAATAGCTTCAATAATTTTATGTCTATAAACTTGGAGTTGTGCAAAACCAGTGATTTTTAGAAAGCTTTTTAAAAATATTCTGAAGTACCATTTATAATTGGAATTCATTGTAAGAAGAAATTAATCTAAATGCTTTGAACTCTTAGCATAATGTTTATTATACAGAAGGTTTAGCTGCTCATCTACTGTATGATGTAATTCCCTGCATGAAATTTTGCTTCTTGATCTCCACAACTTAAGCTGATTTGTTTATTTCAAATATAGAGATCCTAAGGACTACAGCTGTCTGAAATCTTAAATCCCTTATTTTTAAATGCTGGAAGAGCAACATAACGATTCTATAACACTTCAAGGCATCCAATTTTTACCTTTACCACAGTGAATAAAACAAGTAACAAACGGCCACAGTCCCATCTCCACAAACACTGTGAACCAGCACTATGGGTGACCATCTAGTAAACTGTCACCTGTGGGCACAAAAATCAGAGAGTGTAGGTGCATATAACCACGGTAATAGAACTGAGTAACACACAACTAGCAGCAATTATACTCTTAAAGATGAACAGGCATTTGTTGGGCCCTTGATGCACCCTCTTCTGAATTGCTTTGAGCAGCTCAGGAAAAAAACTTGATAAGAATAGGTTGAAAAATCAGATCAGTGATGAGATCAGTGTATCTATGCATGATGAAGTTTTGTTTTCCAATTGTATTTTTTAAATGGTAGGGAACTTAAGAAAAGGTTTAGTGATACTAGAAAGCATGTACTGGAATAACTCGTGAAGTTTGTGTAGTGTTCTTTTAAATTCAGACATTTCACAGATCATGCAAGAGAATAATTTGTGGTGGTGTCTGATCTAAAGAACCCATGTAATATAGGTTGTAGGAACGAGCAGAGTCAGTGGTAGTTACACAAATCTACTTGCTGGTAAAAACCCCAAATGTGTGGAGTCATGCTCTAAAAAAATGTCATAGACAGCTGAGCTCCCTGTTTACATATTCATTAGTATGTGAAACAGGGAGCATACTTCATTATCCAACTCATAGATATCCATTGCTTTGAAATACACAGTGCAGAACATTATTGTGCTATTTTCTATGGAGGCAATAAAAGTCAAATATTCTGCTTTCGAATTACCTCTAAAAGACAGAATATCTCAATATTTTATTTGAATGTCTGATAAATATGTGCTTCTTCAACAATATGATGCACACTCTTTTTATAACATGCAAAGAAAATTTCCAATACTATGAGAAGGAAAATTATTCAAAAATGTTCCATTTGATAACAAAAAATAATGTCTTGAAAACATCTAAAATTAAGAAGCTTATTTAAACATGAAGAGGATACTTTGACAATTTTGCAATATTGTCTAGAAAACAATAGGAAGTGGATTTTTTTTTTTAACTATAGCTAGAAAATTCCAGGTCAGCTTTCTAGACCCTCAGGAATAAACAGAATAATACCAGATAGTTCTACTTTAAGTAAAATCAGCTGAATTATCTCATTAAAATTAATCAATTATTGAGTGTACATTCTTCTAAGTAAGCGTTTTAGTGGAAATGAGTCACTAGCTTCTGCTTATATTATCAACTCTAAGTAAGCTCCAAGTCAGAATGAACCTTATTGGCATTTACTCATTACACAGAAGCAAAAAACATGTACCACTTTTTATATAGCAGATTTGTAATTTTTTCCCCCTTAGGAAAACAGCACACATGATTACAGTGAAGAGAAAATTTAAGGTTACAATTTAGCACAATTTTTTGTGTCAGGTAAGCTGGTATCGCCCCAAAATAAGTAATCCATGCCTTCATGTAGCTGCAGCCCTTTTTCTGGAGTCTATAGATATATTTCTATGGTCAAACAATTAATTTATGCTGATATAGATAAATAAAAAAAATATTGATGTATAATCCTTCTCTGTGTGTATAGATTTATAAATGTATATACATTTAAAAGTCAATTTTAGAACTAGTCATCTCACAGCTTTGTTTATTGCCCAGGTAGCACAAATTCCTATATAGTGCTGAAGCAGAAATGAGCATTAAGAACCTCAGAGGAGGGCAGTGAAAGTGTTGACTTAAATAACTTTAGTTTGTAGATCAAAAATAAAACAATTTAATAGTGTATGGGAAACATTGACTATTAAAAAATTATGAGATGGCAATTTCTACTCTGACAGTCTAATGTCTAACTGATGACATTAACATATACAAATGAAAAACTGTTACCTTAAGTGTTCCAAATAAATAATAATCTTACATTTATCATAAAATATTTTGAATTTAATTCAAACTGATATTAAGCAAAGTAGTCCTTTTAGTGAAGGGATTAAATTGATTGCTCCTAGGTAGAAGTATCTATTAGATTTTCTGACTGTGGATATTACCTTGGTTATATATTTCTCATGGAAGCAAAAAAAGAAAAGGTTTTTTTTACTTTTCTCAGCTGTGGATGACTTGGCAATTTATCTTAATTAATTGAATAAACTGAAATCAGGAAAATACTTTCTGCATATACAGCAGAGGCTACAGTTTCTCAACACTGCCTGTTGAGAATGTGTTTAGGCAGTGACATTCAACGTAGGGTTTGCCTTCAAAATTTCAGAAGCACATACTGGAAAACAAAAGATAATTGATTTTGATCCATTTTCATTGGAACTACAGTTGGTTAATGACTTTTTTTCTAGGTTTTTACATTATCATTTATCACAGCAACCTGAGCAAAAATGCATTTATTTTGTGGTCTGAGTGTGAACATCAGTTCAAAGCAATGTGGTTGTTTGCATACCTTCTGAGCAGTTGAAATTAATCTGGTTTGCATTTTAGACAATTTTAGACTCCACACATTATTTTTAGCTCTATTTAAGTCAAGTTTGCTCCTGATAAATTTAATAAGAACTGTGTTTTCTTTAATCAATTTTGCATTCAGTCCACTGTGCCCAGACTTGATTTCAGAATACAAGAATTAAGGTGTGTGCTTAAGTGTTAAAGACAGACCTAGGGCTTTGTAAAAGTGGATGGGCATACTCTTCAAAATCACAACAAAAACACCAGGAGAATCATCATTTCCAATAGTTTGAATTCTGACTTCTGCAGGGCTGAAGCTCTGGCAGATTTTGGGGAAATTTGAAGGTGTGAGAACGTGGTTGAGAGCAGGGACTTTGAATGTTACAAAGTGTATTGATAGCCTGGTTTGCAACGTTGTAATAGGAATGAAAAAACAAAGTGACAAGTGGGGTTGTGTTGGAGAGAGACAATTCCTGTGCAGTTCAAGGTTGGTTTTTTGTTGTTGTTTGGGTTTTTGTTTGTTTCTTTGTTTGTTTTATTATGTTTATTTATTTAATAATTTTGTTTGTCCTTGATATGTTAGAAAAAACTAATGGCAATGTCAGCTTTTCCCTGCGCTGCACCATTATTGAGCGCTTCCACAAGAAGGAACTCCAGGGACGTGACAGCTTTGCCTGATGTGTTTTCGAGCAGGTCCACGGAGAGAGCTGGCTTTGGGAACCATTTCAGAGATGACTAAAAGCCATTTTGACTCTCTCCACAAAGCAAATGAGTAAAAGTTTACGACTCCTGGGAAGAAAGTTTGAAGTACTAATGGGAATATCTTGGTAATGAAGGTCAGTCCTGACAAGCAAAATATATTCATTAGCAGACATTTTCAAAGAGAAGTTAAAAAAAAAAAAAAAATCCAAGTGAATCAATGAGGCAAAATATCTAAATTTCAATCATATCATCAGTCAGCTTCAAAGATGGAGACTCACTTGGTGTTCCAGGGAAGCAGATGTGAAAAGTAGTGGGTGTAAAAATTAACACTAAACACTCAACAACAAGACCTGATACTGAGCAGAACTTGTAGGAGGCATGTAAAAACATACAGATGCCATTCACTGAGCAGAGGGTTGTACCATATGTTTCATCATTTATTGACACCCTCTGCAACAGGGCAAAAAAATTCAACCCTATCATCTTCTGGGACCCTGAGATTACTCCATAAAGCATTAGAGATTTACTCTCAGGAAGGTAACTGAGGTGGCTGGACTGGGAGGACCTGGGAGGACTTCACCAGTGCTGGAATCAGAGGCCATGCTGAAGGGCTTATTCCATGCCTTTTCTCCAAATACAGGTACCCCGGTGCTGGTGGCAGCAGCAGCAGCAGCAGCAACTGCACAGAGGCTCCTGCCAGGGTGGATTTTATAACACTTCAAGGGGCTGTCCCTCATGGGACAAAGACAGTTCTCATGGCTGCAGGTGCCGCCTCCTGGTGACTAGAAAGCACCTTTGCACAGGACCCAGGGTTAGCACAGCAAACAGAAGTAAAGAGAAAACATTTCATATTGAAACAAATGGTTTTGAATCTCAGGGACAGCTCACACTAAACTGGAAAAACAAACAAACAATCAAAAAACAAACAAACAAAAACAAAACAAACAAAAAAAGCCACACAAAAAAAACTAAACACAACCAGATTTTCCTTATCTGAACTAGATTTTAGAGCGTTTCTTGTCTTTCTCTTATGTTGAAATAAAGGATATGTTTTAACAACAGAATATGTGCAAAGAGAAATTGAATGTCCTGATTCAAATAATTGTGAAATACAGTCCTTACATGGTGCAGGTGGGTGCACCTGTCAGTACCTGGGAGGCTCTGCCCTCTGAGCAGCCCTACAATGCTGAGGGCTGGGAAGACATCAGCCTTACTCTCAGCTGTGCAACTATGGAATGATTCCGACAAAATAAAGGGAATAAAAGAAATAAAATAAACTTTTAATTTTAGCATGAATACTTGTAAAGGTTTTCAAAAACTGAAAAGAGCAACAGTGGGATTTTACAGACTGTCCTTCCACTGTTTTCCAAAAATTTTGACTTCAGAATGTAGTATAAATAATAGATTATAAAATAAAACATATTCAAGCAATTGTTTTTCTCCTCTAAAAATTGTATGCACTAGTCCAGAAAACTGGGTCTAAACTTAGTTATTTAAAATTAGAATTTAATTTCTGTTGTTAAAAAGAAAACCTTCCTGTACAAAATCAGGAAAACACTGAAAGAAACAGTCACATGTGATCTTAAAAATAATAGAACAATAAAAACCAAGAGCAGTTTAATCTTATTTTAATATTTGTCTTGCTGTCCTCTTTAAGTTATAAATTGGAATACTTCTACAATACAACCAGTTCATATGTGAAATAGTCATTAGAAACAAATTAATAATTTAGTCAACCATTACTGTGTCTTTATAATGAATAACTGGTTTCTATTGGAGAATATTGATATACTTATTAAATACTTATTTATTGAGTAATCTTATTTAAAATAGCCACTAAAAGGAGATTTCAAAAAAAATTTAGAAGAAGTTTATGTACTATTACTCAGACTCAATGATATAGTTCTGCTGATTCATACAGTACTCCATTTCAGTCATCACAGAAATAAGGACATCACAGTCCAGTATTATATCAAGAATAAACAACTTTACCATACACAGCTTGAGGGTATGTGGCACCTTCTGTCTGTAACCTAATCCAGAATCCATTTTCCTCCTGGAACACCTGGGATTTTTTGTTCGTTTGTTTGTTTGTTTGTTTGTGGTTTTTGTTTGTTTGGTTGGGGTTTTTTTTCATTTTGTTGTTTGGTTGAGTTTATATTTGGGCTTGGGGATTGATTTTTTTGCAGGTTTATTATTGTTTGTTTGGTTCTTTTTAATTTTTTTTTATATATATAAACACATATCTCTCTCTTCTTTAGTATTGACAGGTGATTTTACACTGACCTTAGGCCTGACCCTGAAAATATGCAATGCAGCATTTTCAAGACTTCAGCCTTTTATTTTTCATTATATCCTCGGATCTTATTTCTATCTAATATGTAATTTTGATAGCTATACTTGTAATTCTCCAGATATATTTCTATATTTTTAAACTGCAAATGTTTTTAATTGTGGGTATAATTGCTAGTTTACCCTTTCTTATTTTTTTTACCCTGAAATAGTTTTATTGCACTGAGATTGCTGCACCTTAACACTTTCTTACAAACCAGGTCTTGGTGCTACACTCCTCCTTTTGTATTGGAGGAGATTGAGGAAAAGGAGAGACAAAGGAAGCATCACTCATATCTCAAATATCTCCTATTTTCTCTGCCTCTTGCCTTTCTTTATTAGTGAGAAGCTTCATGAAATGAATTCTGAAAATATTATTTTAAAGGTATCCTGATCATTTACACTCACCAAACTGCAGTCAAACCATTAATGCATGGATTAGAATCACTTTTTTCCTGTGCAAAACCACATTAATTTTACAAATACTACAGGCATTTGCAGGACAAAACTCCAATTTCTGACTTTTACTATTTATTGTGCCTTTCCTTTTGTTTAATATTTATCCCAATATATGCCTTATTCTTCCTTACTATAAGGAATACTGGACACAGATGAGAACACAATAACAAAAATATTTTGCTTGACAAGGATAATATCTACAACCTGTGATTGAGATCAAATTATTGAACTAGAATATGCATTATGTTTGCATTGAAATGGAAAAATTGACATGCAACATAGTGGAAAGAGACTATACAACAATTCATTTTTTCCCTTTCAAACTGTGGCTTTTTAGCTCTCTTCCATGAAAAGAAATTAAGATAACACCAGGGCTGAGAACAGGAGGCAGTTTGAACAAAACTGAAAGGATGTAACAGGTGGCTCACAATTCAGATATCTTGATATGTTTATTAAAAAGATGACATTATTTTAAAACTTTTTATCTTCCCCAGTATTCACAACAAAAATTAGGTCATGGTGCTACATGGACAGTAAATGAGGGGTGAGCATCAGGACTCGGCAGATTTGTGTTCTGTGGTCGAAACTATTTAGGCTTCTGGCTGCTACACAAAGGATGGAAACAGCGTGTAGGGGTCAAACCAGCTGCCACCAGAAGTGGTGTTGTGTGATAAACACGCCAGGCTGACATCTCCCCCTGCACTGCCTTCATCCCCAGGGCTGCTGTAGCACCTCAGTAACTCTAGGAGAGCCCTGGCCTTTGTGTAAGGGGCTGGCGGGTGAGTGGCCCTTGGCCACACCAGGAACTCTTGCATGGCTTAGGTGAGAGTGCACTGACCACACACCAGGGATACCTGTTGCCATATCAAGAAGGTGAAAAAGTCCCTTTGTACCTTAGTTAGAAAGACAGTGGGACCTTGATTTTAAAGGCTTGCAATATGTGTTACTGTTGTTCTACTAAAACACCATGGACAATTTGGCTGGCAAATAATGAGCAAACAACTGGAAAAAAAACATAAACTGAGGTTAAGGATACAATAGTTTCAACTCATTTGTATTTAATCCTTCATACCAAGATGGAAAAAAGCTTTTTGTATTCTTTCGTTCTATTTTCTTGATGCTTTGCCTTTTTTTATTTGAATTACTATTCTTGATTTTTATGCTCTGTACATTTCTGGTTCAGTTCCTAATTCAGATGACTGTCATGAGAGCATAAAATGTATGAACTTCACATGAAAGGAAGGATTGTTGCCACCTAAGCAATGTTTTTCGATAATTTCTGTTCAGTCATTTTATTGTTTTCAGCCTCACTGAGTGTTTGCCCTTTGCACATTAAGGAGTGGAAAAAGTATGGCACCATTCTGTGTAAGTAGAATCTCCTGTTTAAGACACAGGACCTCACTTTCTACAGAGTGATAAGCAGAAGTAGCACAACTGCTTTGCCAACAGTTTATAGAAAAAAGATCACAATATTTTAGAATATATTCTTTGTCAGAGAACTCTTGCAATATATCAACTAATGGAATTCTAAAATCTATTTCCCTACTATTTTGAATGTACTTTATTAAAAAAAAAAAAAGAAGTTTACACCTTCATTGTCCTTCTCTGGGCACACTCCAGCCCCTCAATGTCTTTTGTGGAGAGAACTGAGCACAGCACTCAAGGTGTGGCCTCACCAATGCCAGGTACAGGGGGACAATCACTGCCCTGGTCCTGCTGGCCCCAATATTGCTGATACAGGCCAGAACGTCATCGGCCTTCTTGGCCACCTGGGCACAGCTGGATCACGTTCAGCTGCTGCCAACCAGCATCCCCATGCCCTTTTCCTCTGGGTAGATTTCCAGTGATTTTTTCCCCAGCCTGGAGACTGTATTGAAGGCTCTACTGAAGCCCAGGTAGACAATGTCCACAGTCTTTCCCTCACCCACTAGGTGGGTCACTCAGTCATAAAAAGAGATCAGGTTGTTTAACCAGGATCTGCCTTTCCTAAACCCATGATGGCTGAGCCTGACGCCTTCATTGTCCTGTATATACCATGTGATCACTCTTAAGATAATGTATTCCATGACCAGATCTGCAGGACACACTATTCAACTCTGTCATAGGTGATCAAATATTACCACAGTTCATGATGCTCCTTTTCTGGGCAGAGGCCCTGTGGCTTAGGAAGGAAAATCCAAAACACAACATGAAAGAATGACCTGATCAGGGTCCTTCTGGCTCTGCCAATTTTGTGTATGTCACCAAGAGAAGTCACTGTTCTGTGTACGTCTGGCTTTGTAGAATGAGAGCAGCTGTCTCTGCACCCTGCCTTAAGATATGTGAATAAAAACTTAAATCCGCACTATTGGTTCACAAGTAACTAAAACTGTGATTTGCATGAGTGCGCTTCTCAAGAGAGTAATTTTCTTGCCTTAACTGTGTAAGGATGATATCCATGAATTTTGAAGCCAACAAAGAGGACTACCAATGTGCAGAATATAGTTTACTTGCCTGTTTTGAAGTAGAATCTTCCTGAGTAGATGCAGTTCCAGGACATGAGGTTCACACCAGTTCAGATGACAAAAGGGTCTGTTTGCTGGGGAATGTGATATTCAAAATTCACCATCCTTCTTTCATTCCATCAAAAAACAACAAAAAAATTACTGCAAAGCCCATGATACAGGCCCAAATCCTTCACACTTAATTTTAAGAATTTGATATGTCCAAAATACTGTCTTTGAGTCAGAAGATATTCTGCATTTCTTTTATGCATATATAATGTAGAAAAAAATATATATTTCTCTATAGACACAATGACTGAATTAGATGGCTACAGAAAGCATTTACTAATACACTGGAATATGATTCTAAACTGCTCTAGCACTGTAATATTTTCATTTACATGCAAGGATTTTTTTCTATAATATGATCATGAACCATACAGGAAGTTATGCAAAATAGAATAAATTATGCAAATAGCATTCTTTGAAGTTTTGAATTAAGTGTTATGCTCTGGAGTACACAGCATACATGCTGAATGCTTGATGGCAGGAAAATGCTTTATGCTTAGATTATATTCTGACGGCTCCAATTTGTGTTGATCCTTTCTGACCATCAGAAAATATCTTGCTGGTCTTCAGTACCTCATTACCTCTGTTCTGTTTTGAAAATCCAGCCTCATGGGATCAACCAAAAAATCTCATAATTAGGACTTGCCATTAGTTTGACAGCTGATGCACATCATGTGAGCATAGTTGTGTTGCTCTGACATTCAGAAATATAAAAAAACAAAACCACCAGAGAAACCACATGAAAGAAACTTCATTACCCTAAACTGCACATTTAGAGGACTTTGAAGATCCCAGCAGAAGCTGATGGTAATTTCTCCTTGACTGTGATGAAAAAGTTGTACTGTCAGGTGTTTTGGTAAAAGGTGGATGTTTCAAGTAAGAACCCTGTGTTATTCCAGGTTTACCTCTCTCAGCAGATGGTAGCTATTGCACAAACTAATGTCAAAATTAATATGCAGAATCTCCTGTAAATAAAAAAAAAAAAAAAAAGGAAGTAGTATTTAACTTTCTTACTATAGTATATTGGTAAATTAATTTGATTTGAACATATGTAATAGAGCAACTAATTGCTTTATTTATTCCTTGAGGCTAAAAATACTCTAAGAAATGTTTTTTCCAAAAAATCAAATCAGAATTTGGAATCATTAGGCTGACTTTACTGTGCATTGCTTGCTAAGAGGAACAGAACTTCACCTTTAAACAAAACTAAGAATTTCTGGCTGTATTTCGTAAAGAAGCCAACACCAGTCAGTGTAGGCCAGTGTTGAAGGAAGGAGAAAGCTTACAACAATGGATGGGGTAATGCTTGCTCCACACTGCCAAGACTCTTGATTTAGGAGACCCCTCACTATGTAGAAGAAACACAGGAGGTTATATTTTTTTTCAGAATTACAAGGTTTTTACTCTGATAAAAAATATTTAATACATCATGCACTCTATATCTGATCAGATGTGATGAGTTCATCTAAAAAAACTTACCTAGACTTTTAGATTCCAGAAGAAAAATATATTTCACATGCTGTCTGAAAGGAATATTTTTAAAATCACTCCTAGTGTCAAATGCTTTGCAAGCAGTCACAGAATGCTATGTCAAGGTCTGGGCTTTCAATTTCCTCAGGTATTTGCAAGAGTGCCATGTCAGCAAAAATTTAAATGGAAGGAAAATACTCATCAGGCAGATGGGCAGTGCTTTCACCAAGCTAGATGCTAAATGGCCACTTTAACACAGACAACTTTCCTCTCTTACTGACAAAAAGGTACTGAGGAGGATTTCTGCAGTGAAATAAAGCAATGACCTGGCCGTTAAAGAGTAAGAGGTCACTGCAGAGAAAAAGAAAAATGGGAGTAAAAACCCACAGAAAACCCTGTGCTTCTTTCTACCATCTCAATCCCCACCATCTGCTTCCCCATCATCCTGTATTGTGTCCCCCCCTCTCTCTCTCCCATCCTCAAGAGGCTTTTCTTGAAGAACCTGAGATCTCATACTTTCACTCTGCAGTTGTTTATTTAAGAGAAGTAAATATACTAAAGATTATTCCTTAAAGTCAGAAGCACCAGCACACCTCAAGCATATCATTACCTCAGCATGATTTGCTTCTTTCTTTTGCACTTAATCAAAACATGGGTGAAAAGTCGTACCTATTGACTCAAAATTTTTACATGCTTTGTAAAGAGTGGCTGTGAAATCATACCCTTCTGTGTGTGTGTGTGTATATATAAATATATATATATATTTATATATATATATATGGATATATGGAGTTTTTTTCCAAAATGTAAGCTAAGCATTTCCCAATGGAAGGAGAGGTGGAGAGAAAGGAAAATTATTTGGAGTCTGAAAAACTGTTCTTACTCCTTTGCAATCATTGTCTCCATCTGAAGAGGATTACAGAGTATAATGCAAAATTATCTCCCCTCCAAGCCTCGACTCAATTGGGTGAAGAAAATCTGATGATTAATAGATGCAAAAGAATCAGTTTTTTTCTTACAAAGACTGTGAATAACCTTTTATATTTCAATTCAATGCTTATATGACAAAATAAATATTTAAAGCTAATTGAACCAATAATACACCAAATCCATTTTTAATTTTTGTATTTCATATCTATTTGCATGGATAGAAACCAATGTAGAGGTTTCCATCCATGGAAAAACATATTGGATATTTTGAATTTGGTGAGCTGTTTTTGGAGTGAAAATGTGGAAACTACAAAAAATGGGTTCTAAGATGCTCTAGAAGTGTCCTATTCCCAACGGCATTGTTCCAGTATAGAGGAGAGTCTTCTGATAAGCAGTAATTAACTGGAAAGCATTTTTCACAAGGAAAGCACAATATAGCAAAGGGAACACTTTCGTATTGGTGCTGCACCAGAAGCTCAGAAGAGTCTGATAATTATCTGTCTGCAACTGCATCACTGTTCTATTGAAAGCCTGCTTTCAGGGAGAGTTACAGTTCATGCCACTTATCACTCTCAGAGTCTTCCCCAGGCACTCTTAAAAATTTACTATTATAGACAAATGCTAAATGCTTCCTGAAGCAGCCTGGGCTACAGACTTGTTTTCTTGATTTATGAAAGGTAAAGACAGAACTCATAATTACCCTGTATTTGCATGTGTTCACATTTTGGGTATACACTCACTGCATGAGAAAAGCAGAGAAATGTTAGGATAAACTTCCAGACAGTGAGAACAAGGGTGGAAGCACCCTGCATCTCTAAAAGCTGCATTTGTGGAATTTAGGCAAGGTACAAACCAGGGAGACTACAACATGGCTGCGAAGGTCTCATAAGTTGGGCTCCCCATAGCTAATTTTTTTTTGAGCTTTTACCATCTGTGTTTACCCCATCAGTCCTTTCCTGTTGCTATAGGTGAGGCAATGAGGGAAAAATATTAATTTTCTCACACGACAGAAATATCTAGAGACTGCTCATTTGTCTGCTCTCTCAGTGGGTCCCACAGTTACTCTTCATGTCACATTGTACTCACCAAAAAGTCACGGGTTTCCATTGTTTGGAGTCCAAAGGGACTCCATTGTCCCTTTGGACTCCAAACACTGTCCCCTCTTTGGACTCCCCCATTGTCCAAAGGGACAATCTCACATTGAGGTAAATCAGAAGAACTGAAATATTGGCACTGTCGTGTAGAAGGTGATGTTAATCTGGTCTCTACATGCCTGTAAATGCACTATCTGGGTCAGCATCCAAATAGCATTCTGCATTTTAAACTTGCTAAAGCAAAAAAAAAAGACACCTGACAAACATGTTTTATTCAGTGTACTTGGTATTATTTAGAGAAGTGCATACTTCTCAAAAAAAATCTCCTGTCATAGGCAAATACACCTTCTACAGACACAGTTTCTTGCTCTGCACAATTGGTCCCTCAGAGCAGATAGTTATTAGTGCAGGCTACATGGAAACTGACTCTGAGCTGATCTCTGTGTGTAGCAGGTGATATTTCTTGTATTTTGTGTTTTCTCCATGGATTTGTATGTATCAATATTGGTTTTCCAAGACCAGACTTCTTAATTTTGCTACTTTAATTCTCAAGTAGATTGAGAATTGCAATATTTAAAGGAAGCTTTTACTGTACAACAGAGGAAATGTTTACACTTGATCCCAGTTAGTGTTGCAATGGCACAAAATACCAGCAAGATAAGCTGCTTAAAGAAAGCCAGGATATTTACTTTATCTTATATTGGTCTTTATATTAGCTTAATGGAGGGCTAGCAAAATCATCTTAATCTATGTCATTCTACTTAATATTTCCCATTTCATAAATTTCTGCAAAAAATCAGAATAAAGTTGAAATATTTCCTGGGCTCTGTGGCTTTGTGACTAATTCATAGAAAGGCTATAGAAATCTCTGTTTAAAGGCTGACAGTTGGTTTTTTGTAATGACATTGACTTATCTACCTAGCATTTAACCTAGGCAGGAAAAAAATCAGATGAAAAAGACCAGTTATGTTTTGGAAAATTTGATCTCTGTGAAACTATAACTTCTTATGAAATCTTGAGTACAATCAACCTGTAAATGTGTTTCTTTCCACTACAGTATTTTCAGCTCTGGCCACAAAGGTAAATGAATTTAAGTATAAATGAAACACTCTGTTTATAAAACCTTTTTCTCTTGAAGGAGAAAATGTGACAGAGTAACAGATCATGAACTTGTCTTGCAAACTGCTGGAAAGGACAACAGTTGATCTGCTATGAATATGTCATATGCTTTGAAAGGCAGAAGCTGACCCCCAAAATAAGATAAGGAGAATATAAAATAATAGGAATAATAAAGGCCACTGAAAGGAGATCTGACCAAAATATTTAAGAGCTAACAGGTTGACTGCAATAGACCTGCCACCAAAATAGACATGCATTTTTAACTATGTAGAGCTTTTTTTCTCCATAGAACTGGGGAATGGGAGAAGATCAGAGAACCTGAAAATTTTTGCGACAACTGAGGAAACACAACTTTTTGGCAAAATGTGTAAAGGAAATGGTCTACACCAGTGATAACTAATGTTTTCAAAGATGACTGGATTCCCTTTTTCATCATAAACTATCCAGATATAAGTTTAGAGGTTTATATTTTCTCACAAGTTCTGGCATGTGTAGCTTCACTGATTTATAACATTGTCACTCTTGGTGTCTGCCCTTCCTCTTCATTGGAAATTTATCACAGCAGTGTTGGTGGACTCAAACTGTGTTGGCTTTTCAGCTGCTGCATCTTGCAGTAAATACATTCACCTGAGCCATGCTCTTTGTCAGTTTTAGCTGGTGCTGTGCACATTGAACTATAACAGAAGTAAATGTGTTGCCTTAAACTCATTCCTCAGCATTTTCTGCTTTTTCACTGTTGTGTGAGCTAAGAATTAGCACATTTGATTTTCCTGCTACAACTAAGGGGCACAGTGGTGGGTCATGGCAACATCATAAACTCTGCAGCACTGCACACCACCTTGGAAAAATTCCTCTCAAGAGATGGGACCAGAGGTCCAGAGACCTTAAGACAAGCTGTGTGTTTTCACACCCATCTTTCAAACTGTCCTTCATTTTTAAACCCTTTTTTTTTTTTCTTCCACCAATTCTTGGCATTTCATATCTAACTATGAGAATTAATTGTGATCTCTTTTTTGGGGGACTAACAGAAAGATACTTTATTATTTCTATCTATTACTCTTGTTAAAATCTATTATTTTTCCATATTTATTTCTGCTGCAGCAGTTGACCACTACAAAGATTTTAGAATCTGATCTTTTATTGATTGTTGCTGATAAATAAGCTAAAACTGAATTCAGCATAATCTGCTGATATTTGTGTTCACTCAAAAACATTTACAGCTCTAAAATATTTTTATGTGAATTGAATCAATTAATATAAAGTCATCATATATAATAACCTCACATAGAGTGTCTTAAAAAGGAAAAATATTCTCTTTTCAAGCAACAATGCAGCTACATTTTAACAGCCTAGTCTGTAACTATTCTAGCTGCTGTATTTGTTATAAACATGTATTTTCTCAGCTTTTAAACTTTCTTCTTTCTTAGTTTTACAACTCATTTTTTTAATTACAGGTCCCTCATTATATTTAATTGATTATATTGTCTGTGATTATTTTTTTCTTTTGCTATATTTTAATAAAAGGTGTTAGCTGTTTCAATTCATTTTCTGAACTCAGCTAATGGAATCCTCCATAACCTGAAGTGTCTTCTTCCTTCTGCTTTCTTTTCTTTCCCACTGTGTATGGAAAATCTATTCCTATTCCCCTCAATCCTTTCAGTTAGTTATCATTGTAATGGTGATATTATTCTCATTCTATTCCTCTGAGTATCAAGCTTTCTGTATTTTCTGGCTTGGCTGGTTTTGCCCTCTACAAAATTTGTGACAAAATAATTGAAATGGCTCACATATTTCTCATTTTTTCCTGTGCTTACATATAATCCAAGAATTACACAGTTTTGAAACCTTCCCAAGATACATGTCTTGTCTCATAAACACTGTCATATTTATGAATTAAAAAGAGAGGAAATTATTTTCTGTTGTATTAAAATATTGTAAATTACTTAATTGGGATCCTAAAAAATCCAAGGTAATATTTTTCTCAACTCTACTAAGTCATCCTTTAGAATATGGAAGGGGGGAAAAATAAAGAGTAGTGCATGCCATTCCTATTTAGAGACTGCTTTTCTAATTTACTGATATTTAAACCACTCTTTGAAATAACAGGCAGATCTGCAATAAGACTTCTCATTCTTGCTTTAATGAGCAAGAAATTCTGGCCTACTGTCACAATAAAATAACAAATCATACTGCTGGATGAAGAGCCCAACCATAAGAGAAAATTGAAAATTAGAGCAGAAAACAATACATTAAACAATGAGACTACAGGTGACTGATCACACATAAAAAACCCCAATTAATTAAAAACAAATTGCATATAACATTTATGTTTTGTTGTACATTTTCAATACGGTTCAATGGCTTTCTCAGACTAGCATTAAGTATTTTTTTATTATCTTGAATTTCTCTTCCAGAGAAAGCTGGAAGACTGACAATATTTTAGTGTGTTAGTAATTTATATGGATACCTTACAAGAATATTTTTTTTTCACATTATTTGCTCCAATAATCTTAATAACAGCAGACCACAATGACTACTTTTTCATGTAGCAGTACTGTACATTGCAAGGTAAGAAAAAAGGCAAGACAAATTAAGTAGCTGAATGAGGAAAATCAATTTTTACTGCCTGATAAATCAAAGCAAATTCAAAGTCAATAGAATTATCCAAAATTTATACCAGAATAAAGCAGAACCTTGTTTTCTTCTTTTTCTCAAATACCGACAGAAGCAAAGGGCATTTCAAGGAGTTTAATGACTATCTGGATTTAATGGCACTTGACTGCAGTTCATACCTTCAGCTTCTCTCACTAGTTATCAATCCCCAGGAAATTATCTGTGCTTCAGACATGACTGTTTGTATAATGAATTTTGAACAGTTTTAACAGACTTTAAATAGAAGAGATGATGTCTTAATGAAAAGTATTTGTGTCTATTAAACATTTTTCTTCCCTTGGTATATGAAGTTTGCATGGCCAGGTATTAATAGCAGGCACCTATAGAGGTGGTTTCTGTGAGAAGCTGCTGGAAACCAATCCCAGGTGGCTCTAACATGGATGTGCTGCTGCCCAAGGCTGGGCCAATCAGAAAGGATGATAAGTTCTCCGTGATAACATATTTAAGAAGAAGGGAAAAAAACCCAATAAAACATTTTTGCACATATTTAATTGTGGCCAGAGAAGAGTGGAGTGAGAGTATGTGAGAGTAACCACTCTGCAGACACTGAGGTCAGTGAAGAAAGAGGGGGAGGAGGTGCTCTGGGAGTCAGAGCTGAGATTCCCCTGCAGATGTGGTGATGCCCATGGTGAAGCCCATAGGAGACCAGAAGTTTGCAGAGCCCCATGTCAGAGCAGGTGGATGTTTGAGAGAAGGCTTTAAATATGTTTTGTGCTGGAGCATGTTTCCTGTTAGGAATTGTGACCCCATGGGTGGCCTGTGCCTTGAAGGACTGCACTCTGTGGAAGAGTGATCGAGGTTGGAGCAGTTTGTAGAGAACCTGTGGGATGAACTGACATTGGAAAAGTTCATGGAGAGCAATCTCCCATGGTAGTGACCCCATACTGGAGCAGGGGAAGGTATCCTCTCCCTGAGCAGCAAGAGAAACAACCTTTGATGAACCTGTAAGCCCCATTCCCCGTCTCCCTACATTTCTGGGGGGAGGAGGTAGAGCTGGGAAGGAGGGAGGGATGGGGGAAGGTGTTTTTAAGGTCTTACTTTGCTTCTGCTTATCTTGCTCTGATTTCATTAGCAATAAATTCAATGAATATCTCCAATTTTACTCTATTTTGCCCAAGATAGTATTTGATGACTAATCTCTCATCATCCTTATCTCAGCTAAGGAACACTTTTGTTATATTTTCCCTTCCCTATTCAGTGGTACAGGGGAGAGATAGAGTGGCTTTGGGGGCTGTCTGGCATCCAGACAGGCTTAACTCACATTTCAATTGCCAAAGGTGGCACCAAAAATACTACAGAAACACATCCACACTCCAAGCAGGCTGCCAATTTTCTTTACTGGATGTGTTTCCACTTTGCTCCTAGTTCCTCAAATTGATATACCCCCCCTCTGCCTCAAATAAAACCGTAACAATAGTAGAGATCAATTCACAGATAGATATTATGGGGCCAACAATAGACACAAAACTGTTGTACAGGTATGCTGAAGACCCTAAGGGAAATCCAAAAAACCAAAGCGCATTTCCCAGTTTCCTTAGACAGGACATGTTTCCTCATTTACACACCACAAGTATCAACCAACTGGTTTGCTTTTCTGCACTTTTCCCATCAGTGCTGTCAGGTGTTAAACGGCAAGAAGTTTAGAGTGAACCCTTCCTTTTTGTGCCCATTAATTTTCCAGGTCTGGCACAGACCAAAATGAAAAGAATTTTGTTGCTAGCCTTGCAGAGAACTGCTAGTTATTGCAGGGCTTCTAACATTTACACATGACTACATGGTCATAAACATGCAACCATGTAACTGTGCCTGATATGAGTCTCTCCATTTCACTACATCACTGATCTCTGCAGATTCATAGCAAGATGACTCAGTCCTGCAGTAAATCTTGGGACGTATTTCCACTGAATGAACTCCTTTCCCATTTTCCTTATCTTGGCTTTGCTGTCGAACTGTGGTAGCTTGTCACTGTGGTCAAGGTGACCTTTTAATGAGAGTACACTTGGGAAAGTTTTGTCTCCTCGTGGTCACAATGATTTATCATCCTTAAAATCAAAACTTCAGAGTCCCTTTCTGCTGCCTCTGGGAATGGCATAGGGTTGTATGAAGTAACCTCCTAGGTCTACCCAAAGCCATGATCCTTTAGCCACTGAAAAAAAAAAAAAATCTGTCCTGGATAAGACTAGGATAATTCTATATGTAGTACATAACATTTTTACATGTAATACCCCCAACAATTCCTGAATGATGAATAACTACACAAAAATTCAGTTTGTTACTGAACATCACCCATGCAACTTGACCTTATTACCTGCAGGGGGATATTTACCATGCATTTCTTGATTCTCCTTTCTTCACAGTTCAGTAATAATAAAAAAGGTTTTGTTCACTAGATAAACTAAATAATTGGTAATAGGTTTTAGACGGCAAATATGCTAACAGCTTAGAAGGAATAGATAAGATCAGCATTATTGAGTCTGATATATAAAAATAGTAGGATGGGATACAAGAAACAAGGGAATGTTTTAGCTTTAGAATTTTTTTCATAAAAGAACAATCAAGGGAGAGAAAAGTAGATGAGCCATGTAGGAAAATCACCAGGGTTGCTGTTTTCTGGGCTTTTTTGGAAAAGACATAGTAAGTATTTTCTGGTAGCATTGGCTTTACGAGCCAGTTATGTGTATCTTCAGGCAACATAACAATGAAATTAATATTAGCAGGGTAGTGTAGGAGTTTTTGTTTATCCAGAAAGAACATTGATTGTTTTCACTCTGCATCTACCATGTAAGTATCACTTGAAGGAACGGGAAAGAATAGGCAATGGAAAACATCAGTATTAAAACCCACTTAAAAATAACCTTATCTTAATTGAGAAAAGAATAAAAACACCAGAAATAAATTTAACCCAGTCAGAGAGAAATATTTAGCTGAAAAGAGGCCTAAGTTGATCAGAATTTGGAATCTTTTCTATGGGGTGCAGTCTGCACTATTGCATTGATTTATATTGTGTCAAGGGTAAGGCCTATTGGTCCTGATCTAAAAGAGCTATCCTCATACTCTTGTTCCCATGAGCTGGAAACATGGGGTTTTTAAATCCCTTGATTCTAATCTTAGATCTGAATGCTTTCCTTGACTGGAGCTCAGTACTGTGCAAGAGACAAGGTTTTACTGCCTCTAAAACACCACATGCACAAATATTTAGGCTACTGGACTAGAACTTTGGAGATGAAAATCCTCTGCTCTGCTGTGCAGAGTAAATTCAGAGCATGTTTTCCTGGTTATTCTATTTGAACTACAAATCTTTGGAGCAAGGAGTCTTTCACAATATTTATGTATTTATCCATTAGTTGTTCTAAGGGGCCTCTGAGCTTAATGTGGATCTCTGTGTAAGTAAATTAATAAAAGGAATACCATTAGATGTGCATTATCCCAAATTATATTTGTGCATCTTAAAGCAGAGCTTTAGTGATTGTTCTTTGTTTTAGGTCTAACAAGCTTGCATAAATTGACTAAAAGGAATGGAATTCATAAGCATTTAGGTTCTTCTTCAGAATTACCCTTATTTTGCCTCAAAATCTACAAAACCCTGTTAAGTTAATATCTATGTAGCAATGGATTTTATTTTTTAACATACTACTTACTCTTTTAAATAGGTATTCATTCGTGAGGGTTCTAGGGTTTTATGAAATATATAAATGTATAATGCAAGGAGAGTACATTCATTTATAAGATCAGTATTCTTTTGCTTTTCCTCTTTAAGAGGGCATATTAATTTTAGACATATTAATTTTAAAGTTTCTTTCTTAATTATTAATTCATGCATATTAGGGACTATTCTTAACCACTGTCTTTGCATATGGTTGCTTTCTGTAAAATATGTTCGTCTGAGGGGACTCCACACACTGACAAAGCACATTACAAATAATATTCAATTTATGATGGTCCCAGGAACCTGAGCCTGGACTACTACTTTGCTGCAGGGACAAAGATGAGTAAAACAAATTATCTGATTTCAGAAGTGCATGTAGCTCTTGTTAGACTACGGCTCTGTGGACATCAAGGCTGCACTTGTTATCTCCAAACGTCACCTGCTGATTTTTAGCTGACCTTTCAGCAGAATATCTGAGAAACAGCATGCACAGGTCCCAGTCACCTTGTCCATTGCAGTGTAGCTTGACAAATCACAATCCAGTTGCAGCAAGACAGAAACTTGGCATGTTTTATCACCCTGAGAGACGTGAGCCTCTCCGTAGATCCTGATGTATTCCAACTACCAGAAATACTCTAGCCAACTGTTTGTTATAGTATGAGCAAGAACATGATCAATGATGAAAACTGACAATTTGCAGTCATTTTTCAATGAATAAATGTAGAATTTTAAAGAAACCCAATCTGCCACTTCTCTGCATCTTACTTTTACTACTGAGAATGCCTTGCAGCTGAGGAAATAGCACATTCTGCAACAGAGATAATATGCAAAAGCTGAATGCAGAATTATGGAGAAGAACCAGAATAAACGAGGTGTTTCAGAGCTGAAAGCATTAACTTCATTCATGTTTCAAGCCTGAACTAGATCTTCTCTTTGCTATGTGAATGCCTTGTGAATGTGAATTGTGAATAACAGAAGAAAATCTGGATGAGGATGAGGAAGATTACACTACACAACTTACAATAAAATCCCAATTTGTTGCTTTGTTTCCCTCCAGCCTTCTTTCTAATATATAACCACTACTTTACATATTGACATTTCTCTATCACTTCATTTTGTGTCTTACAGGCACTTCAATTTCCTTCTCCTAGCCTTAAGCAACCCCTAAATTTTCAAGATGACTCATCATCACTAGATTTTTGTTAACTGTTGCTGACCGTGGACAAGTTATTTATATGGAACAGAGTAAAGATGACAAAGCAGTCTCTCTGTGGTCTGAGAGGCAGTGGGTTACTCAACCTGTTCTGAATTTTCAAAGGTAAATAAGCAAAAGTTCAGTCTAATAGACAAAAAGTTTAAATAACTTTTTTCATTCCAAGGAATGAAAAGGGAGCTCATTAGATATGTGTAATCTATTCAGGATGGCCTGACTAACAAAGAGTATGCAAAAAAAAAAAATTCAAATTGCTTTATTTTATTTGAGTCTCTATGTCTATTAAAGTGTAAAGAATATCATTCTTGGTTGGAAAAAATAGGTCAGACCTAGTTAAATATCCTGAAACTAAAAATTTATTTTCACTTCCTTGGGAGAGCTACCTCAACAAAGGATCTGAAGTTCTACCTCATCCAGTCATGTCCAGCCGTACTTTGACTGCATTGCAGAGACACCTACAATCACTGTTCTCTTCTGCAAACTGGAACGTGGCATTCCCTGTGCCTGACACATACATTGTCTTTGATTCATGTTCCACTCGCTTTACCTGCTGATACCTAGAGTGGATGGGAACTTACCAGCTGAATTGTGGAGAAATTAGCTGACAGGAAACTTGACCTACTGTCGCTGCAGGAAAATGCCGAGGGCAGAAAGTGCTTAACTAGAATGGAATATATTATCTTTTGACAGCTCTTCACACTTCAGTCTCAAAAAAAAAAACCCCATTGTTATTAAAGATGGAAAGTTTTTTGCTTTGATAATAATTTTTTTGAAAAGAAAAAAAGGACTGAAATATCAAAGCAATGTTTACTGTGGGGCATCTACATATCCCTTATGAATGAATAACACTTATACCCATACATAGTTCAGAGACCTTTCATGACCCAGGGATATACCAAGTCTTCCTCTCTGATTTTCAGTTAGTAAAATTGTATCTACTTCACCTCATTTTCTTTCAACAGTCTGCATGCTGGCAGTATATTGTGTATTTTAGAGCTACAGGTTTTAGATGGTGGTGATGGGAGGCATACCATTCAGAGGGGCTCACCACCAAAAAAAAAGGGTGTGCCATTCAGAGAGTCTCAACAGAGAGCTGTGGCTGGCTCATGTAATCAGGGGCAGATACAGATCGTATTTTGTTTTTGAGAGCTGAAATGGGATGTGTGAGAATATGTGGGGAGTCTATGCTGAACCTATTTCAATAACAGCTATAAAGTGTGAAAAAAAAATCAAGACAAAGCACTTAAATTTGAGTTTCCCTTGAATTTACAAGAACTTTAATTTCTATCTGGAAGGTGCATTGAATTGATACCAAAGAAACAGATCTGTCTCAGAGGTGAATTGGGTCTTGAAACAGAATTAATATCTTGGACATAAATCTTAGCAATATATGTCATATCCACAATAAGTATGTTCTGAAATTCTCCCAAATAAAGCAGAATTGAATATACCAAAAGGCAAAATTAAATCCTACTACCAGTGAAACACATGGTTTGATTACCCGTACCTTGCTGTGGAGGTAGGAATCCATCGTAAAAACAAAGAACTTTTTATGTCCTTTTGAGGCAGCCACCTAGAAAGACAAAGGTTTACAAAGGCAGTGAGATGAAATAACACATACAGCAAGAATAAAGCCACCTTCCTGCCTTTGATTTACCTGTAAATGAAACAGTTGCCTCCTGTTTGAGTGGCATGGCTTCTCTTGATTTTGTTGTGATCAGGAATGTCTTAAATTGAGCTCATGGCAGGTGTGAAAATATATTCCAAGTGTAGGATTCAGCAGAAGTTTTCATTCTGTTATTTTAACATTCTGTATATAAGTTGTCCAGTTTTAGCTAAAATAGGTATTTATTTTGTAGCAATTGTTTATCTATAAACAGAATCTCTTAGAGACAAGGAGGTAACTTAGTATGTGAATCAATAAGTGGAGATGACCAAGTGCACCCCCAAAACACCACAGGTGAAATGTAAAAAGGGAATTTATTTCATTACCTCCCTTGCTAGAGCATCCCAAAACAAACACTGGGTTGCAGACAGAAAAAAAATAATGTTGCAGGTACCATCAGGCTTAGTCCAAACTTTAATTTTTGTTTGAAAGAAAACCCAAGATTCCTGATGCTTTACTTTAAACTAAACTATTAGGTGACATATGGTCCTACTTTGTGTTGATTTATGACAGATGTAAATTAACAGTCAATAACACATTTTACCAGCTTGAAATAGGTTTAAAATGTTTTCAATGCTACAAGAATAAGCAATGTACCTGGAGGACAACCCCAAACAAACAAATAGGGGTGAAAATTTTCCTTGGTACCTACTGATTTCAATGAGCATCTGGAAAACATTCAAAGTAAGTTGTGTGCTTGTGGCTTAGTAATGAATATGCTTATGAATTACATAGAAATCTAACAAAGAACTAGACAACATAACTGTTTTCAAATTGGTGCAGCTCGTAACAACTTTCCAAGGTCAAGTTCATATAACATTTAAAGTTTCTCTACATCTGATTTTTTTATTAAAAATTGTTCAGCTTTCTTCATCCCTATACTTTAATCATGATAAATAGGGGTGCCCCATAGAATAAAAATTAATTTGGATATGTTGGAACTTTTTTAACAGTACTGATAAATGAGTACTGACAGGAATACCAGTGATTTTTGAAACATTCTGTGTGTAAAAGTGATAGAAATCCATCCAAAATTTATATAAGGCATATTTCTGAGAAACATTTTAACATTAAAAAAA
Source organism: Phylloscopus collybita (assembly GCA_027886175.1). Classification (NCBI taxonomy): domain Eukaryota; kingdom Metazoa; phylum Chordata; class Aves; order Passeriformes; family Phylloscopidae; genus Phylloscopus; species Phylloscopus collybita. The sequence goes on along the minus strand of JAJNNQ010000075.1, from coordinate 77,231,421 downwards.
ATCAATTGGCAAAGCAACAAACTCAGATGTGACTTAGCTAGTGTCTCTCTCTCCAGATATCTCCAATGTTGTACAAGGGGTCACATAAAGCTAACATAACACCCTTGTTATTTTTTCATAATTTCCCAGTCTGCTCAATAAGCAAACCTAGTGTGTTTTCTATCTAATCAAAGTCTTGGAAAATTACCATAATTTTCAGATTTGCATTGTCCTCTCTACTGCATTATGCCTCTTTTGATATAAATATATAATTTCCCCATTTCAGTCTTGTAACAGACCATTTATAAGGATTTTGATACACGTTGCTATCAGAAAAATACAGACTTTTCCTTCCCTGAAAAAATTTCAAGTTCAGTATGGATTTGAAAGTATGGATAAGCTGATGCTTCAAAACATGAGGTGAGAAGGAAGATGAGGAAGACTTAAAAAATTTTCTATGGTAGGAAAGAGTCCAATCTGACAGATGGGGTGACCAGCCTAAATTCTCAACTATGAAATTTCATTATCACTTTCTTACATGCACAATATTCAGTGTTACTACCGATAATAAATTTATTCATTGCTTTTATAAATCTATCCACACTTCTGCATTCAAGCTTATTATCTCCTCTGATAGCACATTCAAAAACTCAGAACACACTCTCTGAACAAATAATTCATTTAACTTCAACTATGTTTACTCATTTTTTCTTTTCCCTGGTGGTCCATAGTTCTTATTTGTATATTTTTAAATACCTTTGTAGTCTTTTAGAAAAATCAGATCTAAGGAAATATGAAAATGTCTTCCAGATAGAAATCGTTTCTCTGACAAAAGGCTTTATATTTTCTTTGGCTCTACTGCTGTTCAACTTCAAGTCTTAAGCCCTTTCAACATAAGTAATTGTATATGTTTCTGGTTTTTTTAGATAAGATAAATCAAAGAACTAAGACAATTTTGAATTGACAGATAAAAATGAAGTGTATTGACAAGCTGAAGTGAGCTATTAGAAGTCTGAGATTATAGGTCTTCCACTCCATTAAAATATATATATATTTCTCCAGAAAATTAATTACTTTAAATCTTCTCCTTTGTGTGTAATCATGATGATAGAATGCACTCACAGAAACAATTTAAAAAAAGGATTGCAACTGTATATTCAACATATAGACCAAGATATGGAGGTCCTCTAATTAATTGTTTCTGTTGTTAGCAGATCTTTAATGTTTAAAGCTTGCATGTAAGTTGAGACGTTTTAATTTATCTGAGTTTCCAAATATTTAATTACTTGCAAATCAGAACTTTTCAACGTATTTCTAAAGTGTCCTTCCTTCAGATTGTGTGCTTTTTTTTTTTTGGTGGTGGTGGTGGTTTTTGTTGTTATTGTTGTTGTTGTTGTTTTGTTTGGTTTGGTTTGATTTGGTTTGGTTTGGTTTTGGTTTGGTTTGTTTTAGGCCCAATTATACTTTATGCCAATGAAAAAAAAAGTCAGAAATCTCTAAGTGTTTTTTATATGGGTTTATCCACCACTTTTTTTCACCTGGGAAAAGCTGTAGTGATCACTAATGCAGCAGGTTCACTTTTCTTGCACTGATCTGACCACTCAAGTATACATTCATTAAGGTTTTCTGAAATCTCTCACTGATATCTAGGTGAGAGACTGCCATTCTTTATCAAGACTGTTGCCGTAAGATCCAGAACACAGCCATCGTACTTCAAGCCACAAAGAGATATTCTGATGCTTACACAGGTGAGAAGTATATCCTGAGAGCTGAACCTTGCTAGTGCCAGTTGCTCATTTTGTAACATAAAATCTTCTTTGTGAATGGTAAGTCATGGTACTGGCCTACCCCCACATGCAAATAACTGCCAGCTTACAAATAAGGAAGTTGGATGGGATAATGAAGACGCCTGGTCAAGATTAGATTATATAAATGCAGAATCAGCCCCCTGAAGGTGGAAATCACAATGACTTAGACCTAAAGGAAATATTTAAAAATAAAACTAACTAGACAAAGAAACTGCAGAAGGCAATTGGAACAAAGACGCAATACCACAGACTTCAAAGAGAGCAGAAAATTAAGGCAAAATGATACTCAGCTTGGATGAAGGGAAATACAACGTAATCATACACTTACGGAGATAAATACAAATACTTTTTTAGAATGGGTTTTCAATTCATTCTGCAAGGAATTGAGATAATCAGTTCACCTAGTTTTAAGTTGCATAGTATAGACCATCCCTGCCTAAACAACTGTTCATATTAATCCACTGTCTAAATTTATAAAAAATAAAAAGCAGATGAAGAGTTGGTAATGAATATTATATTATACATTTTCTTGAATACTACTATTCTTTAGGAATAGTCCAATACAAGTGTGGAAACTAAACACAAAGACATCTCAGAGATATTCCTCCTGTAGGGCTCTTCTTACCTTGCTGCAGATATGTTGTTGTATTACATGTATCTGACTATCTCTCCAAGACAGATGTTTTGCAAGTTCCAAAGAAAACAGCACACTTCAGAGAGCTCAAATTACTAAATTGCACAGAAAGAATGAAAGCTTTAAGCAATGAGCCTAATCTGAAATGCCTGCAACACCATTATAGTGCCAGGAATGTCTGTAAAGCCCTGCTACACCTGTTGTTTCTCTGCCAGCTGTTTCTTAGCTAACAGAAGGATAAGGGAGCAGACAAAAAACAGTTGCAAACAATGGGATGGCATTCAGAAGACCTCATTTTAATTCCAAGTGCTCTTACCAATTTCCTATCTTATTTAGACTAAGTACATAATCCTTCTGAGATCCTATTGTGTGCTCATAATTGTGCTTTCGTGAATTCTTTGTAACAGAAAATATCCTTTGCTATGTTTATATATCTACATACTATATTCATGGTATTATCTAGAGTTGTACATTCACAGCATGGCTGCTATGAAATTAAAGCTTAGTGACAGAGAAAGCAATTATGGTTTAGCAATTAGGACAAGCAGGAAAAGGGGAGTAAATTAAGATGGCAAAACAGGGACAGAACATGAGAAACGGATTGTTGCTAATGAGAATGATAGCCATGGATAAAACTTCATTGTGTACTAAGGTCTTAATTGCAGGAATTCTCTAAACACACAGGAAAATAGACTTGCACTGAGGGTGTCCTGTATGACCAACAGGTCTCTTTCAAATTTACAAGATGCATTGCAACATTAATTACATTCCACAAACAAAAGAGTAAGGTATCTCATACTATTGTTAGGAAGGCAACCACAATGATTAAAATACCTTTTTCAGACTTCTCATTTTTTTATGATGTATCAAGAAAAAGATTTTTTTACTAATTTTTTTTTTCCAAAGCCACCTGAGAGATTCAGATGCTCCAGTCCCTGTTAAAATTAAATCTACTAGGCAGCTTTGAAAGTCACAACTTAGCAGCAAAAACAAAGAGCTGTCAATGCACAAAGACACTTGCAAGTATGAACCATATGCTGTCTCTGCAGGACATCCTAAAATTAATCAGGCATCTTGGTTTCTATCATATTATAGCAAAGAAACAAAAGTTTAGACTTTGTATTGTTTCTAAAAAGGAGGATTCATTAAATTCAGATGATCTCTATCTGGAGACATTGCAATCATTGGGATTATTCAAGCTGAAACCACTTTTATGTAGCAGCTTTTTTTTGCGTCACAGCTTGCTCTCTCTCTCTAACCCATTAAGTACAGAATAGTAAGATATAGAGAGTTTAAAGATGTCCCTGCAGAATGCTAGAACAAAATGTATGTCCGTGTATAGACATAATCTTGCTCTATATATTTATTCAAAATGAGTGTAGTCAGGGAAAAATATGTTTTTCCAAAACCCAATTAAAAAAATCTAACCTGGAATACTCATTTTCATTCAAACAACACAAGATGAATTGAAACATTGGGTTTTCCTATGTGATTCAAATGGGCAGGAAAGAATCTTCCCCTATCCTCCAGCAAAATTCTGATCTTGAGAGTCAGAATCTCCTAAATGCATACAAAGATAATAAAAGCAGGATACACGACCATTCTTTTGCTTTTGGGGACCAGTCTTTATATGCAGATAGATATTGCAAAGGTAAGATCAGGTAAACACTTTATTTACAATTATTAATATGAAAGCTCTTACAAAATGCTTCTACTGTGTATGTCAAAGACTCCAGTTTTACTGATTCCTTATTGTAATAATTGGCAATTCCCTGCTTCTTCAGCTATCTTTCTCAATTTCTCTACATTTAAGTTTCACAACTAATGATATACACACAAGTAGATAAGATTTGGAAGATGATTTGCCTCTGGGCAGGTTATTCCATAATGGTTTATTATGTGTGCTCATTCCCTGAAGCAGCTGGTATTGACTGCTGACAGAAATAGCACACTGAATTAGCAGATCAGTGGTTTGACCTGTAATGGCAATTCCAATTGTCCTTTGCTGCCATGAGCACAAAAGTTTAATCAAAATGGATGTAAATTAGCTCAGACATTTTAAAATTGAGGTAGATTATGCAAACTGCATACAGAAGTAAAAAATTCTTCTAATGCAATTTTGGAAAATGTAATTTTTGGAGGAAAGATAGGAACAAATAAAAATCTAGATTTTTCTGAATCATCTCTCACAGGGAAAACTCATGTCTTACTGCCCATCTAGCTCCACTGTGAACTTTATCAATTCTTGCCCCAGTACTGCCCTCTTTCACTCCTCCCTCAAGAAGATTACTTCTGGTGACCAGGAGAAATCATAAGAGCTAAGTTTTTGCAGGAGGATGAGTGAGATGGAAACAGTATGGAAATATTTGTGACCAATAGGGCTTCTGAAGATCATGAGACTATTTCTTCTGACCCAGAAAGGCCCATTAACACTGAAACACTGATATTTGGAAGAATAGCCAGGGTATCACAGAGATTATACTTATGAATGCCACAATAAAACCATTAGAGTATGTCAGGATGACTGCAAAACCAAGTAACATCAGTAAATTTAAACCCATCTAAATATTGGCCCAAGATTTTAGGACAAACAGGTTTATTTAAGTGCATGAGATGGAAATGGGCTGTGGTATCATTCCATCACTTAACACACTCTTTAAATTAGTTTGTACACTATTGATACAGACACGTTATAGTTAAAACAAAATCCTAGAAAGTAAATCACCTGTAAAAGAAGCCAAGATAAAAAGCCTTGAGCATTTTATCCAAACTAAGAATGCTGGGTTTATTCTCTTCATTATGTTCAATTCTATAAAGGAATCCAACCCAGCACTCAGAGTTCCTTAAGAGCAGATGTGCTGAGATCATAAAATGTCTCAAAGTCATGCAATATTTCATCAATAAGTTTAAGAATGCACTTTTTTAATAGGTATTTCATCAGGGCATTGGTAAGGCAGTGGTCATAATTTAACTAAGTTTATGATTAACAGTGGAAGTACTACTTAACTGCTGAAATGTTTGCAGCTCTCCTCACTGCTCCTCCTTTAGTTTCTGTTTCTCAGTTAACTTTCATGAAGGGCACCTGATACACTGCCTCCTCAGCTTCAGCTCAGGAATACTTTTTTCCTGTGTGCTTGATTCCCTTTTTTCCAAAGTGATACTTTTTCCAAAGGTATTATTTCAAGTGTTGAATTTTATAATAATATATTTCTGTCTTTATAAAGTTTTTCCATGCAGACAAAAAAACGAAATGTAGGTTTTTTATTTGCTGCATCCATTTGTCTCATTTTCTAGAATTAGATGTTTCATTCTGTTGACCTTAGAGCTTAATCACATTCTCATTATTTTCAAGGAGATTGTTTCTCTGATATGCAGGAGGTGAAGAAGGAGATGCTTGTCTTTATATCATTATACCCTTCTTACAGTATTTCCTTCAGAAAATGAATTTCATACTTAAAATTGCCAGTATACTTTAGGAGAATTCAGTTGAGGTGGGGATAAAATAAAATTTGCTTTTAAAACTAACCATCTGAATTTCACTCATGGGAAAATAGATAATTTTGTTTTATGCTGTGTGAACATGTGCAAAGCAGATGTCTAATTCCTAGTTTCCTCCAATAACTCCAGAGGTGATAGGGGCCTAAAGCAGGTGTGCTTGAATGGTATCTAAAGATGAGAATAGAAGATAAAATTTCCAGTTTTATCTGGGACTGGTTTTGGTTTGCACACACTGTTTTACTATGTTTGAGTGACTTTTCACTTAACAAATTGAGGAAACACTACATTTGTAATAGTGTACAGAAGGCAAACAACATCTGAATCTGCCTAGAGAGATGTCATGCTGAGTTGAGGCAATGTTTTCCAGCTCCAGAGTGATGGAGCTTGATTTAGACTGGAGTAAAACAAACAACACCAAAAGATGTCTTATCACATAAATAGAGAATAAGAAAAGCTGTTGAAGAACCTCCTGTGCTTTAAAAGGTTGTGTGTTGTTTTCGGTGCCACATGCAGTTTTTTAACAGTTGGAAAATAAAAAATGCTAGCAAAGCTGCCAGAGATGGCAGAAAGGGGTGGCAAAGTGAAGATAGCAGAGCAATTCAAAGCTACTGGAAGCAGCTTGTGTGGGAAAAGACTGTAAGTGATACTTTGCAGGACAGCTGTTGAGAGGGAAAGACTCCCTTAAGTTCATCAAAGGAGGACAGATTGTAGATGAGAGGAGAGCAAGAAGCAACTGACAGAACCAGGTCAAACCAACCTGAGTGCAGCTTAAACCGGACATACTGATTAAGCTAAGGAAACCCTGTGTTAGTTTTCCTAGCTTATTAGATGGTCTGAGCTAATGCCTTAATAGCAACCTGCTTGACTTTAAATTCAGCTCTTGTAGTCCATCTGAAATCTGTGGAAGTATTAGACGTCTGAGTTCTGCTAGTAGCTAATAAGAAGTACAGATAGAAACATCAAAAACTGTACCTATGGCTACTTTAAAAACCTAGGGTTCCTGGAAGTCCTGTTCTGGCAGGGAAGCACAGACCGAAGTCTTCTTATGTGATTTCATCAGTACCATCTGCCAACTGAGGATCTGTTTTTTGTGCACAGCACAGAACCATCCTGCAACACCTAAGCTGAAACCACACTACTCTTTGAATGTGAAGCAGTTTGAATCCACATCTGCGTGGCATTGAGAATTACTACCAATTAGCTGCATCCCATTGAGGCAACTATTTGTTTTCCCAGATGCAATTTGATATGCCTGTTTGGACTATTCTGGGAAAGCACACCTGGTTTTCTAGGCTATCTCAGGTAATTTTAACAGTATATTTTGCTGAAGATAATGTTTTCTTGCATTTTATTGTATTTGATGCTGAAATTAGCAAGTAGTGTGGAACAGCAAGAGTAGAGCCTGACAGCTGTTGCTGGGGCCAGTGTTTGTACCATCTCTATCACAGGCAGTTTGGCTCTGCAGACCCAATCAGGTCCTACAGTCCCAGTGTTTGGTATCAGCTGTGTGCATGACCTGTCCTTCTTGAGCACATCTTCTGCTTCAGATTTGTCTGAAAAGAATTCTGTTCAGCTGCCTCAGGGCTTCTCCATGATATCAGATGTCAGTAGGCACAACCAAGAAATTTGCTTCTAAATCAGATTCACAGTAAGACTTAAAATGATAACATAGGTCCATCTTTATATGCTAGAGCACTTCTGGATTAGTCCTCTGTGTTTGCAGATATCTTTCTAGTACCATTCATGCCTGAGGATTTTATGAGTAATACTACCTGCTTGGAAAATAACATAAATTTGTTATGTTGTTGAGACAGTTTGCCTGAAAAAAACCCAAAAAAAAACCAAAAAACCACCTTTTACAATTCTAACATTAGCACCAATAAAATGAGGTAACAATCAGTTCCATTGATAAATACTGGCTCATAAATTCAGCGTTCAGGTTTTAGTGACAAAGATGCTACTATAATTTGTGCAGTATAACTGTAATATGCCTGACCTTGATTTCATTTGGAAAGCGAGCAAAACAAGGCTGACTAGTCTATTAGAGGATTTCCTACAATGATCAGTGAAGTGAATGAGACCCTCTGTGGTGGATTGACCCTGACTGGGTGCCAGGTACTCACCAAAGCTGCTAAGTCCCTCCTCTCCACCACTGGACAGCTTTTGCTTTTTTAATTCTCTCCCTTGTTCCTCAGTGGGGCGAGTGAGTAGGAGACTGCTGTAGTGCCTACCTGGTTCTGGCTCTGCTTGGTGCTCAGCTTGGGCTCCCGGCTGCTCTGATACGCTACAGCAATACTCTTTTGTGGGGTCTTGGCTCACAGGCAGTTTGGCTCACACTGTCATGGCTGTGGTAAAAAGAGGGGACTCTCCAGAGGCCTTCAGAAAACAGAGGCTTTATTTGGGGGGGTCAGGGAATCCCCCAGCCTCAGGTGGGTGCCTCTGAGAGAGACCCCGAGCCTGGGCTGCAGGGCGGTTTTGTACAACACAATCTGGTAGGTGGGTACAAAATTATACAAACCAATAAAACAATCCAAACACTACATGCCAACTAAGTTACCTAAATTCTAACAAATCCAACACAGGTTTGGGAGTGGTCTCAAGAAAGTCTTGCCAACTAGTGGCCGAAGCTCTTGGACCTTAAAGATAAGAATTCCATGATGGACAAAGGGAAAAATTATGCATAACACAAGGATGAAACAAGAAGGAACCAATAAAGAAGAGTCTCCAGGCAGAGACTCCAGTTGTCCTAGAAACCCTTACCAAACTACGATAAGAACACTTTCTAAAACAAGAGGCCCTTTCAAGGTGTTTAAACTATACTAAACTTACAATATAAGAAAACCTATACTATATTCATAACTAAAGCTTATAAAACATTTCTTGCAAACTCACAGGAGACTAGATGGGTACTTAGCTGTTGACTGGGATCAACACTCCTCAGGGGGAGGAGGTGACAAAAATATACTTTGCTGAAAAATTTAGGCTTCTCTCAGTAAAATTAATTCTTTCATACGATCTTTGTACTGCTTAACACTACAGAGGAACAGATGCTTATAGGCAATGCAAGAAGCCTATGGTCTCAGACTAGAACCTGGCCTGAGGGAAAATTACACTTAAAGCCACAGTAACTGTTTACTGGTCAGAAAGTAAAAGGAGCTTTAAATACAATGTCAGAAGCAACGGTAGAGAAAGTGTCTCACTGTTTGAGGTGTTTACTTAAAGAGGAAGTTAATTGAAAGAGAAAATAAAATACACAAAAGAGGGAGCTGTCTCTGAACATGCTCCCACCCAATGTATGAAAGAACCCTCTGTGAGCAATCCTGCCTGCACTCAGGAGTGCAGACAACTCCAGAAGAAGGCTTCAAGAAAAGGAGTACCACTACCCCTGACTAAACACCATGACAGACAAAAGAGACTGAGGGGTACCATTTACTTTGATTTAAAATACCCAGAATCACTACACAAAATACAGCTATGCATACAAAATGTGAAGGAAAGCATTATTTCTCAGCACTTTGTCTTTACATAAACCTAAAGGCTGAAAAAGACAAGAATGAAAGCCAAGAACAAAAACATATTGGATACTTACAATTTAAATGTTGGAAAATTGAGTCAGAAGACAAAATAGTTTGAAAATATGGTTTGACTCTGAAGCTCAAGTTACTCTGGGGTGTATTTTAGAGCAAACTCATTGCTACAGAAAGTAATTGATTCCTCCCCTGACTCTCCTTGTAGTCTTAGCTGTGGGATCACTTGAGAATGAAAATCCATAATATGTCAATGGGTTCAGAAGCTGCACATAATTATGCCAACCAAACTTGTCTTATAGGTGAGGTAATACACACAATTATAGAAAAAAACCTTGATATTTGGGATTAGGCAATATTTTACAAAGTTGCGTATTCCTTCTAATTTTCCCTGTCAGGAAAAGAGCACTTTCCTTCACTCCCACAATGCCACACCTTAGGTGAGCAACAAACTGCAAACAATGTGAATTAAGTGCTCAGAAACTGGGCAAATTTCCCTTTTTGAACTCATACATGCAACAAATGAGGATGAAAAATCTCTTTTAGCCGTGCATAATACTAATTTAGACAGTCAGAATGAGTGTATCTGTCTTCTAAATATTCTTCATATTTCAGTATGAGTGTATCTGTCTTTTAAATCAAATTTCTGGACTGGGACCACAGTCCAGAAATTTGATTTAGAACTTTATATAGAACTTTGCACTGATCTTCAGTCTATTTCTACAAATTTCTGAACAAAACTCCTTTTTAGGGTGTACATTTTGGTAGGTCTAGTTCTATAGATACAAAGACCCCTGCCACATTCACATTTTTGAGAAGCAGCTTAATGCATTCTCCTGTCTCCATATCCTGGTTTGTAAATTTTTGTCTTTTGAAATTCAGTGTGATAATTAGACTTATGTTTGTTAGTTCATCCATTTAATTTAATTTTAACTGAAATCAGCTTAATCCAGATTGATCCAAGGTTATTATTAACATCATTTGTTCTCTAAGCTTTGCCTAGCTAAGTATTACCTGTCACTTTCAGTAGTATTTATCTTTCTAACAAAATGAAAGGTAATTTTATCCCATAGCAGCCAGAGTAAAGGTTGAAAAATCTGTTTCAATATTATCTTTCATAGACACTTCTGATTAACTGTGTGGTAACTCATATTATGGCCAACATCATTGATATGAAGCAGGAGTCAAGCTGGAATTCTTAGGCACTTTTCCACATGCTTTTTATGAGTAGACCCTAATTACTAAACATATTAATACAAGATCTGTCTCAAAGTGAAAAAGCAATTTACCCTAACAGGCACTATGAGTAGTAGTAATTCTCCATCCTGAATTTTGAAGGATGAATTGGAAAAAAAAAAAATTGTAGGAGCCTGAAGCTCTCTTATTATTCTTAGTGTAGCATGGCACAAGGTTTAATGCCAAAATCGCACTTGTCATAATATAAACTGGAGTTGGGAAATAAAAGTAAGAACTCATGAAATGAATTTGCTTTAGTTTTAGGACCAGTTTGATTCCATGAATCCAGATAAAAAGTGGTAGAGTAATAATGATGAATTTTATTTTGACAAGTCTTGTTTTCCCCTTACATTTATGAAATGGGAACAAAAAACAACACGTTTGATTTTTGCCCTGAATTGTTCAGTTTCAACTTCTTGTTACTGAAAATAAGTAAATATTTTCCTGTGGAAGTGAAAAACCTTGAAAGACTTTTCCTAAAGAGAGTAATGAACAAGAGACTGAGTGATTTTTGCAGAAAAAAAAGAAAAACAAAACCACAAGTTTCCACATGGCTTCTTTGATGAAGGATTTTGAATTCACTGATAAAACTTCTGAATTTCATCCAAGTTTTGAGAGACTCACCAACAGTCTTTTCTTTGAACAAAAATATTCTACAATGAACATCTGCAATTATTTGTCAATGTCTCCATAGCTCTAAAGGAGTCCCACAGAAGTAGTTTCCATGTGAACAGGACAGTGATGCCTGCTCACAGACTATGAAATCCAATCTCGTTTTTACAGTTATTAAGATTATTAACAACCTGCAATATCTTATTATACAGCAACAGATGTTGCAATCAAACAATTTTCCTATCTACAAAACACAATTATTGATCTTTTATAAATATGATAAATGTAACCATGTTACAAAGTGTGGCTATTCAATTATTTCTGAAGAACAATGTGATACACAAAGAGGATGTAAGCAATGTGGTACAATAGAAGGAAAAAATAACCTCTGTATATCGCTTTTGGTTGATACTGTGGAAAATTGTTCAGGGTTTGAAAGGTTTCTCATATAGTTAAACCTGAAATTTTTTTTCTCTAAAAAAACCCCACACTTTTCTCATAAATTCACAAAACTTGATCTTGTGTGCACAGATCTGGAGTACACAGCTCCTGCTGAAGTCAGTACAAATCTATGCAGCTAAAGCAAAGTACCAAAGTCAGTTAATTTTTTCTGTGCTAGACAAGAAGAACAAAATCTGCCCTCTGAGCAAAGTTCTCATATACAAGTGCATTTTCCAGCAAGTGTAATGCATCATGGGGATCCGTATGTCTTCAAATGTTCTAACAAAAGCAAATTTTAACATTTGCATTTTTACACAAATGGAAGCACCATGTAAGAATAATTCATAAAGTCTGATTTTCTTAGACAGTTTTGTTTTATGTGATCAGTTTTATCTCTATTTAGAACAAGTTTTGTGAGCTATGGGTCTTATGAGATTATGCTACACTATAGCCAGTAAAAAAAAAAAAAAAATCTATTTAGGAAACCTGCAAATGAGGTATTTTATCTGTCAAGGAATACCAGTGCATTTTTTCAAGATCAAATTGTCCTTGTCTTGAGTAAAGCCATGGTTTTAATGGTGCTTTAAATTCCATTTGTTTCATAAGTTGCTAGATATAATAAGGAAATAGGTGGTAAATTTGTGTTTAAAAAGTGTGTGTGTGTATATATATTCGCACATATTTATATATATATACATATTTTTATATATATATATATGCTATATGTATACACACACACACACATATATATATACACTATATGTATATATACACACACATAAGGACAGACAGTCATGTCTTTGCACATGTACATAAACACCTGCTTTTGAAGATATCAACAAATCTCCACCAGCACAGGATATTTACTGATCAACTTAGTTTAATCAACTACAAGGAGCAGAAACCAAATGTATGTATTAACTGACAGAAACAGAGCAAAACAGAAATTAATTCAAAATATTAAATAGGGAACTCTGATGTCATGTGAACCTGAATTTACTGCCTCATCATACACTTGTAGTATTTCCAGCTGACTGCTGCAGAAGAATAAAAGGTAAGTTTTCCTTCCTTTTAGTAAAACCATGCTATAGAGGACTTCAGATTGTTATTTACAACCCTGATTCAGAATGTGATTTTTAAACTGATGCTTCAAACTTCATTGCATTTTGCTTTTTAATTTTCTCACAAAATATGTTGTGACCTGGAAGGAAACCATAGAAAGTTGTACTTAGGAGCCAATGAACTGACAAGAGAGGACAAATTATGTTTATGGATTCCCACAGGGCTATGAATAAAATGGTTCATCACCCACACAGATTTCTTCTACTTAAAGATTTAAAGTACATCATTCTCAAAGGGCATACAGATACAGACAATCATCAAATCCCATGGGACTAAATGCAAATCATAATCCCAAAATATGAGCTGGCAAGGACCATCGGAGGCTGCATTTCAATCATCTTGGCAGTTATAGTACATCGAATCAATATAGCACATGGCATTATTACTCAGGCATGTGCACTACCATTCAGTAAAACAACAAAATGGCAAGGAAGGATTCTACATGGTAGCAATAGTTCTAGATACTGCAGACTGCTAAAATTCCAATTATCTGAAAATTAGAAAAGGTACTTTTTTTTTCCTTTTGGTGAATTATTATGTTTACAAAAAGAACTGCAACATTAGTTCCCAATATTCCTAATCATATAAAAAGATATACATGGTATAGATAAAAGTTTTCTTTCTGTAATACTAACCCAAGACATACAATCTTATTCTCAGTAATGTTAATTTAAATTCATGAGTAATAACATAAAACAACTTATAAATATGGCTATATTTTTTTTAGATATTTACCTACCCTGGGGGAAAAAAACCAAAACCCTACAACAATCCATTAACAAACAACCTTATATAAACCTGTCATATAAAGACTGTGGTTCCACATCTTGCCTTGCATTTGTGAATAGACCTAAAAAGACTTTGTTAAAATTTTGTTACTGTGCACTCTGAAAAAGACTGGAATTCTTTCAGGATGTCTGTGATTGTGAATCTTGTTTAAAAGCACACACAAAACACACTTCACACATGTTATATTAGCTCTTCTATTGATTGCAATGTTTTAGTATGATTACATATTTCGCCTGATTTTTCATCCATACTGTGCCCCCTAAAAGAATTAGCAGTTTTGGTCTTTAAGTTGTACTGTAATTGAGATCAATGAAACAGGATAGTATCTTTATTGGTGAAGTCTCTGATTGTAATCAGGAAATGTGTATATGTGTCAGTGATAAACTTTTTATTTTTTTTTTCTGTATCCCATTTTAGCTACCTAAAGCATTCTAGAAGACCTCTGTCTTCACCTAGCATTTCAGATTATACTAAATGTGCCATAAGTATGATTCAGTGTGATTCCCATGTACTATTTTACCAAAGCTAGTCGAGTCACAGGTCACAACTAGTCAACCTTCAAAGTGACAAATAATTGTTAAATTATTCTGCTCTACATAGCAAGATGTCATTTTTTTTTTCTTGACTTTCCAGAGAAGGTTTTTCTTACTAAGGCTTCTTTCGTCCCTATGCTATGTTAGGTAAACAGGTATTCAAAAACTCACAAATATTCTCCTTGCAGGATTATGCTAATAGTATGCTCCTTTTCAAAGATACACATCATACACAACAGAATGTTCTTACAAGTTTAAAATGCTTCAGTGATAGTCTTTGGTGCAGTTACGTTCCTAGAATCACATATGGTATTCAGAGTTTCAATAACTTGAATTACAGAATTTTAGACAAAAATAATGTAAGTCATTAACTTAAAAACTGCTTCATAAAGGCCACATGCATAAATGTGGTCAAACTAGAAATTACCAGAAAAGTTGCAGGTAGTAGCAGGACATAATTCAGATGAAGTAGATTTCAGCATTGATTCAAGTTCAGATCTACAATTAGATAATAAGGCTTTCATCATTACATCATTGAATGTCTTCATAACTGTGCTGGTTTGAAAGCAAAACCAGTGAGACTCCCAGTCAGAGATACAATTTAATAGAAGAAGAAGAGAAAAAAGGTGAAATAAATGGAATGATACAACCTAACACCCTGTTGGTCAGGGTGTTTGAAGCAGTCCGGGAATCCTCCTGGAGCAGCAGATGTGGTTCCGCTGGAGCAGAGATGATCCAAAGCAGTGATCCCTGTAGAAACGTCTGGTAGCTCGTCTCCTCTGAGAGTTCAGTGGATAGAAGCTGCTCGTGAGGTCTCAAACCCTGGATTATATCCAGGTGGGAATGCTTGGCTCCTCCCCCTGGGCAGAGCATCTCACAATGGAATGATTTCATCCTATGAGTCATGCAATGGGTCCTTGATGGCCCATTAAACAGAGATAATGTCTTCCGGGAAGGCATTGTTGGGCTCGTTAACAGAAGATAAGGAGAACACTGCCCCACCTTGGCTCCAACGGCTCATGGGGATAGAATACATCTTTGGGCACAATTTTACATTGTAACCTAGGACAATAACCCAGCACTTGCTTCCTCTCCCCTAAATATTCAGCCTTTCTATAAGTGGATACTGAAGTTTCTCAACTTGGCTGCACAAGGCTTTCATAATAGAAGATCCTAAGTTCAGCCAGAAAGGTCGGTCCTACATTGTACTAAATTTTCCATAATATTTTGAAGCAGAGAAGAAAAAACCAAAAGGAATAAAGTAATACAGTAATTTGATTCCTTATAATATAGTTGACAGCATAGGCATGAGCAGTTTAAAAACTCTTCCAGAAATTGTTCAGTGAGACAAGAAATATTTGTTTGTATTTATTAGGCAGTTATTTTGTATGTAACTATGTTAATTTGGTGATCTGGTGACTATTAAACTGATGGGGTAATTTAAATTTAGGACAGTTTTGGCAGTGCTTCGTCATGTTTCTAGCAGAAGCTCCCAGTGCACACAAGAAAATTCTGTGGTGATGAGGAACCACAAACAAAAGCGGTTCTCTCCTGGCTCTCATCTCCATCTCATTTTCAAGTCTTAAAATGCAGTGGAGTAGTGATTATCAAGTCAACCTTTTCCTGAGATTCTTTATTGTCAGTAAAATACAGAAGCTTGCCTTTGTTCACTAAGATTGAACTGCTAAAACTTTGGACTGCCTGCAATACATGAAAAATACCTTTGTTAAAGATATTTTTTGAAGTTTATAGGGTTTTTTTAAGGGTTTCACTTTATTTTATGGAATCCTACTCACAGCTGTGAGCAATATGATATTTGGAATGGTAAAATATAGTCTTTACATGGCTGAAAATGCAAAAAGAGGAGAAAATCAGTACTATTTTTTTTCTTAAATGGATTAACATGTATGTCTTAATGATGAGGATGCACATTGTAAAAAGGACACTGCGATACTGGATTGACACTGCTACCTAATAGGTCAATACATAATTAAATAAGTGCATAAAATTATTACACTATGTCAAATTAACAAACTCCATTGCCTAAGTTTCTTCCATGATATTTTCAGTTATAGGTATATATAGATTCACACCTGAAGCTGGACTACATATCTGAAAACTGTTTTCAAATCAAGTCCTAATTAAGTCTTGCAAAACTTTGCCATTGAATGTTGTTAAATCACTGTTATATTTACCACTGAGCTTTATTAATTTGGTCATTTTTAAAATAAATTATATTATTGTTTGCCTCTTATAAATGAGGTGCATCACTTTGTTCATGTCACTGAGTCATAGTTTGCATATTTGTAATTGTATTTTTTAATTCTCATTTCTCTTTAGCTGGAAAACATATCATAAATCTACCTGGAAACAAGGCCGCTTCAACACTTCTCCCTCAGCAGAAAGGAATGGCATTATATAGTGTAAAAAAAAAATAGGCATTCAATGATAAAATAAAAGGTATTTTCTTTCCTTAGTAGAAGATGAACACAAGGAGAAAAAAAGGATAAGTTTTCTTTGTAGGAAATATTGTCTCTCAGTAAAAATTCTTTTCAGCATATTTTACATCCTAATATGTCTTACTTGAATATTTATAACATAGATTAATCTCCATCTAGGAGAGAGATACTTGCATTTGTCTTTTATTTTGATTTTTCATGCATTCATTTATTTGTACTCATGTCTGCAAGTACTCAGTGACACTTTTTGTCACTGTTAAGTGGTTTGCCTTATCTATCCAGAGCACAATGAACCTCCTTGAAGAGGGCTCTAGAGTTAAGTCTTGTCCTTGACAGCACAGGTAGGATTCTCATCAGTGGATTCTTTAACTGTACACAGCACAAAAGTGATTGAAAGGCCATATCTTTTTCAACAAATGCATGTAATCCTGTTGTCACAAATCTCTGTGCTTCTTTGTACTATATTTCCATCCTACATCTTGTCCTCACAACTTGTCTGTTCATGGTTAGAATTAGACTGTGGGGCATTTTGGTAAACAAAGTATATTGAAGAGAACATGTTTATTGTATCCCTCTGACTATGAAATTAAACTCAATCACATTTTTGTTTGAAAAAAATCCCCAAATTTTTCTTTTTCAATTAATTCTTAAATAAAAATAGCACTTAGTCTATACATATTGTAAGTGCATTTATAATATTTATTGGATTATGTTTTAAGTTTTTTCCTGAAACATTAGTTTTCACAATGAGCTCTTCCAAAAAAAAATTACCATTTTATTGAAATTGTTGAAATAAACATTTAAGACATGAGAGGTTTTTTTTTATCATAAGCTACCACAAAATTATTGTACACAGAAAAAAAGTAAGGAGAAATTCAGGGCTTTTGAAGCTTTCATGCCATTTCAACTGATGTCTTTGATCTGGATTTTACAATTAATAAGTAATTTACAAAAAAGTTTATTTAAGTGGAGTGTAAATTTACAAAATAATTAAAACTCATTTGAAAATAAAGCCGTCTGCCATCAAGCCTTATAGGAAAAGATATTTAAAGAATTCAGTGGTTTGAAGAGACCTGTAGATGGCATAAAAACACTGAGAAGAATTAAAGATGTTGCTCTGGTAGCTAGGAAGGAATTATTTGCATATTGTTCTTTGAGATATGAGTGAAGATAAGAATGACAGCAAATCATTCAGAGGGTTTCTGTCTTTCTGACACCATTAGAAAATAATGACACAGAGATGTAGTTCTATGCATGCGGCAATGAGAAAGGATGTTCAATAAGCAATAAATTCTGTGGAAAATTCTGTGCATATTAAAAGAAATATAATTCCCATGCATTAAAATATAAGTTTTTCTTACCCATTTTGATAATAATTTAAACATAAAACATGAAAGAAGCAGAGCTCCTTCCCTATAAACTACAGTGAGAAAGCCACAGACCCTGCCTTATCTGACATCTATTTGTCCTACATGTTCTGAAAGACACTAGGCGTTTGCATTTCTAACACCATAGTTGTAGTGAATTTGGAAGCCTTGTCCAATCACTACTTTATTGCCAAATTGACTGCTGAGTCCATGAAAATGAGTCAGGAAGCACTGAATTCCAGGTCATTCACAGGTCAGTGTTTCTCACTGTAAGGCTGCTAAGCCTGAAGCACTGGTAACCTTATCCCAAGACAGTATTCAGTAATGGATTAGTCAACATATAACAATAAAAATTAGAGTTTCTGGCCCAGTTTTCACTGGGCAATCAGGTAGAAAACTGATGTAGGCTAAATGCTATCTGGTTCCGTGAAACATTTCAGTCTTGTCAAAGAAGCTTTTTTTTCTGAAATCTATATGTACCACAAATTTCCCAAACTTCTACAACCTTCAGCTTTTATTATGTATTGATGGTTAAATTAATTTCAAAATAATAGCAAATACATCGTGCATTCATCAATACAATACAAAAATTTCCCCCTCTGATTAAACACAGTACTGGGTTTTCCCAATCCTTTTTTCTTCTCATCCATTTCACCTTCGGCAGCAGCAGGAATGTGAAAAACAAGCTGAGTAAGGCTGACAATACTAGAGAACGTGTTTCAGGCCTTTGAGGGGTACAGACGGTGATCAGGATGATGAGAATCTGTATAAAATGGGTTGAACATCTCAGTTCATTGACAGTAACTCTACCATCACAAATGAATCTTTAGAACTCTCCAAGAAGAGTATGATTCATAAGGTAAGATTGACACAGGCTGTAAGTCTTTATCAGTGACTATTCTACCTGCTTATTTTAGGTCTGTGACTCAAAAGCCTAGCAGGTTTGAGATGAAAGAGGTTAGCTCAACAAATCAGTAAATTTCTTCTGCTTCAGTGCAGGATCAGCTGTATCTCAAAAGTGCTTGTGAGATATTTGTCTAACATCTCTATAATAATGTCTAAAAGAAAGGGATTCCCAGTCCCTTAGCCAATCTGTTACAGTGCTAGTCTGTCTTTGCCATTAAAAAGCTATTATTAATGTCAGGTCTAAATCTCCTCTGTTGCAGTTTAAGCCCATCATGACTTTTCCCAGAGGACACGAGGAAGAGTTTATTCTCTTCTTTTTTCAGTAGCTTTTTGTTGTTGAAATCTCTTACTAAGGTTTATTAGGGTTTCATGGCCAGGTTTTGGTAGTGGAGGGCTACAGCGGTTGCTTTTGTGAGAAGATGCTGGAAGCTTCCTCTATGTCCAGCAGAGCCAATGCCAACCACCTCCAAGAGGGATGTGCCCCTGGTCAAGGCCAAGAAGATCAGAAATGGTGGTAACACCTCTGTGATAACATATTTAAGAGGAAAGAAAAACAAAATGTGGTTATGAGGTTGTAACTGCTGCCAAAGAATGTTGGGGTGACAAGATATGAGAGGAACAGCCCTGGTACACAACACACCAAGGTCAGTGAAAAAGGAGAGAGAGGAGGTGCTCCAGGCACTGGAGCAGAGATTCCCTTGCACCCCGTGGTGCAGAACATGGTGAGACAGCTGTGTCCCTGCAGCCCATGGAGGTCAATGGAGATGCAGAGATCCACCTGCAGCCCATGGAAGAGACCCACGACAGACGGATGCCTGAGGAAGGGCTCTGACCCTGTGGGAGGCCTCTGCTGGAGCAGGCTCCTGGCAGGGACCTGCTGACCTGTGAAGAGAGGACCCCATTCTTGGGCAGGATTTCCTGGTAGGACTTGTTACCCTGTGGGGGCTCATGCTGGAGCAGACTGAAGGACTGCACCCTGTGGAAACCTGTAGTTTGTGGAGAACCATTACCTCTGGGATGGACTCACATTGGAGCAGGGCAAGGACCCTTTTCCCTGAGCAGCAGCAGAAACTGACCACACCCCCATTGCCTGTCTCCCTTTGCTGCTGGGTGGGAGGAGGTAGAGCTGGGAAGGGGGAAGGCATGGGGGTAAGGTGTTTTCAAGGTCTTCTTTTGCTTCTCATTATTCTGCTCTAACAGTAAAAAATTCAAGTAATATCTCTATTTAAAGTCTGTTTTGCCTGTGGTGGCATTTGGTGTTTGATCTCTCTCTGCCCATATCTCAACCCATCAATCCTCCATTATATTTTCTCTCCCTTGTCCAGCTGTGGAGGGGAGTGATAGGATTTGGTGGATGCCTGGAATCCAGAGAGGGTCAACACACTACACCTGGTCCAGCCCTTTATCTCCTTTCCTTTACCTGAACTACACACATACTTAAAAATTCTATAATATTGGATGCTCTATAATTATTACTATTTTGTACATTTATTAGAGACAGACTCTCCTCTAGTACTAGTTTAAAAGAGAGCAGCAGTCCACATCGGTCTTGGCAGATTTTAAAAGCAAACTAAACTGCAAAAACCTCTAATTATTGGAGAGTGTTAGCCTACAATACTACAGCTAGAAAATTATATAGGAGAACTAATTTTTGAGGTCATATCCAGGCAGACAGCTGCAAACATCTATGCATCTGCTCTGCTTATGCTCAGAGGTGGCTGGAAGCTGTTCAGCTGTACTGCTATGGCTCGTGATCTGGGCCTCTGACTCAGCACAGCACGCTGCCTTTATTGCACCACTCCAGGTTACAAACAGCTTGCATCAGCTTGTCTTGGAGCAGGAATAACTGAGCTGCACGACCATCTGCACCTGTACATAAAGATATATGGAGATGTTTTGGGGCAGTATCTACACCTTTATGAGCTGCAGTCAGTGGCATGAACCTCAGTCTTCCCTGGGAGCACAAGATGCTTTTTTAATGCAAATAGCCAAGCATGCACAAGATATTATAATACAAATCGCCATAACCATACTCCTAGGTAGTCTATACAGAAGTACATAGTTTTAGGTAAGTTTGGCTTACACATGTATGATACATATATATATAGCTGTATATACAGTAATGTGCCCATACTGAAGTTAGGAGGGAGACAGCTGGGTCAGACACAGCACTACTTACATTCAAGGTGTGTATTTTTAGATAGTGTCATAGGAATGACTCATCAGTGTAAATTAATATGGAATTAGGACTCTATTACGATGGAAGGAAAAAAAACTACCTGTAGAAGAAAATTGATTTTGATCCTTATCCTTTATGTTGCTATATTAGTGAGCATCAGTGCAGAGTAAAATAAAAGACAAATTTTTACTCTAAAAAAAGATTTTGATACATTGTTATTATCAAGTTTTGAGAGATGCCTCAGCCCAAATTAAGTCACAAATGAGACCTTATGCTAAAGTCAATAGTACAGATTTTATTTAACAGTAAATGTGAGAGAAAAAGAGACAGGAGGAAATAGCCACCTGCTGTGGTAACTTGTCTTATGGCAAGTTCCTTCTGTGGCCTTAGCAGTTTTTGAGGCAACTGTGATCTTTAAATCTCTCACATACTTTAAATATACTCTTTATTATACAATTGATAATCATTTATGATTAATAACCTCCAATGTTTGAAGAACTGATATGGCACATTGTATGAAGGTAGGATTTCTACTAAATTCAGAGTTATACAGTAGCCTGAAATCCGAAAACATTTGGAAGAACATATATGCAGCTTATATAAATACGATACTGCGGTGGGATAACCCTGACTGGATGCCAGGTTCCCTGCCCCCGCCCCCCCCCCCCCCCCCCCTATTTATTTTCTCTAACTGGAATGGGGAGAGAAAACACAGCAAAAGGTTTGTGAATTGGGATGAAGGACAGGGAGCGATTGCTTATCAATTACTGTCAGAGACAAAATAGACTTGATTTGCTTGATTT
Source organism: Phylloscopus collybita (assembly GCA_027886175.1). Lineage (NCBI taxonomy): Eukaryota > Metazoa > Chordata > Aves > Passeriformes > Phylloscopidae > Phylloscopus > Phylloscopus collybita. Next base: position 77,209,528 of record JAJNNQ010000075.1, on the reverse strand, counting down.
GGGGAAATTATTTTCATTTATTGCCAATCAAAGTCAGAACAGGATAAGGAGAAGGAAAACAAATCTTAAAAACATCTTACCACCTCCCTCCTTTCTATCTCTACCTCCTCCCACATAGCAGTTCAGGGAGATGGGGGGAATGGGGTTATGGTGAGTTCATCACACGGTGTTTCTGCTGCTGCTCATGGAAATGAGTCCATGTCCTGCTCCAGCATGAGGTCCTCTCCACAGGAGACAATTCTCCACCAACTTCTCTAGCATAAATCCTTCCCACAGCTCTTCATAAACTGCTCTAGCATGGGTCCCTCACCACAGAGTGCAGTCCTTCAAATTCTGCATTGGCTGCAGGTGGATCTCTGCATCTCCATGGTCCTCTGAGAGCACAGCTTCCTCATCATGGTCTGCAGCACAGGCTGCAGAGGAATCTGTGCTCCAGCACCTGGAGCACCTCTTGCCCCTCTTTCTCCATTGATCTTGGTGTGCTCAGAAGTTGTTTCTCTTGCATATTCTCATTCCTCTCACCTCTGAGAACAATCTTTGCAATGACTTTGTTTCCTTCATAAAAGTGTTACCACAGAGGCACTACCTTCTCTAACTGGCACAGCCTTGGCCAGTGTGGGTCTGTCCCGGAGACAGTTGGTATTGGCTCTGTCAGACATGGAAGAGGTTTCTGGCAGCTTCTCACAGAAGCCACCCCTGTAGCTGCCACTGCCAAAACTTGGCCACATAAATCCCTTAAGGATACAGACAAAAAGCTTGTAAAACTTTGGCAATATTCATGGGTTCCATGACCTCCTCTGCAGTGAGGCATGTCCTCTTTATCTCTGAATCAGGTGCTATTTTACCAGGAGAAGCATCTTCAGAAAACATGCTTTAATTTTCCAGTTTCTCATTCTTTTGACACCAGATGGCAATGCTATATACAACTATTGTAATCACCCCAATTAATTTTGATTTAAGTGGAAGAAAATCTTCATTGATCAGTTTGAATATTAGAGTTATGTGATTAAAAGGCTTACTAATGCTCTTGCTCAATTTCAGTCCTCCAGGCAAGCAGCTGTCATAGTACCAGGGCCTACCTTAGTCTTTTTGTTACCAGTATTGAAAGTACAGTTAAGCATTACCATCCATTTTGTTCACCTCCTTAAGTTTCAGTAGCCTTTATCTAAAAACCCTTGCTGACTGATCACGAAGGGGAAAAATATCAGATTTGGGTATTATAGATCTAATCTACTTGCTGTGGAACCAAAATCCACAGCCATAATGAGCAAGTACCTTGAAGTTTTAAATAATCCTTGCTTACCATCTTCATGTGCTGTAGAAGGGCCTGAGCTGATCATCAAGGGAAAGAAACAGAACAGGCCTCATAATCTGAGCAAAGATAATACGATTTTCTTTTCCACTTTCTGATCATTTTACATCCTTAGTAGTTGCTCAAAACAATGGAGCTTTCTTCAGCGTATCTTTTAGGTTCTTCCCTGATTCCCTTCCACCCACTCTTCATGAAAGAGTAGCCAAGTATTATGTAAGAAACATTATTTTGTATGAAGGAAGGAGCACAAGAAGAATTTCTGAATGTTAACAGCAATGGCTCCAGAGTGTTATATAAGGAGCCATTGTAGAGCAATTGTAGAGCATTAGACCAATGGCTAGATGACTGTCCCTATACTTCATGCAAAAGATCAAAATATCTTCACAAAGCCAATGTAATAATCTTGGGAGATCAGAATCATATCAATATATTTAACATAAAATCTGCTGAAATACAGAGGAATAACAGAATTGCGGAATCATTTAAGTTGAAAAAGACAATTAAAACAGTTGTGTCCAAAAGTTAACCCAGCACTGCCAAGTCCACCACTAATCCATCTCCATAATTATCATGTATATATGTCTTTTAAACACTTCCAGAAATTGTGGCTCCACCATTTATATGAGCAGCCAGTTCCAATGGTTGAAATAGGATTTTCAAAGCAAATCTGTGAATGGCTTTAAGGACATCAACAGTGTTTTCAATCAGAAATAATGATTTCAGCTCCAAAAAAAAAGTCTTTATGAAGAGTCAGAAAATCTATGTTGCAAAGAAGAACTGAAAAGATGTTAAACAGCTGCCAATTTTTTGTGAGGTAGGCTGAAAACTGCTAGCTTCTGATGGTGCATTAAGAAAGACTTAAGGGCTTCTACTGCCTAAATAAAGCTTTGCAAAAGTCAAAGATAGTTTACCTTGAGTAGGGTCTAGCTTTGAATAAGTTTCTAAGAGTAAGTTCTCTGGGGTGTAAAAAAACTGTAGAGGGGCTATTCAAAATACCATCTATCTTTTATCTATAAACCGTTGATATAAGGGCTTAAAGCCTGAACATAAATTTTAAAACTTTGGCATGATTAATTTCTTAATAGCTGCAGACTATGATAGAAGAGAAATATAAAGTTTCTTTAAAAAACAGGTGCCCATAGACAAGATTTATGAAGATTTATGAGTTGTCATTTTTGGGTGGGTTTTTTTGTTGTTGTTTTTGTTTTCTTTTTTGTTTGGTTGGTTTTTATGTTTGTTTTGTTTTGTTTTGTTTTGTTTTGTTTCCTTTTTCCAGTTTGCTCCAATGGAGCTTACAGATTTTCACCAAAAAAAGTTTCTCACATACCAGATGCTTGTAAATCCAGAGCAGGTGTGCATGTGTGTTGACTTGATTTATGCTTCTGTGAAATGTGTAGACAGCAGAGGGGAAAGAAAGATGCAACAGAAAAAAACCAAAATCACCTCCCAATGGCCCCATACAGAAACACAAGTCCTACTCTTTTCTATCTTTCCACTTATGAGAAGAAATTAAAATAATTTTTCTTTCTCTAACACACATGAGAAATATTGTTGTGCTTCCACTTATTTTTTGTACCCACTTCGTACACTGAACTTTTCCTCCTCATGAAAATTTACCATTCTACATCACTTTGTAAGTCTGTGTACACAGCTGAAAGAAAAGTTAGTGATCTTTACTCAGGAAGGCTCTTGTCTGATATCCAGTCCCTCACAATAGTTTTACATAGAGATGTAAAATAATTTTAATTTTAACTTGTTTTTAACACTTCAGATTACAGAAAACAGAGCATGAATGTTTGAATTCTAGAGGAACTGGAGTTTTATACAGTTCCTGTAGTAGTGCCTGAAGACCTTTATAATAGTGGTTTATGAAAATAAAGTTTCACAAAAGTTCCTAAGACCATACTGCTATCAGTATTTTTCTGAATTAGGGAAGATTTTAGAAAAAAGGCAACCCCCCTCCAAAAAAAAACCCCCAAAACCACAAAAAACACCTACTTTGTTAAATAATTAAAGCCACTTATGTAACAATATATTATATTTATTTCTGTATTTTATATGTTATAAAACATTTAATATGATTTTTAAAATACCTTCCTTCTCATCCTATTTATGTGTATCTATTAGATGTTATATTTGAACAGTCCAAGAGGAGCTGCTATGTGTGAAATAGAATCTCATTTTAGGTAGGTTAAAATCATGTTATGGAAACGGGCACACTCTAATCTCCTGTTGGTGTGGCTGTCCATTACACAGTATAAAAAAATGTGTTTCTTTTGTGTGGCTTGCAGGCCTGTGTCCTGCCCAGGGGTGTTGCTTGATCTTGGCCTTGTTGAACCCTATAATGCTCCTGCTGGCCTGTTCTACAGCCTGTCTAGGTCCCTCTAGCTGGCAGCATTTTCCTTAAAAGGATTGTCTGGTCATTTCCCCACAGTCTGGAGTTATCTTCAAACTAAAAGAGACTGTTCCTCGTCACCTTTTTCAGTCTGTTGAAAACAATGTTAAAATATTTTTTGATAATATTTTAACTATTAAGATCCTTTATAAGATTTAACACTTAAAATTATTAAAAGGACCAGCCTCAGGAAAGATTTATGTGATATTCTGCTTGACACCAGGCTTCAGTTAGAATACAGTTTACCAAATACACTCCTCCACACCTGATCATCTACCCTTTTTTTGTATCTGTCCATAGCATCTGAACTGGGACACAGGAATACAGTGATAGACAATGTCAAAAACTTTGCTGAAGTCCAAATAAAAAAATGGCCACAGTTTTCTCTGACCCATATATTTCAGCATTTTATCACAGAAGGGAATCGGGCTGGTCAGACATGATTTACCCTTCAGTAAATTCAAGGTTTCTGGTTCCGATTATGTCCTGTGTTTGCCCAAAAATGGGGTCCATGAGGACTTGCTCCAGCATCAAAGTCAGGCAACCATGGATTGATTGCTTATTTTTTTCATTTCAAAGATGGGTGTGGCATTTACTTTTCTGCAGTTGTTGGTGCTTTCTCTTGAACTCCACAACAACGTTTCAAAGACAAAAGGATGTTGGCAATCTTTTACAGCACCTTGAATGGAGCCTATTGGATCCCAAGGATTTGTGTGGATCAGATAACTCAGCCTGTACTTTCATTGTTCAACCTCCCTTCCACATAAGTATGCAAGACGTAAGATGCATGCAAGGTGAGTCTTTGGGATGTGAGGAATGTAGGGGAGGCGGTTTTTTTGGGTTTGGTTTTTTTTTGGGGGGGGGAGAAATAAGGGTGGGTTATTTGTTTGCTTGCTGTTTCACATATTTATTTTCTCTTTTTTTATTAAACAGTACCTTGAGAACTTTATTCCTGTTGCTCTAACAAAGGCTACTCCATACATTTGTTATACAAAAGAAACGGAGAAAGAAAAAGGGGACATAAAATTAGAAAAAAAAATCAGGTAAAAAGAAAAGATACAAGACAAAAATCTGCAGACACATAACAAAAGGAGAAAGAAGCAGAAGAGTGAACACATGTCAAGCTATTTTGCAAGAACATAGTGGGAGAAGATCATAGAGCTGCAGTCATCCAGCAGGCATTGATAAAAGAAGAGACTAGAAAAAAATGGTGAGGTCAAAAAATGACTGAATGTAAGGCACAATCACTTCAGTCATCCTGAGCCTAATAATTCTGTCCTGCCGTGCTGTTTGAAAATGGCTGACAACAGCAGCAGCTGTTCTCTGGCTCAGAGGTTTGAGTCTTTTTTTCTTGTCTCAAAACATAGAGATAAAGAACCACAGAAGATACATTAAAAAAAAAAAAAAGCAACCACTACGTTTGGGTACAATCAAGTAATAAAAAGACAAGCTTCCTGGAAAAATTTGCAGTAGCATTAAGAAAAAACACTGAAAAGACTGAAAAAAAAAAAAAAACACCAAAAAACCACCAAAAAAAAACCCCCAAAAAAACCCAAACAAACAAACAAACAAAAAAAACCAAAAAAAAAACACACAAAAAAAAAAAAAAAAAAAAAAAAAAAAAAAAAAAACCCACCAAAATAAAATAAAATAAAAAAAAAAAAAACCAAGATGAATGCTCTTCTTAGCAAATGCAGGTATCTCAACTTTAGGATTAACAGGAAGCCTAATCAGAGCTTTTCAGCATTTGACACTGTCTTGGTTTTGAAGACAGACACCCGGGCACGTGTACATATAGATGTATAAAATTACCTTGCATTCCCCCAACTGTAGACTCTTAAGGTGAAAAGGCACTTCCCAATGGCCCTGTCACAAAAACATGTGCAGAAGCAGATGTAGGGTTGGTGCTGTTCTACATACCCTTTCTTATATTTATTCTTCTTATCACATGGTCTATGTCTGTCAAATCTTGTATGATAGAACAATTCTGGCAATGAGTGATCAGCTTGGGAAAACAGAATATAGGTATTCAGATGAACTGGGAATGTGGATCTGTGTCCACACAACCCAGAATGTACTGATATTTCAAAGTTAAAATGGGTATTTTATCTAGGAAAATATGGATCATAACGTGTCATGAAAAAAAAAGGGAAATTACCCAAATCTTTGGCATAATAACTTTTGCATATAACTTTCCAAACAGAGTAAAATGAATAGTCAATGCATGAGAAAAGAAAGGAGATAAGACTACTTAAAAAAAATCTAAATAGTAATATCTTAATGATACATCACCCTTCTTATTCTGGAGTAAAAAGTGGGTATAATCTTAGTAAGTAAATCCTTAATTTTAGAACAGAAATTTCCATCAGGATCACTTGCTTCTAGCTTGTAATAACTTGCCTTCTATTACTTTCTCCATATAATCCACCTGTTCCACACTTACTCAAGAGAAATAATTTCTCTTTGTGTTTATAATGATCTGCTTTATTAGAAAAGTTGATTCAAACACAAAACTCCAATACTTCTAGTTGATATTAACAAATCAGCAAATAAAGCAAATATTAGCATTACACTGAGAATGTAAAATCCAGCAAGTGTAACCAATTAACAAGGTGATTTATTTTAAACCTTTTTGCTTAATGTTGAATTATTTATTACAATAATGTGTAAGAAAAGAAATACAAAGTCTTTTAAATACGAGGTTAAATTTTTGTGGAAATTTTGTAGACAGTACTCTTTAGTAAAAGACTTTTTTTTGCATGAAATAGAAGTGTCAAATGTTAAGAAATAGTGAAATCTTTAACTACTTTGCTTGCTATCAAAATGGTTGCATTACATTGTACTAGTCTGAACTTGGTTTAAAGCAAGCAGAGTTTTTCTTTGGAATTCCATCACAAGAAAAAGAAGCAAAAAGCATTAAGATATTAAGAGTCTAAGAACAGTTATACCTTGATTGTCACTTTCCATCCTAGCTGTCATTTTATTAAATCTTTTTGTCCTAAAGATGTGACTTTATAATTTCTTTTATAATTGGTTCAAGAGACTGTCCTAAAGCGATGTAAAATAGGAGAAGAATCATGAATATCTAGTGAACTACAATGGTTCATACTTATTGAAGAGTGTCTAACAGCACTCATTTTGCGAGAAGTCCAGACACAGATGTAATTATTCAACTATATTTCTAATTTATTCAGCCAAAAGCATCAGGCTGTTACATTTTTCCACTCATATACTTGAGTATTTCTAATGAAACCAATGCTATTACTCTGCTCATCTCAGCAGTGACTGAGACCTTCTCTGGTACAGAGTACAGTATGTGCAGCTGGCTGCAACTTAATGTTTCCTTTGCCTTGGTAGGCTACCTCCTGTAAAAGGGACTGAAATTGGATCAGGTAGTCTCTATCTCTCATAAAAAACACCTGTTATTCTGGATTCCACAGGAAGGCTGCTGGGTGCATCTACAACAGAACACATAATTTTCAAAGAGTCAAAAGATATTCATTCTCACAGTGAACTCTGTTTACAACCAAGCTTGCAAGTAAACTAGACTGATCAGAAGTTCTCTAAATGATTAAAAACAACTGCCAGCCAAAGCTGATTGGTTTTAATTTCTCTCACTTCACAATATCTTTCTTACATTTAAGTTCAGGAACAATGCACTTAATTTTGATATTCAAGTAAAACTAATCTTTAACTTTGAAACTAAAAACACATCCAACCAAAAGATGAAATGTGGTCAAGAAGTTTCAAATTATCAAAATAAACAATTTCACTGTCCCTTAAAATACTGTTCATTTGTTGTATGTTGAATAATTTTGTTTCTATTTAGATAAGATTTGGAAAAAAGTTTTGAAAAAAACCCCTCAGAAATATCAAAAAATGCTCATGGGACAGAAAATTTGTCAGTGCAGTTGAAACACACAAATATTTCTCTTAATTCACTAAATAAATAGTGAAAAATAAATTGACAGATCAAATATTTTTCTGATGTAAAATTATAGACTCATTCTGAAAGTGTAGTGCCATATTTGGAATGCACTTATTAGATATTCCTTTTAAACACACTATTCTACATGGATTCTTCTGTGATTTTAATAAAATCTTTAAAATCTTCTGCTTTAAATATATATTTACTGTTATCATCAAACTTGGAACAAATTAAGCATTCTTTGATGAGAGGTAAAATCATAGGGGACCAAGATTGATGAAATGCTGTGTTGTGGACTCTAGATATTTTTTTTTTCATGCATGTATTATTCAATAATGGAGTGAAGATTGCAATTATATAGCTGTATAATACAGTATTGCCATTTACAACAATAGTATACAAGTTTTACACAAAATTTATAATGCCTCAGGACTAAGGTTTGTCAATTTGCTCTGCCTAAATTATTCTAGACCTGTCTGCAACTTGATTTTAGTTGATTTAGCTGTGGCAGCAATTTCTCTTGTTGACCAGATGTCTATAGCTAATTTGTTTTGATTTTATTTATCTTTGTGTGGTATGATGACACTTCTATAGAGGCAACAGGAACCAGAATTTGCCCTCTGTAGAAGAAATTTGCATCTTTAACAATGAAGTGTAGATAAATGGCATAATAGCTGCTCTCCACTCAGAAGCTGAAATGCAGGATGTGGCAGGGATATATACAGGAGTGGGAAAAGATGGGGCTCAGGCTTGCAACGGGGACACCGTGTCTATAGACCCCTTGCCAGTGGTCAGTTAAAAACATGCAGAGCTGGAATGGGGCAAAGCTGGTTGTTTGGGTATCAGGAAAAGGAAGCAGGATCAAACATACATAAAAGCCATTGGTCAAATGCATCAAATTTGGATTTAACATGGACTTGTAGAACAACGAAATATAAAAGCAGGTTAGCAAATAAGAAAATAACCTCACAAGTGGGTGTCAAGGGTTGAAGAAGATATTACAGGCCTCAACATCACATTTCTCCCCATGGAAGTCTCCAGGTATTGAAGACTTAGATTAACATTTTCAAATATGTGGACTCAAGGTCCAGTGTTACCATGACATAATGAAAGAGAGACTTCTATTTTCAGGTAGATTATCCAAAATTCCAAAACAAATCTGCCCTCATATATTAAAAATGCCGCAAAGCTGTGGTGATCACTACAAAGCTCTGTCATGTTTCAAGCCCATTTTGTCTGCCATCTTCAAATGAGAGCAACATGTTTTACCTCTGAGAATAGAAGTAGACAATCCAAAGCCCATCTTTGAAGATGGAAAGAACTGTCTATATTCATAATTTTATCTTTGAGAAGTAGATGAGAGGCGAAATAAACAACATGGTAGTGATGTCAGACACAAAGGACTCCAAGGGATATTCCTTGATCCTGCAGTCACAGGACTGCAATAAAGCCATGTCTGAAATAATTCACTTCTGTTGGTGGTGAGACAAGCTAAACCAAGGTTAGTTCTTAAGAGCTTCAAATCTACGTTGAAATTGTATTAAGTTTTGACACCTATACCAGGAAAATGTTAGCAGGCTACTTGGTTCTTGTTTTAGAAATATAAATTTAGGAGTGCAGATGACAAACACCTATTTAGGTAGTACAGAGAGATGGAAAATTCTTTATGAGTTTAGCCCAGACTTAGATATGGCATGAACTTAATTTGTTTCATTTTGTTCTAATTCTGGATTTTAAATACCCTTCACACAAGAATATTCATGTCTTCAACTAGTCCATAGGATATAATCGTAAGTTTCTAATTAGCCTGGACTTCAGAAACCAAAGGCATAAAGACAAAAGATTTTAATTCAACAAAAATCCAAGAAGTGTCTTACAGAAAGTTTGCTATCTATAGGTAAGTAAATTGGATAGTTATTATGGAAGACTAGGTATTATTTAATCTAAACAATTTTTGTTGTTGTTGTTATGTATTTTCTATATTTAAGTAACACTGATGAAAAAGGGAATTGGTAACTAGCAATTTGTGAAATAATAACATTTGTAGTAGATCTTCATTGTGAAAGAATGAGGTATATGTGACAACTCCTTCCAAAAATTAACTTTCCCAGGGAAAGTGAGCGTGGCAGAAAGCAAAGTAACATGATAAGATGAAGTGCCTATCAAACTGAGTCTTTTATCCTAATAACTCCCAATTTGGGAAAAAAAATCTCCCCAGTTTCCTAGCTTTTTCTTCATTTTCATAGACATTATAAACTGCTTGTTTGATTTGTTGTCATAACCAAGTTAAGCAAATGTTTTTTACCCCCTTAAAATCTATACCAAGTAGCATTATTAATAATAAGCATTAAAGTAAGCATCTTTTCTGTGAATCTTTAATAGAGGAAAAAAAAACCCAATTAGTCAAAGTATGTTTAAAATTGTAGTGGACACCTTTGTTCATTTCTGAATAGCAGTTGGCCCTCTATGCACTGCAGGTGCCATCTCAGCTCTGAGCTGCCTCTCACATGCTGTCAGGAATGTGCTCATGAGCCAAACAAAGTTAGTTGCCAACTTGGCGCTCAGAAAACAAGTATGACTCTCTGTTCTCTGTGTTTCTCACAGTGACAGTTGTGCACTGTTGTAGTCACAGGGGTCTGGCATGAGAGGAAAACAATATTTTGGCTGCTAGAGGCCAAAATGCTTTGTGCAAACTAACACTGACACCAGTTGTCAAATGAAAAGATTTTTTCCCTCAACCCAGGTAGAAGCTATGCAAATTTATTTTTTTTTTATCAGTCAGTCTTGCACTAAGCCATGAAACTCAGGTCCTTATACAATTCAAATACTGTAATTTTATTTCTGAGTTTTGCCAAGCACTTCTTGAATCAGTATCAAGAACTGATATAAAATAATAATAATTATAATAATAATTATAATAATAATAATAGCAAAGAAATAAATTAGAAGACTGTAAGGTGAAATGTTAGGCACATCTAATTGACACCTCAATAAGCTAGTGATGACTCATTTAGTGAGATGTACACCACTTATAGGGTGATGCTGAGCACCAGTACAGACTACTTTCATAGTGTCTCTGCAAGGATATGCATCCTTTGTATCCACCCTGTTCTATGTAACTCGGTGAAATTTTGTTATTGGTTTCAACAGGAGTAAAATGGGATCAAACTCAGGAATTTTTTGCACATTCTCATGGCAGGAAAAGCTCGAGGGTTTTTTCTGTTTTGAGGATCCAAGAGTGAGACCATTAAAATCCTCAGACTTGGAGACCAGCCTAGTACTCTACTCTAAAACGAGATACTTACTGAACACTCATTTTTATATTCATAACCACTACTCCACTTAAATGTCTGACCCTGAGGACATCCACAGAGTGTATGCATTTAAATGTTAACATGATTTCATACTTTAGCTCCAAGGATTCAATCTCTTCACCTCAATCTCAGCTCCAGATTTCCTGTGAAGTGTAGTAGTCTCCAAAATTTAAGCTGTCACAGATTAATAATTTTCAGCACACTAGCTCTCTGCTATGCCAAAAAAGGAGCTCAAAATGCATCACAACAAAGGTTGTGATGCCTGTGATGAGAAGAGACTTGAAACTACTTGGTTTATTTAATTAATGATTTGATGGATTGAGGGGGTTAGAGACATAAGTGATCTTATGACCAGCACAACTGTCCAGTCTTGTGATGGGACATTCAGCAGGGAGCTGGGTTGTGGTCTTTGCTCCAATAAATTTTCAGTTATTTTACATTAAATAATCCTTAGTCCTTTATGTTAATCCTATATAAAATAATCAAGCAAGATGTGAACACTCATGAGTGCTGTCATCACTAGAATTCAAAGTCATGATCCTTTTCACAACTTTTATCTAGGCCAATGACCTTAAGTAATTTTAAATATGCTGTATCTGGACCATAGGGTGCCAGCAGCCTTTGAAGAGTCAAAGTTTTGGTCTTCTTTCATATAATCTTTCTGCTGACAAACAGGACTCTTATTATTGACAAAAGCTACCCTTTATTTAGGAAGCATATAATGCTCATGTATGAAAAGGCTTCAGCAGTACAATGGTGCTCAACAGAAGTTCTACAGTATTCTGGCAGTCCAAAACTCTGTGCATATTAGACACTCAACTTGGTACAGTCTGCCATAATGAATTTACTTACCCCAAGAGTTTTTCATATTACCAAGAATAACTTAGGCAAGAAGAAAGGATTAAAGAAGATGTATTGTCAAAACAGCTACGATACTGCAATAACAGTTAAAAATATATGATGAAGATTTATATTTAAAATTTAAGCTGTGTAGATTGTCTCTAAGTTTGTGAGACTATACTACTAGCTCTAGAGATCATACAAAGTTGTGAAGTCCTGAATAGTTCTAAATATTTCCTATTCTCACAGTGAAAGGAGACTACTTAATGAGCATCCCTGATAAGCCTCTAACTTATCCCCAAAACAATGGCATACCATTACTCATTTGTCCTTCACAAGAGATAGGGAAAAGCAGACCTGTGATAGGGCAGTGGTGCAACACATGGTAGTGAAGGGCATACTGTTATTTCTTTACCCCTCCCCTCCCCTCCCCTCTCCTCTCCTCTCCTCTCCTCTCCTCTCCTCTCCTCTCCTCTCCTCTCCTCTCCTCTCCTCTCCTCTCCTCTCCTCTCCTCTCGAACTCCTAAGACTTAATTTTTTTATCTTAATCAGACTAATCCCAGTGCCTGGCCTGAGGCTGTTTTCTTCCACATACAAGCCACATAGAACATGGTAATATTACTTTGCAAATTAGATGTAATGAGAAATATTGATTTACAAGCTTCTTTCAATGTTTTGCATGTTTAGCTTCTGGGAAGTTTTACATGAAGACTTAAAATAAACCCTGATGTGACAAATGTTGACTGCTTTGCTAGATCTGCGAAAATCTCTCTGGGCCAGGAGATGTTTTCAACAGAAAGAGGAAAATGTATTCTCACCTATTCTTTGAGGGTATATTATCAGTAGGGATAACAACAAAATAGATTTATTCCATGCTTACTCAGGGAGAGATAACATCACATTCTTCATAATCAAATGCCAAAACTTTCAAAACTATTTAACAAAACCAATCCAAGTCAGAGAATTACAAATGAATACATATTTCCTTTAGAAAACAAAACAACAATCAAACTTCAAGTGCATGTTCCAGGAGAAGATATGTAGACTCTGATTCCCCAGAAGACAGAGGCCTTCCCTTAAGGCTGTGAGAAAGCACTATGTGGTGGGAAAAATAGGATTCAAGACATTAGTTTCCACAAGATTTATCATTGACTTTGACTCCCAATCAGAGCTCTTGCACCCATGTATCCCACTTAAAGATATTACACACAGTGTGTAGTACCTCACTCACAGCTATGGTAAAAGTAATCTACAACTTAGAAGCTGCTGCAAAAGTTTGTAACATCTTTTATGATTTTATCCCCATGTAGTTGGTACCATAAGAGTGCAAAACCAGAGGTCGTGAGCCGTTCCTCGGACTTTTGAGATGTAGCTTTCAGGAGCCCTTTCTTCTTTGATTAATTAAAGGAAAAAGAAAAAAGAAATGGAGAGAAAGAGAGAAAGAAAGAGAGAAAGAAAGAGAAAAAGAAAGAGAGAAAGAGAAAAATAAAGAGCAAGCAAATATTAAAAAAAACTCAGTTCAACTAGCAGACAAACAAATTTACTCTATCCCAAGACACAACACAGTGTCTTTCATGATTACTTCACCTCTCAATGTCATTTTCATGCCAAAGGAAGAAAACCTCAACCCACTCAAGAGTGACTGCACAGAAGGACAGAGATCTGTTATATCCAAAATATGATAATTTTTTACACATTTGAGTCTCCAGATTTACAGTGATTTGGACAAAATAGTGACTGATTCTGACAGCAGCTCATTCATCCAAATTGTACTCAGTGATATGAATCAGTGATTCTCAACCCTGCTAAGCTGGAGAGCTCTAATCAGTAAATTGCCAAAATCTGGAGCTGATTTAGGTCATGAAAATTCTCCTTCTTTTCATGTGCATTACTGCTAGAACCTGAGTGAATCTGAATGATTTAGAGATATTATTTGTTTAATGTTGGTATGTTTATGTCACAAATTTGTACTGCAAACCTGTAAGTACGTCCCTGTGTTTTTGTAATTTCCTTTAACATCAGCGGGATAAAGTGGTTGCTGATCAGTAAGCTAGGCAAAAGATTTTGTGAGTTCAATATTTCCTGCAGGCAGCAGCTTGTATGAGCAAAGCATTGCAGGGAATACAGAGGAAGTTGGTTCTCTAGGGATTTAATCTCTGGTGATTAGGAAAAAGTATTTTTATTTCTCATCTAAAACTTAAAATTTCATATTCATGCTTCATACATGCATATATGTATCATCTGATCACCAATTTTTTTGCTGCATGTGGAGATGCTAGAGTTAAAAAAAACCCTCCCTGAATATGACTACAAAACTGGTCATGAGGTCCCATACAGGTCACAGGTTTCAACTCCCTCCCTTTTGCTTTCAATATGAAAAAAGATAGCAAAAAAAAATTAAATAAGCATTTCATTAGAACATGAAGTCACATATACTACATCTTTCCAAAGGAAATATATCAATGCTCAGTAAAGAAAACAAAAAATAGAAGATTTGAAAACAAATTCTCCAGTGATTTTTTGGAGTAGGAATTTTTCTCAGTCCCTTTTTACAAGTTATTTACTGTCATTCCACACTGACTCCTGTAAAGAAGGAAAAGCTTTTTTTTCTCACATCTCAGGTTAGGCTTGGGATCAGCCCTATACAGCAAAAAGCAACACTGAGAAGGAAACAAACCACTGTGCTATACCATTTTGTACAGTATGAAATGTGAACCCCTATCTTAAAAATTATATTCTTCCTTGTCATTTTTGAAAACAACACTATCATATCCTGGGATACATCCAAAGTAGCATGGCCAAGGGCATGGGAGGCCTCTCTGCTCTGGTGAGACTCCACCTGGAGTGCTGCATCCAACTCTGGTGTCCTCTGTACAGGAAGGACAAGGACCTGATGGGGTGAATCCAGAGGAAGGACACCGACTTGATTAGAGTGATGGAGCACCTCTCATAAGAGGACAAGCTAAGAGTGTTGGGATTGTTCAGCCTGGAGAAGAAAAGGTTTTGGGGTGACTTAATTATGGCCTTCCAGTACCTGGAGGGAGTCTACAAGAAAGATGGAGAGAGACTATTTACAAGACCATGTAATGACAAAACAGGTGTGAATGGTTTCAAATTTAGAAAGTAGGTTGAGATTAGATATTGAGAAAATAATCTTTAGAGTGAGGGTGTTGATGCACTGGAGCAGGTTTCCCAGAGAAGCTGTGAATGCCTCATGTTGGAAAGTGTTGAAGGCAAGCTTGGATAGATCTCTGAGCAACCTGGTCTAGTAGAAGGCATCCCTGCCCAAGGGGAGTGGGGTTAGCACTAGGTGATTTAAGGTTCCTTCCAAGCTGAAGTATTCTATGATTATCCATGACAAGAAAAAGCCATTTACATAAAAATTCCACAAGAAAGGATGTAGCTGAAAGTGTTCTAATAGCTCAGGTATGGTTCCAATAAACCTTTTTATTGTTAATGTTGGTTCTGCAGGACTAAAAATGTTATTGCACTGCAGTGGATTCCAAAGTTATGAAATTATTTCAATTTTTTACCATGAAATAATATAAAAATTAGGTGGTTAAATCTCTTGATGTTTTAACTTGAAAAGTTAATAGTTCCATTCTATTCTTGTGAGTCATCTGAAATCCCCCTTATGCTTTTAGATATGAGGAGAGATTCATGTGATTCTCAGAGCTGATATTTTAAACGCAAAATACAAGAAAGAATGTGTAGAAACAATATCTGTTCCTTTTATCCATAACTGGTTCTTTCTGTTTCAACACTATGTGTGGGAAGGGACAAAACCAGGCTTTCCAGTGATAGGAAGTGGGATGGAAACCTTGAGGAAACAAAGGCTAATAAGGTTCCTCATTCTGCTCCAGCAGGTGTCAGCTACCACAAACCCCACCTGAAATGTTTCTATACTAATGCACTCATGACGAGCAAATGAGCAGCTTGAAATTTTGGCCCTTGTCTCAGAGATTTGAGATCACTGGCATAAGCAAAACCTGCTCCTGTGGCTGAAGCACTCTGTTGGATGGTTACAGGATCTTTGAGAGGGTTTGGCAGGGCAGAAGAGACAGGGAGGTGACATTTATGAAGTGGAAGTGCTGGACTGTATGGAGCCCATGGTGCACAATGGCACCATTGAGAGACTCTAGTTAGGGATTAAGGGTCAAGCAAATAGTGTGGATGTCATTGTGGGAGTTTACTATAGACCACACAGCCAGGATGGTGACACGGATTAATTTTTCTTTGAGGAACTATGAGACACCTCTAAATCAACTGCCCTTGTCCTTAAGGAAGACTTCAGCTTTTTCCATAAATTAACTGGTAACATCAAAAAACTGATACAAATAGTTTCAGAAGATTCCTTAAACTCCTGGATGATATCTTCATGGTACAGGTACTAAGGGGGCCAGCTTGGAAAGATGCATTCCTTGATTTGTCCCTTGTTAACAAAGGGTCTCATGATGGAAGTGGTGGTTTGTGGCTATCTTGGCCAGAGCAACAACAAAGCAATTGAGTTTAAATATCTTCTACAAGAGGAAAAGTGCCACCAAAACTCCAGCTCTGGATGAGAGGAGAGCAGATTTCAGACTGATCAGGGAACTAAACAGTAAAGTTCTCAGCACAATGTTTTTAGGCTGGTAGGGCCCTTAAGTTCTGGTTTTTTAAGAACCACCTCCTAAGGACATAGGGGCAAGCAATTCCAAAATGTCAGAAGTTAGGCAAAAAAGGCAGAATGCTGTCTTGGCTGAGCAGGCACCTTTTGGATATAAGGCAAAAAAATGGAGGTGTAGTAGAAGTGAGGTCAAGTGATGTGGAAGGAACACAGAGACGATGCTTGCTGCTATAGAGATAAAATTCATGTGGTCAAAGCTCAGTCAGACCTGCAGCTGGCCAGAACTGTTGGGGACAATAAAAATGTTGGTTGGGGTTGTTTGTTTGTTTGTTTGTTTGGTTTTTGCTGTTTTGGCTTTTTTTTTTTTTTAATATACATTAATGGCAAAATACAGTGCAGAAATAACATTGGCCTTTTAGAGGATGGGGATGGTCACTTCACAAATATGGACGTAGACAAGACAGTTATTAAATTCTTTATTTGCCTATGTTTTCAACACCAGTGATGGACCAAGGTGGTGCCAGTGCCTTGAGCTGGAGGAACATGTCTGTGAGAATGATAAACTCGCAGTTGACCCAAACATTGTGAGGGATCTGCTCTTCCAGATGGATCCCTGTAAATTTCTAAAGCCTGAATGGGTTCTCCCAAGACTACATAAAGAGTTATCTGATGTAATCATAAAGCCTCTCTCAATGATTTTTGAATGGTTTTGGAAATCTGGAGAGCTCCCTTTTGACTGGAAGTGCTTTCATCAGAAGATCTAGCAATATTTATTGGAGTTACTAGTGTTTCTATAGTCTGATTGGTGTTTCTCAGGGCAAGTACTGAGCAAGCAGTAATAAAAGAATTTCCATTGTTATTGCTTTCAATATAGAGTTTTGAGTTCTTTCACGCATATCTTCTGTGCATTTACCCTTATTTAAGAAAAAGAAGGTCAGAATGTATTATTTTAAGGAACCTTGACCTAACCTCTAAGAAGATATGCTAAACATGGGGCCTCTACCCTGGTCCCATCCCTTGAATTTATTTTAAGTTTTATTTTTAAAAAGAAAGAAATTATTTTTGCACACATTTTTTTAATCAGCACTTGAGAGAAAATTTTGCATGTAAAAGATACCGACATGTCAAAGGCAGATCAATTTAAAACAGTGCCATAAAACCAGGCCAATAAACAGTGCCTGTCGGCCTCAAGACAGTGAAGATGGAACCTCTCCAAAACGCAGAATCAGGTCTTCTTGCTGAGCTTAAGTACAGAACATTGATTAAGCAACATAAATGGTTTAATAATAGTTGACAAGAACCAAAGAAAATCTAAAGGAGCACGAGCTAGCAGAAGTCATTGTAGTTAATTATGGATTTAAATTATTTAGAAAAGATATCAATTTAAGAAAAAATTTAAACAGTTTTCCTTTTTGGCTAGCAATTTTCAATTTTTTTTTTCAAAAAAATTTATAATAACCTATAGTGTATTCATCAGTTTGGTGTAAATTCCACTACTACTGATAAATTTACAAATGTAAAAATTACCTAATAAACACCAGAAAATTTGGTATTTCACAGAGACACACAGAAAAAGGAAAAAACATCCTAAAACCTATGTATTTTGTCTAAATTTCCCTTGAAGTTAAAGATTTAATTAAGGCCTGACATTCTTTAAGAAAAGAAACCAAATTCAGCAGGAACTCAGATTGTTCAAACCCTCTGAAAAATCAAGTATTTACCAATCAGTACATTTTAAGAGAATATTTCAGGATGAGATATTCCACTCATTCCTCCACTCCAGTGGTTTGCAGAGCTGATTTGGCCAGGCTCTCTTTCTCCCAAAATATCAAGTGGCCCTATTACCATAATACTAAGATGTGGAACATCTCTAGCCATTGTTCTGCTGAGCTACAAAAACCTGTCCACAAAATAATTTGGCCAAGAACTCTAGGCTTTAGAAATCCTTGGAAGCTAGTAATTTCAAGTTCATTTCTCTGCACAGTTTCCCCGTAAACAACACAGAATTCTCTGCCTGTGTTGATTATAGAGGAATATATAATTGGGTAGGTCTTTGTATGTAAAGTCAGCACTATTCATTACTAGGAATGAATGTCAGCAAAGTGATATTGTTTTCTGGCTTTGTTGACTTAAACATTACTGTCCTGGTTCCAGCCAGGAAAGGTTTAATTTTTGCAGTAGCAAAAATTTTTTCCAGGAGGAGACATGGGTAGGACATGGATATTTTTTGCTATTATTCCATACCACCTCATGTCATTGCTGGGAGTTTCTTCTGGGGTAGGGAGAGCTTTCTTCCAGTCAGGGTGGTGTAGTTGTGAGCTTTGCAGTGAGCGTTTTGCATGTGACTCAATCTTTGTACACTTTTGTTACTAATCTTGTTGTTCTTACTGTTTGTTTTCTTATCTCATTGCTGTTTCCAGCAAATTGTTCTTATCCCAGCCTATGATGTTTTCCATTTGTGCCTCCAATCCTGCTCTCCATTCTGTCACAGGGAGGAGAGGTGCAGAAAGAGGGAACAAGAAGTGTTGCAATGCACCCCCATACTATCAGGTGTTCCCACATTAGGAAAGGATTTGAGTTTCACCCCTTGTCTTACTTATAATGTAAACCCCAGAGATTTCAACACCTTATTTCGCCTTGTGCCAAGACAAAGACACCTGTTGAATCCTTGAAACTGTACCTCAAGACCTGTAGCAATTTTTATTGGGCAAGGTGCCAAAAACCCCTCCTAGATTGTTGCAGCAGGTGTAAGGGTCCTCCCTGCACCTTGCACAGTATATTCTCTTTTGTTCTGTATGGTTTGTTACTTTTGCCTTAATGAAAACCTTTGCTTTTCCAAACACCTCCTCAGAGGTGACGCGCTTCCTTGGGGCTAACAACATTCTGGCCCCACGCAGATTGCATCAAAGAAGTGCATGGTTTAAGTTGGAGCACTAAATTGGAGAATACCATCGTTACTAAACCACAACAATTATTGAAAAGAATTGTCAGCAATAAATACAAAACAATTTTTATACACACTGTAGTATCAGACAGTAAAGGGTAAGTAAAGGGTAAGTAAAGGGTAAGTAAAGGGTAAGTAAAGCAAAAGCCTCTGCATTAAAAAAAAAAAAAAAAAAAAAAAAAAAAAAAAAAAAAAAAAAAAAAGCCGGAGAAACCCCACAGCAACAAAACCAAATGTTTGAAATTTGAGCAAATATTCATGAAGAATTCTTACATCAGCATTCACCTGTCTTCTAGTTTAAGACACCAGATTTAGTCATATAGTTTTGTATTCCAATTTTGAATAATACCAGGAGACGTAGTAAATCTATCAGCATTTTATTCAAGGGCACTGTCTTCTAACACAGTTCTCTAGCAAGCAATCACTGTCTACATCTACTGACCTAAATGTAATTTAATTAGAATTTTGTTGCACTATCACAATTTAAAAGACAAAAAGGAAAGGAAAGGAGGAGCAAATCATCAGGAACATGAATTGATAAGAAGAATTGCTGAGCAGGACTCTCTTCTCTCTGAAACACATGCAAATATTAGCAAGCCAATGCACTTAGCAATGATGGAAAGAAGAAAGAATATGATGATAATGACATGGCCTGCAGCCTTTTGTTAATGAGAACATCTATCACCTATCTACATTAGAAATATTTCAGTTACCCATACAGTGAGTTATTGACATGTTTAAACAGCAGACAGGATAGTAGCATAAGAGGAGGTGCATAGCAGCTGCAACTCCCTGCAGTGAACTCCAATGATATCAAATCCAGAAGAAAAACATTAGCCAGACCACAGGATATTTTTAAGGTGTACTATTATAATGAATATCTATGAGTTAATTCTACAGAAGGAATGCAAGTTACCTTTTTCAGCAAGGACTTTTCAGCACAGAACTATATTCAGGCTAAAGTATTATTGTCTTTTTCCTATGCTAGAAAAGTGTTAATGCATTATATAAAAAGAGAACCAAAGTACATTTAAAATTAAACATGTACCTAGATTACTAACACAAAAGACTACCTTGGACATAGCTCTTCTTCAGCAACCCCAGTGCTTCCTGAAGCATAGATCTTTTTGTGTGTATCCACAGAAACTGAGCTACTTAGGAGCTGCCCAGCTTATGAAATGAACTTGCACAGCCAGATGGTGCTTATGCCTGAGATTTCAAAATTTATGGCAAATGTTGATGAAAGTGCACAGCTGCTGCATACTCACACAAACTGAGCCATGACTGGGAACTGTCATGTTGTACATCATAATATCCCTGGAAAGCAGAGCACTTTTACAAGTTCTTTGTAGAGAAGGTTTTTTAGGTGCCAGAGGTAGAAAACTTATAAGAAAAAAGGAAAAAAATCGTGTTCAAACTGAAATTTGGCAGAGAATATTTCTGGAAAGTCAGCAAGTGTCTGGAGACAGAACAATTCATACAAAAAATCAGCAGAACATTCAGTCCCTAAATTCAAAGGTCAGATATTGAAGTGCTACCTACCTGACTGTGTGTTCAAATTAGAAGTGATTTCAGCAAAAGCATTAAATAATTATAAGCCTACATGAGGACACAAAGATAGAAACGGAAAAATTAGAAGCCATTTTACAAATGTTTTGAGAAGCCATGACCTCTTCTCTGTCAGGCAGAACATTATGTGAAAAATAGTCAAATCTTTTTTTTCTTACTGCATCTCACACTCAACATGGTCCTCAGTAAAAAGCTGAAATAATGATATGTATAAATGTTCACTGAATTTCATGTGATGAACTACATTAACATTAACATTAATGTTAACAACTTTGACAGCTGATTCAACTGCTACCTTAGTATCTCCAGTGGAATCTCAGTACAGAATGAACTGTTTCACCTGTGCAGGAGTGCACCAAGATGCAATGCTTTAGAGGTTCATTTCCTCATAATGGACTGCAAGAAAAGGGAAGGGGAAGTTCTTACTTTTAAATATTTCCATGATGGACCTTCATAACATATTACCATAATAAGGTGTCTACTCAAGTCAGATCAAGAATTCCTGGAATTATGTGGATTGAAGACTGCCAAAAATAATGATTATTTCTTTGCAAATATAAGAGGAGTCTTCAGTTATGTAATCCATATTTAGAATCTTTCTTGTATATACAGGTGGTAAATACCAGCACATATTTTTCTTTTTTTTTAGAAGCTTGTTACCACACTGACTTTGCACTCACCACAGAAGCCCAAAACTAATAAGGTAAATTTCCTGGCCATAAGAGCTCCCTTTTCTGCCAGCACTGGCACAGTTGTTTGAAGTACACTGAAGTTAAATGACTTTGTGAACTCTCAGCATCTCAGTATTATATCTGGAAGCAGCAAAGTTTTCAAGCTCTTCTCAAAGTGATGGTTAGTCTTCAGTGGACTGTTGAAGCAACAAACCGGGTCCATGTGGTGCACAGTACTCAGCAACACACACAAGTTTTGCTGGAAAATCTTTGAAAAAACATGAGGGACAAACCAGACTCTGGCAGTATGGAAAGGAATGACAAAACCTCACTTTAAAGTTGAAAATTCCCATGTTTAGCATTACAAAAAAAACCCAAACCAAAAAAAAAACAAAACAAAACCAAAAACAGCAACAAAAAACCATTAAATATACTGAAGTTTAAAATACTTGAAGAGAAAGACTCTAGTTGAAATTTACTTTGATAACCATGTGGTAAGGTCTTCAAAACAACAGACAAATATTTTGAGGTTTGGGGTTTTTTTGAGAGTATGTTGTAAGAAATAAAGCTCCCGTAATCTTCCTTTCTTTTTTATTTTTTCTTTTTTCTTCCTCTAACCATGTATGACTTTAGTATATCAAAGACTTAAAACTCTTATATGTGACAGCTAGCTCCAGAATCTGCACTGTATACTTACACAGGAATGTTATGTGTTCATGTAAAACATGTGTTTTACCCAGGTAATTTAGATCAATTCTCTCTGCAATCCAACTGTACATAAAAAGGGAAAATGGGAGGGAATAAGCAATTATTTAAGATACTTTCTTCCTAAAGGGATAATATTTCATATGCCAACATAACCATGTTTTATCTATTTACTTCCAAAAATAGCTCAACACTGAAGCTCAGAAAAGTCCTAATTTTCTGATTTCAGCATTTACTTAGGTTTGTAAGCCTCAGGATTTTTAAACTCTTGTACCCCTAAGCTATTCCCCTAACATTCTTCATCTCCTAACTTTCAAAAATACTTTTACATTCTGCAGACTTACAGATTTTAATACCTTTTCATTTATTGATAGATGAAGACTGTTCCTCTTTTTTCCTCCCCATTCGTGGCTATGGCACAACCTCTTTTCCCCCTCATTAATTCAAATCACTCCTCTCTCTATTCCTTATTTCCTTCTCAACTCCTGTGCAGCAGCATTAAGTGCGGATGGAATTGTACTGAACACTTTGCAACTATCTTTGGATGTCTAGGGGAGGGAAAATTTGATCCTGAAATTTTTCCTGAGGTACTAACTAATCAAGCTGAAGATTAGGAGCCAAAAAAAAAAAAAAATTGTAAATTTTGAAGCATGGGAATCCATCCAGTATACATGACTTCTAAAAGCGGTCATCATATCATCATATCATCATCACATCAGTTCTTTAGCACAGCAGAATTCTCCACATTTGTATAAGCAGATTATTTGCTCCCACATCTATTTTATGACTGCCCTTGCATGAGTAGGAAATTTTCTCAAAAGGAAGAGACTGCAAACACCATTCTCCATCCGTGTGTACTATGTAATGGATATAGAAGGCAACTGAGTACTTAATTGCACCACCTTATATTTTACTCTCAACAATTTTCTAATTTTAGAAATGTATCTCTAGCTTGAATCAGAATTCCCTTGTTTGGGCAAGACACATAAAGAATTTTATTTTGATCAGAATTTAAATTTGTACTGTCCATATGATGTAAATATGAAGACTACAAATAATTCCTCATGGAATCATACTATTGCCATTTATATGTACACACATCAATTTTACGGTTATCAGCTACATGGGAAATTCAAAGCCTACTGCTCTCTTGACTCCTCCCATTTGTTCTTCTGCACAAAATTTAAACCTGTCATTTCTTGCAATGCTCTATTTTTTCTAGAACTTCACAGATGTTAGCTGAAAGCTCATATACACTTCTAAAGTGTTCGTATTACTGTGTCTCATTGAAAGAACTTCCCTGGGTCTTCCTGCTGTCCATGGTTTTCCGGTGCACATGAACATAGAGAAATATTTTCTAAAAGTTTGTCTCACATTAGCTGAAATGTTAGTATAAAGTGAAGAGTAGACAGCAACTCTAACTCCTCAAATGATGTACTATGGAATTTCCAGTGCTGAGTTTTTAGTACTCATTAGACACCATGAAACTAAGAAGTGCAAAGGCCGTACAAAATACCTGCAAAGTGATACATAGATAAAAGATACAACATACATGTTGTTTCTTAAACACAGGAAGTAAATAAAGCTCACAAGATGGTGTAGTCTTTAGTTATTTTCAAGACTGTAGAGGCAGAAAGTGGGGTGAAGATAGTCCCAATTTTATGTCTAGCCATGTTCAGGTTTTGCTATAGACTATACCATATTGAAACAGTACATGGACATACAATCTATATGTAGATATATTGTAGATATGTAGATTCCTGCCATCTGTGGATCTGCTAATTAATTCTTCCATCTACAAACCAAAACAAATTTGTTTTTCTAAATACACTGCATCTGTATTAAGAGGGTACTTCAAATTACATTTTTAAAACTAGTAATTGGGCCTTCTTCACTTGAGAGTGATATTTCAATTTAATCTAAATAATTTTAAACATCTCTTAGTTTAGCTTTACTGCATAACTTATTCCAGTTCAAACTTTCCTCTCTAGCCAGAAACAGAAAAATACTCTGATAACTTTCTTAATAGTCTGTAGTTTAGCACCTTAGGCAAGCCTCTGCACAAAAAAAAAAAAATCCTATTTCTAGACTAAAATACACTGCTGAAAACTGCTGCTCTATCCTATGTGGAAGTATTGCTTAAACTAGGTCTAGAGTAGGGTTGTCTACTCTTTACTGGTTGCCATAATTTAGTGACATTTATAAAACTGTATGGAAGGTAAGATTTTAAGGAATTTTATCCATATGAGTCAGGATTATTTTATAATAAACAAAATAGCAATTTTCAAACCTGTGTTAAGGATACTTCCAAGATGCCTCAGCCACTGAAATAAGCTGGCTTAAATTTACATTTCAAAACTTTAAGTTATATAAACAAAACTGAGGCTTGAAGCAAATTCTATAATTAAGACTTCTAGTTTTTATAAGTAAACTTACATATTAAAGAAAATGCATCATTTGATGCATGCAAACATAAAAATCAATCTTGCAGTTGTCAAAGTAAAACCTAAAGGATTTTAACATCCATAGTAATTTTCTGCCGTCCTACCAATCTCTACTTTTATTCTACTGTATTTCCTACTTTTCATTTTATTCTAATCTTGTATTCTATATAGACATCCCTTCCACTTTACACATTTTTTTCTGCAGTTGTCCACAGCGACAAGATGGATAAATCAGATTCTTGCTTGGGGGCAGTGAGTTTTTTTGTGTTCTAAGAAAAAAAAAAAATATATATATATATATAAAAATATATTTGTATGTGTAGAGAGAGGTGGAAGGGGGGATATTGGAGCAAGAACTTGAACCATACAAGGGATGCCAAAGACTCTTCTGAAAAAAGATAAGCTTCCTGCCAACCCTGTAAAATTGTGTTCAATATAAGCTTCTGAAATATGTGATACGGTGTTCTGAGCAGGATATCACACATTAGCTGCAAAGTTCTCAAGATCTCAAAAGGTGGCAACTGCACAGAGTATGCTCTTTCCCTTTGCAGCTCCTATCTGCAATTTTTCAGTGTGGGGAGCATCCCCACTGAATAAGATGGGTGCTCTTTCTCCAGCAGAGCATGATAACTTTGAAAATTCAGGTATAGTTTACTTGGGAAGGCTACTCCAAATTCTTTAAACCCAGGTCCATAAACAAGAACTTAGATAGGTGGCTTCAATGAGATAAATGAGGTCAAGACTGTTAAAGAGAAACATGGAAAGAAAAAAGAAAAAAAAAAAAAAAAAAAAAAAAAAAAAAAAAAAAAAAAGCTGAGAAACTCCTTTATGTGAGGACGTAGTTAGGAGTTAGCGGAAAATGAACATTGGGTAGACAAGAAGGCAAAGGTTACTGGGCAGAAGGTTTGTCCACAACAGATTATATTCTCATCAAGAGACTGAGTCTAGCAACTTGCTTCTTGAAGCCTTAACATACTGCTGTAGTCATTAAAGATCTGTGAAATCTATTGGAGAAATAAGTCATAACTTCACATGTGATCCTGGTCAGACATTGTCTCTGGCCCACTACAGTGGATGACAAAATAAATTAGTCCAGAATTAAAGATTTTATATTTTAATTACAGAAAATTGCTTTTAAATTCCATCCACTAAACAAACTAATGGAAAATATTGCTAAATGATTACAAGTACCCAACAAATGCTTTCAGCACACTGCTACAGAATAACTGCTGAATGCCAGCACAGGTAATGGACTCTTCCTCCTGATTCTTGCCTACTGGATTTAAAACTTTCCAGATTACAGGGGGTTTAGTACTTAGGAAGTCCTTCAATAACTTTTTAAAAGACTGGTAAGTGCTACCATGAATGAGAGTTAGATCCTCTCCAGAGGTAAACTTGGAAGGGTGAAATGAAGAGCAGAAAAATGAGAGAACATTCACAACAACAACCAGTAATATTCCAGAATGAAACTACTTAAAATAAATTGTCAGTCCTAGCTGACAGTTGGATGGTGTGAGAGAACACAACGGAGCACCAGATAACCCACAGTTAAAATGATTACAATTAAGAGACAGCAAGATTAAAAAATCATGATCAGGACAGACAAGGCTCATTCCTGAATCAAATGAAAGTTGAGGTCAGTCTAAAAACTTATGTTGCAAACAAAAAATTGCATACATGATTACATAATTATATCTGTCTATCTATCTATTTATATATGTCCCTATTCCACCTAGAGCCCATCAATGGGATGACAAAATCCTTGGTTTCTTCATTAGGATACAGGATTAGCAGAAATATTTGTAACATCTGTAGAAGGTCTAAACAAATGGATGAATTACAGATAGTGTAATTGATATTTTTCATCCTTGAGGAATATATACCTAAATAGGTAGATAAATACTGAGATGTCATATACATAAAGCTTACATAGGAAAGAGTTTTATACTCTTTTATACATGTTATGCAACAATCTGCATTTGAATCATCACATTTACCATAGGCACGTCTCCCTGGTACTTTGTCCAACACAGGAATTTAAATACTTTTCCTTCAACACAGTTTTCTGTGGGTGACACTACTATACACATGGAAGCTTTAAAAGGGACATGAAAAATACTTTTTATTAGAAAAAAAAAATCTTTATTTCTTTTCTTATTTACGGAAGGCAAAAAATAAATTTTAATGAAATACCTATTCAGAATGGATGTTAATAATCTTAAGGCATAAAGTTGGTATTCCTTTGCACTTTATCTTTTTTCATTCAAAAAGGTAAAATTTTCAGTCCATTTGAATTTTGTACTCAAAGACACAGCTTGTTAAATATTGTTCCTCATGCCAGTGGCATTTTGAGAACTTTGAAGCTGCTTTTTGAAAGGCACTCCTTTCCAATTAAACAGAAGATCAAGGACAAAAAAGGATAGGTGTAGATCACTGTATTAAAAAAAGAAATGTAAATCTGCTTCTAATATTGACTATAAAGTGAGAGGAAAATCTGGCAGCAGATGAAGCTCTTCATAAATACTGTGGTTATCTTTAAATTTGCTAAGAGAGCATACAAATCCATGAAATGCTACAGTTGAAACCTATCATTCTAAAATTTTGAAAATGAAATGTAGTTTGAATTAAACTGTCGGGTTGGGATTCTCTGATTAAAAAATCCCTGAGCAATACTATATAAGTAACTATGTATAAAAAGTAAAGTAATAAAACATCAAAGTAAAAAATATTGGATAGTACTCAGAAAATTACTTATCCCTCACATGCTCTCATCCTTTTTAGCTGTAAAACCTCTTTTCTGCTCAGTTCTCTTTTCAATGAATACAGTTTTAATCTGCAATTGTGTATCCTCAAAATTACTGTTTATAGTTAGAAAACTGTAATTCTTCCTTTTATTGTAGAAAGACAGAAGAAACTGAGGTCTGGAGGAAAGTTTTTTCATTTTACCTTCCTGCTGGACATGCAATAGCCTACTTCTAGCTTCTACTTGTATAGCCATCTTTTCCAAATATTTTCTTCTGTACGTCTTTCCATCAAGGAGAGAACAACTTTACAAAAACATCAAACCCCCCCAAGTTACCAAAACCAACCCACACAATTCATGATAAAAGAACAAGCTTGATGTCTTGACTTGTAACTTGCATGTTGCTTATGCCTTGATAGTTTGTGGCACTTTGACAAAATTATATATTAAACTGACATAGACCATGGGGGATAATGGATTGCTTGACATCTGCAGTTAAAGGTATATGGGGAGGAAGGAAATCAGATCTACAGCTTCAATTAATTTTTGTTTGCTATTCAACAAATAGAAAAGCTGATATCATCATTTCTTGCTCCCCAAAGTAAAAGTTAAGCTGTGTAAAACTTGAAAGAGAGCAGAAGATCCCCTTTCTTTCTTATGTGGCCTACAATGTGAATGACATTATCAGTCTTAATCAATGCCTAGAAATCCTTTACCTTATAACTGCTTATAGTTTTTGTAAGTATGACTAATGATTTTTAATTTGCTGGTGGTGGTATGGCTCTTCTTCAAAACTTTTAGAGAAAAATCTCCCCAGTAGCCTCTTAAAGTTCTCTAAATTTTGTCATCATTTGCAGATATTTTAATCTGGAGTTTTATATAAAAATATTTTCATGGGCAACAATATTGTAATAGGCTTGAATGGTTCTAGGATTTTGAAACACTAGGAATCCAAATTCTAATAGATGAATAATTTTATTTTAAATAACTGATTTTTTATCATATATATATATAAAAAGGTGTTCTGAGGAATAATGGATTGTATTATTATGTTGTGTGCCTTGAAAAAGAAGCCAAGTCAAACACACACACATTCTTCAGCCAGAAAGCTTTGTTTTGCATAAAAAAAAAAACCATACTGCTAAAACAACTACATCCCCTAGCTGCTGGATTTGTTTACATAGACAAGAATTTGGAAACCATGTGGCAGTAGCATGACTGTTTTCTGAACTCCTGCTTAGATTTTGGCTAACACACATCTCGTGCCAAGGCTGAGGTAAATTGGGAGCAGTACCACTATGTCAGAGTGGGGGCAACAGAGTCAGGACCATGGCCAGGAAGGTCCTGGTCCTGACCACAGTCAGGTTATTATGCAGTCACTATCACCTTGCTGTCTCCAGCATCTATAATCCTGTGTATTGGCTTTCAATACAGTTGAAAACCAATTATTTTCCAGACAGCTCCTCCAGAATCTGCTAACAAAAGGAAAAGATATTTTCAAGTTGGAATATATATCAGCTTACCCAAACGAACTGTTGAATCGGATCCAGCAGCAGCCTGAATGCTGAAGGTTTTGTGCTTCCCAGTATGTTATAGGGAACACCCACATCATGATGGGGGAGGAAGGATGAGAACCCTTACCATCAGCCTGGTAGCTATTTTGTTCATAGGTACACAAGCTGCAGGTTAGAGAAAATCTGTATTAGAAACATCATGAATTAAGTGATGAATCAGAGAATTTAGATGTCAGATAACTCTGTACAAAGGGAATTGAGCCCTTACATGTTGCATTTGTCTTCTCTGCAAGTGAGGTCAAAAAATAAATTTTAATTCACAGACTGCTTTCTCCTAGGAAGTTGAGAGATCCAAATGGACTGTGACACTATTGACCATTACTTACGATCAGTTGCAACACTACTGGAGTAAATTACCTAAAAACCCCAAGCAAACAAATGAACAACAAACAAACAAAACAAAACCACAAAAAACCACAAACACACACACACACAAAAAAAAAAAAAACAAACACAAAAAAACCACCAAAAACCAATTCAGCTGAAATTGTAAAGCACTAAACTTTGCTTGCAACATATTTTCAAAGGTGTTGCAGTCTGACTGGAAACCATCTTCTTCTGGTATAATATTTCTAAGCATTATACAAGCAGTTATGGGCAGATGGAAGATATTTACACCCAACAAATGAACAAAGCCAATATAAAAAGAAAGAGAAAATTTCAGCTGAAATACAGCCTGTGAATTTGTTATTAAACAATGTGACATTGTTTAAAAAAAATGTCAAAATGACATGATGGGGAACAAGCCACACAGTTCAACACTGAGAGCATTTAACATGCAAATAAAACATCCTATGTGTTTTCATTTTGGATACTATGTAGATTTTGCTTATTGAGGATAAATTTTCAAGTATTTTGAAATAAAACATAATGCTTTTAATAATGTACTGATGCAGTTGTTCAATTCATCAATCCCTTAACAGGAACATTTTTTCTTATTAAAACATCTCAAAAGAATCATCTTTCAAATGTAAATCTAAGAATATATGCATGTCCTATATTGTGTAATTATATTAATATGCTGCTTAATTTTTTTTTCTTGTTGATTATTAAGGAATGATGACTCATAAGAATAATGAATTACACAAAGGTATAGAAATACAATGCAATGAAACCTATTTCTTAATCATTATTTTAAAATGTATTAGACTTCTCTACCTTTTTGTAAAGAGACAAAAAATTCAACTGAACTGTGTAAATTTGGTGAATTTTGTCATTCTGCATTTCCAGTATTCGTTTACTTAAGAAATAGTAATTTATATTGCCTTAGACTCTTACTGACTTGTTAAAAACTTCCACATTAATTTTAGCATTTAGGTTTATAGGACAGTAATTACCAGGTGTGCACTTTTCCCTTTGGCATAATATTGACCTAATATTGAATGTTAATGAAGTGTTCTATGAAATTAAAAAAAAAAAAAAAGAAAGAAAGAAAAAGTAGAATGGCAGAGTATTTCTCTTTCTACATGCTCTTTTTGACCAAGGGGATTTTTTATTTTTTTCATTATTGCTTTCCAGTCGTGCTGACTGGCCCTGCATCAACCCACATTAACAGAATATGAGCTTCTTAACCTCTACCTGCTCACCCTACCCAGAGCCACTGACAACTTCCCAGGTGACAATGTTTCCACATGCCTGGTGCATGCAAGCCACCACTGCCCTGTGTCTGTCACACACCTCACTGCCCTGGCAGAAGGCTCCTCCAGCCTCTGTATTCTGGCTCTTCCCCTCACTACTGTGCTTTGGAGATACACTGCCAGGGCTCTCTTTTAGAGTTCTCCTCTCCAGCTATCTCAAGAGTGTCTGACAGTAAGACAAGAAGCTCAGGGTGGTAAACTGAGCACAAAGAACAAGTGGACCAGGGCAGACAGTTGGCAGGGCAATCAGAGATTAGAAGAGTAAGGGTAAGAGGCAAGGAAATCCAGAGAGGATAAAAGAGAAACAAAAACAGAAATGCATTTCAATGAGGATTGAAAGGAGTGAACTTTTCTCCAAGTAACTCCTTCTCTATGCTCACACAGAACCATATGTAATGCATCTCCTTTCTACCCTGAGTTTTTGGGTAGACTGACTTTTGGATTTACCTATGGGTACACCTATGAAAGAAAATTAGTCTAGAAGAGTCTTAGAAAGATGACTAGAAAACTATTTGACTCTCTTCAAAAAGCTCACTAAAATAATTGTAGAAAGTGTTGATTAAAAACCAGATTAATTTTTAATGATATTTTACATTTCCAGATCTATTTCTTAAACTGACTGTGAAGGTTCTTAATCCTGCAAGAACAATGCAAAAATCTGAATGGGAGCTGATTCTCAAACCAGCTGAGTCTTCTCAAACCAGCTGTTTTATTGTAGTTGCACATATAAATAGTCTATACTCTTTTAGCCTGTTTTGCAGGAGCTGTTTCCCACAAGGAGATATTACTGTTTTTATTACTAAGACTGATAGCAGGTTGCCCTCATAGCTTGGTACTGGAATTAAAGCTTCATCTTGGACACAGACACAGATTTTGCTTGGGCTGAAAACTTTCATAGAAGACAGAACTGATTTCTATGTTTTGATCTGAACAAGAGATATCGTACACCATTTGTTTTTAGATTTAATAATTTGATCTTCTAGCTAATATAGTGTGTCTAGCATGCAGAGGGCTTTTGCACAACACATATCAATGAGTTTTGTGTAATTTGCAGCAATTAAAAAAAAATGTATAGAAGTCAGAAATAGGTATGACTACATTAACTTCTACCACAGAATCTTTTAGCCAAAATAGTTAAGCAGTGCAACTACACTAGTAAATCATGGAAATTCATCTCTGAATTCCTTATTTTCTCACAGCTCAGAAAAAAAAAAATCACAACTAAATCACAACTAAACGAAAGCACCACAAAGTTCACCATGAAGACAAGAACAACTTGGTAGAATTTGGGGGCAAACCATTTTGTTTCCTCAGCCATTGGATGCCAGCATAGGTCTGAGCACAATATGTCCTGCTGCTGGTCAAAATGCTTAATTTTTATGTAACATTTCAATCCCAGATTGACGTTTCAGTTCATACACATGATAGGAGTACTAGTGTTACTGGAGAGTTAACCATGCAGCTTGAGCAAAGGATGAAAAGAGATGCTGCACTAGGATATATCATTTGAAGACAGTTTGGACTATTCAGTGATAATGATGCTATAATGAATTAATTACATCTACAATATGGTAAACATGAGTACTTCCCTTTTGCTTTTTCTCCCCACACTTATTATAAAGCATAACCAATGAGTATATGTCTGTCTGGAAGGAATAAACTTTAGCAATTGTGCCTTTATCCAACATTAAAATTTATAAAGTTCAGTTTTTCTCCCCATTATCATTAATCCTATCAAAATAGCACTGGCCAATTTTATTTTAGAGTTGGAAGTATCTCTTCAGTACTATATCATTACAAATTAAAGCAACTTTAAAAAGAATAATTATTAGCTGAAAGAGCAAGGATTGAAGGAAGGCAACAGATAAATTTTTAGATTAAACTCAAGCAATGATGTGAAATCCCTGAGGCTGTTGCATAAAGGAAATTTCATGGTAATCTCAAAAATAATCTTTTCTAATGAGTTATAATACAACTTCAAAATGCCATGAGATCTGAGCCTTTGTTGCCTCTCCAGCAGCTGGAATAACTGACCTATCTGAAGGATAGCTCTTGAAACATAGAATGTACACAGTTCAACTCAGTCAAAAAAAAATCAAAAATTCTGGGAACAAACAGCCACTTCTTTCTTATTTATTATTCCTGAACTTCTCTAGGGCTCTGAGTAGACATACAAGCAGTTAATCACCTGTTAGGCACTTTATAAACATTAAATCCTTTTCTGCATAGCACCCAAGGGTTTCAGTTATCTTAATTTATTTTAGGAGTCATATTCTGAGAACTTCCTAGAGGATTATATTATTTAAACCCTCATTTTTACACTATGTGTGAAACTGAACTTGTAGGAAAATCAACAGTAATATTCTGGGAACACAGCAGTATAGAAATTATTGGATACTGAATGGATAACAGAAAAAAGGATGCAGACACAAAACAAGGATTGAGTGAAGACTACTGCAGGGATGAAGAAGAGATGGAAAACTGCATGTGTTTGACTGAAGGTTGATGCAACTTCTGCTTCCCAGTTTTATGCTAGATATTCAGAATCTGACATAAGCTCTATCCTATGGGTTTTCTGCATGACACAAATGATTACATACATGTTACCAGCTAGGCTGGCACTGCACAAACTATAAAAGAAGAGTTCTTTGCTCTTCATCTTCTGAAGAGTTTACCTTTGGGGGAAAAATAAAACAGGGAAGGAAGTTCATACTTTTTGGAATGCCTTTGTTACCAACAAGTAGGATTAACAAAACAGCAAAAAACCCTCAACAAGCGGCAAAATTTTGAAGAGAGACTCAACACCTTCCTGGTTCTCCTCACACCCTCTCAAAAAAAAAAAAAAAAAAAAAAAGTTGCACAATTTTTCTAACAGCTAAATTGGCTACATTAGCTAAGGAAAGAATCTTGAATCTTCAACTAATGCATAAACAACCAAGTTTCTTCCATCACTTTAATTTCATTAAATGATAATTACAAAGTGCCAAATGTAGTTTTGATGATTGAATTATTTTACTATGGAATAGCTATAGGCATCAAAGTTTTTTCTAAGCTATTTCCTACTGTACCACAACCCTCCAATAACCTAATTATGTCCAAGAGAGAGGAAATTGAGCAAGAGTCCTGCTTACTACCCAGGTTTTTTAAATTGAGGCACAGACTGCAGTGCTACAGTCCATCCTGACATCTTTGTGTAACTTCTCTTACTCTTCTCTACTCTGCAGAACTCAAAATTCTGCGGAAAGGAGAAATAGAAGAATGACATTTCTAAACCGTTCTAAACTGGGGTGTAAGCAGTGCAAGAAAGAAGGCAAGTATTTGTCTGCATGAATATAGACATAGTATAAAGCCAATAATTGCCCTCTGTAATTCAATTCAAGTATAAAGACACATAATTTTTCTAGGCATCAAACTTCTCAGAGTTCAAGGAGCATCTGGTCAGTGCCCTTGGCCATATTATATAGTTTTATATAGTCCTGAGAGGAGTAGAATTCTATGATTTCAGGATTATCCAATGAAAAATAAGAAATTCCCTCAGCCACTGCCAGACAAAATCAAAACAAAACAAGATAAAACAACACAACACAACACAAAACAAAACAACAACAACAACAACACTTCTATCTGAAACCACAAAAAATAGCTAGGACACAAAGTCTGAAATTTTGAAATTGAGGAAAAGAGTAGTTGATACTTGATTTTTTAAATTAAATTACAGAGATCAGCTCATTCGTCTTATGGCAGAAAGCAACATTTCAGAAATATCAGATATGAAAGGTTAATATGAAATTGAATCAGTTAGATGCACAGTTAGAAATGTTAGTCTTTAGAGAGTATGATTTTTTTTTTTTGCTTCATCCCTTATATTGCTATACACTTGAGGACTTTTCCTATCACTCAATTACATATTAAGCAATGAAAAGAGGAGTTTTATCTCAACTTTTAAGATGACAAAATATAAATATTCATCTTATCTCTGCCACAAGAGAGTCCCACAGTCAAACATCGCTTTACCATAAAGGTCCTATCCTCCTCTGTGGCCATTTTTCCTCCTTGAACAGAAGAATCCTGCTGGAAGTCTCTTGTCTAAACATTGAGTACATCTGAAAAAGTGAATGGTGAATTTGTGAAGAAAGCCTTCTGAGAATTAAAATCTCATCTCTCATTTCTGAAACAGGTTTCAGTAAAGCTCAGAAAAAAGTGTTAGTTGATCACTTGCAAATTTTTTTCATAGAATTTGCAAATGTGACAGAAGGATTCTAGGATTCTCAAAAAATTTCCAAACACTTTAAAAATCTTTTAAAAACAAATAATAAAAAACCTAACAAAAATAAAAATGGACAAACAAGAAAACCAAAACCAAACCAAATGAAAACAAACAAACAAACCCAAATTAACAGAAAACATTAGTATCTCCCATCAGAAATTAAAAAAAAAAAAAAAATCACAATATTAAGCAATATTCCAGATACCCCTTTGCTCTCCACCAGTAGTTTGGAATCAACAGCTAATTTTTCTTCCTTGTATCTTTCCAATTCTGCAACTTTCTGTACTTCCTGATAACAACCTTTACTCTCTATACTTTAGTTTTTCTTTCTGGACTGAATGGAGTAGGTGGTCCCAATTTTATCTTATAAAATAAACACTATCTTTCTCTGCTCACCCTAATAACTATTATTTTGTTCATTTATATATAGATTTCTTTTCTTTTTTTTCTTTTTTTTTTTTTTCTTCAATAAGAATAAACAGAGTTACAGAGAATGTTTCACTGTTTTCTTTTGTTTGGTTGGTTGGTTTTTCCCCAAGGAAGAGATGTGATAATCTTTAGTAGAACTAATGCATAATCATAGGTGTTACATACTGCCTTCTACGTTCTACATTCTAAACACACAGAACCTTAAATAATTTATTTCTATTTTTCATGTTTAATAAAAAGTTATTAGTTTATTTGTAACCTTTCATTCGGCCAGGTCAACAGTGTAAGTGAGCCAGGATGAAATACTTAATGCTCAGTTTTTCAAGTATTATTATTGGTCTTCAAATTATCTGGCTAAATTTGGAGAAACAGAAGGAATACATTTCTGAACAGCTTGATACACCTCTCCAAAAGCTTAAGCAGTTATTACCTCTGTGTGTTCCTCCCCTAAATTCTGAAGCAGAGTAACACAAATCAACTTTGTTGCTTAAAGGAGGGTGCAGGACATAAACACTCAGGTTTCAAAAGTTCCTCTTTAAAAAAAAAAAAAACAAAGGCAGCTTCTAACCATTTTCTGATGGTAATATCCAAGATAATGAGTGCACAAAAGACTTTTTCAGAGGAAATGTTACTCTTCTTGACTGTTGTCACTGCAGACATTCTCCTGAAGTGTATGAGGGAAGATCCTCATATTAACAAAGCTGATGGTAACTTCAAGAATTATATAGGGAAGGCATAGGTTATTCTGACTTCCTGCCAAGGATTTCAGCCCTTGATTAGGACCAATAGATGACATCAGTGGAGTAGTAGTTATACTTCTTAGGATAACTAAGTATAGTAATTAAGCTTCTTAATAGAAATTTCTACAGTTTATACACTTCAGTCTGCACTGTGAGGCCTTGACCCAAAGATTCAAAATCTGGTATTGCCTTTACATTACAAGCACTCTTAGACATTACATACATACCTAAGATTGCACTGCATGTGTGGTGGCTGAAGTGGCAACATAAAAAGCACTTGCTTGCTTACAGTGCCAAACAATCATGGAAAAAATCCCACAATTCTCTAAGAAATCATGCCTGTTTTGACTTATGTCCTGAAAAGATGGACAATAATAGGCAGAAGTGAGAACAAGAATGGGACATGTACAGGGGCAACAAAATCATTCTTTCCAGCCATCCATTTTAATAAAGGCATTAGAACACATTTGATTTTAGTCTCATTATGGAATAAATACACAATTTTGGAACCTCAAAATGCCGTGAAATTAATCT
The DNA here is from genome assembly GCA_027886175.1 of Phylloscopus collybita. Taxonomy (NCBI): domain Eukaryota; kingdom Metazoa; phylum Chordata; class Aves; order Passeriformes; family Phylloscopidae; genus Phylloscopus; species Phylloscopus collybita. The sequence continues at coordinate 77,172,876 of JAJNNQ010000075.1, read as the reverse complement.
GTCACATTCTCAAGGTGTCTCATTCACATTCTCTCTAGTATATGGTGCTTTTGGAAATCTGGTCCTTTCTTTTTGTCTTAAAGAGACAGCTTGTTAAAACTGAAAACTGTGACACATGATAACCAGTAACACCCTAGAGAGATTTTTGCATGTATTTGCATAAATTTGCTCCCTTTAAAAGCAATAATGCAAACATGAAGCAGACCCCTTATTATTTACACATTTTCACACCACCAATATACATTTGGTTTTGAGTTTTGTTCAATTAGCCTAATCTCCTACAAACCCATTTGTAATAATCAGTATTTACTGCCATGACACATATGGGCATGAGTGGAACTAATCATCTGCAGGCTGTCCCTGCTGTTGAGATGAAAAAACAAGCTGTTCAAGACTTCTTCCTGTAAACATTTCTGCTTTATAAATCAATGGCAACCTAATGTAATATTTTCCTCTCTCTCTTTTTTTTTTTTTTCCCAGAGACTTAACTGAGATCCACAAGCATGCTAGTCCAACTGCAGTTTTAATCTATAAAATTAATATTATGTGTTCTAGTGCCTACACCTGTGACAGATGGTCAACAGAGAAGAAAGCTATCCCTATCAGAACTGCCGGGTCCTGAAATCCCAATGCACAAACCACAGATGGCACTGGCAGAACAGTTCAAAGAATTAGAGATCCAGAAATAGATTTTTCCTTTTCTGTGGTGCACTCCTAAAATGTGTGCGCACTATTTGTAAATTACCTAAAAGCAAACACATCTTTGGGTTAAAGCAACTTGTCAGCCTTCATTAATATAAATGTTGGATAGTAGGTCAGGGGCATGTTAATCCAATAGATTGATCAATTCTTTTTACATTTCAGCGCTCAGAATTTCCATTGACTCCGGGGAAGGATTGCAGCTCACAGACCCAGAACATTTTTGTGCAACTCAAAAGTTACAAAGGTACTTGCTTTGTTCTCCAGGTAAATGATCAGTCTTGGAAATCTATTTATTGTTTGAAAATGTCACTATATGTGAGTGGATACAGGTTCCCTGAACAAATTTTGAAGATACAAATGTTACAAAAATGTTTGGAGGACATCAACTGACTTTTATATTTCACTTTGTGTGTGAGTCTGAACCTCCAGATCCCTACACAAACCTGTTGAATCAAGCCTAGGACCTACATGTGTAGAGGTAAGTAAAAAAGGCACTTGTTACCTGGGAGAAAAGACATTATAGTGACATGATTGAAATACAATGAATTTTAGTATCTAATTAGAAAATTACTTTAACACAACCAACACAGTCCTAGCTCCATATATGTGGTGTCTACTCTTTGACCCGCCATAAGAGTTTGAGTGTAGGAAGATAAATTATTGCAAACAGGAATCTAAATAAAAAGTGTTGGCAGGTTTACCTCATCAAAAGTGCTGAGGTTAGAAAATTGAACACAGCCGAGTTCCTATAAATCAGGAGGGCAGCCAGAGATTTAAACCTGTGTCAGTATGGAGATGGGTATTTAATTGTGTCTTGAATGCAGAAACAGTGTTTCTCCCAAGAGATTAAAATAGATTTAACAAGTAGGCTTTTTTTTTGCTTCCATCAGATATGAAAGAAAGAAGACAAGAAGAAAGAGCATGAAAGGATAGAAAATACCAATTAAAAAAAAAAAAAAAGAACAAAAAACGGAGTTTATATTTTAGGCCCTAAGTGGAGCAACCTAGGGCTTCCATAGTACTGCTGATCTATGGAGGGCAAAGAGTAGAAGGACAGGAGGGACATAGGGAGGGAGGAAAGGAGGAAGAGAAGGAAAAGCTCTCCCTCAGCTCAAGGAGGATCTCCAGTCCTTTGAACAGTGTGTGAGGTGGCTGTAAATGCAGCTCAGAGCAGGAAACTAATTTCCTGGAAGTGAGCGAAGGAATGAAGACAGAGAGAGCAAGCCCATGGCTTTGAAATTGCTGCAGGATGTGTGCCTGTTCTCTTTCCTTCACCGGTTGCAAAGAAAGCCTCCAGAGATTAAGACAAGGTCAGCTGCTGCTGATTTTGTTTCCCAACCTCACAATACCAGTCCAAATCTACCTCATATGAATTAATTTGTCTGTACATCCAAATCTCCACTGTAGACAGCAGTTTACTGTGCTAGTGGCATATAATCAATATAGAAAGGCAAGGTTGCAGAGAGAAATAATTTATTGGGAAAAACAAGAACCAATTGCTTGTGATGCTTTGGACAATAGGACAAATTGGAAAAAAATAGAAACACACAAGTAAAGGAATAAATTGTCATCTAATAGATAATATTTCCTTTAAGACAAGAACAAAGCTGCAGAATGCTAATGCCTATTGGAGTTGTCTCCATTGCATACAAATATGAAGATTAAATGCACTCTATTACATGGCAGTCTGTGACAGTAACCAGCAAACACTTGATAATTAAAACATTAAAAAGCCATCAGCTACTAAGGACAATCTCAGCTGAAATGAACACCACTGAAATGACAATATTGTTCACAAAACAAATCAATGTACTTGAAGCTTTGCAGCTGGGTTAATGCAAGTAGAAAGGAGGCTGGATTTTAAAAAAAAAAGTCATTAACTGCTGCCTTAATTTCATAAATCCTAGATATGCACTCTTCCACAGGATGCTAAGAAATATTCGCAGCATCGTCTTGACAGACAATCATTCCCCTATTAGGTGGCAGTCTTACTTTAGAGAATAACAGCAAATCATTTTCCTATTCTGAGGATCTAATAAAAGAGAGTAGAGGGGAAAAAGGAAGTGGACTTTTCAGAGAGCTAGCAAATACATCCTAAACAAAAATTTTAAAAGCAGAAATAATAGCAGATAGCTGAGTGTCTGCTTTCTTCAAATATCCAGATTAACTCCAGCAAGAAACAGCCAATTAAGAGACTGTGGGGTTGTTTTCTAGCTAACAATTAACCTAGAGTGCTTCTTCCTGTCCAACAGTTGGATTGATATACAAAAATCCCCCCCAGACCCTTTACTATATCCAACTGATAGACATTCATGATGTAAAAATAAATCTCTCTTAAATTTTATATTCATCCTTAGTTTGTGTTGTTTAGCTTATGCTTGTAAATTTACCTGTAAGGATTGCAAATATAGTCCCCTAACAGAGAGAGAAAGTGGACTTGGGAAAGTCTGTGTTTGTTAAAAATACAGTACTGAATGGAAGAATTTAATGAAAAAATCTGCTTTTTAAACAGATTTTTTAAAAAATCAGTAATTACTGAATGATTCTGTAAGGCTTTCTCTGCCAAGAAGTAGCCAAGTAGTTTACATTGGTTCTGGTTTTCGTTCAAAACTTATCTGGTATCTGGAAATCACAAGATTAAAACCAATGAAATTTGGTTTTAATCTTCTCATTGATTCAAAACACATCAACCATCAGAAAATGAGGAGTTTACTCCAATAAACAATCAAAACTGAAATATATACACCTTCCCACATGAAACTACCTTATAAAATACAACCAAGAAGAAAAAAAATCTCAGATTACAGAGTAAGTTTCAGGAAGACTGTCTTAGAAAAGACCTAGACATTTATACACAAATTATTATTAAGATGTGAGGACAAATTTGAAGGGTGTTTTTGAAAATATTTCAAAAATGTGCTTTCTTCATCTTAAATATTCAATTAAGCAGTTTGGTGTTCATACACTCTTATAGTTTTTCTGTTGCTTTTACATACTTTTACTTTTTTAGATTGCCATCTTCAATAACAAAAGCAACCCTCATTATGGATTATAAATTGTCACCTATGTATCACTTTATCATTAATCCTGTATGAATAACAGTTTGCCCTGAACAACAAGCAGAACAAACAAGATAGTAGGAAGGTTATGAGAGATAAATACTAATGCATTAACAACTATCTGCATCCTTTAAATGGCTTAGCCCAGATTCCTGAGTAATGTTAAAGGATATTACCAATATAGCCTCCAACTGTCAAACCCTTCCAACTGGAACTACCACTCTTGAGGCAGGAGTATCTGAACTGACTGTTAATTGGTCCCTGAACCCCCAGCTTTCAACCAAATTAACATAGCCTAACTTAAATATTAAGACAAAGCTGGTTTTCCTTAAAAACAGGGTACAGTAATTGCAGTAGCTCAAGAACTGATACCAAAGGCTCAGCACCAGTCACCTGTTCAGAGAGCTGAGTTGTTCAAAGGGAATGATAATGCCTGATGCAGGCTCTGGAGGTAGGAGACCCCTGGCCAGGCTGATGTTGTTTACTGTGGCAGTATTGGTGTTTACAACACTGTTGTCATTTACTTCCCACTATTGGTACCAGCAGTGAAGTGCGATGGTAGGGACCACTGTTCTAACTCAGATGGCGTTTCCAGCACTTTCATAATAACCATTTTATGCCTCTTCTATTACAGCCCAGTTCCCATGCCACTGTATGACTCTAAAGATATAAGCATTTGTCTTTAAATTTAAAGAAATTATAGGGTTTGATTCAAATCCTTCAGTGATTCAAACCCTTCACCCTCGTAAAACTGAAAATTCCCCAGCTCAATTTTTCATGCTCAAATACATATATTAACAGAAAAGTTTGTATTTTCCCAAAAATACTCTTATTAAAGAGGTTTAATAAGTAATATAAGTGTAATGTTAAACAACAGACCTTTATCAGTGATTTATAGATAGTATAGGTGTTTCAAGAGAAAGTCAAGATGGGAATAATTCTGTTGTTTCCTATTAATGCATTCCATATTTGGTAAAATTAATTTCATTTGCTGTACAAGCTCTAAAAAATAAAAACAAAAGCCTAGAAAATGTGGTCAAATAATTAATATAATCCTGTGGTTCTCAGATTATTCAGAATTCATATCTCTTTTCTCTTCCCAAGAGACCAAACTGAACAAAAATATGGTCATAAAAAGAGTATTATAGCATTTTTTTGAAAGATCACAACACTTTAGCTTCTTAAACTAGTCTACTGGAAAAGCAGGAACTATGTTGTAATGGGAGGGACATGGACAAAATACATACTTGACTTGTTAAACAAACATAGCCTTCCAAAATGCACTAATGCACTTAATGAGTACAACAGAAAAATGCTTGAAATAATTTTAATAATTAGATAGACCCCCTCCAGCTATTATTTAGTTATAAAATTATTTTATTTCATTTTCAAGGTGTATATATGCCTGCTGTATCTACTTCTTGTACCAGATTTTTGAAGCAGGAATAGAATATTTGTTTTGATTTTTTCAACGCATAGGATTAGGAGGTCAATACGTGACAGAATTTCTAGCTAATACTAGTTAATCTTATCTAATTTGAAATCTAACCACTTGCTAGCATCTCCAAATGTTAGTCATAATTTATGCAAAATTCCTGGGAATATAATACCATAAATATTGCTTGCATTAGTGAAGTTGAAGTTTTTGCTTTACTTAATAAGGAAATGGAAAGTTCAGACCTTGAGAAAGTGAACACTTATATCACACCAACAATGGTGTGATATAAGTCTAGAAAAATGAATGACTTTACTGTCCAATGATCATGTCAATGTCATACCAAAAAACTGGCATGGGAAGAAAAGAATTACTTACAGGACGTTGATATGCTCTTTATAAAGTAAAACTGTTTTATAATATTAACTCTATTATCTCAGCATCCTGCTTCCAGGGAAAGCCAACATATGCACATGAATAAACAGCAATTATATTAAAATTGTCAAGAATTCTAGAACATTCTGGCATATTTTGATTTTGTAGTTTAACTGTCTATTCTATCTAACAACAGTAAATGAAGCACTAAACTTAACGCCTTCATTTCCTATACCTCTGCAGGATGAGTTTGCCTTAGATTTCCTTGTGTAGCATACCAAAGGCAGGATTTTGTCATCTGAGCCCAACAAAGATGACTTCATTCATTTGCTCACTTTGGTCAGGCAGTCCATAATAAATTCTCACCACAAGGTTGCTCTTGTTGCTTTGTTCCCTACTTCTGACCCCCAGAACCTCAATAAGTTTGTCACTTGGCTGGAGAGCTGAAGCTCCATGTATCTGAGCTGCCTCTTAGTGCACTGACAAGCCCATTTCCTTTTCCCTACTCCCTGTCTTTCCAAAGGAGCTTTTATCCAGACACCCATCCACCACAGCCCTTCAGACTCACAGACTGACCCCATCTCAGTTACTGCAATCACATCTTAGTTTTTCAGTCACATACACCACATGTGGTCCTCCTACTGGTTTACCAGGCTGTGTGCATTTGTGTGTAGGAACTTCAGAAGTGCCTTTTGACACTTGTTTCATCCTTTCCAAAACCCCTTGTACTCCCATCACAATGTCCCATGTGCTTATTACCCTTAATTTCCACTTTTTCATTTACCTGCAAATTGTCATCACCATTCTCCGTGTATCTGGCTTAATATTCTCTACAACAGACAAGCAAGACTAAGGCGAAGATGCTTTTAAGCCATTACTGTCTCATGAGTCCCATTTCTTGCTAGAAGTTATCATTCCTAGTTAAAAAAGCCAAGACACCACCCATGACACCAGGCAGTTTCTGACTCACAGTGTATATTCATCTTCCCTGAGTCCTATTCCTTAGTAGCAGAACTGAGGGAAACACCACTTGGCCTTCCATGCCCTTTTCTTTGTCTCCAGACTACTTTAGGCCCTCCTGATTTCTTCGCAGGTCTCCCTCAGAAGTGAAGTGCATGGACAAAATCAGCAGGAGCTCCAGAGTTCAGAAGCCCTTGGCAGTCTCACCAGAAAGCTCCTTCCTGCCCCAGTCCAGGATGTTTGCAAACAGCAAACCCATGACAAGCAAGTGTGCCCTAAGACCTCTGGTCAGATGTGGGGTGCTCCCACCCTGCAAAAGGGAATATCCAACCATCACTACCCTGCACTTCTTCTTTTTGCTTGTGCTCTGTGCATGCCCAGTTCATTCTGAGGCTTCTCTGAATGGAACTTGTTCCCTTACGCAGGATATTATTATTAATCCTGTGGGTTCAGATCTGAGGGTGGATAAGGAATCATTCTTTTGCTGCCAGAGGTCACAAGTTTCATGCCTCTCCCATCTCGTGGGTGTTCATCCATCAGTCATTCAAGCACGGTCTGTATCTGTCCCTCCTTCCCTGCATCACAGGGCTCAGATCTTCCCTCTTCGGGGTTCCTTGTGAAGGCCCTGCCAGGATCATGTTCATTCTCCCTAAAAGCACACAGTCCACTCCATTCCCCCTGCAGCTCCTTACTCTGATTCAGGGCCCTGATCCACCTCTGTTGCTGGTGCCCCTGGAGGGGCATCCCATTACACCTTGCTGCCACAGACTTGACTGCTGCATTCCCTGCAAGAGTTCTGATGAGCTGTAGACAAACCACAAGTTATCTATTTCTATTTTTTGACTGCACAAAAGCTGTAAACCTTCTCTTGGACTTCTTGTGCCAAGCTAAAATAGATACGGTATTTCAAATTTTCAGCAATAGGGATTTTTGGTTTGTGGGTTTTTTTTCCTTGCATAATTCACCCTATCCTTAAAAAGCCTGGTTTCTCTCCTGATAAATTCCTGGCAGTGATATCCTTTTTCTCTGCAGAAACAGAAAGGTCTGCTCTCCCTGGCACATGAGCAATCTTGTTGCAGGGGAAGCTGTGTAATAGTCTCCCAGAGCTGATAGGTGCCAGAATAGAATTCAGTAAGGTGCAATGTGTAGTTTACCAAAGGTAGAGAAAGAAATTAGCACATTATTTCTCAGAACGCAAACTTCAAGAAAGCAGGAAACTCCTAGTTGATAAGGGACAACTAACATATAGTATTGTTAAGATATGTAGCAAAATGCCTCTCAAACTACAGATAGACTTTCCTTATCCATGCAACTCCAGAAGGCCAGTGTAAAGAAACACCAAAAAAGCTATTCACAGTTTTCTGTTATTTTCATTCTTTTTAGTTTTGTGGCTGGGAAACCAGTTAAAGTTTCATATCTGAATTGTTTACCGAGAAGATCAGTAGTAAGATGTTATTTCTAAGTTTTGCCAACTTGTTTCATAATCTTTTTCATGATTTAGGAATGTTACTCCCCAAGTGGGTTCTCCCACCAGGACTCTCCAAGCCACACTGTTACTTGGTCACTGCCTCTTGCCATCTTCAGCCCCTCCACCCCACACCAGCCCTTGAGTGGCCTGAGAGGTGAATTTGTGTCAAAAACAGAAAAATCATGGGTTAAGATGACAAGATAAGATACAATTTACTGCAAAAAAAAAAAAAAAAAAGCAACAAGAAAAGGAACAGCAATGGTAATGATATTAAGAAAAAAGTGTACGAAAGACAGGGCGAGCTGAAGCAAACCCTTCTCCCCAGAAAAGAGTTCCTCTGCCTCCCAAACCCCTCTTCCCTGCACCTGGCAATGACCAAAGGTGGTATAGAATAACCTCCCTGTCTTAGCCATGCCCCCTCCAGACTACTGCAAAAATAAACCCTGTAACCAGGACAATAGTAAAATCCCTAAATCCCATTTTTTAAAACAGATTATTTTGAGAATTTTGAAAGAGGAATCTCCACCCATTATTACAAACACTCAGTTCTCCAGTTTAGGGTGGTATAAATGTCCTGGCTGTGATACTTTGAAAGGACAAAACCTTTAAAGCAGTATAGTTTTTCACTAAGGACATGCATTTAGACTCTATTTCTCCTACATTTAGCTTAAAGTTATTCTTCTACCAGAAAGCTTTCTGACAAAAGCACTAATTACATAGCCTTTCTTGCCTACAAGCTTATTATTTCTGGGAAATCTTAAACCACTGGGGTATCACAGTCCTCCCCAAGCACAAATTTTCCACAAACTGAGTAATGGCATGTCTATTATGATACAGTCACTCACATGCGTTTCAAAAGAGATTGCAAAAATTTAGATGAAATTCATCAGTTTCCTTCCTAAGAGAAAAAGGAATCAATCATCATTCACAAAACTTTAACAATAATTCTTAATGAAAACAATTAGTCCAAGCATACAATTAGTGGAAGTAATATAAATGAAAAATGCTTATCAACATGAGGAATAAAGATCGTAACAGTGGAAAATTATACACAATGCTTTCAAAATAAACTAGTTTTTTAAAAAGTATGTAGGTTGGTTGGTTGGGTTTTTTGGGGGTTTTGTTTGTTTGTTTGTTTTGGAGTTTTTTTGTGTTTTTTTCTCCTTCTTTTAAAAAAGTTTCTGTTTATAAGAGGAAGAGATAGAAAGAACCAAGGTTACTAACATTTTCTGGTTAAAAATTCCAAGACAGAAGAGCCATACCAACAATAAGTTTTGTGAGAAAGCAGGTTAGAAAAGACTGTTACACTTCAGTAACCATTCTCTTGACATCAATTGGCTATAATGTTGGGAGGAGATTCTTATGAAGTCCTGTCCTGCACTAGTTGGTTACATAAAACCAGAGACTACTGGGAATTGTGTGATGCTCTGCACTCCTTGGCTTCCAGACATCCCCAGCATGGGATTCTCAAAAGCACACTGCAACAACCTGGATATGTTGGTTTCATTGGAAAATAAAGATATTAATTTCATCTAGTGGTGAAGAGCCCAGATTCCATCACATATGGAAATCACCTGGAATCATTCAAGGACTGGCATTTCTATCCCATCACGTAGTCCCATTGCAGAGTGCTCCAGCTCTTAATAAATCTCTTAGCCTATATGAATTAAGAAAAAAAATTCCTCTGGTTACTTAGTAATTTAATTTGTTGGATATTTAGAGTGTGTAAATCTTGGTGATGCTGAAGAACTTTTATTTGAGAGAAGTTTTCCATAGAAAAGCTGTGTAAAAAAGTAGAACAAAATAAACACAATTGCTGCACAAAAAAAGTAAATGAACACTCTTCCTAGCAGCTGGAGCTAGAAAAGTTGTTTTGCTTGTTTTTTTGGTTTTTTTTTCCCCTTTCCTTTTCTGCCATTAAGGAGCAAATTTACTACTGATCATATAATTTCAGGTGTTGTTTTGACCCATAAGGATACTTTCTTGTGAAAGCTTTTGAATGTGATTCTCTATCATGATGAAAGAAATCATAATTTTCAAGATTTCATGGAACAGATGTCACTTGTAAAGAAATTTTAAGGGAAGTAATAGTAATAAATCAAATACTAAAAAAATCAAATCATGCAAGAATCGAGTTTCATTCACAACCATATTGTATCTATGTAACTCATTTGACATCAGCAAAGCATGCAATTTCTGATCTAGACAGCTAAACAGATGGAGAAAATGAGGCTTTCAAAGCTCTCCCTCATTTTTTCTTATTTAGAGAGTTCTATACAGACTTCACTGTCTTTGAAAATAATCCCTCAAAAAAATGCATAAGCTTCCTCTGTTAGAAATTTATCTGTAATGTCTCCCAGCTTTCAAAATCAGAAGCAACATTATGCTGACCTGTCCTGGAAAAAATTATTATTTCTTATTGGGTTATATGAAGCTTTCAACTGATATAGAGAAAAGTAACTGATAATTAAGTAAATTAAAAACACCTGATGCTTCATAATTTGCAGTCATTGGTGATAAATAATTATGCAAGGAAGAAAATGTTTTGGCTTTTTATGCAATCAGACAATAATTGGAGAGATTAATGGTTACCAAGTGTATTTTGCAAGAGTTGAGTCATTTCTGAAAACACTTGTAGCATGAAATACAATATAGCCTAAAGACTGAAGTGTACTTGGAAGACAATTACTTCAGCTTCTAAACAATCCAATATGATTTTGCTCAAACAATAGTGTCTGAAAAGGAGCATATATTACATTTGTTTTGTGCTTTAAGCTGTTGTGTTTTGGTTTTGTTTTTTTTTTTTTTTTTTGTATTTCTGTCACTTCTATTTTACATCAGTAGGAAACACGCTAAGTTTGGATGAAATATCTGCTCTTTTGATGTAAATGATGGATATAATATGATTACTTCACTCAAAGGTTGAGTCATGAAAGGATCTTTGTCTTATATGGCTTCACATAAGTGAGTCAAGGTGCATATTATATGCATGATCAAAAAGAAAGTCTGACATTTGAAGGTCAGATCAGAGAGGGCAATAACAAAAAGGAAATTATTATGCATTCTTTTACCATAGAAAAAGGGAAGTAATAAAGGTTATGTGAGAACAAAACTTTCCACTAGATTCATGATAAACTGCCATAATTACACAAGAATCAAACCACCTCAAAACCCCAAGACAGTTCCTGTGAACCATTCTTATATAGCTTTATATTTAAAATTGATCTCATGTTATCTCAAGAAGTGTATTTATATATATTAAGGTAAAGCACTGGGAAATGTGAAAATCTACATGGATAGACTTCTGTGCTTAAACTGCACTTTGAGGCATTTATTTACAGTACAATAAAACATTGTAATGTGCTGTTGTCTATAGCAAAAACAGCGAAAGTAAGCAATCAGATAACAGAAATTTGAAAGGAATCTGAGGAAGTGGTCTCATAAAATATGCAGCTTTATTCTGTGAATACTCTGTGGGAATTACTTACCAGTGCAATGAACTGGATAAGCCATAAGTCAAGAGCAGGCACTGCAATTAATCTACTTTCTTTTCCTGATTTTGTGATGACAAATGGCAGACTGGAAAGGGACTGTACTAAGAATCCAATTAGAGAATAGTTGCTGATGTGAAAACCATGGAAAAAAGGAATTTACCCTTGCAGAGACAAGGCTTTTGGAAAGACAAAGCTAAGCAGCTCCGTGACAAAATACCCCATTGTGGCCATGCTGAAGAACACAAACCTCTTTGCCCAGGTTTGCATACCTGCAAGAGTCTATACTGGTACAGTTCTCTGTGTCAGAAGCCACACAGGTGGAGTACAAACCAAGGTCGTTCCAACACACGAAATCTGACAGGTAACTGTAGGTAGTGAGCTGCATCTTAAAATTTCAAACAGAATAACGTCACGCAGAAACAGGTTACAGTCACTTCAAAACACAAAGTAATCTGTGTGCTGCAAACATGGCTGCTCAAAATATTTATGCTGAAAAGTTGGATAAAAAAATAGTTTTTATTAATCAATTTTGCCGTTGATGAAAAATATTAGGGAAAATCCCAAATTTAATTCTTAAAGGAAGGGAGGACTTTGAAGAACATTTGATACCCTTTCTTTCACCCAAGAACTTTCCAAAGACTGATCTTCGCAACTTAGTATAAAAATTTATGATGATATTAAACCAGAGAAAGCAATAGACATCACAGGGACTTCATCCCACCATCCTCTTCTGAACACTACTTTATCAAAGCTCTGAATTGTGATATGGAAGCTATTTTTCTTAAAAAAAAAAAAAAAAAAAAAAAAAAAAAAAAAAAAAGCTTGAATCCCACTGATAATTTTTGCTTCTTCTCTTTTACTGCACACAGCAACATAAAAAAGAAATATTAATGGTTATATGTTAAGGAATCACAGTGACTTGCCTAAATAAATAATTGATCATGAACTCTCTAAAAATGAAGAAGGTTTCTTTCCACCTTATCTATGCTTTTTATGGTCTTTGTATGAGGATGTATATAAGCTGTCTTTTTTAAGTAAAGAAGACCTCACCTTCCTTAAACATTCAAAAAGCCTCCTACATAATTCATTATGGTAATATATTCCATAAGGTCTTTTTTTGTTGATGAATATGACCGTTCATGAAAACAAGATCTCAGAGACTTTTTTACAGTGTTCTATGTTTCTTAGTGAAAGTCAACTAAGCTTAATAATATTTCTTTTAAAAAGTAGGTTTAAGACAAACTTCTGTTCACAGAGAATATTTTTTTCAATTATTTAACCAAAGCTAAACCTTTTACATGCTTCTTGCATGATGTGTCAATATAATATTACTACCAGGAGAAATGGCAGAAAACAATGAAGACATTATGTATGTTTCATAGCTTTAAAATGCTTTTAACCTTATTTAAAGTTTAAAAGTATTATTATGGCCTGTATATACACTATGAAATCATCTCTGAACCATGAATTTTTCTATCAATACAATGTTAAATACAAATTACAGTTAGGAATATAGATATGACATTAATTTGATCAATAAAACAGAAACATTCCACCAGCAGACATACTAAGACAAACAGAAAGTTTGCTTAAGACAACAACCCTGCAGATTTAAAGCAGATTATAAAGTGGTAAAAGTGTCGGCATTGAAATATATGTTATGAATGTTATTGCCAAAACAATTCAAGGAAATCTGTGTTTTTAGACCATCTGACACATTGTGCCCATAAATCATCATGTTGGCTTTTCGCCTACTGTTTTACTTTCATTTCTCCATTTCACTCCTGCTCCTGCCACTAAGGGCTAAACAAAGAATGTATAATATCAGGCTTTGGACTTTCACTAATCTTCACCATTTTAGGCAGGCAATTCTCTTGGGCCCATTAGTAGGCTTCTTTGACCAGATGGTGGTTTTTTGCTGTGTCTGTGTTTGCAGAGAAGGTGGTTCCAAAGTAGATAGACATCCTGATTCCCTTGTTGTTTCAAATCATAATATAAAACTGTCATTTCTGATGAGAAAGTTTTTGTTCCTGTTCATGCAAAAGTGCACTATTGCCCACAAATACCACATTATCATTTTAGTCTTAAAATAGCCTAGAAGACTTTCACAGGTTATTACATCTGATTCATAATTAAATTCAGCTGAAGTCCCTTCCTCTAGGACAATTCCACTCAGGATGTAACTTGTGGACAAAATTCTGCAAACTTACCTGTACAACAGCAATACTAAAAAAATCTGAGTAAAAATGAAGTTGTCAAAGAGCAACCTAAATGCAGGAGTTGAGTGCTATAAATAACTTGCTGTGGGAAGGCACAGGTGAAAACAAAAAAACTAAAATCATTCATAGTGGTGAGTCAAACTATAATATAAACCTATAGCGATTTCTGAAGTACAGGATGTAATTCTTAAAATGTTCAGCTTCCACTGAGATTCACATGCAACTGAAAACTCAACATTCCTAGAACTTTTGATTGACCTGGCCACACTGTCTTCAAATCAAGGCCAAAAATTTTATTATTTTCCTCATAAGCATCAAGGTAAAGGGCAATATGCTCCAAACTTGATTACAGAATTTTCTGAAGGGGTAGAATTCTCTTAAATAAAGGCTGTAAAAGTTTTATTTCAGCATTTTTCAAATACACCCAGAGGGGATGTAGAGGATTAATGAAGTTCAGATATCTATGCTTGTGAGAGCAGATGTTGCTTCTCATACTTGGAAAATCGTAAGTTTTTTATGCCAGGTAATGGGATTTTTTTCTTGAAAGAGAGTGTCCTAAAACTACAGTCCATGAAAAATCCTGGTAAATTGTACTCCAAAGAGATTGGGCACTATATCTGTGTGTTATGCACACCAGCTGGTATATTTGTTCAGTTGTAAAGATTTCAAGGAGCAAATGGGAGGACACACAACTTTACATTCTGGAGCATTCCCAAAGACATTTTTAATCCAGTGGGATATAAACTTCATGGTATTTCACCAGGAGCTACATAGTTTGTTTTGAGGTAGACAAAGGCTGAAAACATCCTAGTGAAAGTCTACAGTTTGCTTTAGCAGTTGAGAGCATCAGGCTAGAAGTTAACCTAAGGCATCCATCACTGCCAACTTCCTGAAACAACAGTGTTCTGAAACAGCAGGCTGAATAAAGAATGTTGTCACCAGTTTCCCAGACTGATCCTAGCTTATATTTATGTATTATCTCACATTCTCACCATTGATTCCCCATCAGCACACAAAGCTAAGAGAGAAGTAAAGGTGAAAGACTTGGCACTAAAATATTTTCTTTCCTACCTATGAATCAGTATGAAAATGTTGCATATCTCCCTTCTCTTTTGCAATTATTATTCAAGTCATTGGAGAGGAATTGAGACAGACAGCTACAAAGGGAAAAACTTAGGAAAGGTAAACGTTATTTAGCAGCACTGCAGAAAGCTGTCTTCACTTTAAGCAAGCTAGAATAGAAAGAGTTAAATCTTGCAGCCAGTCTTCAGACTATTTACATATTATTGACTTGGATATTTACTCTGGACACAGAGTCTTGAATTTTGAAAAAAAGTTATTTTTAGAGGGTTTAATGATCATTCTTAGAAGAATAATAGAATATGAAGTGAGATATATTCAGACATTCATGGAAATCAGATGGCATTCCAGGGACTGGAGTATGTCAAGGTGGTTTATAATCTTAGGACCTCATGAAAGTTGAATTTTTATTGAATATAGAAATGTCTTTCTGGGTTTTATTTGTTTTAGCAGCAATAGAAACACTTGAATATCACATCAAACTCATTACATAAATCACCTTTCTACACTGCATATCAATTCAAGAGACTATATTTGAAATACCCTCAAACCTGGTGTTCGCTTCAAGACAGAACACTATAAAATAACAGATATCTATTTTACCTACATGCTGCAGTGCTTGTCATCCTGTCATGTCTTTTAGCTCTTGTGACTGAACTACTCAGTTTTTAAGGCAATGATTTGGAGCATGGCATTTCTAACACTGCCAAAAATTACTTTTGCTGCTAATTTGTTGCTGAGTTTCAAGGATAACTGAAATATTCCATGAATTTTGTTTATTTCACGCTGAACTTTGCCTGTGAACTAACTGCACCATAATTATCAAATACATGGGAACATTCACAACTCTTTGTGGCTCTGCTTCTGTCTTAGGTGATCTCAGAAGTGAAATGATGTGTTCCCTCTCTACTTTCTTTTGTTTTTTAACCAGAGAATTCCTAATTTAAAGAGCATTGGCTGGTTCTAACAATGCACACTGAACAATGCTGCAGTGCTGTGCTTTACCCATGAAGAAAACATATACATTTTTCTCTTCCTTGTAATTTTATTTTTCACTCTTACCAAAGATGCGTGATAGCAAACATGTAAACACATCCATATTTTCATTTATTTGCAGTAAAAGTTTGCTTACTCCACATTTAATTACACAGAACTCACTGATTAAAAGAAATCCCACTGTCTTATTTCTGTCACTTTGATATATTACTCCAATTCCAACGGAAGATTTCTTCTGGCTCACACTTTTGGTTAGTGTTTTCATAAATACCTTCCTTGGGCAATTCATTCTATTAGGAATGTGTATGACATTGGAATTTTTTTTCCCTTCAGACTAGAGTTGCTATGATTTATGGACCTGATCCTGTCCTGTAAAGTAGATAAAAAAGACCCTTTTGAACTAGATTCACCATGATGTTATGCCAGATTTTCTGAGGAAGTGACTCTATTACATGGAAACTGCTTGTGAAAAAGCTGCCGTAGTCCTATAGCTACAAAGGTGAAGTAAACAAAGGTCAAACCTTTTCACAGTATTATTCCTATTCCTAGGGCTGTTTTCTTTTGGTTTTGATGAATGGTCTTAATTTTCATTTTTCATCTTCAGCAAATGAAATTGTGTACAGTATGGATATGTACTTTAAAAAGAAATAAACCTAGTCTCGGATACTATAAAAGAAGACTTGCATACAATATTATAGCTAATAGTCGATTTTTACTACAACAGAAAATCCACACAGATGTTTGTTCCCATTTTGAGATTTAAAAAAAGGAGGAATAAAAAGTTATATTTAAACTGTAAAAATATATATTTTTTTATATCTTCGGATGGCTATCTCCTTGCTTCCTTTTTTTATTTTTTTCAGGTCTTGTGGAATCATAGAACCATAGAATTGGCTTGGAAGAGGTTTGAAGAGATCCTCACATCCAGTCTTTAATGCAGAATAGTCAACACTGAATGGAGCCGATTGCTTCGTAGGGCTGTAAAAACCTGCAAGGAGAGATATTCTACAGTCTGTCTCTGAGCTGCACATGCTAATGGTCAATTAAGCACAAGGTGGACAAATTACTTTCCCCTTATGTCAATTCAGAACCTCACAGACAGTTTCAATAAATGACAACTGACAGTGTTTCATTCTGTTGGGAGAGTATTTCTTCTACTAGCTCTACATGGGCAACTCCGTAATTTTGTTTTGGTTTGTGTTTGGTTGGTTGGTTTAATGTGCTATATCTTGACATTGCATGTTGATTGGGAGTCCAGGATTTAAACCAGAATTATAATAGGTGCAAGATATAAACTAAAACGTAGCAGAAAAATATACAATAAATAAAGTGATGAATGATTCAAAGGGGCCCAGCGATTCCCCAGAACTATATTGAGTCACTGCAAGGATTTTCAGGGGTATAGAAAAGTTGACTTCTTTCAGATGACGAATGATAAATTCCTGAAGGAGGGATGTCACTTTATCATCCCTCATGGTACTTAATCCCACATGACAAAAGCTGCATGGTTTATATTGCAACCACAACAGAAAAACTCAGTTGTGCTGTAGCTGTCCTGTAGTTATAATGTGGCTGAGCGTCAGGACTGTGGCTGAGTACACACACAGTGCGTTTAGTCAGGAGTCCAGGAACTCCCTCACTCCTCCTTCTGCACAGATGAACCAGAGGAGTGACTGGAGAGACGGGTTTAAATGAATTCTTGTCAGCCTTCATGTGGCAACCTTGGACTATTATGGACTTGGAGATTCTCCCAGGTAGCTCATGATGTGCCTAAACAAATTAGTAAACATTATCTGCATGCCTAAACTATTAATTAGTATTCTAAATGGAGAATCTGGTTATCCCAAGGGGTCCCCAACAAGGTGGTTGCTGTTTCGAAGTAGACTGGGCTGTAGGCAAATAGGACACACTTAACTGTCAGTTGAGACTGTTCCTGAAATGCAGAATATTCAGATAGGTCAATGCTTTGCTTTCTAAACTCCTTCTCAAGGAGGAGCCCAGGCTGGATCAAGCCTTAGTCCCACACTTTGCAAAAGGTTTATGTCTGAAGGATTATACAGGTGTAATTCTACTTTCATACAATTTGACCTTCAGGATTAGGGATGTCAAACTTAATATATTTATATAAATACAAATATTTATTATGATAGTGATTAAACAAAAATATCTTAATCAGAATTATTTACTAAACAGCATAGAAGCTATAACTACTATAATATAGTATAGGACACTCTTTCTATATTGATGCAATTATAGTAGAGCAATTGCTTAAAAGCTGGCAAAACTAATTATTAAATACAGATTGATGTTACTTATAGCCACTACTGTGGGCAAATTTCTTTGGCTCAGCCACCTTGAGGAGTGCCCCTATTCAAGCAGGAAATCTTCACACAAATCCCAAGAAGGGGTATGGTAGAAGACCCTGCTGTTAAAAAGTGGAACTTTACACTATATACTTTATAGTATAAAGTGAATGACTGTCAGTCACGTCTCCAGGCCATCTGTGTCAGCTCAGCAGGTTTAGATAAGTTAATGGCAGTACCACTTGTTCGTTCCTTTTTCTTGGCATTTTCCAGTTCTACCAAGCCTTTGCCTCACTGTCAGGATGTTTAACTTTGGAAGTGATAAGTCAAACTGGTTTCAGCACTCTTCAACATCAAAAACTGCATGACACCCTCTTTTCCATTTCTCCCTGGCAGATTTGCAAATAGAGAGGACATTGTTTGAGTTGGTGTATCCCATTCTAGGCAGAGCATCCTGCTACAGGTACCCAAGATGAAAGTGGGCCTAGAACAAAGACAAGCAGTTTATACTAAAAAAATCACTTGGACAAATATTTTATACTACTACTACAGCCCTAGTCAACTGCTTGTTATGCCTATGGCTATGCTTAGAGCCTGATATCTTAGCACAATTACAAAACCCAAAGGGAAAATTTGATTTTTTTTTTTAAATTTCCCCTTATTCAGTTCACTGTTTCAGGGCATTCTTAACAATCACATGGAGCTGGATGGCTATGGCAGCTCTTTATAACAGAAACATTTATTGCAGTCTGATATTGTTCATGTTTCTTGAAATGACATCTTCACCACAAACATTCACAACAGCTGGGATATACAAAACACAAATAATTGCATTGTCAGTGACATATCACCATCTAACAGAACAGATGAAATCCCAGTTTGGAAGGGGGTGGGGGATATTTACATGTACAAATAAATTCCAAGAGGATTGAAACATGGCAGACATAATATTGGAAGAAATCGTCATCCTATACAGTTGATTGGAAGACAGTCTTTTAAAGCTTTTGAACTGGAACTTTGAAAAACAAAGATGATTTATAGTGTACATTCTGACAATCCAAAATCAATCAGTATTGAGTAAAGCTATAATGTATTTGATAAGACAACTAAAATGTGCAGACACAGATTTTTAGAAACATAATAAAGAAAATTAGGTTATAGGGACATGATGTTTTCTATGGTTAAGTTGAGCTACTTAAAATATTTAAAAGAATAATGTTAAAAGCAATATAATGTACGTGACAAAAGAGGTTTACATATTAGTTAAAAGTCTTCCGATGAATGATGCTACAGAAATCTGTTCAAGAAAAAAAAATTGGAATATTAAAGAAAAGTTTAGTTGTTATAGGTAGGAATATACCTTATAAATTAATTTTTCAATATTCCATAAAGAAATAAAGCATCCACACATTTTGGGAAGACTGAGCTGGGAGAGCTTTCCTTCTCTTTTTGAATGTCTGCATTGGAGGAAAATCTATTTTAACATCCTTTTTCATGCCTCCTGTCCCCCTCCATCCATAACTATTGAAATTTAGAGATGTGTTCCTGTCAACTCTAACACATTTTTGTTTTAATGGAATCAACTAAAGGAAAATAGAAACTAGCAACAAAATTTTAAGTTATGATGTCAAGAAAAGAAACTTCATTAACAGAGTTTTGATTATTTAATATAATTTTTTTAAAGATAGGAAAGAAAAATCATGTGTTAGTCAATCAGAATAGAGAATGCAATGATGGACATGTAAAATTTATGTTCTAAGATAAAGCATTCCATTATATCAAGAGAAAGAAGAGATCACAGAATGATGACATTTCCTAATTTTCAGCACTTAACCGCAGTCTGTATTTCTAAATATTACTACTACAAGAAGTGAGTTTTTAATATGCTTTTACAATTTCTTAAGTTGCTATGGAGAAAATATGATTCTTTTCCTAATCATAGACATCATCTAGACAGCCTTGTGATTCACTAACATGGTTGAGCTTGTATGTTTTTTTCCTGTGGACCTGATGGTGGAATCTGATAGCCTTAGCTGGTGGTTACCCTCCGTGGGAACCAGTAAGGAATGAAATGACTGCAAAAGTTTCTTGACAAGAAAATAAAGCAGATCAAGTGCTGATTATTATTTACCCTTAGAAAGGCAACCATGAAGCCAGAACATCAAACTGATGCTATCTAGAATCAGTCTATTGATTAGGACTGTAAAAGCACCACGACCCAGGAACAGCCTCATGTTCACTGCACCAATGCAATTGTGTGACAACAATTACATAGAGGAAGGAGTAGCACAGAATTTAAATTTTCTTATTGATAGCTATTAATGCTCAAAATAATAATAGTTTATTTAACAATTGCCTTTTTTTTAACTTTAAAAATAATAACATTTTCATACAATCTTCTTTCCAGTGACACAGAAATAAATTCCTTGCTGAACATAATCAAAATCACTTTGCCAAACAAAACCTTCAATTAAATTCAAATTAAATAGCTCTTCTGTAAGACGTAAAGATTGATCAGACTCTGCTATCCAAAGGCTTATACATCCAGCAGGCTCTTTCCTTGAACTAAGAAAATAAATTTTCATAAACACCACAATTAAATCAGTTCCCTAAAAACCTCATGCCAATTACTATCAGAACACCTAATATATGCAGTTCTAGTTAACGCAAGCATATCTAGACCATTCCAGTAGTGGAGAGGAGTGTACTCCAGCAGTCACTGACTCACAGTTGTTCTCCCCAAGCTTGAATTTGTCTTTCTGTTCCATTCAAACAGCTGGTAACTAAGTCCATCTGTTTCTTGCCCTGGCTCCACATGACACCTTCTGTTAAACCCCATGTAAATGACTTAATTTCATGCCTACTGTTTTTATTTTTGTCATGAATCAAGAAAAAAATAAAGTGCAAATAAACCATAAAGTCTTACAATTTTCTTGCAATCAAGAAAGTTTTCGACCACATTTTCAGCTCTTTCTACACAGAATCACAATTGGTTTTTTTTTTTTTTTTTTTGAATTTAGCTCAGTTTAGATTTAATCCTGTGCAAACCCAGAACTTTTTACAGAAGCCAGCACCAGATTTTTGTTCTGGCCTTTATTAACACCAGCTCTCCTTCTTTTAGGGGACAAGTATCAGCTAATTAGTCACATCCCTCAAGCTCACTCTATCTTTCCTATGCAGTTCATGACAAAATTCTGACTTAATTATTTTAGCAAATTTTTATTTTGATGATGGATGTCTGTGACACCCAGATGATTAATTCTTCACTGTAACAGCAAAAAAAATTGAGGACATTTGGTCTGTCAGTGTGAGACATAGCTCTAAATGTCCTTCTATTTGCACTATGACAAAATTGTTAACTTGAGACCAGATGCTTTGTAATAGTGTAGTGAAATGTCATTTATTGCAAATACTAACAAGATGATGGTATTACAGTTTGTTGTGTAATGGAGCATTAACTTTTGAAATATCCTAAATCAAATTGGTTCTCTGATGAGTTGCATTTTCACATGGAACACCAATGATTAAGTATATTCAACATGGACAAATAAAGAGATCTGTTAGAGATTAACCGGAATTTTACACTGGGAGGACCAAAACCCTGACAGCATAGTTTGAAATCATATTTGCTTGTACTTATCTTTCTCTGTATTGTCCAGCCAGCCAGCATCCTGCTGCATTGTTCTCTGTGGTAATTGGTGGGGAAAGAGGAGAAAAAAGAATAGATTTTACTGTTTCTTTCTGGTGCTCTCTCAGTTATTGAAAAAAAAAAAAAAAAAAAAAGTGTAATCCTGCTTCCTCAAAAAATATGAACAAACATGATATGGTTTCCAATGCTACTTTTCCAGACACGCCTGTGAGTTTAGGAATCTCATCCTTTAACCCCCTCCTAGCACAAATTACTTTATTTTTCCTTTTGTTTGTTTTTTTCATAATACATGCAGGAAAACGTGTCAGCAAATTAAAATTTCTCTTCTTTATCACTCCTCAGAAATCATTCTCTTTCACACCTCATGAGAAGCTTTTGCTCCAGCTTGTTTTTCCCACTGTTTTACTCCACGTCCAGTTTCACTGCTTCTCCCATTTAGCCTAAATGTAAGATGTGTGGCATACCTATCACTGTTAACATGATCTGAAAAAATTACAGGCTAAAAAAAGTAAAAAGAGGTCTCCTGTTCAGCCAAGTGGATGTTGTGAGTCCAAGTCAGAGTTCCTCCAGTAAGAATAGGAGGAGTAACTCCAGCTGTGAATTATTTTGAGAATCTAAAACTAATATTGAAACTACCAAGTCTCTTCAGCTATGCCTAAACTACAGGACTAGTAAAGTCTCTCAATGTCCACCTTTAGCTGTGAAATCCAGTAGCATCATGGTTCAAAACATGTACACATGCACCAATACATGCCTTGCATCCCAACCTGATTTCCATCTGAAGAAAAAAATCCATCAAAAAATCATATCATTAAATAATGTTGCTTTTCTGTTATAAACCTCATTTAGTAACACATTTGACAAGAAACAGAGCATAGCACAGAGAATTTGTCCTGCAGTCTTTGTCTTGACAAGTTAATTTCCACTACTCCTGCTATTTTTTTCTTCTAACTGCCACTTGCAGTTTACTGCCACTATCATAACAAATGTTAGTTGTGCTAGATTTTGTTTACACAGATATAAGCAGCTGCTTTTAGTATATGGTTAAGAAAAGGGTATCTTTCAGTTTACGTGCAACAATTAACTATACATAGAATTAATTCAAAGGAAAGAAGAATTAAAAAAAAAAAAAAAAAAAAAAAAGGAAGACTACAATAGCAATTTGAATATTTGAGTATCTTATTTATAACTTACCAAAGTAACCACGGCTGTAAAAATGAAGCCAGATACTGCCGAAATTTTTCAGATTACCTTCTGTACTTTCAATAAGAAAACACTGGATATGAAATTAAAAATATTTTCTACATAGAAAATTTTTCTTACTATTGCTTTGTAAGACGTGATTCCACTTGTGACATCTTGCAAATTGCCTGTGAATTTAAATTAAGGAAAAAAAAAGATATAGATATTTTTCAAGATATTCCAAGGTCAATGAATATTTAATATATTCTGACATAGGAATAATATAGAGTACAGTACTATGTACCATTGTATACAGTAGTATAAACATAGTATAAATTTAACATGAGAAAATCTGTATAAAAAGTACTCCTCACAACATCCAGTATCTTCACCTCTGCAAGGACACAAGAGAGCAGTAAAACCTACCTGACCTTTTACTTTTCAGTGAAAAAAGCCACCTTAGAGGACTGAAGAAAGGTATTTCCTTTCACTTGAATCCTTCTAAACTGACTTAGATGTAAAGGGTTTAACTGTTTACAGGAGAACCTTCTTAGGATGCAAGTAATGATGTCTGCTTTCATACTCACAGTCTTATTGTGGTATTTCAGCAGAGAAATACTGAATTTTCCTTCTGAAAGCTAATCTGTTACACAGAAGGAAGAGAAAGAGGCATGGGAAGGCAGAGGAAAGAAAGGTGTTTACAATCACAGCTGAAAGTCATGGTGGCTTCTGGGGCCAGACATGAATGTGTGTCACTCTGAGTCCATAATGAGCCAGCTGCCTCCCAAAGAGAAAGGGTGGTAGCTCTGTGAAGGGCCAGGTCTTCCCTTGCCTACAATAATATGAACTAGAGAAGAGGCAGGAGATAGAAATCTATACTTTTTTTCTGAGTTTGTTCACAGTAGGACCCCCACAACACATATCCATCATACTCCATCTTACATTCAAACTTCCGTCATATTATAAGGCATGCCTATTCACCAGTGTTTAGCTTCCAAATAAATACTTTTTGAATTAAATTTTTATCCAGAATAAAAACCCATAAATCACAATGTTTAGTTTATTCTTATTTAGAATGTGTGCTTTAATCATGCCTTTAGATGTTACCTTGTAGAGGTGTTTTACCTTGATCGAAAACCGTGTCCCATTCTGAATGCATAGGGGGTATTTTACTCTCTTACTCACATGCATTTTTGTTTTCAAATGAGACAAAACGTTAGTGTGACAGTTTACTCTCTAGCATCCATCACATTTCTCAGATTATGGTCTATTGCCATATCTTCATTTTCCTTCATGACAAATTCTGACTTTCTGATATGTTCCACAGGGAGCACCTTTATGGTTTCTGTAGGAGTAGCTGCCTGATAAAAAGGTATTCCCTATCAGCAACTGGCAGCTGACAGAATGAACTGTGCAGATGATAATGCTTAGCTTTATAAAAGAGGGATAGATGTTCAGAACCATTTTCTATTTTTCCCAAGACTTCTAAAGATAACAATATACAGGTTAACTGATGCAATTATAGACCATAATTTTCACTAATAACGGTCTAAGAAATCAGGCTGCTCTCCTCACTCTTCTTATCACTTGTCTGGAAACTGTTTACTCCTAATAATAAGGTTCTTACAGGCCCCTGTCCCTCCCCATGAGGATAACAAGGTAAAGTGACTTCTGTACACCCAACGATCTTTGCACAGACAACCAGTTTTGCCACAATGCACCCATCTTGCTCTAAACACAGATTTGGCTCATTTCCTTATAATCCAGTAGTAAGACAGTCACAAAACCATCCCTGCACCCCCTCACTGATCTCATCTTGTCCACATTGCTGAAGCACAGGACATGAGCAACATGCTTCAGCAATCTGGCAGGAGAGAAGGCAGGAGACAGCACTCTGAAGTGTGAGGGAGCTCCATAGCTATAAAAAGGTACAAGTACAAGTTTGTACATTTCATTGGAAGGTGAGACTGAGACACGTGCTTCTGAATATAGGGCAATTTGGCGACTTTGTTTTGTTTTGTTTTGTTTTGTTTTTTCCTAGTGCCCTCAACACACAGGCCAAAATGCACCCATTCATCGCCTCTGATTTATGGAGTATTGCCATATATTGGTAAAGATTAAAGATAGTCTGCAAGCACTAATATAGAAAGAGATTTTTGGTTTTCTGAGCTTTGTGAACGACTGACTTTCTGAACACAAGATTCTTCAGCATAAGCACCAAGTGCCCCAATGAAATGAACTTGGTTGCTGTTCATGGATGTTGGTAAGTACATTCAGAGTGGAAGAGTAATGACCTGAGAATTCCTTCAGAAGTGGTTATAAGGATTTTAAACTAAGTTATAAAAATTATACAAAAAATTTATTATGACATCATATTAACTGCGACCTTTTAACTGTCTCGATTTCAAGTCCTTTTAATAAAGCATCAGCACTCCTAGAATCACATTTATGTTAGCAGATGCTTACATTCTCATCACCTCCCTTTGCACTTTTTCAGGTCCCCAGTTTATGCCATGTGGAATATATACAAGTAAGCAAGACTAAGTTGTTTTAATTAAAAATATATTATTACTACTAAATTTTGTGTACCATGGTATGTCTCACAGACAGTAAACAGGATAAGAAGTGTCAGTCCCACTGTGCAATAAGAGAACTTATGATTCAAGAGATTAAAACTTTACTCTGCAGAGTTAAAAATGAAAGAACTTCCTTTCCAAATATGTAAAGAACAGAAAGAGTATAAGAGGTTTTATCAGCATCTCACTGTGAATTGCTGAGTATAACCTAGACTATTTGAGGAATTCCTCTTAATTAAGTACAGTTTCTAAAATACTGTAGTAAGAATTCAATCTTTCAAAAATTTTAATACAGTTGTTTAAATTTTATGGGTTTCAATTTTGTTTTCAGTTTTAATTTTTGTTTTCAAGTTGACGTTTCTCTAATACAATAGGAAAAAAATTATAGAAAAACAGTTTAATAACCTTCTAATTGCATAATGCACCACCATCACTTGCTTTGTGAGGTCATAAGGTAATTAAGCATTTCTGAGACAACCAGCAGACTGGAAACAATCTCTGTTCAAATTACTTCTTGACTGTCAGGACACTAATTGTCTTCCTTCTTTAAGGTCTGCTCAAAATCCAAGAAGTCAGAAATGAACTCAGAAACTGGTCTCATTTTTCCAAGGATAAAACGATTTCTGATTCATTGCCTATTCTATAACCGATAAATGGAAGTTCACAGCATGAATAAGGGGAAAACCAGAGCAAAAAAAAAAAGAATTATTTGACTTACAGAGAAGTTAATGAATAGTAATAAAAAACTGAGTGAGCCACTTGAAGTCAAAGACAAGAAGGGAATAATGGTATTTGCATTCTGTATTATAGGTAGGATGAAAACCGATGACACAAACAGACTTGCTATCCCGTTTAATTTGTTCCATACAAGCACGATGGTGTATTTTTCAGCCCATATGGATCAAATTTAAATTCCACCATTTTTGTACAAGAAAGAATTCCATTAATTTCTTTTTTATTTTAAAAAATAAAGCATTCTCAGATTTTATGTAATATAATTCATATATGCAGTACTCATACGCCTTTGATCCCATAAAATGGTCCCCAAAGCAGTATTCTTTCACCCAGTGTGCAAGAGCAAGTCAATGCACTGATTCAAAACCTTTGATTTTATTATCATTCTTCAGAATAGGCTGAAAGGCATCTAACAAAGCTGGCACCTCTTTTAAGAAAGGAAAGCCCAGTCTTCTATATGAAAGGAAGGTAACAAAGAATGATATATATATCAGTAACAAAGAAGGATATAAACAGGTGGTTTGTTAATCATGATTCTATAACAAAATTCTTAATATGCACGTGGAGGTCTTGTTACAGTTCATTACACTATCATTTACATATATAAATTTCCCCATGAATGTGTTTTTGGGTCATCTTAGGTAACTTGAGGTATAGTTTCCATCCTATCAACTACCACTGTGTTATTAATTAACTTTATACTGTATTAGCGTTTCTGCTTCAATCTGTTTAAACGAGTGATGTTCAAACAAATAAGGATTTATAGTATTCTCTTTCTCAAGCCTCTTACTTTCATTCTGTTCCTGGGGTCTTCTCATTGCTCCATTACTCCAGTATCCCTTTATGATGGTTTCAATGCTGTTTTAGAATTACTGAGATTTTTTTTCTTCATCTAATGCCAGCAATGTCATGAAATTCAAAAAAAACCCAAATATTTTTATTTAAACTCATCCTAACAGAAAAAAAAAAAGTGCTATAAAGCATCAGGAATTAAAGATAATGAATAAATTCTAGCAGACCCCAATTGTTTTTAATACACTCATTGTCCAGGAATAATCTCTCATTTTGGCTTTGTTACAGTTAATTTCTCAAATTTCTGCACATAAAAGACCATGTTTTTCTTTGAATTACTAGGTAGCCTTTTAAAGAAGCCTAACAAAGAGATCAGCCTCAGACATAGCCTCACAACAGCACTTAGCAAATACTTAGTTTCAAGAAAATGTTTATTCTGGAATTAGCAGAAACGCTAATTCCATATTCTGCAGAATATGGAATTCAATACATTCTTAAATTAGCAGTTATTTAAATTCCTGCCTCTGCTAGAACTAGTGGTAAAAAACAATGTAACTAGTACAATGAAATATGCACAGTAAAGAAAAACTGACAGCAAACTATGGATAATGCAGCATTGTAACTGAAGGTATTGTATGTGCTTCTCTTTCAGAAGGCACCATTGTCTCTCATATGCATACTTTAAATAAAGCAAGTGGTAATAAAAGCTAGAGAAAGATGAAGGAGAAAAACTTAAAGCTCAAAAAGAACACAAACTGTCAAAGTAAGGTACTCTGAAGCATTCTGTAAGTAGGTTCCCAGGTTGCCTTGACACACAGCATTAAAATTAAAACCATTTTTATATCTTAGCCATGAATGTCAATCCTTGCCATAACATAATTTAGGGATGCAATACTTCTATGTAATAGACTTCAGTGCTTGGTCCTGGATGTAGTATCTTTTGGCATAACATAAAGGTCTGACGTGTTCAATACTGTCAGGAAATTGTTCTGAGTTTCAGAACAATTCAGAAGTTCTGAGTTTCAAGAGGAAAGAGGGCATCTAGACAAGACTGAGGACATCAACCCTCACTGGCTGAAAGTGCACCTTTCTTCTGTCAGACTTTACAAGTTCACCTGTAGTACTGCAGCATCTCTTTCTAGATCTTACACAATCCTGTACATGATGGCTCAGGTGATCCCTCTTTCACCCTACTGTCCTCAGCCTCCTGTAATTCAGTGTGCAGCTATGATTCTGATACTACTGGTACCAAAGCAGCTACAGGGTTCTCACTCAGTTCTTCAGGGAAAACTAAATATAGAATAAATTTAAAGGAACATATATCAAACATACCAGCAACACTGAAGAACAATGACCTAATGACTTTAAAGCCCAAGCCTTTTGGTACAAGAAAAACTTGAGAAATTAAAGGTGAACTTCAAAAATTCATGTAGGAGTACTGTGATAAACTTGAAGACATTTTCACATGGGTTGCTGTTGAATTCTTATTAAGAACAAAAAAACTAACAATTTCTATTCTTAAAAACAGAATTATAAATATATTTTCCTTATTACCCATCTGGGTTACAATTATTAAGATAGTAATATTTCACAATAAAATAGCAGAGTGACAGAGAATAACTGCTCCTGAACTCAATTGTATTTTTCAGTATTTTGCACAGAGATTCTACACACAGAAAGAGAGGCTACCCCCGTCTTAGGGAGCCTCAGTGTCTGAAACAAAGTAATTTCTCTCTACATTCCTTCACAAATAACATGCATAGAGGTACATGAGTTTTCCTCAGCTGTCTCAATCATGATTCCTTTGCAGATTCACAACCTATTTTTATAAACTGTCAGAAAAATAATCATTTTCCACCCATGTGCAGTTTTCTTTATTTCCCACCAGCCTACCCTATGCCTTCACTTTTGTATTCCCTTCTAGTTTCTTTTGTTGATCGCCCTTTTCTTTCAGATAGCTTTTTATAACTTTTCAAAGGCCTCCCTCCCATTGTCCCTTGCTCATACCTTGCTCTGCTGAAAAATCTGCAGCAGTAAGCCTTTTTTTTAAAAAAAGTGACAAGAGATGCTGCTGATTCAGTGCAGCGAAGGCATGTGATACAATGAGAGCAGTGGGTGGTTTTACAGCTTGTGTCAAAATATGGGCTGGCCTTAGTTTTCTTGTAAATTTGTTTAAATGACTGGGTTTGATTCTTTGTAGAAGGAGAAGCCAAGCTCAGAATAAAGTTTTTGATGATTTGGGAGAATTTTTGTCTATCTACTATTCTGCATTTTTTCTCATAGGATTCTTACAAAATATCCTGTCTCATGAAGTTGGAGATAGCCACATTCTATGAGGACTAGCTTTTTCAAATTCTTTTGACGAGTAGATTTGCTACTGTTTTATAGAGCAATCCAATGATGAATTTCAATCTTGCTATATAAGGAATGTCCACTTTGAAAGAAAAACAAACAAACAAATCACAACTAAACATCAATGCCATAAATGAAAAAAAAAATCATAATGGGTTGGAATTTTTGAAATTACACTGCCACAGAAACTGCAGGTGAACATCCATTATACCTTCATGGACTAGATTTACACGCTTCAGTATTTTTAGGCAATGCATTCTGTCACTTCTATGCACATTGTTACATCTCCCTAGCTGTCATTGCAACTACACTTGGACTGTCATAGCCCTCAGTACCTCAGTAGCCATTTTTTTCTTTTTTTTTTTTTCTTTTTTTTTTTTCCCTGAAAAATAGTTCTGCAGAGGAACAGTGAAGAACAGTAGAAAGATCTTTCTCTTACCCATCTAGCCCTGTATCTATATGCTGAAAAATTGGAAAGAAATAGAAGAAACAAAACCATTACACTTCTAGGCTAAGAATTTAACATTACTAATTATTTAAGCAGAAGGAGTACCTATAAAGAGTATTAATCTGAACTGTAGAATTCTTGAAGTATTTTGAACAGTCCAATAAGAGATGCACCTACTGAGAGAAAATCTGAATAGAGGCCAACGTTTTTTAGGCATTAAATCTTCAGTTAATATAAATCCCAAGTTCTCAGCTAATCTCTTCTTCAACTGCTTTAAAGCTCAGAACCACAAAAAATATGCCAAAGAGTTACAATTCACCACAGACAAGTCACTGGGCATGACTTGATTGTGCCCCTTCCTAATCCATGGCAAATGCAATGTTCCTAGAAGAGAAATTTGTGATAAAAGAGCATTACCATAGATATTTCTGTTTCCCAGTGGGTGAGTGTGTGTGTTTGAACTGTGCTCATGGTTTAGGTGAAATAGATTGTATCAAATACCTTATTGATATGAGCAATATTTATTTACACCTTGGTTTGCATCAGGTAGGATGCAGTTTAAATGATCATTATATAAGGTCACATTTTTAATAAAAGTGTCAAAACAGAATTTTATTAGACTCACTAGGAAAATTCTCCTATGTAAACAAAACCCAGTGCCTTTCTGTTGCCTTCTTGGCCAGCAGCCCTTTGAGAACAAAGCAAAAATGAACAGAAGTCACTTGTGAACTTCATTCTTTCATAATCTGTGATTATATTTCATGGCCTGAGTGCAAAAGTTCATATGAGACTTCCTGTCTGACCCCATTTCAATTTTTCAAAAACATTGGGGTTTATACTTTTTCTTTTTTTTTTTTTTTTCACATAGGGGATGAATTGTCTGTCCTGTATAAAATGACTGTTGTTTCAGCATTTTCTAATGCCTGCTATCTAACTTTGGTGTTATAATAATCCTACTTTGATCTTTGCTGCACTGTAGGAAGCTGAAAATCAGAAGCTGAAATCTGGCCCTAAGGAAGCATGTCTTTTATTATGAACAGGATCACCATCAGATCCTGCTTTGCCAGTCCTTTTTTAACTTGGTCAGAAGTATGACGAAAGAAAACAAAACCAGCTTGTTTTAGGCTCTTTTTTAAATTCATAGTACTTATAATATCTTTTTCTCCTTACCGCTGATGAGCTATTATCCTGTGAAATTCACAATTTATGAACATCAATATAAATGTATTATCATGGTTTCAAATAACCTCATTAGGTTGGCAGCATAGTTACAAATAACAGTTCTACTCCTCATAGGAGCAATCTAACTGTTTATTTCACAGGAAGTTAATGACCTTAACTCATCAAAACATTTTTTCACTATAATAAGAGGTATGAAAAAGGGAATTAATTATTTTTACTTCAAAATATATTTAACCCCCTTTCCTGCAATGTCTTAGTTGCACTGTATGTGGGTGGGCTTTTTTTCTTGTTGTCTATTAAATTATTTAGTTTAGAAAATCCTATATCTTCTTTTTGTTCTATATAAAAGCTAACAAGTGGGGATTTTAAATAAGCAGTATGTTTTTAATGATTGACAATTTAAGTCTGTGGGTGAAAGGGCTACAGTTGAAAAGTACCAGTACATAGAAGATAAAGTGATTATCCCAGATTTATTTTGAGACTTAGGTGTCTAAATCAGAGAGAAAAAAAAAAAAAAAAAAAAAAAAAGCAGATCCAATTTATTGGAGCAATGCTTGAGAGAGGGAAGCAGTTGAAGAAGAAACAGAGGAGGAAAGAAAAGAACTGGCTAATAATAAAGAGAGTAGAAAACAAAATATTCCCAAACATTCCTCTTTGTTACATCTTTGCAGCTTAGCAGGATATGACATAAAAGGTATGTGAGAACACAAAGTGAAACATATTGGCTGAAGAATGAGAATGTATTTATTATGCAAGTTTTAATTTATCATATTAAAATGTATTTCAGTGGGACCCTCACGTTGTGCCCTTGAAGTGTCGTATCCTGCCAGAAGAGTTGCCACTCAAAATATAGGTCAATAGTTGCCACTATATCTATATATTTGTTGCCACTCAAAATATAGGTGTTAATTTAACTTCTCATGTGGTTAATCTACTTTTTGTAGCTACGATAATGCTACCAAGAAGGATTTAATATTTACTGTAACAGTTAAAGTATAAAATAAGGTTTCTTTTTTTTTCTTTTTTTCCTCTCATAACATCAGTGGAAAGGTCTCACATTCATGTCAGAGATGTTTCATATACTTATTATCACTCAAGTACTTTTGAGAATCTGCCATTTCATGGAACAAGTCTTTTGTCCTTGTACAGAAACACTGTACAATATACCAGTGTACTTTCATCAGCAATCATTTGTTGTTAAAACCTGATTCTTACTAGATATCTTACTGTAATTTGACTTCTTCTAAAATAAATCTCCTTTCTGGAAGTTCTTGTGAATAATTTTAATAAATAACCTAATTGCCAAAGTAAATAATCCATCTTTAACATGAGAACTGCTTACCATTATAATATAGGTAACAGGAAAACAGTTCAGTGGGGAAAAATTTCCCTACATGATTTTATCACTTTGTGAAAACACAGTGCCCCAGTTTTCCTAGTGTCTACAGTATAACACTGATGATCTCCTTAATCTTGCAAAATAACAATAAACAAGTAACTCTGAATGAAACTCGAGATTCTGAGTATTTAATTAATTTTCCTCTTTTCAAATACATGCTCTGACAATGTACGACATGATGTGTGACAATGTCTATCTCCCTCCTGAAGTGTAACAAGGAGTTAAGAAATCAACATTTTCTTCTGTTATTTCTGCCTCTCTCAGGCAATGAGAACACCAAAAGAGAGTCAAATAAGCACATCAAAACAGAAAGTGTAAACATTTGGGAAAATTTCCCTTTTTTTACTTTCTTTCACTTTCCTACACTGATGTTCTTTCCTGACATTTATGCTATGCTATTACTCACAGAACAATTATTTTGCAAACGTATCTTCCATGAGATTAACGTTATAACTTTTATTCTTACGTACCCTTAAAAATGTCTCTATTTCTCAATTGCACTTTTTCTTATTTTCTCTTACTAAAACACCTTAGTTGAACTTCCCATTTGCAGAGTTTTAAGAAAAATCAAGATGAAATTTAATAAAATCTTGTTGCATTATCTTGTGTATTTATTCTCATCTTCATTAGAGGCTGGAATTTAAATATGAGAACACTTTCTGTTCCAATATTAAGTGATGCTGGGAAACACAGAAGACTGACCAAGACCTAAAAAAACTGTTATTACACTTAGCAGCAATCAAAAAATGCTAATTTTAGTAATGCGGCCAAAAATATTATGATATGAATGTACTTAGTAATGGACTCTATTATATGCCTTTTATTCCAGTAATATTCTTCCTTAGAATGTGTCAATTTTCTAGGATCATAACTTAAAAACTAATGGCTTACTAATATGTTGCTGAGTTTAGAAAGAATTGCATTTTCAGGGGGCAGATATCCTGAAATGCTACTTTCTTCCCCTTTTTACTATAATAAGCATATGCCGTGCTAGTTTCTTCAGTAGACGGAAGTTTAAATTCATGTAGCATGTCATATTGCCACTTGGGTAATCTTCAAGGTATAGAGGTGTGTTTGAGAAGAAGTAAACAAAATGAATGTTCTCATTGGAACAGTGAAATATCCACAGGAGAAGCCTCGAGAGATCTCCAAGGTTTTATCTTTCAGCATTATATTCACAGGTACCCATTTAAAAATCTATTTCTCCACAAAATGGGTTGGATTGCCTAGTCAGGTTGTGTTTGTACATATACTTGTGTTGTTTCCAATGAAAACTAAATATACCACAACTTTGGAAATGAGAAACAGAAGTGATTTCAGCCCTGTAATTTTCTGATAGCTTTTGATGTAAGCTTTTCAACTCAAGGACTTTTTCTCATCCAGTGTGCCTTGTACCTCAGCTCATTTTTTATAGAAGTTCATGGCATGTGATGACTTGGGTTTATTACCTGTAGCTGTGGATTCATAAAATGACAAGAAAGTAGTTTTGTTACCATATCATAAGAATGCATGGAAAGCCATATTACAGAGGATTCTCTTAGGAGAACATTCTACATCTAAGGAGATAGTCCTTAGGAAAGATTTGTTTTGTTAAAAGATATATTTTATAGCAGTATTGTATAGTACAGGAAGGGAAAACAAAACAAAACAAAAACATAGACTGTTGGAAGGATCTCTAGATTAAATCATTCTATCCAGGATCAAGACTAAACCAGCCCCTTTGTACTGAGGTTAAAACATCTTCATGTACTTCAGATTTATCTACTCTTTCTAAGTGAGAATGGGAAAATTATTTTTTTCAGCTGTGTTTCTCAGATGATATATCTAGACTCAGCTAACAAAAGTGATAGTGAAAAGATGAACAAATCTTTTGGTATATGTAGTTTGAGCAAGATGATTAAAAAAAAAAAAGATAAAACAATGTAATATAGTTATTACAGCCGAGAAATTAAAAAATATCCAGTATCTTAGGGTGTTTTACAGTAGAAATAGAAAGGAAAATATATGGGGGAATCCTGCGGGCTGTCACTCCCTTAAAAAAAAAAAATTAATCTAAATTACCAAAGTCTAGAGTAAAGTTCAAAAGATGAGTTAGGAAAGAAAAAAAAAAATCATTAAACTGACCTCATTTTCCAAGAGAAGCAGTAAAATCAGTGGTTCTACTCCAGCTTCCTAGAACAGTGCCCAAAAACATCCTTCAGTGACTAACATTGATATGACTAATGCTCTGAGCTAGATGACTGATGCAAACAACTTTCTGCAAAATATTTTGAGAAACTCTAAAACTATTTTACAGTTTAGTTATGTTTGCTTTTCCTTTGTTCTTTTTCCATTAGCCTTCCACAAAAGGCACTTCAGTTTTCAACATGTGATAGGAAGACAAAAGTGTTACAAGGCATATTAGTAATAATTCCTTCATCATACCACAGTAGAACTTAGAAGTTTTTCTCCCCATAGAGTCACCTCTGTCAAATTATTTGAAGCAAATGTTTAATCATTACATAAGATGAAGAAAATAAATGATTGTTGAGATTTATGCTAGGAAAATGTGTCCAGTCTAAAAACTTAACAAGGTAGGGAAAAAAAAAAATATTAAGACAATTTCAGAGTATTCTTACTGCTGTCAGCCACTAACCAATGGCATACCTGAAAGAAGAGCAGGAAGTATTTCCCACCAAATAAGAACTACAAAACAACCAAAAAAGAAGAAGAAATAAACAAAACAAAACCAAAACAAAAAACCCTACCACCACAACAACAAAACAACAAACAAACAAAGAAAGAAAAACAGATTTAAAATTTTGAAATTTTTACTATCCACCCTTTCTCCAAGAGTCCAGTGTTTGAGGCAGTGCTAGACATTGATACTCTACTTTCACCTGGATTAGAGCAACTGTGTACCAAAGAAACTGGATGCTTCTATGTATTGCTTCTCCTGGATTTACACCACAGGATTCTCTGCACTAGCAAGACAGCAACTTGATAAGACCATGACATCTGTAGTGGGTCTTTGATTCTTGGATATAAATAAAGTCTTATATTATTAATGAGGACTGAGACTATTCCTTTCTTACTAGAAATGCTAAGGTCTAAAAATGAAAAATATGGATATGCTAGGAGTGTAAGTTGTAACAAAGAGTTATTTTCCATCTCTGTACTTCCAGGTGCATTTTAATTTATGCAACATGATGTAATAATTAAAATTTTATTGATCAAACTATCAGGATTAAATTATCTGGCATCAGGACAGGTATAAATAATCTGCAATTAGTTCAGAGACCTCTCATGTGATTTATAAAGACCAGAATTTGTAACAGACTATAATTTTGCTCCCAAAGCAACATTCAGTCAAGACTGTTAACAAAATAAGACACCACGAGTCAAAAGGCAAAATTCAGGAACTCATGGAACTCATGGCAGAGTCTCTATGACATCCAAGCTTTGAGGAAAGTTACAGGGAGGTACTAGGCACGATAAGTCAAATCACTTGTGGATGTATTGTTGCAGAGATCTAGATTTCCTCACAAACATGAGATAGTTTAGTCATGTTGATATCTGCACACATACAAACACATGTGCTCCCAAAAACAGAAGACAAAAGAGCATGTTTGGAAAGTTAAGGTAAAACATCAAGAACTTTAAATTTGACAAGTTAAATAAGAAATTTAATCAGAATATATATATATATATATATATATATATTATGGACAGTTTTAGAAACTACAGCAATCATTCAAAATATTAAGATGCTTATCATACATAATAATCTAGAGTGGTTCATAGCCTTTGGGATGCATGGAGAACAGTCCCAGACAATATAAAAAAAAAAAAAAAATTCTTGCTCAAAATCAGAGTTCCTTAAAGTTGTCAGGTGATAAATATAAACAGGATGTCAGAGTAGGCAAATTTACCTGGGGGGGCGAGGAAGGTGGGGAGTTATATTTGTTAATTAATTATTTCTTGTTCTTCTTTTGAAATATTGCCAACCTGTGTCTCCCAGTGTTGCACATCCTTATCATTCTCTTTCTACCCGCAGAAAGACGGTTGGTTTTGCATTCCTGAACTCTGAAGAGGAACCAAAGATTTTGCTTAAGGAAAAATTTTGTGGAAATCGAAATATTTCTGTGGAAAGTTTGTAATTTTGTTTGAATACCAAGGTAAATTCTTGTGGTAAGGTTTTTCATAGTCCTGTGAAAATTCCTACCAGCCTTCCTGTTGTTGATATTTCCTACAGCTAAATTTATGTGGAGAGTTTGATTATTTTATAGGAGTTTTTGTAGGTGTTTTATACATAGGTTGCAGCTAGCTCAATTTCTCTGTATTTTTTCTTTATTATCTTTCATTTTATGAAAACCTAGAGAGTTTGTATACTAGACCTTACAAAAATTACTCTGGTAATTTTTTTTTCAGGAAAAAAAATTGAAATCTCACAAAAAGTCTTACTCATTATATAAAATGATCAAATTTCCACAGGAGTAGAAGCCATTGATGCTTTGAAAGAGGTTAAAACTTCGCTAACACTGGGCAAGATAGAGTTCTTTCTCCCAAAAACTGGACATTTGAGAAGATCTTAATCATTAAAAATGTTGGGTTCTTTGAGTAGTGGTAGGCAGGAGAAAACCTGGAAACCATCAAAAGAGGTTTTAAAGGAGAAAAAAATGCTCATTTGGAAACATCAAAACAATTTTATATAAACTTTACAACACTTCATTTGAAAGTTATATTTTCATCCACTGACAGTTTTCTATTCATTTGCTAGCAAGTTTTGCATACTTACTACGGAAACTATAAAAAGAATATAAGGTTGACTGGAAAATTAGCAGTTTTTTTGGTGGGGTTTTCACTTTGTCAAAGACAATACTAAAAATAATTTGGCTCCATTTGAACTAATTTTGACCTCGTTTTGCAGTTTAAACTTCAACTTGAAAGACAACCATTATTCTTCCAACTTTACTTTGAACCTCAGGAACAAGATAATAAATGTTTTTGAGATGGTTCAGCATTAAAAATAGGAAAAGTTATAGTGAGTTACATTTTTTAAAATGTAAGTATTGAAGAGATATTGCTGAATATTCAGGGTTAATAAAGGAGAAATGATGTTGAAGCTCCAACCTTTCTGCAGATGCTCTCATTATAGAAAATAATGTGGGTTTTGCACCAGTAAAGACTGGGTAAAAACTATAGGAAATAGAATAGGGGAAATGGAAATCCTTTTAATGTATTTGCTCCATTGAATGGTAGCTATGATAGTTCTTTGACTATTGATTTCTGGCTTAATTTCTCCTGGACATAACAGTAGAGTTAATTTTTTTTTTTTTTATTTCTTTTATTTTTAAAGTTTAGCTTGATGATTAATTCTTTAAAGATATAAGAATTGGAAATTTTAGGGAAATTTTTTATGATTTCTAAATATGTTTTTAACAGATGTCATATTAACAATGTCTATGGCATAATCCTGGGGAAAACCCTTTCAATTAGCAAAGATTTTGAAAACAGCTGATTGCATCTCTGAAGCTCACTTTTGAAATTTCATTACTGCTAATAAAAAGAGCTTTTGACATTTTGAAAATGTTTAACTTTGCTAAAGAGCTTATTAAGTGGTTGGCAGTGGCATGACTTTGGAATGCAAACACTCTAAATATAAAAAGGACCAAAGAGTTCATCTGATATAAAATTTTAGAATCCATTGTCACTAGCATTATTATTTTTTTTATTTCATTATGTATTCTCCAAAAACTGCATTTAAAGAAAACTAGTGATCTGAACACTAGTGATCTGATGGTCATGATACTTCCACTGACAGACTTGCATGAGTTTACTGAAATTCCAGAAAGATTTCACACCCATGCAACTGAGTGCAAAATCAAGTGGGTAATTTTTATATTTTTTTTTATTATACTGCATTTAAATGCAATTTGCTCAATTTCATCTTGAATAAAATCACGTCTAATGGACTGCAGTACTTTACTGCTACTGTCTGTAATATTCACTATACCAGAAAAGGCTGCATTTGACATTCACTAAATTGTGTTACACTGTAATTTGAATGGACATTTTAAGTATGCACTGCATAAAATAAAGGGTAATGAAACAGTGCTTAGATACCAAAGATATGTAATGCCATTCTTCAGACTATCTCTGTATCCAGTGAGAACTAGAATTCTATTTTTAATGGTATTAGCCATTAAAATGTATACTTTCATCTGTGGAAGAGTTAAAGCTTTACTACTTTGCCAAGCAAAGCAGAGCTAGATTCCATCTATCCCATCTATGTCCATTCAGTACGCTGAAATCAACTAAAATATGTCTTTCTTTGGGACTCAGATATTCATGATGTTTCTGTGGTAAAAACAAAAACAAAAACAAAAAACCAAAACAACAACAACAACAAAACCAAACAAAAACAAACAAACAAACAAACAAAAAAAACCAAAAAACAACCAACCAACCAACCAAACAAAAAACTAGAAGGAAAACTCATGTCAGTCAATTGAGGTACAGGTTTAATGGACCATTGTTAAAAGTTGTCTTTGTGGTCATCCTAATGTGTCAGTAGAGTAATAATAATAATACCTATTTTAAACCAAAAGGTCAGTTTTCTACTGATTAATAAAAGGTAGCACCATATAATAAAAATAGCAAATAGAGGTATTATCCCATTAATTTAAAGGAAGAACACATTAACATGAGAAAAAGTTATGGGCATAAGTCTGAGAAAGAATAATATGACATGTTACCTGGCAGAAGTAGAAACATTAAAATTAAATTGATTATGTCCAAGAATTAATAGGGGTTTTTGACTAACAATATCAACTATCTCCAGGAAAACAGGGCCTCATATCATGTAACCATTACTTGGGAAGTAAACACCATCATTCCAAACATTCCTTCCTTCTTCCTTCTTCCTTCTTCCTCCCACTTTACCCACTGAACATGATGTCACATAGTCTGGAATATCCCATTGGCCAGTTTGGGTCACCTGCATCTGCTGCCAATCTCCCAAGCACCCTCAGCTTCCTCACCAGCATGGCAGTAGGGAAAGCAGAAAAGGCCTTGGCTCAGCAATAACAAAAATATCTCTGTATTATCAACCCTGTGTTCAGCACAAATCCAGAACACAGCCCCACACCAGCCACTGTGAAGACAATTGACTACCCCAGCAAAATCCAACACTTCATGGGAAGCAGTTAATTAATTTCTTGTTTTGCTTTTTATCTCAACCCCCAAGTTTTCTTCTTCTTTCCCTCTGATTCTTTCCCCCATCTCAGCAGAAGGAAGTGAGTGAGCGGCTGCTTGAGGCTCAGCTGCCAGCAGAGATTAAACCACCACAGTAGTGAACTTAAAACATTCTATTTTCACTCTCATCTGGAACTAAGAGAAATTTTGAAATCTGTTGTGAAGAAGTCTGTACTCTGCAAATTGCTTGTTAACATATGGTCAGTGGGACACAGTGTAATTTTCACTCTAGCAGGTTTAAATATTTGATTATTTTTCTGTCAAATATTTCCTACCAGCTCCTGTGAATGGCTCTTTCTCTCATCTCTGTCAGAGATTTTGCAAATGTTTTTTTCAAGTGCATAAGAGGGAAATAACAGCAGTAAAAGTTGGAATATTACAATAACATAAGTTATAGTAGCTTTAATAACATCATTGCATTTCAAGTTTTTCTTTGGTCAACCATGTTCTGGAGAAACACACCTCAGCCCAGCAACACAGTTACTGTTATCAAAGTAAAGAAATAGCTTTAGTCAGACCTCTGACAGGCAGCTACAGGGTCAGAAAATAGCAACAGGCAGTTTTCCTTCAAAGGCTAAAAAACCCCAGATGTCTAAGGGTTGTAACCTTCTGGATTACAACACCTATCGTTGCCTCCCCCCAACATCAGAGTCCACCCGCACGAATGGTCTGCTGGGTTAAATGCTTCCTCCAAGCAACAGATAAAGATGTGAGCATCATGCTCAACAGGTCTCATTGAGTAGAGCATCAACT
This sequence comes from Phylloscopus collybita, assembly GCA_027886175.1. Lineage (NCBI taxonomy): Eukaryota > Metazoa > Chordata > Aves > Passeriformes > Phylloscopidae > Phylloscopus > Phylloscopus collybita. The sequence continues at coordinate 77,132,481 of JAJNNQ010000075.1, read as the reverse complement.
TTCACTATATGTGACGATGCCTTTATTTTCCTCAGTCCTCTAGGGCTCTGATAGTCATCTCCTTCTTTATATAAGTTATAAATTGTCCTAGGATACCATGTAAAATTGTGCCCAGGGTATGTATTCTATCCCCATGAGCCCTTGGAGCCAAGGTGGGGCAGTGTTTTCCTTATCTTCTGTTAATGAGCCCAACAATGCCTTGCTACATGACTCATAGATAACTTCCTCTGGGAGTTATCTCTGTTTAATGGGCCATCAAGGACCCACTGCATGACTCATAGAATGAGATCATCCCATTGTGAGATGCTCCGCCCAGGGGGAGGAGCCAAGCATTTCCACCTGGATATAATCCAGGGTTTGAGACATCACAAGCAGCTTTTATCCACTGCCTCTCAGAGGAGACAAGAGCTACCAGATGTTTCTACAGGAATCACTGCTTTGACAAGAACATCTCATCTGAATTCCTGGAGGAAGACTGGACCCTTCTCATCATCACCGGACCCTTCTCTCTCAGGATCATCTCTGCTCCAGCGGAACCACATCTGCCACTCCAGGAGGATTTCCAGACTGCTTCAAACACCCTGACCAACAGGGTGTTAGGTTGTATCATTCCATTTATTTCACCTTTTTTTTTCTCTCTTCTTCTATTAAATTGTATCTCTGACTGGGAGTCTCACTGGTTTTGCTTTCAAACCAGCACATAAATGAACTTGCTTTACCCTAAAACAGACCCCTATTTCACTCAGGGCATCTATGGTCACTGCCTTTGAAGGGTCATTTAGAGTCTGCTGAATGCTAATTTGGGAAAATCGCCATATTTTCTTTTTGTGTAGGCTTGTGAGGGCTATTTTTGTTAAATCCTTTTATGCAAGACTAAAATTCCACTTATATGTTGTGTCACTGCTGTCCACCACCTCCCACTCTTGTTCCCTGGTACTCCTGCGCAAGTAAGAATAACTTCAACAAAAACTCAACCAATTCTGGTTTGTCTGTCTGTTCTTGTTACAATTTGATCTGACAAAATATGTATGCACACATCTGAACTGTCTGATGAGGTTCTCCCATAAGATATTGAACTCTTTAGACATAATTCACCTCATAATAAAGTAGACAGATAAAATAGGTCAGATGAATCTGGCACTAAAATGTCTATTTTTCTGCAGAGATGAAAGTACTTTTAGGTAACAACTGGCAACCTAATTTCAGTAAACAAAAATTATTTCTGTTTTCATTAGGTTTTTCTTTTTATTATGATCTGTGTTCCATTAACGCCTACCATGTTTTAAACATACCCACATCACCTCGAAAGATTACAGTGTAGCATATCTTGTAATTAAATCAGTTATGCTGCTATGCATAAAGACATCCATGAAACTACTGTGTTCCTCTTAGTCCCTGGGTCTAAATGCCAGAAAGAATAAAGCATCTAATGTCAAAACCACTTAAGTGGGTTTTATACAGTACTCCCACACAAGGCACCATTCAGCAGAGTTGGTGGTTTGTTTTTTTTTTTCCTTTTCCTCCTAAAAAAGGCTTTTATTGTGTGTTGTTAAGAAGAAAACCAAAACAACACAACTCAAACCAAAGAAAACAAAGCACAAACAATCAACTACAAGCAACAACAACAAAAAACTCTCATAGATAGTTCAGATCAATTAATTATTAAATCATGGCAATATTCTTTCTATGGTCTTACCAGTGGTTTTAGAAGTTTATGACTTCAGAATAATAAACAGAAGCCTGCACAGTACATTTTTTGTTTGTTTGTATTCTTTTAATATTTGAAAGTAATAAACTCTGATAATTAATTTAGAAGATCCTTGGTTACTGCATATTTTATGATGGTGGCTTTAGATTTTCAAAAATCCTGATTCATGTGTGGAAAACTGTTAAGAAATCACTCTGGAAGTTGTGTAAAATTAAAGTAGAATTATTTGAGTTCTGTTCATATACAGTGTCAGCAGAAATTCTCAGCCCTTTTCTCTGGTGAAAAAAATGTTACCAGACTAGAAGTTACACTGCTTTTTAATTAAATAACTTCTTTTCCTCATTTTGTTATAATCCATTTGAATAACACATTGTAGTTGTGTCCAGGATGTATTTCTACAATGCCTGGTAATGATGTTGCTATGTACACATTGTTAATGAGCTGTGGGGGTTTCAGTGGTTTCTTTGTTTGTTTGTTTTGCAGATTTCAGCTGAGTATGTGACTCGTATGTGCACAACTAGAATTTTGACAGAAAAGCTGCCAAGCCATGATCACTAAAAAAAAAAAAATAAAAATCCTGCTTTCTTAGCTGTTTCCATTTATATCTGCAGAATATGAGTTGCCATATGCATTATTACTGTGCTTAAGAGCAAAGAAAGCAAACTCTTTGTCCTATAGTCTTGTTAAATGTCCATTTAGGTGCTACACTTAAGACTGAGAATGCAACAGTCCTTTTTAAAGCACTTTTTGAGTGTTATTAAAAAAGTCTCTCTTCAAGATTGCATGCATTTGACATATACTTTAAATCAACACTAATATGTGTTTATTGTTTTTTGCACAAAAATTTTGTTTGAATTTCACTCTACAAATGATTCTTAAGGATCCAGGTACATTTTTTTTATTATTATTATTTTCCTCTGGTTCTGTCACTACTCCTTTTTAAATTCATTTCTCTATACTTCCGATCCAGAATGACTCTAGTGACTCCTAGTATTTATTTACTTAATTCTTTCTCTTCTCTAAATCTTTTGAATTGTTTTCTCTACATTTCTAACTAAGAAATATTTGGATCTTTGTTATTAAAAAAAAATTAAAAAGAAAAAGACAATGCAGTTATCATATCTAGTAGGCAGAGAAAAATTATTTTAGATTTTAGAAGATTTCGAGGAAAGAGATAACAAAGAAAAGTGCCTTGTCTAGTTTCTACTGCAGTCAACCTCTGCATCAGTTCAAGATGCTCATGCTCCATGGAAGTGGGAAAGTGGGAAAGGTCTGAGAAGGGTAGACAGGAGGAAGGAAAGGATTTCAGGATAAACTGAAAGCTCAGTTAATTGTGTGATTTCTAACACAAACAAAGGTCCACACATTGTACCAGAAGCTTTTTATTATCCTAAGTACATGGAAAGTGAACCATCCTTTAAAATCCTGCCACATAGTCTCAAAAACCTGTGATTGAAAGGCATCAAAACTGAATTTGCATAATGTTTAAAGTTTCCAAACAGCAAATATTTAGCACTGAAAGAGAAAACTATGTATTATATATATATATGTGAAATAGACTTTTAACATCTTTATATTAAAATCAGAAAACCCGAATAAAATTCAGATAGTGAAGAAAAGGGGGAGGAGAAGATTTGAAGAATATAAAAGGTGTATGAGTTACAACCTCAGAACAACCACAGAGCTTATATGAAATGGAGAAAGATACATTTTATAGATTAATAAAAATTGTATTCAAATGAGGACACCTATCAAAATGGAGGTCGAACTCCTAAGAACAAGGGGTTTTGTCTATGTCTTTTTTCCTCTTCTGCAAAGTCTTTTGATTATATAAACAAATATAAGACCTAGACTTGAATTATTTTGTGAGGTTATGACATTTGAGATGAGAGATCTGTACACATGACCCTAAAATCAATATTATTTTTATTTCTCTGAAATATAGTATCTAAAAGTAGAGCAAAGGCAGAGTAACTACAGAAACATGTGTATGTGAATTCTCATATCCAAACTGGAATAAAACTTGAAGTGCTTATCCTGGGAAAATTAAGGGAAGATAATAAAAATGAGTTTAAAAAAGACAATCTCCAGAACCCTGGAAAAACTGGCACATTAAATAACAAACATATCCAGCAAACATCTTAAGCAGATCTGTTCAATAGGGAATTATATTCTAGTAGAAGACACACACACACAAAAATAATATCATCATAAGTGTAAAGGAGATGCAGGCAATTAAAAACCTCAAAATTTGCCAAGTTTCACTCGCAAAAGTGTCATTAAATACATTGTTAAGATTAGAAATAAAAAATGCAAATAGGTTTACTATAGACAGAATATCTGGCATCTATTTGAAGTCTTTGCATTATTTCATTTTGATATAATAGATTTTATAGGCAGAAATAAAACTATGCATGGGGGATTTTGTGGTCTTCAGCGAATCTTTAGCATACAAATAAAGAGAACATTATTGGCTAAACCAGAAATAAATTGGATTACTTCACAAATGAGGCAATGAATACAAAATAATTACCACCTTAGTATCAGAAAAGACATCTCAGTAGTTTTTTTCAGTATTTTTGGACAGCTTTTTACTTTAGAAGAGTTCTAAAGATAATTTTCGTTGGAAAGCTATTCACCGTTTGCTTGGAGGAAATCTTTTTTCTTAGCATAGAAACAATCATAGAAGACAAAATTTACTGTATCACTGCTTCAAATCCTCCTGGGGTTATGATTGCAGGAAATGTTGGTTGTTTGTGGTTTGGTTTTAAAAAAATATATGCAGAATATAAATGTTACAAAGGAAAAAAGCCAAAGGGTAACCATCCCTTGTGCATTTCCTATTTAAAAATTATGTTGCTTCTTTGTTCTTGGCATTATTATTGCCTACACTGAAGAAATTGATAGGATGAAAACCTGCAGTGTTTTAAATTTTCTTTTTAGCTTGTTTTCTTTTGCAAAGCTGCTTGCTAATAAATACTTCTAAAACAAGACAAAACTATAAAAGAGCATATTTGGCCACCTTTAATCAGCTTGTTCATATCATAGACCTGCCCCAAAAACTTGCACATTCCAAGAGATATAATTTCAGTTTCTGACCAGAACTAGAAGTGAAAACTAGATGGAAACAAGGAAATTGAACTTGCAGAGCATTTATTTTGAAGTCAGTTCTCAAAAGATGAAAGAATATACTCCAGCAGAAACTTCAGATGAGATACATAGATGTAATGCTATTTGACAGCAAGTTTGTTTGGGTTTTTTCCTGGGGAAATCAAAATATTCTGTCTTGTTTTGTTTGTGGTTTTTTTTTTTTTTTTTTTTTTTTTTTTTTTTTTTTTTGTGTTGGTTTGTTTTTTTTTTTTTTTTTTAAGAGGGATTGGGTGAATATAAACAATAAAGTTTTAATTAAGAGAGGTTACACTTTACTACTTTTGAAAAGCTTTAAGAGCTTTGAAACAAATCCTATATTCTTTATATGTATGATATGTCAAAGTTTCCTAAAAACAACATGGTTAAAGGTGGTATCTTAGGGAATAGGTACAGTTATTAGTTTATGAAGAAACTTTTCAAAATAACCAAATATTTCACTAAATTGAGCTTTTTCATAGTATTTGTTCATAGATACGAATACACCACTCTAATATGGGTGCACCTTATACAATAGGATATGTATCATACACATAATCTCAATATTAAAAGGCCACTCTATAAAGTTAATGAATATTGGACTAATGCTTTTCATCTTCTACTTTTTTCTCTTTTTTAATAAACAAACAAAAAAAAAACCTTAGCCTCAAAATTATTTCTCAATTAAACTTTAAATCTTATTTTCAGTGGTGTAATACATGTTATTGTCTAAAGTAATGTTTAATTGGAGAAATGTTCTGTGGTGATCATTTTAAAGGGAGAAATCACTAGAGAATTGTGTTTCTAAGTAAATTTACACTAGTATAACAATGTTAGCCCATACATATACTACAGATTTAGCAGTTGACAGATGTAGTAGTAGGACAGCACAGCTCTATTCAAGTCAATAATATATCTTTATACAACATTTTGTGTTCACATGCACTGAGGCCAACTTCATCTCTGTATATTTACCACAGCTATAATAAACTATAAGTTAAATAGTGTACTGTTATAGTGATTATGTACCAAAAGCCTTTGGATATCAGTTGACAGTGGTAATAAACAAAATTAGTTATTTCAGAAGCACAAACTTCTCCTATTAGTGGGTTCATAAATTATATACCAGAAGTAACCCTGCCTAAATTATATTTTAAATAATTTTCATGTTTTTGTCAAATCATTGTTTGACAAAAATCAATTATTGCATAATCACCATTTGATTGCCATTTGACTTTCATTCAGCCATTGATTAAATAACATCTGATGATAGTTTGATTGTTAGTAAAACCCTTCTAGGACACCCCACAACTATGACTTTTCTGAATAATTTAGCTGTGCTCACATAGAGGTTTATGCCCAGAATCCTTGCCACAAGGTGGAACAGGAGGGAGGGTGGCCTGGGAAAAACCAAGGGAATTGTAAAGAACAAGGCTTTTGTCTGCATTACCCATGTTGAATTTCTTAATGAAGTCAGCACATGGTGATATGGATTATTTCTAATATGGATTAGAAAGAGAGACAGGAGAATGGACACTATTCTACTGCTTCTCCCAGCAGTGCTGTTCCCAGGCTGTTTCTTTGTGGCAATACCACTAAAATAATGGCACTACACTTCTGCCATCAATAAGCTGATGACATGAAGTTATGTGTTGTCGGTGCAAAACTGGTGACAAAAATATTTATCCTAATACTGTTTGTCCCTTTTAATAAATAGTCCAGTGTTGATGGCTGAGGAAGGATAAAGGAAAATTTGTTACAATCAATGGCCTTTATTGGTAGAGGTAATAAAATTAGCTTTATTGCTAACAATAAATCCAGCACTTTAAAACAAAGTGAACAAATGTAAGTTGCATTTGAAGGACGTGACTTTTTACAGCTATAAATGCTTACTCTGTGGTATCTTAAAACTTCAGGTTAATAAGAAGTCTCAGTAAAAACACTGTTAATGCTGGATAATATAATCCCTGTACCATATGTTTCTGTATGATGAACACACAATTCAAATTAGTTGCTCAGCAAATGACTAAATCCTCTGATTACCTGTTTAGAAAGTCCACATCTCCCTCTGTTGGGAGACAACTCACTGCAACCACACAAAACACTATATCCCCATATATTCACATACACAAAACACTATATCCCCCTGTGTCTTTCTTAGGCTTCAGGTGTCTGTATATTCAGGTACGATTGCAAAGCTAAACTCTTAAATTTTGTTCCAGTTCATTGAATCATTGAATCCTTTTATGTATTCACTAGGAGGCTAACAACTTTGTTGTACTACATCCAGACCTTTTTGCATTTAACTACTCTTCTCTCAAGTGACTATATCCATGCACACCCTTGGATGGAGGTGCTGTCTGGCAGGGAGACTATCTTCAACATTATACATTGAGTCATCCCTGTAGAACTAGATCTCAAGTATCCCTCCACCCACACACTGAATACCTGATATTAACTTGAGCAGAGTGAGTCCTCAGCTCCTTTCCCCCTGCCTTGAGGCTGCAAGAAGCTCTATATCTTAATTCAGAAGAGTGAGGAAGATGATAGGGGGCATCATGTGCTGCTTTTCCTTTCCTGTGTCTATATGGTGCAGATTTAATCCTGAACTTAATCATGACCACCACCCCATGGCCAGAGTGAGGGTCCCCAGATGTATTAAGTCAAGACTGCAGGAACAAGGGCTCAAATGAGTGCCATTTGACGCCACCCTGGGTCACAATTGTGGTTTCTTGGAGCTTAACTGAAATGGCAGAGAGAGAGAGGGGCATCAATGAGAGAAAAAAGAGTATGCTCAAGCAAGTTTAAACCTTTTTCTAGGCTGATCGTTTTGTTGCCAAGGTTAACTCCAACTGTCAAGTGACATCCTTGACTGACAGATGCAGAAAGAAGTTCACAGACCTGAACTTCAAGGTCACGGAAAAGTCCTCCAAAATTTGTATTAAAGCTGACCAAGTAGTTTCAGCTGAAATTATGAATATAAAATACTTTTAAATTTTACTTTTACTAATTCTAACACATTTTGTGATGTAGTATGTACCATAAAAGAGAATAAATGAAAACTGCAAAATATTTTCCAGTTTCTTAGGGGTGAATGAGAGTAATACTCTATGTGAAATACATCAGGATAACATACCACAAGGAAAGGGCTAAACCAGGAGCTTTCACAAAGTAAATGCAGCAACTAGACTAGGAGGAGAAATAGAGGAACTATTTTCAGGGTTGAATTTGTATCTCCAAATGAAACCAGGTTTTGATACACTATATGAATGAATCAGCATCATGCTATTGCCCATTAGGTCCTTGTGGATTTAGATTTATCTCCTGTCGTTTCACCAAAAGGAAGAGGCTACTTAAATATTATATAAGCTGGAGAGAATGCCTCCTCAGAATGATTGTTTAGGTACATTGATACAGAAAACTCAAGTTAATTTTTTTACGGATATTAAGTTTCTCATCTGTCAGAATTTTTCTACATCTGAGGTTATAGACTAATTACCTTTCATAGTGAAATGAATAGTTAAATAATCCATAGAACTTGGCTCATTCAAACTTCACAGTTTCTTCTCTGTTTTATGCAATGTTTTCACATTTTTCTCTCTCCAGAAATCTTAGACTGTGCACATTTACATAGTAACAAATCTTTTTTTATTTTCTTCCATCTCCTGATTTGTTTACACCCTCCAGTAAATACATTTTTTTCATGTGAAGGTTTTTTATGTGTAGTCTGCAATGAGAGATTTTAACCATAGGAGTGCCTGGCTGTAGCACAGCAGCTTGGATAGCAATGATAGCTGTGCATTCCATATCAGTAAAGATGCCAAAAGCATTTTGTCTCTGGAACTCCCAAATTATATGCATATGTGAATTAAATATACCTATAATCAAAAGGATTCTTATTTTTGACCATTAGAGCTGTATTTTGAGATCAAATTCCTATTCCTAATCAAATTTTTCTACTAAGCAATGGCCACATGACATTTCAGATTCTAAATGGTAACCCATAGCTGTACTTAGGCAATTTTCTTCTGTGAAAAGGAAATCCAGTAACATCACTAGACAGTGGTATAAAAGAACAGCAAACTCCTATAGAAGATATTGACTCTGAATTTCCTTTCTAGAGATATTCATCTCTTCTTACTGAATCCATATGAACTCAAGGGAAAATCAGTATTCAAAGGATGAAAATAAAATGTGTACACCCTTCTGTTTTGATTGTTTGGAACTGCTACGACTGTACTTTGTAACTCTACAAGGCCTACGAGTGGTATTTTTCATCTATGGGCAATCTGTGTGCAAATTACTAACAAGTATAAATTACTCTCTAGCTGTTTTATAAAATAGTAACTGCTTCTGTGCTCTGAGAATTGACATGAGCAGCTGGTGAATTTGTAGAGGAACCAAATACAGGTAAAGAGATTTTTCAAGTGTCTCAGAAAGGAGTGACATTGACAGAATCCTGTTTGTGTTACTATTCCTATCACTTGCAAGAACAAGCTATTCTTACATTATATATTACCTTATGAAAATAAAAAGTCATTGTCAGTTTGACACATGGTTAGCAGAAGCATTTGTCACATTAAGGCAAACCTAATTTGAATAACCAAATTCTGTACATTTTCAGTTAGAATTGCTTATTAATAGTGGGGAATATGATTCCTCAACTCCTCATGCCTCTTATGTTTTAAGATTTCTCTTTGTGAAAATAACAAATAGAACAAGAGAAGTTAAACAAGGATGAAAGTCTGAGACTGAGGTCAGAGTCCACTTTCACTGCTTTGTTCTTATATATAACCAATGGTAAGATAGATTTCTGTCTTATATATGTAGCTTTCCCATGAAACTGTCCAGCTTTTTTTTTTAATATAAAACTTTATAAATCTGCATTCAGATACTAAAAAAAAAAAAAAAAAAAAATCCGCAAACAAAACAAAACACCCTAATAACAATAACAGAAAAAAGAAGGTTGCATTCCCATAATCATTGAATTCTGAAATCTCCCTGCTCTTTTTAATTATGTCTTTATTTTGCATGCACAGAAAGTTTTGGAATTTTACAATTAAATTAATTCTGTTTAGAAACATGAGTGTTGGGAAGACCTTTCTTTAATTGCCAAAACCCAATTAATCTTTTAATAACTAGATTTTTCTGGTTTTTGTTTTCAACAAAAAGAGACCAATAAACATAAATCTTCCAAATGTTGTGTTTGAAGTATTTATTGAACAATGAATAAGTAATAATAATAGTGAGGTATAGAAAAGTCTGCTGGACACATTTTTCCAAGGCATTGGAGAGAGTTTTCCACAAAAGATGCAAATCCTGCCTCTACTACCCTTCTAGGGGGCAAGACAATGAATCAAAACTACTCCTCTTTGTAAGCTGGGTGTGTAAATATTGCTTATGTTCATAACAAGATGAAACCTTTCCTGAAATTCACCCTGCTCACTCATTTGATGCTTCAAATTATATCACATGGAATTTTTCTCTGAACAGCTAATGGTTTTTGGATTTTTTTTAGCCATTTTTTATTTCCTCTGAAAACTTTGTCAGAGCTGTTCACTTTCATGCACTTCTGACAGAGATATCTTGATCTTTGAGAAAAGTAAAGTTTAACTTTTATATCACCAGAAACTTGAAGACATTGTAAAAAGTAAGCTTAGTACTTTTAATGATTAATATACAGGAAACCAGAAAACATTAAAAAAGTGTAAAATAAAGAGAAGGTCCTTGCTGTATTAAATTCTACCTTAAAGGGCTCGAAGTAAAAATTAGAAAAACATTCCAAAGACATGAAGTGTTGTCCACCTTTTACAGACATAAATTGGTGTCTGAGTTTGCAGACTAAACACCAAATCCTGGCTCCTTAATCAATCCTCTAGCCCAGAAACAGGAACAGTGGAGGGCAGAAAGGCACAATTCATGGATACTGAGACTTAAGAAATATCTGCTGTATTTTGATTACTTGTAAAGATAATTTCTGATTACTAAAAACATGTTGTGCTGTTTTGTGCCTTGTTCATCTACTAAATAGAACACTGCATTAAACTAAGGGAAGTTGGAAGTATTACAGAGGTAATACCTTAAAAAAACTACTACTTTAAAATGAATTACCTGAGTTTTCTTCCAATCTGGTTTTTCTTCTGACTTTAATAATAAAGTCATGTAATCTTTAAAGATGTTTTTTTGTGTAAACACAACACAAACAAATTTTTTATTAAAAAATTGCATTTATTTTACAATACAGAACATAAACAATAAATAAACTAGAAAAATCTTTGTTTTATTCCATTACCTCCCATATTTAGAAGAAATATTTTTGTGTGTTTTTATCAAAAGACCTTTCACTGAAGGTAGTCAACAAGCAATTTTTATTCTTTTCCACTTTCATAGTTTGTAATAAAGGAAAATACATACAGGCATTTCTTAGGAACAAAACTGGAGTGAGCAAACAGAACCAGAAACCAGATAAGACATACCTGAAAAAGTTTAATCAAAAAAAAAGTCTGGAAGATAACTTTATTTACCAATTTTTTTATTTACTAAACTTCTTTCTTGATATACATGATAAGCATGCAGAACTCAAAAACATTTCTTATCTTGCATTAAATTTGCATAAGAGTCTTCATTATAAATCAGAATTTAAACAAGCTTAAAACTATAGCCAACAAATCCTAGGTGAATGATGGTAATCTGCAATTTTTTAATATAGCAAACAAGCTATGTCTTGAATACTTTTTTTTACAAAGTTCAAGACAGTGAGTCCTAAGGTAATTGTAGTAATAAGTCAGGCTTGATGTATTACCTGCTACACCTATTTCAGTTAGTGCTTGCTAATGATAAACATCAGTATGAATACTTTTATAGAAAGACAATTTTTTTTTTTTACTTCTTGTTTACTCAGTGCTGGCATACTAAATAAAATATACACATTTCAAGCATCTAAAGTCATATTTTTCAGAATTTCTTTGAAAAACCCTGTTTCTTTCCAACCCATCTGCAGAGGAGCCAGCAGTGCTTCCTTGTGGGGAGCAGGGCATTGGGACAGGTGATGGAGCCTCTGTCCTGAGGACTTCCCAGCACAGCCAGGCAGTATCCTACTCAATGGTGCCCACCCTGACTTGGAGGACAGCTCCACTTTGTGCAGGCCACAGGAGCAGGTGACCTCCAGAGAGCTCCTCTGAACCAAGCCTCTCCACTTGTCTACAACTCTAAAGGTAGCAATGCCAGGACTAGGAGTTGACAAATCTCGCTGAAATTTTCTTAGTGGCTTGTGTCTAGCAGTCTTCACATAAGAAAATCAATCAGAAGTGCATGGATTGTTCATTTAGAAACTTCAAAGGTACTGTTTTTTCAGCTTTTTCTTCAGACACGAAGAAAATGTCTGCACTAATTTAAAAAATCCAAGAGGCAAACTTCTGGTGATCGCATCAGTGCAATATATATGGACTTGGAATTTAGGATTGCTTGTGAACTGTAAGTAGGAATAAAGACATAAGTACCTTTTAAGTTTTAGAAAATCAATACTCTTTGGCTGTCTCTCTCAGCTTAACTCTAATACAGACACTGAAGAAGAAAGTCTTTATTATCTTGTTACCTTTTTTAATCATCCTACTGAAAATCAAACTGTCAAGCTGAAAATACATGTGCATCTTTTCAGAGCATATGGAAAATATTTAGAGCAAGAGGTTTAAATATATCTTATCCAGAAAACTTCCAAAGATACCCGAAACATTAAGGTAGCTGTAGCCTTAGATGGGCACGTGGGCCCAAATTTCCTGGTTCCAGACATTAGGATCTAGTCCAAAATGTACATTAATACTTTTTGTAGAGTATCTACTTTCCTGGTTCATTAAAACAAAACAAGTTTACATCAGCTTTAGGTCTTATCATTCCATGTAACATATGTTCTGAACTAAAAACAGACTCTGGGGAGGCAGCTTGTGCTCTTGCTACAAAGTAAATTGACTGAGAGCCTTTAGCTGCTGCCTAGTTATTTTAATCTGGAAATCAATCTTAGTTAATAAGGACAAAAAACAAAAAACAAAAAACAAAACAAAACAAAACAAAAAAAACAAACAAAAACCCACACAAACAAACAAACAAACAAACAAAAACCTAACACAACAACAACAACAAAAAAAAAACCACCCAAACCCAAAGAGTTCTGGTCTCTCAGATCAGATCTATGAACTCTCCATCTGACTCAGTTTGAGCTATTGAAACAGGTTAGTTCCCTACCTGAGGTGTGAGTTTCATGAAAGGGGAGACAATCAATCACTTCACATGCAGAGTCCAAAAACTTTCATCACTTTATCTAGAATTCTTTATCTAACCAGAAACAGGTAAAACCAAGTTAACTAATTGACATAACCCTATCATTCAGGTTCAGAAGTGAATTGTTGTTTATTCCTACAAGGACACAAAAATCTCTGCTTATATGCAGAGAAGTGTTGCATCATTCTGTTCAGACTCTGGGCAATAAAATAGGCTATTGTACAATGGATCAGAAAATCTTCCTGAAGATTAGAAGATTTTTAGTTGTTTTGAAAATAACATAAAATGCAGAAGTCATAAAGAAAAGACATTAGTAGATCTAAGAGCCTTGCAGAGGCCTAAAATTTTATTGTGACAAGAAGCTGTCACTGTCTGTTTTATAAACTATATCAAAAATTAGAGAGACTAAATGGAATTGAACACAGAGAGGAAGCAATACCATAATAGAGGGTTGTTGTAGACTACAGGATTGCAGTTTGAGAAAGAAAATTCAGTGCAAGAGAATTTTGTTGAATAAAATAAGACAAAATTATTTTTCTGGCCATAATTCTTTTCTGAAATCGTTAATTTAACTTGGATGTATGCAGAAAGAGTTCACTTTTATCATCACTTTTTGATGCCACCCAGCTCTTTCATTTTGTTTGGCTATAGCCTGCCTTAACCAGTTAAAATCCAAACAAAAGCACTAGTCTGAGCTCACAAGGCAGCAAAAATGATTCTTTAAACAACCTGTTACTGGTAGTTTTCTATACTTCCAGGTGTGATATACTGAAAATGAAATACATAGTTCTGTTTCTAGTGATAGGCACAGGTTCATATCTGCTGTTGTCCCTTCTGAAGATACAGCTCCAGACAGAAGTAACACCTCTAATGCACTTTATCAACTTCCCTGACCTAAAATAAAACTTCAGAGCTTAATACTAAGTGAAAGAGAAGGTTCACCCTACAAAATTTTTCCAAGGGCAAAAGAAAAATAAAGAGGGAGGTCAATAAAAGGGAAAGCTTTCTTACAGTTTTCAAGTTCTAATGCTTAAATTACCATCTCTTCAAGAGGTTTAAAACTATCGGTTGTTTGCCATGGTATCAGGGCAAAGGATAAGTGGCAGATAACTCTGAAGCCTACAGCTCTAGGCCAATATGTACATCAATACTGCAAAATAGAAATTCCTGGTAATAGAGATATAAGGTGAGTCTCTTTTCTTTCGGGAAAATAAATTTCCAGGAGCAGCTCCAAAGCTCTGAGATTACACTGTATTGATCTCTGCTGTGACAGGGGAACACAGTTCAAGAAAACAGAAATAAAGATCTCTCAGTAGGATATATGAAGAACTGAATTTAAAATTTTAAAACACTAAGTCCAGATTTTTAATCAGAATAGTATTCCACAGGTAAATACAGGAAGCTCCATCTATGATATGTATATCATATATGTATATCAGGCTAAAGATCCAAAGACTACTTTTTCCACATCAGAGGAGTGTGGGCCGTCCACAGCAGAACTCACAGTAGTCAGGGGTGGGAAGGTGAATATAGAGATTTTATACTGATTTATCTATGTCACACTGATCACATCTCAGGCACTGAAAAAATACATTGGAGTCTTAGACTCATAGCCATTTAACCATATTTCAAAGTACCTTTTCCGCATATATATGCTTAATCTATATTGTCACATAGCAAAACAAGGATTAATCTGTACATATTGGTGGAACATAACTGCTAAGAGCAACTAAGATTAACATTGAAGTTATTAACAAATCAACATTATTTTTTTTGCCATTTAGTATTGTTTGGGCTTTTCTTGACCAAATATGACCTGTTATTTTTCTTTGGCAGTCATTTAATATTATGTTAATTATAGTAATATGATATTATATTATATATCCTTTCTCTTCTTTCCCTCAAATTTTTGTCCCTTAGACCCAAAGAGTAATCAAACCAGCAAAAAATCCCCCAAATTTGTAAAATCATATGCCAACAGAGTATTTAGTATTGGAAAACCCTTAAGATGTATTTTTGAGGTAAAGAATGTTTAAGAAACAGGAGAAATATTTCTTACTATGAAGTTAAATTTAAATTTTAACAAATTTTCTTTCACATACACACACAGAGAAACATACACAGATACAGATGGTCCCCACTACTGCAGACTGCTAGAAGGGATTACGTTTGAATACACACAGTTATTCAGTATATTTATCTTCTCACACAGCAAGGTTAGTAATAAACAAAATCAAAGTTGAGCTACTAATGACCATTATTATTTTAGTTCAGCTATCCCTATACTAGACATTCAGTAACTAAATTCCTGCAGAGGGTTATATAAATGTTTACAACTTTAATTACTTCAAGCTGCCAAATTATGGCTAGCAAAACATAATTTTTAAACATATTTACTTGACTCTTTACTATTTTACAGCAAAATCCTCAAGTTTTATCAAAAAATTATGTTTCTCAGATCCTATTTAATTGGAAAATTTTCAGTCTGGGAAATGTATAATATATTATTTCTGTTAATTAATCAATATTTTTACAAGGTTACAGGTAATGCGTATAATACAATGAAGTAATTTTATAGTAAAATAAATTTTACTCTGCCAACAAGAACAAATTCTACCTGCAATTTGATACATGAATGAATATGGTATACTTTAAATCAAGACCAGGCTTTGATTTACCCACATATATTGAGGTTTAATATCCTGTTAAAATTATGTTAATATGTGGTCGCTTCAAGATCTCAAAACAAAGCAAACTCATTGGTAAGGCTGTCAAACCCCAACACCACAAAAAATCAATAAGAACAGAGTAGCTAGCTCAGCTGTTAGTCAGAAAGTCTGAGAACCTCACTCTAATGTCTAAAACAAGCAGAACTGAAAAAAAAAAGCTAAAACGAACTCTTATATTACCAGATAGCTTTGTTAGCATTTGCTTCAGATATAATTTGTAAGGATTAAAATGCTCCTGTGAGTGCTTGAAAAAAATTAATTCAGATCTTTAAAATCTACATTTATCATTACTTCCTCATGTCCAATGAAGACCTCATAAGTTTTCCCATAAAAAAAATAATTAAGTTTGGAAAGGACGGTTACTTAGTTTCTGACAAAAGCAAATGACTTTGCCTTTATCTCAGCTGTTGTCACTGTGTCTCTATTAGCTGTGTGATTTCTTCGGATGTAATCTATCTAGAAGCATTCAGATGCATATATATGTTTATGCAGTCATTGACATTTATACTTAGATCTATTCTATTTGCCCCCTTCATTTATATTTATAATTAATTCTTCCTTAACTGGCACCTAAAACTTTATGTCTTGAGTAATGTTCAAAGGCAAATGGCTGCTCGCTCAAGCTTTGGAAGTGAGTTTTCCTTCTCAGTTTCTTTGCTTTGATGAGATGATACTTTACACAGATCTCAGCACAAAAACAGGGTTAGGAAAAGCAATTACTAATACCTCTTCACCAAAAAAATAACCCCTGTATGTGTATTCTTATATGTATGTAGCTTTTTTCTTTCTCTCTGCAGTCATGTACAAAGAATACATTCACAGAGATCTGAGGACTCAAAGAGAGAAGAGCAGTCCTTAACACCTGAGATCACTGAAAAACATATGCTTTGTTTGAACAGTCCCATGAATAATCAAAGCCCTTTTTTTGCATGAAAAAGCTTTTTTTTTTTTTTTTTTTTTGGACATAATATAACCTTCTTTTGTGCTACCATTTGCCCAAATCTTGTCTTCACAATTTTCTCAAAACCTAAGCAGCTTCAAAGACTGATTCAGTAAACACTAGAGTAAGTGGTACATAATGCATGTCTAGTTAGTTGCTTTAAACTTAATTATGCCTAGTTCTTTTACAGAGTTATAGTTACATAGTTTGTGATCAGGTCAACATCACTACATCACGAGCTTAATCCTACAAAGCTCACTTTAAGATAAACACATGTAAGACCCTGAAAAATGAACAGAAATCCTTCCTTTCTCCCTTGTCCTAATAAAGTCAAATGTTTAGGAAGAAAGCGGATAAGACAGTAAGCTTCTTCAGACTTCTTTTTCAACAGCATCTCTGAATTGCAGGAGCTTTTCTGACCTATTTGATTCTGTTTATCCTCATCACTTAGTTGACATACTGATATGTTAACACCTGTCTTCAGGCTGTATTAACCAGTCTTTAGATTTCAAAAAAGAATATTCTCAGATATTTTCTCTGCTACCCTTAAAGCAGAAATGTGTTCCTCTCAACATTTTGAATGGGAGATCTTGTTAAATAAGTTTTGTGAATGATTTAACTTGTGTTCCATATACTGTGGCACATGAACTTCACATGGAGCATGGATCTTGCAGCAGATTTAATCAGAGGGTTGGTGTTTGAACAGACAGGGTCCAGAAATTATAAACAAAGGGAAGGAGACTTCTTCACATTTCTGAAGGTTCACAGGTAAATTCAAATCTGGTTTACTACAGGTCTTGTTGTGTTCACTTTCTTCCTTGATTTTTTCCTACATTTAAATGGGCACATCCGGTCTCTTTCTAATAATTTTTACTTAAGTAAATTTCATTTATCTTTTAGACAAATTTTAGCTTCATCCTGTGGTGACTGGAAATGTTAACAAATACACAGATCTTTCAAGCTTGATTCCAGTACTGTTTTTCTCTGCATAAAGCCACAACTGTGCTCCGCAGTGCCAGCAAAACCAGGGATTCTCTGTTAGCTGCAATTCATGCTTGAGATGCTGGGCTAACAGACATCATCTCCTCTCTGTTGACCAGCACCATAGCAAAACTTTCTAAATCTTTGTTTTCCTCCTAGAATTCTTTTTCCTGCCCTGCTCTCTGCCCTTCTCACCCAACTGCCTTTGGCAGCACAAGCTGGTAGGTCTAGTGTATGGACTTGTGGGCAGTCTTCACAGGGACTACAAGAGGTTTCAAGGGTGTCCTGTTTTTGCCCCAGCCTACTACTTCTCAAAATGAACAGTCCTGATCCCCATTTGGCTGTGTTTGAAATCACACTGGATAAACCTCTTTAGATTTTTTTTTTCTTTCTATTTTATTTCTCTACGCATAAGCTGACAGCTAAAAAGACCCATTTGTAGGTATAATCCTAGCAGAAACTCCTTTTTATTATTCCATTCAGCTACACTCAAGAATATAATAATTTCTCCTACATAAAGTACCTGTACATACTTTGGTCCTGTATTCACCCGTTACTAATAGCTGTAAAATCTTATTTTGTTTATGACAGAATATGGTCTTGGTTTTTATGCTTCAGTATTATGCAAATAAATACATATAATCTCTCTACCTTGTAGACTGAATACAAATTATTTCCCTGTCCTTGAATTCAATAAATGTTTTAAAGAGCTTTTATGATGACATATCACATAGATATTCATGGCAAAGAAAAAAACCCTATAAAATCTAGTATCTTAAGAATGTAGACATATGTTCTTTTTCTTAAAATATCTCCTGTCTCAAAGTTGCTTATTTGAAATGTCTGATCGAATAGACTATCTGAGCTTGGAAGGAATGAAGCTATTTTTTCCTCTATGTTTTATTTATAAATGCGTTTTCTTTTTTCTTGTTTACTTCTTCATAAGCAGCACTGTGTTTTCACTAGAAATACTCAAATGAATCAAGAGCATGAGAACATTTGCATTTTTAATTGCACATTTTCCTGCACAGTAATTCAGATAATAAAGTCTCCTCCTAGGAGAACCACTGCAACTGGACTAGCTGCTTAATTCTTAATGACCATTTTTAAATTAATGATGCAGCATCCTAAAGTGATAGCAGTCTGCAAACCAGTTAAACTCTGTCTTTGCCTCATTCCAATAAAGGTGCTGGGAACTTGAGACTAATGGTCATATGCTTTATTCTGATCGTTCTTCAAGAGCCCACTGCAGCCTCAATGCTCCATCCCCCTTATCTTCCACCCTGATGTTAACACTGATTTATACCTAAATCGCTGCCACTGACAATTCATCCAGATAATTTCAATTTGCTGCTAATGAAATAACCATTAGTGTGAAGTGACATGCACTTGCATGATGGATGCAGTGATTTAAATGTGGGAAGCAGGGAATAGGGAGAACATAAATACCCATAAGTATTTGCTTATGCAGCTTCAAGGTCACTCACAAGCAGACAGATTCAGTGGTTGGGTGACAGTAGCAAAGAGCAGAAACTTAGGAAAATAATACATATAGTGGGGTTTAGGGAATACTGTGATTCTTTTCCTTCAGCCCTGTCAGGAAGCAGGAAGGGCAGGTGGAAGGCAAGACAGGAGTTGAGCATCACAGGCAGGCACAGGCAGCAATCTCCCTGAAATGGAGCTAGAAAACGAGGTCAATAAGTCAGGGTCTGGATCAGGCCCAGTGATGGTAACCAGGATCAGCCAAGAGTCCAGAAAACGCCCATCAAGTCCATAGCCAGGAGAAAAGCCCAAGGTTAAACCAGAAATCCAAGTTGTCAAGCTGGGATGAACATCAAGACAAAGGAAGAACAAGACGGCGTACAGATGGAACATCATTGTGTCCACAGACTAGCCCAGATGGGGATCAAGTACAGGACCCTCTGATCTTGGTCACTGCCCCAAGCACAGGTGGAGGGACCTGCTGCTAGGGCTTCTTCTGACACCTCCTTCACAACAGGCTTTTTTAGTGAGATAGCCTCCAAAAATCAGCCAAACTCCTACAGGGGAGAAAGCAAGCATACCCTCAATGTATGTAGTGTACCCTTGAATTACCCTTCAAGAATCACCAAACTGCATGAAGTATAAGATCATACAGCAAGACAACTCATTTCCAGTTGTCTTTTCAGGTTTTGTAGGCAGCAGGTACCTTAACTAAAAAAATAAAGAGCAAATAGACTTTTAGGAAAGTGGAGCTTTGCTGCAGCAAAATTGAGAGGTTTTGTGCACTGCACTCCATGCAATATGAGGTGCAACAGATGAGATCTGCATATTTACCTGTTTTGAATAAGGCAGCAGCATTTGTCTGTTGCTAAAACTGTTAGATTTAAATTTGTTTAAAAGCTAATAAACAGTGAAAACACATCAATAAACATTGCTCTCCATATAAACTAATCTTGGTAACTGAGACTGGGAAGTTATTTATCATATCTCCAGAAGATTTAAACTCAATCTTTAAAGAAATATCTGTATTTGAGGAAATAACAAAACTGATACTGAATATATTTTAGAAATAAAAAAGCATCAAACTCCAAACCAGATGCTTTAATAGGAGTCTTCTAAACAAAAATACTGGAATAGCTAAAATCAAGATCTGCTCCAAAGTTATTCGCAAAGTACTTCAAATTTCAGTAGTAATCTTTTTCTCTATGTGAAGCAAAGCTTCATTACAAATTTTGAAGGTATGATTGTAATGGAAATTTTTGCATACAGAGGAAATAGGTGTTTTTGTGGAAGAAAACATTTCAAGTTACATCTCAAAATTCAACAAAAAACCAAAAACAAACAAACAAACAAAAACCCCAAACCAAAACAAACAAAAAACCCCCCCACAATACTATCCAGCTTTACCTGGAATGAAAGCCAAGTCAGAGATGTGTTGAAGTACTGTTTTGTGGTTCTCCTGGGCAGTGAACTCTCCATCAAAATATACAGACTAAAACTACATGACGTTTCTTGTCTAATTCCCTGACTATTAATGTTTTAATGTGCAGATGTCTTGGTTTGGAAAGAAAGGTATCTGCCAGGGAAGCAGTCCAAAAGTGAGTCCTCCTGGAGTGGCAGATGTGGTTCTGGTGGCGTAGAGATGATCCTGTAGAACAAGAGTCCAGTGGTAGTGAGAAGGGGTCCAGTCTTCCTCCAGGAATCAGGCGAAGCTAGATACTTTCTGTGTTCCTGTGTCTCAGTTTTATCCAGGTAGGAATGGTTGGCTCCCCTCACTGGGGATGTTACAAACAATGGGATGATGTAATGTGGATAGTCTATTTTGGGGATGTGTGCTTTTCAGTGTCTTAATGGCCCATTAGCAGAAAATATTCCCCTGGAGGGAGGACCAGTGGTGAAAGAGATAAGAAACACTGCCCCACCTGGTTTAACAGTTGGCCTGTTATCAGAAGGCACCCGCCCCCCTCCCCCCAGAGTTACAAGAGATAAAGAAGAACACGTCCCCAACTGCTTTCAGCAGATGAAATAGAATACACATTTTAGATTCCATAACCCAAGACAGCAGATAAGCTGAATTTCGTCTTTCTCTAGGTTTTAGGCAATAGCACAGTTTAGATTTAATCAGTTTCGATCTATGAGCATGTTGGGGAAATTGAAAAAAGTAAAATTGCCTTCATTGTGACACCTTTTATTCAGTAACTACATATTTGAAGTGATTTGTCCTTCCAAGTACTGTGTTGTAAATACTTCTTTCATTTTTTTTTCTATTCATTATTGGGAAGAAAAAAATCTATAGCAGAGAAAGAATGATAACAGTAACTTCTTCTGACCTTGCACAAAGATTCCTAAGTGGGATACCTGCAAAAATTTAAAGCTTCAACAGCATTATTTTTGGTGACACTGTAAACCATCTGTGTTTTATACAAAAGAGGGGAAAACATATCTCAACTAGGAGTAGCAGTAAATTCAAGAAAAACAAAAATAACCTCAACAATGCAGGGTTTGATGCTTTCCCATTGCAGCACACTGAAATTTTATTATTTTAGAAGAAAGTCGGTTTTCCTTTTATAGTAAGATTCTATTATGTATCTTCTTAGAATCATATTCATTTACATTACAACCTTTGTTTTTTAATCTACAACTCCTTCACTTAGAGCTCAAATAATCTGAAAGTTCTTAATTTGAAGTCATATCTTAGTCCTGGTTTAGTAGCAGTGCTCAACCATTTGTGGCAGATATACTGCAGAATCTTTATTAAGCCCATCTGTTCAAATATCCCTCTTTATGGGAAGTCACTGTTTTAATAAAGTCATTGTTGGGATGAAGATAAAATGAAAACTGAATGAAATCACTTTTTTTTTAATACATACTGCTGGGGTGCGTACCTGGTCCTTGCCCAGCTTGGTGTTCAACCTGGGCCCCTGGCTGCTCTGGTACACTCCAGCAATACACTTTTGTGGAGTCTAGGCTCAGGCAGTTGGTTTACACTGTCATGGCTGGGGTAAAGAGGGGACTCTCTCAAGGCTTTCAGGAGACAGAGGCTTTATTTGGGAGGAAAGGGAACCCCCAGCCTCAGGCTGGAGCCTCCGGAGAGAGACCCCGAGCCTGCACTGGAGGGCAGTTTTGTACTACAGATTCTGGGGTGGGTATAAATCACACAGACCAATAAAAAAATCCAAATACAACATGCCAAACTAAGTCACTTAAATTCTAACAAATCCAACACAGGTTTGGGGGTGGTCTGAGGAGAGTCTAGCTAAGCTAGTGGCTGAAGCTCTTGGACCTTAAAGATAAGGATTCTATGATGGACAAAGGAAAAATTATTCATAACAGAGGGGATGAAACAAGAAAGAACCAATAAAAGAAAGTCTCCAGGCAGAGGCTGTAGCTGCCCCAGAAACTCCTATCAAACTACAAGAAAGATACATCCTAAAATAAAAGGCCTTTTCAAAGTTGTGCAAACTATGCTAAACTTAACAATGAAAACCTTTATACTGTATTCATAACTAAAGCTTCTAAATCATTTCTTGCAAACTCACAACATACTACGTTTTTTTTTCCTCATGATACTATATTTTTCTGTTAACAATTATAAAGAGTAATTATTTTAAAACCAAAATGAGCCATTACAAATTATATATATAAGCTAATTGTCTTCAGCAACAGGGTGGATAGGGAAATATATTATAGGATTTGTTTATCTTTGTGGGTGGTTTGTTTTGATTTTGTTTTTTGCTTTGGGATGTTTGTTTCTTTTTGTTTTTGTTTTTTTAACTTCTAACATATTTCATGTAGTCTTGGAAATAATAAAGTTGTAAATACAGTTGTCGAAATTAAGTAATATTACTGAACTAGAAATCACACATGTTTGATAAATACATTTAGAAATTTCTGACCTTCTAAAATTAGACAAATGAGAAAATGTTCCCACTATTACTGTTCTTAAAAAGTGTTTTTTATGTAAGAACAAACTTTGTTTTCTTATTCAGCACTTTCAAGTCAACAAGCAAAGAAAAATACAGTGGGTTCTATACAAGGAAGTTGCAGCATTAGAAGGATTAGAAGGATTTTTATGATTCAAGCGATACACCTCATCTCTATTTTTTGCACCAGCAATGACTCAATTCTGGAAAATAATGTCCATACTTACTATTATTAATATATATAAAGTTTACAGTGTGATTAAATTATTCATTAAAGTTCTAAATTTGTAGGGTCAGCTAAATCCCAGTAACCAAAAAAAATCATAGAACACAAAACATCTAACAAAAGGAACATAAAGTGCAAATATCAAACACAGAAAGGTACTCAAAAAACCTAACAAAAGGATCAGTCCAGGAACAGCAAGCAGCATAATTTTAGAAATGCAGCATTGTTTATTAAACTGTAAAAATGAATGTCAAGAAAATTTGTCCTAAAAATATCGAAACCTTGAATGCAAAGTGCCCGCTCTCAGAAAATTGAAAAATAGGGCTTAAGGTAGGAGAAAAGTAGTAGCTGAGAAACCTTTCACAGTCTTCGCTTATGAAACCTGGGGAATAATATGAAGCAGTGCTCTTGAGCAAACATTTAAGTCTGATGATAAGAAATTAAATGGAGCCAGTGTTAATGTGAAAATATTATCAACAAATACAGAGAGATCATTTAAATTCAATCTTGTCTATAACAGCTAAGTCACAAAAATATAACATGTAAAACTCCATATTTAATAAGTGATTTTGGATATAAAATTACCTTTTTAATTGATTTTTGATAGCACGTGATGTCACTTTTGGTGTGGTACTGTGGCAAATGCCATTGATGGGTAGATCATGGCCTAACAAAATGAAGACAGTTTGTGAGATGATCAAAATTATTCAGCACATTGGAAGAAAAGTCATTTGTGAAGCCAGAAATATGACAAGATACTGGCTGGTACAAGCAGAATGTCTCTGCAGTCTTCTGTCCCTTGAACAAATATAGAATAGCAATAAAAAGAGGGAATGGAGAGAAGTTGTTGTCAGAACCACACAGGAAATGTGAGGTTTGTGAACACAGTCCCGTAGCAAAACTCAAAGCATCAGGCTGCCCTGAGAAGATGGAGGAGTCCCAAGAATTGAAATAGGCCTGGTTTCCCAGAGAGAAAATAATTATTTCCATGTCTGAGAGAAAAAAAATATACTCAAGAAATATATTTGATGAAATCTAAAACTGTAGAAAACCAGAAGTGTGAATGAGCAGTGCAAGACATGTAAAAATAAATATATAAATGCTTCAAATTTAGGACTGCTGTAATGCCTGCTTTGACCAAGGTGTCCACTCCTGTGCTTCAGTTTCCAGATGTGTTTTGAACTCTGGTCAAATGAACCGATGATTTGTTTATAAAAAGACTATAAATGAGAGCAATAGCAGTATTTAGCATTACAGTCCATGACAGTTCGAAAGAAAGACTGTGAAAATAAGAATTAGATTATTACCTACCCTTAAGAACAACTTATCACTTTATGAGATTTATGAGATTTAAATCTGATCCATTTCTAATACTGAAATTGTTGATTCAAACTTCAGAAGAAAAACCAGATTTTTCTCCCTTGCTAACCTTCCTTAAGCCGGTGTTTACAGAAATGCTAGAGGCAAACACATTCTTGGTATTTTTAGGTTTTAAAGTGGGCTGAAGCTCCAAGCAAATGCTGTGTTTCTGCTTAGATCAGATCCCAGCCTGAAGTTTACTAACTGCATTGATAATTAAACATTAGCATTTTCATCACGTGCCAGGAAATCAATTGATTTGTTATCTCTGCAGGTCTGATAGTGAAACTAAAACCCTTTCAAGTGTTTGAGTGATCTCAGTGTGGGATTAGTTAAACAGCAAGTTGATGCTGAAAAGGGGTGCCCTGAGAGACAGGAGCAGCAGCAGCATGTTCATCACGAGGCAAAAGCACACTTACTGGGGCTGTGGAAGAGTCAAGGTCAGGACAAAAAGAGAGAAAACCATGCAATAAGAGATTAGTTCCCGGGGCTATTCCTTTCTTTGCAGATTGCAAAAATTCTTTATAGGTGTAGCTCTGGGGATTTATATACAGAAGACTTTTCATTTTCTTTCTCCTTTTTTTTGCTTCTGCCAGAATCTTTGTGAGCTCCACATTCAAATGAAAAACTTTAGCAGTACAGAATGGATTAACACAGGATTACAAGAAGAAGATTATATTTCTGGGTCCTCTCATCTCTTTTTTTTTATAATGTATATCCCAATATTACATTGCACATATTCAAAATGACTCCTTTATGCAGAGCCATATGTTAAAATAGCTGTCAAAAGAAAGTAATTTTTTAAAAGTAGCTGAGATTTGTGAAGAATTCTAAGAAGATTTACTTAGCCTATAAAGATTTTAACAGGGCTATTCATTAAAACTCTAGAATAGTTTAGGATTTAAACATGTCCCTACATAGTACGCACTTTCTCTTCGGCTTTTAGATCCAGTATTACCTGACATTATATTTCTTTCTTTTCCTTCTTCAAATATTTCATGCCCTCTGACATTTTTGTGTAATAGAAATTCCAGCACAAAATGTCATGGACTCTCCTTGCTCCTTTTATCTTAAGAACATTATTTCTCTAAGCTTTTCCAGTCACAAACATTTGGTAATATGAAAGGTCTGATTTTGCTCCTACTGAGGTTCATTGAGAAACTTCAAATAACAGTCAAACAAGCTTTCCAGCTCTGTGGAAAGCCTTTAATCCAGAGTATTTTTAAAAGGAAAAACTCCAGTGTTCTTAAAAAACATAAAATAATAGTAACTTTTATAGAGTTAAGACTCACAAAAATGGTACCAATGGTGAATAATTCTGCAGCTATTGGATGTTTTAATTCACTTATACACAACAAACTATGAATTCTTGTTTTTACCTAAGACATGCACTAAGCCTCACAACAGAAATGGCTATTGTTATAGCCTGGTTAGATTAGTTTCTCTCTACAAGGAACTGGGTTGAGACCCTTGCCCTTACTCACCTGTGCTCTACTGCCAGTCTGAACACTGGTATCCAAAAGTTATTCTTTCTTCTTTTTATCTTCCTATCCTGCCTGATGAACTGCTAAATTTTAAATCAAACATACTGCTTTTCACTTGATCCTCCAGAGAGAGTTAAAATTAAGAACTAAAAAAACCCAATAAATATCAAATTTTAACAGAAAATTTATTAGCATAAAATAATGTTTTCTACTTCTCTAAGTACAAACAACAGAAATTTGGTAAACCCTGGCATAGGTTAGACCTAATTTCTGTTTCTCACTTCTGGGCAGAAGAGCTATTAATGCAGGTATTTTCTGTGGTAACATAATCAGTCATTTTTCATGGAATCAAAAAATGTATTTTGTTGGATGGGACCATAAAGATCACCTATTTTGACCCCATGGCATGAGCAAGGACACGTTCTACTAGACTAGGTGGCTTAAAGCCCCATCTAACCTTGTCTTGAACACTTCAAGAGATGGGGCATTCACAGCTTCTCTGGGCAGCCTGTTCGAGTTTCTCAACACCCTTAGAGTAAGGAATTTCTTCCTAACATCTAACCTAAACCTTTCAGTCTAAACCCATTCCCCTTTGTTCTGTCACTACATGCTCTTGTAAAAGTCTCTAACTTTCTTGTAGGCTCTCTTCTGTACTGGAAGGCCACAACTAGATCACCCCAAATCCTTCTCTTTATAAAGGAAAGAATGAATAATGAGTCACAGAAATAAAGGTTTTATGGAAAGTTCGTAACATTCATTTTGATAATCCATGCCATGAAAGAGATGTGCAAAACTGAAGGTCAGCAGTAAAAAATAATGTAGAAAAATTGTTGTGGCTTTATTAAGCCATCATTTTGGCGGCCTGGGTTTCAGTGAGGACACGACCGCCACGAGCTGCAGCGTGGGGTTCGGGCAATGACTCAGTAAAACACCAACATGGCGTGTTCGTCAAATGCGTTTATTATCTAAAACACAGGGTTTAAGTACCTTCTGGGCTCTGCCACGTCATAGGGGGTCTTACTAGTTTCTTAAGGGTAGTGGAAAAGTACTGCTATGTAGGGGAAGGGAGAGGGGTCTGTGACCTTGCGATAAAGGTTATCTTGGAGAGAAATGTGCCTGGCCCTGCCCCGTTACAGCTCGATCGTCTTCCGCAGGCGCAATCTGTCCCTGCCAATTCACATTTCTCTCCACATCTCCCCCTCCCTCTATCACAAAAAAAAACGAGGTAGTTATACATATATATATATATATAGAGATGCTAAATGAGGTAGAAGGCTAATACTTAATCATGCATATATGTATATAGGTGCTAAAATGAGGTAGGAGGTTAGTATTTAGCAAAAAAGGAAGAAGGAGTTTGGGAAACCTGAGTAAGTTTTCTGCCAGGCAAGCCTAGAAAAGCTTGTGACTGGCAATTTCACAGCATTTCATGTTGGTGCATGAACAGAATGTTAGTTTGCTCCACGCGGGCTCTGATAAATGAGACTATTTTGTTCAGCAGGCATGGTCCGAAGATGGCAGTTAAAAGTAACATTGCCAATGGACCTACTAAGGAAGAAATTAAAGTGGTTAACCATGGAGATTGGTTAAACCAGGATTCGAACCAGCCCTGCTGAGCTTCTCTATCTTTTTGTCTCTGAGCCAGTCTGCTTCGGAGTTCGGCCATTGAATCTCGGACAACTCCAGTGTGGTCTGCGTAAAAACAGCACTCTTCTTTCAGGGCCGCGCACAGACCTCCTTGTTGCATGAACAGGAGATCTAGTCCGCGCCTGTTCTGCAGAACCACTTCTGAGAGTGAAGAGACTGACTTCTCCAGGTAGGAAATGGATTTCTCGATCCTCTGCAAGTCCTCATCTATGGTCATCTGCAGCTGAGACAGTCCTCGGTGCTGTGTTGTTAGGGCCGAGACACCTGTTGCCGTTCCAGCTGCTCCTAAACCGAGCAGCATTGCGATGGTGATTCCTGTTATTATTTCTCTCTTGCGGAGACGGCTGGGTTCTTCGAAAAGGCTGTACACTTCTTCATCAGAATGGTACAGGACCCTAGGAACAATCAGAACTTGGACACAGAAGTCATTAGAATCATTGAACTTGGGAAGGAACACACAGGGACTCACTCCAGACCTCTGACAAACCCACATTGCAGATGAAGCTGGGACAACCCACTTGTTGTTTTTTCTGTTGGGCTTTACAATTTTGGCACAAACATCTCCTTTTCGCTTGGCTAGGGTTGGATTGCCAAAGCACCTGCCCCGACCTGAGACCTGACTCAGGGTGATACCTCTGCGAGGTGTGTCCCATCTGCATTGATGTGGTGCATCAGCTGTGGAGTAAGTGAATGAGGTATTTACAGCAACTCCTTCATAAAAGGGGGGTTGAACCTCATAGCAAAGCCAACAGGAGTTAGTTAGGTCAGGATTAGATTCATTCAGGGATAAAAAGGTAGCATCTAACATACGAAGGATTGGGTCTGGGTCTGATTTAGCTGAACGGCCTATCTGGAAAGGTTTCTCATCACTGTTTTGGTTTTCGGTGACAGTCGTGGGTAGGATTTTGGGGTAAGTTATGTTTTTCTCTGTCTGTGTGCTTTTAATCACCTTGTTGGGTCCAACCGCTCGGAGTGCCGATGGTTGGAGCCTGGTAATTTGCACATTCACCCACTCTTTCGACTTTTGAATGACCACTGTCCATGTCCTTCCCACCGTCCAGCTAAAATCATCAGGCTGCAAGACCGTCATGTTGTAATATATACAAATTCGGAATTTGGGGATTTTATAACTGTTTCGGTAGGAACTTCCGTGTGAAAAAAGAGGTGGTTTACAACCTGCCGGTGCCCATGAGAACTGTAGGAACTTGTCGGGGGCTGGTGGGTCCCACCCAGGCCCTGACGGCCTGGCATCTGTAACAATGGTTTCACAGCCCCAATGCCCACAGTATCCCCACCCAGGTACATTACAATAGCTTTTCCCTGGGTTTGAAGCTGGGCACCAATAGGATAGATACATCTGTGATGAGTGTGGAGACCTAGGAATTACCTTTGGTTGTCCTGGAAATAAATCTGTAAAACGGAGCACGAAAGATGGAGCGTTTGGTGTGGTGACGTCTCTGAGCACCTTACCACTGGTTAGGTGTCTCATGACCCACCTGAAAGGCTGATGTGGGTAGTAACTTGGGCTGGCTTGTCCTCTAGCAACAAGCCCCAATAACAAAATCACGCAGACATGTCGCTGATGTCTGGGTCTCACTCGCGTGGGTTTCTCTGCCGCTGTCTGACGTTTTGGTGGTGGGTCTCGTTCCTCTTGGAGGGGCACATGGGCGTTACGTGGCCGCCCTATCAGCATGTTCTGTAAACAGAAACTCACAATTCTCATTAGTCTCATCCTGCTCATTGTGAAGATCAGGTTTAATTGATTTGAGAGGACACCACCTGATTTTCCCATCTTTTTTGACAGCCGCGTACCCTCGCCCCGTGAGCATCAATCTCCAGCCCCGCTCCCACTCACCCAGCTCATTTTTAATTACAACCTGCGGGCCCACCTCTATTGCTTTGGAGGCCCAGTGTTTTTGAATTGGACTGTTTGTTTCATTTCCTCTAGGAAATTGATTCAATGCCATCAGAGCAGTTACCAATATACGTGTCTGCTCTCCTGAGGGGATGGAGTTGGTCAAGCCTTCTGCTTTTGCCAACACCTCTATTTTGGATTTCAGGGTTTGGTTTGCCCGCTCAACTATAGCTTGTCCGGTGCTATTATATGGAATGCCCTGCACTAAAGTGATTTGCCATTTGGAAGCAAATTCCTGCACTGGTTTAGAAATGAAATTGGAACCATTATCTGTTTTGATCTGCTTGGGGATACCAAGCCATGCCATGGCTGTCAGCCAGTGCTGTATTGTGGCTTTGGAGTTAGCTTTGTGATGCTGTGTGGCCACGATTATTCCACTGAATGTGTCCACTGTCACAGCAAGCCACGCTTGAGGCTTCAACAGTTGACACAAGGTGAAATCTGACTGCCAAATTTCTGAGGGCTTGAGACCTCTCGGGTAACCCCACTGGTCCACAGGGGTGACTTCTGGCAGTGAGGGCAGGTGGCCACTACATGTTTGGCATCCGTTGTGGTGATCCCGCATCTCTTTGCCAGTGCTTTGGGACCAATGTGAAGGGATTCGTGCAATTGACGAGCATCTTGCAGCGTCCAGACGCCTTTTGCTGCAGTGTCTGCCTTGTCATTGCCGATCTGGAAGTAACCTTTGACTGGGTTGTGGCTGTTGACGTGAATGACAGATACTGTGCCCTTTCGTGAGGAGAGTGCTTCTTCTAGCATCAGGGCTGCTGTTGATGTTGACACACCTGGTCCTGTCATAGCCAGACAGAGCTTTGCCACGAATATAGAGTCTGTTACAATGTTCAGGTGTTCGTCTTGGAAAAGTCCACACGCCAAAACCGCTGCTGTCGCTTCCAGTTGCTGCACTGACAGTGTGGGATCGCATGCTTTGATGCAATGCCATTGCTCTTCTGTCTGCCACACTGCTGCTGCGGTGGAAGTCGTGGAAGAAGCGTCTGTGAAAACTGTTGGTCCTGGCTGTGGTCTGTCCATGACCTTCGGTGGCATGTCTATGTCGACTATGGTCAGCAGCTGAGTCCAAGGTGGTCTGGTGGAGTAGAAGATTTCTCCTCCGAATCCGATGAGAGCAAGGGCTAAATGTTCTGAGATTGTGGTTGACTCTGTGGCTGTTTGCTTGCGAAAAGGAAGATGAATTCTCGCTGGCTCGGTCCCTAGGTGTTTCAAGGCAAGCTTCCTGCCTTTCATGATGAGATTTGAGATGCATTCTATTGCTGGGGAAAAAGCACGAGCTGGTCTTCCAAGGACTACCCACTGAATCGGTCGAGCCTTTTCAGAAGGTCCTTGGGCCAGTGCTCCCACTCCCCCCTTTGGTGTGAAGTGTACGTACAAGTCCAGAGGCGTCGCTGGGTTCCATCTGGCAAGTGTGCCGGTGGACATCTGCTGTTCGATGAAGTCGAGGGATTTTGCTGCTTGCGGTGTCAGCTCCTTGGGTTCCCAGGGATGTTTTCCTTTCAGGAGGTCATACAGAGGATCCATGACCTCAGGAGGAATCAGGATGATGTTGCGAAGCCATTGCATCGATCCCACCAGGCGTTGCACATCGTGGAGCGTCTTGATGTCTCGGTGGACCTTCACCTTGGGAGGTGTCACATAGGAATTCGTGATCCCCACTCCCAGGAAGGTGACACAGGGTCCCTTTTTGATCTTTGCGCTCGCAATCTCAAAACCATTGGCCTGGAGGGTCTCTGTGATCGTGGACACCAGATGATCCACTTGGCTCGCTGATGGTGCAGAGACTAGGATGTCGTCCATGTATTGTATGATGGTCGCGGTAGGGTAGGAATGTCAGACTGGTGTTAACGCTTTATCCACGGTGATCTGGCATACTGCAGGGCTGTCCACCAAACCTTGGGGGAGCACCTCCCATTGAAAGCGTAGGCTAGGTCGCTTGCCATTTGGAAAAACCACGGAGAAGGCAAATCGTTCCTTGTCCTCAGGATGCAAAGGTATTGAAAAGAAACAGTCTTTAATGTCCAATACTGCACATGGTTGTCCTTCAGGGATGGCTGAATTCATAGGTAACAGTGTCTGAACTGGACCTATGGGTCTGATTGTCTTGTTCACTTCCCTCAGGTCGTGGACTAGGCGGTAGCCTTCTCCAGACCTTTTGGGAATCACAAACACAGGGGTATTCCATGGACTTGTGGAGGGTTCTATGTGACCCTTTTGCAGTTCTCGTTCAACCAGTTCCAGCAAGGCTGTGATTCGAGGCTCTGAGAGGGGCCACTGCTCAACCCAAACAGGGTCTGATGATTTCCAAGTCAATTTGATTGGCAATGAAGGGTGCACAGCAGTGGCCCTCATTATAAATTTGTGATCCTGACTCCGAGCATGGCTAGGACATCTCTCCCTATCAGGGGTGGAGAGTTCTGCAAAATGTAGGGGTAAATTGCCACGGTTTGTTCTGGTCCCCTTTTTGTGTAAATGGTTATGGCTACCAACCGGGTGCTTTTCCAAGCTCTGGATTGTCCTCCCACTCCATTTACTGGGGGGACTTCTTTGATTTGCCAATGTTTGGGCCAATGAATTAGGGGCACAATGGTGCAGTCCGACCCCGTGTCCGCTTGGAACCTGAGTCCAAAAACATGAGGATCTCGACTGCCATAGAGCTGGCACACTCCCCACACGATCAGGGGGTCTTTCCCCACCTCCATGACTAGGGCCACCCAGGGATTCCGCTCTGTGTCGCCCCCTGCTGACCCTGTGTCACTGGCGCAGTTTGTGACGGTGGGGGGTGCATAGCTACCACTGGTGGTGCTGCACTGCTCTGCCCTGGAATGGTTAGTGGAGATGTGACACTGACTGGTTCCTGTGTATATATGGGGTATGAAGGTCCCCCAGCCCACTGGGTGTTGGGAAAGATGGGCCATCTCGGAATGGGAGGAGGCTGAATATGGCCCATACGCCCCCTCCCTCTCCCGTTTCCCCGGAGTTTGGATCTGCATTCCTTGGCTATGTGACCCTTTTTCCCACAGCTCCAGCAGGTGGGTCTCTGGCGCTGTTGGGTCGGGGGTGCTGCTGCAGGTTGCTGTGTCACAGGTTGCTGTGCTGGCTGAGGACAGTTAGCTGCCAAGTGACCTGTTTGGCCACACTTCATGCATGGTAATGCATTGGTTATAGTATGAATTGTGGCTTGCACAGGAATCAACTGTTCCTCTCTTACCACATGTTTAATCATATCAGCCAAAATAGCCCCTGCTGGCAGAGAACGTAGGATGTCCTTAGTAACAGTGTTGCACTGTTGCTTTAGACAATCCAGTGCCACAGGTCCCCTTGCTTCCACAGGCAGTGTGGAGGAGTCAATAGCAGCTTGCAGGCGATCCACAAAATGTGTGAAACTCTCGCTCTCTCCCTGCTTGACTGAGGACCATGGTGATGATTTGTCCACCACTCGAGAAGCAACTCTTATGGCTTCTCTGGCTGCTCTTGTTGTTGCTTTGACTTCCTCTGCTGTGAGGAGTGTTGCCTGAGCCTGAGGAGTAACTACGTCATCATGTTTGCCCAACAGCCTGGACAGGGTAGAGCCATGGAGGGGTTGTCCCTGTCCTGAGCTTTGGGCTAAAGCTGCTGTGCACTGATCTGACCATTCCTGCTGAAAAACAATCAATCCTGCTCCATCAAAAAGCATTCGGGTTATCTGAGAAATATCGAAAGGCAATAAATCATTATTGCTAAAAATTCCGTCTATTAAAGTGGAGACAACAGCTGACCCTAACCCCTTTTCTTGAATTGCCTTCACCACTGTTTGGATTTCTTTTGTGCTCAGAGGCGTGTAAGTTCGTCTTAAATTCTGTCTAGTGCCAGTAACACGCACTGGAAAAGCGTGAATAGCTGCTGCAGGCTCCCACTCTGCACAAGCTACCTTTATCTTTCCCCAGTCAGTAAGCTTATATTGTGTTGCTTCCCCTGTATTGTAAAAAGCTTTGCTCGGTTTTGGTAAAAAATCCGTAAATTCTACTATTTCCGATTCAGATTCTGTGCTAGTCTCAGAGCTCTCGGTAAGACTAGCGTCTGAGCTGTAATCCCATTCGCAGTCGGAAGTCAACTGCTGGCACACTTCCGGCTTGCTGCGCCTTTTTGTCGGGCTTCGTCCCCGTCCCGCCTCCCAGGGGCGGGTTTCGCCCGCCTACCTGGCTCTGCCCCGTTCCGCCTCTCGGGGGTGGGTTTTCCCCGCCTCTCGGGGGCGGCGCCGGCACGCCTCCTGGGGGCCGTCCCAACCCCGCCCCTCGCGCGCGTGGTGCCCGCCCCCGGAGGGGGTCTTTTCTTTGTAAAATGACCTTGGGGACGATTTCCAACTGCGCGTGCGCGTTTCCTCGCTCTCCCGCGCTTGCGCAATATAAACCAGGACGTCCGAGCCTCCCTCCTGCGCATGCGTCCCCGCGCGGAGCCGCACTTCCGCGTTTTCGGCGCCATGCGGTCGGTGACCCCGCCCCCGACTCGAGTCGCGGTCGCCATCTTGCCAATATGGCGGCGGCGGCGCGGCTGGCCCCAGCGCAGGGGCGGCGGCGCAGCGCGATCGCGGAGTACCCGGTCCCAGCGCTGCCGACCCGGACGCGGCAGCGGCGGCGCCGCGCAGATGCGGCGCGGGCGGCCCCGGCGCCGCCGGCCCCGACGCGGCGCGGGCTTCTCTTTCTATCTCTCTAGCTTCTCGCGCGAGCTCTCTCCAGACGGACCACGGGTTGCCGTCGTCCCGCATCTCCGATTCGGGGTTCGGAGCGGCGGGGGGTCCGTTCCCGGGTTCTAGAGAGCGACTGTCCTGCGCGGGTAGCGGCGGCAGCGTCTCCGGACCCGTTAATTTGTCGGTACCGGGTGGGTCTAAATCGCGCGGAGGGGCGCGGGGGGGGAGTATCGGCGGATAAATCGCGGTATTTTCAGGGGGCTCTGGAGGGACCTCTGGGTCCGGGGGGTCCCGTGGGACAGCTGGAAAGTCCCCCCCAGGGTTCGGGGTGTCTGGGCATGGATTTTGGGGAGGGTGCAATGCGTCTTCCTCCCGTTCGTTCCCGCCGCGGGGCTGGGTATTTCCCGGGGGTCCCGCGAGTCCCGCAAGTCCACCCCCTTTCTCCTTTTGCCGCGAGACGGTAAATAAACATGTTTTCACCGCGCTCCATGCCTCCTGTTCCTCCCTCGCCCTTTTCAAAGCCGTTTCTACTTTTCCCCACGCTTTGAGGGCTTTCCCACTGCCAGTGGTTATAGTATCATTCGCGAGGGCAATTGTATAATTCTGCCATCTCTCTGGGTCCAATATATCAACGGGCCGCTGAATTGTGCCCAAATCTGTAAGTCTTGCAATAGCAAGATTTAAACTCTTTCGCTCTAAGCGTATTCCCCACCTCTCCTCCATAATTTTTACAACCTGAATAATCGCCTCCATCGCCGATTACTGGTTCTCCGGGGCGTCCCCCGCTTCCTCCACGGTATTCCAGAACCTCCTGGTACCGCCGTCTCTCACCGTCCAGGCGTTCCCCGTTCCCAGGCTCCAGTCCCGGGCTTTCAGCACCAAATATGTTGCGGCTTTATTAAGCCATCATTTTGGCGGCCTGGGTTTCAGTGAGGACACGACCGCCACGAGCTGCAGCGTGGGGTTCGGGCAATGACTCAGTAAAACACCAACATGGCGTGTTCGTCAAATGCGTTTATTATCTAAAACACAGGGTTTAAGTACCTTCTGGGCTCTGCCACGTCATAGGGGGTCTTACTAGTTTCTTAAGGGTAGTGGAAAAGTACTGCTATGTAGGGGAAGGGAGAGGGGTCTGTGACCTTGCGATAAAGGTTATCTTGGAGAGAAATGTGCCTGGCCCTGCCCCGTTACAGCTCGATCGTCTTCCGCAGGCGCAATCTGTCCCTGCCAATTCACATTTCTCTCCACAAAAAATACATTCATTTATGTAACTGCTGCATACCATACATGTCTCTGCATCATGCAAGTATTAGGATAAAAAAGTTTCTTCTTGTGATAGAGAAATTCAGGGAAAACACACACACAACACAAAAAAACACCAATTTTTTTTCTCTGAAATCAACTCTTGCAAGGTTCCTTCTGGCTCTTACTATTATTCTGCCAGTTTTCACTCAGACCTTCTCAAACCTGATCCTGCCAAAGATGGTGAATGAGAGGGGAGTAGTTCTCTTCTTATACAAACTGCTCCATGTCCAGAAATAGAGGAAAAAAAATCTTCAGTGATTCCCCAACATTAGGAAGTACTCTTAAGGATTAGGAGAACTCCTTTCATGTGCTGTACATAACCTATGTTCCTCTAACTCCAGTTTATTGCACTACTGCAGAGCAGAATAGGAACTGTGACTCATCCACTTCATCTTCCCAGAGATCAAAAATAAATGTAGCATAAATAAGCAAGGCCATTTAGGCTGCACTCCATTTTTCTGAAATGAAATTTATTTTAAAAGCTTTTTACGAAGAATAATATGAAAACAGCATCTTAACAAGTAAGCAGCATTAAGCAGTCAATAATTCAATTAATCAGCCTCTGTAAAAAGTCAAATATACCAATAATTTATGCACCTACTGAAATGTGCAAGGTCAACATAACAGTGATATTGAGTCCTATAGAAAGATTTGGAACCCTATCTGTTACATTTCAAATTAGTTCCTGGCACTCTCTATCACATTAAGCATAAATAATATAACACACAAGAGCCCCAGGCACGACTCAAAATGTAAGACAGCAGAACCACTGCATGGAGGTATCTCATTTAATTCCCAGATTCCTCCTCATTCCCAACAGCAGGAAGGTTGCTTCTATGTTGCTGTGTCCTTAGGTGGTTAAATGATTACTTGATTATTTATATTCATTGACCTAAATGATTCTTTAAACAGGTGTGCATCGGCTTCCCCTGGGATCTCAAATCTAAGTAGTTGACCAGAAGAGCATCGCAACTTTTCCTATTGGGTTAACTCCTTCTATCAGCGGACTTATGGTTTTTGATGTTTCTAAGCAGATAGAACCCATCTTTTTATAACTGGCATGAGTGTAAGTCTTTACTAACTTCCCTGTCACCTCTGTTTGCACAGAGATTAGACCTGTGCTTGCTTTATTTCAGGCTCTACTAATTCAAGCAGAAGCAGATGCTTCATTTCACCTATCTAATCTCAGCTCACAATTATCTCTTCACAAAACATTTTCTTGGGATATAGAATGTTTCACTCCAGAAGCTTGGGATACTTCTGTCTATCTAAATTTTTTTGCAGTTAATAAAGGACAGTATGTGGAATGAAAAATACTTATATACAATGAAGTATTTTCTTGCAGAGCTTGTTTTAGTGTGGATTATTTTAACTGGATAAACAGAAAAGGCCTCATGGGTGAGACTGCTGGGGTTTGAATTTAAAATTTCCAATTCTTTCACCAAAACTGCTGAACAAATCTGACCAGTGGCTCAAACACATAAGGAACATAAAAGTTTGCAGTTTAGCTGTAGCAGTTTTATTTATCCTGCAAACATCAGGCTGGGAAATAGGTCAAATCATTTTACTCTGTTCTCTTTCACCTCTGTTTCTCAGTTCTGAGGCAAGGCAGATTCTTCAAGGAATAAGAGCAATCCTATCTTTTACCTTTCAATCCATGATATCCAGACAGGGATTTAATAATGGATAACAGTAACCAATTATTTTAATGATGGCAGCTGAGTCTGCTAGGAGCTGAACTAAAAGCAACAACTAATTTCAAAGACCCTGGATAGAGGAAATAAACATTTGAACTCAAAATTTTATCTCCTGTTAGAGAAAAAAATAAAAACCAAACAAAGCAAAACAAAAAAAAAAACCTCTCAGTAAAATAAATTAAAACCAAATTAGTGAAAATACACATTGCATTAATGAGGACACCAGAAAGACTCTTACATGAATCATACTTAATTTACCAGAGCCTATTGCATGGTCCACACCTGGATATTTAAACCAGGGTAATTGAAAAGTTTATCTCCTTTTACTAAAATCCTGACTGTGGGAACTGAAAAAGCAGAGGACTTTCACAGCATTGCAGTAAGCTTACATAAATAGAGTTTTGAAACAGAGTTGAATTTGAGGCCTTAAAATATTTGGAGCATAGAAAGTTTTTGAGCTGCAAGCAATATGAAACAAGCAACTATTGTATGCTGTAAGGTGTATGTGTAGTGTTTAGTGATAGGCTGAAGTAGATACTTGTAAGATTTTAGCATTAGCCTATTGGCTAAAAAACTTTTAAAAGGCCTTGTAAGAAAGAGAATTTTGGCTTCTGTTGTTATGGCAGGAGTTTTACTATCTTTTATGTCTCTGCCTTCACTGAGACTGATAATGAAATAAAAAACTCGTGGAACACCTCTTGGTCACCCCGCCCGTTATTGGTGATTAGTTCCAGCACCTGATCAAAGACCTCTAGGCAGGTATTTCAGGCTTTAAAAACAAAAAAATGAACAAACAAACCAAAACAACAAAACAACCAACCGCCCCGCCCCCCCCCACACACACCAAAAGCCCAAAATAAACAAATGCAAAACTTTGCCTCCACAGCGTTTTGAGATTTTACTGCATCAGCAGCATTCTGCTTCAGGGAGCATTGGACTCAATAAACCAAGTATATTGCTTAATGCATTTATTTTCAGGGTAATGATCAGTCCCATTCCTTGTCTTCTATTTTTTGTTATTGTATAGCATTAGAAATGTATGTGCTTGTGCAAGAACAAGATTGCAATTTGTCTAATATATTTCAAATATATTCTACGTAGTGTATTTGTCATTAAAAGTTATTTTAGGCATTTTTACTCTGAAAATGTGCTTTTTAGTATTTTAGGGTCAGTCTATCATACATATACAATGTTTTACTCCACATGTACTGAAACCAATGGGACCACTAATAAAGAAGAAACTGAGTAGGGCTGGCCTGATTTGGACCTTGTACAATCATACACACTGCTGAAATATTGGTTTTACTGAAAACAGAAAGACAATAGCCTCTGCATTCAATTTGGTCAGCCTTAAAACAGTGTAATCTATCTGGATTCTTCTAGCCTGTATATGTTTTCTTTCCTTTTCTCATGTCTTTCCACTCCATTTTAAATCCTTTCTTCTGTTTATGAATGGTTTAAAGACAGCACATATTTTAAAAAACTGTCTGTGCTTAAGAGTTCAAAATATCTTTTTTTCATCCCATAAGGATAATTTTACCTTCCATTACCCCCAGAAACTTCTGGTTTTTTTGTTTTTTTTTTTACTTTGTAGTGTTTTCCTCTTCTAGTAGTAACTTAGTATATCTTCAAATTATACAGACACTGATTCTTACTTTTTCCTATGCTACAAAACATAATGTTGCTGCAATTGCTATGCACATATTCTTTGCCAAATAATTACCATTCCCAGAGGAATTTGTGAATCCCAACAGACAACATTGAGTATTGCATCAACTACAACAACAAAACAGGTTTACCAAGACTGATCTAAAATAAAGGGGCATTATTTGTGCCCTGCATTTGCAGAATTGAAAAAGTGTATTCAGAAAAAGGAAATAGTTTTGTATGGTAAATTTAACCATTTCAGAGCAAGATAATTATGTTATAATTATGTTTTGCTGATGGCTTTCAGTGAAATCTTTTTCAGGTAATCTGCCCACAGCCAAGTATTTTCAAAAAGAAGACATAATCTTGTGGTTCAACTGGTCTCACTTCCCTGTAAGGAAGCTGCTTATTTGCTTAAGCAGCCTTGGCTGTGATACCTCCTTATTCTCATACCTCATCTTCTACAGGCTAGATCAGTGGTTTTGTTCAGTGATTTGAAGAAGTAGTCTGTTTGTCATGGAACTACTTCTTTTTCTTAAAACTCGCCAGTGCTCTAGAGTTTGCCGCTGCATGTTTAAACTATTTGACTGTAAATATGAGAAAGACTTTCATGTTCACATTTATACACAGAACAAGATTCATTCTTTCAGCTGATGCTCTAAGCAGTACAGAGAAATTTATAGGAAAACATGATGGATTATTTCCATGTTTTCACTCTGCTTAGAAGCTGAATCCTTCAAAGGGTAGTGTGAACTTCCAAAGGTTGCCAAGCAAACAACAGTCAGAAATCCTTCTAAGCTTCAGTAACCTATAACAAAAGACTTGTACTATGTTCCTTGCTTGAGCAAGAGCTCCTCCTATACTTGCCTATGTTGCATGGCAGACATTGGAAAATTGAACAGAATGTCTGATGCGTATATTGTAGCTCTCATTTAGGTACAGGTTCTCAGCACAGCCATGCAAAAGAAATTGAGACATTTCTAATTTATTGTTACGTTTCTAGGTCCTATGGCAGTGGAGCAACACAGGTCCAAGTGCTGGTTGGCAACTTGTGGTGCCATTGAAAGTTCCAGTGTCTCCCCTAGCACATTCCACACTCTTCAGATTGGTGCTATGTCCAAACTATCCTGCTGAAACCTCACATTCTCAATCAAACAAATTCCAGTAATCCAAAAGAAGAGTATTATTCTGTCTTCATGCCTATTTTGTCTGGCTGGGAATCAAAATACAATTAGCTCTATTATTAATTGACAGTAGCAGTTATTAGATCTTTCATGCTGCTGAAGTAATTAAAGGACAAGTTTAGGAGGGAATAGTGATATAAACATAATTCAATATGTACTTCTCATGGAGATATTCCCAAAACACTCCTGAGGATTTTGGATTTTTTAATGATATGTCCTAATCAACAGAAGAGTAAGCTAACCCTTATATCCTCAACTTGACTCGCTGTTTCTCTTCTCTCATTCTGGTGATACAGATAACTGGGCAAGTAGAAAGGGAACAATTGCAGCAGACATATTTTTTTTTTGTCTCTGTTTTTAGATATTGCTGTTTTACCCAGACAGTTTTTTATGTATTGGAATTTAAACCTAGCACCAAAAATTGAATGGATATATAAGTCCTCAGGATGAACAATTTCATGCTTATTTTCCCAGACATTCATACGCTCTGCTCTGGGTGAAAAAATAGCTTGAAGAAAATATTCTTCTATTATTTAGGTTGATTTCTTTTTCTATCCAATACAAATAGTAGAAGCATTTTGAAGGTAACTATTTCAAAGTTTCCATAAGAAAGGACAATGAAAATGAACTTTCTGAAAACATCTTTTCATTGCCATATAGATGCAATAACACCCACGAAAATTCAGTGTAGCTGCTTATTAATGTAATGTGTTGGTTTAGAGAAATACAATCCAACTATTTATTCAAAGATATAATTACTTGTTATAAAGAACAAGATAATTCACATCAATAATCTTAGGATGATATTTTAATATTTTTCCTCATTTAGTCTGTGACACCTCAGGACCCCATCTCAATGCCTTTCTTGACCCTGTACCTGTGTTTTAGAAATGGCTGATAGGAGGGAAAGGAAAACTGGGATAGCAGAGGCATAGGTGACCTCTGCACTGCAAACAAATTACATGCCCTAAGGTGTGATTGTCCATGGCAATCCAAGTTCTTGCTTAGAGTGAATGGAAAAAAAAAGAGAAAAATCCAGCAAAGTTTCTTCTTTGATTCTAAGCCATTGTATAGGATAAAAAACCCCAAACCTCTGATGGTCTTAGCACATACTCACTGTTTCAGTATTGTCAATGATATAGTTTTGATTTGGACTGTAGAAAAGATCTGGTCTCTCAATAGGATACTGAGGCACAATTGTTCCTCATTTCACTAGAAACATCTCTTTTCATTTCTATCCACACTAAGCAAGACTACCTGCTGTGGATCATGACTTATTGTGAATGTAAAACAACTTGTTTTGTAGCCCTCTGGTTTGTTTTATATATTGGTGTAAAATAGTTGGAGCTATTTTCTTCAGTGTGCTCCCTGCCACTTTATGAAAGATGTCTCATGACATCAAAAGGGATAAAGTGAGTGTTCCCTCATGTACAAGTGTTAGGACTGTTCTGGCATTCAAAGTGAACAGTGTGAAGGAGGAAAAAAACTGATCTTTCTTCCTGTTTGTTTTTTGTTTGTTTGTTTGTTTTGTTTTGTTTTGTTTTTCTTTTCTTTTTGTTTTCCATTGCTAGTTATAGGCATACTTCAGCTCAAAGAGATTTGAAGTTAAAATTAATTTATTGGCATCCTAAAGACAGAATTCCTG
This sequence comes from Phylloscopus collybita, assembly GCA_027886175.1. Lineage (NCBI taxonomy): Eukaryota > Metazoa > Chordata > Aves > Passeriformes > Phylloscopidae > Phylloscopus > Phylloscopus collybita. Next base: position 77,090,531 of record JAJNNQ010000075.1, on the reverse strand, counting down.
TCCAAGGCACAATAGTTTTTGTCTAACATTCTTCTTGACCAAACTCAAATATTATCTGTGCAATTCTGACTCCCAATCTCAGTGCTTTTTTGTGCTGGCTCTAGTCACATCAGAAATTCAAGGAAAGGATAGACAAGATATACACATAACCCTAAATTACAAGATAACTGTAAAGAGAAATTGCCAAAACCTTTAGAGCAACATAGTCTATTAGAGCAAAAGGAAATTTCTGAAACTAGGCAGCCTTAGACACAGGGGGCCTAAAACAACCTCCTCTGAAGCTTATAAAAGTTAACATTTCAGTTATTAAGGTTACACTACAGTGTACATAAAAGAAAACAGAAACAAACTGAACTTTTGTATTCCTGCAAGTTTCCTGCAAGACAGCATAGCTACATAGCAAAAGAATTCAGAATATCAGCCCAAATCTAAATTTCTGACAGAATCACAAAATCTTGAGATAGGTAATATTGGAAGGCACCACTGGAGGTCATCTAGTCCAATTTTCCTGCTCAAGCCATCTCCCATGCAGCACATCATGAACATCACTCAGGATTGTGTCCAGACAGCTTTTGAATCTCTGTGGCAACCCAACTCCACAACCTCTTGGGGCAGCCTGTTCCAGATTTCTGTCACCCTCTCATTAAACAAGATCCTCCTCAATTCAGGTAGAACTCCCTGTTCATCAGCTTCTGCCCAATGCCTCTCGTCTTATTGCTCAGCAGCACTGAGAAGAGTCGAGTTCCATCCTCTTGACACCTGCCTTTCCAAAACTCACATGCATTGATGAGATCCTCTCTCAATCTTCTCCAGAATAAACAGTCCAGCTCCCTCAGCCTTTCCTCATAAAAGAGGGTCTCTAGTCCCTTAATTATCTTTGTAGACCTCTGCAGGACTTGCTCTAGGAGCTCCATGTCTCTCTCATACTGAGGAGCCCAGAACTGGACACAGCACTCCAGAAGTGGCCTCACCTGGGCTGAGAAAAAGTGTAGGATCACCTCCCTCAATCTGCTGGGAATGTTCTTCTTAATGTACCACAGGATACCCATTGACATTCTTGGCCACCAGGACAACTTGTTGTCCATCAGGGCTTCCAGGGCTCCCAGCAGTTCTGCACAGAGCTGCTTTCCAGCAGGTCAGCCCCTAGCCTGCCTGAGTCCACATGGTTATTCTTTCTGAGGGGTGGCACCTTGGGTTTGCCCTCGTTGAATTTCAGAAAGTTCCACTCTTCCCATCTCTCTACCCTGTCAAGGTCCCTCTGAGGGGCTGCACAGTCCTCTGTGGTCTCAGCCACTCCTCACAGTTTTGTGCTACCAGTGAACTTGCTGAGCAGGCCTCTGCCCTTTTATCCAAGCCATTGATAAAAAAGTTAAGCAATACTGGGCCCAATACTGAACCCTAGGGTTCAGTACTAGTGGGGTTCCCAGTACTGAACCTTGAGGTTCACTAGACCATTAGTGACAGATCTCCAAACAGACTCTGTGGCACTGACAACAACTCTCTGAGGCATGACCCATTCTGACAATTCTCAATCCACTTCACCGTCCACTTAGCCAGCCCACACTTCCTGAGTTTGCATATGAGGATATTTTGAGAGATGGTGTTGGAAGCCTTGCTGAAGTTCAGGTAGACATATCCACTGCTCTCCCCTCATCTATCCAGCCTGTTGTCCCATCATAGGAGGCAATAAGATTGGTTAAGCATGATTATATTTTGGTGCATGTATGTTGACTACTCCTGATGATCTTGTCTTCCATGCACTTCAGGATGGCCTCCAGGTTTAGCTCATCCATCACTCTTCCAGGGATTGAGGAGAGGCTGAAAGGCTGGTAGTTCCCCAAGTCCTCTTTCTTGCCCTTTTTGTACACTGGGGTGTCATTTGCTTTCTTTTAGCCCTCAGGCATGTCTCCTGATAACTGTGACTGTGCAAAGATGATTGAGAGTGACCTAGCAAAGACATCCACATCTCTGGGTTCATCCCTTTTCATCACGAGGAGCAAATCTTATAAATTGGTATAAACATACCTGACAGAATACTGCAAGAAAATATGAAATGTATTTGTTGAATCAAGAGAGTAATAGAGAAGTGTAGCCTGAACTATGTCTTTCTCAGTGAAAGCAAATCTTCAACACATTAGACCAACCGGCAGTTTTCATCACTCTCTAGTGGCAAACCTTTTGGCAGTCCTGATTTTAGATAGACAGGCTACCACAACCATAAAATAATGGAATTATGCTAAAATCACTTATTCTAAATATGCAATTCTAAATGCTCTGAATTATAGATTTTTTACTGAATTTCAGACAAGAAAGCCACTAATCTATATCCCAGTTCAAAGCAGGAGACTGACTCATTTTATGGAAAGAAATATTTAAATACAATTTCAAAATAAAATTTCCATTTGGAATAGGTATTTCTATGTACACAAAAGATATTTAGACCCAAATATTTATGGAAACATGGTTCTTTTCCAGCAGTTTGCTGACTTGCTGGGAACACACCCACTAAGCAAAACACAAAGCAATGTTATTGTACACCCTGGTATAAATTCAGGTTAGCCTGAGCACAAGGCTGTGTTCTGCGCTTAGGAATTTGAGGATGATGAAATATCTCAGATATCTCTTGGGCACATTATTATTCTGAAGCATAATTTATCTTCCACTCTGTGGCATCCCATTTCTCCACAAATAATATCTTCCCCAAAGACTGTTCTAATGTTCACTGCTCCATTTCCCCACATCCATGTGTCTAAAAGTAAGTGGTAAGGAAAGTCATCATCAACACAAATTTTTCTTTGTTATATTTGAGATATACTCCAGATAGATTGTATAAATCCTGTATAAATCTTGTATAAATGCACAAAAGAAAAATATATTCACTTTTGAAATACTGAGAGAATCTGGGTCTTTAATGTTGTGACAGGATAACTCAAGACAGAGAGTGCTGACCAAAAATGTTCCCATTCAAAGGTTCTGCGGGTAGAGGTAAGTGAGCCAGTAAAACCAAAACACAGGAGGTGAAGAAGTATATCAAGTATACTTGATATGCATTATTCATTTGTGATATGCTTTATTCATTTGTGAGTTCTTTCTATTTAAATCAAATGAACTATCATGAACTTTTGAATGAATAGCTTTTGGTTTGTTAAACTCAGTAACCAGTCTTTCGTATTTCAGTTGTTTTGACCTGAAATTTCAGTTGTTTTGACCTGAAATGACATGAGAAAATGTCTGTTAATTTTTCAGTGGAACTTATTGACTCCATATTAATGGATTTTTAATAGAGCAGGAAAAAGTAGAAGTTAATATTTCCATAAACACTTAGTGAAATAACACCTACTAAGTTCTCATTAAAATATTAAATTGGATAACAGTTTAATTTTTTTAAACATAGGATTACTTATTAAGTTGAGTCAGGTGTCAGAATGTACTAAAAAGACCTTTTAAAAGAGAAAAAAAAAAAGTGTTACAACTTGCTGCTTAGCTAATACAGTGTACTTAATGCCTAATTTCAATGACTCCTTGGTCACAGTCTGTTCCTCCCTGTACAGTTCTTTTTGTTTATCATATAGTCTTCTCAAAGGCATAGTAGCCTATCATTGCATTGTATGTTCAATCCTTCACTGCACACTTGTGCACAAGTGGATGTTTACACACTAATTTGAATTGCATGATACCTCAAAGTACAAGATCAAGTCCTATTTGATGAGTGAACCACAGTGCAGAACTTTGACCCCAGCGAGGATCCTCTTCTGGTAGCAATTTCACAGGACACCTGAGCTGATGAATCTTACTTGCATTTAACTCCAGAGGTCACAGACTTAGTTATTGCCATCTTCTAGGAGGCCATTCAGTGCATAATTAAGTAAAAATTATGACTGTCAGTCTTAGAAAGTAGGAGAAATTTGTTTGATCTCAACCTGTAAGTCTATCCTTCTCTCTTCCAAACAAAATAGATATTAGCAACAAACAATCTTGACACCACACTGTAAAGCATCTAACTTGCAGAACAGAGCAACTGCATTGGAAACTATTATGCATTTGTAAAAATATATCCAGACAACTTTAATTTCCAGGAAAATAACCTGAGAATACATTTCATACCAACTTTTGAGTTAGGATGCTATCCTTGGGTTATTCTGTCAACAGATTAAGGACGAAAGATATAGGCTTAAAAGTAGAGTATCCATTCAAACAGTGGTAACTGATGAGAACTGAAGTGTAACACTGATTTTTACATCAGAATTTGTGATCCACGGCACTCAGCTGCTGACAAAGATGGAACATGTATTAAAATGCATGCATGCAAATACTCAGAGTAAACGTGGCTCTTCGTGCTCATGGAAGTCACTAGACATACTTAGTGTGTTCAGGAGCAGAGTCTTAATCACTTAGGTAAATCTTGAGACATAAACTAAATTTGCAACTTGATAATTTACAGATTTAGCTTGGCGTCTTTGTCAGGCAGGCAGGCAGGCAAAGACAACTTATAACAGTTCACAGAGAGGTCAGCAGTATTGATTTTGACATAGGTTGTGAAGTAGACTATACAAATATTTTATTGCCTATTATCCAGTGAAAAACCTTGGAGTACAAACTGAGAGAACAGCTTACTTACAAAGATAATCTTTCTTTTTTGACATAGTTAACTTGTGTGATAATACTTTCAAGACAATTAGGATGTTTGTATAATAAACCATGATCAAATGAAATAGATATAAAGAAACCTTCAGTCTACATAGCAGTGTATATGTTGGCTAGATGACAGAGATGGCAGGAGGAAATAACTTTATTAGTATATGTATCTGCACACACAAAAACATTAATAGTTCAATACATAGTAGTTTTTTTGTTTTGATGCAATTTTTTGAGATACAAAATAGCTCATTTGAAATGATCCAGTATATTAGAAACAAAAGGTAGCAATAAAAGCTATGCAAACCTGCATGATTTATATATAAAAAAATACTAAGGTGAAATTTATTTCTTTTATATTTGATTTAAAGTAAGTAAAAGAGCTGTTTAAGCTCACAAATTTACTAAATCAGATCATACAGTTCCTTTGGAAATTTTCCTTTGATTTAAGAAATATTCATGGTAAGGATTAGTTTCACAATGTAGACAAATTAACTGCTGTCCCTTAGATAACAAGATTAAGATCAAATCTGCTTTTCTAGTAACAATATATTGATTTTAACTACTGAAGACCAGTATAAAAAGCTTTCCACCAACTCGCGTTTTACTGATAACAGAAGACTATGTGAAGACCATGTAAAACAGTGCAACCAGAAAACTCAGCCGAAGCTGCAAATCTACTACAGTTAAAATTTCTAGCTAAATGACAGGTAGCATTTAGTTCTCATAAAAATTCTAATTGTGCAAAATAAGTAACACACTGCACAAAGCAAATTTGATTTTTTATTTTTTGAAGATGCAGAGATTCGCACAGAGACACTGTTGATGTGATTCTGCACCACAAGTACCAAGGAAGGTCAAGTCTTTATACTTCAAAGTTAATACAAAATTAATTGATTCAAATTAACAAGTAGGAGAACAAGGCTGCTTTACTTTTCTTCCCAAGAGAAAAATCCTTTCAATATAACCCCCTGTGAAAAGACAGAACTCAGAGAGTGGGTGTATTAGTTGCACATGATAAAGACAGATTTTACACTGTACCTACTGACACAATGATAAAGCTACAGCTGTTACAACTTATTCAAAAATCAATTCCTTGTTACAGGTTTTTACAGTTCTGCTAGAAGTGTCTTGAAGAGAATTGTTATTCTCATCACAGGTGCAAAAAGTCCTGGCAACTATTCATGTACTCTAGAAATGATAACCAATAAATCACTTATTACAGTAGCAATAATATTCTCTACTGTACTGAGACATAATAGTAATACTTAGTAATAAGATAGAGGAACTATAATCACTATATACAGGAAAATAGACTATAGTATTGTTCTAGGGTGACTTTATGATGCTTGTATCCCCAATCATCTGTTCTGTTTGTGCTGTACATTAAGTTCTGTACCTTTAAAAATGGCTCTGGGAGCAAAGTGGGAGAAAGCAGCAGCGCGCAGTTTGTTTTGAGAAAGGGCCTGACTCCCCCACGGCCTGGCTCCAGTGTTCGTCTGGGCACGGACAGCGGTGGGACAGAGATCTCCGGTGCTCTTAGTTAGTTTTAGCTGGCTGAGGCAGAGAAGTTCCCTGAACTGTTTTTTTTTTTTTTTTTCCTTTTTTTCCTTGGGCCTGTTTAAATCTGCTCTGGACTGACAAACCCAGAGGAGCAGCGAGGGCTGGCACCTGCGGCCGCCGGGCCTGGCCCTGTGGAGGGAGTGGGGCTGGTGAGAGACTGAGGGAGCTGAGCTGCACCCACGGCAAGGACTGCCTCAGTTTGCCAGCTCTCTGCAGAGCGGCCAGAGGTTTTATTGTGGTGGGTTGTTTTTATTTTTTGGTTTGGTTTGGGTTTTTTTTTGTTTGGTTGGTTTTTTGTTTGCTTGTTTTTTTCTTGGGTTTTTTTTTGTGGGTGTTTGTTGTGTTTGTTGTTGTTGTTGTTGTTGTTTTTGTTGGTTTTTTGGGTTTTTTTTTTTGTGCTTGTGGGCATCTTGTTTGTTAAATAAATAGTTTTTTCCACTTTTCTTGGAGGAAGTTTTTTCCCAGATCGGCTGGGGAGAGGGGCCGTTTGGGTTTGCTTTCCAGAAGAGCACCCTTTGGAGGTTTCCTCCCAAATTTGCCCTAAACCAGGACAAGTATTCATTTCAACAGATTTTCAAATCTTAACAAATTTAGCTCTTATTTTAAAACTGAGTGAGAAACTCAAGAAAGCAACATGGCAGGTGTTACATATCAACAAAAACCTGCTTAAAAAAAAACAAACCAAAAAAGCTTATTAAAATATGTATATTATTTTGTGAAACCCCTATGCTTGACATATTTGTGTCTTAAGAGAGAACTTCAGCAATGATTAGGGGATAAGAAAGCTCTAATGGGTAAGCGAATGCTAAGGTAAAATGATAGAATTAGAAGTGGAAATTAAAATCCTGCACTTTTTCTCATTTTGCATATTTACAAAACTGTTTTTCTACTTCCCATGAATATTTATACATATTTAGAAAATATGTGGTTGTGTGGCCTCTTCCATTTTTTTTCTTCCCCTCCCCTCCCTCTTTTTAATAGAACAATAAAATCACAGAATAGTTTGGGTTGAAAGTCATCTAGTCATTTAAAAGTCATCTAGTCCAACTAGCCTGCAGTGAACAGGGACATCTTCAATTTTATGAGGTTTCTTAGAGCCCCATCCAACTGGACCTTGAAAGTTTCCAGGGATGGAGTATCTCTGGGCAACCTGTTCTCATGTTTCATAACCCTCATTGCATTATATTTCATCAACTAAAGTACATCTACCCTCATCAGTTTAAAACTATTACCCCTTTTCCCAAGTGAGGAACACTGCAACAATGGTAATAAGAAAGAAAACAGGAGGTAAAACAAACATCAGAGAATTATAAATATATTGACTTGAAGTGAATAGTGTAAGCTGCAGGATCTACTACTTGAAAACTTCATAGAATGGAGAACCAAAGTTGTAGCTGAAAACTATGCTGCTTTTTAGGTGAAACTTTGGGAATTCACTGGAGGAGAGATACCAAATACAGTCTGAATGCCAAATGAATTCAAAAGAAAACATCGCTTTGTGGGGTTGCAGCTGGGGGCAGGAGAAGAATTTAAAAGATTGCTAAAATTTCAAAGCTGCACAACAGAAGATAAATCTCTTGAAAAAGAATATGGCGATTGAAAAAGAAACACTAAGGAAAAGGATATGATTCTGTTATTACGAGCATAACTCTGTAAGAAATTTCAGCCAGCAAATTAACTCTACCTCCAGTTGAAAACAATGATGCGGCCAAAGGGAAACAACTCCAGCAGCTGTTTGCCAGCACATTGAGTTCGGCATTGTTAAACAACTTCTTTCAAAGATATGTGTGAAAGATGTGAAACCATTCATTAAAGTCATAGTAGGAATGCAAAACAAGACCATTTGTAACTGGGATAGAGCTGGATGAAAGAATTACCCGTTTAGAAAGGACAGAATTAAAATTAAAAGTGGTGGTACAGTACTGAGTACTCATAAAAGTGATTGATTCAATAAGGATAATATTCCAAATAAATGTAAAATCCCCCAATTGTTTGGGGAGGACTTCTCAGGAACATGCTAATACTTCTCCTGCATCAGGGCTGGAAAATGGTTAATTTGGTTTTGTAAGTTTACGTGAGGTATATAAAGTAGTGTTACTTCTATGATTCCTAATGATTTCTTAGCATTTCTCTTCCAAACTGTATCAATTCACAGTGGTAATTCTCAGGCATGTTTTGATATAAATAAATAATAAACTCCTAAGTCAATTCACCTTTTCTGCCCTGGTAAACACTCAAGATGCTGTGAAAAGAAACACCTTTTGGTTGAGAGATCTCAAGATAATTAATTTTGTTTCAAATTGACACCAAAGAAAGAAACAGATAAAAAACTAAGGAACTGGGTTTATTAGTATGGCAGACAGAAAAATTAGGAAGATGATAAATAAAGTTAAGAAGAACAGAAAGATTTGAATGCAGAGATAGAGGTGCTGAATTTCAATAGAAGTAGAATATCTGGAGTCCTCACAAAGAAATGAGAAAATCAGAAGGCAGACAGTCTGCTTGGGGGAAAAAAAAAAACAAACAGCAAAAAAAAAAAAAAAAACAACCAACCAACCAACCAACCAACCAGAAAAAAAAAAAAAAACAACAAAAAACCAAACCAAACCAAACCAAAAAAAAAACCACCAGAAAAGCCAGAATTTTAAAAGTGAAAATATCTATAAACATATGGATAAAGGATTAATGAGTTACACAAATCAAAGTCAGAAATACAAATATCTGAAAGCAGATTTGAACTTCAGTTTTCTAAGGGATTTAAAATAACATAAAACTAGTTTTCCAGAGGTAGGGTAATAGAAATGACTGCATCAGTTGTAGAAGCAAGCTTTCTTTGTTAAAACTGAAGGGGATTAAAATCCATAAACTGGGATACAATATTTAATTAATCATTCATGTAGAGGTCATAACCTGGGACTAACAAGTAGCCTACTACTCTTCTTACTGTCAGAAGTATGTATGGGGAGCAAAAAAAGGGAAGAAAAATGCCTCAACTACTACAATCCTGCTTGACTACTGTTCAGAAACAACTCAGAAAGGAAATGACAAAGAAAAGGTAATTGGACATGGAGGGAAGTGAACAAAAATAAACTATTTTTTTCAAACATGAAAATGTGCCTTTGTTGTTTTATCACTCTTCTCAGACAATTGAAATGCATCTGTGCTAATTTATCTAAATTTGAGCAGAATCTCTGATAGAAATGCCTCACGGGAAATGATTTTTTAATTCAGAAAAGATCAGGCTTTATAGAACTGACTTAGAGCAAGAAATTTTACATAAACAGAAAAATAGCAACAACAAAACCCCTCAAACCCACCAAGAAAACCCCAACAACAGAAAAAAGTCTTACATTGAAAGGTGTATCACATGAGAGATGCCAAAGATGTTCTTTAATAACAGGCTTTGGTACTGATCTCATTTATTATTTTCACTGGTGACAGTAATCTGAGGAATTCTAGCAAGACAAATTTCAGCGGCAGTTTCAGAGGCAGTATCACTACTGAAGACTGCATTACTGTCCTTCAGGAGTAATCAGATTTCTCTGGAGATAAAACCAAACAAACATACAAAAAAAAAAAAAAAAAAAAAAAAAAGCAAGCTTACACACAAAACCCCTCAAATCTCTAGCAGGAAATTTCTTGTACTTGAAGACTAAAAAGAAGAATCCATGTTTCAAGATGAGATTATTATTACTTGACTCAAAAGACCCAAATTAATTTCTAACATGCAAAAACTGAGAGGCATTCAGCAATGGGAAACTAGGTGTACTTATCTACAAAGCACTGAAAATGCCTCCTGGATAATCCTTTACAGATAGATATTTAAAAATACAAGACTTATTTAAAGTAGGTTGGTTTGGAGAAGAGTTTCTAGACTTATTTGAATAAAAACAGTTTATGTTTTTATATAAATGTTAAAGCAGTCTCATTACTCATGTTAGGAATACAAAAGCTGTAATAACATTTAGTTACTGACCACGATATGAGATCTATTTATGTTACTTAGGAGTACTAAGCTTTTTTGTATTCAGTAAGAGCCAGCTTCCCCTATTCACTATAATTATTCTATGGTTCAAAGAGTTGTATATGTATAATGTACCGTACTATGGTTAGTGTGGCTAGATGGGGTATTAGTAGTTTTATAACCATCAGAGGTTCAAACTTCTTGAAAAGCTCATCATCTCAGAGGTTAATCATTTTGAGATTGGACTTTATAAGTTCATGAACAGTAAAGAAAGATAAGGGGAGAATATGAGGCTAAATAGGTAATTTTCTGGGATGAAATTTTAAGAAAATGAATCATTAGTATATTTAAGATGGCAGTGGATTGCTATTCATTGTGGGTTTGTATTTAGTACGCTTTAAGCCTCTGTGGTTACCAAGAAATCCTGAGAAGTTCTTGACATGAAAGATAAATATATAGAAAAGAAGAAACTGTGCAGATACAAAAGTTGGGAAATATTCCAAGGCCTTACCTCCCCTTTCAGATCAGCAGCAGCATTGCAGTGGGAAGTACACGTGTATGTGATTGTTCAGTTCGCTTGTGAGCTGACACATCTGAATGGTTCTAAGCGTAGGTGGAGGAGTCCCTGTCTTCACACAGCTCCTGAGGTACACACAAAAAAGAAAAATGCCTCATAGAACTAAAGATGTATACGTGCCTGGAAGACATGGGATAAATTTCAAATCCTGTATGAATGCAATAATATCAGTCATTTGATACAAGGCAGAAAATCCATATCAGACTCAGGATAGGTTACTGATTCTTTCCAGAGAGATTATTTGCAGTTAAAAAGGCAGAATCTCTATTTACCAATACCTTCGGTATTTTCTCTCATGCATTGCCTTCTCTCATTTATTTAAAATAAACTTACATATATAACACAATTCATAAGAGTATCTGAGAAAGAAAAAGAACATTCTGAATACTTCACTTACTGTCATTACATGGCTCAGAATCTTTCAATTTAGTGCAATACTGTCCATGCTATAATTTTAGGGTGACTTTTCGTAGTTTTTCTAGAAACTCAGGCTCTGAAGTCTTGAGACAATGATCATAAATATAAGAATGATGGATAAAAATCCCTTAACTTTTAATGGTGATCTTAAGCATCTACAAGCCATTACTCGTGATGGTTGCTCACCTGATCTTGAAAAATACAGGCATACCTATATTAAAAAATATAACGACCTGGTCTATATAACAAGATGAAAAAAAAGTAGCTAAATTAAGAATCGTATTCATTTTATCCTTCATGTAGTTCTAAATCACTCAATAGCTCATGCTGAAAAAATGAAACTAAAAAAATTGTACTAATCAGCTTTAAAATAACATTGAAACAGAGTTGACCTTAAATCTGCTACAGATTTTTGACTACAGTCACTACTGAAGGGCAGTGAAAGCAAAGGTTTTTATAGTGAAAAATTGAAATACACCCCAAAATTTCAGAAATGCACAGATACAGGACACATACAAATCATGTTTTCAAAGGTCAAATTTTAAGTCTCAGAAGACAGAAACTTATAGGTTTCTCCATAGTTACATATGACCTATATGCCCATTAGTGGCTGAATGTACACTGGACCTCAAATTTCACCAGCATTTTTAGGAGGTATTTTTACACAGGACTCAGGAACAAATTCTTATGCAGGAGAATAGCTCCATTTCTCTCAGGCTCTAATTTTATATTTAGCAAAAGCAGAAGGTACAAAGTCTCAAAATAATTTTAATGGTGTAATTATTTTAAAATATTAGGTTCATCAAGACATCTGCTGCTGCTCTAAAGAACTATAGTGGAGAATTTCATAATGCTAAAGTGTTTTGTCAGTGAGCAGTCTAGATAGTTTTACACCTTCTCTGCACTTTTTTACTCTAACTGTAAAAACAGCTATAAAAAAACCCTGAACATCAAACACCTTCCAAAATAAGATATTGATACTGCTAACACAACAGCAGAATAAAAAATGCTTAGGATAAGCTCTGAGGTATGTTTGTAGGAAAAAAATTAATGCATATTGATATCACAGGATCACAAAATTTGTGAGGGTGGAAGGGAACCCTTGAGGTGCAACCCCTTGTGTTCCAGGAGGGACACCTAAATCTGGCTGACCAGGATCATATCCAGATGGCTTTTCAATTCCTCCAGAGAGAGAGATCCCCACTACCTCTCTGGGTAACCTGTGCAGTGCTCACTGACCATCAGTGTAAAAATGTTTCCTGATGCTCAGGGGAAACCTCCCGTGTTCCAGTTTGTGCCCACTTCCTCTGGTCCTGCCACTGGGCACCTCAGAAAAGAGCCTTGTTCAGTCTTCTTTGTGCCCTCCCTTCACGTATTTGTATATATTAATAAAATCTTCCTAAGCCTTCTCTTCTCCAGGTTGTACAATCCCAGCTCTGAGTCTTTACTCATGGGAGAGATGCTGCAGTCCTTTCATCTCTTTGCAGCCTTTCGCTGGACTTTCTCCGGTATGTCCACGCTCTTCCTGTTTTGAAAAGCCCAGAACTGGACACAGCCCTCCAGAATCAGAATCAGAATCAGAATCAGAATCAGAATCATTAGGTTGGAAGAGACCTTCAGGATCATCAAGTCCAACTCAACCCTAACCTCAATTAAACCATGGCACCAAGTGCCACATCTAGTCTTCTCTTAAACACATCCAGAGATGGTGAATCCAGCACCTCCCCAGGTAGACCATTCCAATACTTTATTACCCTTTCTGTAAAAAACTTTTTTCCTAATATCCAGCCTATATTTCCCTTGGTGCAGCATGATACTATGTCCTCTTGTTCTGTTGCTGAAGAAGGAGACCAACCTCCACCTGGCTATAAGCACCTTTCAGGGAGCTGTAGAGGATGATAAGGTCACCCCCGTGTCTCCTTTTCTCCAGGCTAAACAACCCCAGCTCCCTCAGTTGTTCCTCACAGGGTTTGTGTTCCATGCCCCTCACCAGCCTCGTCGCCTCCTCTGGACACGCCCAAACATCTCAACGTCCTTCCTGAACTGAGGGGCCCAGAGCTGGACACAGCACTCAGGGTGTGGCCTCACCAGAGCCCATACAAGGGAAGAATGACCTCCCTGCTCCTGCTGGTCAGGCTACTTCTAATAAAGGCCAGGATGTCATTGGCCTTCTTGGCCACCTGGGCACACTGCTGGCTCATGTTCAGCTGCTGTCACCGGTACTCCCAGATCCCTTTCTGCCTGGGCACTGTCCAGCCACACTGTGCCCAGCCTATAATGTTGCAGGGGTTGATTGTGGCCAAAATGCAGGACTCAGCATTTGGACTTATTAAACCTCATCCTATTGGATTCCACCCATCCACCTAATCATTCCAGATCTCTCTGCAGAGCCCTCCTACCCTCCAACAACAGATCAACACATGGTCCCAGCTTAGTGTCATCTGCAAATTTACTAGTGACAGACTCAATATTCTCATCCATGTCATCAATAAAAATATTGAACAGAACTGGCCCCAGCACAGATCCCTGAGGGACACCACTGGTGACTGTCTGCCAGCTGGATGCAGCACTGCTCACCACCACTCTCTGGGCTCGGCCATCCAGCCAGTTCCTAATCCAGCAAAGAGTGCTCCTGTCCAAGCCACGGGCTGCCAGCTTTTCCAGGAGCTTGCTGTGGGAGACAGTGTCAAAGGCCTTGCTGAAGTCCAAATAGACAACATCCACAGCCTGCCCTGCAGCTACCAGTCTAGTCACCTGGTCATAAAAGGAGACCGGGTGGGTCAAACACCACCTATCCTTCCTAAACCCGTGCTGGCTGGGTCTGATACCCTGGCCATCTTGTAAGTGCTGCATAACAGCTCTCAATAGAAACTGCTCCATTGTCTTATCTGGTACTGAGGTCAGCCTAACTGGCCTCTAATTACTGGTATCTTCTTTTCTACCCTTTTTATGAATGGGAATCACATTTTGGCCATCTTCCAGTCATCTGGAACCTCACCACTGAGCCAAGTTTGTTGGTAAATAACGGAGAGCAGCTTCGCAAGCTCATCTGCCAGCTCCCTCATCACCCTGGGATGGATCCCATCTGGGCCCATAGATTTATAAACATCCAAGTTACCCAGCAGTTCTCTGACTGCCTCCTCCTGGATAAGGAGAACCATTCTGTTCCCCGACACCATCCACCAACACAGTATGACAAATGTCCTGAGGACAAGCCATCTTCTCTCTGAAGACTAAAGCAAAGAAAGCGTTAAGCACTTCTGCCTTCTCCTCATCTGCAGTTACTAAGTTCTCTATTGCATCCAATAGATAACAAAGGTTGGTCTCATAGATGTGGTCTTTCCAGTGCTGAGTGGAAGGGAAGGATCTCCTCCCTCAGCCTGCTAACACTACTTTGTCTAACGCAGTGCAGGATACCACTGACCCTTTATGTCAAGGGCATATTGCCGGCTCATGTTCAACTTGAGTGGTTGCCAGGACCCCCAGGTCCTTCTCTCTGATAAGACGCTTTACGAATGGGTTGTCCCCAATATGTACTGATGTGCAGCATTGTTCTTCCCCAGGTACAAGACCTATTGAACTTCATGTGGTTCCTTCCACCACATTTGTCTAGTTTGTCCAGGTCTGCTTGGATGTGATCACAACCTGCAGCCTGTTAGCCACTCTTCCCGGTTTTGTGTCATCAACGAACCAGCTGAGGATACACTCTGCACCATCATCCAGATCAGTAACAAAGATGTTAAACGGGACTGGACAAAATTTTGACTTCTGGGCTCCTTCTGGCCTGTCCTTCCTAAAGATCTTGTATCCCTCCATTCAACACTCTGGTTGTCGGAGTCATCCCACCACACTACCATGATCCCATCAAGATTGTTGCGTTGCTACTGGTATTACCAGGATTCCTTGTTTGTGGATCATGTTTGTTACTGTTAGGCATTAAACACAATCTACTGGATAAGCTGTTCACTTGTGGGAACAGAAAAAGAAAAGTTGGGGTAAATTAAAAAAAAAAAAAAAAGACAGCAAAACCATTACTGTGTCTCATGATTTTTCCTTTCAGAAAGGATAGTTATAAGTGGCAGGAAAACTTGTGCCTAAATGAAGAAAATCTGAGCACATGAATTCTTCCTCCTCATTGTAGAGGCTTTGTACAAAAACATTGTCCATAAACCGGACAGCCTTTAGGAAATGGCTACCATGGAACTTTAAAATTGCCATCTCCATTATGGCATTAAGCTCTGAATCCATACATGTGTCACAAACCCATAATTTCACTTTGAAGTAACTCAGAGCTCAGTTTAGCCTCTTCTTACACCTCCTAATAGTTTGTGATTTATGCTTTATGGTCTACCTCTTTATACCATAATCAAAGATGATAAAATGATTATAATGAACATTTACGGATGCTTCTCTGTCTAGAAATATTTCTTCTTGAACAGATTTTTATAACATCTCTTGTCCTTTTCCAAGCATTTAGAAATCAGAGCTGGGTCAAAGTCTGAGTCTCATTTTTATCCTTTGAGAATTTTATAGAATATTAAAGCTCTAATTCCCATTTGAGTTGAGGACTATGAAATGAAAGCAAGCTCAGAAGGAGCCTTTAGCCCCTTATTTTCCCCTTCCCTTCCCTGCAATTTTTTTTTTGATTAACTATTTAATTCACACTATGAAAAAAGAGAAAACACCATGGTTAATGTTTATCAACAAAATGACTGATTTTTGTGTAAATCACTAGTGTATTACATCATCCTATAAAAGAGAATGTGATGTCAATAAATATCAAGACTTCCTGATGTAAACTGATGGTGTATGATTTCTTTCTTGTCATTAAAAATAACCAAAATTAAGTCTCCAAGGCACCATTATTTGAAACCAGTAATGTCTGTGCTCCAGCTTATCTATCCCAAGTAATTTAAAGATCATTGTGACTGCAACCTTTTTTTTTTCTTTTTTCTGTTTTTTTTTCCCTCCCTGAGTATGATACTGAATATACAAGCACTAGTATTTTGGAGAAGTCTACTGAGAGTCCTTCTGTGGAAAAATAACTGGGGACAAAAAGTGAGTCGTACAACAATTATAGGGGAAACTACAGTTGCTACTCCCTGGATGGAATGTGGTCAACATATGTAACACACAATACAATCTAAGAAGGACTAAACAGGGGTAGAATGGAGTAGAAACACCATGTCCAGACTCTGTTGAAATTCTTGCAGAAGAGGGAACTCGGTGGTGCTTTTTAGCTGATAAGCTGCACAGCAGCTAAAAAAACAAGGGAGATAAAGGAAAATGTCCTGCTGCTGAATCAGCAACCATGGTAAAATCATTCCCCTTGGAGTGATGCATGTCCCCATCCCAGGTTATCTCAGATACCATACTGAGATACCCACCCCCAAGGTACAGCCATCTCTCACTGAGTAAAATGTACGATTAAACTAACTCAATCTCTCCCTAAACACAAATAAGGAGTATAAAAGCAAGTTAAGAATGGACTGAACCTGTAGTTTTCCCCATGGGAACAAGAACTGTACTGTATGTATGCTGAATGATTATCTTGTGTCAGCATTTTTTAGGGATTGGGTTTTGTTACTACTTCACTTGGAATAAATTTTTGCAGTCAGATGCTGTCACCAGAAGTCTTTGAACTTTAACCTTAACCTTGAACCTTAACAATTTTATTAATTAGGAGCATTATTCTGTAAACTGTTAATGTGAGTCCTTCAAGAGTACTGACAGTCTCTGGCAGTGGGTAAAGGTGTGGAGACTCAGGAGGGGCCTCTCTGTTTGAGTGTGACCCTGAACAAGTTGGTCGAGTTGCCCTCCAATCCAGTGAACTGTTCAGTGAAGGCTTCCCATAAAAGGGCATTGACAGACTGGTAGGGCAGAAGGGTCTCAGATTTTCTGACAGACTAATCAAACACTAAGTGTTTAAGTAATTCTCCCCATGTCACATGATACTTATGAAAAAAAGAAAAAACAAAAAGAAAAACAAAAACAGAAAATCAAAAAAGCAACAAAAAACCAAACCAACCCAAACTAAAAAAAACACCACAAAAAAAAAAACACTACAAAAAACCCAAACAAACAAACAAAACAAAACAAAACAACAAAACCAAAACTAAAACCAACCCCCCCCACACACACACACAAAAACCCCAAATAAACAAACAAAAACACGCACACAAAAAAACCAACAACCCCAAAACAAAACAAAAAAATCCCTAAAGCTTCTGTAGAATTCTGGCCATTTGATAAGGTGCTTAAACACTGAGTATCATTTTTCACACCTTTTGTGACAATAGCTCAAAATCAAAAGAAACTATGCAACTCTGTGATTTGATTACTTACCAATATAATCTAAGGGCTTTTACAACTGCTTAGTTTTTGTTTATTTTGAATAAAAAGACTACAGTTAGGTATCAGTTCCTGAGAATGCATGAAATCACCTTTTATTTTTGTAAGGAAACTATTAACTGTCACCCAAATTTTCTACACCCCAGTTATGTGTTTAATAACTTTCAGGATTTGATGCTTCATTTTTTTTTCTCCACAAGTAATTCCTCTTTTATTTTCACCTGTTCTGTATTAGCATTTTATTTTAATTTGCCATATAAGTAAATAGGAAAAAATGTTCTGACACAAAGCTTTTATTGCAGCAATAAAAGAATGGTATATGCCTTGCTACAGCTCACTGTTCATCTTTCTGGAAGTGGGTAAAAAATTAACTTTGTGCTTCCTTACATACAGCAGCAGTTAGGACCGGTCCTATCTTTCATTAGGCAATTGCACTGAATGCTGAAATCTATTCCCTTACACTGAATTTCTGTACACATGCAAATAAAAGTGCTCTCCTCCACAAGGTCATACTCTCCATATAATTGCAGAGGCCAGCCTTTCATAGCATTATATAATAGGGAGGTTCTCTCTCAAGTATTATCATTTGATGGTTCAGTGCAGCACTTTCATAATGTACACCTTAATCTAGCATGTAAAAGTGTAATAGACCATTACTGCATTCAGACATATCTCCAGATCAGTGATCAGGTAAAACCTTAAATGGAAGGAAAGACTGCTCAAATAGCTACAACCTACTTGTCTCTCTGCAGCTACAACAATATTAGTGAGCCTTCAACATACAGTTTCTCAATGTTTTCCTTTCAGAAAAGAATTGTAACCTGGAGAAAGCAAATGAATAAACATTTTTCCAATACTCATTCATACCCTGTCAGATATGACAGCAGGAAAGGATTTTGAGGTGTTCAATTTTTGTTTATTTGTTTGTTCATTTGTGTGGTTTAAATTAAAGTGCATGCATCTATGCTGTTTACAAAGAGTTGTGCATCTCCAGGTTTCCTTCAACTCATCAAATGGGAGTATGAATGATTATCAGGAAGTTGCTTTTAAATAACTTTTGTGAGATAGCATTTTTATTTTTATCAGGAGGCTTATGCATGAAAATACCTGCAAGACAAAGATTTTTTTATGAGGATAGTGGACTTGCATAATGCTGAGAATCAAATCTAGTCACGCTTTTCTCTCAGTTCACAAATCACAGTGATGGAAAATAAGATCAAATATATAAATGAAAATAATAATGAGGAACAAAATAATATATGAATAATTCACAGTCAAAATACTACAGAAAACAAAAGGGAAGGAAAGCTGGGAGGAGTAGTCAATATCCCAGAGGGCTGTGCAAGCCTTTCAGAA
Organism: Phylloscopus collybita; assembly: GCA_027886175.1. Classification (NCBI taxonomy): domain Eukaryota; kingdom Metazoa; phylum Chordata; class Aves; order Passeriformes; family Phylloscopidae; genus Phylloscopus; species Phylloscopus collybita. Next base: position 77,071,668 of record JAJNNQ010000075.1, on the reverse strand, counting down.
GGACCTCAACAGCTTGGAGAAATGGGCAGAGAGAGACGGTCGGAGAGAACCTTCTGAAATTCAACAAAATCAAGTGCAGGATTCTGCCCTTGAGGAATAATAACCCCATGCACCAGGATGGGCTGGAGGCTGGAAAGCAGCTCTGTGGAGAAGGACTTGGGGATCCTTGTAGACAACGAGTGTCCATGAGCCAGCACTGTGTCCTTGTGGCCAAGAAGGCCAATGGAATCCTGAGATGCATTAGGAGTAATATCGCCAGCTGGTTGAGGGAGGTGATCCTGCCCCTTTAATGTACCCTTGTGTGGCCACATCTGGAGTGCTGTGTCCAGTTCTGGGCTCCTCAGTGCAAGAGAGATATGGAGCTCCTGGAGAAGGTCCAGCGGAGCGCTACGAAAATGAGCCTGTTCAGTCTTGAGAAGCAATGACTGAGAGGAGATCTTAGTGTAAATAAGTGTCTGAAGGGAGGCTGTCAAGAAGATGGAGCCAGGCGCTTCAGTGAAAAGGCAGAAACAGGCACAGGAAATTCCACCTGTGAGGAAGGACTTCTTTACTGTGCGACTGTCTGTGCCCAGAGAGGTTGTGGAGTCTCCCTCACCAGAGATATTCAAGAACACTCTAGACTTAATTCTGTTCAGTGTGCTCTAGGATGGTCCCACTTGGACAGGGAGGCTGGACAAGACCTGCTGTGGTCCCTTACAATTTTACCCATTCTATGTGAAATAAAGTTATTTTATACCAACTCTTTTAAGCTGGTAGGAAATTGGACTTCTCATGCCAAGAGATACACTTAAAAAAAATTTAGAAGCATAATATATCAGCATATCATTATATTGACATTGTGTATCTTTTAATACTGTAAAATTATAAGCTATAAAATAGTTCATAAAATAAAATACTCTTTTGAAATATTTCTAAGCTTCTGGTAATAAACATGAAAATCTGAAAATAATCATAGAAAAATGGGATGTTAAGGATTGAAAGGGATCTTAATGATCATCTAGTCCCCTCTGTGACATATCCTAGGGCATTCAGGTGACACAATCTGATTCTTACTAAGTGTGAAAAGTGTGTGGAAAGAAAGAAGCTAAATGTAGGAAAGGACAGAATAGATACCACAGCAATTAATTCTAAGATTGTTCACTTCACCAGAGTTGTCCTAGGGTGACTTTATCATGCTTGTATCCCCAATCATCTGTTCTGTTTGTGCTGCATATTGAGTTCAGTGCCTTTAAGACTGGGTCTGGGAGTGAGGGGGGAGCAAGAAGTGTGGAGTTATTTTGAAAACAGCGTTCACTCCTCCGCATTCCTGCTCCAGGACTCTGTGTTTGGGTGAGGCTCTGACAGACTGCAGGACAGAGATCTCTTTGCTTTTACTTAGTTTTAGCTAGCTAAAGCAGAGAAGCTCCTGGGCTGGTTTGTGGGATGGTTTTTGTGTTTTTTTTTTGTTTTGTTTTGGGTTTTTGGGGGGTTTGTTTGTTTGTTTGTTTGTTTGTGGGGGTTTTGTTTGGTTAGTTGGTTGGTTTTTTTGTTCATTTGTTTTTGGTTGTTTTTTTTTTTTTAATTTGGTGTAGTTTTTGTTTGTTTGTGTTTGGTTGTTGGTTTTTTGTTTGTTGTTTTGTTTTGTTTGGTGTTGTTTTGTTTGTTTGTTTGGGGTTTTTTGTTTGGTTGGTTGTTTTTTTTCCTTTGGGACTGTTTAAATCTGCTCTGGACTGAAAAACCCAGAAGAGCACCAGGGCCTGGACCTCCAGAGGGACAGACAAGAGACTGAGCAAGCTGAGTTGCCCATAGCAAGTACTTTCTGAAATTGCCATCTCACTTCAGAGCAACGAAAGGTCTTTGTTATGGGTTAACACAGTTTGGTTTTTAGTTGAATAAGAATATGGAATATTGTCCTGTCAGGACCTTAGAAAAGGACAGGGATCTATCAAGAGATAGTTCCTGGCTATTGGCATGTGGTTTGACCACATGAGAAAACAGAACGCGGCTTCTGGTATTACCCATATTGTTGCAGTACGACACAAAGGAATGACACTCATGCACTGAGATGTTCAAGGCAAAAATAGGGAAAGTTTATTTACAGACCTCGACATTTATAGATTTCCAACAGTGACCATGGATTGGAGGAAGAAAATCTTCTCCAACTGCACTGGTCAACCCAACAGTCTCCTCCTTGTGAGAAGAATGTAAACATGAAAGGACAGTTACGATAACAATAGGTTGTTTATGTGAAAATTGTGAGAGACTCCATTGCAAAAGGTAAACAATCAGAAGGCTGAAATAGAACTTTAGAAAAACTTTAAAAAAACAGATGAGAACAGAAAAAACCCAGGTAACACCCATATAAAGCTGAGCTTAAACTGAGTGTTTGAGCCACTTTCTTTTTCTCACAGTGAGAGGAGGCATCATTAAACAGTGTTTTGCTTTTTGTTTTCTCCTAGTCATGTCAAAAAAACAGCAAACACTGAAACCATCGCAGTCTTATTGTTTCATATTATTAATTCTTTTTGCTTGTGGGCACATTGTTTGTTAAATAAATAGTTTTTTCCACTTTTCTCCAAGGAAGTTCTTTCCCAGACCAGTTTGGGGGGGTCGGGTGTGGTGGGGCATTTTGGTTTGCTTCCCAGAGGGACCCTATTCAGGGGTTTTCTCCCAAATTCGCCCTAAGCCAGGACAATAGTCCTCTATGAATATGACTTACAGTCATTTAAATTTAATTTAGTTCTATATGAATATGACTTACAGTAAATAATATAATGCATATATTTTTTTAAAAAAATCATATGGTGAAAAAAATTGTTAGGTTTTTTGGTGTGGTTTTTTTTTTTTTTTTTTTTTTTTTTTTTTTTTTTTTGTAAATAAGAAAATCTAATACAGCAATAAAAACTGGTTTTGGTAAGAAAAAATGGTTTCACACCAGGGAAGTTGTAAGAAAACTGCACAGATGCAGAAAAAAAAAGGGTTATTCAAGATGTGTAACTTAGTTATGTGTGCACTTTCCTAGATGTGATTTCCACAGTGTGCAACAACACGACTTTGAGTTCTTTTAAATTCTGTTAAGAACTTCCAGGCCTACCACAAGTCTCTATAAACTAAACTATGCTCTAAACCTCTTTGGAATTATTTGCAGCTATTCACTTGAGCCAGAGTATGCTACACTGAAAAGTAGATGAAGTTAGTATCATCCATTTGAAAAGCATGAGAGGTTGAGACTGAAATATATTGGTAGGAAATGAAATACACACAATGTGTAGCTGTAAGAATACTCATGCAATGCATAATGTTTTAGTGAGCACAAAACAATCTGAAGGATTAAGAAGTGGAGAATTCTATATTCTATGTCTCCCTGATCTGAATGATCAACTGCAAGCTCAAGCAGCTAATCCCTGAGAAAAATTGAAAGTGTCTATAAAATGTCTAGATAACTAAGTTAGTAAAATACTTTAACCATAGTGTCAACTGGAAGTCACTAAATGACTTCTAATGGTAGTTTAATTACCTTCTGGGGTAATCAGAAGAACTCCCAGGCTTTGAATAATGTCAATGAAGCCACGGGAGATGTTTTTAGTGGTGGTGTAGTGTCTTTGCAAATCTGAGAGACAACTGCTGGAGTTGTATCCCAGGATTAGTCAATTTCTGATTATTGCAAAATATTCCCAAGTTACTATCTGAAAATATGTGAAGTGAAAGCTATTTGCTCAGAGAAGATTTTAGGCTTTTAGGTTTTACATTCTCTCTGAAGTAAGGCATCAAGAATTACACATACACACACACAGAAATTAAGCAATCCTCTCTGGGATTTTATTCTACCTCTCCTTTCCTCCTTCTTCATTTGCAGGGAAGCTTAAAATGGATATGGGATAGGGTACAAAACTTGTCTCACAACAACAAAAACCCATCTATTTTATAATTGCTGCAAAGTTATCCATACACCTTGAAAAATTAGTAGAATGAATGTAAAGAAAGTTACAAAAAGTATTAAAGGCTTTTGAATATACACATATTTAAAAGTCAGGAAGAGTTGGCAGGGATGTCTGCAAGACTGAAGCATTGTCTCAAGCATATCCAGCTATGAATGTATAAAAGTGCTTCTGGTATCTCAAGTAATGCTTAAGAAATATTTTTTTTATCCTGTTTCAAATATGCTTTGTCTAATCAGGTTTTTAAACTTCATATATCACTCAGAAAATCAGCCATTGAGACATTCCTGAAGGTGACGTAAGGAAAAATTGTGAGTTAAAGTGAAAATCTCAAGAGAAAACTGCATTGAATCTTCTAGAACTATATGTTACTTGCAATATTCAAATTTTTTTATGATAAAGAATTATTAATCAGAACTTTTTCCTAGTGCTGTTTACTTGGCAAAGTACTAGCAAAGTAAAACCAGAAAATATCTAAGACATTATGAAAGAGACACATTACCTGCAATCAGTTAAGAAATGCTAAATATTAGAATTTGTCAAACAAACATATTCAGGTAGAAAACCAAAGGAAAGACAAACACCAACATTTACATCATGGCAGACTGTTACAGCAGATCTTTGCAGATTTGAAGTGCAGCTACACCAGTATAGATACCTGTGCAGACCTGGGCTGAGATTCCCAAACCAGTCCTTGATAACTGAGTAAAAGTACACATTATGTCTCAGTTCAGGAAATCACGCTGCCACAAGAATTTGCGTCATCAAAGTTTTTAAAGATGTGGTCCCTGTCTGAAACTCCTGTGTAGAAGACATTGTTACCAACTGTATTCTATTAAGTCAATAACTAAACACATCACTGCGCTGTGAACAAGACCTACGCAATCCCCAAACCCCATATATAAGCCCCATATTTGAGAAGTGAATTACCTCACCAAATATTCTAGGTGAAAAAATAGCAGATGCCATCATTTTACAAAGCAGCTGATTCTTTCCTTTGAGTAAGCATATTTTAATCATTTACATCACAAATAGCAACACTTAGAGACAAGGTTTTAAAAAAATAAAAATAATAACATTTGAATTACTTGGCTTTTTAAAAATGCATGGCAGCCTATAAACAATGCAGCAGTCGTACAGAATATTAAGCTGCAGTAAGTTATTCTGGATACTGGTACACGTCCTTGAGATCTTTTCACCCACATTTTTTCTCAGCCAAAAATGTCCAGTCATAATTGCATTACACAATTCCTAACATGGTTGGAAATTTTAGCTAGATGGTTTTTAAAAGCTCAGTATCACAGATCTAGTCTTGTTAACTCTAAGAGATTATCAGGAATTGCAAAGACGGGTACTTTTGGAACCATGTTCCTCTAAATACAAACCCTATTGTGAAAATTATGTAGAGTTTTTATGGGTAAATCTATTTTCTACCAAGTGCATGTTTTTTGGTTTTTTTTCCCCCCTCAAATTTAGGACAAAAGCCCTCAGTATCCTAAGATTAACTAACATTTCTTCCCTCCAGCAATTCAATTCAACATTAAGTGAAAATGTTTTCATAGTCAGAAATGAGACCAGATATTTGGTGGAATTTCTCTGAGTCCTTTTGTACCATAATGAATATAAAATTACATAAGTATATATCAGGTGGCTAACAGTTGTTATGTTTTATGAGTACAGCAGCTAAAGTCAGACCATCATTCTAATTTCACCAAGCTAATTATTCACTGGTAGTCACCCTCTTCTTATTAATTTTGTTGTGTTTTTGTGTTTTGGTTTTTTTTTGTTTTGTTTTTTTTTTTAATTGCAAAGCAGAACACCGATTAAATAAATAAATAATATGGTGGAGTATACATAGTTCAGTGAACTGGGAAAATGCTACCTCTGATTTCTATAGCAATGCAGCTCCATTGGCATGGCATCAGTCCTGGACTAGTTACACCTTCCACTCCTGGTTAATCAACTAAGACCCAACGTAATGGAGCTGGGAACTTCAAATTACAGACCCAGCTCATGCCAAGAGTTCAGAGGTTGGGTTCATTGCATGGTAGGATAAAGTGAAGATGTGCTCCACTATAGGAATGCAAACCTAGAGTGATACAAGATGAAAGAAACAGCTTTTCTAAAAAATATATATATTAAGGATATAAACCATATAGGACGAATGCCTTTCACAACCCCATTAAAAACTCATGTGAAAGAAAAGCAGTTCTTTATCAAAATTTGTATAATCATAAATCATTTTCTTACAAACCGAATGAAAATCAGTCTGACATTTTCTAATCTTTTAACTCCATAACATTAGGACTGTGGGAAAAATATATATAAAAGCAAAAATTATTTTCAGAAGCCAAAAGGTTTTAATGATTTGGTCTTTATTCAACTTTTAGAAACAGCTACTTTCTTTTTATTGAGATAACTCTCTCTACTAAGAGATTTCAATCAAAAATAACTTTTTAAAAACTGTTTTGTTTTTCAGCTTGCTCCCTTTAATTAAATTGCACATTTCAGAAGAAAATACAGCTACTTTCTGAATATTAATTATAATTCTCTTGAAGTCTCTTAGGTCATTAAAATATGATTAGCTAAAGGCTTTTCCTAGGTGGAATGAATAATAAACTTCAAATACACAGATCCATTTCAAGTCTACAATGATTATCTTGTTGGGATTCAGTTAATGAGAAAAATCCATCTCTGTTGGTTCAGTGACACGGATGAATATTTCAATTCCCAAAGATGCACAGCATGGCAAACATAAATCACAACACCTGGAGTATCAAGTGAGCCACCTCACACTGATGGGTCTGCCAACTACTAAGAATGACACACGTATTCCTGCTGAGTGTATTACCTAAAGTCTCCTCTTCCTTAATTATTTTTATCAGATTACTTTAAATCAGCCCTGTGCTGAGGCTTATTAAAATATTAATCCTGTTTCCACGACAATAAATTTGTTTTACGAACTTGTAATAAATGGATACACGAAAGCATCTGCAATTTTTTTTCTTTTTTTTCTCTTTTTCATTTCGTCGTAGGTATAAGCAGGAACCAGATAGATATGTCCAGGAAGTGTGATATGCAACATTTCATCACCTTTAGCATTTCCAAATGCTCCTTCTGGGGGTTAGTCATAGTTCCACTTAGAAAGAAAAGTTGCAATCATCATTATCTATCTGTATCAGGTTTTAAAGGACATATTTGCATAGTTAACCTCAATTAACTCCATCAGAAAATGGGCAATATTATATTACCCACTATCTAGGGAAACCTTCCATCCAGGAATGGTCTGAAACCATCTCACCATCATGAAAATTTGACTGCAGCAATACCTACAACAACATGGCTTAGGTGGTCACCCCTGGCAAAGTCTAGAGCAAGGAAAATTTACCCTCAGGGATGCAGCATCTGATTAAGGTATGTTTAAACAAACTGAATGTAGACAGAGCTGTGGGACCTGATGGAATGCATCCCCTAGTGCTGAGAGTTGGCTGATGTCACTGTGAGGCCCCTCTCAGATGTGATATAAATGTCATGACAACTGGAGGAGATAGCCAGGGACAGGGAGAAAGCAAATGTCACAGCCATCAGCAGGAAGGTAAAAAAAAAAAAATACAAACACTAAAACAAACAAAAAAAGTATCCAGGGAATCACTGGCCAGTAGGCCTCACCTCCATCCCTGTATAGATGGTTGAGCAGGCAGCATGTCTGGAACTGGAATAGCTTTCAGTACTAAGTACAGGAAGGTGGATTTACAAAGGGAAAATCATGCTTAACCATCTGATAACCTTCTTTGATAACAGAACTGGACCAGTGGAATAGAGGAGAGCACTAGGTATCATTTTTTCTGATTTTAGCAAAACTTTTAGTAAAATCTCCCATAACATCCTCACAGACAAACTGATTAAGTACAGATAAATGGGCAGCAAGGAGAGAGGGCTGACAGCTCTCTAAACTTCTGGGCTCAAGGGATTTTTTTTCAAATGGCATATGGTTCATCTGGAAGCCAGTGACAAGTGGTGTCCCTAGGCATTGATATGGCATCTACTGCTGTCTAACATCTTCATAATGACCTCAATAATTGGCCAGAGGGCACCCTCACCAAGTGTGATGGCCATAAAAAAAAATAAAAAATCTGAGAAGAATAGTATCGGCTGGGTGTGTTGCCATTTAGAGGAACCTTGACAGGTTGGAGAAATGGGCTGGAACCTCACACAGTTAACAAAGAGATGTGCAAAGTCCTGGTGACAGAATAGCCAGCACCTGGGGACAAATAACTCCACAAAACACTACAGGCTGGGGCTGACTGGTTGGAAAGCAAGCTTGCAGAAAGGGATCTGGATGTCCTGGTGGACACCAAGCAGAACATGATCTGGTGGTATGCCTTTGCAATAAAGACCGTCAACAGCATCCATCCTTCTCTGCATTAGTAGGAGTATCATCAGCAGTCTGAGGGAGGTGAACCCTTCTCTCTGCTCAGCCCTTGGGTGACACATCTTAAGACCTGTGTTAAGGTCTGGGTTCCTCTGTACAAAAGGGTATTAGCACACTCACTAATGTAAGTGCAGCAAATGGCCAACCCAGATGGTTAGGAAATTAATGTTTTTTTTTTCATGTGAGGGAAGATTGCTTATTCAAGCTGAAGAGTCACAGCTCTCTCAAAGTATCAAGGGAATCTGATCAATGTGTATAAATACCTGATGAAGGGAATAAAGGGCAGAATCAGACTCCTCTCAGTGATGCCTAGGAGAACACCAGTGTGTAATCAACATTATTCAAGTTCTTAATCCTAAAGCCACAGCACTTTACCAGCTACTGTAAAAAAAATAATAATAATAAGAAAAATTAACTCTGTCCCAGCTGAAAACAGCACAGGGAACAAGCAGCAATGGAGCAATGGGTACGAAATGAAACACAAGAAATTCCACTTAACTGTTGGAAAAAAATAAACTAACCCTCTTTTTTTTTTTTTTTAACTCTGAAGTGGTCAAACACAAGAAGGAAGATATGCAGTCTTTTTTCCACTTAAGACAGACAAGACCTAACAAGAAACAGTCTCAAGTAATTGCAGCAACTAGGTGACTTCTAGATGTTCCTTCCAATTTCAAGGACTTCTTGATGGAATTCATCTTAGCACTTCATAAACACAGAGACAACTTCCTCACTGTAAAGCCATTAATTTTCCCCCCACCCTCACAAAAAAAAGTGGCATGCTTCTGACACAATATTTGGATTACTAAATAAGTAGGGTATTACAATGGCTACATAATTTGATTATCTATTTTAAAGCAATTCTATCATGACCATCTTCTACAGAAAACTTCTAGATAATAATTCTGTTAGACTTTACAAAACACAACATTCTACATGGTTGCAGATAATAAAGGATATAAAGCAGACATTAGCAAAGTAAATAGTAGTTAATATTACATTTCTGTCATATTTATTTTGAATAGCTACTGATGTAGGTAAAGATCAGACCTAGCTGTTAATCATTATATTGCTCTAGGTTGAATCCCTCCATTGAGTATGTGCACACACACCACAGGCACACACACACAGAGCAATGTTATTTAAGTTTCAGGTAATTATAGCCTGAAACAGTCTGAGAAACAGCAACTACATACAGGTAATTAAATCTTCAACAGAGTACCATTACAAATGCAGGTGGTTAGTGCAGGTACCCTGGGCTGCAGGAAGTAGAAAGAAAAGAGTCAGATCAACAGGCAGATACAGACATAAAACACATATATATTTATGTACACAAGAAATGCATATATTGCCTATCTCTTCAGATTGAAAAAAAGAGGAATGGAAATCCACCTTTATACAAAATAAATTTCAGAACTTCTAGTTAAAATTCACGAATGTCAGCTGATTTTTACTTCTATTTTGTACTTTCTTATATCTTTAATCATTCTATTAACAGCAAAGAGCATCTAATTGAATCTACTCATATAAGGTACTTGTTTCAATGCTAAAAGGAAGGGCTAGTAAGTGACTGCAATAGTAAAAAATATAAAGTTCTGATGTCATTATTATGCATAGAAGGGCTGATAGTTTTGCAGGTTTTTTTTAATTTAAATAGTAAATGACGAGGTTGGAAGAAAACCATATTAAATATACATACATATATATATATATATATATATATATATATATATATATATATATATGATATATATGGCCAGAATCATATAAGAAACACAGATAAGAACATATATAAGAAACATATAAGAACACATATAAGAAACATAACTACACAGTGATACATCATGACATTATCAGAAAATACAGCAACAAAAATACTACAGAATATTGAAAATACATACTTTTTTTTTTTTTTTTCAAAACTGCAAATGAAAGACTTGCCTTTCTTCACTGTAAACAGTAATTTTACAGTCTTACCCTGATTGTGGGCAAGACTCTGACAGTGTTTTCTCTATTACTGGTTATGCTGAATAACAATTTATTTTAAAATTTGTCTTATTGACACAAGTAGTTTCTTTATATTGAAAAGGTCTTACCAAACTGAGAATGTCAATTAGTAGTCCAGAATATTTTTGATCCTTTTCTAAAGATACTCAGTGTCCTATTTTTATCTTACTATGAAAATAGCTACTCAAAAACCTATGACCCCTTAACAATATGACACACTTCTCTGCAAGTTGCACAACACATAAAATGGGCTGCAGTACTTTTTATTGATAAAATGTGATACTGTCAAACTCTGTTCATATATTAGTTTTATCTTTCTCAGTAGCTGTCTGAAATACCAATCAAAAGAATAGAGAAGATGTGTTCTTACAATTCGCTCCGACATCATAGCAAGACAAAGACTATTAACAAGTGAATTTTGGTAGCTGAGCTCTGTAGGGTTTGTGTGCATGTTGCCCAGTGTCATTCAAGCCCTGGTTAACATAAAAAGGAGACATCTCTGCTGGCTTATCTTTCTGGAAAGGACAGTAATTTGATTTGTCTTCAGTTGTACAATAAAATTTGATCCAACTTCTATGAAAGTTTTTAAAGAATCAGAGTGCAAATGGCAGATTCCTTGCTTTTAATAATAGATGTTCTGGTCTGACAAAGGACATTGTGTGTCAAATCAAGAGATGGCAGGATACAGCACTGGTAGGATGTAACTGTGCTTAGCAAAGCTGCTCTACTTGGCACTGATTTCTCTGGGGGTTAGGATTTCATTCTCAGCAGGGAGCAGTAGTATGGAATGGCACAGTAATTTACACACACAGTGCTAGAGGAGTGGTAAATGAAGAAGTATGAAAAGAGTGGTTAGAATTAACAAAGAAATCTAAATTACAAGCAATAGTGGCTAACCTGAACAAATGTGAAAAGCAAGGCAGCAAACACTTATGATTTTAGACATGTAATTAAAGGTCTATCTTCAAATAGTTAAGAGAGCAGGAGGCAGCAAATAAAGAAGATCAATTATCAGTGTTGAAACATAACAATGAGCCTCAGTTTCTTTATTGTAAATGCTGTTGTTCAGTTTAGACAGTTTAAGCAAGAATGAGAAAAATGCTATCTTCATCTTACTGACAATTTAATAAAATCAATTTCTTTAAAGAAATGCCTAAAACTAGCAGTAAACTCTAACAGTGTCCGTAGGAACTACAACTCATGGACAACAGTAAGTTCATGAAAAATGTATGTGTGCATGTGCAACCTTGTGTGTTTATCAAACATGTACTACCCCGTGTGTTATTTACATAAACTATTGTTTAAACACCTACAAAATATACATCTAAAGTAGATATAAATAAAACCTTCTAGAAACCTGTCAAAAGAAACACAAGGCCGCTGAACACTATACTGCTTAAAAAGGAAGGGTTCTTGCAATAAAAATAAGAGTCAGGTAATGAGTCATCTCATCTCCTCAAATGAAAATTAGTGATATATGTGTAAAGAAAAAGATATTTGAGTGACAACATAGGTAACACCCACTCCCCCCTTCCCCTCTCCCCCCCCCAAAAAAGTCTAAACCACTAACAACAGTGCCAACAGATTCCTGATAGAGCTAGGAAGTCAGAAATATTATTATTTCATACTTATTACCAAAGAAGTAATGAAACTAAAAAGGATGAGATACATACTAGAAACTGGCAATGACTGGTAGTGTGTTGTTCACAGCAGACAAACATAAAATCTGACTGCCAGTGCACCTGCAAGTGTGGAGTATGACTTTCTGAGAGACTGCTAAAATGCCTTCCTTAAATAATATTTACAAATCTTCACAATGTGTTCTCCTCAGTTTACAGTCTCTGCTGCATTCTAACTTTGTTACTGCTTCCTATATGTGTTTCTATCTACTTCAACCTTACTTCTCATAAAAAGAGATATAAAAAAAAAATTATGTTTTTTTTCTATCAGCTAATCTAGGCAGAAAGGTAATTTTTTCAGCTTGCTCACATGGCAACAAATCCAACTACCCATGAGCTGGTTGGAAGCCAATGACACCAGAAGCAGGGTTTTCACACAGCTGGCCATTTAGAGGATAGTAACATCAAATCTTTAAAAGCAAGTAGTCAGTTACAGTCTGCCTCCCTCAGCCTTATTACCTGGACTGGAAGGAAACTGGGGAGCTGGAAGTCCTTGTGTTTTGGATACCTTACTAAAGGGAAGGTGAAGGGACAGGGGCTGCTTCCCAAATTCCTCAAACTAGGTAACTGTCAGTTGCAAAATTCTTTGTCAATCGAATGAAATAAACATGCCAGCAAATGTTAAATTGCTTAACAGATTAAACTCATCAACAAATCTGGTTAGTCTGTCATTGCTTGTAAACAACACACAGTTTGATAGGAACAAAAATTTTGCCTGCTTCAGAGAGCAGCTGTATGTCTTCCTTGTTTACAGCTCTACTGCAACATGCCAGATTAATCCAAACTTCCATTTCTGTATCTCTAATTTTGCAAGAAAACTCCTGGGTGGACAGGTATTTATGTGCCTGATTTGCAGACTCCTGTAACACACATATAAGCCCTTCTGCTGACAGCAGTATCAGCAAGATTTATGTAGGTAGCTACCATACAGATTTAGGAGTCTGCCTGCACACATTGCACAGTATAATCAATGCCAGGCATATATTTAGACAACATATTGGTCATACAGATAAGTGGGGAAAACTACATTATTTCAGAAACTTTGATCCTGAATGTCAATATTTGAAGATGCAGTATCATAGAATATTAACACAGCTGCAAAATTTTCATTATTATAAAAAAAAAACCTCCATGAATATTATTATTTTTTTTATTATTATGAAACATTCATACAGCCTATTAACTTTGCATGATCCTTGAATGAGATTACAGAAGGACAAAGTCCTTTCCTGAAATATTTTAAAATCCAAATAAGGCAAAGATGAGTAAGAATATGCATAGAACAGGGAAAAAATGAAAAAAGAAAAAGAAAGAAAAAAAGAGAGGGATGTAGAAAAGAAGATTAATACAAACTGTGAATATTTTAGGGACAAAAAACCTGTTAATATATTTAATTGCACAGAGTGACTAATGATAAGACATGGGATATGGCACAGGAGGAGAAAATCATGGCTGTAACTAAGCAGAAATTGCTAGATTGGTGACCAAAAAAGACTCTTAGAAAAGTGTTTCAGAAGGGAGTGGCAAAAATACTAAAATGTATACTCTGAAGACACAAATCAATCAGAACCAAAAAATCAATACAGCCTCAAAAGTTGACACAAAAAAATTAAAAACAATTTAGGTACTTGAGAATTTTCTCAACTTGAGAATTTTCAATGCCTCTTCAACTGCTACAAGTACCTGTAGTAAGAAGGCTGATTTTTTTCCCTGGTAGATTTATCCTGAATTTACCATTCCCAAAAGGAGGAAACTGCACCATGTATATCATGTGATATTTCAGAGACACTTCCTTCATTGAGAAAACACCTTCTCAGACGGGCTGGTATATACACGGCTCTTTACTGACTTCATTTTCACTGAAAACGACATTCTGTGCTTTTCCCAGGCATCTGACTTGAGCCAGATGTTTGGGAAAAGATGTAGGACTCAAAGAAACTTTACCTGGACTGTACAGAACTTTTCTTGTGTCCAGTCTGGGAAGTAAAAATTAGAGAAGCCACCGAGTACAATCACAAAAAGGAGATACTTTGAGCAAGAATATTTGTTGTGCTATCTTCATTCTTCGGAAGAATATAAAAGACAATAGATTTATCTCTCTAGCCTGCCACAATGGGGTAAGTTACCCAAAAAATCATATATCACAAAAAGACAAAGGATGTCAGGCTTTGAGCGACCATTTATTGTAGAGAGCAAAGGCCTTAGAAATCTCTTGATTTCTGGCTGATGTAAATTTTTGCGGGTCTGTCTGGTTCAACATGGTACACGATTAAAAATTAACTACCAAGGTTGTCCATTATGAGAATGTGTCTCAGTAGAGAAGACATTGGAATAGTCCTGGAGGAGCAGAGATGACGTATATGAACACAAGTCCAGGTTTGCTGCAGTGAATCATATTTCTACCTTAGTGCACAAATGTGCCCTTAAGGACACACTCATAAAAAGGAGACATAGCTGAACAACTCTCAGGTTAGCACCAGTATTTTCTGCCAGTTACCAGTTAACGTAAGGAGAAACACTTTACACACAGGTGTGGAATGAAATTCAAACTAAATACACACTGCCATGTCCAAAGCAGCTATTCCCAGGCAAAGCTGAAGCTAAAAGCTTTCATATCTATTCTTTTCAATCTAATAAAGATTTTACCTACCACCCAAAGAGAATGTGGAAAACAGTTTTACAATAAGCACCTGAAAAACCTTCCTGTCATTCATTTTTGTGGGTTTTTTAAAGCAACTTCCATTCCTTATCAGGGCTGTTACTGATAGAAACATCACAGTGGTTTAAAGGTTTCCTAAATTTTTCTGAAGCTAAGGTGCTGCACGATTCCAAATATCCTCTAGAACTCAGCACATTTCTTAAACCTCACTGAAGCATGGGCTTGCTTTCATTTTCTGCTGTCCCTCACTTGTGTTTATGTTTCAGCCTGCCCTCCCACCCAACGTGTTTTCATTTGAGGGCTAAATGTTATGTCCTGTACCAAATACCATCAGATGGATAATGAAGAGCTTAATTTATACAAACACAGGGGGTTTTGAGAATCCCAGTGAACTTGCTGACTAGCCCTATGCTTGATAAGCCCTTCTGAAGTGTGAACAGCTGAGGGCAAGCCCACTGCACTGTGCAGGACATTCAGTTGAGATGTCCAGCTGGAATCATATACTCCTATAAAGACAAAGTTCTTCAAGTATATCAGTCTTGTCTCAGACACTTCAATTTCTAAACCTGACAGTTGTTACATATTTTCAGGAAGGGTCCATTCCCACAGCAGTGCTTTCATGGACACAGAGGATTTGGAAGACTGGAAAAGAGCAGGGTTATGGGCCTCATATGCTAAAATACCATCCTGAATCCCACTCTGAACACTAGTTATAGGGAAAAAAGAGAAAGGTTGTTACAAGGACTACATCTAATACACAAATCAAGAAAGTGAAAAAGCAATATGTGTATGTTTTATTCTGGTACATGGCATAAGTACTTGATAAAAAGTTGATTTCTCTTCTGTCAGAACAAAGGACGTATAGTTGTTGGTTTAAGGTATCAGAAAAAGATTCTCCTTTCAAAAGATGGGCTACATTTTTAGCAGAGATAATAAATATTTTTGGTAGTAATGGACCTTGATTTTTCCTGGTTTCTCAAAATACATAATTCCCCAAGTTTGGATCTCAAGCAAATATCTTGTTTATGTGGCTTCTTCAGAGTTCTATATTTACAAAGGCTTGTACATAGTACTATGCACCAAACTGAAGACTTCTAAACCTTTGTCTTTAAAACATTCTACTTACCACTGACTGCATGAAGTCCACATGTGATGTTCAAACACCAAAAACCAGTGATTTCTACTGGGTTTCTCTGATTTTGGACTTGTCCCCACCCCTACTAGATGGGGAAATTGTCATGCAAGGCCTTCTGAAACATAATTGCCATTTCACCAAACTGAGCATGAAGAGGCTGATAAATCTGCTCATGGAACAACTGCACGTGCATCTAATTGCCCTGCAGAATACTACAGAATTAAAGTAATATTCCTTAGTCATCATAGCTTTTGAGGAAGTGGCTTACCTAATATATTCTAAGATCCCCATGTTACATGTTGACATGCAGCAAAAAGGTTGTGTGAAGTTTTTTTTTTCTTATTTTAAAAGTGAAAATAATATATAAAGAGTCTGTTTCCAACTAAACAAGGTGAAAATTACTGAAAAGCTGCCGAATTTTTCTCTTACCTAGGACCCAAAAATCACAGTTCATTTGTTCCTCCCTGAATATATATTTATTAGTGCCTTGTGTGGGGGGAATATTATGCCAAGAATTCTGTAGTTGCAATGAAGATACAATAACCTCTTAAAAATGAATATACTTCCAGGATATTTTTAGAATCTTAGTTTCATAGAAGCATCTTAATTTCATAGAAGAAATTTTATACAAGTAGTCCAGAACTCTGAGCTGCCAAAAAACAAAACTAGTAGGGTAGTGGACTTTAGTAGAATGTTATTTAGGATTTCCAGAAAACAGTTTAGACGGTACATTAATTCACTTTGTTAAATTAAAAGGTATAAAAATATTTTTGTAAGGAAGGTTTGTAAGTTATTTTTAATAAATTCTTTGTAATTTTCAAAATTTTAAAATTGCAGATATGCATAAAACAGGGAAAAATTTGATTAGCATATAATGGACAACCCTCATGGTCGAGAGTTGTACATAGTACACAGCTGATGCAGATTCAAGGCTCCAAATTTAGCTATTCAGTTATATAACCTTCACAGCATTTAATTTGGAGGAGTAAAAAAAAAAATAAATAAATTTTTCATTGTAAAGTAGCAACATATTACCTGCAAGTCAATAATCTATAGCAGTCGTTAGCACAAGACTGTATCAGGTGGTAAATTTATTTTGATATATAATGTATAAATAAGTCAAATGAAAAATAATCCTTAGTGCTTACATCAGGCATCCTTGGGGGATCCTTACCTGGAACATAAATTCCACAGTACTTAACTGTGCTGCCTGCTATAAACTATGTGTGCTTTGATGTTCCTGATAGATGTATCTTAAACTGCCTAAACATATAGACAACAAGCCATTTCTTACATTCAACAATGCCCTGTGACTCTTTCAGGCTTTCTACAACCTGTAGGATTTTAACATATTCCCCCATTCCCTGACAAACTCCACAAAGCCCTGAGCTGCCATCAGCAGCCACTGGATCACATTCCTGCTGCCCTGGCCCCTGAATCTCCATCTGGTTCATATGGTAGAAGCCATGGTGAGCATCTGGAGCTCATGTGTAGTTCCTTCAAGCAGCACCTACAGAAATTCAGCACGTCTTAAAATGTCTTGCTTGCACGTCTTTGCTTTTACCCAAATACTTGAACCATCAACTTAAAAATAACTAATATAAAACATTACAAGCATTTTTCTATGAAATCCACATCAAATAAATCATATAAATGAGCATAAATTATACAAGTGAAGGAATAAAGGCAGAACTATACCTCAAATATTTACACCAGAGTTATCTCAAAAACACCTTCCTGTTCCTCATTCAGTTACCTTGCTGTCTTCCCTGTTTCTCCTCCTTTCTTCTGAAAATGTGGTAAAATGATTCAAGCTTTGTATCAGCTATAGCTGCTACAAAGCCTGTCAAAAAGCTCAGCCACCAGAAAAAAACAACCATCTCCTGGAGCACCACTGTTACAGGACACCTCCAGTAGTACTGGCATCACTCAATTGCCTCATGGTGAAGAATGTTAGTTCTTCTGGCAAATATTCCCTTCAAGATTATTGCCCTTTGAGACAGTCCTTGCAGGCTTCATCTTTCATCTGCAATTCTTTTCCAGCCTCATGCTTATTCAAGGAGAGTTCAGTCAATCCTTTAGTTAAACAAGGACTGTTTCCTATCCTTAGGAAAGAGTGTTTGTTGAGGACTGAAGTACAAGAAAATTTCACCAGACCTTCCCTGAGCTTCAAGAAGCCTGAAGCTGGGTATGCTGAGGAGTGAAGAGGTCTATTTCTGACAATTAGGCAAGGAAAAGAAAGTTAAGCTGGAAGAATCAATGAGAAAGCATAAAGCATAATTGATTTGCATGCTACATAATATTTGAGAGCATTTTGTTTAGAAGGAGGGTACGAAAGTTCTGAGTTTACAGTAACATAGAGTACTAATACATAGGAATATCTGGAATAATTGTGACAGAAATCCTTGTTAATAGTCTACTGTGTTTCAATAGAAAAGCTAAAAACAAAGGAAGATGTTAGAAGAAGAAAATGCTGACTTTAATATTAAGAACTTATTGACAAATAAGATCTATGGTGCTAGGCCACATGGTGCTGTTCTTTAGGCTTGTGACTGGGAGAGAGATGATGACAGTGGTTTAGGTGTTACTAAACAGCATCCAGGGCACCTGTTTATCATTCTGTGGCACCCCCATCCCCACACCCACAGATAAACTGAGGGTGGGCAAGAGTCTGAGAGGGGACACTGCTGGGACAAGTGACTGAACTGAACACAGTGTCCTGCATCACACCATGTATCATCAATGCTCACTGGTGATAACTGAAAATAACTGAGGGAGTTATTCCGAAGAAGCCACTGCTCAGAGCATAGCTGGGTGTCATTGTGCTGGTGATGAGGGATTACCTTAGCATCACTTGGGGTTTCCTTCCAGTTTTTGTTTGTTTGTTTGTGTTTGTTTCTTTGTTTGTTTGTTTTTTCCTCCACACACTCTCTCCCCTCTTCACTTATTAAACTGTAGTGACTCACAAGGTTTTCTTAATGGTCTTCAAATTCTCTCCCTTACTTTGTGGTGGGTGGTTGGTGGGTGCTTAGTTGCCAGCTGAGGTCAAATTACCACAGCAGCTAAGCTCTGAGGTTGACTAGAATGGCTGGCACAGTGTATAAAATTACATGAGAAAATAGCACTGTGAAGCACATCTAGCAAGAGAAGTGATAGAAGGCAGAGGTAGAGAGAGCAAGGGCAGGGGAGTAGTTGTGTGAAGCACGTCTAAAGGGATGAGAAGCAGAGCAATGGGTTGTGCAGAACAGGAAGAACTGGGGCTGGCAGTGTGAGACACAACAAAATCAGAACCAGGTGAAATCAATGCACCAGCTCGGCTTAAATGCAGCCTTACCCCCCATCCAGGCTTCAGAAACCTTGAACAGTGAGAGCCAATTATTACAGGAGAGAAAAAGCAACAAGCTGACCTAGCAGCTAATTCCCATGAAAAAAAAAAAACCAGTAAAATATTATAGATCTAGTTTTAAGTTAAGAATTAAGTACTGTATTTACTTACCATTTCTGAGCTTTTTTATTTCCATTTAATAAAAATGTTCTTGTTAGCAATTTGATTTGCATTTCATAGCTGCTTGATGTATTTCACTGCATAAAGCATTTTTCACTGTAACTTGCACCCTGTATCAATCTTTGTATCAAAAATATGCAGGACTCAAACACCTAAATTAAAAAATTGTGTGTAGTTCTTTAAAGATTAAGAGAAGATATCACACTAATTGCAATTTAATTTTTTTTTTGTGTGTGTGAATGTGTGTGACTGATCTCCAACATCTTCCATTTTGGTATACCATGAAAGTGACCTTTTTAGAAAAGTTACATTTCTAGTGACATCTTCACCCTTCCTTGTCAGTATGCTACGTTGCAAGAACCAATCAGCTTAATGATTTCACATTATGACGTAAGTGGGGTGGTTTTTACAACAATGGCATGTCCATACAAAGAAACTATATTTTCTTGTACAATGATAAAATTAAGAAATCTCTCAGTACATTAAAAGAGTCATTCTAAGCTTAAAGAAGCACAATAAAGCAGCAAAAATTGAAAAGCCTATGAAAAAACATAAGAAAATTTTCTCCAAGGGTTGTGACGACATGCAGACTCAGAAGGTTTGGTATGGGAACATTCAAGGATCTCATTAAATGTGTCTATATATGGATGGATGACCATATAGGTCACGCTATCTGAAATGACTGTCACACCAAAAAGGCAGAAAAATATTCAATTCTGATCCAAACATCAGTGGCACCTTAATACAAAAGACTGAAGTACTATTTTTTTTGGCCAGGAGGAACAGACATCATCCAGAATTAAATGACATCCTTAAGTAACAAGGATTTTTTTAACCAAGCTCCTCAAAAAGAGAAAACTCTGTGTATGTTGTTTAACCACAAATGCATTCAGGCCAAGATTTGTTCAGAATTTAGGAAAAAAAAATGTGGCAAAATTAACAGAATGCCATGCTGATTTATTTGTTGTAACATTCTGGTGCCCAAGGGAATTAATTGCTTACTTTATTTATTTCAGTCCTGAAAGCTGTAATGTAGTTATGCAAAAAAGAAAAAAAAAAAAATCTTTGTATCTATATAGCAAAGCTCTTCCAGAAGACCTATACTTGGCCAATACTCCAGGTCGAGATCATATGACTGCTAGAGGAAAAAGCCTATTTAGAATGCTGAGTGTAATTCTGCTACACATGTTAATCTTTCTCGAATTTATATTGACATAAATGAATTAAAGAAACTTGGCTTGATTAACTATACCAAAGGCTAAGATGGAATGGAAGCATTCCCTGCAAATAAATCAGGATGCAAATACTGCGGAGAAAGAGATAATTCAGCTAAACAAAGAGGCTGGCAGAAGAACAAGGTCTGAATAAAACAAGCTGGTGACTAGAATAAAGCTCCCAATCATTTATGTTGTGAGGGTCTGAAACAGCTTCTCAAGAGGCACAGCAGAACACAGGCCAACCAGTGCTGAAAAGCCTGGTCAATTATTGAATTGCAGTACATGAACCCTACACAATGTGCTTGAGCACTTCACAGGACAGGTCCATCTTACTCCCTGCTCATACAGGTTGAATTAAATCTTTGTCTGAGAATGTCCAGGTTTTCTCTTGTCTGATGTACTGATTTTGGCTGAAATAGAGGTAATTTTCTTTATAGCACCTGCTATGGTGCTACTCTTTGGACTTGTTTTGAAAACCCAGGGATGTTTTAGCCATTGCTGAGCAGCGCTTACACAGTGCCAAGGTCTCTTCTGCTTCACATACTCTGCCAGTGAGCAAACTGAGGTTTCAAGAAATCAGGAGAGAACACAGCCAGGACAGCTGACTCCAACTGACCAAAATGGGAGGCTCCCTACATATGGCATCATGCTCAGCACATAAAGCTGAGGGAAGGAAGAAGGGTGGGCTGTTTGGAGTAATGGAAGTCATTTTTCCAAGTCACTGTCATATGTGGTGGAGCACTGCTTGCCTGGAAGCGACCAAACACCTACCTGCTGTTGGGAAGTAGTAGATGATGAATTCCTTATTTTTCTCTGCTTGCAAGCACTTTTTTTTTTTTTTTTTTTTTTTTTTTTTTTTTTTTTTTTCTCTCTATTTAAGAATGTTTATCAACCCATTTTACCCCTCCAATTCTCTCCCCCATCCTACTGGTCAGGGAAAGAAAGGTGACTGTGTAATGCTCAGGTGCCTTCGGGAGTTAACTCAGAACCTCTGTTCAGTGGCTGAGTCTTTGTTATAAATACCCGAGTACTGTACTCTAGGGCTGGCTTGGGAGGGAAAGGTTACAAAACCAAAAATGAACTACAACAAATAAACAGCTAAGCATGCCTTCCACAAACCAATCAACAATGCTTTAGTGTCCACTATAATTATGATAAAATTTTTGAGATTTAATATTGCAACAACTTCTCACTCTCTGCCACTGCACAGCTTCTCATTCACTCAATTGAAACTCCTTTTAATTTTAATTTAGTTTACTGTAAAGAATGATGCCCCAGGCTGCTTTCACCATCAAGGAGACTACCAGAAACCACAGGGAATCCAGAAAAAGACCCTCAGTTTTTAAGAGAAACTTCCAAAAGATCCAAGAAGCTTAATAAATAGCAGCACCTACCATCTCCCCATGTAGAAATCTTGGCAGGGAAAATTCCCAGAAAAGGCCAAGGTGTTCCTTCCTGTTGTAGCTATTTTTGTTGTGTCAACTTACCATTTGTCATTATTTACAGAATCAAGGCCATACTCCAGTGCCTCATGCAAAACCTATGTGGGCATTGTCATTCCAGCCAGCAGCTCTTGCTTCAGCTGGCCTATCACACTCAGACTACTTAATAAAGAACTGATTTAGCTCACAATACAAAAAAGAAAAGGGAAACATAATTTTTCATTGATATGACAAACCCTGTACAGAAAGCAATAGCCCAAACTACCTATTTGCAGTGTTTTAGTCTGTACTACTTCTGAGCACAGCTTGAAAAATGGTTCTGTTTATTTTATCTTATCACATTAGCCTGGTATTACTTTTTGCTCATAACCATTCAGACATGTTTGGCATTTAACATATGCTATTTTGGAAAAGATTCTAATCTGTTAAATAAGTTTTAGGCTTATCTGAAAAGGCATTTTTTCTTGCATAGTGCTATCTGCAGATAGTGTGATGGAAGATTAAAAAAAAGTCAGTATCTCTCCCTTCTCTACAAGCAGCTCCCCCTCTACTAATCTTGGTTGTTACAAAGAAAGATGTTAGAGACCTGGCATACAGGTTTTTAGAACAAATTGACAATTTTCTTGTAGTGCTTTTAGGTAATTATATTTTAAATTTACATGAGAATAGTGATATATGAGCAACTGAACTATAAATTACAGTTCCAACAAGGTTTTTTTTGGTTTTTGTTTTTTTTTTTTTTTTTTTTTTTTTTTTTTTAGAAAGGGAAAGCTCTTCCTTTGAAGGAGAAAGGAAAAAAAGAAGTGAAAGAAAAAGGCCTGGGGATATTGTGACCATCTTCACCAGCAGGCAGCCCCAATACTTTTAGCAATTAAGCTTGTCAGAATTCCTTCTCACAAACTCCTGCTGCTCTAGCAACAGCAAGTGCCAGCAGGCAGCTGTGTTCCCAGAGACTGCGAACATAAACCCAGCAGAAGACAACTTGGTAGTTCTTTGTGGAAGATGAAGAAGGCCAGACAGATGAACTCCCTAATAAACTTCTCCCATGAAGTAAGAGCTGCAGGGAGTTTAAGCTTTTATGCTTTTATTTGAATAATTACCAGCATAAGTTCTCATGTCACAAAAGGAAATGGACTTTCCTGCCTGAGGCCACCACACTGCATCAATCACTCCATCACTTAAGCAGCACAGCCTGATAAAATCATCTTGCCTTTATAAAATAAATGCCTTGTAAGGAGTATGGGAGAATTCAGCATCAAGAGCAGGGGGACTCACTATAGGTTAACAAGAGATTTGCTAAAGTATGAATCAAACTGGTGAGGTACTTTAGTAATTAAATATTAAAGCATTAAAAGTCTACCTGACCTCTATTTATCCAGCAACTTATTTAACTCTCCCAAAACACAACCAGCTTAAGACAAACACCTCCAACTAAACTAAGAACATGGTTGTGGCCAACAGGAATCATAGAATGGTTTGGGCTGGATGGGACCCTAAAGGCCATCCAGTTCCAACTCCCTGCCATGGCCAGGGCCTACTTCCAGTAGATCAGGTTGCTCAGGGTCCCATCCAACCTAGTCTTGAACTCTTCCAGGGATGACGTGTTCACAACTTCCCTGAGTGACCTGTTCCAGTGCCCTACCACCCTCCCTGCAAAGATTTTTTCCTGATATTGAATATAAATCTACTCTCAGTTTAAAGCCATTCCATCTTGTCCTATCACCACATGTTCTTATAAAAAAAAGGTTCATCTTCAGCTTTCTTGTAGACCCCTTTAGGTACTGGAAAGCCACTGTAAGGTTTCCTCAGAGCCTTCTTTTCTCCAGGCTGAGAAACCCCAGTTCTCTCAGCCTGTCTTCATAGGAGAGGTGCTCCAGCCCTCTGAGCATATTTAAGACCCTTCCCTGGACTCAATCCAACAGTTTCATGTCCTTCCTGTGTTGGGGGCTCCAGACAGGGGCAGAATAATCCAGGCAGAATCTCACTAGAGCAGAGTAAAGGAAATTTGGTCACACCTCTTTTGATGCAGCTCAGGGTAAGGTTGTCCTTCTGGTCTGAAAAGTATTACTCTAAAAAGAAAACTACTTCCAAATCGCTGCCAGTAGTGACTGAGTTTTTGAGGTTTTGGTTTGGTTTGTTTGATTGTTTTGTGGTTGCATTTTCTTCTTTTTAAATTTGAATTGTGATTTTTTTGTGTTCACCAAGAACACAAACACACCTATGTAATTTAGTCCTACATGTACAAGCACTAAGATACAGCTTCATTATTCTTAGTTCTTATTCCTAATTCAAAATCCAGTGCTTCATTTGGAGCAAAGGATGAAGTAATTTCTGTACATGGACCTCACCTGATTCAAAATGAGTTTTCTCAGATTCTTTTTTTTTACAAAATTAAGCCTTCAGGGTCCTGATATACTTCATTCCTATTCTTTAGATATAATGAAGTTTCTTTGCTGATTTTTACTTTGCAATCAGAAATATATAATGGCAAATTCACTGCCATGAACAGTATAGTCTGTTCTCAACAGAGCTCTATAGTCAACCATAGTACATTACTCAGATTACCATTTTTCATGTCAATGCCACTGACATTTATTACTTGATGGTAATAATAGCATGAACCACCAGCTGATGCCAAAGGATGGTGGAAAACAGGAAGATATTATAGTAAATACATGATACTATTTGGACACAGGGTGAACAATGCACCCAATGTATTGACAAGGAAAATTACTTTCAAATACCAATTTACAGATTTTTAAAAACCCACCATTACATTCATGAATTCTTTTACGTTGCTTCTTGGGTGACTGCTAATAAAGTAATTTTCTCAGGAAATGCGATGCTTCAGTTAGGACTGGAAACATGGGGAGAGGCAGTACTGAAAGTATATATTGCAGGAACATTCTGCAAAAATGAGAAGTTAAGCTGCATTCAAGGCTTATAATTTGTACCCCTGGTTCATGCCTGAGATGTTTTGGTTTTCTGAAATTCTTTCCCCAGGGAATTTTCTGTAAACCAGAAACATGTTTTTGTAATTGTAACTTTGTTCACGTTCTTTCCGTAGGAGGGACTTCTTGATGTCCCTCTGGTCTGACCAATGTGATTGAAGAGGTTTGTCTTTGTTTCACCAATGGAATTGTTCTGTGTAGAATAATATAAAAGGGAAGACATCCCTAGAAATAGATATAGTCATTTTCAGCCTTCTGAAGTCGGAGTCTGTGTCGTGGTGTACAACAGTGTCAATCGTTGTGGGGGGTGTTTTTTGGTGTGTTTTTTGTTTGTTTGTTTGTTTGTTTTGTTTTGTTTTGTTTTTTTCAATAAAAGCCTATCCAGAAGTCATCCTCAGGTAGGAGTGTAGCTGCTTTAATTTGCTGCACCAATGCCTAATATAAGTGAACCAAACCTGGGTGTCAGTTTCTCCTCCCAAGGTGTCTAACTTCTCCTAAACAGGCAAGAAACGTATTAGAAAAGAAAAAAAGCTATCCACTAATGGAAGCACTACATATTTTGAGAGGGTATCCCTTTCTGGGATAGGAGGAGTTTCTGGCCAGAGGAGTTTCCCCTTGGTATTTCACCTTCAGTGGGTGATGAAACTGCCAACCAGACCTTAGGACTTGTCACAGAGCCTTCAGGACCATTCTGGGGGGTAGAGAAAACAAGACTAAAGCCCTACTAGGCCCAGGCTTACAGCATGAAACTGTCATCAAACATTCAGAGTTTCAGAAAAGATAGCAGAATGCCTGGATTGTGATCTGAATCTAAAGTGCATCACAACAATGAACGGTGAATGACAGGTAAGAGGTAAACACGGACAGCTTTGCACTTATCTTCATTTTTCCTCTAAAAGGGTCCATGTTACTACAATTTGCAAATGCAGGAGGTCCCCAAACTAAAGTCCCAAATTCTTCTTGTTGAGACAACAGTCATAACACATAAACTCATCATGTTCCAGGTGTCTGATGGCAGACAGGGAAAAAAACCCTGAGGTTTTCTTTATGCTCTGTGTATACTGGTACCAGAGAGTATTATCCCCCCTCACCCCTCCATTCCTCTGGTTCCTTTAATTCTTTTTTCTGTAATTAGAATTTGACAGATAGAATTAAAGAGATGCAATATAGTGGATTCTCAAAACAAGCATTATGGTACCTGTCTCATAACCATCATCCTTCTTCAATTTATGTTACCCTGCATAACATCTGATAAATGTTTGAGTTTAATCTGTTTCAGTTTAAGTAGTATGATTTTCAACATACTACTTAACGGTGTGACTCAAGTAACTTCATTTTTTTTCTCCCAGAGGGGTGAAGGATGCATTGATTTCTCTCCTTTTAAATCTTTTATTTTAAATCAAGTTATATGGCTCTCTCAGCCTTCGGGGGAGGGAGTGTTAATCACTCCCTCTTCCATTGAGATCAACTGTTCCCAAGCTTCCTATTTGGCATCAAGAAGAAACAGAAAATTTTGTTTTACTTCCCATGAATCATGCTAGCAAAAGCCAGTGAATAGCTGTGTTAAATATCCTTGAGGTGGAAGGGATGAACAGTCCTTGACAAGCATGGAGTGTACTACAGATCTGTAGGAGCATAAACATGAGAGGTAACAATGAAATGCTGCAAACCAAGGGGTCCTTCAGTAGTGAGAGTGTAAAGCAGTGGCCAAACAAAACAACTCACTTACCTGTAATAAGACTAGGTATTGCTTTAAGGATAGGAAAAGAGCTCGCACTCCCTTCAAGATAGAGGGCTCACAGCCAAGTCTGCTCACTGTTCAATCAGCAAACACAAATCAGAAATTCTGTACTATCAGAATAGCCAAGTATTTACAATGTATGAGTCTTGGCAAAACATCCTGTGCTCAAGCTGAAAGAAAATGAATGCTTGTTCTTCTGGAAACTGCAGTTAATTAACCAGAGAACCATTCCACCTTGCTTGCACTATTCATGGCACTTACACAGAAGATCAGTCTATTGAAACTAAATCTCAACTAAAGTGGATTTAAGCTTCTAAAGATTTCTTTTTCTTAATCTTCAAGCATAAGTCCTATGCCTCTCCTTTGATTTCAAAATGGATTTTGTCTGATGCCACAAAATTAGGTTTGGATGCACATGTCCCCAGAAGTCAGCCAGGAAGAACTTTATTTTCCATTTATAAGGCAGAAGTCATTTCCTGAATGAGGGGGAAGTGCAGAGTGTGGAAGGGGGGAGTTACTTAAAAGGAGCCTGAAAATCAAATGGAGGGTAAATGTATTAGTTCTTGAGAAAAAAAAAATAACTATCATTGATATTCATGCTTAACTGAAGTTTCTAAACATCTGAAAGGATAATAATATATGCTGTAGAAACACTATGATCAGAGTTTTTCAGGTACAACAGATTTGCCCACTAGGAAGCATCCATCAAAGAAGCTTTAATGATCTAAATGTCACTGTCGAGCAAAGAAACTCCAGGAATGTTCTTTTATTATGCCTGGAACAGTAACACTTGTACCTGCAATATTTAGAAAAGAATATGAAGAAAGAAAAAGCAGCCATGCTGTGTAATGAAATCAAGTATTATTTACTCAACAGGATCCTTTGCCTGCTTCATGTGGGATTTGGCTTTTTCGCCTTTTTTTTTTAAGAACATGTACTTGTTGCTGTCAAAAAACTGAATGTACTGAAAGTTTTTCATCTTTTCAAGAAACTCTAAGTGATGCATGTCACCATGCACTAACAATGTGTAGTTCAGGTAAGATGATTTTACCTTATTTTAGGCCCTAGCACCTATTAATAGGAATGGAGGTATCAAGTGAATTATTTAATATTCTTCTTGGAAGTAGTAGAAGTATGTACAATATAACAAAGTTGGGTATTATTACTAATATGAGCCATTTCTTTAGTATTGTTGAGATCAACCAGATCATTGCCTCATTTTCCCCTAAGTAATGTCTAGGTCTTGCCAAATGAGGAGTTAGAAGGGACAAATGAGTCCCTCCTAAGTCATGTACTTAAAAATTTAATTTACTTCATTCACTTTATAAGTAGGCATCAGTACAGACAAAACATGAAACGTCTCTTCATCTTGAAAAATACTATAATTTACAGACATTTAGATACAATAGATGAATATCTAACTTTTCCCCCTGTACTGTTCTGCAGTAATTTGCTGAAGCTGGAGGAAACCATGAAAAGGCCAAAGCCAACAACCAAAATACAATAAAGAAACTGAAAAAAGTCAAGTGGATACCATTATTTTCTAATCCATTAAAGAATTTCCTCTTTTCTTTTCATGAAACAGAGGCCAAGAATCTGAGTTCACATAATTTTTTAATGAAATAAATAAAATTTGCATTATTTAAATAGTCTTAAAATTAATTTAGTAGAAAATACATATATTATGCCATCCTGCTATGAAAATAATTGTCCTACATCTGAAACACAAGTTTTGAGCAAGTATTCTGTGCAGCTGTTCAGAGTAAATCTTGGGATTGACAAAATTTTAAGACAAAAATTATGCCATAAAGGTGGTTTAAAATACTTTATTTTTCCTGGTCAAGAAAACTTTCAGTCAACTCAAAAAAAAGGGAAAACTATCATTATTTTAAAAGAATTTAATGGTAATTTGTGTCTATGATTACAATTCTTTGTTCTGCAAGGCAACCTTCAATCAATAGCCTAAATTCAGAAAGCATTCCAAATCCTTAATAGAATTATGATAAAGGTAGTGAAGAGATTAAGATGACCATTTTTTTTTGTTTTACTAAGCGTACTAAGTTTACTAGGTTTAAATTTTCACACACCATTTAAACCATGATAGTATTATGAAGGGTGGAATACCTTTCATTTTATGCCCAAGTGTTAGATTATTTCAGTAAATTCCTATGCCACTTGTAATCCACATTGAAATTTATCATCAGACAGCAAAAAACTGTATTAATATCTAAGATGAACATAGATTAAGATTTCTAATGCTCTGCAAGTTGTTGGGTTACTTGGGATAGTGAGACAACTCATCTCAGAAATCCTACATAAATTATGATTGCCATGGGCTAAGACTGGACACCAGCCCTAAGAAAGTTGCTTGAATTTCCCATATTAAACATTAATATAGAATGTTGTCTTTTTTCTGTCTTTCTGTCTTATTCTAAGACAATTCCCAATTTTAGCTGGTTTTCTTCCAAAGAAGGTGTGAAAATACTAATTATAACTTGTAAACACATAAAAGAGATGTGAACTCCCATACATTTCTTCTCAATAGTTGAAAAAACCACACACCAAGAATTGCATCAGTTTAAGTCTCTTAAATCAGTATAAGTGAATTATATTGGTTTAGCTTAATTCTCTAACAAGCTAAATTAATGCACTCTAATTCAGAATAACCAGAGTTGTACCTATTCAACAAAGTCAATTTAGAAGGAAATTTACTAAAATTCAATTCAGTTTGTTTATGTGTTTAGAAAAAGTCTATGGGGAACCATATGCTGGATAGCCTTAGGAAATGGCATCATATATTTCCTTTCCAACATGGAATGCTGCACCCATTCCAGAAGTTCAAAAGTTCAAATAGGGCATTCTACAGTAAGTAGTAATTATTAATTCCTTTTTTACCATATTATAGCAACTCATAAAATGCATGTATGTGAGGAGATATCTTTTGGTACACTAAAAAAAGAAACAAGTGTTTTGGCCATGAAATATAGATTATCAATACCAGTAAGATTCGAATAAAAAGTACAAAAATGCATGAAAGCATGAAAAAAAATATAGGAAAAAATTAAATAGAACCTGTAGAATCATAGAAGTATAGAATATGCTGAATTGGAAGGGACCCACAAGAACCACTGAGTCCAACTCCAAATGAATCAGAAACTACAGAAATCAGGCTTTGGATTTTTTTTTTTTCTTTTTGTGCCTCCTTTTAATCTTACTGGCAGGAAACAGGTTATGTTACCATTTATTCTAGCAAAAGTTAAAACCTTAATGCAGTAGTGCTCAAGAAATGAATTTATCTCTAGCTTCTGAATTATTACTTGACATTGCTTTAAGGTTGCTTTACACTTTTTTTCACTGTTTCCCATGGAACCCTTGCAGGGTGAGGTACATTACTTTGAAATAATGACAGCAGAATTCATCCTGATTTGGCTAAAGAGGAAATCCAGATGTGTATTTTTACTATTTTAATTAAGTGACTAAGCAGGATTTCATTTTTTCTAACAATTATGAAAAGAAATTAAAAATGTATACAACACTGGTCTGTCCTCCCCATGAAAATCCTATTTTTTTTACCATCCACAGAGTAAAGGAGTGTCACTAAATTTGCTGTTTTGCAGCTCAGCTAAAAATAAAATAATAAAATAAAATAGAATAAAATAAAATAAAATATAATAAAATAAAATAAAATAAAATAAAAATGTGCCAATTTTAGTGTGATTCTGTTTTAAATGCCCAAGATATTCTTTCATTCACTTTTTTTTTTTTTTTTGTTTTGTTTTGTTTTTCATTTTGGCCACTGAAAGAAATGTCTAGTTTCCATCTGTAGAATTGGAAAAACACATTTGAGCAAACACTTATTACCTTAAGAATTTTCCGTCCTTCAAAATACATTTTAGAAGTTTGGAAGAAAGACCTAGTGTTTTATAGTTTTCCTAACTGTGTTTTTCTGTTATTTTCTAAGAAATATACTCACTCAATCACATTCATCTATTGAAGGAAAGACTAAGAGATTCTGTCTTTCTGGAAAATCTTTATATTTATATGAAGCTTTATATTCACATCTTCAGTGTTTAAATACAAATGAAATCTATTGGCTTACTACAATGACAGAGAAAACAGAATTTGAACAATGACAAAAATGCACATGTTTTCAGAACCACTTGGATGATTTCAAAAGAAGAGGTTAGGCATCTACAGACTTCCAGCTTAATGCTGTGTTTTGTGTACATATGCAAACTCTGACTTTTGAGTCACAAAATATTTTTGAAGTTTCAAATCCTTTCAAAACTTTATTGATATCTAGGAATATGCATGCATCTGCACATTTCCAGCATCTTCGAAGAGACAGAAGACTGTGTGATTCATACCAAAAAAATACATTTTAAGTGAGGACATGTTATTTAAGAGCCCTAAACATTTATTAGCATTTTCAGGGATGCTTGGGAAGCTTTAAAGTAAAATTTGGCTATAAAAATAATTTAAGAAACCTACATGCAAAAATATGCTTATCACGATGCTCACCAGTACGTCATTAAATCCAGCGATGCTGTTTAAATTCTAAATTTAAAAAGCCCCACATCCCCATATTCGCATCTATCCCTGTGCTACCCGACTTTCTTTCAAGAGCAAGGACAACATTTTTTTGTCATAGAAAACTGTCAGTGCATGACAGATCATATGCCACAAATAGTAGTGGGACTTCTTTGAAATTACTGTCTTGCTAAATACTTAGAATATGCTTACACATATACAGACAATTGCGTTAAGCGTATTAAGCTTAAATAAAGCTTCCAAAATACAGGATTTATTTTGGCACTTCTGCCATTAACAGTCTTAAATAGAAAGAAATAATACTCAGATATGTCCCATACTTATCAGAGAAGGTATTCCTCAATATAAATGGTCTCTCAATATGCCATTGTTTTTGTTTTATGACAAGTTTAGATGATTTACCCTGGTTTTCTTGGGGGAGGGATGTGATGGTTTTATTGAAAGCAGTGCTCTTCTGTCAAGAATATATTTGTGTTCCTTTATTACTGCATACAGAAAAAAAATCCTCTTATAGTCCTGCTTCTAGTAAACAGAACATAGATCATTACAAATACAGAATGGGTTGTACATGACTTGATGTCCCATCCTTCAAACTCTTACTTGTGAGATTAAAACAGTAATTTTGAAAATATTGCAGATAAGGCATACAGTAATGAGTTCAGTCACAAAGGCATGGGAAATTCTTGAGCTGAATTAAGGCAAAACAATGTCCAATGATCAATTAGAAAGTTTTGCTTATGGCAGCAATTATTTAAACTTTAAGCATTAAGTAGTTTTAATGGCCCATGGTGGCAATGATATAACTTTCTGGAGCAGATGAGCAATTCAAACTTTTCTGACTTTAACTTTTCTGAACAGCACATGGCAACAATTTCTGAACAGCCCATAGTAGTAGTGGTTTATACTTTTAACCTTATGCTAGGCTGAACAACCCACTGCAGAAGCAACATAGACTTTTAAGGAAAGGAAAGGAAGAAGGAACAATAAGAAAATAGACAGAGGGAAAGATCAGGATCATAAGGCAGGATTCCAGAGACATCTCTGGTCCATTTCCTTTGGATGCTGGGTGAACACCCAACCCCTCTCTCTCACCTGTGCTATTTATAGGCTCATCCTTGCACATGCACAAACTTTTCAGAAGTGGATTGGAGGAGCCTTTTGTTTTCAATTCCACTCCCTCTGTCAGAGACACAAGTGCAATCCCGTCTCAGACTTGGGTTTAGAGATAGTTATCCAGGATAAGGAAGCTGGTCCCAGAAAAGTGCTATCCTGTCTCTGCAAGACCCTCTTTTCTAACTGCACCTTATCTTGTTGGCATGGTAACATTGCTATTCTTTTCTGCAAAGTGTTTGAAATATTTACTTTTTCAGGTTTTTAGTCTCTCAAGCAAACATCCCCAAATCGTTTACAGGGGAGAAATCTCCAAAGAACTTCAGAGCATAATTCCCTGAAGTAAGTGTCACTACCACATTCCTGTAATTTATCTCCATTTTTAAACAATTTCTAACTATCAGTAACTGACAAAACCTCCCAATTGCCAGTAGCAATTTGGCTGGATAACCCACCTTTATCATTCTTTTATTCAAATTGAGAATTATCTGATTTATTTGTCATTAAGTTACTGAAACTTTCACAGGAAAAGCCATGACAATGCACTGCTGTCATGAATTTTCTTTATAGCAGTGCATGTTATATTTGGGGACAAGAAAAAAAACATGATATTTTAAGTTATAGCAAAAGGGAGACCAGAAATAGGGGCAGTCACATAACAAACAGGGACACAGATAAAGCAGTTTCATGCTTTCTTTGTCTCAGTCTTCAATACTAATGATGGGCTGTAAATACCCCTTGCAAAAAACAACAAAACAAATCTCCACATGCAGCCCAAAAAGCCAACCAAACAAAAAATAATCTATTAAAACTCAAGGGTATTATCCATTTTACCTATATTTGAATTTTTGCAATTTATTTTCTCTACTGAAAATCAGTGAAAGGAAGGGAATAAAATACAGCATGGATATTTTCTTTAATGGTTTCTGCCATTTAAGTGATGCTCAGCATGGGTTTTTTTAAAAGTTTATAACAAGACTATCCTTTCCTCCACCTGCCTGATTTGGGTTTTTTTTTTTTTTTTTTGTGTGTTTTGCTTTTCTTTATTTGCTTGGATTTCTTTTGTTGATTTTTAAAATTTTCTTTACATTTCTGAAAAGGACATTTCTTCTTAAAAAGGGATCATGCTTCACAACAAGTGCATTGTATATAATGTGATTTTCCCAGCCCCAGCAGTGTGGAGAATATTGTAGAGGATGACTGCATGTTTCAGATCACTTTGACTCCTTGAGATAAAGTATAAATCTAGATATTGCATGAATTCCCACTTTGGACATCAGAACCCAGAAATGTCCACAGAAACTTGGCAATCATTAATGTAAAGTGGTAATTATGCCCACAACTATTTGGGGGCATAAATGCATGGCTTCTCATGTGAAAGCATTTTTTTATCATTGCACTGATTTTACCACTATCTGAAAAAGTGTTGTTTTCTTTTTTACATTCTCTTCACTCAGCAAGTAACAGAGGATCCAACTTAAGGCACAGATGGGCAACATAAGAAAATATTTATCATAAAAGAGTAAACAGACTTTTCCATTCAGAATTTGCTCAATTTTGTTTGAAAGTAGATGCAAGATATCAGCTTAGAAGTTTGTAAAGAGCTTTTTGTGCAATTATTTTCTCCCAAGTCTACAAGAAATTTGCAGCTGAAGAATAATGTGATGGTAGGATTCAGACTAAAAGTGTTACACTGTGGCAATGCTTCCTTTATAACCTCCCCAGTTCTTGCTGAATGCAAGCCAATGCAGAGGGATCTGGAGAGGCTGGATCCATGGGCCAAGACCAGTGGTATGAGATTCAACAAGACAAAGTGCCAAGTGCAAGCTGTAGCCTGTACTTTGGCTACAACAACCCCATGCAGTGCTACAGGCTGGGGACACAGTGGCTGGAAAGTGGCCCAGTGGAAAAGGACCTGGGGGGGTTGGTCAACAGTCAGCTGAGCATGAACCAGCTGTGCCCACGTGGCCAAGAGGGCCAATGGCATCCTGGTTGGTACCAGGAATAGTGGCCAGCAGGACCAGGGCTGTGATTTTCCTCCTGTACTCAGCACTGTTGAGGCCACACCTCAAATCCTGTGTTCAGTTCTGGGTCCCTCAATTCGAGATGCACTTGGGAGCAGAAAGAGCATGTATGACCATGGACGCTTTTTGGGGTCTATAACAGATGACACCCACAGGCAAATCTGGCAATGGGAATAGCTTTTAGGAGGGGTTGTTCAGGTATTGAGTTTTTCTGGGGGGGATGTTTATACTGGGGTTTTTTATGCCTACTGCATCATCTCACAGATACAAATAAAAAAAAATCCTATATTAAAGAAGAAAACTTTGTAACACTGCAAATAGCAATAATAAAAAAATCTGTTTTATAAAGTATTTCAAGTCTAACTATCTGCCCTTAGGTTAAAAATAAGTATCAACTCAAACAAGAAGTTATTACAAAGGAATCTTGGAGTACGACAAATGATACTTATTTCAAAAAGTCTACTGGCAAACTAGAACAAAATCATAATGAAAAGAATAACTAAAGAGCTGAAGAACATGCTTTATAGTCTTTCAGGAGCTCAATCTATTTAATATGTCAGAAAGACTAAAAAGATAATTTGTTTACAAGTGGAAAAAGCCTCCAAGGGAACAGAAGTTTGATTGCAGAAAGTTGGTACACGAGTTTATTTAGACCCAATAGCTGAAAAGTGAAACTAAACAAGTCCATCTATTCAACAATGCAAATCAAATATTTCAATATTTAGGAGCATAAGGAGTACTTGAACATTGGCTAATGATTTTTCTAGTACAGAGAAACAGCAGATAATTTTTAGTAAAACTAAGATTTCTGAGGCTTTGTGTCTAGTAAATCCACAAATGCAAAAAGAGCAGACCAAGCTAAATGTACATCTGTCACTGTGACATATAGTTCTACTGTTGTCTGGTTTTGTACTTCACAGTAATGATGTGAGGAGAACCATCTCACTGAACATTCAGTGTAGCATAGCTCTTACGCATGATAATGCATTTGGATAATGATTGTCGCCCTGTTTTTCTAAAGCTTTTCTAAAGTTATTTCAACCTTTTGATGTTTACTTTTTGAAATGGAATTTCTCACACAATTTTCATGTAAATAATGATTGTTTTGCATTCCTTTCTGGAGGAGGAGAGAATTGATGGACTGTTGGGTTGACCAGTGTGGTTGGAGAGGACAATTTTCTTCCTCCAATCAATGGTCACTGTTGGAATAAATGTCGAAATCTGTAAATAAACTGCCCTTTTTTGCCTTGGACATCTCAGTGCGTGTCACTCGTTTGTGTCGTATTGTGACAAATGATAGGTTATATAGCACTATATAAACAACACAGGTTAGTCAGTACTGCCCTCCTCCCACCATTTAGGGATACACCTTCTTAGTGCCCTTCTTCTAATGGGAATTTCCTTTGGACCATGAGCATGCAGAAACAATGCTCTTACTCCTTGGATGGTGGCTTTCAACAGAGTGCCAGAGGAAAAATGGTGCTCTCCATTTCTTTGTATCACAGAGGATAAAACAGGATCCAGACTTTTAAATAAAAGTACTCATTTGTACTGGCTTTACCTGATAAGGTGCAGCAGCAGCACCAGAAGGTTTGCAGGGGCTGTCTGTTTGTGGGATGCCCAGGCACAGCTGATCCCAGCGGCTGCAGTGTCCCCAGTGCAGGCCATGGTTCTGCCCCTCAGTCACAGGCAGGTGCCTCAACCCAGATGGGAATTATGGCTAGAAAGAGCTAATGCAGTATGTAGCAATGAACATAAATTTCAGGACACATCCTACTGGTATGCTATGCAGTATAAAAAACCGAGATACCTGAAGTTACTAAAGATACTAAACTAAGTATAGATAGATAGAGACACTAAATTAAGAATACTTCACAATTCTTTGCTGGGTTGCCTTCAGTTAGCAATGTTGTCCTTCAAAATGGTTGAAAGGACATTCACCAAGTAAGAGAGGAAGCCTGACCTGCAGTCTTGATCATACTCTTTCTGTAGCTTTCTGCAGTGCCCCTACAGTAGGCTTGTGTTACCAGATTAAAGGAAGGGACTATTTTGACATATATCTTCATTTTTCTGTTCTGTGCAGCTAATAGTTCATATTGTACATCAAACCTAGACAGACATGGGAGATACATAACAGCAAAAAATCCATAAAGTTTCTGTGACATCAAGGGAACAAGTGCACTGCTGTCATAAGATTTGACTGGCATGGTCTGAGACATGCTTAGATATTGTAATGAAAGTTTGATCTTCACGTGGAATCACTGAAAAGGAACTATAAAAGAGATTCTAGAGAAACAAAACATTACAATATGTTGTGACATATCAGTGGGGTAAAATTAAAGCAATCAATCTGGAAGCTCGTCATGTACCAGCAATACAAACATAATGTTTGCAAATTGCCTCCACAGAATGTTAAGTGAAAAGGAGAGTATGAGCTGCAGGGAAAAGTACTCTATCTAAAGGTAAGCAGAGCCATTTCCAGTGCAGGTAGACTCACCTTAGCTCCAACTGGCCCCATGGAAAAATAGCTCCCTGGCTCCAGCACAGACTCCACAGACCATGACTGATAAACACATGGCTTGAATCCCAGCCATTCCGTGGAAACGTTTAAAAGCAGAAGGCAGCAAGCTGTGGATGGAACTCAAGAGAAGGTCAACTGACTGATCTGCGTGGGTGAAAATTCACACCCACATGTAAATAATCTCCCTTCATAAGGTCTTTCACCACTTTCTAGGCCATTTAAATGAAAACAGTAGACATAATTAAAACATTCTCTTCCTTGCACTTTTCAAATAACATCCCATATAATCAGAAGAACAGCCTGTGGAAGGACTTATCATCTATTACTTGAAATGTCTATATTAGGAAAGAGAAATTCAATCCTTTTATAACTAAATTTTCATCTGGGTCAGTTAATTTAGGCAGCTTGTTTTTCCTTTTCTGTTGTACATGCCATGATGTTTCTTCACAATAATATTTTATGGAGAAATATAGTAACTATATACACTCACCTTCAGATAACCTGGTTCAAACACAATAACATGTCTGTCACTAATTTTTGCAATGGCTGTATATAGTCCCTGCAGTTGGTAGAGGTAGTGAGATTAACATTGATTTCATCCTTCTTACACAGATTGTTCCAGGAAAACATCACAAGCATGCAAATTAATTTTCTGCTTCTAAAATTTTTTTTTTTTTTTTTTTTTAATTCATATCCTACCGACATCACTGGGACTTGAGATTTCACTCAGAGAACTAATCTGCAAGGAAAGGAACAACACTTGTGGAAAAATGTGTGCAACTATACAAGAGAGGTCTTCAGAAAGGTAGAATTTGATATTGGGGAAAAAGAGATAAAAGGATAACATATTGGACCTAAATATTACATACTTACTATTAAAAAAAAAAATAAAAATCTGGAAATCCCAATAATGAAATAATCAACAAGGAGCAAAGCCCTTGAAGTAAAATATCCTTTCACAAATCATGACAGTTCCCTTTTACTAAATTGATTTACAGCACAGAACTAACAAAGAACTATAATAATCTGGAAAGCAAACAAGTCACTCAATTTAAAAATAAGCCACAGGTTTACTAGAAACACAAAAGACTTCTGACAGTCTTGTAAATAGCTACAAGGAGAGTTTTGCTCTTCAGAAAATGAAAATCAGAAAGTGAAAATGAAAAAAAAAAAACCCAAAACCCTAAAACTTTCACAAATTATTTTGAAAAAGGCAGCTTCTGGATTTAGTACAAGTTTTTATCTCCTTCAGTTTATGACAGGAAGATTACTTTTTAAGCAAAAAATAAACGAACACTTAGATATGCTTTGGAGGCCATTTAAGTCAATAACTGACATGAAAGTTCATATACATTAAAGAATTAAATATGACAAAAATAAATTCCACCCTAAATATATTGGCTATATGGATTTCTACTTTTAGTCATTTTGCAAAGATATCTCACACTTGATATGTCATTAAAAACCAGGAGTATAATAACAGATCTTAGTTTTTCTATGGAAAATATTTAAGCACCTGATTCATCACTGAAGGAAAAAAAAGAATCTCAGAAAAGTTTGCTGAAAAGATTTTAAGACCTTCTTGATGAGGAAGGTTGTGGGTTAATAGAATAAATTTAAGTTAGTGACTTTTCACAACAATAAAATTTTTGAGTGCAACTTCAAGGTGTGTCCAAACTGTATTTCTACAAAAATATTTTTTTATGTATATAATATTAGCTGCCACTGTTACTGTTTAAGTACTTGACAGGCACAAAATCTTCATCTACATGGAAAATAACTACAATAACTAGTTCTAATAATTCTTCATGGACTTCAAACAATCAGATTCTGTCTTCTTTCCCTTTAAAGACTGCTCAAAAGAACAGGAAAAAATTATTTATGCTTCTGAAAGATACATTCTGTTTACCTGTACACAGAAAAATAGCTTTTTTTTCCGTTCTCTCCTAAATATCAATTCCAAACAAAATATAATGCACGTTACTTAGCTCAGTCTTCTGTCCAAGTGAAGTAGCTTCCTGCTCCTCTGTTACATGAAAAGGGGAGATTTACTCAAACCCTTAGTGTTTAATGAGTCTGTCAGAGCCCCTGGAAGGCTGAGACCCTTCTGCCCTACCAGTCTGTCAATGCCCTTTTATGGGAAGCCTTCACTGAACAGTTCACTGGATTGGAGGGTGGCTGGACCCACTTGTTCAGGGTCACAACTCAAACAGAGAGGCCCCTCTTGAGTCTCCACACCTTTACCCACTGCCAGAGACTGTCAGTACTCTTGAAGGACTCACATTAACAGTTTACAGAATGACACTCAATAAATTGTGATGGGTTAAGGTTAAAGGGTTGCTATGATCACGTCTGACTTCAAAAAACACGTTCAAAGAAATATATTAATTCAAAGCACTCTACAGACAAGCTCTGATCCCCCAAAAATCTGATGCGAGATCATCATTCAGCCCTCACACAGTATGGTTCTTACCCAATAGGCCTCTCTACAAGGGAGAAGACAAGTTTAGCCTGTTGACTGGTCTCAGAGATTACAGTGGAGCCTTCTCAAACACTTGCCCATCCCTAATTCATTTTTAAACTCTTCATTTGTTTTTAGGAGGAGATTGAGTCACTTTAGTCATGCATCTTATCCAGTACAGGGTCATTGTACCTTGGGGGTGGGTATTTCAGGATAGTACCTGAGATAACCTTGGGATGGGGACATGTATCACTCCAAGGAGAATGATTTCACTACAGCTGCTGATTCAGCAGCAGGACATTTCCTTTATCTCCCTTTATTGTCAGCTGCTGTGCAGTTTATCAACTACAAGGTACCACTGAGTTCCCTCCTCTGCAAGGGTTTTGACAGAACCTGTCTGTAGTGTCTCCACTCTGCTCCACCCTCTATCTAGTCTCCCTCAGTATTATTTCTGGGAGGCTGGATATGTTGACTGTGTTCCAGACAGGAAGTAGCAATCATATTTTCCCCTGTAATTTCCATAATTTCCATATCTTTTGTCTTGATTTTTTTTTTTTTTCTCTCAGTCATCTTCCCACACCCTCCAAGACAAAGGCATAGAAGATAGTTCCATTGCTAGACTGAGACACCAGCAGGGTACAACTAAGATCTGGTTCCTACAGCATCTATTTAGCTCTACAAGTGGGTCCAGTCACCCTCCAATCCAGTGAACTGTTCAGTGGTGTTCCAGCAGGTTGTACAAACCCCAAACTCTCTGTTTGGGGCATATGTGGGATTTGAAAGATATTGACACACTGTACTCCCAATTATTCATAATTTTTCTCTCTCTCAGAAGCACTTTTTTAGAGAGTAAGGTGGAAATTAGGTTTATTTTCTGTCCAAAAAAGACTATTTTGGATTTTTGTCTTGTGGAATTTTATATGCTATTCTTAAAAAGTGCACTAACAGTAAAAGTGTGAGATTGAATAACACCTTTGTTGCTATTACTCATTTCATACATCATTAAATACTGACATATATTCCTAAAAGCCAAATTGTATTGCATTTGAAATAAGAACTGTTAGTTTAGGAGGAATAAGCCTAATTATTTATCAAGAATGGAGTTATGAGAACAAAATTTCCATTAAAAGTTTGTAATAAAAAGGGCTACCTTACTCTCCCCACAACCCCAAAATGACAAAGAGTAAAAGGTGTGGGTGGGTTTTTTTTGTGTGTTTTGTTGTTGTTGTTGTTGTTTTCATGGGGGGGTCTTGTTTGTTTTTGGTTTTTTGTTTGTTTGCTTTTGTTTTTGTTCACAGCCTCAGAAACATAATTGTTTCAAGTGCAACATTAAAGAGTTAAAGCATTAGCATAAATGTACAGGTAAACCTCCATTTTCTATTATTGCTACTATTTCTAAACCAAATTAATTAAAAAAAAAAAAAAACCAAACAAAAACAAAACCACAACAAAAAACCAAAAAAACATTTTTTGGAAGAAGAATTTGGCATGGTATGAACTTATATTTCCCTTGAGTTCCCAACATAAAAAAATGCAATATTTTTCTCTGTGGTTTCAAAGATGAGTTCTGTTCAGCCCTAGGGTAACCTCTGCTTTACACTGAAGGAGAAAAAGATTTATCCCATTTCTTCTCCATCATGCTCTCCACTAGCAAATGCAGAGAGAGTTGATTATCCCTCAGTATCATTTTCCTCTTTGAAATTGAAAAAGAAGGACAAAATTAAAAGGAGACAACTGTGATATATTAATCGAAGGAAGGCGGAAGAGTGGTATTTAGGGAGAAGAAAACAAGTATGAATTAAATCAACAGAGCCATAACGAGATGGACGTAAAAAAAAAAAAAAACCAAACAACAACCCACAAACCAAAAAAAAAACCAAAACCACCAAAAAAAAAAAAAAAAGCCAAACAACTGAAAAATCAACTGACAGATATTACCATAATATAAGCATACATTTATATAGTAGACTTGCACACTCACCGTCTGACAATCCATCTGTACTCATGGCAAGAATATTTTTTTTTCCCTTAGTCAGTATAGTCCAGATGGACAGAGTTAAGTAATATCAGAAAGAAATAGCTGCAGAAAAATTGGCATTCTTACATTTGGGAATGCACCAACCATCCTAAGGAAGCATATTTAAATGCATAAGGCCAATAGAGGGCAAACCTACCTGGACATCAATTGGTATGTTTCTTTATCTCACTCCCTTAGAATTTAGGGTTTTTTTTTTTTTTATTTGGTCAAATGTATCCACTTATTCATTCTTTATAAAAATTATTTTTATTTTTTTTTCCAAAAACCCCACTTGTGCAAAGCCAACAAATTAATTTTCCAAAATTCAAGAGCAAGTAGTTTTCCTGTATGAAACTCAAATATTTCTGTTTGAAAATGAGAGCATGGTACTCTATGAAAGTTCCAGTTTGCATGCTCTGTGTTATATGATGAAATCTTTACAGCTACTTTCAGGTATCCTGATGCATATCCAAAGTTGAGGTATGGTAAAGGATTTGTACAAGTATTCTTAGAAAATGCCTAGACAGACAAATGGACCAGGAAGGTGTTTTCTTCCTTTTTTATGATGAAGTTTTATTCTGGATATGAAATGGTATCTGATACCTCTTCATTATAATACTGCTTGTAGATTAATGGGAAAACAAACAAACAAACAAACCCAACCAAAAAAAACCCAACAACAACAAAACACAACACAAAAAAACCACCAAAACAAAACATCCAAAGTACCTCAAGAAAAACAAGTAGCTCAGATTTCCTCCTACTAATATTAATGGCCACCATGAACTTCAGCTTGCACAGTATTGTGTTCATTAGTAAATTGAAACAATTTTCAAAACATGAACTTTATAAATGACCTTTCTATCCAGACTGATAATTTAATGTTGATAGGCATATCCAGGGTTTCTGAAGAGCTATACCGTCAGATGTGTGAAGCCTTCCCACCTTACCCACCATTCTCTCTCTACTGCTTAAAAAAAAAAAAAAAAAAAGAAAAAAAAAAAAAGAGTTTTCCTGGCTTATATTAGCAGATTATAAGTTTTTATTTTTTTTTTCTTGTATGAGAGCATTACAGAAACCTATTTATCTATGCACCCCAGGGAAAACCAGCTTGCCACAAATGGTGGTATAAAGGATTACATAACAGTACTTGCTATAGGCTGTTTAATAGCTTTAAAACCCACTATGAAGTCTTTTGATGTTCACAGGGTGTCTTTATTTAAAGAGAGAGAATTTTACTCCTTTGGAAACCACTGCATTATTTAGCAACATAAAACACAACTTCTGAAAACACAGAGTATCTTTGTTTACTATCTCCAAGACCTGGTGACTTGTGGAATTAATGGCGAAAAATAGTGGGAGACGGAGAGCGAGAGGGATTGGTTTTGCCTTTTCAATGCTAAAATTAATTACATGTGAATATGTACCTGCGATTCTGCAGCGAAATATCAATTAGGTCTCCCCTTTGTGGATTTTATAAAAATGATCAACTGTATTTTTTGTCCACTAGGTGCTGGAAATGAACAAGTTAGCATCACTATATATTTTAGAAATATTTCTTTTTGAACCTTTCTTTACACAATGTTACCCAAGCATCAGAAGTAAGTTAGAGAAGTATAAATACTGTTTTCTACTTAAGCAAAGAAAAGCATCTATATTGACACCTTAAATGCCAGAGACTAAACCTTAAGGACTTCAGATTCTTGTTTTAATATACAAAAACTTGGGTCAGTTTAGAGGCTATATTTGTCAACACCCTTCCCTCTCTGTAACTTTATTACCTTTTGCTGAAATCAATCACTTCTGCACAAAATATGCTCTTGAATGCAGTAATGATGATGTTGAAAACAAGGACAAACCTGCTCTCTTGAAACACATTCAGCCACTAACACTGTGAGATGGAAATGTTACAGACTGCAAACTACTTAGACAGATTTCAAAGTTAAGATTAAAAAAAGGTTCATGGGATAAAATTAAGGATTCATATGCCAAAAAAATCCATAAACTGTTACAGGATGAACAACTAAAGAAATACAACCTGTAAGCATTTGAGGAATATAATTTAGTGGGTTTGCTTATCATATGGCTATAAAAACCAACATAAAATCTAACCTTTTCACCTCTGTCTAAAGAGAGCTTTTGCTTTCAATATTTTTTTCATAGAATAAAAATGGCATTATGATACATATTATAATGTACTCAATGTATACATAAGATATATGTAAAATGTAGCATAATATTTACATCATTACATGAATTTTGCAGTCTCTGGTAAAAATTAACAATTGACAAGTATTTTTAACTTCTCTGGGAAACATCTTCTTTTCCCTATTTCTACACTTTTTCCC
This sequence comes from Phylloscopus collybita, assembly GCA_027886175.1. Lineage (NCBI taxonomy): Eukaryota > Metazoa > Chordata > Aves > Passeriformes > Phylloscopidae > Phylloscopus > Phylloscopus collybita. Next base: position 77,027,954 of record JAJNNQ010000075.1, on the reverse strand, counting down.
TTTTTCACTCATCTCAGTCTGAGGATGTCAAGACCTCTGATAGACTGGGAGAAGTAGCAAGACCGATTGCTTCTTTTTTCTTAAACACAAAAGATATATGAATACATGCTCTTTTTTTTAGCCTTCTTTTTTTGTCCTACAACAAGAATGTGATATTCTATGCACATTTTATTGATCAGTGACTCCAAAGAAGTTAACCATATATCATTCTCAGAAGTGATAAATTTGGAATATCCTGCCTTGCACCGTCTTTTTCTTAAATGCAATTTTAGTTAGACAAAAATTATTTTTTATAACTCATTCCATTAAATTTGAAGTTGTTGAAAGTTTTAGTTACTGTATGAATTGTCAAGAAAAGGACATTTACTCTTAAAAGGTAAGTATACCCTTAACTTCAGTTCTTATCCTGAACATGGTAGGGGGTTGGTAGAAAATTTCAAATCTGTTTTAAACTTTATTTGCATTGCCTTCTAATGTCAATTTGAGCCCTGAAGTAGCTATTTGATTGTAATATTGTGAGAACGTTTCACCCATAGATATAATTCTTATAATTAAATCTTCTAGCTGAACACCACTACTATTTGAGGAGAAGGCTTGCCTGTCCAAATGTAAGGACGTTTGGGAGGATGAGCCTCTGCCTAGAGCCATCCACCTACATGTGAGGAGCAAGCTCCTGTTCCAAGCAAAGAAGCCTGACAGCAATCTTTGTGCTATCAAACATGCTGTTTTCAAACTGGATCACAAGTCATCTGCAGCTTTCTGAGAGTTTTTAATATCTGTATTTTCAACTGAAATTTTATCTGTAGTGCATTAAACATCACTTTGCAAGGAAGCTAGAGGCAGAGCAGTTAGCTTCTCCTTCAGATATTTATTTTAATGATAAGCATTTAGAATTAAAAGCTGTTGACTTTGTCATTGTAAGAACGAACACTTATTTTAATGATAAGCATTTAGAATTAAAAGCTGTTGCCTTTGTCATTGTAAGAACGAACATTTCCACCATTTTGCCAGCTTTTAGTTTCCATGGTATTTTCTCATAGGGTAATAACTAGCAATTCCTATCTGGTATTTCCTTTCAAGATAGCAAAGCTCATTTTTCCTTTATTATCAAGAGGCCTGTCAAGGAACTTCTACTAATGTAATTTTTCTATTACACATGTATTATATCTTCTTTCCTTTCTGCTCCTGTTTCGTCATACAGAAAACTCCCAATATTGACAAAAGTAATGGCTTATATAGGCTCAGGTTAAACTGGAGTTTTTCTATTGGGTCTAATATCCTATTCTATTATACATAAAAAAAAAAAAAAAAAAAAAAAAAAAAAAAAAAAAAAAAAAAAAAAAAAAAAAAAAAAAAAAAAAAAAAAGTACAATTACTGACCACATTCATCATTATGAGAAGACAGCCCTTATGTGTTATCATTCTCATTAGGGATATGCTTGGTAAGATTTGCATTGTTCTTAATTTGTGCAATTTCATTAACTGTTGTAGAGAGTGGTTTCCCCAAGAAAGAGGAAAACCCTGGACTAATGCCCTGGGAAGCCCTGTTCTGAGTATGCAAATTGTTGCTAGAAATTTCCTAGTCCTTTGTATCACCATAGGCTGATTCTTGGTGCAGAAATTTTAATATTCCTAATCATTCTCCCCTATTGAACCCTTCCCTCAGACCCCACCTTAACACCTCCCCAGACCAGGATGTATAAATACCCCTGTCTGACCCTGGCCTCATACTTTTTGCCCCTTGTGCTGCCTTGTTTCAGTTCCCTCAAATATAGTGTACAGTTTCTTGCTTGTTATTTTTGCAGTACTAACATTCCTTTTCGGACAATTGGATCAAGGCTGCCTCTCTCCATCTCTCCATTGGGTCAGAGTCCCAAGGAAACTCAAAGGGGTCTGATCGTCTGGGTTCGGACGCCCGGGATTTTCAAACTTTATTTGTGCTGATCACATAAACTGAAGGAGAAGCTCATACAGCAGAAGATTGTGCTGCCATCCAGAAGGACGTGGTCAGGCTGGAGAAATGAGCTGACCAGAAGCACATGATATTCAACAAAAGGAAGTGTGGCATCTGTACCTGGGAAAGAACAAACCACTATATGCTAAGGAGTATCCAGCTAGGAAGCAGCTTGGCAGAAAATTCCTGGTGGACACTCAAATTGAATGCAAGTCAGTAATATGCTCTTGTGACAAAAAGGCTGATGTGTTGTCAGCTGCATGAATAGAAGATGCCAGAAAATTGAGGGATGGGATAATTCTCTTCTACCCAGCACTGGTGTGGCAGTGTCCAGTTCTGGGCTCCTCAGCTCTGGAGGGACATGGACACACTGATACAGCAAAGAGCCAGGAAGGTGATGGTCTGAAATCCGTTCTATATGAGGAGAGGTTAAAAGAGTTGGGACTGTCCAGCCTGGAAAAGAGAGGTGTCTGGAGGGATCTTTTCCCTGTACATAAATACCTGAAGGGCAGGCAGAAATAGTACAGAATCAGGCTATTTTCAGTGGTGCCCAGTGACAGGATCTGAGTCAGTGGTAATAAACTGAAACACAGGAGGTTCCTTATGAACATCAGGAGACACCTTGTTATGGTGCAGATGAGTGAACACTGGCATAGTTTTCTCAGGCAGGTGTGGAGTCTCCATCCTTGAAGAGTGACTGGACTGCTAGTCAAAAGATGTCTGGACATGATCCTGGGTATCCTGGTATATATAACTTTGCTTGAGCAGGAACAGATTGGACCAAATAACATCTAGAGTTCCCTTCCAAACACAACTATTTTACAATTTAGTTTGGATATGGGAGATCTATGGATTATTCTGTCTAGATTTTAAGAGCAAACATATTAATCCTGAAGGATTTAGCATTATAAGTGATTATTAATTGCCAGTGACTAGAAATTATCAGCTTATTAAAAAGTCTCACCAGTCAATAAATTAGATCAACATTATAATATCTTTTTCAAATACCTATCAGCTTTCACTAAATATTATCCTGAAATTTCTTCACTATTATAAATGAAAAAATATAAATAGTAACAATATCATTCATTAGGCTTTCCATAAACTTTGGTGCATACAACAATAGAATAGATTCTTAAGTAAATGTTTACTTGGGTTTCTTTTGTGTAAAGACGGACAGTTTGACTACATGGAAGCATCTTCATTGAGTCATATGTATGATCAGATACCAGATTATAAATTAGGTAAGCAAAAACATATCCACTACAGACTTTGATTTTAGTCTTAAAACTCTTATTTTTACCTATTAACAACCTTACTATGAGCTTATTTGACCTTAGGCACATTGGATTTCAGCTATTTGTATGAACTAAGAGGTATTTTGTTCTTTAGCGTAGCCCAGAACCTGTCTTCAGAAACAAAAGAGATGTGTTGATTACCACAGCACCGTCCTTTCCAAAGAAAGACATTTTCTCACATTTGACTCAGCTGCACAGGAACAAATCCCAGAGCACAAGAGCACAAAGCAGCAGGGCTTTGCTCTCCTGGGCACACACGTACATTGGTTCAGGGACAGAAACACACAGAAGGCCTTGCTGTGGGAATACTTATACTCAGGTTAGGCTAACTGGAACACTCTGATCCCAGTACTAATTAGCTCAGATGAGCCTTCAATGGAGATATTCCCTTTGTAGATGCTCACACCACCAGTGCTTTCCAAGCAGTTTTTATATTTCCTCTCTGGGTCTAAGGGGTATTGGATGGCTGATGGTCACAAAACTAATTCTGACTGCTGAGAATGAAACATTACAGAACATAAAAATGTGAATGGAATTGCATGAGGGAGCAGAGTTTGAATGGAAACAATAATGACGAAAATATTTAGCTGTTAACCTCTGGCTACCAAGAAGGACAGAATACATGAACAGAGGAAACAGAAAATTTGCTTCAAAGAATGGAGGGGCCAGGAAACCCCTGCCTAGAGCATTCAAAAAAAATGACACAGGCAGTAGAGAAAAAATTGCTTTCTCTCCCAAGATAGGGCAAGAATATTCTAAGGAAGCTATTAGAAAATGTCTGTTACCTATGTAGTCTTTTAGGGTTGAAACCCTCTTGTTATTCTTTGAGCCATATCAGACAATTTGAAGTACAAACACACAGTACTGAAGTTATCAATTCAATGTCAATTTTGTATCAGTTTTTCTCTTCCCTTAAAAAAAAAAGGGAAAAAAAAAAAAAAAAAAGAAAGAAAGAAAAAAAAAAAAACTGTCTCCATGAGAGATATTATGGACACTGTTTTTCTTTCCAAGGCATCCTATTTTGCTCTATAATTTTGCTCTCCATTTATCACATGAACTGGAGAGAGATAGGACTCCTGGCATTTACCTAGAGAACATTGTGTCATATTGTATAGGGGTGGCCCTGACTGGAGGCCAGGTACCCTCCAAAGCTGCTCTATCACTCTGCTTCTCAGCTGAGCAGGGAATCAAAAATATAACAAAAGCTAATGGCAAAACAGGCTCAACTGAAGAAATTAGTTTAACTTATCACCAATCAAATCAGAGTAGAATAATGAGAAATAAACCCACATCTTAAAAGCACCCTCTTCCCACTGCTCCATCCTTTCTGGGCTTAACTTTACTCAAGAATTCTCTACCTCCTCCCCCAGTAACAGGTGTCAGAGAGTGGGGGCTGCAGTCAGTTCAACATACATTGTCTCAGCCTGTCCTTATTCCTCAGAAAGACACCTCTGCACACTCTTCCCCTGTTCCACCTTGGGGTGTCTCCTATGGGAGTTCTCCATGAACTTCTGGAATGTGAGTACTTCCTGTGGGCTGCAATTCTTCACAAAGTGCTCCAGCCTGTCCTTTCCACAGGGTGCAGTCTCTCAGGAACAGGCTGCTCCAGACTGGGATACTGTCTCCACAGAGCTTTAGATCCTTCCAAAAGCCTGTTCCAGAATGGGCTTCTCATGGGATCACAGCCTACCCTGGGCATACCAACCTGCTACAGTGTGAGGACTGCCATGGGCTGCAGGTGGATCGCTGCTTAACCATGGACCCCCATGAGCTGCAGGGGCATCTCTGCTTTAGCACTTGGAGCACCTCCTGCCCCTCCTATTATATATACACTATTTATATATATTATATAAATATATATACCTATAGTTTCCCCTTTCTTAGAAACCTTATCCCAGAGGTGTTAACACAGTCTCTGATGGGCTTAACTTTGGCCAGCAGAGGACCTGTCTTGGAGCTGCCTGGCATGGGTATTGTGGGACACAGGGCAAGTTTCCAGCAGCTTCTTGTAGAAGTACCCCCTGTAGTCCCCACCACTACCCAAACCTGGCCATGCAAACCCAATACACAGACCCATATGGCAGTCAGCTGCAAGCACAATCTCCTCTCATTACCTAATTTCTGTGCAGGTCAAAACCTGTACAGACTCACTGCTCAACAAGAAATTTATTGAGCCATGTGCACTTGGATCCTTCAGCCAGGAGTCTCAGATGTGCTAAAGAAACAAGATCTCTACTAAATCTCACTCTACATAAAAGCTGTTTTGGAAAATAAACTTGATTGTGCTTGCCAAGCATATATCATTTCCATTATATAAATTAAAATCTATTGCTGTCTGACACCAAATATTTTGTTCGTAGCTTGTGCTTTCCTTTACCTTATTTGATAATTTATTCTTATAAAAACAGGTCATTCCCCACCTTTCATTTCAAGCTCTAGAATGATGCTGTGTTTTCTGTTCACATCTTGCTTGTAGGTACCTTGTAAGAAAAAAAAAAATCACGCCATATTCAATTTCAGTACTATTTGTTCTCTGCTTGCTTACTCATCTACCATGTACTGTCTCTGATGACTTTGCAGATTTAGAGGTACTCTGGCAGGATTCTTTGCAGTTACAGATTAAGGTTTGTGACTTCTTTCATCAACATACTATGGAGTGAGATGCTCTAATGATATAATACATTTCAATGTGAGTGATAAAAATTTAAGGAAACACCGTGAAAATGTTAATCTAAAACACAGATCCAGGCTTAGATTCCTTCTGTTTCAATTTACTACTTCAAGCTAGTTATTTTATCTTTTTCTACATTCTCTACCCATTATTACAACACTAATTCAGTGGGGAAAAAAAAAAGCAGCAAATAACAAAACAGTAGCTATTTTTAAGACATGAATACCTGCTTTAAAATCAGTCTCACACATCTCAACTGCCTGGAATACATCGCTTTTGACTAGTACATGTAGTCAAGGGTGAGTCAGTTTAAGCTTTATTATGAGCATTCCATTGGCTAATAGAGAAATGAGACTAATTCTCCATTTTGAAGGACAGATTTTACTTCCACAGCACTCAGATGCAGAAACAGACTGCTATTTGATGAACACAGCTAGATTGGTTAGGAGTGAGAACATAACCTGAATATGAAAAAAGCACTGCCATGATTTCACACTGCTATACTGAGTCTTTGAAAAGATCATGCACTGATCCTAAGCCTACTGAAAGGTGAAGCTGCATGTTGTCACTGAAGAATGGTATTACCCTACTGAACAAGAATGTATTACTCTTCTAATTTAGTGGAGATGTGAAAAGAATAAAAGCCTTAGCACATTGCACTGTGTTAGGTTGTGATCTGCTTCCTGGATATTATTAGTTTGGTATAACACAGAATCTGATCTCAATGGACTCTGATTGCATTACTGGAGGCTTATGTCTCTATTATAATGGCAATAGAAACTCCTCAGGCAAAGTGCTGCATTGACGGAGGACATACAACTGACACCAAAGAAGGCTTCAAGCATCAGCACTTTGTTATCTAAAAGTCCCTCATACCTTTTCTATGTAGTCTCCCATGGGCATCTCCACACAGTTCTGGCTCTTTCTATCCTTCTGCAGTTCCAGCTTGGTCCTTCCTGTCCCTAGCACAGCCACCTAACCCTATCTGTCCCTCACACAACCCCCTGTCCCTGCTAACTCACTCTTTTATCACACCCATGGCTGTGAGGGCAAGGCTGTTCCACTCTTTGGTAAATTTAACACAGCTGCAATATATCAGGGGCAAGATTACCTTCAGAACTATCTCTGTCTTCCGACATTGCATTACTGAGGTTAATGGAAATTTTGTCACTGTATTCAACAGGACCAGGATCGTACTGCCAGAAATAAGGCCAAAAATAAGAGGTCTTTCTCCAGTCACAGTTGTTACAATGAATATCCTTGTTATGTATTTGGCATCAAAGCATTGATGAAGCCATTCTTCAAATTTCAAATTGTCAATGACTGCTAAAGCTTTTACTCCAAAATATTTTAGAGATTCAGGGATTTTTCTTTTCAGAAAGGCATGCAAATGAGTCAGAAAAAACAAAGAAGTTGAGCAGTCTGTTTTATTGCAGAATTCCAATTATTTTTTCAGGAAAGAACTCCAAGAACAGAAACAGTTTGTACTGCCCTTTTTATAAACGGTCAGGCACTGTTTAGCTTCTACACAAATAAATGCAAAAAGAAAATGCAGCCAATGTGGCAGAGAACATGACTTGTTTTTCACTCCTCCATAAAGCAAGACTGGATTCCTGAGAAGAAACTCCTGAGTACAAGAACAAATTTAGAAATTTCAGATCAGACCTGGAAATACTGCCTGATGGTTCTCAAAGGGCAACACAGTTTCTTCCACCTGACCACAATTCAGCTGGCTATGGGATTTGTAGGGAGTAAGCGTTTTAAATCTGCAAATACATCTCCAATTTGTCCTTCTGCTGATTATTTCTCTAAGGGAAAAACGTGACCACTGCTGGAGTAAGCATTAAAGCCAATGTTAATAGTATAATTTCAGTACTGTTCAGGATCCAGAGGCAGTTACTGATTTGAGTGTTATCACCAACTGAGCAATTCTATTAACCTTTACACCCAGATTTCTGCATAAAGTAATACCAACACAGGAGAAGGTACAATAAGAGAAGTTAAATTTGTAGAACACTGTCCTAGGCGTAGTTAGAAAAAATTCTCAGCGCCTAAAAAATTACAGCAAGAAAAGCATATTTTAGCATCGTATGCACTTCTTTCTATTTTCCTGTGTTTCTGGATTGTGTGCTTTGTCTGCCCCACTTTCTCCAACAGCTATCATTAAAAAGGAAGGTCTTTACTCAACAAGTTATTTAAGCATATAGAGAAATATTAATGCTTTGCTTGGGTTTCTTTCTGCAAAGATTTGTTTAGCAAGATGTTCAGTTTCATCAGTAGTGAGCAAATCTCATATCTAAATCTTTCTAATACTCCTGTCTCACACTCAAGTCAAAAGAAAAGTGAGTGACAAGAGCCGAATAGTTAATCTGCAGACCTTTACCCAAAACTAAACTCCTGTCCACTTTGAAGTAAGTTGTGAGCAAATTGCAGGGTATTTTCCACACTTAAGCAAATTAAAACCTTAGTGTGCTATGGAGAGGACTAGAAAGGGGCAATCCTTTACTAATAACTGTGTGAAAAATCCAACCATTTTATACCCCTCTGTCATGTTAATCCTGGTGAGAAAGACATATGTATATTGCAAATTGCAACTTTATTCTAATGTATATTTATATAGATAGATTTTTCTTTATTTTCATGCTGTACCACTATTGCGAGCAAACCTCAACAGGCTGCTGTTAGGGAGCTCCACTCTGCTGTTCATTCACTCCCCATCAAGCTGGATCAGAAAGAGAACGGGAAGGATAACAGTGAGAAACTTGTGAATTGAGATTTAAACAGTTTTATAGCAAAAGCTGCACACAGAAGCAAAGGAATTAATCCACTAATTCCTGTTGGCTGGCAAGTGTTTGGTCATCTCCAAGAAAACAGGAGTTCATCATGAATAATGGCTACTTGGGAAGAGACATGCTGTAATTCTATGAGTGTGTCATGCTCTTCTTTTCCACCAGATTTTATTTCTGAGCATGGCATCATATGGTGGGAAATATCCCTTTCTTCAGTTGAGGTCAGCGATCGAGTTTGCATCCTTTCACAGCTTCTTGTGCACCCTTGGTGGTGGGGCACCGCAAGAAACAGACACCATTTAAAGACTTTTCATAGTATTTGCATTCCTTTGTTAACAATACTGTTTTAGTCACAAATCCAAAACACGGCACAATTGCAGCTACTGTGAAGTAATTTGAAGTAAATTAACTCTTTTCCAGGCAAGCCTAACACAAACCCCTGGGCTGTTACAGGGAATATTAAAATTTCCACCAAATAGTTTCAGATTAGTTAAAAAGACACTCAGTATTGACAGAGGAACCATGTAAAAGGTTAAAAGACAGATCCTGGCAGTTTAATTGGTTAGTAATTCAATTTGCTTTCACTGTAGCCATTAGCAACAGGATACTTCAGGGCACTGTCTATCCCACTCCTACTGCTGTGGAATCGCCTCTGGACTGCTCAGGGATGGAAGAGATCAACAGCAAACCAGCTCAGTCCTTTAGTCTAACTGTCTGCAGTGTCACACTGCTGCCTCCCTGGCTACATGCAATCATTTGGTTCTTATTTCTCTGCTGACCATAATAATGTGACTACGAAAGGATGGGGGGGGGGGGGGGGGATGATTTGTTTGTTAGACTTGTAGGAAGAACAGATATAGTTAATGGTCCCCTTCTGAGTGGCTGGAAATGCTGTCTGCAGGAGAGGAAGGAAACATGGAAAGGGACTGTTTTCAGTATTGTACTGTCTGGCATCCTTCAGCTCATTCTTTCTTTACACAACGTTTTTGCCCCTCAAAACAAAAAGAATAAAAGAAACCTGGCTACACATTGAAGTGCACGCTTAGGGGAAGAAAAATACACTTCTAGGATTATTTCACTTAGAGGAATATAATTATTGCTTTCTTACATTTGATGCAATGCAGTTGGAAGGCAGAAATTCATTTACAAGGTGAAATGCATATAATGTATATTGTGATCAGCAGTAGCAACAAGTTTTTTGTAGAACAAACTAATCTGTGATCTGCGAAATAAAAATGCAGCATGAAGGATGGGATGACAGCAGGGGCTTTGAAAGACAGGTACAAAGAGCCAGGGCTGTAAACAACCCTCCAATGGCAAATTACCAGGCCCTAAAGGCATGAATCCTTGAGAGCTGGCATTTGTTAGGGGTATAAAAATGGAACAAAGTGATAACCAAGGGAGAAAAACAGTATTCATTCATTCATTCATTCATTCATTCTAACATGAGAATTGAATCAGCTAAACTAAAAAGGGGGAGCTTGTTACCTGACCCGAGATTTAAATCACTGTGAGTCGAGATTTAAACCACTGGAGAATAGTACAGTGCCTGTGGACCTCCCCCTTGCATGCCCAGGCAGCACAGACACCGAGAGCTGGGCAAGGATTTGTGGCTCCTGCACACTGAGCTACTGCTGCCTAAATCCATACCACAGCTTCTCCAAAGCAGCAAAAGCAAGACAGCCATTAGGAAAAAACGTAGGACTGAGTGGAATTCTCTATCTTCCAATGGGTTGAACATTGCCTTTTAACCTAGTCTGGGTCTGAGATGCAACAAAGTGGAACACTTTTTTATTTGTACTTCACAGGAGCGGGGGTGACCCTAAAGGTCTCTTGTACTTACTAGCTAGCAATCCCTCTAAAAAAGATGGTCAAGGGACAGCACTCCTCTCTCCAAACCATGGAGCCAAACATCAACATCCAGCTAAACAGATATCATTTCCATCCTGTGATACTTAGCACCAGGTCATTATTAAGTGAAGGGAGAAAAGTGGGTTTCTTCAATCCTACAGCCTTCAATCCTACAAGGATTACTAAATAAACAAACAGAAGAAAAAGTAGAAATGCAACCAGTGAAAACTCATATGCATTCACACTAAATTCTATAAGTTTATTGCAGCTGTGACTTTGTACAACACCTGGCAGCTCTCATGCTGTTACATAAACATGGTGAACAACAGAAGCTGTGAGGGAAAAAAAGGAAATAGAGTTTATTTTCTTGAATTGTTGTGGAAAGCCATAAATCTCTTGATAGCTAATTTCCTGGATTTCCCATACTCTTTCACCAGTATTTTTGCTCCTCCTTCCACATGTATTTAAACAACCAATGTTTTCAGCCACAGTTTTGATTGAGCACACAGAACAGAAGCACATCTCTCAAGCTCACACTCTAGAAGTGTCAATATTTTTGTCTTGACAGCTACATTCAAACTGCCTCTAAATTTTTACTTCCATATGCCAATTAAAATAATATATCTGTTTAAAAACTAGTTGTAGTGGTGGGTTACAGATTTCATTCATATTTTTCAGTATTGCACAATTTTCTGGCTTTTTTTTTTTTTTTATGAGACAAAGGTTTTAATAAAGTCTCTTTCACAAAGAGCACCTGAAGTTTTTAAATAGACTTGATCACCAAATTTTAACAAAACACATTAAAGACAATTACAATTATTAAATATAAAGTGTTTAAAATGTTATTACACCAGGAAATATAAGAGAGTGGAATGAAAAGACTAAACTAACAGATTTGATTTCTGCAGAGTTTACATTTATGAAAAAATTCCAGCATTTTAGTGCAACAATGTGAGATACTCATAGAAATATTCTCATTCCATGCTTCAAGTGCTGTTATAGCACTTTAATAGACAAAACATGCAAAAGCCTGTAAGTGTGGGTGGTTTTTTTTCTTGTTTGCACTTATTCCCATGCTTATGATATGATTTTAAAAGATAACTAGCAATTTAAATTAGGAAAATAAATAACAAAAAGTCTGAAAGCATAGGAAAATCAGGGCCTTTTTGATGGAATTTTCTTCCAGCTTTTACTTAATTTCTTCTTTTTCTTGCTTTAAGATAATCAGTCTCATCTCTTACATTTATTTTAAAGCATCTCTTCACCTAGGCATAACTTAAAAGGATAAGTTAGTAAAACAAATTTAAAGAACAGCAAAGTAGGTAAAGAGTTTTTGGATTTACTATATCACTAGTGGGCATTTTGTCTGTTCTAATCTTTATTATTTTTTGCTGTTTTATTGTGTAGTACAAATATGCAGTCATTGGTATCACAATAAATTGTAACATTGTGACAAGTTATGTAGCTAGGCTATCATTCATAACTTGCTCCAAATCTTATCCTATTCCAATCTACACAAAGAAAAATGGAGATAAAAATAAGAAAGAAGTATACCTTTTTAACTATCTAGAATGATACAACTGAAATATCTGTTCAACATATTCAAATCCAATTGTACTCTCTGCAATTTGTAGATCTTACTATATTTGGAGTTTTTTAGAAGCACCTAATTGACACTCATTATTTGGGGGTTTGGGGTTCATGGGTTTCAAGGTGGTGAGTTTTTTGCAAGTGAAATCACTGTCCCCCTCTCATGCTTTGCAAATCTTTACCACTCTAACTCTGTCTTCAAGTCACACAACACTAACATGAATCAAGTGAATTATCCCAGTTACATACCTCCTGCAAATAACCATTATAGGAAAGGGCTGCCTCTTGCTGCTTTGTTTTCTTACTTCAAAAGTCACTGCCTGTGGTTATTTTAGTTGCTGCAAGAGCAGAGGAGGGAAGATATACAATTCCATAGGGAAAAATCATAGAAAAACCAGCTTAGATGACAAGTAACCAACTCTAAATTTGGGGTTGAAGACTCCTTTATTCAAATGCTAGAAAACAAACATGTACAGCTGGGACTCTGTTTCGTTTGATAATAAGTTTCTGCTTTTGCTTATCTTAGAAACTATTTCCAGAATTCAATTTTAGATGATCAAGTTACCATCACAATTATTTTCTATAGGAAATATAAAAGTTAATAATTCCTCTATAAATAAATATTAATCAGCAGGAATAATATGTGTGAACTGAAGTGGACAATCTACAAGCAATGACATGATTACTTAGCATAGTACCACTGACTAGTAACTTTCAAAGACAAGAGAATTTGCTTGCAACCATTTGACATGGTCTGATTTGGGGTACTGCCATATGAATGCATCCACATTCTAACAGATGGAATGATACTCCATTTCTAAGAAAATAAACTCCTTGGTGAAAATAATTGTGCATGTCTGCAGAAGAGTCAAATCTCCAAGTTTTTGTTTTGTTTTGTCTGAGTTTTTGGTTAAGCATTATAAGAATAATTATGTAATGCTTTCGAATTTTCGTGTAAAAGTCTCATTCTGGCAAAATACAAACCTCATATTAAAAATTGTCACAGCAATGTTTTCCAAACTATTGGTTGGTGTTTAATTGTAATTGTTAACAAGGACACTTTAATCAACATCAAAAATTCAAACAGCAGACTTAAAAAGATTAAAATAATGGAGTGATTATCCATAACTGGACTTCTCAGTTATCACATAATATGGATATCTTACCAGTGATCTGATGGTTCCAACTCCACATATTTTAGGTATTAATTCAGAATAACCTCATAGGTGTTCAGAAACAACTCAGTACTAGCTTTAAACAGAACATCAAGTTTAAAAGCAAAGTGTAACACATGCATCTATAAATGTCAGAATCTCAAGTTAAAGTTGATGTCCAACTTTATCAATTACTACACACAGAAATTTTTTGATTTTTTTATATGAAAGCTTGGATTAGTTTCAGAAGCAAGCTGGAAGAATTATTAATTATTTGAAATAGCTAATCTTTGGTAAGACAAAAACAAAAATCTGTTCATTTTAGTAAAGATGTTTTCCTAGCACAAATTTACACAAGATTACTTCAACAGAGGACCAAATAATTGAACAGCAAATGACATAATGAGACACAGCAATAGAAAGCTGGAGAGATACTATTACATAAAAGTAAATAAATTTCACACAGAATCACTAGGTTGAAAGAGACCTTTAAGATCATCAAGTCCAACCCAGCCCTAACACCTCAACTAAACAATGGCACCAAATGCCACATCCAGTCTTTTCTTAAATACATCCAGGGATGGTGACTCCATCACCTCCCCAGGCAGACAATTCCAGTACTTTATCACTCATTCCATAAAAAACTTTTTCCTAATATCCAAGCTATATTTCCCTTGGCACAGTTTAAGACTGTATCCTCTCTTTCTGTCAGTTGCTGCCTGGAGAAAGAGACCAACCCCCAGCTGACTACAACCACCTTTCAGGCAGCTGCAGAGGATGATAAGGTCACCCCTGAGTCTCCTTTTCTCCAGGCTAAACAACCCCAGTTCCCTCAGCCCTGTTCCTCACAGGGTTTGTGTTCCAATCCTCTCATTAGCCTCATTGCCTCCTCTGGATGTGCTCAAGCATCTCAACATCCTTCTTGAACTGAGGGGCCCAGAACTGGACACAGCACTCAAGGTGTGGCCTCACCAGTGCCAAGTACAGGGGAAGAATGACCTGCCTGCTCCTGCTGGTCACACCATTCCTGATCCAGGCCAGGATGTCATTGGCCTTCTTGGCCACCTGGGCACACTGCTGGCTCATGATCAGCCAGTTATCAACCACTACCCCCAGATCCCTTTCTGCCTGGGCACTGTCCAGCCACACCATCCCCAGCCTATAACATTGCAGGGGGTTATTGTGGCTAAAATGCAGGACTCAGCACTTGGACTTATTAAACCTCATCCTACTGGATTCCACCCATCCATCCAATTGTTCCAGGTCTCTCTGCAGAGCCCTCCAACCTTCCAACAGATCAACACATGCTCCCAGCTTAGGGTTGTCCGCAAATTTGCTAATGACAATATCCTCATTCATGTAATCTTTCTATCTTTACAGGTTACAATAAATACTTGGAGTTTTGCGGATTCTCTGGTACTGCAAGCCCAAGACAGAAAATGGTTCAGAAACACAGGTCCTACCTTCATGTGGTCACAAACCATATATAATCCAGAGGCTCCCCTATGCTCTACCATTTTGTAGACTATTCAGTCTCTTTTTCTGAAAATTTAAGAACTAAGTAATTTCAACTGGACAAGCAATCTTTTGAAGACATGTTTATTTGTGAGTTTCCTAAGGCTTTTTTTTTGCAATAAATGGCATAGAGTCATACTACTCCTAAACACGTTTAAGTGCTTGCTGAATCTTATGTGTATTTCCTTTTAAAAGGAAGTGCTTACTCTGAAGTTGCAAACTGGCTAGACAATATTCACATTAAACCCTTCTTCATCAGAAGTGCAATCAAAACATGAATTTTAACATTGCTCAGAATCTGCACAAGAAAGAAGTAAGGTTTTACTTCTCTCTTCAAAAGAAAGATCCAAATATGGCAATTAAGACATTGGTATTTAAAATGCTTTTAGACATATGATGATCTCAAAGAATCTTGTTCCCTTCCTCCTACCACTCCCCCTCTCCCCTACAAAAGGAGGCAGCAGTGAATTCTAAGCAGTGAATTTAGTATTCTCATATCCAAATCCTTCAGACCCCTCAAAACGATAATAAAACAAAAGATCAAAATTTCTGAAATTAGCTCATTTATAAAAGGTCTTGCATACTCTTCTGCTAAACTGTCTAAATTATATATAAATTTTAAAATGTCAGCCTTAAGACATTTTAATTTTACTAAATTTGGAGGTTTACAAAGAAGTTCAATAACTCAAAGTGATTTGAGAGAAAACCAGATCCAATTTCACATTTCTGATTATTTTTATCTATTTTTTAGAAATCTGGATCTCTTTAAAAACAGTCACAGCATACCCTTTTCAGTTGGTCAGCTGAAAATAAATGTGTTTAAATGGAATATAGGTGTTAAAAGGGTCAGAATATGCTAGAGGAGTTGGATAACTCTAAAAACTTATGTAATAAGAATCATGGCTGAATGTAATATTCTTTCAGACTAACTACAGACACCTTGTGTAATGCAGTCCTAGTATATACTGGGTAAATATACATTAAGCAGAGAAGAGATATGGTGCCATATCTCAAAAGAGATATGAAAATAATTCTGAAAGGAATTATTGAAAAGGAAAAGGAAATAATTTTAAAATATGGCTTGCTATATACCCCTTCAAATCCTGATCAAGTGATCTGTATGATATCAGTTGAAATATCTCCAAAAAAAGTACATAGTAGCCCTAAGTTTAAGTTTTGTCCCAAGCCTTGTTACCCTTCTGTAAGAGCTGCAAACAATCCATTTTCCCTGTTTCAAGGTGAAGTGCCAAAACCTAAACCTAATAAGGAAATTCTCATAAGCCCACAGCTTACTCTGGTATTTCATCTTCCAGAAACATGAGGAGCTGTAAGTGGCATCTGTAACCGTCTAACATCAAATTAAACAGATATAAGTCTATTAGAATTATGTGAGATGCTAATTTATTAGAAAATTAATAGAAGCAGCTCTAGAGAACTGTGGCCAGATATATCACTGATGTGACTAAAAATCTACACTAAGTGCGTTTTGCACTGGAATTAAAGACACACATTGCAGTCAAAAAACCAAAAAACCAGAAATAAAATAATGAGATTATGGTGGAAAGTATCTCTTACCTACCTGACGAGCAGAGGCTAAAGAGAAAAACATAATAGTAAATAATATGTATAAGAAAAAGTACAGCATATTTCTCTCCTCACATTTATAGATTTTAATCTGTTCTTTGAATAATTTTTACAATAAACCAATATGCAATTTCTGCGAACATCATTGACATGGAAGTGCTCAACAACAGAAACTTTTCCATAAGCTAGGTGTCTTCATTGAGATAAAAGAATGAGAAATACTAAAGCAAAGCCAGTTCTTATTATAACACTAGCTCCATATAAAACCTAAAATTCTGATTTTATTCATCATAAGAATGTACAAACTCTAAATAGTACAGGTAAAATTTACATGTCAATTGATATCCTCTAAAATAAACTCCTGTGAGATGTAAAGTGTTAATGTCAATATTTCTATTTATCTTTTTCATTCTTTGAGAAGTTTTAAGAGAAGTGTTAATATCGTGATGGTGAAATTTCTATTGCAACATGGAATTTATAGTTGCTAGGCGGTAGGGCTATATGAACTAATGCAGTAACTAATAAATGATAAAATTGCTAAAAGGTTCTGAAAAATATAGTTTTGTGATATTCAGATTTATTACTGTACTGGCAATTTCTCTTATAAGTATTTACAAATGTTTGTAACAAAAGAAAATCATCACAATCCCTGAATCAATGTTTTATATTCACTGCAAAAGTCTGTCTAACGAGCCACGAATATCACTGGCAAATTGACTGTGTTTTAACTCTGCTGATTAAAGCACTTAGAACCAAATTTTGCTGGCTCATCAGCAAAAATGCAAAACTGTTTGCTGACACATCCCCTAAGCCCAAAGAGAACACTGGTAGCACTTTAGGCATAGTGCTTTAACCCCATTCATGCACATGATAGGAATTCCTTGCTCCACAGATTACCATTATTTACACACAAGAAGAACTGAATCTACATATAGGCGCTCCAGATCCAGATTTCTTGCTTTAAACAGCAGTAGAAGTAGCACAAGCGTGTAGATAGTGCAGGAACGTAAGTGAACAAAATACATATATGAGATATATTGTCCTCTAGGAAATATGGTTTTTTGCATCTCTGCTATAAAAAGAATTTTCTTTTCTATGGCATTGTTGCCCTTTTCCCAACCTGGAAATGAAACTTGAGATAAGTAAGGAGGTAATGTAGAAGTGGATTTTTATTTGTAGGTCTTTAGGGGCAGTTATGAAAAGACATCCACAAAAGCCCACCCCCAGGGGTGAGTGCATTTTTCTAAGTTTTAGGAAATTAGCATAATTGATAAAAAACACCAATCAGGAGCACAAGTGGTGATGAAATTCCCCCCCAGGTCAAGCCCCTTCTCTGTAGTCACCCCCTCGGCATTAGCTGTACTTTGTCCATGAGAATATATTTCCAAGAGTTGTTCTTGGCCTTGGTTCCCAGGAAAAACCAAGATAGGATGGGGGCCCCGCACCTCCCAGGGCTTGGAACTTTGGAATCTGTTTTGTCTTTCTGCCTAGGGAAAGGCCAGAGAAAAGTACCGCGAAAACTAGCTACTAATACAGTAGGCTACAGAGCTACAAATATAAGTGCAAAGAAGACAGAGACGATATAATAGAAAAACAGGCAAAACCCAAAGCAGCATCAGCATGGCTTAATGTTGCAGTGAGGGTCAGCAGTGACTCGCTGCAACCTCCCAAAATCGTCTCCCAGAGGAAGGCGTTTGGGCAGACACACAGCAGTCACACACCCACACACACCACAGGTTACTTGATGACAATGGAGGATGGGAAGGGCCTCTGCATAGAAATCCAGTGGGTTTTACTACAGCCACACTGAAGGGATCCAGAGGCAAAAGGCATCAACACTTAGAGGGCCCAGGCTTATATGTGGGTAGAAGGAGGTGGAGCCAACAGTAACAACCAATCACTGAGAGGTGTGGGTGGGAGAAGGGAGTACAATGACCAATAGGAAAACACAAGGGTAAATGGACAGAGATACAAACCAATGGGAGTACAAAGAACAGAGAAACTGCTGGAAACCTGACCATATAAGGTCAGCTAGGGGCATAACAGCCAATGGGGGGTTGTTGCTGGGATTGACTGACAGCATGTCAGTGAAACAGGGGGTCCATAGGAGAGGTTAAGGTCTAGGGGACATTCTTCCAAGTCATAGCCCCTCCCTGGCGGGCCCACAGGCCTCCACAGCTTAAGGCCATGAAATTGTTTAAAGTCTTGGAGCATCTGGCATACAGGGAGAAGCTGAGAGATCTGGGAGTGCTTAGCATCTGAAAGAGAAGGTTCAAAAAGGATCTGTGTTTATTTATACGCTTCAGAATGGAGAGAGCCTGATTTGTCTCATTGGCACACAGTGAAAGGACAAGATGTAACAGACACAAACTGAAATAACAGAGAACTGCATCTAAAAATAAAAGAATAAAAAAGAAGCAACAGCTTTTGTCATGATGATGATCAAATACTAGAACAAATTGCCCAGAGAATTTGCGGCATCACCATCCTTAGAGATATTAAAAACCTGACTAGACAAAATTCTGAACAACTGACTCTAGCTGAACCTGCCTTGGAGCAGGGGCAAGAATTAGATAAGGTGTCCTCAAGAGATCCCTGCATATGTCAGCTGTTTTGTGGCTTTGCAAAATGTGCCTGAAGGTGCTCCCAGAGGAGCAACTCATAAATGAAAAACAAATGAAATAAATTTAATTGTAGAATGTTGCAGCAGCCCTCTTATTACAGGGTAAAAATGAGCCAAGGCACAGACCTCTTGTTAAACACAGCATAAAAAGGGTCCTGGTTTATTCCTCTTCATGGCTTAGTCATCCTAACTCCAAGTATTCGCTGACTCCAGCTGCAGCAAGCTCCTACTGTAGGTTTCCCTTGCAGCCTCTGACTGCTGGTTATTTCCTGCTAAACTGTGACTGCAGGTATTAATTTGCACTCTGAATGCAGGCTTTTACCTAGCTGTACCTATAGCTGGACTGCATAGCCAATAACAGGCTCTAACTGCAGCAGTGATTCTCTCTCGCCAGGATCCTGCTTTATGATTCTCTCCTTCATGCTCCTCAGCGTTCCTCCTCCATGATGATCCTCCCCTTATCAGCTAACCCCCTCTTTTATCTCACTCATCCTTACTTGATATAGCTGTTACTCATCAGGGGCAAGGCTGTATTGGGTCATTAACACAGCTATTACTTATCAGAGGTGAGGTCACCTGTATTCCCTTCTCCTATGGCAGAATGTTGGTATGATGTGATATTTTTCTGTATTTTTTCTGTCAAAAATATGTTCAATATGTTCCAAAATATGCTTTATACATATTTCATAATACAAAGAGGTATTACTTTGTTCACTATCATAATCACATTGGGAGAAAGAGCTGGCTGGTTATAGTCACACTTTTATGTACCTTCTTAAATTATAGAACCACCAACATCCATGTAAGAGTGCAGAAATACTGTACAGCAATGAAGAAAACAATGTTTGTTTTCTTTTGATAATCCAAAAAGGTTTTTGAAAAGGTCTAGCTAGTTCAGTGGGAAAAGCAAGGCACAGTGAAATTACATTTCTACTTTTGTTTGTACATGGGAAAAGTAAAAATGTCACTTTGGCTAAGTTAAAAATGATTTTGCGCATTGTAAAAATGTTATCAATCCAGAAGAATAAAAAAAGGTCAAGTTCATGACTGGATGCTTCACTGCATCTGTTTCCACATGGACTTGCCATTTTATTGAAAATATCAAGCACATAGATCAAAGTTCCATAGAAGTGAATTACTAGACCTGATAAGAAAAAAAAAAAAAATCTTAAAAAGTTTGAAGGTTGTTTCAACACAGGTTAATTGTTTCATTACCCATGAAAAAGGGCAACAACATCCACAGAATTTTCCCCTCAAAAAGCATTATCGAGAACACTGAACAAAAATGTGACTTGAAAGCCACACAGGAGTATAGAGAAATACTCAGAAAAACAGTAATAAAATGGAGAAGTGTCAAATACAACAGTTGTTTATAAATATCAACCATTTGGCTTGGGATGTTTAATTAGTGTATTTAGACCTCATTAGATTTTGCTTCTTTGGCTTTTTTTTCCAGGCAATATGGCCTGAAGTCAGTGTAAATTAAGTACACTGAGTGCCCCATGAGATTGGGCTTATAATTATTTCTCACCTTAACATCCTCTAGGTTCAGCTCATAACAAGTAAAACATGGGAAAGAGAAGAACATGCTTTAAACAGTCCCATTTGAATGCATTACAAGTTTTTTATGGGCATGCCTAAAGTGTCAGGCACCTGGCTCACCAGTTGTACAATGCATATGCTCACTATGCATTATATCAGAAACTCAATTTGAGATAAGGTAGAAAAAAGAAAATGTAGTTTGCAAGGGCTTTTGTTTATACCAAGACTCAAACTGTGCAAATATTTAACAATTAGGGAATTTAAGGAAAATAGAGTCCTGTTTCGCCTGCTTTTTTGCCTTTTTTTTTTTTTTTTTTTTTTTTTTTTTTTTTTTTGGGGGGGGGAGGGGAGAATTTTTATTGTTATATTATTAGTACTAGTAATACTATTAGTATTGGTGTTGGCATGTTTTAGTGTTAGTGTGTATTAGTATTGGTATTAGTATTATAGTATTGGTATTAGTATTACTATTAACTGCAGTAAGTTATCATACAGCACAGAATTTAGTAAAATCTAAATGCATATGAGGGAAGTTTAAATTATGCATTTCTGCTTCCTCGATCACTAGATCTTGTAAGTAGTGCTTTGTGCATGTCTTACCTTTTGGTACACAGTATTTCTTATAGTTTTAGTTATACAAGTTCTGCTACAGCCCCTATAAATTTAAACACATTTTATATTCCCTTTTTCCCTCCAAAGAACTATACATCTAATCCAAAATGCCTGGTATACTACCAAGATTGATCATGAATAGAAGCCATTAACCTTGTATGTTGTAGAATGGAAGACAATAAACTTTGAGTTTACTTCATGAAAATCGCCTCAAAAGACTATTCCACTCCAAGTTATTCTAAATGGGAATGGCCTAGGATTTGTCCCTTGGGAATAAGAAGGCCAAAACAGCAAAAGGATGCTTATGCCCACTTAAACAGGATTCATGAACAACACCATGATACGAGAGTGAACCCTAATTTATCTCCTAAGTTGTCTCTAAAACAGATATATCTACATCAGATACTGTGCTTGGAAAAGGAGTAGAAGAAATGTATTGTTTTACATGTTGACATTCATTCTCTGCAAGGACATCCTAGTCAAATTGCTGCCAATCATATGCTGCTGTCTGCTGCTGTTTTTCAAGATAGCAGAGATAGCCACGCTACATCATCACACACATGCACAGGCTGTACTTGAGGTCCACAAAACAAAACAGTATTTTCCAGTTAATGGAGAACATCCTGATTTGCTAAATCTTACCTTGAAAACCTGAATAAAAATATACCAAAACCAGCTATTGTACAGGAAGAGAATAGAAGGGGTTTTTATACCTGGGTTTCTCATAATGGGGACAAAACCATGGGGAAAACAAAGTTCTTTCTCCAAGAACGGAATATAATTTAAGTTTCAGAAAACTTGTCAAGAGAATTACAGATGCAACTCATGCCTTTATCAGTCACAAAAGCATGGGCCTTGATGACAGAAGTTTGCTTTGCTTAAATATTTAAGGTAGGATAAGAAGGACCTAATAGTGAGAGATTAAGATCCACTAAATTCATCAGGAACTTAAGACAGAACAGCTTACAGGATCAGCTCACCACACTTGACATGAATTGCAAGTTTCAATAACAATATTATTGGTCACCTTTACATCTTCTCCAGTTAAGAAAGGTCATCACAGGGGAAGGATGCACTAATGCACAAGTTTAGGTGAATAATGGGCACTTATTATTGCTGGCTCATAAGGTTTCAGTAGCAAAGTACAAAGGCTTAATGGTCACAGAGTTTTGCTAAAGTTGCTGAGCTGGAAAGCTGCCAGCCTGGAGAGCTGCTGATAAACAATTAACAGAACTTTTATTTAATGAGTGCTATAAAATTAGAAAGAAAAAAAAAAGCCAAACACATACCTTCACAGAACAAAGCTATAAGCAAGCTTAGGCTGTGCAATTGAAAAGCTCTGTTGATGAATTAGCCAGACCAAGGTCAGAGCACTGACTAGTTTCTCCTGTGCATGCATGTGAGCACACACATACACACATAATTAAAAGAACGATGTTGCTTACCAAAAATGAGGGAAGTGCTTTCTTGAGACTCTCTTAGTGAGATGAAAAAAAAACCCAAAAAAACAGTGGATAGCGTACTGAAACCATTTTGAAAATACAAATAATGGTTTTGTTTGCCACTGTATATAATTCTTTCTGTATACCAGTCTGCAGAAAAAGTAGCTGGTTTTTATTGCAAAAAATATAACTAGGTGTTGAAGGGAGAAGGGAAATTCTTCACCATTATTTTTTCTTTTTCTAAAAAAAAATTAACAAAACATTAAAATTCTTGCCTATCATTTAAGCTAGAAGCTAGAAGTTTGCCAGATCATTTTCTGAGAAAACCCCAATACTCACCCCAAAAAAGCAGAAAACCCTTAATAAACAACACAGAGTTTATCCCCACTTTAGTAGCTTCTGTCAAATTGTATGATATATTTCTTATATTACAGATACTAGTGTATGTACAGAATATTACTTACCTTTCATTTTTATCTCTGTCAACATTAATCACTAATGTCTCTGTATAAATCAAAAATGGATTGTTAATAGCATCCCAATTTCTCAGGTTGTAAGATGCAAAGTTTTACCACTACAAACCACTCAAACCACTACATAAAATTGGTGTGTTGGCTGGGAAAGGTAAAAATTGGTGAACGTGAAACCATTACAGTTACAAATAAAAAGACTTTTTTTGGGCTAGAAATAAAAAGATGCAAAAATAAGTTACAAGACTATATTAAAAGGCTATGTCAATGAATAGATTAAGACTCTGTAAACTGTTTTAACTGAAACATTGTTCATAAAGTCCTCCTTGTACCGACAGCACTAAAATTTAACCTTTACTTCAGAATATCATTCCAGAATAAATGCTCTAACATTTTTATGTATACCAAAAAAATAAAGTAACGCGAGTTTTCTTGAATTCAACAGTAAAAAAAAATCAGATGGATGGACCTTTCCATGACATATAACCCAAAAGTAATTGAGACCACCAACTATATACCTCAGAATCAAGTGAAATGATAATTAGGGCTTTTGTTGTTTCACTTATAAAACTCTAAGCTCATTTTTTGAATTTCAATTTTTTCTGTGAGCTGTATCCTATGCAGAGTTAAAAATGAACCTTAAGATTGAATTGTAAACATATTCTTCCCTTTGAAAAGATATACCATAAGTACAAAATATATGGCTAAATTAAGTATCAATTATGTAACAGGGAAAAAACCCCGAAGAAAACAAAAAAAAAAAAACCCAAACAAACAAACTCTGGATAAATGAAAGAGGTTTTTTAGTGGATTAATTTGCACTGCTTTGAAGGAATAGTTCCTAGTAAAGGCTGGAGACCAAACTTATCTATTCACATCAGCATCTGGGCAGGAGAAAAGGCAGAGCTGAATTTAATGTGGTTACCACAAAATGCAGACATGAGCATAATCCCTATGGATGTACACCCTGCACTGGAGAATTTGGCAACCTGGGCCTGGTCCAGCAGAGTCACCTATATGGTAGCACTGCTTGTACATCATATGAGATGGACTGTGTAAGACTTGACAAGGACTAGGCCCTTTACAGCTTGCTGTAAAGAGAGACGAGATTTCTCAGTGAGTCAGACTCAGCCTGGGTCAGGTCCTCAGTAGAATTAACAAAAAAGTAAAAAAGAAAAAAAAGCCATTAGAAAATATTAATAAATAAGCTACTATTAATTTATTCATCTCTGAATTTTAGCAAATATCTTTAGTGATAATAACAAGTTTTCTGTATTTATAGATAAACAGCACTCCATAAATATTCAGTTTTACTGTTTAGCATAAGTATCCCTAGTTCATGTACAATACATGTAGCAGTCTGGTAATCACTAGACTATTTTGCAGTCAAAAATGTTCAGAGAAACGGTTATTTACCCATTAAAATGCAAGTAGCTAAACCTCTTTATTCTTTATATCCTTCCAACATGTAAATAAAAAAAGAAACATTATTGGTTAATTCCAGTGTTAACTGGAGAATCAGATCATATTTAATGGCAATAAAAATATTTTTATTAGCATTTCTCCATCACATATTAACAGTAAGAGATTACTAGTCTCTTACAATAGGAGAGTAATTCAGTAAGAGACTGTCTGTTTCAATATTTCATAATTAAGATAAGATAGCTTTTGCTATATGGCACCCAAAGGGGAAGGCTGGAGTCTGTTTATGTTGATCCTCACCGGGACACTTCAAACCTTCCAGCCAGAAAACTGTCTCCTTCACCAATGACACCACAAGGAATTGTGCTGCTTCCTTTAGGCTCCTTGGTAGCTGAAAGGAGGTACTTGAAAGTACCTTGGAAGAATTTGGTACTTTCAACTTATCTGAGAAGTCAGATACCTTGAAGTTACCAAATCTAGCAAAGCTCAAAATATCCTAGATAAACTAAGGGATGTCCATTCCTGGGCATCATTCTGTTGTCTCCTCAATTTGAATTCAAACTGAAAACTTCCTTTCAAGTGTTTTGGAAAAAAAAAAAAAGACTTGTTATGAAGCAATATAGACTATTTCACTAGAGCTTATAGAAGGTTTTGCCTACATAGTGATCAATTATCTGGATAGGTGCAAAGGGGAATGACATGTCTCTGATGAAACAGGAAATACAGTCTGCAAAGCATGTTAACACTATGCTTCCTAGTGTGTTAGGTATTATGAATTTGAAGATAATACATGATATTAGAGCCACTATGTTCTTTGATACACATCACAAGAGACTACTGTCTAATAGAGTTGGTCTCTTAAATCTTTAATTTCATTCCAGTCTAAATGAAACAATATTTGACTTAAGAGGAAACTCTAGAAGACTTTCTTCTCCTGTTGTTTCTTCTCCAATTTTTGAATTTAGTGAAACAAACTTAATTTACAACAGCCAAAGCCTGTAACATTACAGACAAATAAAGGAGAATAACCTGTATTTTAAAATAGGAATATTTTTGTGTTTGATAGTAGCATCAAAAAATATATTTTCAGAAGCAAGGTATAAAACTCTGAGTTTTTCTTTTAAAGAAATTTGTAATTTAACGACCTCTATTACAAGAAAGAAATATCAATGCGGCATAAAATATCTACGAATAGTTATATTCTTCTTGTTAATCTCTTGCCTTAAATCAAATCTCTGTCTTCCAAGATACTACTGCTTTACTGTAAATAAAAAATATATGTAATAAAGGGTCTGGTTTATGGCACAAGATTACAGGCTCCTAGGGTTTTCTGTTGAGCCAGAAAAATAATACAAGGATTGTTTTTTTTCACAATATGATAATCCTGTTTCAGCAATAATCCAAATCAAACAAATAACACTAATTCTCCAGGATGAATAGCTTTCCCTGACATGAGCAGTTATTTTCTAGTTGCAGAACAACTGGCACAATTAAAACAATTACTATTTGAAATAGTATTATATTGAGTTATTTTCTTCTATCTTGGTTTAAAATAGACTCCACTCTTTTCTACTTTTTCAGTCTACACTTGAAAGATGAAAACAGAGGAAAGAAATGCTGAAGCTCAGAGCGCTCAAGAAAACAAAGGTTTTTAACAAATGTTTTCGGATTCATGTTGCTCATAGGTTTTTATTTTATGGAAATTTACATGTTTAGACAAGAATACCCAATATGTTCCCATACCACTTTGTGTTTATCCACTTAAAAGGCTTTAACTTCAAGTTTGAGCTGCACTTTATACAAATGAACCAAAACATGGCATGGTTTGGAATTAAACCAAATATTCTCCATTTTTCCTAAAAAAGTAACTTTCCTCCTTCATTATGATATCAAGTATATTTAATCTTTTTGATACATCAGGTTCTTAAAAGGCCAGTGGCAGTTCTGTGAAGAAAATAAAAAACACCTATATTTCTGCATAAGAGTAAAATGATCACGTAGTAGATGCCATTTTCTCCACAGTGAACATGCTGCTGTGATGAACACGATCACAGAAGCAGTGAAGGGGGAGTATGGCCTCCACAGAATCTTCAGTTTTCCCTTCCACTCCCAGTGCAGACTTACTGCTAGTAAATTGACTGCTAGTAAAATGAAAAGATCAATCAATGAGTTGATTTCAGTTGTTCCCACACATGAGAAAACTTTCATGTCTTCCACTTCTAATTTTAACTGCTTTGTTATGTTCTTCTCATGCAACTTGTCAACTGCACTGTCATTAGAAGATGATGCATTAGATACCATGGGATACAGGATTTGATGCACAGTAAAGAAGTCTCTCTTGAAGAGCTGAATCTGTCATAAGAGTCCAGTCATTACCACAAACTTTCAAGAAAAATTTCATGACTCTTTTATTGTATGGAAGAACTCAAAATAAATGTGGTCAGTGCATTGATTTGTACTTAAAATTTCAGTTGAAATTTTGGATACTGATATTTTTATGCTTCTTACAGAAAAGAATTTTGATTATTTGAAATGCTTGATTAATCTGAGGAAATACCTATTAATATTTATCAAAAGCTGAAAAACAAGGAAATAACAGCCAAAGTTGCTAGAGTATTACTATAGTCGGTTGTCTCTATGCACTGAATCACTGAAAATTAAACATTTTTATGTAGTTTATCAGATGATCTAAGGAAAAGTTCCATTGAAAGAAAAAAAAATTCAAAACATAACACTACAAAAATCCATATTACTTTTAGCAGCTTCTGAGGTGACACTTAGGCAACCATCAGACAATGTAACATTTAGAGGTTTTCCAAATGTGACTGGATGGGATGAACCTTTGCAATCAGCTTACAACATAGACCTCAGAAGATTTAGTACATATTTAAAAAAAAAAAAGAAAAGCTGCAAAGCTTAATAACATTGATCAAACAAGAAAGGAAAGCTATCACTGGATTTGACATTATTTCCACTAAATCTAAGTATATATGACAAAGATACATTTGTCATGCATACCTAGATTTAGTGGAAACAAACTTCCCAAATTTTAATAAAACCTTAATAGTACTGAAGAAAAGTATTAGTTTGTTGTAAACATATTATCCCCTCATTTTTCAGTTCTCCAGTGTGTAGTCATTAGCAGCAGGCTTTCACATTCTTAGTCTCTTAGTTCCTCAATTAGTCATCAAAATTTCCTGCCCAATTTCCTCCCCATGCTGACTCTTCCTATGTATTAAACTAATTTTCTTTCCTGATATAAATGCTGTGAAATAAATACTCCTACAGCATTTGCCTCCAAAAGAATTGAGCAAAATTTTCAGTATGGACTGCATACCAGATGGCATGCATGAATTTCTGAAAATAAAAAATATATGGAATTGCTGTAGCTAAAAAAAAAACCCAAAACCAAAACCAAAAACAAAACCAAAAAAACCAAAACAACAACACCACCCACAAAAACAAAACAAACAAACAAACCACAAAACCCTTCAAACATAAAATTCTTATCTTCCTGATGTTAAGAAAATAATTTGGATGTTTTTAGTTGGCGTTTGTTTATTTATGTATATATATTTGTTTTTTATGATACAGGAATATGCAAAATCATTCATACCTCAGAAAATCATAGTAGTTTCAGAACACAAGAAGAAAAATTTTAAAAATTGCAGTTTGAAGAGTTTGGTTTAGGTATTTAATCTTCTAAAAGGAACCTTCTTTTAATGTTCTTAAGTCACTTTTCAAAAACAGGATAAAAATTACAAAGATTAAATATAGAAAAAAGTTAAATTAAAAGTTCTTTTGGATTTCAGTAAAGTTTTCTGCGTCTCTCACAGTATCCTTCTGGAAAAAATATTATAGTAAATGGGTTTACATCAGGTTGGCTACTAGCAGGGTTCCACAGGGCTGATTTTAGGGCCAGGTCTCTTGAATGTCTTAATCTGCAGTGGTCACAGCACCAACCTGACAGAGTTCAAGGAGCATTCAGACAACACTGTCAGGCACATGGTATGATCTTTGGGGTTGTCCTGTGCAGGGCCAGGAGCTGGACTCTGATCTCTGTGGGTTTCTTTCAATTCAGAATATTCCATGATTCTATAGCAGATTATGAGTTACATTTGATCTCTGTAACAAAAAGCCCATTGATTAATTATTTTGAGCCAAATTCAAAGCTTTTTGCTCTGTTGAGAAATGCTGAGAAAGTTTGCTTCCCCTTTTCAATTGTTTTAATGTAGATTAGCTATAGCCCAGTGGACTTCCCCATAACAAGCTTCCATTTCATATTCATCATGCCACTTTGAAGAAAAGATCAACAAAACAACTTTTTTAAACAGCTTTTTAGCTCCTCAGCATTCTGAACAACCATCTCTAATTTTTCATCCTTTTTTTTTATATTAACGTATAGTAAGATAACATTTGTAGTGATAAACTATCCTCGCGTAGTACTGCTTTTGTGATTATAAAAACTTCAGCATTTTATCACTAATAAAAGTGATTTATTGTTTCCAGTACTCTCTGGGTGAAGCAATTCATGTAACAACCCTAATGTCACTCCCCATCGTTTTAATTTAATCTGCTGTAAAATAGTAATAATAAATTATGTTGTCTTGCAGGTTATAAGATTATGTATGTCCAACAGTCCATGAAAAATTCTAAGCAATATATTTGGTTCTTTTCATTAACCATATACCACACTTATATTGTTAAATATTAATCCCGGAGACCAAAGCTCTATTTGCTTTACTCTGCAAGAACCAAATTATAGCTATATAAAACTTAGCTGTAATTAATGCAAACACAACTTGAATGTTAAACAATTTTCTATTCCTTATTTGGAAAAGAGTTTGTAGTGCTGAATTTCATCAGGATTTTTAACTTGCTATCTAGAGATAGAATTTTGCTTTGCTCTGCTTTCATCCTAATTTTCCCAAGAACAATAAGAGAAGGATGAGAAAGAATATTTGAATACTTGTAAACCAAGGAACATCGAACATGTCAAATCTATTGATATTAAAAACCCTTTTGTCTTAGGACAGCTGGCCATCCACCTCACAGTAGTCACTAAGGAGCATTTACTAAATAAGGAACCTTGCTAATATTATAACTTACAGCTACAGGAAGACAAAAATAAAAACCAAAACCAAAACCAAACCACAAAACAAACAAACAAACACGAAACACAAACAAACAAACACAAAACCCCAGAACATTTTTACTAGAAAAGTGAAGATTAGGCAAATTATCAAAGCATCAGTAAAATTCTGTAAAAATTCATATTACTCTTAAATGGTAAATATTCAGAGGCAGACAAGTCATATTCTAACATCATCATCCACTTAAGAGAGACCTTTAATTTTCCTCTCTTCCTTTTTGGGATAGTATGTGTATTTCCATTCCAAGTTTAGCTACAGCACTTCACTCACCTATTCATCACATTTTACAGATTTCTTTTTTCACCTTGCCAGTATTTCCCAACAAGTCCTTCCACCAGTTTTTCTAACTTAAAGTTTTCTAACTTACCAGTTTTTCTTACTTACCATTCTCCTCCCATATCAAGGACAATAATCTTAACTGTGTCTCTGTGATAGAGACAACCACAGCAGTAACATTATGACAACATAACAATGCAATAAGGCAAGAGATAGACAGATTTTGTTTTGTTATACTTGGATATCAGGTGTGTGTTTACAGCAAGAGAAGTTATAATGAGACATAGCTGAACTACCTAAGATGATCTTCTTCCTCCATAGGGATGACTATTTTCTATAAATATAACTTAAAATAATTATCAGCTATTTCATTTGCTTTGAAGGAAAAATCCAGTGTGTACCGAGGGCTTGCTATCAGTTCAAATATTTGGTAGATGAGGCTAAAAAGGCTAAATCTATTTTCAGGTCATCCAAATACAGTGAATGGAGACTTTTATCTTTTATTCTTTATGTAGAAATGACAATGCATGTTGAAAACCATTCCTGCACTGCCAGGCTATTTAAAGAATTTTGAATTAAAGTTTTTTGCATCATGCACACACATTGCTTCATCTCCTTAAACTAATCAGTTGACCAGAATGTAGAAAAATACTCCTGAATTAAATGTGGTAACCAGTTTATTCCCATTTTTTATTTACAAAAGGATTTTATCAACAGCACTCTAAAAGTCAACATTCTCTCTAATAGATATATTTGGTAAACTTGCATACATTCAGCTATATATGTCAAAGCTGTTAGATAACTATGTTCAAATGAACTGTGAACAAAAGAAATAGCCCCAACAGAAGACTGCAAAGTTATTTCAAGTGTATTACAAGAAAAAGACTGCAATAATCTTCATTCACTTTTATGTTCAGGTGACTTAGGTGTCATGATTATTTTGAATTAATTAAAGCAGAGAAAAATATGGCCTAAAACTATGCAAAGGTTCTTATTGAATAGACTGAAAAGGCTTCTTCATGATATCTCATATTTTCTATATATGGTGTAAGTATTTAAAGCTATCAAAAAACTACCCACACCAACAGCAGTAGAGTTTGGATTTTTTATTTAAAGGAAATTTCTTGATGGTCTATGATGAATTTATTATTCTGACTCAATAATGAGGGAGGTCTGGTAAAATTTGGTTTCTATCATATGCAAGATTATTTCCTTGGATTTACATTGAATGGAAACAGCAAGAACTGAGACATTATATACAGAATCCTTTTGTTAATAGACAAATCCAAATGATTTTAAAAATCTAGTGTCATATCTATGAGTACAACTCCTATAATTTTGTGAATGTCATTAAATCTTTTTATGTTAAATAAATAGCTGTCATACTATGCTCTGTATCAACAGAAACTAAAATCCGGTTGTATACTGATTAAATAAATCTAGGATAATTTTTTAATATTTACTATGAAGTTATATTTAACTTTATGAAACTCAGGATAAAAGTGATAAGATTTAGTGTATTCTTGAATGTGAAATTAATATTTCAGGTTCATTGAAGGTCAGAGGGACTATATTAACACCCTTCATGATACAGACTACTGTACAAACCTGTGGCTCTTCATCAAAGAGAACACTTTCACTTGTTTCACTTTAGCAGCTACTTTAACATTTCTTATCATACCCATAAACCTGAAGTGAATTGTTTGTCTCTACAATTGCCTTCTCAAAGAATTTAATACTGAACTGTGCGTATTAATAAAAAGGATAGTTTGTAACTCTGAAGACATGGGGAAAAGAAAAAAAAGAAAAGAAGACAAAACTTTGAGTCTTCTTGCAATTACAACTTGATAAAATTTTTAGAATTCTCTCAATTGCACCAATTATCTAGGAAATGAACACTGCTTCTTCAAGTTGTTAAGCTGTCCAGACCATGTAATAGTGGCTGAAGCACTTCAATTTTTCTGGTAAGTTATTTGACAAATAAAATCACTATATTTATTCTTTGCTAGAATTTAGAAACAAATTATTTGGGATATACATTTTCAAAGCAATACAGTTCGACAAGGAGATACAGAATAACTGCCTAGATTTTCACATATTGCTGTGACTCTTTATTACAGCTTCCTTCCTTGAGTGTTACTTTTTTTTATTATTTTTTTTTTTTTTAATAACCACCCTATGGGGTACTTGAAAGCAAATTTTTACCATTCAGGAATGCCTGTCAAACAAAAACAATCAAACAAACACTACAAACAACGTAGTTTGCCATGCCCTAGTATCTTTTAGTTCCAGGCATCAATGATATTAATACTCTTCTATAATAAGCTGTCAGGATCCATTTAAATACCATCAGTAAATAGGATGACTTACCAGAGAATAAATGACCTTTTTTCATTTTCAGTTTTTATTAAGCAGGTCTTCTTCACAGCCTCTAAGTATCATATAAAAGGTTTACTTTACTCCAGAGATTACATACTCCTTTTCAACCTCCAGCTGTACTGAGCTCCAGATGGCATTTGCAAGACACATACAGGTTTCTGTCCCATGAGTACAACTGAAAAAGAGACTTCGTCATAGGTGCAGGCTTGCTGGGGCAGATACTTTACCTTTTTTCGAAAAAACTACTGGCTTTCAAGGTATTGAGGAACTTTCCAAATTCTTCTGAGTCAAGGGAAACCATTTAACCCTCAAAACAGTAGAATAATTACTGCTTACCTCTAGTAAATATAACTGCAAGCCAAAATATACACAGTTTTGTAACAATTTTTAATGACTAGCTAGAGCCCTTTGAAAAGTTCACATACACAGACAAAACTTTATATATACATGTACACTCATCCTTGGCTACTTTTCCTGAATCCCTTGAAGGTATATTGTGAAATGCAGGATGGAGAACACTCATGTAGATTTCCAAGTAGCTGGAAGTGACTTGTCGTGAATAGTGTGCACTGGGAGTATCTGGGATCCTGCTCCTGTATTTGGAACTTATACTTTTCAGGTTTTGAGAATACGGAGGAAACAGCACACCTTGGATTTGGTTAATACGACCCTGTTTGCTAAGAGGCTTAATAAGCATATGCTGGGTATAGTTACATTCCCATCAGGAAATGTAAAACACTATTTAAAACAGTGAAATTACCATAATTGAAAGAACACAGATGCTCTTTAATAATGTAGTAGATTGCACCCTCAATGGAAATGCTCATTAATTCTATTTTAAGGCAGTGTGATTCACCTGTATGTCAGACAATTATCATTGAAAGCTAGGTTAGCAGAAAGGTTACATATTTATATCTGATGACTCCATAACCGAACATGCAACATTTTCCATTTGACAGCAATATGCCTACTCATTTACTTCTCCCATATCATGTCATTTATAAGCAGGGGAAAAAAAGTCAGAAACATTAAATTTCTCTTTAACAAAAGAAAAAAAAAAAAAAAAGCAAGAATACTTCATAGGTCAGATTAACTTCAGAAACTTATAATAACTAATACAGTATCATCTGCAATCTGAAGGAGAAGGTTATGATCCCCACAAAGAGATTTTCAATTTTCAAAACTGACTTACATGAGTAGCAATAGGTAAGCATTCCTAAATTGCTGCAAACTTGAGGAACATAAGAATAGCATGTAGTGAGCAACACACAAGGATAGAAACACATCAAAGATTTTCACCAAGGTCATCCATGCTATTTTGAACAGGTTTACCATATTTCTCTTCAGTATTCAAGATTCTTTAACAGAGCCTAATGCAACATGGTGTAAGTCCCTGTTTCAACATTTTTAAGCAATTACTAAATTTTTTGCCAGAGGCATAATTTGATTAAAAAAAAAAAAAAAAAAAAAAAAAAAAAAAAAAAAAAAAAAAAAAAAAAGTTCAGGTAACTCCTTAGTTGTTGGCTTTCAGAAATTTGTGAAAACTCCATAAGAAAATTTCTGAAGTCATTGGAAGGGGTAGTTCAAACTCATTCATTGCTCACTGACATGACCAAGCAATTTCAAATGCTAAATCATTTTTTCTAACTTGATTTTACTTTTCTATATTTTCCACTTCCTGAAAGGAGTATCATTCAATATGCAGATATGTGCAACACACTTAACAAGCAGTAATTAACCAACTCACACACACATGCTATTTGTTGTAATCTATTAAAGCAAGATAACTGCAAGCACAGAAGAAAAAGAATTTTTCTAATTTTGCTTTGGCAATTTTTTTTTAAATTTTAAAATATTCTTTAAAATGTCTCTTCTGTAGGTGTACATATACAGAACCCTGGACTTAAAGATGATCACAACTTACTTTGTGTCTCTAATTAGCGTATGCTTTGACAAAATGCCAAAGATGAAGGGGGTGACTCCACACAGCAAGGAGAGTAAGACTCCTTCATCAGCTATTTCAACATTATAGGTGTATGCAATACTTATCAAACCTTGCCTTAAACATTTCTAGAGAAGAGGTTCAGGCTGTCTCAAAACAGCCTCCCACATTCCCACATTTATAACAACATGTAGTGACAAGATCAAGGGGAATGGCTTAAACTGAGAGATTTAGATGAAACATTAGGAAGAAATTCTTTATTTTAAGGATGGTCAGACACTGATATAGATTGCCCAGAGCAGTTGTGGATGCACCCTTCCTAGAAGTGTTCAAGGGCAGGTTGGATGGGACCTGGTCTAGAAGAAGATGTCCCAGCCTATGGCAGAGGCTTTGGAACTAAGCGATATTTAAGTTCGCTTCCAATCCAAACTACTCCATGAATCCCATTATGTCAGTTCCAGAATGGTTGATTTATACGAGTTTATGCTTTTCTCTCCTAGACTACTCTTCTTTGCTGGTGTCCAAATGAAAGAGAATACCTCTTGAAGGTCAGACATTCAATCCACCCCCACAGATTGCCTTCCCAGTATCCTAATGAATCCAGGATAATCCAGAGATGATTCAAGAAATAAAAACTTGCTTCATTGAGCTGTCACTATTCCTTAAATTCCCCTTTAAATGATATTGGCCTATGTCAGCCTAAGAAAAGAACCAAGCACATTGAGAATGGAGTAAGAATATGCTTTCTGCATAGCTCAGTCTAATACAGAGCTGGGGATTCAACCATGAAAAGCTTTGCTATAGAAACTCAATGATGTGTTACAGTTGGTTTATGACAGTAAGTGCTCCCTTTAATTTTTCTTTTATAAAAGAGTATTTTTATTCAGGTGTTTCATTGCATCACAAGGTTAATGCTATACTTAAAAGGCATAAGCTATCCAGATTTAATAAATGTGAGAAGGCAAAAACACAGCACAGTTCCACCACATTACCCTTTCAGGTAAAATTAAAAGTAAAATTCAAGATGAAGTCTGACATATTCAGAAGCTGTAACATTATTGATTTCATGAATAATTGGAACTAGGACTTCAGAGAGTTCCTGGTAAGGGGTTTAAGTTATTTTATTTTAATCTTTTTAGTAGTATACTAAAACCAAAAGAAGAATAAAACATACATATCTTCTCTTTATATAGCAAAACCAAACAAGCAAGAAAATAGAATGGACCTGTCTTATGCTTCCATTATCACATTCAGGATATTTTTAATAACTTATAAAAACTGAATATATATGTGTCATTTCTATGTTTCAAAATTCCACAAAAACAAAGGTGAAGAGAAAAATAGGAAAGAAAGACAGGAAAAAATATTTCTCTAGCAAAATAAAGATATTTGCTACGATCTACGGAAGAAAGGAGCTGTAGGAACATGCAGAAACAAAACCAGTGAAAAATAACTCAGAATCAAACCCCAAAACACATCCACAAAAGACTGAAGACCAGTAATATCAAAGAACAAAAATCTTACACAAACTCCCAAGACTATTCAATTGGCTTCTAAAGGTGTATATAATGTCCATGTTAAGGTTGGAGAAACAGCAACTCTATGCATGAAAATATAATATTTATCCAAAGTACATCAATAAATAAAATATTTCAAAATATAGGACATTATTATTAGTTTCAACTGAATGAAAGAGTTTAAATTAGTAACCAAATTCTGAGAAGATTGTGTCATTCTCATTCACTGTGTGGAAATACAGTATAAAATGATTACCTGAAATAACTGTCTTTTTGATGCCTCTTAGTTTATTAAATATGTTATAAGATGCAAATCAAAAGAATGACTGAGCCAATTATTCTAATATTCAGAACAAATAAATAACAGTATTCAGTTTCTTTCAGTGATCATGCAGAGTCTAAGCACATTTTGCCACAGGAAAGAGGAACTAGAGAATATGTTATTACTCTAGGGAAAAGAAGTTATCTCTAGAGCCGCTCAAATATATTGGAGCATTAACAACAAGTGTGTAGGTAACTTTTGAATATAGAGCTTTTTACAACACCATATCTAAAACAAGAAAGGGTACAAAAGCCCAATAAATCCAAACCATAGGAAACCCTCCTCCGAAATAAAGAAACCTGCAGTCTTGTAGCTTTTATTGCATTTAGCTTTTCAAGATAAAAACCTAAAAATATTCTGAATCTTGGTAAATCTTTGTAGCTTGAAATCTCTTCCTGAGCTTCTTCAACTCCAGAAACAATATATTCAGAATCTATATGTAGATATGATAGCCAGCAATGATTCTCTTTCTTTAGCAGTGGAAAGAAAGGTGTTTGGGGGAAACAACATCAATAACAGCAAAAAAACAACAATAACAACAACAAAATATCCCCAACTCACAAACACTTTTTTTTGTCTTGAGCCTCACAGATAAAATTCCACCTTCCTGTCATCTAGATGTGCAAATGGCAAGGGTCAAGGACAGATTAGTTCTTTAATACTACATTGGTGTATGGGACCTGGAAATAATCAGACAATTTTAATTAAAAATCTAAAACTTTTTGCTGAACACAATGCTACTGTTGACTGCAAAACAATATATTAAATTCCCCCAAAGAAGCACATAACTGAAATATTGCTACTGATTAAAAATATTATAATTTTGTATTAAAAAGCAACCAAACAAAACAACACTTGATTCTTTTTAAAATTAAGTACAAATCACATCTGGTAGTCTTCTGTCTAATTGTGATGCAGTCATTAGTTTAAAAAAACACTAACAAAAATAGGAACAATTCTTTTAGCCCCAGTTCTGGTTTAGTAAAGCAAATATAAAATGTATCAGCAGATATTAGAAAGAAACTTGAAATATCTTTTGTTCTGCTTATTACATGCATTTGGGGATATTGGATTAATTTTACATTTCCTGGTTTGTTAAAAATGTTATAACTTCATTAGTGTAGCTAATTTGAAAAGCAGCCACAAATGTGAAGGCCCAGCTGGGTTCTCAAAAAAAAAAAAAAAAAAAAAAAAAAAAAAAAAAAAAAAGCAGCTCTCCTTATGAAAAGGAATTTTACGACCTTTTATATTCACTAAAATAACATTTCTCTGTTTCTTGACAAAATTTTTTCTGTACAAGAAACAGCAGAAGATTCAGCAGAGATAAAGGCGCAGGCTTAATATCTCACAGAGATATTAAATTGTGTCATAATTAAGATTCTCTAATAATGTTGGTAACTCAAAATAAAACATGATAATACTAGTTACAGGTTTTTCTTTAAAAAAAATCATTTTTCACCAGAATTCTACAATATCCAACAGGACATTACCCCTGCAGACTGGCCAAATTTTACTTTGTTGTCCACTCAATATATTTTGACACTAAAGGTCTATTAAAAAAAAAAATGAAGCAAATAGTTCATTACATGCATCTGTGTATTTTTCACAATCACACTTCTGTTAAGATTGTAATTAATAACAGCTTAAAAACAGCTCAATTTCAGACCTCTATTGTGTACTGTTCCTGAAAGTTACAGTTTCAGGCTGTTTGTTTCAAGAGGAAGGTTAACAACTCTCATCTCCTCAGCTATGGAATGACTAAATGTCAAGTGGCAACCAAGTTCCTCACATCAAACAGAAAGCTTACATACTTACAAAACACCAAGATCTGCTAAAATTAATAGTGAAATTAAATAAATGGATTGTGCAAGAACTCTATGCCCATAGATTCCTAGCACCCCAGGATATGCACCAAAATATAGTGTAGCCCTCTCAGATACACGATAGCTAATAGAATAAATGTATTTAAAATGAGATTACTCATTTAACAATTCTCTCCTATGTGATCATTTTTCACATAGCAATTATCTGCAAATATAAAAAGGAGAATTATAGCAAAGTGAGTTTAAATTGCACTGTATGGGGAAAAAAAAAGAAGTTAATTCACTGCTTTAAACAGATCCTTGATCCGCAAATAAATTAGCTTCTTCTGTTATATAGAGGGAAACTACCACAACTATTAATTCTTCTCCCCCTCTCTGTATGGAAGAGAACACAAAGATGTCATGTGAATATCGTTATAATTCGGGGACAGCAGGAATAGCAATACGAGACTCCAAGCCTTCTTCAGAGGGCATTATAGCAGAAGGTTTATTGAAAGATTCTTTTTATACAGTGTTTCAGTACAATGAATATGATTGGTCATTTAGAACAACACCTCTTTGTAAAGTCCAGGCAAAGTATTCAATTGTTGGACACCCTCTGTCACTACAGCTGCCACCCCAAATGCCCACCTGAGTCCCTTTGGGTCTTTGAAATACCCACTTCGGAGGTAATCTATGCCCAAAATGCATGGGGCCTCTGGGCCGGTCACAATGGGGTGCTTCTTCCATTCATTTCCAGTCAGGCTCACCTCTGCTTCCACTACAGTGAAGTCTTGCGATCCCCCCGTCACACCAGCGATAGAGACAGACTCTGCCCCTACATGTCTTGATGGAAGTAATGTACATTGGGCACCTGTATCAACCAAAGCTTCATATTCCTGTGGGTCAGATGTGCCAGGCCAACGAATCCACACAGTCCAATAAATACGATTTTCCCTAGCCTCTACCTGGCTAGAGGCAGGGCCCCTCTAAGCCTGGTTATCCTTCTTTCCTTGGGCATATGTCTTAGAAGTTCCTTCAAGGGGTTCGGACATGTCATCATCACACTTGGCAGTTCGGCGACGAGCAACTGGAGCGGCTTCCCTTCTAGTGGAACTTCCTCTCTGAATCTTGCCTTCTTTCAATTCACGCACCCGTTGTGCCAAAGCAGCAGTAGATTTTCCGTCCCATCTCCTCATGTTTTCTCCGTGATCTCGCAAAAAGAACCACAACTCAGCTCGTGGGGTGTACCCTCTCTCCCTGTCTGGGGAACGTCTGCGTTGGGTACCAGAACCTCTAATCTGTACTGCTGAGATTTGGAGAAGATCCTCTCTAATCTCCTCCCTAAGTTTCTTGTGATTCTCCTCTAACCTATCTTCTAGTTTCTGGAGACGGGTTTCCACAGCTGCTATTCTGGCATGTGTCGGGCCATGCACAGCATCTGCATATGCTCGAAGCTTCTTTGCCATATCAAGCACAGTCTCCCCTGTGTCTTCTCGCTTCATTACTGCTAAAGCAGAAGCATATTCTAATGGCCCCAGTCGTATAAGTTTTCGCCACATTACAGATGTGCACGGTACCAAGTCTGGGTTTCTAATATTTATGTCATCTGAGAAGATCATCTCGGCCACTGCCATTTCCCTCAAGCGTTGAATCCCTTGTTCTATGGTCTTCCATGGGGTTTGCTGCATATAAAGATCATCAGCACAAAGGTATCTTTCTGCCACACTTCCTAGCACCCGCACCCAGAGACTGCATGGATTAGCCTCTCTCATCATCTCTTGATCGATGACTGGATCAAGTGACAGGGAGCCCAAATGCCTCGCTTCAGTGCCATCCAGAATTGTAGCCTCGCCTGCAGCATCCCAAAGACGGACCAGCCAACTAATTATAGATTCACCAGGTTGGCGCCTGTAATCCTTTCTTAGGCCCCGAAGGTCTTTCAGAGAAAAGGAATCAATGTTGGCCTCTGATCCTGTGCCAGATGCTTTGGCCTCTGATCTTGGTGAAGGTCCTTCTCCTAGGTCATCATCATCCACTGGTCGATCAGTTTTGTGGGTGTGCTTCTTTGCTGGAGCAACTGCCAGGGGCTTGGGCTTACTGTCTGGTTTAGGTGCCACCTCAGGCTCAGGTTCCAGCTTAGCTGCTGGCTTCATAACTGGGGGGCTGGCTGCAGACTGAGTGACTGGGGTAGCTGTTGATTTACATTCCTGCCCCCCTGCCTCTATCTGCTGCCCTACAGTATCCAGCAGCGTGCGATAGGCATATGCCAGGGCCCAGCTTACTGCAATGATCTTTTCCCTCTTAGAGTTATTATGATACTTCTCTTTCAGGTATTTCCCCACCTCAGCTGGATTCCGAATTTGTTCACGTGGGAAGTCCCAGACTATGGGGTCAGAAAATTCCTTCAGGAGCTGGCCCATATCCTCCCATTCCCCACACCACTCAGGCTTTACTACGCCTGGGTCAGGGGTTTTCTCAGCCCCTCTAGAAATCTCAGCCCTCATTCTAGAGAAACTGCAGACTGTATAGAGGAAGCTAACCAGATTAAACAACAGAAAGATGGTTTCTTTAACACTTAGGGGAAACTGAGCATTCTGCAACACTGAGGTAACAGATGTAGAGGAGAAGAAGGAAATGAGAGATTCCAACACTTCATCCCCTGCCTCTCTTCCAACAAACAGGGTAAATAACCACAACCATGAACTATATATACCTGGAGTAGATTCCAGCACCTTTATAAACCTCCTACAAATCATTATCACCAAGCCAAGGCCAATAGCTACTCTAGTTCGTGCCCCTCTGTGGTAAAAACTACATATTAGGGACAATATCGGGGCTATTTCTGGATATGAGAATAAACCTAGGGACCACAAAGGTATTAGGACCTCAAAGAAGCCCAGGGACCCAAAACACATCAAGGCCCCCACCCCGACAGACAGGAAATCAAACAACATAGCTACTAATTGCTCTATACCGGTACAAAGTACTTGCAACAAGAAATACAACCAGTGCAGGGTTTTTCCACTCTCTCTCTGTCGGCCTCGACTCCCCGTACGGGCCACCAAGAAAGCTGTGATGGTTTGAGGCCAATTTGGGAGGAGAATTCCGAGGGAAAACCCTTCCCCCACCCCCCCTCCCCTCTCCCAGCCGGTTCGGGAGAAAACTCGTTGGAGAGAGAAAGTGGAAAGAAACCTGTTTATTAAACCAGCAAAACACTCCCCCAGCGCAATAGATCAAACAATACCAGATGATGACTTATGGAAAGCAAAGTCCCTTTTATAGATGGTTTCTCCTCTCGGTTCTTTTCAGCAGTGGTGGATGTTGCTGCGAAGGGTAGCTCCCCGTGGATCCAGGTGTTGGCTCCCCCGGCGGCCCCCGCCGGGTCCTCGGTGTGGGGGAGGTTTGAACCGTTCCAAAAAACAGGTGGAAAAAAGGGAAAAAAGAAAAGAAGGGAAAAAAAAGAAGGAAAAAAAATTGCAAAGCTTTTCAGCCCTAACTAAGCTAAGCTAACTACAGCAAAAGCAAAGCGAAAAGTGAGAGCTGCAAGGGAAAAAAAAAAACTGCATCTCCGCGCCGGTGACTCATATTCTCAAGGCCAGTCTGTGCAATTCCTGAAAACAACTTTGCACTTTCTCCCCGTTACTCTCAGATCTGACATAAACCAAACAGACGATTGGGGATACAGTGTAGCATCAACCCAGGACAATATCTTTACCAGTAAACAAGTTGGAAAAACACTAGGTGTCAGAGAGAAGATATCTACAAGGATTGTTTTGGGTTCCTCTTTTCGATTTCCCAGAGCAGAGTGAGGGAGTTGTGTGCTTGGCTTTCCCACAGGCCCAAGCTAGTGCCTGAAGCCTGAAAATCTATGTTCTGACCACTGTCAATTCCCACATGTGAAAACCCTCTCTGTAAATGAATGCCCTCTTCAAAGTTAGAAAGACTAGCAGGAAAAAATGAGCTAAAATGTGAATTATAACAAAGTAATGACAAATTCAAATAGAAATAGCAAGGCATGATGAGTGCTGGATTGTGTGAATGAGATGATTTGACACTATTGCAAACCAAAAAAATACAATTTTGCATATAGCAGCAAGGTGCAAACTCTACACTTCAGGCTATCTTCAAACAACTTCAGACTAAATAAAAGATTTCAGTATTATTAATTGAAAAATTCAGTTATGCCACTATGTGTTAATGAGTCACTGTCACTTGACTTAGAAACCAAATAGTTCTTTAACATCTTTTAAAATATATAGGAAAAGGACATAGAAGGAGTCATCCTTCTACAATAACAATTCCAAATAATGTTCAGTGTCTCCTTCTGTGAATTTTTAAGAGGAATCTTGGAAGAGAAATGCAAAGAAAGCTGTTGGAAAAGAAAGATGTTTGTGAAAGAGAGGCAAGAAACCCTACAATGAATAAAATACTTAAACATTCCTATAGTTTAAGGCAGATGCTTAGACCAGGTTTTTCAGGATTTCCTCCAAAACCAAGTTAGGCACAGGTTATACGGGTATATGAGTTTTACTTTGTAAACAGATAAAAAACACGTTTTTCAAAGTTGAAGGTCTACTAGTAATATATACTGTGAAGTGTGCAAAAACTTTGCAAACTGTTGTGTACATGGTTAGTCTTTAAAGATTAATTCTCAAATTATATAAATGATAATGAGTCAGTCTAATGATTCTGCTTTTTTCAAAGACTCGTTCTACTTTTCTCTACAATGATCAGCTTCAAAGGAGAATTAGGTCAGGATCAAAGGAGGTGCAAGTATGGGTGATGCTGTGCTAGGAGATAAGATACAGACCACATTTCAGCAGAACATGTCTTTTTTTTAAACAATTTAAGTAGATCTTTAAATCACAGTGCCAAATTCTTAGGACAGATTTTCATCTTCCTGCAATCTATTGGAAGGACAACACAGCTAGAGCCAAGCAGCTGAGTTGCTGGGGAGGTGTCATAGATAATCCCTTGACACAATGGGTAGGGCAAATGCACAGTGGGTCTGATATTCACTAAAAGGGACAGACTGATTGGGAACATCATAATCTGACACTGTTAAAGACCACAAAAACACAGACTCTGACTTCAGAAGGCTGACAATGATTGCGTTTATTTCCAGTAATTTCTTCCCTTTTATGCTATTCTACAGAGAACAACTCAGTTGGTGAAAGAAAGACAAACTTCTTCAATCACATTGGTCAAACTAGAGGGACATCAATA
Source organism: Phylloscopus collybita (assembly GCA_027886175.1). Taxonomy (NCBI): domain Eukaryota; kingdom Metazoa; phylum Chordata; class Aves; order Passeriformes; family Phylloscopidae; genus Phylloscopus; species Phylloscopus collybita. The sequence continues at coordinate 76,984,817 of JAJNNQ010000075.1, read as the reverse complement.
AGAAGTCCCTCCTAGGGAAAGGAATGTAAACAAAGGTTACAGTTAGTAAAACATGTCTCTTGCTGACAGAAAACTCTCTAGGAAAAGAGTTCCAGAAAATCAAAACATCTTAGGCACAAACCAGGGCTACAATAATCAGTGGCAGCTTTGGCTGTAGTGACCATGAAACGGAAAACCTCAAGATCCCCAAGGGAGAGAAGGAAAGGTAACAAGTAGCACATTATAGATTCAGGGCTCTAGAAGTGAGAAATTTGGCTTGAAGGAAGAAATTGGTATAAATGACTCTAAGAGAGGCAGCTCTGGAGGGGGAGAAAACTTGTAAAAGCTGATTTATCTTTAAGAGCAATCTCTTAGTTCAGGAATGGTCCCTCACAGTAATCAGGAAGAGAAACAGATTAGCAGATCAGTTTAACAAGCAACTCATGACTGTGTTTCAAAGCAAAAAAACAGTCCACAGAATGGGGAAGCAGGAACAGTTTACAAGGGAGATGATGTTGCTCAGACAAGCAAGGACAGTGTGAGGAAAGACGAGGTTCACCTAGAGCTGATACTTGCAGGTGATGTCAAACACAGATAGAGCTTCAAGTGCTCTATTAACAGGAAAAACCTTACAAGAGAAAACATGGCTGTATTGTTCTATAGGGAAGTTGGCTGAAGTGAGAGCAGACAAAAATAAGGATGAATTACTTGCCTTGCTTGCAACAGCAGCCTGCCCATACTTGCGTGCTGGTTACTGAGAAGATGAAATTTGCCTCTTCATACCGACACAGGGCAGAAGCACACGAATCACGGCTGCTAAAGTGTGGATATAAGAAAAAAAATATCACCCGAGGAAAATGGAGTGGTTGACCAGAGAGGCTGTGTAGTCTCTGTCCTTGGAGGTTTTCAAGATTCTACTGCATAAAGTCTAAGCATCCCTGTCTGACCTTGTAGCAGGCCCAGCTTTGCATGGGAAGTTGGACTAGAGAACTTGAGTCCTTTCCAGCTTAAATTGTTCTGCAATTATCTTAAGGAAGAAATAGGTTTGATGAAGACACAACAGACAGAACACTGTGCAAATAAAACTACTTTCTTTATTTTAAAACTTTGCACTACTGATGAAAAGGAGTTCTGGTCAACTCTATAGCTGGACAAAAAAATTAAAGCTAAAGATTCTGAGCTCTAAAAGGATACCTTTCAAAGTAATTTCTGAACTTAAACGGGAGAAAGTGAATAATTGCACATAATATTTGGAGTTGTGGTAGACATTTTTAAAGTAGTTCAATAGACACAATAGCTTGTGAACAACTTATATATATGAGATGAGCATAGTTGTTATAATAGATGTGTTTTTTTAATCAGAGACTTTTGATTCAGACACCTAAGCACCTACTTCCTCAAACAGATGCAATTTTTCTGATACTCAAGCTAAAAATCAATCAATGACTATAAGACCTGACCTAGATAAATCATTCTTTTCTTCTCCCTGAAGACATTGTATATATAACAAACATACAATTGTGGCAATTGAGAAATTTAATAGTATGGTAAGCACCACTAAAACCTTTCTATGCCTTCAGGCAGAGCTGTAAATAACAGCTTAAAAAGAATTGATGGTGAGCTGTTAGGGACATCTAAATAATTTTTACTAATAACACCAATTTGTGAAAGAATTGCTAGAATGACATTGATGAAACTCTCAGTGAAACTGGCCAGAATTCCTTGCACAGTATTAGTGGCAAACTTTTCCAAAAGAATAGAAAGTAATGAAAAAGATGCAAAAAAAGAGTACAATAAAGTGTTGCAGAGGAAATAATTTATTAAATCTTCCTGAAGTCATTAATTCTACATATAAACTTCATAGTAAGGTGGAAAAAACTCTGTAATTGAAAGACAATTCATCAAATGCAGAGTGAGCCAAGTGTATATTATTTCTCTGGAGCATACATTCAAGAGCCAAGTAGTGGCATGATGTTGCTCTGTGGATTTGCCAGAGACAGGAAAGGATTGATGGAAGAAACACTAGGTGAGATGCCTGAAGCCTGTGCTTTCAGAAATAACAGCCTTCAAGTTTCAGCATCAGTTATTTATACAAATTGGCTCATTGTCTGTTTACAGGCAATATTTTAACATTTAAACATTTAAATCAACATTTTCAAATCCTAGGAAAGTTAACTGCCTGTCAGGAGAGAAAAAGAACAAGTGATCTATCCAGGTTCGTGATTTCTCTGCTCTATTGTAACATGACAAGTAAGCTTATCTGGAGGAGAGAAAGCAACAGCAGAAATACAAACGGATAGGTAAATGTAAAGTGAAGCACAAGGGAAGTGTGCATATGCAAGTGATGTACATATGAAATTATGAGCCCTGAGCTGACTCGTTGGGCACTGTGGGATTATCATAGCACTGTAAAATCAGCAGTTCACTGCTCAGTGCTCAGTAGTAGTCAAAAACCCAAACAGAAATTATTAGGAATAAAGCAGAATCATTATTATGCTGCTTTTTAAGCCCTTCAAAGTCAGATCTGGTAAGATAGGAAAAGGTCCAGAGCATGTTGGTAAGAACATTTGATGGCATTAGACTATTCCCTCATGAAAACCAACAGACTGGCTTGGCATCTTCAAAAGACTCTTGTCTCTCGGAAAGAGAGATAGAGATAACAGGGGACTATAAAATCAAACTGACAAAGACACAGTAGACATGCAGAAATTGCACACTGTCTCTTCCAATATAAGAACTGGAGGCATAAAATGAAACTAGTATAAGCCAGTTTTGAAACAAAGGAGGCAGTTCCTCAGGCAAAGCAAGTGTGCCACAAGATGTTGCAAATGCTGAGTTTACAGAGCCTCTGGGGTAAACTGTTACATTACATGGAAGCAAAGCACTCTGAAAACACATTTGGTTCAGAATGTCTTATGAGAAAAAAATAGCTCAAATTTGAAAACAGTTCAAATGAAAACCCTTATTTGCCCTGCCCTTATTATTAGACATTTATTCTATATGCTTTGATGGACACAGGTTAGTAGAACAGATAAATCTTTGATCTGACCCACAACAACCTTTTTTCTCTAATAATAATGCCCTTTTCTGAACCTTAGGTAATGCATCTCCTTTGTGCTCTTAAATGGTAGTTGAACAAAATCACCATTAGCAATTCAAAGTTCATATTATATCTGTCATATGAAAATTTCTTCTCTGTACAATTGCATTAATGAAATGAAACAAGAAATCTCCCGATATCTACAGGACAAAAATTACTGTTTTACTAGATACACTATCTAATGAGTGTAGGATTGACATGGTATACCTTTTGAATCTTTAATTTTTCCTTACTCAAACACAATGGAATCCTATTTTACTATATAATATGCATATATATACTAAAGAATAGTTCCTGACATGAAAGAGTTTGCCAGCTAAAATTAGTCATGCAGTAGGTTTGGGTAAGTATATAAGAGAAATCTCTATCTGCATAGAGATAGAAAGCAGTCAGAGAACACAGGATCTAATGTATTACAAAGCAGATGAGCTAATCAAGCTGAACCTAGCTGTAGATGAAATTTCAAACCATTGTGGCATATAAAGTGTTCTTTTTTTATTTTCTTTCTTCTCCCTAAGAGGTCCATGAGGTTAATCTATGAGGAATTTTATATAAATTCATCTATCTATAGCTTATTAAGGTTACTTCTTTGTGAAGATCACAGCAGGAGCTAATTTCCTTATCTGTGGCAAATAAATTTCCTTATGATAACAGTATATTTCCTGAACCCATTCAATCCATGCTGAAAACAGTCAGATCCTGAACTATCATTTTATCCTGTGTGGGCTACACATATTATGCAAAGCAAAACCTGAATTTTAGTGGATAATTCTCAGCAGGTTTTTCTCTATTTGCCCCATAAAGGGTAGAGAGAAGAGTTTGAAAGAGTCAAGACTTTTCCCCAGTATAATAGTTGATCTGAAAATAAGTAATTTATAAAGACCACACAGGCATTGTTTTTATAGCTTTGTTTGCAGTTTTCTTAGTGCAGAGAGTGCACAAACAGGCATGTGTTTTGGGTGAATGAGAATGACAGAATGGTTGGGGTTGGAAGGGACTTCTGGAGATCATCCTGTCCAACCACTCATGCACAGCAATTTCACCTAGAACAAGCTGCACAAGGATTGCATCCAGATGGGTTTCAAATACCTACAAAGGACATTCTACAACCTCTCTGAGGAGCCTGTGCCCATCTTCTGTCACCCTCACAGTAAAGAAGTTATTCCTCAAGTTCAGATGGATCTTTCTGTGTTTCAATGGTGCCTATTGTCCCTTGTCCTGTCTCTGGGTGCCATATAAGTGAGACACAATATACATAGTGTTTCAGAAATGTCTTTGTAACTGATTAAAAAAGATACTCTAGTCCTTGGAAATCAAATTTCAAGTTACATAGTTAATTTGATCTGTTATTGATCTGTCAGATATATGAAATCTTACATTAAATAAAGACCATTACTGATACACACAGTAGAAGGGGAAATTTACCACCTAAAAGATAAACTGAATTGCACTAACCATGATTGACTGAGATAAAATTGAATATCCATTTAGGGATTCAGGTTAAAAGGATAGCAACTTTTGTGTGGACATGGAAAACCAGAGTCCCAACAGAAGCAGAGAAAAGGACTTTGGGAAAATAGCACATAAATATCTGTCACAAAGTATTTTCTGATAGCTCCTAACCAAAGTTTGACCTGCAAACATTTTTAGCTGGTTTTCCCATAGAAAAACTGCATCATTTGCCAAAAGCACTGAGATCTCACATTATATTCCTAGCAGATGCATGCAAACATGAAGCCTGGTGTTGTATCCCTCTGGGGATGGTTTACCCCAGAGGGAGCCCCAAAGCTGTAACTGTGGTGTGAACCTACCTTCCCCTGCTATCTCTGACCAATTGGCTCAATGCCAGTTATCTATCCTGGCACAGAGGGTCTACATAAACCCCTGTTCTTCCTTGTTCGTCCTCTTTACCTCTTTACCTCTTTACCTCTTTACCTCTTTACCTCTTTACCTCTTTGCCTCTTTGCCCCTGGAATCCCTTCAAGAATAAAGCCTTGGAACAATCCTAGGTAAGGAGCCTCTTTTGGGTCTCTTCCCCTTTCCTGATATAATCCTAGCCCAAAGCCTTCTAGAATCTGAGCTAGCAGTCGGGGCATAGGCAGAGGGCGGAGGGCCGGGGATAAAATATCAGCCTGGCAGAGAAGAGAGAATATACAGCTGCTTATACTCAGAAGATGGCTGAACTCACATGCCAGTTTTCTTCAGACATCAAGTACTCAGTCAGGAAAGAGCAGAATTGCCCCAGAACGTGCTTAATAAATTAAATTGCACCTTACCAGGCATCAGGATAACTAATCATGCTTTATTTCTAAAGGATAGTAGTGGGCCTAGTGAGCCCCATTAATAGTTTCTTACTTATAGATATTCTTCACGTTTTGAAGTTCTTGCTATAAAATCATGAAATCCTGATAATAAGCATTTCTGTCATTAAAATCTTAGCATGTGTGAGTAAATATCTTTAACCCTGATGAAAAAGGAGAAACAAGAATATTTTTTCCTTCCCGAAGATGTTTTATCTCCCTCAGTGCTGAATATAAAAAAAGAGAATAAAGATACTTAAGGTTTGACAGGGACTTTCCAAGAAGAATGTCATCACAGTTTTTTCTTATACACTGTATGATGTGGTGCTATGAAGAATTAGCTAAGAAAAGGTAAGACATCCTTCCTCAGGTATCAAAAGTAATACAATAATATAGCTATGCTTGTGTGGAGATCTGCACATTAATTCACCATGTTTCTAGCTTGGATATCTCCAGCTGGTGACAGGAAGGAGTATCTGCCTCAGCATCTTATTGACCCCACTAACCACTAGGCAGTACTTCCCAAATGTTTGGAAAGAAAGAAGACACCCACTGATGTCCAATGACTTTCACAATGTTGTGAGATGTAGGAATTGCCTCATTCATTAGTACATTACGTTGGCACGGCTTTCCAAAGGTGTTCATGGTTCTCAAGGGAACTGGAGCACAGAAACTTGAAGAAAAGGGCCTTAACATGTTATAAAAGAATTCCTTTTAAACCTCAAATGAAAAAAATGTGTTTCATTTGATAGCATTCCACCTGTAAAGGTCTCTTCCAAGCCAAACTATTGTGTGATTTTATGATGATTACACAGCATTTACCATATTCTTTTCCTGTTTCAAATATATCTGAACATATCTGAATTCAAAATAAACAGTATATATTAAGAGCATCTAAACAGATAATAAATTCTGGAGATCCATCATATGTTAATTAACATATCACATATTCAAGTCTACCTGCTCACCTTTGATCCGAGTGAGCAGAACAGAATTTTTTTTTTAATTAAAAAAGGAGTCATAAAATGCAGAGTTTTATATAATCTGAGACAGCACACCAATTCTAACTGCTTCTGTAGTAAGTAATCCATCTCAAATGGAAAAACTGTAATTTTCCTATTAAAATTTAAAGAACAATAGAAACAAGACAAGTTAACACTGAAGAATATTTTTTTTTTTTTTTTACAGAGAGAGATGAGAATTATCTAGGGAATTAGAAACAATGTAAGCAAAAGAGTGGAGAAAAAATGCATAGGTAATCTTAATGAATCACAGAGTAGAACAATATACCTTGAGAGATCATCCAACTCATACACTTCCCCAAGCCATGATCAGTGAGAAAAAAGGAGAAAAATCATTTCAAAATTTCTGAAAACAGTCTTGATAGACTTGCATTAACAAATATGTTTTCTAAAAGACAAAACTGTCAAGATTAATAGTTCTGAGAGAGCAAACAGGAAAGCTGAAGAAGAAAAGTGTGACAAAGATTTTTGTAAATGGGATTTTTCCCAGCATCTGGGACTAATGTCTTATTTTTGGCATTGTCTGACTGGATATCAAGTATCACTGAAATAGCATGTCAGAGCACTGATAGGAAAACTATTTCTTTTTTCTTTCCCCTGTGCATTGTGCAGGTAGGAATATTTGATTTCATACATTATTTGCAAATTGCTGTGAGGATTCCAGAAAGCCAATTTGACTTTACAAAATTGATGAATGGATTAAAAAAATAATACTGCTGTTTTTGTGTCTGTTGCTTTTGGAAGCTGCATGCTAGGGACTTTGGCAAACTGGGCATTACTAATGATTCATTGTCACAGTGCTACAGTGAAAGTGCTGAAGCTTCTTTTAACTCTCAAAGAACTTGTTCATCAGAATGCATGTTATTTACATTTTACCCTTTTTTTTACTGGTCACCCTTAATAACAGCAAAAAGAGAAACACTAAAAAATTAATGTTTTCCATCTAATAAAGCTTTTAAATGAAAATGTTCAAGCAGCAAACCTAAGAACACAATAAAGGGAATAAGCAAACGAACGACTGCAAGGGGAGGCATGATGCACAACTAGTGCTGCATCAGGCACAGGGAGGTGGTTTGCACAGCATTGTACCCAGTGCTGATGTGAAAGGGGACAGTCATTTTTAATGATTTTAACAGAGCTACATCAGATCTAAATTGAGAAGGAACTTGAAAGATCATCTGAGCTGTTACATGCACAATACCTGGAATCTAATCCAGTTATATTTTGTTTGAACTGTAGTGATCATCATTTAGCACACTAAATGAAACAGACTTCCATGAAATAGTCAGTGAACTACAAAGCAATCATTCACAATGCAAAAGAGCAAAAATGATAGGCATGCTAAATCAAAAAAAAACCCCATAAATGTTTGAAAAATGTTACATAAGAGTTTCTATGTGCTAAAAATATTGAAAGAATTTTTTAAAACAGAGAGAGAAATATTATTTTGTGTAGAAGCATGTGTGGTTTTATCATTTAATTATATAATTACTAATCTGTGTTCTGTAGACAATAATCTGCAGAAAATAACAGAAATAATTAAATACAACCGAAATATTTAATAGATGTCAGCTCCTTCAATCATAAGGTGAATGTATAAACTTTAAAGCTATTAAAGCCATGAGGGGTGGTGATCACCATGAAGTTGCTATTGGTGCTTCCAGCTCAGAGGAAGCTGGTATTGTCCTGCTGGGTGACAGGAGACAGATACACCTTACCAGGAAGATGATCCTGAGACTGCTGTTTCTCCCTCACACCAAGATGAAAAAGGAGTTTCCATTTCACACACCCATGGGAAAGTCCATTGTAGGGACCTGAAAAATCCCAGTTATCATGTGGATTAGCCAGAATAAAGAAAGTATTCCTTTCCATAAGGCATACAGACTACTGCAGAGCCTCCATAGAACAGACAGATAACCTGAGGGTTAATACTGTAATGCTGTGTCACCTCAGACACACCATACCTCAGTCTCAGCAGGCAGCATTCAAGATTTACTTCAGTGATAAAAGGGAATAAGGTAACAAGGGGTTCTTGTGTGAACAACTGGGGCTTCGCTGAAGATCTTACCCGATTAACCAGTCTCACTGCCCAGCAGAGGGACAGCACAGATGCTTCCTGCTCACACTGACCACACTTCCTTCCCCATCCCTATTAAATCTGTAGTTTGACTGAAGAATTATCTTGGAGTAAAAAAATCCCCATTCTTCATCACTTACTGGTTAAAATGTATGCCTGCTTCTTCAACATGTACATCTCTAACTGAAGAGATGAGCCCTACTACATTGTCTGTGTCCTGTACCTGTAAATCAACAAGTATAACTACATCGAGCTTTAAAGAGAAAAAGGGGAGTGTAGCACTGCCTAACCCTGTGCACTTAAGTCCAAAAATCAACCCTGACATAAAATTAATGACATTTGAATGCCACTATCAAAACTTATCAGAATACCTATAAGAAATTAATAATTCTGGAAAAGATGAAGAAAAACATTCTGTTATGGAAGTTAATGCAGACCTGGGGATAGATCAAATACAGTGTCAAAAGAAAATATTACATTACTCTTCAAAAGTCATGTCATTTATATTTTAAACTTTGGACACTACCTTGGAAATTCTTACAGAATTACTGCATGTAAAGATATCCATCATGTTGTATATGCGTTATCAATAATATTTACAACTACTTAGGGATCCTTGAAATCAAGAAAAAATATGAGTGAAAGAATACCACTTTGCAGCAATATTCTTGCTGCATAAACAATTAACAAATACATTTAGAAAAAAGAAAGAAGAAATAGACAAACATCCCCCAGGCCTCAGATATCAAAAAAGCCTTATTGTTCAATCTTTATTTATCCAAGACAACACTTCCAGAGTGCTAAAAGGTGAGAATGCTGGGAAAACATGTCCTCACTCATCATTTTACAAGATTTCTGTTAAGTCACGGGGTAACAGAAAACCAAACAGAACCCTGCAAGACACAAAAAACCCCAGTGTCCCTATTGATTTTGCTTCCCTCACCATCAATCTTTTATCTAAAAACTAGCAAAAATTTCTCATATGAGCAAGAATAATTATGTGCAGGAATGTGTATTGGGTCTGAGTGGCCAGGTTTTGGTAGCAGAGGGGCATCAGGGGTAGTTTCTCTGAGAAGCTGCCAGAAGCTTCCTACATTTCTGACAGGGCCAATGCCAGCCAGCTCCAGGATGGATCTGCTGCTGTCCCAGACCATGCCCATCAGTAATGGTGGTAGCAAGCCTGGGATAAAGTATTTCAGAAAGTGGGAAAAAAACCCCAAATTGCACAACAGCATTTGCAGCTGGAGAGGGGAAACTGAGACCCTGTGGGAAACAACACTTGATCAGGCTTCTAGAAAGACTTGTGGACCTGAGAGTAGAGGAGTCAATGATGGAGGTTTTCTGGTAGGACTTGTGGCCCTGCAGGAGACTCACACTGGAGCAGGTGAGGAGTGTGAGGAGTGTAAGGAGGAAACAGGGCAGAGTCAACATGTGGACTGGTTAAAACCCCCATTTCCCTTCCACCTGCACCACCACCTGTAAAGGACATAGAGAAAATCTGGAGTAAAGTTAAGCTTGGGGAGAAGGGAGGGAGGGTGGGGGGAAAGGTGTCTAAGATTTGGCTTTATTTATCTTTATCCTACTTTCATTTGATTTGCAATAAATTAAATTAATTTGTCTGAGTCAAGTCTGTTTTGCCTATGATGGTGGTGAGATCTCTCCCTGCCTTTATTTCATTCCACAAGACTTTCTTCTTCCCTCTGACAAGTGAGGAGGGAAGAAATAGAGCAGTTTGTTGGACATCTGACTCCAGCCAAGGTCAACCTAGCACAAAGTGAAACCTAAGTTCCAGTTTTAATTACCAGCTAATGTGACTGGAACAAATCCTTCATATAAATCCTAAATTTGCATTTCCAGGAATAAATGCTTGATATGCATAAGAACTCAAGCAATATCTGTTACAGGCTAGTACCACATCAATTCCCAAAGCTCAGCAACTGAGAAAAAGGGGTAATCAGCTTCACAAGTCACCTCCATCAGGCATCAAGCATGCTTTCCACTTCAAAGGATGACAGAACCAAGAACTAAATTAAAATGAAAGCACAAGCCACCCAGGTGTATCCATTCACACATGCAATACTTTCTCCCAGACTAAGCAGAAGCAGTAGCTCCCACCCCTGACTAGCAGAGCAAATAACAAAACACGGTAATGCTCAGTAGACCTGACTGGCACCTGAAATGTCAACAAACATTTCTGGGAAGAACAAATCTAAGAAAGCAATAAAAATGCCCCAGGACCCCACCACAATATTAACACAGATACAGGCTACTCCAGCACAACCAAATGGGCAAAATTAAGTCAAACCATATGCAAACTGACCTATCTCAAAATAGGTGAGGACATAAACAGGCAGAAAATACTGAATAAATATCTTGTGCTTTTATAAATAAAAGGAGATAAAGTTTGATACTGCATTATAGCCTTAATAGCACCTATACTCAAAGACTAAACAGCAGAGACAAGTGATACCCCAGTTTCGACTCTTTGGGGAAATTGGATGGATTTGTAGTATCTTCATCTTTAGTATTTTCACGATCCATCAGGCTAGACACAAGAAATTTCACTTCCCAAGAAATTCTGTTTTCACCTTTGATTTCATACTGAACTGTAAAAGCAGATGCCATATGAAATTTACCAATAATCTAAGTTTTAGAAACAGTGTTTTATATGAAGACATCTATTCCTGCTAATTAAATATTTTTCTTTGATATATTCCAGAGTATTTAAATCAAGTAGCAATAATTATTAAAATAAATGCCTGCAAAAATAATTTCTCACTGTAACATTAAAATGCCTGTAGTATTTAACTTCTTTTTTTTTTTTTTATTTTCTGCCTTCTCAGTTCTGTTCTCTGCTGAACAAAAAAAATCAACAAACCAATCGACAAACCAAATAACCAAACAACCAAACAAAAATCTTCAAGCCAAAACAAACAAAAAATAGCCCCCACCAAAAGCTCAACAGATTTTAATACTTTTTTATTTGCATATTTTATTTGCCAGATAACTTACTGATATAACTAATTACTAATAACAGGCAAGAAAGGGAAGTGTATTAAAAATCTTTAATAAAATGAAACTCTTGAATTTAGACTTTCAGGGAAAATATTGTTACTGAGATACAACTCAATGTTTGACACTGATATTATTAATGAAAGAAGTATAAAAAGACTCTTGTCTGAACGCAATGTTATTATAGATACATACAACTCAGAATATGGCTTCAGTTAAATAATTTTTTGTAATTTTAAATCACAGCCTTTACATTAAAGAGCATGACTCATCAGTCAGAACAGTAATCACTACTTCGGCCACACTTTCTTAAGGGTTATGAAAAACACTTGCAAAATTCAGGATTTCACTTTACCTCATATATTTTTTAATAATTTTTAATTAGATTAAATTCTTACTGAACTCTGAGGATGAAATACAGAAGCATTAATTATGGAGAAAGCAAAAAATAAATTTGTAGACCTCTACCAGCAGATCGTACTAAACAAAGCAATACACTTGAAGGAATAATTTTATTTAAATCAAAAAAATATTAAAATTATTATATTGCTCTGAATGACTAGTGCTTCATAATGACTTTCTAAACCATTGTGACATTTAAAATAGTCTCTGGTTTTTAAAATAGAAATGCTGCCATGTCTTAGGCTACATGTTAATTAGCAACCACATTTCTTCACCTCAAATGTAGCAACAACTGCATTTTTGAATGAACAGAGGAAAAGAAAGATTTGGATTAAATAAACAAGCAAAACTTTTTTCCTAAGTAAATCAATACTTCCCCAACTGTTTCTCTTGTTTGCTTCTATTTAGGCTGTATTTCCTGCCTCCTTCTAGAGGCTAGACTTCAAAAGCTTGCAAGCAAAGTTTATTTTATTCACTATTCATCAGAGTTCTTACTCAGATTTTTTGCAATCTTATCATGTTTGAGAAGGATTATGAAAAAAGACCTCAATACACACAAAATGGAAAATATAGACCTCAGAATGTGTTTTTTCCAAGGGAAGCCCAAATTGAAGTATGTCACCATATTTATTAGGCAATTGAAATAGGTAATAACAATGGGGTTTGTACTGTATTTAAATTTAGATTACCAGAAGAGTTAAAAGATGCAAAATGTAGCCAGATAATTGCATACGCTTTTCCGCATGTGGTCTTTGAAGGAGAAGCTTGCAAGGGAAAACAAAACAAAACAAAACAAAACAAAACAAAACAAAAAACAAAACAAAACAAAACAAAACAAAACATTTGTTTAGTTACCTTAGAAAGTCTAATTTACAGAAGTTTATCATAAACAATTTTCAAAAGCCAACAATTTGCAAAGCTTTATTCTCAATGTCCACTTCAAATCCTATTTAGAAAATTAACTGCACATTTCAAATCAGAGTTCAGTACTGAAAGCACTCTGAATAGCCAATGAGTTATATATGTTTAGCTTGTTTTAAAATGACTCAATTTAGTTTGTCAGAAATCAAAAACCACATTAGGAAAAGTTTTGTAATAGTTTTGGTCTTGCCCCAAATCTTTGTATAGTTTTAGGAACCTCAATGTGCCGTTACTGCCAGTTCCATTGCCAGACTAACCAATACAAAAAAAGCTGTTTTGTTTACTGTGAATGTGACTCTTATTAGCTTAAAAAGCCAAGTTCTTATATGAGAAGAGAGAGGGCATAATCATTCCTTTCTACTCTTCCCATGTAACCCATATGGAAACTCAATAAACCTCTTGGTCATATCCTTTCTAAGACATAATTTTTCAAGACTGAAGAGTCTTAAAAAGAGTAGCCTAGTCTAATCTAGCCTACTTACTTTTCAGGTGTCAACTTTTTCCATATCTTTCATTACCACTTTTGTACTTGCCTAAATTTTCTCACTTTGTATCATTCTTTGCGCTCAAGTTAAAGGAAAACTGTATAAAGTATACATCCTGCAGAAAAGCATGCAATGACTTGGTGATTTTCTCTGCTCTGATCTCTATTGCCTTCCTAATAAGCCCTAGCAATTCTTTTGTGACTGCCAGTGATAAGGAAGTTTACGTTTTTGAGGCTCCCTCCTTTGTAATTGAAATCAACCATCTGGCTACAATGACTGGAAATCTATTTTAAATTGCAGTTTAAGGTTTGTCCACTCCCTTTGCCATCAGTATAATTTTAAATTTATCTACATTGAATTCCATGCTATTAACTGGTCACTGAATCTTGTAAGACTTTGTATAATTCATCACAGTTGGTCCTTGTAGCACAGCGAAAGTTTAATTTTAGGGAGATTCACACCAGAAGTTGCAATGTACTTCACATAACCTATGGGATATGGTGTTATTCACACTGTCCTTCAGCATCAAAAACACCACAGGTATCCAGTCTCATGTAGTTTAGAAAGCACCCATTAGCTATGAAAAGTCTTCATGGCGTAAGCAGAGTGGAGAGAGCACTTAAATGGTTTGATCTATTTGCATTCAGGAAGAACGTCCAGAACTTAAGAAATAACATAGTTTTCAGTCCCCTGCATGGTGTATAAATTGGATCAGACCTTATCTAACTATACTGTTATTTGTAACAGATTTTATTTTCACACATGTAATATATTCTGTAGCTGCTGGTAATAAATTGCACATTAGGTGACTAGTGACATGACAAGTCATTGTATTTGTACTTGGGATTGTCATGGAATACTATATTGGAATAGCTATTCACTGCTGTTGAAAGGATTTTTTGCCTATCTTATTTTCATGCAGTTTCCCTTTTTGAAACTGAAAGAGATGCAGTGATTTCTGATTGAATCTGCGGGGACACTGAATATAAACTCCTCATGCTTTTTGTTGTGGAGAGGCTGTGTACACTGAAAATTTCAGATCTGTTGCATCTTTGCACAGAGAATTTCTGTGATTTCAATAGCAACAGATACCTCTACACTGAACAATGGTTTCTTTCAGCATGGCTGACTTTACATATAGTGTTCATAAATTTATATATTAGCTAGTCAATCTTCAAAATCAAAACCCCTAGTTCTTAAATCAAATTAAGTACACCTCTATTGTATAGGCCTTCTAGAGAACAGAGGAATTTCCAGTTGCCGAAGTATGTGAATTCCTGCTTGCACCGTATCAAAACCAAACACTAAAAAAATCTGCCTTCCATGGGACTTACAAAACAACACTGAGTACTATGAGAACTTAAGAAAATGATACTACAGGTGTCCTGGTCTTCAAGCACTCTCCTTAAAAAGGTCATATTATGATTCTACAATAAAATTTGTTTTAAAATTTGCTGATTTGAAAATACGTGTTTGTACTTCTGTAAATTTCTACTAGCTCCAGTCACATTTTTAAATGTAAATAGACATTATGAAAAAGAAATATTATTAGATTTTCAAGGAATTTTAAAACACAGTAGAATGCCTTTACTGAAACGTTTTATTTCTGGGTATTTTTCCAGGGCACACTCTTGAGTTTTAAACTCTTTTAGTGACCAAGAATACAGCTCTACTTACTTGTCAGTTTGATGCTGTCCATTTGGCAGGTTATCTGTCTTCTTTTTTGATAGAAATGTTTGCAACAAAATACTGCCAAGGCTTTCACTGAAGTCTTTTTGCTAAGTAAAAACTCCAAGACTAATAAAGCAGACTTTTAGGATTTTACATACTGTAGCATTTTTTTGCTGAACCTCCCCCACTTTCCCCATCTCTTAAGCATATCTATTTTCTGGTTTTCTATATTACTAATAAATCATGTTCAGCTTTAGCTGGTACAAAGTAGGTAGTCATACGTAGCTAGTGTACAAGGTCCCTCTGTAATTTCAAGCTGTGTTAAAGTCCTCAATTCAGCAACACTTGCTAGTTTCACAATAAACCTGCACAGTACAACAGAGATTATTTATCATATCTTGTGTTATATAAGAAAAGTATTTTCAGTAGTGTTAGAAACACAACTTGTCACTTGTCGCTTTTATCTTTTAGATGATCTTGATAGCATAGTATTTTGAAAAAAAAAGTTACAGAAAATGTAGAAGATTAAAAGTCAAAATTAAAATAATTTTACTGATGGACTCTAGACATGGCAGCATTACAGAATAAAGTGCCATTGGTCACATTGGGACAAAAACAGAAACCAGTTCTCTCTCACAGAAACGCAGTGCCACAGCAGAGAAGTAAAATCAAGCATTTCTCCTGTTACGTGTTCAAATCACATTCTCTCCAGTGTGAATGGGCTGACTATCACCAGCAGATCTCTCACCAGTGCATCTTGAGTCTCCTGGGCTTGCCTTATAAAATATGGATTTGTCAATTGCCAGCTGCAAACAGTTTTGGTGCAACCATTCCCAGAAGCATCCTTCGTGCAGATAGCCTAAAGATCCATCTAACCTCCTAGCATGAATTTTCCTTCAGCTTCAGCACCCTTGGGAGACTGAGCAACTGGAGCAAAGTTGGATCACAGCTGGCAGCAAATTACAGACTCTTGGGAATGACCCTTCCCACACCTCTAAGTTTTTGGAAGGTCCATCTCTTACCTTACAATCACTCTTTGGTTTTGAGTCAGATTTTCATGTGACACTTTCTGTAATAAAGGACACAGTTTCTAGAACTGTGGGCAGACCCTTTTGTTGTTGTTTTGTTTTTGTTTTTTGTTTTGTTCTCACTAACAGACATACACTGCCTGAGAAAAACTCCTTTTTCAGTAAGGTTTGGCAAATGTGTTACTAGCTATATGTGAAGTTTCATACCTATATGAAAAGTTAACTAAATAATTTTTGATGAATTCTACTTAAATGAAAAACTGAAAACACTCATATTAACATATTTTGTAAGGATATTTTTTCAAAAAATGATTGGTCCTGAAATTGTTTATGTTTGACATCACTTAAGGTTTTAAGGGCAACAATGAAATGGATATTTGAAACAAGTGCAATGTTTTATTTCAAGTAAAAAATTAACACTCTTCCCCCCAGTTTGGTAATTCACCATGAAAAACTTTTGGTTTTTATCTCAAAAACCCAATATTTCTTTCTCTTCCACTACATCCTACTTCTTCCTTTGATTGAAAAAAAACCCCTATTGCTGTATATATTTACCTACATATGAAGTGTCACAGGCTAGCAATCCATATTTCAAGAAATAAATATGAGTTAATGATAATGTCTTTCTGTCCTATCATGTCCTCCACAGCCATGCTGTTACACAGCCAGCATTTCACAGCTTTTCCTTTCTCTACAAAGGCACACTCTTACAATACATACCTTAAAAGTAATGCTGCTGGCTGCAGTGTTCATTAATAAAACAGTACAAAGCACATATGCTGTTAGCATCAGAGGGTGATTATCTATTGTGTAGGAACACAGAAAAGTAATCAAACAAATAATTATATAGGCCCTTATAAATTTTCTTAAAAATAAAATCTGCACAAGTTTTGATGATGTTTCTTAATCATATCCATTTCATCGTGAACAATTAGACACATATTATGATGTAAATAACAGACTGTCTATAAAGAATTTCTGTTGCTGAAGACAGCATGGGAACTTTTTAAGGCCTTCCTAGGAGTATTGCATTTATTTTTAAATAATATTTTTTAAAAGTAATTATAACAGATGATATAACTATTATATCATCAGACTTGCCTACCTACCCAGCTTGGGAAGTTTTTTCCATATTCCCCTAGATTCCCTGAAAATTCTTTTTCAGAGTTATCCTTATAAACAAAAAAGTCAGCTAAATAAAAGTTGTTAAGAAAGAGTATGCTAAATGAATTTTTTGTTTGCACTGTCTTAGCAGATTAGAAATCTAATTCAAACTTCAGCTGGCAGTTCTTTGTTCTGCTCAGTAATCACCACTCTCATCTTAAATATAAAATATTTTATTTTTAAAATTCTGTAGATCTTTACTTAATATCAGTGGGGAAAATTACACCAAGTTTTCATTAATAAATGCAATTTAGAGTTTTCATACTTTGAATGTGTCTAGGCTTAGTTGATCCAGTAGCACGGAAAATGCAGTATCCCTACTCTGTATTTAACAAGCTCAATCAATATCTTTTTAGTTGAATATAATGTCACTCTATTTCTTTATCTATTAGCAGAATAAAGGAGAAACATAATGTATGTCTAGATTAGTGATGAAACTTCTTCTGAAATAACCTTGATAAAAAACTTGCAATGTTTGTATTTTTCTGCAAGGTCTCCTATCTCCCAAAGTAATTTTCTCCAAGAGACACTATGGAACTCTAGATTAATCTTGCTGGTTTTAGTTTATTAAAGTAGCACATACAGTTACTCAACAGCTCAACTTGTATGAATATGTTCATATTTCTGCACCTAAGTAAGGATTTCTAATTTATAATATGGTTTTGCACGTTGTTACCAATTCAGAGACAGATTTAACTTTATGGAAGTGATTACCACTTTCAAAGTGTTGTGTATAAGCTATGGTTATCTTCAAAATAACTCCAGGTCCACCTCTCTACTTTAAAGATAAGGAAGGAAGAAATAAGGAATTACAGATGTTTTCTCCAGATCCCACAGAAAACTATGTCAGAGCATATAACACATTCAGTTCTCTTCTGTCTCCATCTTGCACCCAACATTACAACCAGGCTTCCTGTCACTCCTGCAGATAAAACTGTAAGGTTTTGAGAAGAAAATTTCTTTAAGGTCTGGAATATAGCCCTGCACAGCTAACAATTAGAAATAAATACTCATGTACGAAATAAGCAAAGCTGGAGGGACAACAGAATGAGAAAGGAAAAAAGGCCAGCCTAAGAATTTAATTTAGAAAGGAGCACTTTCAGAAACAACTATTCACTCTGTAAAATCAAGCCAAACAAGACTGAAAAACCTTAGCTCAATCAAGCACTTTTCCACAAATGAAATTCAGACCAGAACAAACTGCTTCATCCTCAAAGATACATGAGGCAGATGATCCTCAGGCTGGAGCATCTCTTACAAAGCACATGGAGAAATTCCTGCTAACCCACAGCTTCTTACAGAGATTGCTTCTGTTGAGCCATGCTGTACAGATGAGACAGCAAGCTTTGCTGTCTCCATGGTCAGACGCAGGAGGAAATCACACTGATGCACTTAGGAAACATTCCATGTCCTGCCCTGAATTCAGGCTGGTAAGATCAGGCCTACAGTCTTCAGCTTCTCTTCAAGTGATGCTGAGTTTTTGCTATGCTTCTCCTAAGGGCAATGCTGGATATTAAGCTTCCCCCAAACAAATATTAAGAACTGAATACTTTTAAACAAGGAAGTAAAAATAAGTATATAGAGCACATATGATGATGTACACTCACACCTGCACCAATAACACATGTTAAACCCTACAGGTGGGTAACATTGTTTTTTATAACACACTATTAAGATTAATGAGATTTACTAACATAAAATATTTGAAACCAACAAAATACCATTACTAAAACTGAGATATATTTCTGAATTCTTTTCCTGGCTGCCTTTCTTTCATCCTATTAGTGAAAAACATGTAGGTCCCATCCCATCTGTGTTTATATTTTCAAGGTCTGAAAATAAATTTTTTAAAATCAAGCTTTCTTCAGGCCACTGCTTAATCCCCAGCACTGCTGAACATGAACAAATAAATAAATGAGGTAAGAGGCACTCAGTCATTATTTGAACACACTGACGATGCAAAACTGAGATGACAAGTATCGACTTTTTTCTATTAGGTTAAAACTTAAAATCTGGGTAAACCTTTATTTCACTAAGGATTAAATTGTACTGAATGTACACACAAAGGTATCAGCAATGAAGTGATAGATGTTCTAAATGCAGTTTTTCCAGGAAGCATCACTGACAATAATAAACATAACTTTTACGACAATTACATAAGTTATCCTAACATGATAAATGCTAATGGCTAACTAATGACCAAATAGCTGAAAATACAGTTTATTACAGTTATTAAGGATATATTTTTTTAATAAAATTCAAACATAGATGATCAACGTGACCTTCAGATTAAGAGAATAAAATAATTCACCGAGAATGTTCAAGAGGCTTCAAATTCTAATTGAAATTTTTTTTTTGAAAGGTTTTTTTTCTGTTTACTTATTTTCCCCCAGGGTCTCTGAAATAAAACTGGATAGTTATAATTAAATTGCAACCCTAATTCATATAATTTCTTTTCATTGCACCATATAGTAATATAGTAAATTGCTAGCATCTAGTATGCCACAACACAACTTTAAAAAAATAGATTTAGGGGTGGTGGAAGAAGTAAATTCATTTTTGTGGTATAATTGAACTCAGAAAAGGATGATGCTATGTAAAACATTTTGAAGGTAATTACCAGTAAGTCTGAATCTTACAAAAGATGTCTTGCAGGAATAAATACAGGAATACTGTATACAGAGAAAAATATGACAGAAAAGAAGTAGCCGTGACTGAAAAAGCTATGCTTATCAGGAGGGATATGCAAGTGCTGCTGAGGAAGAAGGTCCCAAAGCGTGAATTCTAGGTCGTCTTAAAACTCTTTTGATGAAGAAGACAGAATAGTGTTGTTCATTACACTGGAAAAACAGGATCGAAAAGGTGCTTACTGAACCAACAGAAAAGTCAGATTTCTTTAATCTAGAGGAAGGGAAGAAATTAATCCTGAGGAACTGTAAACAAGAGAAATTCCTAGCAGACATGTCTTTCATTCGCTTGGCCAGATCAACAAGATAAAAAGTTTTTTGCTATTAAAAAGGGTTACTTTCAAAGCAAGAAGACCTACTTTCCTCTCTAAACCCAGGAAACATCAACATCCCCGAACCTGATGATCACTGAAATTCTAGTGAAGTATTTTGCTGGTGTCACAAATGAATGCGCATAAAAAGATACTTAGCTGTTACAGACTTAGACATTGATCTCAGTGTTTAAGAAACTGAACAATCAGATCATTTCCAGGCTTCAAAATACCTACTAGACTGATTTTCAACAGCAATACATGTTGCCAGTGCATAGTTCCTCTTCATTATCAATCATTATCAATATGTATTCCAAGCAACGATTCATTCAAAATGGATTTTAGAGCCAGAAAATATATAATGCTCTTTTATGGACTCTGATGTGAAGGGTGTGATTTCAGTGATATCCTCATCGACTGGTGTCAGGACATTTGTCCATGTATCATTTATTGGAGTCTGCAATAGCTGATTTGTGCTGTTCAAGAGGTAGATTTGGATGATGGATTATGTGGCCCACACACCAATTCTAAAGACTGGCCCTTCAGTTGCAAAATAGGGGTATACCTCATGCACTGCTGCAGTAACAGACAACAGTACTACTAATTCTCATGAGTAGTTGAAATTGCAATGTCTGGAGGAAAGGTGGGATACATGTCCCTGACCAGCCAAGTTTCTGAATACTACCAGCATATGATGGCCAAGTCTTCACAATACCTTGGGCTACACATCCCAACTGTGCTCCCTGCACAAGTATGGTTGAATGGGAGATGAGCCTGTGACTGGAGGATATTCCATGAAAGGACATACTTTCTATACACTGTTAAGGTCTTTTCTTCCAGTGTATAGATTTATGCATGGATTCACATCTCTAGGGAGCAAGCATCTAGCTAGATAACGCCTACGTAGCACCAGATTTGAATGTCACCTTTCTGCACCAACGAGTGATGAGAATACATACTCTCATGTCAACAAGAAACCAAAGGGTATTTTGTCAGTCTACAGTGGCTGTGGTATAGAAAGGAGATGAGTCTGATCAAAATCCTTGCTGCTGTAGACTTCAATTGTGCTCTTAGGAGTTCTATCTGTTGACCATGCTAGAGAACAGATCATTCCTGTTTTGTTCATGCAAGTAACTGTTTGGAGAAAAACAGTCATCCTTTACCAGTCACTTACCAAGACATGGATCTGACAGTTAGGAATCAGAACCTTTACCAGTGTAACAATTTATTCAGACATTTTTCACATCACACAGCAAAACACAGCTATCAGGTGATTTACAGTGTCCCTGGTGGCCAGCCAGTCCCACAAAATCAGGAAAAGGTGGTCTCTACCTCTTTTCAGAATGGCTAAATCCCATGCTTACCAAATTGCTATCTGCATGCTGACTGCCTTTTCCTTGATATGTCATAGACTCTTATTTTCTCTTGAATCCTTGAGCTGCTGTCACCATCTCAACAATTTCATTTCTGTCTGTGTTCTCCCTTTTACTGTCATACATGACTTTAGATCATGTCCTTTCTCATTCCTTAGCAACAGACTTCATAATAAAATTGAATCAAGACCACACCACTGTGTTGTGGCAAATGAGGTCTGAAGTGACAGACTGAAGGTTACAGCTTGCTATGACTGCAGCTAGGAATGTCATTGAATACCTGCTCATTAAATACATTCAGTGCCATGTGAAAACCAAAGGCCAGAAGCAGGAATGGATAATGATCCTGATCTATTGTGAATCTAAGCCATTTAGAGTACAAAGACCCTGTAGAGACATGGAAAAAAGCTTCAGATTGAGAAATGGGTATCAGCCTTTTTTTCTTGAACAAGAGGATTACCCCCAAGTCAGTATGCTGTAACTGAATTTTTCAGAACGTGGGGTTAGGGTTGCTCAAATCTGAAAGTGTTCTTTAAAAACAGAAAGTAACTAATATAAGACTTATACTCAAAACACTGTTATGGACTGCTCTTTGAAAGAAAGCCCATCCCCTCTTATCAAGTCAAGATTTAGTTATATAATATTATAATATTATTATAACTGAAATCCTAACTGATCAGTGAATTAGAGAACTCCAGATCTAATTATAGAGGAAGAAAATCTCTAAGAAAAAAATGTATTCTATTAAAAAAAATCAATAAATAATAATATAGTTTAAACTACTCACATTTCCCAGTAACTGCCTCATTTTAATGTTATAGTCACCCTTCTGCTGTCCAGCCAGACCCAAAGGTTGATGTCTTCAATCTAGACTATTTGGGGAAGGTAAAGCAAAAAGTATTTCCTTCATCCTCTCCTAGGAGGTTAAGGATTGTTTACCATATTGATGGTTTCCTCCTCCTCACTCTGGATCTATTTGGAGTAATTGTATGTATTTCCTGACACATTTTACAGCTTGTTTTCTTCACTGTTGGCAAGTCCATGTTTCACTGAAATTTTGCAGCTCCTCCTTTTTGTGTTCCCTCACAGCAATTAGAACTGGTGGAAGTTTGATCATATGTAGAGAGAAAGTACTTGGAAAACTGATTTTCTGGACAGCCCAGTATGAATTTTGTTGCGTTGTCAGTAAGCTGGAGTGGATAGCCTGCGTGTGAACTTGAAAAGGCATGTTGTCTTAAGGAGATGAGCTTTTGCTAGAAGCTGCCCTTAACAGGAAGCTGTTTGTAAAAGATATAGTTTACCACAATGCAGTTTTGAGAAAAGAAACAATAGAAAGAAAAAAAAATCTAATGTAGTGCCTCAATTCAAAGATATCTGTTCTACAAAATGACCAGAAAGGCAGAGCCTGCCCAAACTGTGAGGATAGAAACTGACAAGAAAAAAATATGATAGCAATAATTGCTATAAGTCCCCAGGGCACAATAAGGAAACTGGTCAGAGATTTGGAACTGACTTATGAAGATAGAAGTTAAAACATTTATCATAGCAAATTTCATTTAGTTTGACAGTCAGAAGCAAATATGAAATGTGGAAATGTTAAGAGATAGAACCTAATATACTGTCTTCACGTTCCAGAAGAGTATGCCCAGGAGTTCAGTCTTTCTTGGTTTTTGTGATAGGGGCACGTAGGTGCATTTTTTTTATAATACATCAAATTTGATGAATCTTTGCATTTAATAATAATTGCAGCTTTAATTGTATGAAACATTGGCCAAAGCATATGTATTTTCTTCAGGTCTTTCAAATGAGAAACTGCTTTAGAGGATAAGATGTATTCTTCACATGTAACAAAGCTTCCATTGTAAGATGGTCCACAACATCAAAATCAGAAAAAAATATAAAAATATATTTGTAGTAAAGGACTTAAACAGAATTTATAAAATATGCTTTATTGAATAAAAGGTTTACTTTGATTCATGACATGAGTACTAAAGCAAATTTATTTGTGAATTAATTACTTGTAAATACTATGCTGACTAAAACTTCTTTCAAAAGCTTGGAAAAATATTCATTTATATTACAAAAAAAAAAAGGGAAAAAACCACCCACATAAAAATTCAGCTTTGAAGGAATTTGGAGAAAGTGATACTTACATGATATGATAATTTAAAAAGTAATCTAAAACCGTAGTAAAACACAAAAACAGGACAATAATAAAGCGGCATGAGGATGTAAGAAATTAAAGAGGAGAGGGAAAAAGGAATCACTGGAAAAATTAATATGCAATGAGAGAAAAAGGTGTGCTCACATCCATATGTAAAAAACAATAGCTAGGGAAACAGAGAAGGAAATACAGGCATAACTGAAATGCAGTAGATATAGGCTTTGGAACCACCTTTTTTATCAGCAAACTAAAATGCCAAGTGTTACATAACAGATTCCAATAAATTATTTTAACATTAGAAAAATAAGAAAAGATGGAAAGGTGAGAGTGGGGTAAATACTGAAATCCATCTCAGAGAGAATAATGCTAGTTCTGCAGTGGAGAGAAAAGAATATTGAAGTGTGATATATAACCAGTGGGAGAATTCTGGGAATGATACATCCTTATACACTTATGTGAAATATGCACATTTTGAGAACATAGCAGTGAAATCATCATAAGGAGTAAATACTTAGACTGAACAATTAATGACCTTAGAAAAAGGGAATATGTGTGAATAAAGTTTCCTATAACTCTATTGGTTCCCCTATCAGGAGACCACACCTGGAATATTGTGTTCAGTTTTGGTGACTAGTATTCAAAAGAGATGTGGGCAGTCTGAAGAGAGTCCAGAGAAGGGCAATAGAGATGATCAAATGTCTGGAAAGCATGCCAGATGATGGAAGGCTGCGAGAACGTGATTTGTACAACCTGGAATAAAGAAGATTTAGGAGAGCCTTCATTGCCATGCTCCTCCAGTGTTTAAAGGGTGACTACAGAACAGCTGGAGACTCCCTTCTCAGGAGGAGTCACAGGTAAAAGTTACTCCTGGGGTGATTCCTATTAGACAAAAAAGAAAAAATTTTCACAATTAGACAACGATCCATTGGAAGAATCTTCCCAGGGAAGGATGGGTTCCCCAATGCAGAACATTTCCAAGATTCAGCTGCACAGGTTGCTGGGCCATCTTGTCTGGATCATGCTCTTGCCAAGAAAGGTTGGATCACACGATCCCTGAAGTCCCCTTCCAGCCTGGTATTCTATGATTCAAAGATAATTCAGTCCTATTCACACTTAAACAAACAAAAATAAAATCTACTTATATTTCCTGACAGGATAATTCATTACACTGGACAATAATGTGCACCAGCTAACATTTAAAAATGTCAAGCACATCTATTTAATTGCATAAGTACCTTTGCAGATAGGAATATACAATTCCGACCATCTGAATCAGCACCTTAACAGTTAAGACAAACCTACATAACCTAGTATATATATATATAGTAACCTAGAATATTTGTTGTAAAGTTCAAAATACTTTGAATCAATTCATGCAAGATTAGATAAGAACATGCAAAGGGTAGAAGGAAGATGCAGAACTGCATGTTCAGCTGAATGTTGATTGCCACAGATACAGAAGTTTCAAACTGAATTTGAAATCACAAAAAAAGATGTTGTGTCAAAAATTTACATGCAAGCATAAACCCCAATATAAACCGAAACCAAAACTCTTATAAAGAGCTGTCTCATTACTCTGTGGGATCTGTTAAAAGAATCCCAACACTTAACATTAGGCAATGCTAAAGTTGGACTGGTAGGTGTTTTAAGGATTGCCTTTTGAAAAATAAACCTTTAACATCAGTGTAAAATCTTAATTTGTCTTTGTCCATTAAACTATACATATATTCACCTTGACACTGCAACAAATATTATGTATTTTTAGTGGGTGTATCCACCAAGGCATATTAACCAAATTGATAAGCCAGGTTTCAAAATGGACCTTGTTCTAATACTGCTATTAGAAAAATGTTTTTTTTTCCTTAAAAGTGTAAAATTTTTCATCTGGTTTGTGTTTCCATTTCTGAAGATTTTATTTCCACTCCACCTCATGTATTCTCAATAGCAGGTTAGAAGGAGATAAAAATGACTTTGTCTATGCCTACAACTGCCTACATTGTCCATGAACTCAGTTAAAACCAGAATGATTCTCTTTTTCCTGGAATTCCCATTTCACTCTTTTCTTTGAATGTTTAAAATGTAATAAATTATTTAAACATCTGGAAAAGTGTACAAAACAAATGTTTTATGCTCACTTTTCCTACAGAAAATAATGGTAATCCAAATCTGGCCAGCCCAAAGAATGCACATATTATTATGTAATAGCATCTTAATTTAATCTTTTAGAAATACTTTTTGTTCTGGAAAATTTCTATGCTTGCATTATGTTTAAGAATACCTAGGGAAGATTTAGATTTTGCATTCTAGGTAAACAAATTATAAAAAGTATTTCAAGTAACATTTTTTCCTCTCCTGCCTTGATTTACTTGTTTCCATCTACAGGATAAAAACTGCTTAGGAAATGAGCAGGTCTTCAATTTTACTTTGTATTTATATCATTCAGTATGCACAACCAGATCTTACTGTTTTCCATACTAATGCAGGACCAAGAATAGAATTAATTCTTGTTGGTCTTTTTCATATTACTGCTTATTGCTCTATCTGGACAATAATTTAAGGACTTTAATATTCACAACACAGCCATTAAGTAAGAAAAGATTATTGTTCACAGTTCACAGATGGGTTCTTGTTGCACTTAGTTGAAAATACTTCATCTAAATGTCATAAAGATTGAATGCCAAATTCAAAAAGTATAGATTTTTTAGAATTATTGGTCATTTCCAGGTCTCATTCTCAGTGGAAGCTGTGACTACTCCATACCTATGCTAATTAATCAGAGGAATTTATGTGAAGAAAGGTTTTCAATGTCTTCTTGGTCAAGAAGAAGGAGCCTGCTTAAATGATGCAGGGTTGAGTACAAGACAAGGGAAATAAATATTATGTCCCTATATTAAATCTGGATTTAAGCAACTTCTTTTAACATTCAGTGGAATTACAGAATAATTTAAATTGGACGGTGCCTCAATTCCCATGCCCCTGAGCTTTAGCCCTGGCTAGCAGTATCCTCAGGGGGAAACTGAGGCAAGGACGAAGATAAAAGACAAAAAGGTGCTCTTAATTCTTTGGGAACACAGTCCCAAAGTTTAATGCAGAACCTGCTCCATGCAGCTTGGAGTAATTAAGAGACTGATTCCCTGCCAGAGGGTGGTTTTATGCCCTCTGCCAAGGAGGGGGCGGGGGTCTACCAGCCAGTCGGGGCTGCCCTGGGGGAGGTGAGGCATAAATGATGTCAGGTAGAGGGAATGCAGTGCAGAGGTTCATGGGAAGGTACAGCAAATACTTTGTGTGAATACATATAACAGAAACACCCAGTGCAATACAACAAAATGAACTAACTACTTAGTGCAATACAACGGGAGGGCACCACTGAAAGTCATCTAATATAATTCCTATCCTGGTTGTCCATAGCCTTGCTCAGTCAGGTCCAGCAGGACAATTTCAGCAGGAAAATAATTTTTTGATAATTGTTATGTCAAATGATATGGAATGGGAGTTTTAAAATTTTATCATTAAAATTTATTAAAAACAAAACAAAACAAAACAAAAAACAACAACAACAACAACAAAAACAAAAACAAAAACAAAAAAAAACACAAAAAAAAAAACAAAAACAAAAACAAAAACAAAACAACAACAACCAAAACCCACCCACGGAACAAAACAAACAAACAAAAAACCCACAAACCCCCCCCCACAACTTTCTGGAAAAAAACATGTGGAAAATGAATGCTGATTTATAAAGTGAACTATCATATGCCACTATTAATACAAGACACTATCAACGCTTATTCATGTTGAATTGGGTGAAACAAAATCTTGGAAGATATAATCTCTGTGAAATTACTTTGACCTCCAATGCTTTTAGCTAATCTACATGGACAGATTAATTTTAGAAACATGTACTTAGTAATGGAAGAACATAAAATATAAGTTTATGACTGCAATTCTAATCTTGAGTAACTAACTGCACACTTGTGGTAGGTTGACCTTAGCTGGAAGCCAGGTGCCAACCATGCAGCTCAATCACTCCCCCTTCTTAGCTGGACACGGGAGAGAAAATAAAGTGAAAAAGTCTCCTAGTTTCTGATAAGGCAGTTTACCAAAGAACAAGCAAAGAAAAAACCCAAAGATTTTGTCTACCACTTCCTACCAGGACGTGATGTCCAGCCACTTCCTGGGAAGCAGGGCTCCAGCACACATAGTGTTTGCTCTAGATGGCAAACTTTGCAAATAACCAGCACTCTCTTGTCCTTAGCTTTTTATGTCTGAGTTGATGCCATATGGTATAGAATATCCCTTTCATTAATTTGGGTCAATTGGCCTGGTTCTGTTCCCTGCCAGGATCTTGCTCATCTCCAGCCTACTAATGCAGGGGAGAAATGTTGGAGAGACAGGGCTAATGCTGTTCCAGTCCTGCTCAGCACTGCCCAAAACTCTGGTGTGTTATCAACACCTTTCCAGCCATCAATGCAGAGCACAGCACTGTGAGGGCTGCTGTGGGGAAAATTATCTCAGTCAGATCCAATGCAATTTTCTTAGCTGAGTGACAAAAAGATACTCTCTCATTTAACCTCTAACCATTTCCTGAAGTGCGAACAGAAGGATTCTAAAAATGAGAGAAAGGTTCCTGAAATAAAGTTTCTTACAATATGAAAGTGGTTATCTGGAAAACCTCCAAAACAGCTCAGAACAGAGGATTTTTCCGTGGATTTCATGTAATTTCTTGGTTTCAGGATCTCAGGGTCTAGGTAGGAGTTCTTAAATGTTCTGGACCTCACATAGTATGAAGAGTTATTCTGAGATGTATGACCTTATCCAAATTCTTAACACACAAGCACATTGCTGGGTGTTGCTTAAACTAGAAGAAAGGCTGTGTTCATTTAATTACAGCAAGTTCTGTGTAAAGAGAGTAATCACATTTGCTGAGAAGTGCTCCTTCCGGTAGAATCAGTTAGCCATCCAATACACTGTACCAGCAATATTTCTACTGGAAGTAGGATTTTTGTACAACAAAGGCAAAACTGTTGATATCAGATACACAAACCTCTGTACAAAAAGAAAAAATGTTTCCAAAGCATCATTATGGATGTTTCTGTAGATGAGATGAAACCATTTCATTAAATGGCATTGCTGCAACTTTTAAACCTTCCAATCAAAGCTATTTCTAAGATTATTCCAGTGTTTAGCCCCTGGAGTATTATAAACACTATATTTCTTGAAATTTGTAATATAATCTGTCTCATGAGGGTTGGGATTGTAACTCAAGCAGCTGCAGCATATGCAAAACTTGAAAGGGCAAGCATAGTTTTCAAGAAATTTGGAGTAGATAATAATTTTGCATTTTCTATGTAGTGTTAATTAATGATTACAACAACTTAGCATATCAAAGACCTCAGTAGAATTATATTATTTTACATAATATCTAATAGACTATTCAATAAATACTAATTACATGCTACAATTCCTATGCTAAATGGGACCATAAATATTGTTTCAGCTGAGTAGTAAAGCAGAGTCAATTATACTGGTCATTGTATTGGCTTTATTTCATTACATCTCATGTTCAATCTGTTATCCATATTACCATGGCCTTTTAAAAACTATGGTTTAGATTATTTTTTTCATTTTTAACACTCTTTACTGTAATTTCAGCATCGTAAATTTAGTGTGGTCTCCAAATTCCATTAACATAATGTTTATTCTTATTACTGAGTCACCTAAATATTAAATTATGTATTTGATAGTCCCAAACTGAACAGATCTCCCAGTATTTTGTCAAAAAAAGTGTCTATGGAAAGTATTTCATGTTCCTACTATACCTAAAAATATATATTTTAATGAAAATAACAAACTTTTTAAATTGAAAAAAATATTTACAATTCATTTATAGAAGAATGATAGCAAAAACTGAATTATTTATTTATTTCAATTATAAATCTATTTTAACTGTCATTTTGAAAAATTTTGGTTATTTCAAGAGATTGGATAATAAGAGCAAGGAATTAAAGTATTAAGTCACTGTATTTACTTCCTTGGTCATAGTGGTTCTCCATATGCATCTCTAATCTAAATACTTTTATTTTTTTCTTTATATCTTTATTTTAGATTATTAGGGTTTATGTTAAGCAATCCCTTCCATCTCTATAAAGCCTTCTGTATTCATGTAGTTATGTGAGATTTCTTTTATTCTTACACGGTTCTAAAAATAATTTTCCAGGTTTTATCAAATTTTTCTGTCATTAAAATCAATGCTGTCAACTGTCAACAGCAGTTGAAATTGGTTAAGAGGAAGCAGTCTTATTTTTCTTTTTTTTTTTTCTTCTTAAATATCACCAATCTAATTCCACTTTTATCAATCAGGCCACCATATCTTACTAATTCCCTTAGGCCTTTTAGATGACACTCTGCTCTTTCTTTTCCCTTCCAATGTCTCTACATGCTACATTGGAGAATTACATTAATTGGCCTGATCTTTCCCCATATTTCATGTAAAGCTGCAAAGCAACTACTTAAGAAGTAAAAACCTAAGGAGTTTTTTTTTTTTTTTTTTATTTCTGATACTCAGAGTATCCTAGACATCACTCTAAAATCCCCTCTGTTGGTATATCAGAAAGCCAAGTCCTGCCCAGGGCTTGTTCTGTGATCCCAGCAGTATGACACATAGGCCTTACAAGTTGCATGAATGATTTTATGGTGGTAACTCAACTCTGATAAGTTTCCTGAAACTGAATCTCCTTACACTGCTGTATTATGTAAACTTGGAGCTTCTTGAGCTTGAAGAATTCAAGTCTTCAAAACAATTAAGGTGTTTTGTATTTACCAATAACTTTCTTAGTCCTATTAAGACTACCCATCCATAAAGGAAGGCTCATTTCCTTCTTTGGATCATAAAGGAATCGTTCTGAATAAGCTCATATGTACTTTTTGCCAACTTGAAATATAAGGAGTCATATATCATCAGGCATAAAATATCAGGCAACAACTAGGGCAGGCTGCTTCTGGGAGGAACAAGGATTTAAGCATGGCAAGGCAGGCAGAGGCAGTTGTCACACTGACAATTTATGATCTTTCAGCTAATGAAAAACAAAGGCCTGACGCAACTATCTCAATTTCTTTGCTTGCAAATTGCTCTTCTGTGTAATTTTGGGGTTTAGAATATAATAAGGAAAGGAGGCAGAATTTTAGTTCACAAAAGGATGGAGTGATTAAAAATGTAAAACACAAGACTTTCATGCAGAAGTAGGTTGAAAACTTTCCCTTCAACAAAACCAACACACTTTTGTCTTATGGTGCAACCCATCACGTTCTTTTTAGGAAGAATTTATACTAAATTCTTTAAGTGAGACTCATATGCTGAATAAAGCCACTGTTTTGTCTTATATTCTAAGATGAAAGGCACAGTTGAAGCTATGTGTTGTTCCCATAGAAATGAACAGCACTGGTATTATTTATGTGGTCTGATTCTTTCTTCTAGCACAATCTATGCTTGTATATATCCTCTTTTTCTCACTTATATATCAATTGTACTTCTACTGTTTTTAAAACATTAATATTCCACCGCAGACAATCTGTCTTTGGGGTTTTTTGTTTCGTTTAGGTTTAATTACATTGCTCTATTTCTATTTGTCCCGACACAAGTCAAAAACCCCCCCCTTTCAACAGACTGTCCCTGCTCCTGCATTTTGTGTAGAGGGGGGCCTGGATGGCTGCGTGAACTAGAATTTTAGATCCAAGCCTTTATTGAAATTCTTTCTGCTCTTCCCTACACATTTGCATATATGCACTGGCGCAATGGCAAAAGAAAACGCACTGAGCCAATCCATCAAATTCATTCATTGTGTAGTCCTTATGCATGCACCACGTACCTCCAAGTTCCTAGCAGAAAATTCCATTAGAAGGGAAGCAAACTGTAGTCCTCTGTATGAGTTTGGTTATCCTTTGATGCTTTGTCCCTTTTAGTATCTTCTCAGTGTTGAGTAATTGACCAAAGGAGGCATAAAAGTGAGTCACTTCACTGACTGAAAAAATCTCTGCAGGTAATGCAGTTCAATTTCCTTCTGTGTTTTCATTATTGTCAGTATTAATCTATGCCAGCAAAATGCATAAGATTCATTTTCTTATTTTCACTTCAGGAGGCAGTGAAGAGATATTGATAATTCAGAATTCAACCTTTTATGTAATGCATTTCAGCTTAATGCATCAGCAAACAAAACTGATATTGATGCACTTAATCATAGCCAGTGCTACTTTTACCTAGTTTTCGTGTGTTAACTTGTTGAAAAGACTTGTTGATTCTTACAGTTAGCTTTCACTCTTTCCTTCAAGAGCAGTTCTACAGTCACAAACAAATGCAAGAAAAGTGGTGAAGTTGTTTTTGGGCAAGTTTTAGATGTAGGTAAATTGAGAACTCCAAGTAGAAAGAATAAACTGCTCATTTTACTTAGTGAAAGTTTAAATATACACAGCATGGCCAAAATACTTCTATCAGTTTTCTCTGGGAAAAAATCCACATCACTTGCATCTTCACATTAGTTCTGAAACAGAACATAAGGAGGACAAATTGCTTTTTGGCATCTATCAACTCTCCTTTGCAATCTGGCCAGAGTAAGGGTGCAGGTTAGCTTTCAGTCTCCTATCCCTCATACTCGGTACAAACTAAATAATTTTCTGAATTTTATAGACCTCACAACGAAAATACTTCTATAGACCAGACAATGTACAGACACTTAATGTTACAAAAAATTCTCTCTTTTTTTCCCCCTCCAAATTAAGTTACTTTGTCTTCTCAAAATCCACACACTTTTCACTTATTCTGCCTCTTGTCCCACAGGCTGTACACCTAGATGAGCAATAAAATCTATAAATAACAGTCTTGAAGACTGCTGTTGACTAAAGTTCAACTCAATTCCTTTAGCTGTTTTTTCTGCACTTGACACAAACCATCCTTTTCATAACGCATTGTGTTAAATATGTATGTAATTTCTCAGAAAATCTTTTTACTTCCTTTTGTTCTTCTCTTTTCACTTGCTCTTGAATGCTGCCAAAATATCTACAAGTGTTATTTATTTAATTAATGTGGCTGTTGTTTTATTTTTAGAGCTGCTCATTTTTATTCTTTTTCTGATATTTATCCAAAAACAATTTCACAATGAAAAAGTGAAAGAATTTTTTTTCATAGTTTAGAAATTATTTTGATTACCAACTCTTCAGATTACTGTAGATATCTAGGAGGTAAGGATCAGAGGATCAAGTAGCTGTGCATCTTTGTCTCTACACAGCTTCCAAGCCATCCTGTGTCATCATTTCTAGATATGTGTAGAAGTGAGTGAGGCATCTGGATGGTACTTTTTTCTAAAAAGATGGTATAATATTAAGCATGTAGTGTCTGCATACCTACTGGCCTAAACAAAGGCCAACTTTTCTAGGAATATTAGCTAGTTACCTCCCTCAGCTGCACAATTCTGTGCAAACACTGGGTAAAAGAGGGAGACTTCTATATTCAAGTACATAAGGTACACTTCATGTAGGAGGAAAATTTTTAAGTATAGTACCTTAAGAATGTATTTAAGAAAGAAAGGGGGAATGAGAGCATACATCTGGCATATTCACAGCATTACCAGAGTTCTGTGATCAGCTAGGAGTCTTTCTCTTGCTATCTTACACCAATTCTCAACCTTGAATAAAATTGGTCCAATAAAACCTTGACTCAATAATTTAAATGAAGAAGCTTCTTTTTTTTTTTTTTTCCAGTCAAATATCACAAATATGGAGTCTTTGATATCATTGAAGAACTGCCATATAGCATTTCTATCAAAACAGAAGCAAAGGGACAAGGACAAACAAATTAAATTAAAAAGTGTATTATTTACTCATTAATGATGTATGACCACTGTATGATTCAATTGCATCTCATCCAGAAATTATTATTTCTAATACTGAAATTCCATAAAATAGTCCAATTTCTGCTCTATTTTGTGGAGCTATGTTATCTTCCTAGGAAACTGACATTCATTTAATGAAAAGAGTTTGTAAAATAATACATTCCTCTATGACTGTTACAAGCACAAGCTTGGTAAAAATAATGAAAAATTTCATTTTCTGCCACACCTAATAACATGTACTCCCAGTTCTTCACTTGCACATTAACTTTGCAACATAAATACACAGTTTACAGAAATAAACATTTTAAACTCTAAATCAGGTCAATGTGACAAGGCCCTGTGATTTAAGCACAACTGAATCTTAAAAATTCTGCTAGGGAAATTGTAGGAAAGTGCAAAGCCTCAAAAGAGTTTAGAAATTATACAGTTCCCTCAAAGGGAATATTTAAAATATATTTCTCCTTTGTGGTCTTTTCTCAGGAATGATACATCAGTGAGAGAGTATGAGGTGGGAGGAACAACAAGATTATGGCAGCAGAATGCCTTCATTAGTCACAAATGTGCTCCTCGTTTAGGACTGCTTGCCACCAAGGGGATCCTCATGAACACATGACAACGCTCTAATTTCTTTATCACCATAAAGACAGTCAGCATACAGACAGTCTAGCAGATGGATGT
The DNA here is from genome assembly GCA_027886175.1 of Phylloscopus collybita. Lineage (NCBI taxonomy): Eukaryota > Metazoa > Chordata > Aves > Passeriformes > Phylloscopidae > Phylloscopus > Phylloscopus collybita. Next base: position 76,950,562 of record JAJNNQ010000075.1, on the reverse strand, counting down.
GTGAAAAGACAAGCCAAAAACTCAGCACCCACATCAAGGTGAAGTGTTTCATGTGGAGTCTGTATTCAGCTACATCAAATGCAGACTTGTGATAAACAACAACCTCAACATGTTTAGGATTATTACAGACTAAAATTAGTTTAATTACCAACAATTTTAATTATTTAGAACTATAGTTTTTTAACAGATCCTAAGGAAAGAGCAATTCAATACATTCACACACCTATTGAATTTTCATAAGAGCCTTCTGCAGATATAGAGATTTTCTCATTTGAAAAGAAATTTAAGTGCAGAAAATCTAAGAGGCATAGGTAATTTTATACACAGAAATATTGTGAAACTAACAGATATAGCAAAACTCTATGTAAGATCCTACAAGAGGCAAAGGTGAGTTTGTTTTAACACAAAGTTTATTCACTTAGATTCTCACATCACCAAAACAACTGAGTCCAAGTAGTCAGGCCTACAGCACCAAGGCATATATCTTGTGGTCTAGTAAAGATTAACAATTACAGTATTAACAGTTGACAAGAGCTAACCAGTTCTGTTTATTTAGGTACCATAAAATCCAAACATTCTTAAAATTTTGTCCATCTGATGATTGTACAACTAGAACATATCCCTTCTTTCTCCATTCAAATAATTTTAACAAATTTCCCTTTCTCTTCTATTAAAAATCTCTACTTCTAACATTGATGCTTGATATTTTACAGTTATGGTGTGCTTAACAGGGTCCTAACTACCACGGCATGAAATCCACATTATTCTGACAGTTGCTCGATCTCACCTAAGAACACAGATGTTCTCAGAATTTTACGTTCTGTACAGGTGATGGCCTGACCTGTTATTTCAGAATCACTAATAATTTCTAAGTATTGTTTTATTTTATGATTGATTTAGAATAGCCACAATTATAAAAAGCTCACACTTCTGATAAGCAATCCTAAGCATTGTCATTAAAGGACTAAATGCAATTAGACTGTCATGTAGTTCATAATGGAACCATACAAAAACCACGATAAAAAGGGTGTCAGTCAGATAATGTAGACTGACATATAAATTAAACAAACTCTGAGATCATTTGAGCTCAAAAGATTATTTGGTGGTTATGCCACTACATAGAATTTACAAAAATAATTGACTGCACCTGTGCAAAAAAATACTACATGTATATTACAAAACAAGAAGTGTAGTGAAGATAACCATGGTTAGCTTATAAATAGTTTCTAAATAGTAGTAGTAAATAGTTTCTAAAACCTTCTTGGATGCATCATGCAACACATATAATTTTGAACTCATAAAAATGAGGGGAAAAATAACCTCCCAACAGAAATAACGACATGAATATTACTTCCATGAGCTGATCACATTTCTGATATGAACATTAGCAGTGGTGTAGCCTATCTTTTAAAAAACCAGTGAAAACATATATGCAGATTTCCTGTTGGATTTTTGAAGTTGTCAGAGAGATCTGTGCAGCCACATTGTGATTATATGACCACAAAAGGAGCCCTTAAGTGTAAGTGACTCAAAATGCCAAGTCCTGTAACTTTGTTCAGAGCCAATCCTTATACTTGGAACAAATGCAGTATTTAGTGTCTTCCTATCATTCATGCATTATGGCATTAACACCATAAACCAGCAGTACAAGGTTGCTGAGAATTTCTGCTTTAAACAATTTTTGTACAGAAATCAAAAATAAAGCATTTTGAGGTTTTAAATGGTTAGATAAACTTCTGCATTTGTTAGTGGCATGAGCACTCATCTCCAGTTGGCTAAAGGGTTCTGCTGCTTGAATGGCTTCTAATGAAACAGAAAGTTGTAAATCTCTTGCTGTAATGTATGTTACTGTGCACATTTCAAGATACTTGATTCCTCCCTAAAGATTGCAGGCTGAATGATAAAGCAACTACAACTCAGCTAGGTAGTGTATTACAACAAATGCCAAAGTAGAATAATGAGCAGAGCTATTAAATACAGTATTGTTGGAATGCAGCTTGGCTAGACTCATTCTGTATTCTGTATTCTGTATTCTGTATTCTGTATTCTGTATTCTGTATTCTGTATTCTGTATTCTGTACAAACTACAGAAATACACATATTATGGTATACAAATTGCTCTGAATAGACCACTGTGTAAATACAATCCATAAACACTGACTGCAAGAGGCTTTATTGTAAGCAATTATTTTAAAATAATAATTTAAAAACACCCATTTGACTCTTGTTAACTTTTGATATATTCATGTTGATAACCTTCACTTGTAAGTAAGTATATCAGTTATTTCCTTTATTATTTGAATTCTTTTGTAGTTTAATTCAAAGCATGGTTACAAGAGAGCCGAGAAATGTAGTATAGCTTAGTTCTTGGTCTTTCCTGAGTATTTCACAAAATTGCAGAGCCAGAAAAATCCTAGTCTGAAATAGTTTCAACAAACATTTCTGCCTAGTTGTATAAACAAGCTCTTCCAGGCTCTACACTTCTAACTGCTATAGTTTGTCTCTCAGCAAGAAGCATTAGCTTCTGCTTACTACTGCATTAAATTGCAGATTATATGAAGCTTATATATTTCACCAGTCAGTTCACAGAGGTTCTCTTTAGACAAAACAAATTTAAGTGATCATAAAAGAGTATATTGTCAACCTCTTTTTGCATTGTAGTCCTAGTTTAAACTTCATGAACAGGTTTTTAAGTTCTCTTCCCTCTCTCAAGACAATTATTTTCGTTTAATTTTTTTTTTTTTTCAGTTAGGAAAAGATGCACAATAGAAGTTATGAAGCTGTCTAGAAAGCCAAAATCACCTACACTAAGCTGGTTTTGAGGGAGAAACCTGGTTCACAAAGATTTGAGCTATAAATGGGATTATTGAGGTCCTGTGACCAACAACATTCTTGTCTTAATGAACTCTGATCATGTAGAAGAGACATGAACTAGCCAGCAAGCTTCGATGAACATCTGTAATTGTTTTGAAAACATTTTGTCTTGATTTCCAATGGGATAGAGTTAATTTTCTTCTTAGTAGCTGACACAGTGCTGTGTTTTGGATTTAGTATGAAAGTAATGTTAATAACACACTGTTTCAGTTGTTGCTGAGTACTCCTTACCCTAAGTCAAGGACTTCTCAGTGTCTCAGGCTCTGAGCAGGTGCACAAGAAGCCGGGATAGAGCATGGCCAGGACAGCTGATCTGAACTGGTCAAAGGGATTTTCATACCATAGAACATCATGTCCAGTACATAAACTGGGGAGAGTTGGTCAGAACCTGCTGATTTCTGTTTGGGCATGGGCTGGGCATTGATCAGTGGGGTAGTGAGCAACTGCACTGTGAATTTCTTATTTCTTTGTGGTTTATTTCTCTCTCTCTCTTCCCCCATTTCATTAAAATTTCTGTTACCTTTATAGGTTTTGTTATTGTTATTATTATTTATTATTATGAATATTATTTTCATTAGTGTTGTTGTTGTTATATTTTATGAAGTTTCAATTATTAAACTGGTTTATATCAACTCATGAGATTTACTTTTTTCCTACTATTTTCCTCCCCACCAGGGTGAGGGTAGGCAGAGTAAGAGGCTGTGTAATACTTAGTTGATGGCTGGGTTGAAAAAATGACAGATTTTTACAATAGAATATTGAACAATCTATTATAAAACCACAACTTTCAAAACCATAATTAAAAGCTTATTTAAAACCTCACACATTTTAAAAATGAAAACATTTTCAAACTGAAATAGGCTCTATTTCCTTTAACAGGAAGTAAGTTTTAACATGTTTAATAGGAAAACTGTAAATAGGAATTAATAGGAATGTAAATTGTTAATAACCAGTAACAAAATATAGATTTTCTAAAAGGCTACTTTTGAATGATGGAAACATGACCATAACTATATCATTAACTTTCTGTTAGGCAAAAACTAAAAGGGCCTATATATTACAAACATCAACCTACTTCAAATTTTTCAGAATAGGTCTTCAGTTATTTCAGTGTTCCGTCATTCTCATACAGAAAACTCTGAAAAAGATTATAACACATTTATTTAGTTTGTACATTTCCACAGGAGGAATGTTGCCCTCCATTCGATGGATTTGCTCTCTCCCCTACCCCCTATCTGAGGTAACAGACTGTAATTTAGTCACAGTAAGGTGCTAAGAGAGATGAAAAATTCCCCTACAGCTTTGTTTCACCACAAAATTGCACTAAATGTACTCCTACTCTAACAGAGAGAGGTTTGGTCATAAAAACACTTAAAGGACACAGGGAGAAAATGTGTTTTTCAGCTTTTTGCATTTCTTATAGCACTGAGGAAGTCATTCATCTCTGCTGAGATAACCGAATTTAGCTATGTGTCACGATGTATGTGGTATTCCATAAATGAAAGCAATGCAGAAAATAAAACCTCTAGATACTCACTTTTTAATTCAATGTTCAGGCTGTAGATTGCCCAAGAGATGAAGGCTGCATTGCAATGTGAAGATGGATCCTTCTCCAGGATACCCAGAGGTCTAAGGAACATAAAAATCGAAATGAGCGCAGTTTGAATACATAAGCACAGAAATACAAACTGGAAAAGATTACCAGGAGCTATTTGCCCCTTTAATGCTGTTCAAAGCCAAAGTGGTGTATTATGTGAAGTTGACTTCTGGGAAGCTGATGAGAAAATTGCACTGACAGTAGGAATGAAAATCCCTACCATACTTATCAAAAGAAGGAGTTTCAATCAAAGTTACTTAAACACGCATAAAGAAGTATATAATATCTGCAACCATAAAATTTTTAATAGACTTGGGTGTGTTTTTTTTGTTTCAGTCCCTTTTAAATTTTCAATGACACCAAACTATACCCAAGAAATATGTAGGAAGCTAGTGTTACTGCATGAAGTCTGCTTTCCAGTAGTTGAATAAATCTCTTTACAATGCTCCCTAAGTCACTGTTTTTTGCCTGTTGATGAAAAATATTCTGTAAATGTTTTTAGTTTTTCTAAGCAAGTACACAGTCATCACAGAAAAGGCAGCAAAATAAATTTTGGATATATGACCATAGTAAATTCAAAAGTTCAGTTTATTTACAGATGGCATAACTTTCAAGTAAAATCTAGCATTATCGGATATAGGTAAATTCATATTTTTTGAAAACAAAATCACTATATCACCTTTAGTAAAACACTGTTAGATTGCCACCTGGTAACTGAAAAAAAGATTGACTATGTAAAACTGTTACATCATTTGAAGTACACAATTTTAACTCCTCTTCATCACTCAAACATCTGTCTTAGTAGATATGAAGGTAGACATGAGTAATTAATTAGATAATTTGTATGATAGTTGTACTTGACCAAAGTCTACTGGCCTTGGAAACACTTGAAATTTTTCAATGTTCTCATTTATAAATTTTAAAGTTGCCAATTATGACTTATGTTACATTTAAAATATATTATTTTTGGTTTGCATTAATTTGCAAAGATTAATATCTGAAATCTGCTATTTGCCAAAGGCAGCTAAGAAGGCAGCATAAACTGGAACTGTTTCTAGGCTGTTTAAACAAAGCCCTCTCATCTGAAGTAGTCTCATTTTCACAGTAACAGGAACCAATAGTGTTAGTCGTGTCCCATTACTACATATCAAGTTAGTCCTTTGAGGTATAATGAAACACACACACTGAAAACTAATATACTGTGAGGTGTCATTTTAATTGAATGAATAAATAAATAAATATAAAATCTTAGTAAGAAAACACCATTCCCATGATCTTGGTTCTTTTCCAAAGAATTTCTAAAAGCTTTACACGTTCAGTAATATCCTGAAAAAGAAGTAACTACAGAAAAGAACTTCAAATATCTGTGAGTATTTTGGCATACCTTATTGTATGTGTGAGGAAAAAAAAGTCAGCTGCCTTTCTGATGTAATCTATCAAAACCTTAAAATTCCATTATTTTAAACAATTTTTAAGAATATAACATTCAATAAATTAACATCACCCAGAAAAGGAATTGTATTCTTGCAGTTGGACAGTAAGACAGTGATTCAGTTCCCCTTTTTTGAAACCTAAGATAGGTCACACCAAGCAAACTATTACTGAGAAAATATTTCACTGTGACTTAACCTTTTCAAAGTATAATTTGGTGTAATTTAGTTTGTGAATTTCCACACCTTCTCTTTACTCAACATTTTGACCTTACCTACACACCTCATTCCTTTTTACTTTGGTTAAGCCTTCCTTTTTTTTTTTTTTTTTTGATTTCTCTAATTTCTTACTTCTTTTCCAACATTGCAAAGAATCACTAATACTATATTTGATTTATTATGCAAACATTACCTTTCCTATTTCCATAAGGCCTTTCATTTACTCTCTGTACTCAGCTAGTCTTAGAAATCCCCTATTTGAAGTCCTATTCATCCATCTCTATTTCACTTGCACACACTATTTTCCCCAGGCATATAAGTAGTCTCATGACGTCAGAATTTGAGGTGAATTAAAATCAGTTTACATGGGAAATACACAAATGCCAAAGAAACAGGACTTATTTACATTGTTTTATACCACAACTGTCCCTGCTGATATTAATATTGTCAGATATAGCAAGGCATACTAAAAATCCAGTGCCCAGAAACATATTTGATGTATTTGTCATATCCTATACATTTCCTTTCCGTTTATTTCAATGTGCTCAGGTCACTTTATGCTGATTTTTAACAAGTCCTATTTTTATCAAGTTTTTATTTTTCTAGATTGCTCTGTAACACAACATCTTTTAGCATTCTATTGATTTGCCTATAGAGAGTAAGGCAGATCTGTGAAGGCAAATATGTCTCTCCCACAAGACGTCTTGAGGTAGACTGCAGCAAGAGCTACCTCTCTTCTGAGCCTTATGCAAACTCTTGAAGGACCTGATACATTTAAAAAATGCAGCCTAGGAATCCTTTTGTAACACACCAAAATGGTAAGGCTGCCTAGCTACTTGATATGTTTTTATTGGAAGCTGATGCTTCCCTTTTCTGGGAAGAAACCTGGCTGCAAGACTGCAGAAAGAAGCCAGGGAGTAATAGAACATTCTCACAGTGTGGGCACCAAAGCAAAGTGATCCAAATTGGAAAGGAAAATCAAATAGTATGACAAAAGAAGGAAAGTACTTTTTAGGCCTTTGAAATGAGCTATTTTTCAGGCAGAACAGAGTACTGCTCTGTTCCTTTCAGTAAGCGTGACAACAAATATTTACTCTTGTTAAAAAAAAAAAAAAAAAATGTGCCAGTGGTATTATATATTGGCATTGATGAAGGAGAATTTCAGTGGGTATGGATTGACACGTGGGCCCATACTAAATAACGACAGATTAAACTTGTTCACATAACATACAGTTTAAGGCTTGGAAATGTAGCAACATCAGTTTTAAATAATCAGTGATTCAAGAAATGCCAAAGAGCATGTCCACATCCTACTTACACAAGATAGGCAGAGCACATCACACAGAGCACCTGCTTTGAAATTTAGACTTAGCCTTTATAAGAGAGTCCATGGAGTCATTATTTTGACAACTGCCTCATCTGACAGATATTTTCTTGTACCTTTTTTTCCCAGAAGAACTCCTTTTAACCAGTAGGTTAACATGGCAACAATGCAAAGCACTGGACAAGTTTCAAGAGTTATACCAACCTGTGTAAGGAATATACATTCTGTTCTCTGTAACCTATGTCTGTGTCTGTTTTTTGATCCATGCATTGAAGGAGTATGCTGCTCTATGTGCCCAATCAAACTAGTGTGTCCTGAATGACCAGAAGCCTTTCTTTTTCTTTGTTTTCATCACAGGCACACATAATTTATCTGTTTGTCATGGACAACTTCCTTCACATTTCATTACCTCCTGCAATCTCCAAATCACTGAAAGCCACATTTCACTGACTACTCAGAGTCTGCTAATAGGTTGTCAAAATAAGGACAGTAACAACAACAAAAAAATCACACCCTGCTCACTCCTCCACACCATCTTTTCTGAAAGAATCACACACACACAAAAAAAAACAAAACCCTCAAAGTAAAAGTCTGTAAAGTCTTAAAAATAGACCTTCTTTTAAAAGTTATGGATGCAAAGATTTTCATTCAGTACACTTGAAATACACTTCAGTGCAATGCCTGATTTTCTGCAATGGTCTGTCTATTTAATACTGTCACTTAAGTGCAATGTCTCTTCAAACCTTTCTCCTTGAAACAACCTGGTTTCTATGCCATGGCATCCTGTAAGCCTCCAACAGACTGAGAGTGTCTCACCTGAAGTGCAGTCTTCTGCCAACAAAGAACACTCCATTGTTGTTTTGTAGGCCTCAAACAAAACTTTTCTGTGTGTCCACTTTAAAAGAATGAGTGGTTTAAAGGACAAAATTTAAACTCTTGAAATCTCAAGTGCTATACATGGTGCTAGCAAACTTTGAAAAACTCTGTAGACAAGGAATTTTTGGCCTCAAAGTTCATATGCCATAGAAGAAACACTGTTTCCAGAGAAAAATAAAAAATAGAGGGATAAACCCTGTACGTACTGAGGCTCAAGACCACGGCAGAAATCCTGAGAAACTATATGTACAAAAGTCTCTAAGTAAGAGACTACCCAAAATCACAGAATCATGGAAAGGTTTTGGTTGGAAGGGACCTTAAAGATGAACAAGTTCCAAACCACATGCCATGGGCAGCTACGTCTTTCACTAGACAAGGTTGCTCAAAGATCCCCCCGAACCTGACTTTGAACATTTCCAAGAATGGGGCATCCACAGCCTCTGGGCAACATGTTCTAATGTCACCACCCTCACAGGAAAGGGTTTCTTACTGATACCAAACATAAATCCCTCTTTCAGATGAAAGCCATTCCCCACTGTCCTATCACTGCATGCGCTTGTAAAAATTCCTTCTCCACCTTTCTCGTAGGCTCCCTTTAGGTGCTGGAAAGTTCTATAAGGCCTCTGCAGAGCCTTCTCTTCTCCAGGCTGTAAACCCCAGCTCTCTTAGCTTGTGCTCACAGAAGAGGTCCTTCAGCTCTTTTATCATCTTTGTGGCCATCTTCTGGATGCACTCCAACAGGTCCATGGCCTCATATTTTGGCCTCCAGAGCTGGATGCAGCACTCCAGGTCCCATAAGAGCAGAGTACAGGGGCAGAATCACCTCCATCGACTGCTGGCCATGCTTCCTTCAGTGCAGCCTAGGATACAGTTGGTTCTCTGGGCTGCAGGAAAATATTAATACTTGCACGTATTAATGATGCACACAACAGTGTCAATTCTACTTCATTCTAGTAGACTGTTAATGGCAACTGCTACAGCTTTTCATCCATGAGATTGCCAAAGTCCTTCTGCACAGAGCTGCTGTCAATCCATTCTCTGTTCCTGTGTCAGGTACAACAGAGAATCTACCCTATGAACTCCTTTATCTCCTGTGTCAGGAAAATCCTCATAAGGCACAAACGCTTACAAACACAAGGTTACTTTCACATTTCTGAAGAAGGTCTCATACATTACTTCCTAGTCTGGTTATTTTACAGCCTTACACATTAGTCTACCCTTTAATCCTGATTTGCCAGTTCTTGTCTGGCTCATCAGCAGTTCCCAGGCACAGCCCCATGCATTCCAGCTTATCCCTCACACAACCAGCAACAAAAGTTGCTTCAGTTCAGAAAGCAGTGTACACATACATACATATATATAACACAGATACATCTGCATTGTTCTAAAAAAAAAAAAAAAAAAAAAAAAGGTGTATTTAGACTTCTATTGAAGCTTAGAGCATAACTCATTAATTGATACTTTAACATTGAATATACTTCCATAATGAATCATTCCTGAAGTGAAATGCCCAATAAAAAGTCTTTCACTAAATAAGAATGCTTATAAAAAAGAGTAAATACAAGTAAAAGTCTCATTGTTCTTGCCAACAGTGAATATAATTCTAAAAATAATTTCAATGGCTTCCAAACTACTGCACAAATGGCTCTACACTGAGAGCCTTTATAATATTTGTAGCAGGTAGAACAACTATTCTTTCTGCGCCATGAAACACTATTCAAAGCTAGTTTTCCTGCTTTGCTGGTTTGACAAGTGGGCCATGAAAGAGATTTGCAAGACAATACACAAAATCAGGGAACTGCAGAGTTATTTCAGTATCCCTAATTACAATGCAGAGTTGGAAGGGCAAGGACTGTCAGTGCTTTTCTTCACAGAACTCTACTATCTATCAGCTAAAAAAAGCCTTATTATAGCAAAAGTCAACTGGATAATTACAAGTACCTCCAACAGCTGAATAGTAAAATATCTCATGTATATTTTATATGGAAAATATACTCAGTTATACTATTATTTCTGTTAAGTCTACACAAGAAAACAAGGCTTAAATTTCAAATTAAATAACTGGTCTAAAGCATGAAAACACACTGAAACTGATATAATGTATGGGAACTTGGTGAGGTCCAATGAGAAGACCATGCATTGAAAGCAGTTTGGCACAAATTTCTTAAAGGAAAAAAATTATAAAAGTTTCTCAGTTGTACTGCCTTAACAGCCAAACATATTCCCATTGTGCTTGCTCATAACAGCATTATCACAAGCTTTTTTGTTTACCTATTTCTGTAGGTAGGCCTGTGAACATCCCAAGAGATGGTACATTCTCCATGGCTGTGGAAAATAGACAGCTGTGAACTTCTTTCTATACAGCACAAGTCATTACACAAGTCTAGACAGCTGTATTGGAGCCATGTTGCAGCAAATCTACTGACTGTCCGTGATCACTATTTTTGCTGCCTAGTCCCTTGCCATGAATTTGGGAAAGGAGGTAGGCAAAGCACAGCAAAGTAAGTTTCAAAACAAAGTGCTTGAACTAAAGTTAGAAAAATGGTAAAGTTTTAGAGAATCATATAGAGCAACAGAATTACAGTTATCTTAAAATGAGTGAGGGCCTTCAGCCAGGCCCTATAGTGAATGCACAAATACATTTTCATATTTGTGAGGAATAATAGTAGGTTCAGAGGACAACATAATCATTATGTTCCCCACTGTACTCTAAGGTTAATGTACAATTTATACGTGAACATCACTTTTCAAAGGAGATACTGCTAAGTCATTATCAATAGAATTGAATGTTATGAACAATCTTCAGAAATAAATAAATAGATCAATGAATAGTTTCTGGAAACTGTTTATGCTTATTTGAAAAGCATCTTCTGTTGCCATTAATAATGAGATTTTTCCCACTGCGTGGCTATCAATGAACAACAAATGAGACAGAGACACTGCAAACATGAGTGTGGAAAGCTGGACCTAGGTAAAGCTGAATCTCTCCCGCTAGGCTTGTCTTCTTTATGGAAGGAAAAAAAAATAAAATTTGTATAAATATAAAATAATCTTTATCTCTAAACATTGTAAATTTTTTCTTGTATTATTTCTGTTTCTTCCTTGGTGGGGCCATGCATTGCTGAAGAACAAACACAGCACTACAGGAAAGCGGAAAAATTGTAATATGTTTTTTAGAGTACTTAAAAACAGATCATACTTTTTTCTTCATCAGAGTGGAGAAAACTATAGTAAAATTATTTTGAGCAAAAAGGATCAAGGAGTTGCTAAGCTCTTGCAAATGCAATGAGCAAGTAGAAAATAGCTAAAGAAAAAAAAAAGTCCTTAGTTCCTTCAGTTTTGAACATATAGCATAGCCCAAATCACTGTGTACTGTACAGTTTGTTTAGGAAAACTCTCCTGCCACATTCTTCAGACATGTATTATCCCAGTTACTTCTTTTTGCAATAAGAAAGATGATTAAGAAAGAGAGACCTTAATGCTGTAGTACTCACAACAGTCTGGAACAATTATTGCCCCCTTTTCATTTTGAAATAGTCTTACCTTCAATCTCTATAGCACAAGCCACAGAAGTTTGCTTATACTTTATTGGACAGAGAAAACTAGTGGGGTATACTCAGACTTTCTTCAGGTCTTCTTTATCCACAGAAAATACTGAATTGAAGAAATCAGATCAGAGCAGGATAATAGAAATATAAATAGATCTTAAAACACATACCCCTTCTCCTCTTCTTCTCAGGCTCAGCCTCACTCCTGAATCTCTCTACCTCCTTTTCCCAAGTGGTGCAGGGGGGCAGGGAATGGGGGCTGCAGTCAGTTCATCACACATTGTCTTGTCCAATTCCATCCAATGGGAGACAGCCTTCCACAAACTGCTCCAGTGTGGATCCTTTCTGCAGGGTGCAGCCCTTCAGGAAAAGAATGCTCCAGTGTGGGTCCTCCACAGGGTCACAGGTCCTGCTGGAACACCTGTTACATCATGGCCTCCTCTCCACTGGGTGACAGGTTGTCTTGGGTTGTGAAACAAAAAATGTGTATTCTATTTCATTCGCTGAAAGCAGCTGGGGAGATGTTCTTTATCTCTTGTAACACTGGGAGGAGGGGGACAGGTGCCTTTTGATAATGGGCCAGCTGTTAAACCAGGTGGGGCAGTGTTTATCTCTTTTCACAATGGGCCATTAAGACTCCCCAAGCTGTTCTCCTCCCCAAGCTGTTCTCCTCCCCAAAGCAAAACATCCACAAAGCAGTACATCCACATTCCATCATCCTATTGTGAGATGCTCCACCCCGTGGGGGGAGCCAACCATTCCTATCTGGATAAAAACTGAGACGTAGAAACACAAAGCATTTAGCTTCACCTGATTTCTGGAGGAAGACTGGACCCTTCTCACCATCACTAGACCCATTTTCTACAGGATCATCTCTACTCCACCAGAACCACATCTGCCACTCCAGGAGGACTCACTTTTGGACTGCTTCCAACACCCTGACCAACAGGGTGTCAGGTTGTAGCTCTGACTCTGTCAGGGTTTTCCAGGATTGCTTGTTTGTTTGCTTGCTTGGTTGGTTGGGTGGTTTTGTTTTCTACTACATTTGTACTGTTAATATTCCTAGCAAAGAATTGTTATTCCTATTCCCAAATCTTTGCCTGAAAGCCCTTAATTGCAAAATTATAATCTAGTGAGGGTGAAAGGTTTACATTCTCCATTCTAAAAAAACCCTCCAGCTTTCCCTGTCAGACATCTGTCTTTCCAAACCAAGACACAGGTGCTGACATGAGCCTGATGAAGCCCAGGCTTTCCACAAGGTCTTCCACAATGTTCTTCAGGCACATCCACCTGCTTCTGTGTGGAGTCTTCAAGGGCTGCAGGTGGATCTCTGCTCCCTCATGGGCCTCCATGGGCTGCAGGGGTACAATTGCCTCACCAGTGTCTGTACCATGTGCTGCAGGAGAATCTCAGCTCTGGTGGCTGGAGCACCTCGTTCCTTCCTTCTCCACTGATCTGGGTGTCTGCAGAGCTATTTCTCCCACTTATTCTCACTCTTCTCTTCCAGCTGCTGTTGTGCAGAATTTTTTTTTTTTTTTTTTTTTTTTTTTTTTTTTTTTTTTTATTTATTTCTTAAATCACAGAGGGGCTACAGCATCACTGATGTCCCAGGTCTGTCTTGGAACTGGCTGGAATTGGCTTCACTGGACCTTCCACAAACGGGAAGCTTTTGGCATCTTCTCATAGAGGCCACCCCTGTAGCCATCCACTATCAAAACCTTGCCATGCAAGCCCAATAAAGTACAAATCATTATCGTGCAAAAGCTTTGATCCCTAATGTCTTGTCTTACATCCAAAATATGCAGTCACCATGGATGAGTTAGTACTTTGCCATTCTACAAGCTCTGGTAACTTAGCATGTACCTGAACCCCCTAAGACTGAAGAGATTAATTCGTGTCCATGTGTATCTCCTTGCTTTATGAACAAGCACACATGTAAATGCAGAGAAAACATCTCAATTCTTCCTTCAAACTTTCAAAGAAAAGTGTGCCAAGCTATGCTGAGAAAGAACTGATTGTCCAATATTCATTGCTGCTAGCTTATGCACACTACAGCATCAATTCTGCTTCATTCTAGTAGACTCTTAATGGCAACTGCTACAGCTGCAGAGATGTTGGGGTTGAATGGCCTGTAGCAGGATCCTCTACAGCAGTCAGCTGTACTGAAAGAACTATTCCTTGCTTTAGAAAACTGATGTGCTATAGAAGTCTGGCTTTTTTTTTTTTTTTTTATTGATCTATATGTTAAAAATATACTCCTTTTCTTGAGTTTTACCAGCTGTACTGAAGAAAGGAAGAAAGGTTTAAACTTCCTCTAATTTATTAAGGTACCATCCCTTGTACAAGCATTTTATTGTTATTTCCTATAATGGTCTAAAGGATTGTGAAGTAAGATATTTTTTGGGGTTTTGAGCTACACTGAAAATCTGCTTGAAATCCATTTAGTTAAATGATCCCACATCATTCCCACAGCATTGTTCTGGTGAAATTGCCTGCACATATATTAGAGGTGCATGTTCTTCTAGGGGTAAAAAAAAATGGCTGGATGGTCAGACCCAGTGAAATGCTGGTGTATTGAGTTAAACCCATTGGTGGCCAGTCACAGGAGGTGTTACCTAGGGCTCAGTATTGGGGCCAATCCTTTTTGATATCTTTATCAATTACATTGATATGAGAGCATCAAGTGCACCTCTAAGACAAATATGAACAGCTAAAAAACTACAAATGTTTACAGCTTTCCTATTTCAAAATTATCATTTTAATATTTACTTCCTGAAATAGCTGAAAATAACCCTTTGGACACAACTGAAAGTGTTAGACTCTTTCATTTTTTATATGTATAATTTTCATCATAATAATCTTAAGTTGAATGAAAATATAATTTAAATATGCACAGAAGGACATACAAGCTGAATTAAAGAAAAACAGAACATATATCAGTTAAGAATACTACTCAAAATTGTTCCCCTAAAATAATATGCACCATGAACTGTTAACACTTGAGACTTTAGATTAGTTTGCCTTTTTACTAAAAAAAATAAAATTAGGTATATTCACAAGTCTGGTAACAGCCTAAGGAAAGAAATATTTTCTTTTTCTCTGCTTCTTGAGTCTAACAGATGAACAAGATACGACAGAAAAGACTGAAATCTGTGCGAAAATAGACTACATAAAATAGCACAGAATAAAATGTACAATTGCATAACATGAAGCCTTCTTTCAGAAAATTTATTAAGAAAACCACCAGAACTTTTTGTTAGTCTCAATAAATGTAATTTATGACTGAAAAGCAAAGATACAGATGGAACCCCATTTTACTGGAACAAGACAATGTCATCTATAGACTTTTCATGGCTTAAACCCAATGAGAAAACAAACTCCATGGAGCTGTTTGCTCACACCCCACCATCTGTGTGGGGAAAGAATCAGAAGGATAAAAATGAGAAAACCCATAGGTTGAGATAAAGACTGTTTAAAAAGCAAAGCAAAAGCTACACACACAAGTATAGCAAAGCAATTAATTTATTCACCTTTCCCATGGACAGCTGTCTCCGGGAGAGCAGGGCCCCTTCACACACAGCTGTGACTCAGGAAGGCAAACATCATCACTCCATACATCCCCCACTTCCTTCCTCTCCCCCAGCTTTATGTACTGAACATGAGAGGTCTACAATAACCCTTGGGTTGTTGGGGTCAGCTGTCCTGTTCATGTTCCCTCCCAGATTCTTACTCACACCAAACTTCCTCACTTGCAGGGTAGTACAAGAAACAGAAAAGACCTTGATTCTGTGTAAGCCCTACTCAGCAAGAACAAATATATATTTTTATTATCAACCCGTTTCCAGCAAAAATTCAAAATGTGTCCCCCTACTAGCTATGATGAAGACAACTAACTCCATCCCAGCCAAAACCAGCACAACAATATAATGTGTTATGCTGACATTGACAGCTTATGTTTTGAAGTCATAAAATCACAGACTGGTTTGGTTTGGAAAGAACCTTAAAGATCACTTAATTCCAAATCCCCTGCCATGGGCAGGAATACCTTTCACTAGACCAGGTTGCTCTGAGCCCTATCTGACCCAGTCTTGAAATTTCAGGGATGGGTCATCTACCACTCCTCTGGGCAGCATGCCAACTTCTACTGCTTTTGGTAGACTGGATTATTTTAGAATACTTGGGTACAAGTGATTCATATGTAGTGGTCAGATCATAGAAATGCATTTTTTCCACTCAAGCCATTTCTCAAGGGACAGATTGCAAAAATTTAAAAAAATTTCAAATCCAATAAGCTTTACTACCTTTAAACATATTAACAGATGTAATTTCAGAGACTCCTGCAGAAATTAAAGCACACAGTACTTTTAGAATGTGAAGTTTAAACTTCCAACCATTATAAGGACCACAATCCTTCATCAAAGTAAATATTTGTTCTTTGCAACCCTCTACATAAAAAGGAGTAAGGAAACATAAAGACTCACTCTTTCAAAACACGAAGAGTTGTGAACAATGTTGAGCTTTCTCCAAACTCTCCTGTTGTCCAGCTGCTTATTTACATGGCATGTTTTTTAGGGGCTTAATAAATACATGTTACTGTTAGAGATAAAGAGAGTACTTGTCTTACTGTAAAGACATAGTAAAATATATTAACATTGTTTTCATCTCTATTCAGATCTTTTAGGAAAAAAAATTGCAACTTGTTCATCTGAAATTCTGCAATTGCATCTCAAGAATTTCAACCACAATTATATAGGCTTTGTTTACATTTTCACAATACAGCATCCATTATTTTGAGACCTTATTTCAAGTTAAATATATACAATGAAAATGCTGCAGTAAGGGAACTAAAAATAATTTGGTTAACTCATCATTGTTCCTGGAAAGTATAAGCAGCTTCCTTAATCTGCAACACTTAAGACAAAATATATTGTTTTCTCAGGGAGATTCTTAGTTATACAGTTCTCAAATTTTAAATGACAAAAGAAACTTGACTGAAGTCTTTTGTGTGGCTTCCATTTTTGATCCATCTCAGAAGGAGCAAACCCTCATGAACATTCTTAAGGAATCATTCTCTCAAGTTGCAAAATATTTGAACATCAATAATAAAGCCAAGTGTGTCACTCCAGCTGAGAACAAAGCTTTTCAAGCTTCAGAACTGCCACAGGGACACACTTCTTTTGAGGAACAAATCCAAAGTGGCACTCAAGATTATATGTCTCCTGTGGGACAGTGGTGATTGCTTTGTGCTTTTTTGTCTTTTCTTTGCCTTTATTTTTCTCTGCTTCATCTTGCAGGGATGATGCACTTAATTTTTTTTCTGTTGTTTATTTGCATGTCTCATTGGGAATAGGAAATCATGGGCATTCTTTTTCCTCTTCCCTTTCCCTCTCCACAAATTCAAGTTAACTCTCATAGGGGTTTTTTTTTGTGTTTCAAGATATTTTTATTTTGACTCAAAAAACCCTAAACAAGTAGAACTGATACCCTCGGGTGGAAAGAAAGTTTTTCCATAAGTAAAGGCAACAAATTATTTTATCTGTTTAAAGAACAAGGTTGTGTATAGGTTAAGAGTAACAATGCCCACAAGAATAAACATGAAGGGTGCACTTCCACTCAGAAAAAAAACGCATAAGAATATCCAAAGACTGTGATTAAAAGATGTTATTTAGCTGCATGGCAAGTCACAGCATGAAAGAGGGAAAAATAGCAACATTGTGGGTGAATTTAATCTCTTACATGACTCTTTTGGCTTTAGTCATGTTACAGCAGAATAAATTCATCTCTCTCCTTGGTAATTAATCTAATGTAAATGTAATTTCATTTTCAATTCTTCTTTTTTTTTTTTTTAAGATTTACCTAGGAAATAAAGTCAGACAGGATTTTTTCATATAAGATGTACAATAATTTCACATTTAACCTGGATGGCTAGAATTACTGTAAATTGGACCTTTTTGTTTTTAATGAAAAATTATTGAGAGGGAAACACAGTGTGGTAAAGCTACTTTACAGGCTGCTTCCTCAGACATAACAGAAGTCTGACTGCATCTCACAGGTCCCAAATCCCACCCTTGGCCACTATTCCCCCAGATTCAGCAGAACTT
Source organism: Phylloscopus collybita (assembly GCA_027886175.1). Lineage (NCBI taxonomy): Eukaryota > Metazoa > Chordata > Aves > Passeriformes > Phylloscopidae > Phylloscopus > Phylloscopus collybita. Next base: position 76,932,593 of record JAJNNQ010000075.1, on the reverse strand, counting down.
TTCTGGTTCACATTATCAGAGACTTAATCTCTCTCTTCACTTGTTTCTCTACATTTTCTGCTACTTTCAGTTTAAAGTAAGTGGAAAAGGACTATTTTGCCAGTCATTAGTTTTACAGTAAGAAGAAATTTCAGCTGCAAGTGATTAACAGAAGGAATGAGTCAGAGTTGACATGCAACACTTTTAAATGTAAAAGTAGTTGTGAACACACATAATCACAAAAATGAAACCAGACCCAATGTTTTCTACTGAGGCTTGAAAGTTACTAAAAAATATGAAAGAAAACTTTTACATAATTTCCCCATTCATATTGTCCTAACCATGTAACTGGGACATATAAGTTCTCCATATTTATGCAAGATAAATGCAGATATATTCTTCACTGCTCACGCTCTCAACAGCAAAAAACCACACCACACCACACTGAAGAAAGAAAGAAAGAAAGAAAGAAAGAAAGAAAGAAAGAAAGAAAGAAAGAAAGAAAGAAAGAAAGAAAGAAAGAAATCACATGTGGTTTCTTAAAATTTAAGCCTACCAATACTTTTGAAACTGAAGCTAAAATATTTTTGAAGACCTTCCATCCTTAGTCTTTTAATAATCTCATCTTTTACTGTATATTCTCCAACCCCACAGTAGTCCTCATTTGCTTAACTTCTTATTTCTGACACATAAGAACAATGCAGAATAACTCAATAAAAGTGACAGAGGTACCCTAAATGTACACCAAGTGTCACACTTCTCAGGTATTTTGGAGTATTTGGGCCCTGGGAATGGATCAATTACATTTTCAGCACATTGCAATTGATTTTCTTTCAACATCTTTCTTTCAAGTTTTATCTGTTTTTTGTTGCTGGACATTCTGTCTCTGTGTGAGCTTGTGTTAGCCTGCAGGCTTCTATTCAGGCTGTTGAGCACTTGCAGTTTCTTCCCCCTTTTCTTGCCCACAGTTGTAGCTCCTACAAGAGGATAAACTTCACCCAGGCCCTCATCTGAGTGCATCTAAGAGCACATGACACCCTTTTCCTTCAATAGGTCTGTTGCCAGATTTGCAGCTTTTCTACTTTGGGGCCTGGGAGATGACTGCCCAAAAAAGAAGCTTCTCATGGATAGACTCTACTCATAAGTGAGTGACAAGAAAAACAAGGAGACATCTAGGGTTTTCATCCTGCAATGGCATAACTGGAATATTCATGCATTGCCACTGTGTAACCAGTGATAAGACAGGCCACACTTTAAAGTATTCAAGCCTTAGTAGGCTTAAATGATCCTCTACCTTGAGTTTGCATGACAGGGTGTCTGCAAAAGCCAGGATTGTGGAGGCACTCTTCCTGATACATTTTATGTTTCTGGATCCTTGGAGCTGCAAAGTCAGTCTGGGGCTCTCTTATTTCGCAAAATACATGGCAACACTTTCCAGGACTTCATTCTGCATTATTGCTGACTTTGTGGCTATAACAGCTTTATAGTTTAAATTCATTTGGCAAGCTGGAATACTGCTGCTTCTCAATTAATTTATTCAGGGAAGCAAGGGTCCCTAAACAATCTGTCCTTACACTGTACAGTCATCGATCCCACTTGTAATCTCCTTAAGATGTCTCTCTATTCAGCTATTCATACTTAATTCTCAGCAGATTCTGTTGACAGACACTCATCCTTGCTCATCAAGTTCACAAGCCCTCTTAATCTGCTCACATGTTTAATATGAACTTTTGAGACGTTTCATAGGCTTGGGGTTATTCGTTATTGAGACATGGAGTTAATTGGGCAGATCTTCTCAAATGCACAGGAGACAGGAGGGATTAAATTGCAAAACTGAGTATTATACTTCTTGGTGATACTTTTGTTCTCTACTCTTCAACAGATAAGAAAGAATCCCATTATGTGTGTTTTCTAAGATATCTACAGTTTCTACAGTTGTAACTTAACAGTGTAATTCACTGCATTTTACAAAAATTCTCACCTTCTATACAGTGACATTTCCCCCTGTTGTTAACATACTCAAAAAGTGCTCTTCTTAAGCCAGTTTGCAAAACAATGACATCTTAAGATGGTATACCATGATGTTGCAAATGTGGGGATTTTTAATAATCCTCCTTCTTTACTTGAACCCATCCAAAATAGAAGAAATACACATTCTGTGAAAGATGTTACTCAGAAACACCTCTCTTTTAGAATCCATTCTTGAACACATTACTTTTCTTTGTTTTGTACTTCCTCATGAGGTAGTTATCTCATGATAGATCTTGCAGCCAGAAGCTGAAAGCAATTAAAGGCAGTAGATCTATTCCGCATTGTAAACTGTGAATTTTAACGTGCCATAAATAAAAACAGGTGTATTATTGATGCCATTTGAGTTTTGCCTTTTTTTCTATGTTCTCTGTACTCTTCACGTATATATTTGTAACTGTGTCACCTATTGTATTGATAGATAGTTTTCCGAGTACTTTTCCATGGCCTTTCCCTAGCCAGAAATTCCAGAGTTTCAAGCCCCGGGGGTACAAGGCCCCTGTGTTATCTTGGTTCTTCCAGGGAACCAAGGCCAAGAACAAATCTTTGAGATACATTCTCATGGACTAAGTACAGCTGGTGCTGAGGGGGGGTTCCAGAGAAGGGGCTTGACCTGGGGGGGAAATGCATCACCACTTGTGCTCCTGATTGGTGTTTTTTATCAATTATGCCAACATCCTAAAAACCTATAAAAATGTACTAACCTGGAGAGGATGGGCTTTTGTGGACACTGCTCCTAATGGCCTTCAAATCATTAAAGATCCCCTTTTATATTACCTCTTTACTAAAATTATGTCAAGTTTCATTTTCAGGTTGGAGAAAGGCAACAGCATGAAAACAAAAATATCAATACTAAGTTACCAGTCTTTTTAATTAACTGTCTCTTCTAATTCAGGATATGAGTATTAAATGTATTATGCCCTCAACCAAAAGAGACCATGATTAAATTTAGATTGTTAAAAAAAATCTTTGCATATTATCTGCAAAGTAAGTTTTACCAAACAGTAAAAATTCATTGCTCAAAATAAAAATATCAAAGACAAATGCTTGATGAGGCTGTTTGAAATCCAACTAGGAGTCAGGGATGAAAAGGTCAGCTGCCTTGTCTGTTTTTAAATGTCTCAAGCAAGAAGGATTCTGTATTATTCCTTAGGAGATAAGTACATTGTCATTCAAACCTTTTCTTATTAACTCCAACTGTAATCTTATTTTATAATCCTTTAATTATAAAACTTACAGTCAACAAGGCAATGCCATGCATGTATAACATCCTTCTAAAGACATTAGGGATCAATACTGCTTAATCCAGTTCCACAACAGAGTGATTAATTATAACCATGTCTGTGTTCTGTCAAGAGCCAGTGGTAGGTACACATATTTATCCCATTTATAAACTAAGTAAACTTACCAGACTGATACAGAATGAAAAGCTTCATGCAAGTTTAAGACACATTTCCCACTGTGAGATAATATCCCAGCGGGAAAGAAGAAAGGCTTTTCAGGATGGAAGCTCAGTGTTAGCCAAGTAAATTGAGCAACTGTCTCCTTCTGTAACAAAGATGAATCTGCATACTTAAGACAAACAGTTTAAAATAACCAGGCTCTCTTACGTTAGGACAGAAAAGATTAAACTTCAGAAGGAAATATTCTCTTGAAGTTCTGAAAGAATTCACAGGGGGACTGGTAGCATGAACTAACATCTTCCATTAAACAAGAGTAAGCTGAGCCAATTCTAGAAATCAGAAAAGTTAACTGAGGGCAAATTGCAGGCATTATTACTCAGGATATCTGGTAGAAATGGTCTGCTGGAAAATGACTGAGGCTTCCAAGTACGCTATCTGCAACAAATGGGAACTAAGGTTTGAGGTTTGCACACAGACTAGGCTATGGTTCTAAGAACCTTATCATCTGCACCAACATGGAAATGTGTTCCAAAAACAAGCTAATATCAGGAAACAACTACAGTTAAGTGGAGATCATTGTAAAAATGCAACTGATCAGTAAAAAATGATGTGAAAACAGATGTGAAGTGTAAGTGTAGCATTAATCCCAGCAGGATATCTCAGTTTATATGAGTCACAGTAACAGTGGAGTGTGACTATGAGAAGATTCCACATTAAAATTCTGTCATACTCTGGCTTTCCATGAGTCTGAAGAGTGCAAATGGAAGGATGGAGGGGCAGTGAAATGAGATGGTCTAATACAGTCAATTCCACAGTTTTATGAAACTTTCTAAGAACAGAGGTCACAACTAATTTTGAAAAAGTCGAAATCTATTGACTTGTTCACTAAAATAGTGGTCAGAGTATTACTTATAAAAATATCTTTCTTCAAACACAAACTAGTCAATCAATTTGACAAAGGCTGTAAAACTCACCTGGGGACTAATGCTCACACGCTTTATGTCATACTATTTCTAGTACTTCAAGTATCACAGTACACATACTAAATATAACGTAAGACAAAGATATACTACACAGGACCACTGGTACTAGATTAATTTCCTAGTTCCAAGTGCTCATGGATTTAAATAAGTCACCTCATTTCTTTGTGGTTTGGCTGTCCTGGATAAAAGGGTTTATAATTCTGTCTCTTTTCATGAAGAACTTTAAAATAAGTCAGATGTAGAAAACCTCTACATTCTTAAATAACTTAATATAACTTCATAACCTATTTTTTTTTTGTTGTTGTTTCTATGAATTTTGCCATTTCCCTGACCTCAGTTTTAGCAAACCAGAATAGTCTCCACCAAGAGCTGAACAGTTTCATTAAATATACTGTAAAGAAACACTTATTTTGTTTGTTATGTATGTTTCTCCTTACAAATGTGGAACAGATGGTCAGTAGGAAAATCTCTTTTGCATCAGAATGGAAGCAGATTATTTCAGAAAATGCATGAGAAATTTGCTGCCACTGAAGTCTGTCTCATGGATCTCAGCTGGCTCTGCTGCATGATAACAGAACTCCAAGTCATCTGAGACCTACTGAAACTTCATAGTAAGAAATAACACTTCTCACATATTTTTAACATCAAACTACTTACTGTGAGTTGCTAATTCATGAGATTAGTTAGGCTCTAAGTATGATCTTGCTTGCTTTGGTGAAACCATAGGTACAAATTATCCAACATCCAGCTTTTTTTTTTCTCCTGCCTCATTGCACCTGATATACCCAGCATCTGACAGCTTATCCCTGTATCACACAACCCTCCACCCACAAGATGCTTCAGTCTTCTCTCTCATACACACTCAAATTTGTATACTTAATGGCCTCCAAAGCTAAAGATCTTCAAACTCCACCAAGAAGATGAGTTTTCTTCTGGCTCAGAGAAAATTTGTACTGAAGCAAATCTAGAAATTCATATAACATTGCAATTACTGTAATTTCAGGAATGTGCACATTATAGAATAAGGCTATAGTTCTGGTCTTAGATTGGGACTTCTGTGCAAGCTGATCTTTACTAATATATTATGCATAAAATAAACCTTAAGTCATAATTTTGAAGACAGATCATGTATGCAGAATTTTTTACTACACCCACTTCTAGAGGCGTCTTTTTAAAATAAGCAAACAACCAATTTTATCCTGATTTTTTTTAATTAAATGAATGATGAGATGTCAGTAAGAAAAGGGATGGATACCTGATTTAAACTGACTTACTGCAATTTACACAGGACGTAAAAAGCAAAATACAAGAGAATTTTTGACCTAGCAATATCAGATAAAAATCCATAAACATCAGTACAGCTGATATTCCAGTTTCAGTGTCTATACTGCAGACAGCTGCCCAAACTACTTTTTGAGAAAAATGGATATGTTCAGTCATATATCCCAACCACATCCCTAACCCACACACCGACCCAACAGATTAATTATTCTAAAATTATTTGTATATTCAGATCTTATAAACAGAATCCAGACATATCAGATGTGAAAATCTATGCTACACCTCACTAAAGTTTCTGCATCCTACTTGGAAGGGAAACCAACCCTCTAAAAACCCTCATATCCACAAGAACAATTAGAGTTTGAATAAGGTCCATTGGGAAGAACGGGATACCAACAGCACAATTTATTTGTGTTGCTGGTAGAGAACTACAGAGTGAAATTATTATTTCCTGTGCTGAATACACTGGTAATATTATTATTCCTTCTTCCCTAACTTCCAAAAGTAGAGTCCTTGTATAGTGTACCTTTGGCAAAGTGTACTTTTGATGCCTCTGACTCCAAAACCCAACTACTATGGTTGATTCACTCACAGCCTAAGAGTTCACAGTCCTTAATAAAGGTTGATGTCAATAATCAATGACAATAATATTTGCCATGTCTCTTGCAAAGTTAGCTCTGTTCCATTGTAGTCAGCAGCATTTAATGTATCAAGGGCTCTTAGTGATCCTGTGTTTCAACTCTCTGTTAACCCTTGCTGTTAACAATGAAGTCTTTCTACCATGTCACACTTCTCTCTCCCTTGCTTTATATAACCTGGAGTGGAAGCTCTGGACAGTCACACTGCAGGATCCTCTGTGCCAAAAGCCTGGCCTCAGAGTTTTGGTTTTCAGTGTATAATCCCTTTACTCAGCTCAGCCCTGAGAGCCCCTTTAGCAGCAAGACAGACATCCTCCCTTGCTTTTTTTTTTTTTTTTTTTTTTTTTTTTTTTTTTTTTTTTTTTTTTTTCATTCCTTGTCTCCTGTCTGTATCTTGGCTTTCTGCCCCTTCACAGAAAAACCTGCCAAAGAGACCAAACACCTGGACTCAGAAAGGTCACAAAAGAGAACTGGAAGCAGAGATCTCTGATCTCTTCAGACTATGACCAGAGACTGAAAATTTATAGCAGCAAGCCTGAATCTTTTACATGGTTCCCACTTCTTCTCAGTTGACTCCAGGGCCACTTCTCTCTTTTGCTCCTATTTGTTTTAACACTGTCAGCATCTTTACTGACTTCTCTCCATACTTATGTTTGCCCAGTTGGACTTGCATTCTGACAGCAAGACCAAAGCAGAAGCTGTTTCTACATTTTCCTCAGGTTTTCAACAAACTACACACACAAACAAATGTTAAAGCATATTGATGTTTTTAACACTCCTGTTTCTACATACAATGACATTCATTGCATTGTCATACATCTAAGTGATCCTCATAATTCTCAATTGAACTGGAACCCAACAAAAATATGGTAGAATGAATCAAATAAATCCTAGTAAAGTGATATAAATTACTACTTATAATTTACAATTTGTATGCAGTCAACAAGGAAAATTAATACTTATTTATCAAATATGATTAGATGCCTCATAGCTGTAATTAAAGGTAAGTGTTTTGGATTTTAAATTTGTACTCCTATTAATTTTAAGAATCATCTGTCAAGGAGGATATAAGTTGGCCTGTGAACTTTGAATATTCTCCAGGGTTTTCATAAAGATAGCAAATTTTGCATGAGATTGTGGATCAGATCACCTCCCCCATCTATCTTTTTCATAATAAATAGACAGGCATACTTATTTTGGGTGTTAAACCATAATCATTCTTTGTGAATTAAGCTCAGCATGCAGCTCAGCCCCACACAGCCACTCACTCATTTTCCCACAGTGGGATTGGAGAGAAGGGGAAAGATAGCAATGAGAAAATTTCTGGACTGAGACAAAGACCCTTTAGTAGGGAAAGCAAATGCCATGCACAAACAAAGCAAAATGGGGTATTCATTCACTACTTCCCTTTGGCAGTTAGGTGTTCAGTTATCCTGAGGAACATCAGGCTTCATCAAGCATAGCAGTTACTTGAGAAGTCTAACACCATCACTCAGAATGTGCCCCCAGCTGCATGTGCTGACCATGATGTCATATAGCATGGAATATCCTTTGGGTCAGTTGGGGTCAGCTGTCCCAGCTGTGTTCCCTTCTAAGTCTTTGTGCACCCACAGCCTACTTGTTGGTGGGCTGGGGGGAGAAGTAGGAAAGCACTTCAGCAATGCCTATAACTTCTCTGTATGATCAAAACTGCTTTGCTCACAAATCCAAAACACAGCACCATATCAGCTGCTATGAAAAACATTTACTCTTATCACAGCCATAAACCAGCAGAGCATTTAACCAAGTTATTTTACCTGGTATTTTTCAGGACTTGCAGCAGACCTAGGTTATTTTTGAACAGTCTCCAGAAACCTGTCTGGATACCTTCGGCATCTCATATGATGCCAGGTATCTGTAACCAGGCAAAAAATAAGTTACAGGTGTCTAATCATCACAGTTTACAGCACAGCACTCTATCCAGCTCACGTGTTTAATTCTTATGAACCACTGAATACATGCCTAGCATAAGTGCTTAGGAAAATCAGCATGAGTTCTATCCTACAAATGCAAGAGCCTTTTCCAGACTGGAAGTGTAGCTTCAACAGTTTATTAGAAAAATTGCATGCACTTTACTCCTTGGTTCAGGGTATTAACATTTTTACAAGTGCTTTTAATTATGAGATTTTTGTAAACAGTGACTTTAAAAACATAATGTGAAATTTGCCCAGCTTGATGAAAGCAATTTAAAAAAAATCCCTTATAGCCATCATCAACCTAGGTTTTTAATTGTGTAGAAAGCTTCTTTTCTACAGAGATAATTATACAGAGCTATTTTGAAAAATACTAATAAGATTGAAAACCAACTTCAAATCTCCAACCAGATTTTGCAGTGTTGTGATGTAAGTCACACACTGTTAAGCTCTGAACAGAATTAGCAGCCTTACTCTTTCATGCTTAGCTCATCACATCTATATAATGGGAAATTGATAATGTCAACACAATGGCAATTAATGCCTATATTCACGTTTGAACAGAAAGCAATGGAATTACTTCAGGACAGCACTGAAAGTCCAGACTAGCAAGCAGGAATCCTTAGTCATGCCAACATATTTGCACTGTTTCTGGAATTGAATGCTACATCCACACTGTTGTACTGAATTATATGGATGAAGCAACACACTGAACACTAGTTCAGACAGCTTATGCCATACTCAGTTCTTCACATAACAAGCCCAGGTTAGCAAAACAGTGTTGATCAGCACAGCTTGGTTAACTGTAAATACTGTCTGATATGGTGAAATACTAGAGCAGATATCACTAAATTGTTATTATTTAGAGTGACACACCATTTTAGGACTGTGTATCTGTAGAAGTGTACATACAGCTAAACTACAGATCAAAGTACAAATGTTCCATGAACAGCACTCGCGGCCATGATCATAACAGCTTGTCATCAGAAATTATCTTAAACTTAGTCCTAAATTTCCTTGAACTAACTGCCAGAGAAACAAGAAGTTTCAGAGTGTAACAGAGAACAGCATTGGTCCCCATGCCAACTCAATCTGCTTACGCCTTAGCTATTAACACCATTCAACCATACAGAGATGTCATTCAGAGCCCAGCCCTGGGCACGCCAGCTGTGAACCAGTTTGATGTCATGCACAAACTTGATAAAGGTGCATTTTCTCACCTTGTCCAGACTATTGATGAAAACGTGAAGCAGCATAGCCCTCACCTAAAAACTCAGAGGAATTCCACTTGTAACTGGCCTCCAGGCTGAGTACACACTGTTAACCCCTTTCCTTCAGATTCAACCAGACAGCCAGCACTCTACCAAGCTACTAATCCACCCGTCTACACTGTAACATGCCTCTCTGAATACAGAGAAGTTCTGATAAGCAGGTTAAAAGCCTTTGCAGACCTAAAAAAAAAAAAAAAAAAAAAAAAAAAAAAAAAAAAAAGAAAAAAACCCCACACACACAAAAACAAACACTCTCCTACATCCATAAACCCATTTGCAAATGCTAAACTTGTAATAAAGGGTAGTCAGGTCAGTCAAGATTTATTTAGCCGTGGTGACTAATAATGGTGACTATTACCCACCACCTTCACACGGCCAGCATGTGTTTTATTCACATAATAGTTTTACAAGGGGTGAAGTGTGGTGAACTCCCTACCTGGAGTTCCACTGACATTCCCACTCACCCTTTAAAATGAGCACAACATCTGTCTGTCTGTTTCCAGTCATCAAGGGCCTCTCCTGGCCTCCATGACCAGCTGTAGATGTCAGTAAACAGCCTCACAATGGCACGAGTTGTCTCTGTGACTTCCTCATTAATGACAGTCCCAGGCCCTCTGCAGTGTGTCTGTCACACCAAAAATATGGGCTTTAAATGTATGGCTAGCAGTAAACTTTCTGTGACGCTGTGTCTGCTCAGCAGCTAGATGCTTCTGTTCCCATCAAAAGAGGATCTCCATCTTGGTGCCGATAGTCTATTAAGGTCTGAATGTCTCATAGATCCTCCTTAGGAGAGCTTGTTCCTCTGTATGGCTATTATGGCACAGTACCCATGTCTATAAGATCAGATCTGACATCCGAGAATGTTGGGGGTTGTTTTTTGTTCTTCCCTTTCCTTTTCTTTCCTTGTTACTCGTGGAATTTTTTCCCATTGAGTTACTATGGAGCGCTGATGTCTGAGTACTTGAGATGACGGGGAGGGGAAACATGCACTCACTCACTCTGGGCCTTTGAACAGGAACAGTGGAGCTTCTGCTTGGGGAAGGGGACTCACAGCTGCTTTGGGCTCAGTCTGATTTCTTTCTGGTGTGGGGCAAGCCTCTGCTCCTGGGGGCAGCCACTGAACTGCGACCTGCCTCGTTGGAAGAGAGGGCTGTTGTCACGCTGGGAGCAGGGTCGCTGTTGTCCCACCCCACTGCTGCCTGCTGAGACCTCCCGCATCTTCAGCCACAGCTCTGGAGCTTCTGAGCCATCCCTCCCTGCCTTGGCTGAGCTGCCATTGCCGCATGCTCCCTGAGCCTGCGCCACAGAGCCCCCTGCAGCCATGGAGGAATCATCACACCTGCCCTGCCCGCCAGGAGCCACCAGCGCCCGTGCCGGCTGTGACCAGAACAGCATGGAAGGGGAAAGTGCCACAGTCAGGGAAGCTGTTACTGGGGTCCTGGTTCTGTTTTGTTGTTAATGCTCTAGTTGGTGTTGTTTGTTTGCCTGGTTATACATACTAGTAAAGAACTGTTATTCCTATCCTCATATCTTTGCCTGAGTGGTCCTTAATTTCAAAATTATAATATTTCGGAGGGAGAGGGTTTACATTCTCCATGTAAACCCTCCAAGAGAGGATCCTGCCTTCCTAGCAGACACCTGTCTTTCAAACTAGGGCAGAGAAGCCTTTCTCTTAGTCCAGAAAATCAAAAGCTTCAAGCCTGTCTCATCTTGCAGGTCTCTATCTATGAGTCACTCAAACATAACCTCTCTATATATGTCTTTCCTTCTCTATGAAAAAGAGATCTTTCCAATGAGGGAAGAACTTAGTCTCTTCTCTCTGTAAAACTTCTATAAAGCCCCAGGCAACCCTGATTTTTTCCTTTCTGATAGCACACTGCCTGCTCCTCTGCCTCCTGTAATATTCACAGAATCATAGAATCATTTGGGTTAGAAAAGACTCCTAAGGTCATCCCACCCTCACTTTTTCAGGTAGTAGTAGAGAGCGATAAGGTCTCCCCTGAAACTCCTTTCCTCCTGGGCAAACAACCCCAGCTCTGTCTGCTGTTCCTGAAGAGACTTACCCCCTAGACCCTTCACCAGTTCTATTGCCCTTCTCTGGACATGCTCCAGCACCTCACAGTATTTCTTGCTGGGTGGGGCCAAGAACTGAACACAGGATTTGAAGTGTGGTCTCACCAGTACCAAGTACAGGGGGAAAATCACAGCCCTGGTCCTGCTGGCCACACTACTGCTGATAAAGGACAGGATTTCATTGGCCTTCTTGGCCACCAGGGCAGGCTGGCTCATGTTCAGCTGGCTGTTGACCAGCACCTTCAGGTCCTTTTAGTGTTAGGCACCTTTCCAGCCACTCTTTCCCAAGCCCGTAGCACAGTTTGGGGTTGTTATCCACCCAACTGGAGGACTTATTATGACCCAACTTTAACCCAGCAGTACAAGACTTTTACCACCACTCATTTCCCACAAGTGAGACCACTGTGCTCCACAGGCAGTCCCAGCTATTCCAGATCCAGAGCCATTTTCTCATGATTCTCATCTGGGTCAGAGGTTCTGATATGGCCAGGTATCATCCACAGACAGGATACCGTGCCCTCTAGAGCATCACTGCCCAAAATCCCACACAGCCTAGAGCAGCCTCCAGATGCTGCTGCTTGTTCTCTCTGGGTGTTCATACCAGCCAGGTGGAGACCCTCTATCTGCTGTGCACCTCTAGGCCCTTTCTACACAGCAAACCAGCAATCAGCAAACAGACAAAATATCAAGGACTCACCAATTTTGAAGGAGATAACATCAATAAGTGATAAAAGTCTGGCAAGCCCAAGTGCTGGATTTGCACCTAGGATGGAGCAACACTACACAATTACAGACTGGGAGAGGAGTGTAGCCCTGCAGAAGGAGATGCTGGTCAGCAGCAGCTCTGTGAGTCAGCAATGTGCTCTGTCAGTCCAGAAGGAAATTGCCATAAGGTAAACCACCACAGAGAGAACTTAAGATAAGCACATCTCTCCCCCACCTCACATTTGCTGTTCAATAAAATCCGTCTTATTGACTTAGGCTTATGGTCTAATTTTCACCTTAATTCAGGCAAAGGCATCTCTCACTCATCTGGTTACAACACACAGGAAGCACTCTACCTTTTCTAAAGCAATTGTCAGCCTTTTTTTCAGTCAGCACTTGGAGTGAGTTAGAATTCAATCAAATTTTCTGAATTCAAGTGTCTTTAGGTAACAGTTTACTGTTTGACCTACTTTCTTCAGAGTAGCTCAGATACACATTCTGCATTCACAGGAACATTTTCAGTCACTACTGCTAAGATATTGAACATTGCCTAAGGTCTCAGTTGAGCTCTGACCTTTCTAATTATTCATTCAAAAATGATGCATCAAAATATATAGCAAAGGTCTACAAGGCAGACCCACAGGAAATCTAATCCATTTCTCTCTGGAAGGACTTGATGAGAACTGTCAGATGGAGCTGTAGATGCCACTGGAATATATGAAGCTTATGCCCCATTCAAAACTGAAATATAAATCCAGTTGTGCTGGTTTTCAAAGAAGTAGAGTTAATTTTCTTCACAGTAGCTAGTATGGGTCTGCTTTGGATTTGTGCTGGGAACAATATTGATAATGTGCATACTGTCAATATTGTTGAGCATTGCTTGCACAGAATCTTCTTCTGCTTCTTGCACTGACCTGACAGTGAGTAGGCCAGGGGTGCACAGGAAGTTGGAAGGGTAAAAATCTTGGCCACCTGAGCCCAACTGACCCAAGAGATATTCCACACTATATGGCATCATGCTCAGCATATAAATATGGGGGAAGAAGAGGGAAAGGGGGACATTTGAAGTGATGAATTTTGTCTTCCCAAGTCACTGTTCCATGTGATGGAGCCCTGAAAGCTTTCCTGGAGATGAATGAACACCTTCCTGCCCATTGGCAGTTGTGAAGGAATTTCTTGGTTTTCTTGTTTTGTGTTGTATCGCACTATGTGTGGGGTTTTTGCTTTACTCATTAAACTGTCATTTAATTGTCTCAACCCAAAATTTCTCTCACTTTTATCCTTATGTCCTAGGTTACAATGTAAAATTGTGCCCAAAGATGTATTCTATCCCCATGAGCCGTTGGAGCCAAGGTGGGGCAGTGTTCTCCTTATCTTCTGTTAACGAGCCCAACAATGCCTTCCTGGAAGACATTATCTCTGTTTAATGGGCCATCAAGGATCCATTTGCATGACTGATAAGATGAAATCGTACCATTGTGAGATGCTCTGCCCAGGGGGAGGAGCCAAGCATTCCCACCTGGATATAATCCAGGGTTTGAGACCTCACAAGGAGCTTCTATCCACTGAACTCTCAGAGGAGACGAGCTACCAGACGTTTCTACAGGGATCACTGCTTTGGCAAGAACATCTCATCTGGATTCCTGAAGGAAGACTGGACCCTTCTCATCATCACCGGACCCTTCTCTCTCAGGATCATCTCTGCTCCAGCGGAACCACATCTGCTGCTCCAGGAGGATTCCCGGACTGCTTCAAACACCCTGACCAACAGGGTGTTAGGTTGTATCATTCCATTTATTTCACCTTTTTTCCTCTCTTCTTCTATTAAATTGTATCTCTGACTGGGAGTCTCACTGGTTTTGCTTTCAAACCAGCACACCTTCTGATGTTTTTCTGCATTCAGCTGAGGGAGAACAGGAAAGTGTCTATGTCAGGCTTCATTGCCAGCTGGGTTTAAAACACACGATAACTCTGTATCTATGACTAACTCAAAACAAGCTCTCTTTCTTTTATCTTTATAATCTATGTAATTAGGTAATTCCCTTTTTTTCTCTGTAATCTATGAGATTCTCTGTCTCTTTAAAGCTGTAATCTCTCAGGGTAAGGTATGTCTCCAAGTATGACTAGATAAAAATGACAGATTTTTCATAATTAGTTAAGACTTAGTCACTATCTTGACTGAAGTAATTATGCATGCACACCCACAGCTACAAAGAATCAGTGCTTCATTGCCAAGAGTGGGATAGCCACAGACTTCAGTTATTTCAGTATAAAGCACTCACTACACTAAAAATAGTTCATATTAAAAACATTTACTCCAATTTCCATCTTATAATGTAAATGTACTGAGACATTCAGCTTGTTAACATTTCATTGTCACTGAAAGTAGTTCTCACTAGCCAACACTGTCTGTTTATGCCCAAATATTTTCCTTCCATTCAGGCTAGTTGAAAGTAACAGTAAAAACAGTCTGGTAGGGAAAAGAAATGTGCTAAATGTGCTGATACACATATATATCAAGAAAAGCCATTTTTAATACTGCTTTAATTTATAGCCAAAAATTAAGCTGTTGCTTTTGAAATTCAGTAGAGGAAAAAGTGAAAAATTCTTGCAAAGATCTGGAACAACAAAGACAAAGGAAGGATTTCCATTTACTGACATACAGAAGTGTTAAGATCCTGATTCCAATTACTTTAAAAGAAATCTTAGGGAAAGTATAGAATAAATACTACAGTAAGTAGCAAACACTCATAGGATTCTTCTATGTGTTAGCAACATTTATGTTTTAAACCTCATCTTCCATGAATTGAAAATAAAGAGTGACTTGGTTGAGTAATTTTTTTTCTATTTATCCCAATGACACTTTTAATACTCTGTAATTCTTTATAGAACTTTATATTCTCTTCCATTTAGAAATACTGTTCCAAGTGATCCCCATTCACTGTTCAGCTTCAGCCCCTTATCCCAACTATCTTCTGTTTTCTAGTCATGATTTTCATGAAGTAATAGACAAAAAAAAAAAACAACCCAGAAGGTTGTCTGCAGGAAGGCAAACAAGCTATGCTGGCATTTAAATTGACTTTTATTTGGCAGGGGAAGCATTTATAAATGCTTCTTTAAAACTATTTACATCAAGACTCTTAATATATCACTGAGGGAAGGACCAGAATATCCCTCTGGAGCCATATAGACCCCAATAAAGTCTTTTCACTTGGCTTTGTTATCTGTATTGATTTTTGGTCTGAGTTGCATTCAGCCTAGAAGACAAATAGCCTCAGTAACCAGCAGCTCTTTACATCAGTTGGCGCCTTACAAAGTCTCTCTTCCAGCTGGAACCAGGAAAATTCTTTCACCTGCACTTTACTCAGAGGAACCTATGTGGAGGTAGATAATAGGAACAAATATAAAAATTTATAGCAGCCTTGTCAAGAGAGCGTGTACTTTGACTAGACAATTTTCAGAGAAATGGCTTGGGATTTATAGGCTAGATGGTGATGGAATGTTCTTCTTAAACATTTTTCTCTTATGTGTGTATTGTTGATTTGGTGGCAATAAGGGAAGCTATGGTGATATAACCTTTCCATGTTGCATCACTGATTACTAACTCACCAGTAACATTCCATTAAACATGGGATTTTATACTTTTGTCCCATAAATTGACTTTTCTACCTGTTTTCTTAGTAGAAAACTCAGTGCTTTCTACTAAGTTCAGGAAGAATATCTCCATTCAGTTTAATGAGTTTTTGTATGTACTGTATTACCTTGTTTTCGTATGTACTGAATTTGTATTTCAGTGTTGAAAATGCTGACACTGAGGAAAGAAATTAAATTTCAGTTTAAAATTAAAAGACTGTCTTGGGTTGTGAAGCCATGGGTGTATTCTATTTTCATCTGTTAAAAAGCAGTTTGGGAGATGGTTTTTTTTTTCCTTTATCTCTTGTAACTCAAGGGGGAAGGGGAGTGGACGCCTTCTGGTAATGGGCCATTAACACCTCCCACGTTCCATCATCCTATTGAGATGCATCTCATTTCCCCTGGCAGTGGGGGGGCCCAGGCATTCCTATCTGGTTAAAACTGAGACAGAGGGACACGAAAGCTGCTGGCTTCACCTGATTTTCTGGGAGGAAGACTGGACCCCTTCCCACCACCACTGGACCCTTCCCACCACCACTGGACCCCTTTTTACCATCACTGGACCCATTTTCTACAGGATCATCTTTACCTCACCAGAATCACATCTGCCACTTCAGAAGGACTTACTTTTGGACTGCTTCCAACACCCTGACCAGAAGGGTGTCAGGTTGTAGCTCTGACTCTGTCAGGGTTTTCCAAAATTGTTGTTTGTTTGCTGGCTTGGTTGGGTGGTTTTGTTTTCCTACTACATTTGTATTATTAATATTCCTAGTAAAGAACTGTTATTCTTATTCCCAAACTCTTTGCCTGAAAGCCCTTAATTGCAAAATTATAATTTAGCGAGGATGAAAGGTTTACTCTCCATTTTAATTCTCCATTCTAAGGGAAACCCCAGTTTCCCTGGCAGATACCTGTCTTTCCAAACCAAGACAAAGACCATCACTTGAATATCCCATCTCACCCTGGTGTTAAATAAGGCTTTCTTTAAGCATCTCTAAACGACAAAGGTGTTTCCAGTGGTGTGGTTTGGCATAAAGCTACTGAGTGAGCTGAATTAACCAACTACTCAGATAAACATACCCTAATTGTGGTGTATATTAACATGATATTTGCTAATGATAAGATACAAAAAAAATCGTAACGATTTTTATTGTCAGAAAAAAAATCTTGTATTCTCTCCCTAACTAAGGATTTATATAGAAAGAAATAGTAGTTCTGTGTGACTGAAGATGACATTAGTCAATGCTCCAAATTTTTGAAGAAAACAAACCCAAGGTATCAAGAGATTTGGAAAGAATTTCTGCAAAGGAACAAACAAACAAACAAACATATAAAAACACATTTACATACATGCATGTCTTTAGATGTCCATAATTATTCGCATTTCAGCTAAACATCTATTGGGAACATGAAAGCTAATACTGACTTTTTGTGCTGTTCATTTTCTAGTTTTCATACATTTGAATAAACAACTGGAAGGGTTTCTAATGGGAGTTTGATCTGCTGATAGCAAAGGCTATGAAAAATATATGGGAGTTTCCCAATTTCCAGCTGATAAATAGATGACCCTTTTTTAAAGAGGTTTATAATGAGATTCAAGAAACAAAGTTATCAAATAAAAAAATAAGCTGCAAAGTGACAAGACATAGAATATATGACTGTTCTCAACAATGGTATTTATTGACTGACTCACCAAATATGCAGCAACAATTTATCAAATGTTTCAGAGACCAGAATGATTTCTATGCAGTGCTTTGGTTTAAAAACCAATTTTCTTCCCAGGAAAGCTATTTTTGGTGTGTCATTCTGAATTCTTGTATCACTGCTTGAAGATATTTTAAAACATATTTATATGTTACCAGAAAATATTGCAGTATTGTAACCAAAAATGGATCTTGACATCTACTATTTATAAACAGGGTTTTCTAGACAGATATCTTTGTCCATAACATCATTAAAACCCCAAAGAGTAAGTGAAACCCATCCAGCTTTGACCCAAGACATTATTCAATAAGTAGCACTGCATCACAAATGTGAGATCACATTTTGAGCTGTCCCACGAGACTCATATGATCTGTTACGAAGGTCATTTTTAGACCGGAGGTAGAGATTATATCCACCACTTACATCCTTGTTCTCCTAGACCCATGAACATGATTCACTGCACATCTGCTGGAGCTCTTAAAAAATTCAGGGTATCCATTCTTTGAGAACAGCATAATAAGGAGAAAATCCATGTTTTTATACGCGAAGGATAATTAGTGATTTAATTCTTCCCAGGTATCCAGCTACTCAATTTTTACAAGGCTGCTCAAGGGGAAAAGCTTTCTTGCCCTAGAAAGTGATCCTTTTGTGATATGAAGTGTGAGCTTTCCTTTATTAAATTTGTGATGTTCGACATCAAGTCTATCCATCACAGGCTGATATACATATACATATACATATACATATACATATACATATACATACACATACACATACACATACACATACACATACACATACACACATACACATACACACATATACACATATACACATACACACATATACACATATACACATATACACATATATACATATATACATATACATATATACATATACATAGGTAAATTTCTTCCTCTCCCTCCCCCAGATGTCCATTCAACATTCTTTGTTCTTTTTTGATGCATGAAAATATAAAGAATTTACCTAAGTCAATCACTATAAACTTAGTTCTTGACTTTTTAAACTTGTGCTATTTTCTCTGTGTCATGTTACTTTTTCAAACTGGTATTTTTTAAAAGTGAGGAACTAATTAGGTACATTACTGAACAACTAATTGTGTCTGGAAGAAAGAAACACATGCATAGAAATAACGATTTTGTGTTTTTTAAATGATAATTCTGTTGTCTCTGTAGAAGTACTAGAAATGCAGATATATTCCCAGGCAAAAAGTCTATTAGGTAAAAGTGGTATTAAATAGTTAAGGACTTCAGAAAAGTTTTTGCAATAATGAAAGCATAACCAGATACATTGCACAAATTTTCCAAAGCATGTAATACTAAACTATTTCTGTTCCAACTCAAGCCACTGACCATAAGATAGGAGTAATATTATGCCATAACTGAGTGTTACATAAAATAAAGAAAAAAGAAAGAAAGAAAGAAAGAAAGAAAGAAAGAAAGAAAGAAAGAAAGAAAGAAAGAGAGAAAGATATAAAAACACTTTTAAGAGGCACTGAATTTCTGTAAAGAAATACAATCTGCACATCCATCTCTCAGTCTATTCAACATAATCAGATTTCCTTTTTAATTCAATCAAGGAAGGTTCTTGAGAACAAATTTAAGCAAGGTCATACTGTATGATCCTGAAAAGTAGAAAAAGTTACAGTCAGAGTCTCAGCTGAGTGAAAAGCATTCTAAAATTTCAAGGTAAATAGGTCCTTATTACTTTATATCAGCTGGTGATCTATAGCCTTATTTTTTATGTTTACCAATATCAACAGTACTTCTTCCTTTTCTTCAGAGGAATAAAGTAAAAGTCCGAGTCTTAGAAGAGCATGTATTTGGCATTATTGACAGCAATTTGTTTGGTTACTCAAAGCCTCCACTGAAATATTTCAGTCATCATGTAATTTACACACTGAATTAGCCAACAAGCATCTCTGCAAGTAGAAACTGGTTCTATATTCCCTGTGCTTTACCAAAGTTCAAAGGAAAGACAGAAATACGCAGTCATTGTGGAGAGTGTGCAAGGCTGAAGTAATCAAAGATTTGCTTTACATCAATCTAGTCTTTCTAAATTACTGAAGCTGTATCTGACAGCCTAAAAGAAATATAAAAGAACCAGGTATCTAGCCCTTTCTTATCTTAGAGTAGTGTCAGGGAAGAAAGAAAAAATTACAGCAGCAATCATATGTATTAAATCATCAGTTTGCAGTTTCCAAGACAGTATGAAACCATTTTCTTCTGTATAGAAAAAAAAAATACAGCATTTATAGAGCACAAATTTTCACAAAAGGGCAGGTTTTTCCTTCAAATAGGATAGACCCTAATGTGTAATCTAAAGAGGTAGAAGCTTTTCTACTTCAGCAAAATGCAAGTATGCTGTGGGATACAGAACCTGGGCCTGAATCTTTGGCAAAATAAAATTACAGAAACTTTAAGAGACAAGTACTTAGCATCCATTTACATACAAGGATATGCACTGGACAGTCATGAGCCATACCTTTTCACTGCAGAAAAGTATGATCATCCTCAGTGTGTTAGGCTGCACTTTTCATGGAACCTGCACAGTGACCAAGGACACACAAAATATACTCTGGCGGAAACAAGCATCAGAAGATCATCTGGGCTTCTCTGCAGCAAAGACACTCTGAACTCAAATGGAACATGACTAATAGCCAGCAGGGTGGAAAGAAAAACAAAACTCTTGAAGATGTCAGGGTTTCATTTCCTAGACCAGTACTCCGTTTCAGCACACATATTTCAAGCAATATCTTAAAAATATCTGATGAGGCTAAAGCCTGTAATAAAAAGTGCATAAGAAATTTAATTGCACCAGTGGAGGTTCACAAAAAAAATCACCTGAGGATCTGGACTGAAGTGCTTCCTAACCCCAAATCTGTAATGTCCAAAATCTCTAACTGAACACACACTTTAACCTAGCTTTCAGTTCACAACCCTTTTTGTAGGAAGTAAAATTATGCTTCTTAATTTATAAAATATAATTCAACTTTTGCAAGAAAAATAGCAGCAAGTGCAGAGTGGTAAAAGAGGCAATTTTTAAATGTAAATTTAGTTTGATATCATCTTTCTTAAGTAACTGGAAATCTGAATATTCATCATATAAATAATCAGTGCTGCTGTTAATTCTTCAGACTGGGTCCTTTCTCTAGCAGAGGAGCACTGCACAATCAGTGTATAAGCTTGAGACTAATTGTTAGTACAACCAACATTAAAGTAGATTATCCAGATTTATAAATTATAATAAATACAAGTAAAATTGAAACCCCCCTTTTTAAACCCTCCTTCTCCCACTAGCTAATAAAGCATAAAATGTTTAATGCAGAATGTTTTTTTTAAAAACACATTGTTCAAAAGCATATTGAAGAAACTCAGTGTGCCATTGGTCCATATAATCCCTCCTTGATTATAGCCAATGATAATGACAGTATTTGAAGGACAATGGATTTTGTTCCAGGCTATGAGGCAGAATATGATAAATCCTTTTAACAAAATAGATATTTCAAAGGCATTTAAGAAAAACACCAATGACCACAAGATTTTTGAGTTTCCAAGTGTAACACTATTACTTTTCCAGGGTGATAAATTTTTTTTTTTTTTTTTTGTACCCTGAGGCTTTGCTTTTGCTAGTAAAGTATACCTGGCCAGGTCCCAACTTTGAGAGCTGACATATGATTGTATATATTGTCTAACTCTTTGCCTGTGCCTTGGCATGCAAAACACCAAATTAAAACCTTCCCAGGCAACTCTTGTAGACTGGGGAGTGGCCAGGGGCTCTTGAAGCAGCCTACCTGGAGGTGATCACCTGATCTTTTAAGGGAAGTGAGTTAAGCTCTGAAGGCAACATCGTGATTTCCCTGAAGAAGAAGTTGTTTGGAAAGCCACCACTACTCAGAATGACTCACTAGCAGTAAAGTCAATCTCAGTTAAGACAGAAATTGATCTGAAGGAGGAGGAGAGAAATCTTTCTTACTGCAAGTAGATCAAGCACAGTTTCTTCTTTCTTTTTCTCTCTCTATATCAGATATTTGTCTCTTTTGCCTGATTTTATATGTTGTCAAAACATTTTCAGTTAGGTTAATCCAAGTGTGATTAAGATGCTTGATTAATACCAGTGTATTTCTTCCTCAAAGACATGCCAAATGTACAAAGACTCTGGAATATTTTACTGTCCCAAAAAGCTACAGCTTCCTATAATTCAAAGCATCCAAAAGGGTAGCTGTATTTAAGCTGAATAGAAGAGGTCATGCCGCTGGGGCTCAGGGAAGCAGACACATCCCCCAGCAACCTTTTAACATGGAAAGGTCTTTGTGTGCAATAAGATAGGAGGGTGCACATATGAACCCAAAGTACTGCAGCATGGAAAAGGGGCACAACAAAATGGTAGCATATCACTTATTGTCAGGACCAGAAAATAAATTCTAGACAACATCATTTATTAACAGAATTGTAGCTTCAGTAAAATGGAAAAGCATTGAAATAGCTGGGTAAACAGCTATATCTATTGAATTATAAAGACTATGAAGTCAGTCTGAAAATTAAAGCCCTTAAATACATTTAAAATATCAGGTATTGTACTAGTCAATTTTTGGATTATATGATTCAGTCACGATCAGTAATATTCAACACATTTCATTTATTATTTTTTATTAATGGTATTCAAATATGGATAGAAACATTTAATGACGATGCTTTTGAGATAAATATTTTACACAATTTATTTGACATTGTAAAACAGGGCTGAGCAAAACTCTAAATCAAGCAAAAGAAAACATCTATTTAAGAAATGGGTGGACTTCCCCTTGCTAATGTCAGTAGACTCAAGCAATCCATTTTTATCTCTCTCACCCTCTAGAAAAATGAGATATAATTTAACATCCTCAAATATTTCAACAGGGCATTTTAAACGGGTTATAAAGTAAAACATAGTTATAGTATAAGAGAAAGATTTTCAGAGGCACAATGGGCATTAAAACACTTGTTATCTCCATGTACCTCCACCTCTTATATTAATTTATCTTCCCAAACCTATGGAGATCAGAGCTTATATTTGTTATTTGGGGACCGCAGTTTGTGTCAATGACAGACCACTCAACAAACGCTTGATGGATAAGCTTAATTTTCTAACACAGCATAAATACTGTTTTCTTTGAGTGATGGTCTAGGTTAAGGACTGAAACTACAGGTGAGCCAAAGTCTGCTGTCTCACCACACCTAGTCTATAAAAGCTAAGCTAAGTAACAAGCAAAGCCATACAGAAAGACTGATACTTTGATCTACCATGTTCTCAGAAAGAAAACAGCAAATGAGCATAAAAAGTGGGAGAAAAAAAAATTATGATGTATCCTTAGAGCAAGTGAGGTTAACAGGGCCTCCATTCTCCCTGCACCTCTCAAGGATGACTCCCCTGTGGATACACTGCTAGGTTGTCAGAATGATTGTCAGCCATGATCCCTTGGCTGTCTGGAGAACAGAGTCTGTGGGAACATGCTGTGGCTCTTTCTGGCCCTGCATGCAAACTCCTCTTCCTTTAGAAGTCACTGGCTGTAACTGGGTCACTGTGGCATTGCCAGTATTACTATCCAAAAATCCATTCCCCTGGGTGTCTCCAACAAGACCTTTTCTTTGCTCTGAACAATTTCCTGCTGAGTACTTTTGCATAGATTCACATTTTACTTATGTCATCAAACTTCCAATCTCATGCTCAGTTTATGAAGCTCTGTCAGCTGTAGTTTCCTCCAGTGCAACGATAAGGAGCTGCAATTAGACTGTGCTGTTGTTCACATCAGTTACTAATTCATAGACATGTCCCATCACAATATTGTCAGTATTGTCAATATTGTCAATATTGTCAGAAAAAAAATTAATTACCATGCTCTTCCAGAATGTTCAGATTAGTGTCCAAGTGTTTAAATTACCTCACTCCTCAGTCTTTACCTGTTACTATTTTCTGGAAAGTTACAGACAGTATTATTACACTTTCTAGCTCAATAATATGGCAGAACTGCTCTCGCAAAACACAAAACATGCTTTCTGCAACTAAGAATAACGTGATGTTGTTTCTTTCATATTTATGGCCATGGGGTTTACTAGAGTGCGTTTGAACTAATAGGAAAATCCATCCTTTGTAAAATGTAACCAATAAATGGATTGTCTTGTAACTGACACAACCCAGGTGTAAATATGAGTTATAATTTCAATATACTGCAACTCAACCATCAATGTCTATTTTTAAAATTTCTGTATGATGTGGATTATTATTGTAATCACTTTGTCTTTAGCTATATTTAGCTAAAAGACAACATGAGTATCTCATCTCTAGCCCATCTAGACAACTATCAATTCATTTATATATCGTATCTTTTGATTAAGTTAAAAATAAAAGCATTTGAACTAATTATTTATTTATACAGATGTTAAAAATCAACAGTTAATTAAAATTGACAAAAATGTCAAACCACTTTAGAGTATGGACTACAAATGGGAAGTGATGGATGATTTCAAGCTTCTGAAACTATACTTTCATAAGAACAGGATTGCATCTTACTGAAGAATGCAAAAAATACTGACTTGGTTTTTAAGCAAGCTCTTGTGATAATAAAAGATAATAGATCAAAGATGAATGATTCAGAAATTATTCAACCTGTCACAGCACAAAGTTGCTTCAATGCAACATATTCACAAACTGCAGCAAATCTTTCTGTTTTAATTGGAACTCGAATCACCTTGACCTTTCCTAGCACAGAGTAGAGTGCCCCTCTGAACCAGCGGCAGCATCTGCATCCTCATTCCATTTTAATCAGAGCTCAATTTGGATTTCTATGTCTCGGCAATCAGTGCATTGCAGAGCAAGGAAACTGCAGAAATAAATGAGATGTTGCCTTGTTCCAGTTGATTAAAACATGATTCAAGGTGACTTTTAGGTGACACTACAAGTTGTCAGAGCAGCAGTGTACTTTTCTTTATGATTGAAAAAAATGTGTGAGGGATGTTTATTTCCCCTATCTGAGATAAGTGACAGAATTGAAATGAGAGCACTGGTGTGTCCATGAAAATATATCAGTGTTTAAAGAATCCTATTATTAGACACAGTGGAAACTACATCTTGGATAAGCCTCCCATACTGTGGGTAATTATCACAAGCCAGAATGCTAATTGCTTTTCGATCTGCTCTGTGCCTCCAATGAGTCTTGTTGAGGGCTACTGGGGCTGTACCAGACACTAACACTTAATGAGACCAAGTTTATCAAAGTACAGCATCAGCTATTATCAAGCAAAGAACAAGAAAAATAGGCCTTAAAATGAAAAGAGGAAAAAAAGCGAAATGAAACTGTGGGACAACAAGAAGAATTAAACTAAAAAGCATTTTAATTATAATTTCTTTTCTGTTGTTAAGTGATTAATCACAGATAAAAAAGATATACATTTACATGTCATCGTTTGGTTACCTGGAAAGGTGAGTACTTGTTCTGTATTTTTAAAAGTTTGCTTGTTTATAAAAGAGAAGTTAGGAATTCATAAAGCATTTCTTCTTTCAATTCTGACTATTACAGTTAAGAACAATTAGGGGTGAGTGTGTATATATATTTTTTCACTTTCTTCTGCAATGTGACTAAAAAATATTAAATTGGAAACCATCTTCTGGATAATATACCATGTCTTTGATGGTAGATTTTAGTTTACACTCTGAGACTCCAAAAAATATGGAGGATGGGCAACAAGCATTTTCCAGAAAGCCAACCGAGTAAAAAACTGCCGTTCGGAAGAAATGTGGAAACATTCCCACATTTCTCTATTTCACAATATTTGTTATCTTATAATTAGATTTTTTCACGAACTCAAGGAACAAGGTAGACAATTACCACAGTAAGTATTCAAGGCATCATTAAAACATGGTAAGAGGTATTGACTGTTTTAAGGACACAATAGTGAAGTCACCAAAGTTCTACTGAAAATCTTCAGGAAAGGGAAAAAAAACCCCAGCATCAGTGCACATGATGTAATTATTTCCTCTTATCAGCTCCAAATTAGAGATTGGAAAAACCGGTGAAGCAAGGTATACATCTCTAAAGCAGAGAAATAAGTGTTTGATTTTAGTTCTGCAAAAACCTGTCAGTTCTCAGAGCTGACGGTTTCAAGTGCAGAGGTGAAAAGAGCAGCACCAGAGAACACAAGTTAGACCCATAAGTTAAGGACCTCAACAGCAGTGATGGTGACTGGTCACAGCAGCTGTGAAGGTGAAAGCAAACCTGAGTAGATCAAGTGAACAGATTATATCACAAAATTATAGATGCCAGCATTTCTGCGTATGTGTGTATTCACTCACCTTAATAGAAAATACTTTGCCATTCTCGTTACTATTTAAAAGAGCAAGACAAACTATTACAAAATAATGATTTTAATCCTACTCTTCACACAATCTAGCCCTACCTGTTCACACAAGCTGAAGTTGAGCTAGCCTATTGCTAATAGACTGCTTTGAGTCTTCATTTCTGTACTTCAAAAGACAAACTTTTAAGAGTCCAATTCAAGAGAAACAGATAAATCACAGAACACAGATTTACATATAAGAAATAAGCATTAAGTTCTTCGTCTGATTGAATCCTATTTCTCTTGTAATCATAATTATTATTACATGGTATTATAGTCCCTAATCTGTGCCTCTCATAATAGGTGCAAACTTTATTTCTAATAAAGATTTTTAATACCTGAATCATTGCCTTAACCTTACATTACTCCATCTCTAGGGCAATCTCATCTTCCCTCAGAAAAAGTGACCTACTTCCAAGATGAAGTCTAACAATTGGGTTATTCAGTGACAATACTGCTTTTCTTTTCTTTTGATTTTCCTGAGAACAGTCTATTTGCTTTAAAACTGCCTTGCCCTCATTTTCTAGCACGTTTTAGTCAAGTAAACTCTTGACAGCTTGTCTTAATATCAAGTATTATTACAAACAAGATAAATATGCCTCAGCAGTGACTATAATATTATTCTCTGAATTCTCAGTACAATCAGTCAACAAAAATATTTCATTTCATACATCATTTACCCCTTCTATAGGAATTGCAGAAGACACTGCAAATGAATTCTAAAGTGAAAGTTTAGAAGCAGCAGTGGATGCATGATGCATGTGCAAGATAACTTTCTACCAGTTCTTTCCATCTCTCCTCATCACAATCCATACATGATGGAATTAAACTTTGGAATGAACACTACAGAACAGCCATAGAAAGGAGAAAGAAAACATTCAGAGGTAAAAGATAGCTACATGGTAGAACTTGGTCCACTGTATGGACCAACCCTTATTCATGAGATCATGACAGTAATTGGGTAAAACAGCATTTGAGTAGGGGAAAAGAAAGGGTGAAATAAAACAAGATTTCTCTAGCTGGTATAAACACTGCAAAAAGGATATGACTTTACCCACAGTATTATTGTCCTGAGTTATTTTCTTTCCCCATTTTATTACTATTTGAACTAGAAGGGAGCACCAGTATATCTGTAAGATGATACAGAGACCTTCAAAGGCAGATAACATACAGCAACAGGAATATCTGAAGCTCAGAAATTCTCTTCCTAAGGAATTAATCTCAATCTCATGTGAGCTGTTTCTCCTTTCTTACTCTCTAGATGTGCTGACCATGGTACCAGGAAGAGATGATGAATCTGCTCAAAACTTAAAAAAAAAAAAGTACAGGTTTTTTTTTCCATCTGTCCTGTGTTCCTTTCCTATTTTTCCCAGCAAAATTTTTAACAGAAGTGAGCCTGTGTTTTGGGGTTGTTAGTTTGCTTCTTTTTTAGAGAGGGGTTGCTCATTTATTTTGTGGAAGGTTTTAAATTTTTAAGTGTGTATCAACTGATATTTATCAGGGAAAATTACAATTCTGCTGTATTCTGAAGACATATTTTCATTTATGAGACCCTTGAATGTACTTGTCTTTGAGATGTTTATATTAGCATCTAAAAATTATAGCAGGATTTTGTGGTTTTGGGTTTTGAGTGTTTGGGGTTTTTGACACGTAGACAATGTTTTGGGCATGCTGTTCTTTTGGTAGTTATGGTAGCAGCTCTGGCTTGTGTTGTGGACTACTGTAGGCAGCTCAGCCCCACCCAGCTGCTCATTCAATGCCTCTCAGTGGGATGGAATAGAGAATGGAAAGGGTAAAAGTGGAAAAAACTCACAGCTTGAGATAAACACAGTTTAATAGATAAAGCATCATTAAGAATACACAGAAGGTTTTCCCAACTTTTCTCTTTTTGGTTATCTGCTAAATATGATATGTTATTATGATCCTTTACTTAAGGAAGCCGGTGATTTTAGATTCAGAGACTGAACTCTGTTATGATGACTAAATCTACCAGATAACTCTGTAGTTAGGGGCCACATGGACCACTGCAGTTAATTAGAGTAGTTCAGTGTATTTCAAAAGAGCACACAGGACTTTACATCCCTAATTAATATTGTGGAATTCTTTGTCCATGAACTGAGAACATCTCAAGTTACATCTAAATATTTATTCTGCACATAAAAAAAATATTTAAAAAGTGAGAAATTAAGAAATTATGTGGACAAGCATAAACAACCATCAAGGTTAAAAGATTAGAGAAGTGAAGGGTAAACTTACTAGCTGGGGTACGCTAGCACAACTTTGAACTTTATAGGTCATGAAATCATTGCTGCTTTCAGAAATGATAACATTTTGAAATGAAAGATTGTATCTCTTTTTACACTTTGCTTTTTTAATTCTCTCCAGTGTCCAAGTTTACAAAGGTTAGATGCCAGTATAATCTAGAATAAGACCATCTATGACTGATTTTGAAAGGTTACTGAGAGGGAAATCAGATGTGTGAGAAGCCTCAGGGATTGCAGCTGACTCCTATTGTTTTCTAACAGATCTAATATTCCAGCAAAAGACAAAATTACTGAATTCTTGCTTGGATTTCCAGACAACATATCAGGATACCTAAGTAGTCAAATTGAGAACATATTTTACTACCTTCTTCCTCCTAATATTGTGACAAATTGTTGTCAAAATCTGATGCTTGTCAGAGCTGTTGTGAACACTACCAGTATATCATAAGCAAAATCAAAAAAACAAAGTGCATTTATTCTTTACAGCCACTAAAAACTGTTCAACCTTCAGAAGTCCTGCTTAATAAAACAGAGTATTGCAGTAGAGAAGAAAGGCCAGAATTAACATTCATCACAATATTTCTGCAATTTTCTACCTGTCTATCATCAGGTCACACCAATAATCAGGGTTAACCTGAGGAAAAGAAAATGTTATCCAGTCTGAAATGGCACAGTCTAGTCTTATAAAGGGCTTTGAATATTAAAGGACAGAATTCTCCCCAGGGTCCCTGAGAGACACCGAAGCATAGTAGAAAGAACTTTAACCCCATAGTAATCCTACTTGCTAAAAAATGGGGATGTGGTAATTTTTACTCAGCAGTCACCCAGGAATGTATATTATTCAATAGGTATGAACCAAACAAATAAAACTTAGCATATTTGGACTTCAGGAGTTTAATATTGTGCAATGCTAGTCAGGATTGGCAGAAAAAATTCAGATGTATAGTTTCTTTGCTCAAAATGAAAGTCATCTAAACTGTTTCTGAGAGTGATCTATTCACAGAAGAAATACAAATGTAAAATATCTGTAAATAATACATTTCATTTGGGTCAATTCAGATAATCTGTGTGACCTAAAGAAAGGAAAAAAAAAAGTTGTGGGTTTTTTTGGGGTTTTTTTGGTTTTTTTTTATTTCAGTCAACAACCCAACCAACGACCTATACAAGCACAGTCTAAAATCTGTTAAGAACAGATATCAAAAAAACAAAAAAAAAAAACCACATTGTGCAGTCTAGACTAGCGGCATGTAATCACCATATAGAAACAGGAGGATTTTGATATAGTGATCTTGTGCTGAATTGCTTCTTCCTTTCAAATACCATGATCTCCACCCTCCCCTCCATTCAGTTTCAGGGGAACTGCAGATTCTAGTATGACTTTGGGAAAACTGGGTTAAGATATACCTGCACTTCTAAGACCTGCAGGTCTAAGGGACAAACGGGAATGCTGTCTGTACAGAAAGTCCAGGAACTTGCATTCTTTTACCTTATCTCTCAATAGTTGTATTTAAAACAGGAACAATGAGCAGTAAGAAGACTGACTTCAAGAAGGAGAAATGCTGCCCACAATGAAGTGTTCTGCTCCTTTGTGCAAGTTCTTTTGCAGAGAGAACATAGGTAATTTTGAAAGTCATAGTTTATAAAGTTTTAAGAATGTTTTCTCTGCACCATCTTTTCTCCTCATAAGAGAAAACCTTTTAGAAAAACTTTGAAATAGAGAAACCTTTAATGATAATTATTGAATTTGATATACCATAAGAAGTGTTAGCTTTAAATCTCAAGCATCCATTCGGCAGGAAAAAAGGGTGATAGCACTTCAGGAATCCAGATGCATGTTAACTTCATGATCTGAATTACCTTCTCGCAATTCATACAAATTTGATCTACATTTGCATTTATTCTGGACATCTAATAGTCTGGAGTGGTTATATCAAGCTCCTATTGTCGATTTCCTCTTAAAACTGTACTAAAATGCTGTTTGCAAATAGTCCAGAAAAGAATGAAATCCCCAGACATTTCATTCCTAATCTTTAAAAGTAAACTATTTATATTAACCATTTTAAATTATTTTAGATAATGCATGATTCTGAAAAAAGCAAGAACTTATTGTTATTATCCTTTATTATGTAAGTAACTTAGAAGTATGGAAATAAAGTTGCAGTCTATTTTCATGCCATCTCTTTTATCAAAATAACCACATAAAAAACCATTTTACTTACAGTTATTTTGGCATTTTATTTTGACTCAGAGAAAGATAAACATCCTAAAGGGTGAAGACATACTTCATTTGTCCTTCTGAAAGCTGAACTGCCTCCACAGTTTCAAAACCAGAGAGAGAGAGAAATTAAAAGAGTAGGCAACTGAATCTCTGGTTTCTCTGACTCAAGCATATTGTGAGTGGCCATGCTGCTTGTGTTGAGAAATTCTTTGAATTTGAACATATTTTCTAACCAGGTTACTTGGTGAGATTAAATAAAACTCCCAGTCAGTTAATTGTTTCTCAATCAGGCTTGAATTATACCAACATATATCAACTAGTAAGGCAATTTGATAAGCTGACTAATCATAGAGACAGGCAAATAGAAATCTTAACAGTAGTTCATGAAGAATTATCATAATTTCCTTTAAATATAAGAGACAAAAAGGAACAATCACTTTGTTTTTTATAATAACGTTTTTTTTATAAAAGAGTCTTGTTTTTTTTCAGTAATATGTGTGGTACAGTAGTCATAATCATGTTTCCAGATGGTTAAGTTGTACTATCTTAAGTGGGTCATAAAAAGCTTTTTTTGGGCAGTGAGGGTTTGGAATCCATCTCTTCCTTGGATCTGTGCTTACTCAAAGAGAGAGGACAAAATGAAATAAAGAAGTATGCTTTAGCACAGTGTGCCAGTACAGGGAATTTACTTTTCTACTGAGATATAATTTTTATTTTTGATCAGTACAGAATTCCAGAATTATTGCCAAAGTATGGACCATGGTAAAACCAAGATGGATGCAAGCCTGAATGCTGCAGAAAGTTCAAATAGCAGAAAAAAAAATTAAGTCTTCCATTTAAAGGGCATGTGACTCTATATTCCTGATGCTAAAGAACCTTAAATTAAGATATAAAACTGCTGCTCCTAAGAATACATTATTTCCTGCAATAATATGAACTATGAGCTGCAGATATCTTTCTTAACTTGTCCTTTTCTACAACTTCTAAAGCATCTTTTTAGTTTGCCATGTGAAAGTACCCTTCCGCTAAAGGACTTGGTGATTATATTTGTCAGATTCTGGCATATGATTTCAGAATTTCAGAGGCATAGCTCTTAATACATATCTATTTTTCTGCATTGAACATGCCATTAAAAACAAAGCAGAGAACTTTTCCCCTTTAGTTTGTTTTTAAAAAGAGATAATGATTTTATTTGTTATGAACTGCCAAGTGCTAATGTGAAATTTTGAGTCTAGTGAGAACATGTTTGGGCCCTTGAGATACCTTGCCATTTATTCAGATTAAGGGTACAGTGGTAGGGGAGAATGCATGAGGAAAAAAAAAAAGCATTAATGGAAAGAACATTTACGCTAAAAATATATAATAAAGATACAAGATATGCTGCAATTCAGTTGTTTTCTGGAATCACAGGCAGAAGAGAAGTAGTAACCACTAAGACCACCTTTCTGACTTGACAGGAGATACTGTTATCACAGCCAAGAGATGCAGTGGTCACGTATACATGTGTATACAAAGCATACATTACTCCAGGGTTCTCACTAGCTAAATATTACTTCGTTTTACTTTCCTCACCAATAATCAGCAAAGAGAAGTGACAAGGCTGATTAGCACTCTGGAGAAAAGAAGTTTTACCTCATACCATGTATTTGTGTTATATCAGTAAAATTAATCTAGATATTGTTTGCCACTAAGGGAGGTTTTTTCATTAAAGTCTTCAACCTAATTTATTTATTTTTGTGATGTAAATACATGAAGGACTGAAGTTAATGGCATCCATAAAGCTAACTTTTTGAGGCACCTGCATGTTGGTAAGAGGTCATTAGATGTGTTGAACATGTATGTAAGGGAGACAACAAAACAACTTAATCTAAGGGAATATTGGTTAAGCTTTATTTTTAGTTAGGTTTATTCTGCTTATTTGGGAAAAGGTTTATGCAGACCTTAATTGTGCAGGTCCCTATTTTAAATTTTTCAAGTAATTA
This sequence comes from Phylloscopus collybita, assembly GCA_027886175.1. Taxonomy (NCBI): domain Eukaryota; kingdom Metazoa; phylum Chordata; class Aves; order Passeriformes; family Phylloscopidae; genus Phylloscopus; species Phylloscopus collybita. The sequence goes on along the minus strand of JAJNNQ010000075.1, from coordinate 76,900,083 downwards.
AAGTAATTAAAAAGTTGTCATGACCTGAGATGAACACTACCTAGTGTTTATCTTTTCAGAGACTAAAAGAACAACTTCAGTTAATGCAGTTATGAAAAAATGAGGATAAGAAATGACATTTACATGCAAAGCTATTAATTTTTTTGATTTAGCTGTTCCATCGCTGCAAACAACCATGTTTTGATGTGCTATGAAGAAGAATAAACCTCTACAGTTCATTGACAGTAATTTATTAAATAGTTCAGAGGTCTGTTTAGTAAGACTTTTGTTACTATTTAGGACTTCTTTTTAGGCATGATTTATGAACTTACTGATTTCCACTGACAGTTAAAGATAGGATATCTATATGTCTTCATTTGATGATGATTATAAATACAGTTGCAGAGACTGGATTCAATCTAAAGCTCCTCAGACATACTTAATAGTTGTTTGAAAGCCCTAGGTTGTTCCTACGTCATAATATGCATAATCATAAGAAAAATAAAAATATCCTATTAAACAAAAGGTTTGGGTATTTTTTGTTATTATTGTATCTTTAAAGAAAAAATCAGTGAACTCATAAAAATGGATAATATGAGTAGAAGTAATAGAGACAAGAATGGTTTTATATACAATATTTTTAGTCATTATTCAAGTTATCTAAAATTAGAAAAGGCAGCAAATAGAATATAGATTTTGTTCTTAGCCTTATCCACTTCATTTCTGACTACAGTCAAAGACAGAAATGTTCATCCTTCATTTAGAGCTTGTCTTGTCTTAACCTCAGCTGGCAGCTCAGCTCCACAGTGCTACTCGTGCACTCAGTCCTGGTGGGACGTGGAAGTAAAGTGGAAGAGTAACAGTGAGAAAACCTGTGGATGAAGATAAAGACTCTTTTGATAGGGAAAGTAAAAGCCAAGGGCACAGGTACAGCAGAGCAAGGAATTAATTCACCAGGCAGGCCTTCAGCCATCCACAGGAGAGCAGGGAACCATCACACATGAAACAATGACTTGGGAAATAAATGCCATCATTTTGAACATCCCCTCCTGTTATGAGCTGTCCCCACAATCGTGAGAGCACCCCAGGTTTTTATTCATAGATCCCTTGGAGTGGATTAAAGCAAAATGACACTGAATGATCAGTGTTTGTAAATATATATATATATGTAGGAGTTATTTTAGAACAATTTGGTTGCAATGGAAAGTAGTTATGTAGCTTATTGTTTTTTATCTATATCAATATAGCAATATGAAGCATAAAAAATATTACCTAGGAAAATGTACAAGAAAGAGGTAGAAAGGATATGAGTAGAAAGATACACAATCATCACCCATTGATCTTCTGATGCGACTTGATTTTTGCAGCTTAGCTTTCCCTTGGTCAGGGTTGTGGTGCATCAGAACAGGGGAAAGAAGCCCACAAAATACAAAGTCTGGCAAGTTTAACTACACTCAGACTAAATTGGGAACAGTCTTCTAAGAGGAAGAAGCTTTCAGTTCTCTGGTTCAAGGCCTCAGAAATTAGTCTGGAGGTGCTTTGGGGGCCTTTAAAGGTTTTTGACACCTAAAAGATGACAGCTGCATCTCATGTCCAGGCAGTTGAGTCAGTTATGTCCCATCAGACCTTCCTTGGAGATAGGAGGGGAGGAATTTTACAGCTGAGTTGTATAAGGGAGGGCAGTCAGAATGATAAGAGGCACCATCTTGACTTGCAGTATTTGCCTCTCATCCACCTCAAAGCCTGGCTTGTACCTCCAGGCAGTGCCAGCTCTGCTGCCTCAGTCTTTATGCAGACTGGCCATTACACACCCAAAAACTCACTCCTCCCCCCGAGGGGTATAAACCTGGCCTCAGCAAAGCACCCTGGTGCCTCCACAAATGGACAAATGTTTTGAGACATTAAACTTCAGAAACTCTTGCGCTCTTCCATCTCCTCGCTGTGGGTATTGTGAAGAGCAGAAATGCTGTGTAAGCACTGCTCAGCAATGACTAAAACATCCCTGGGTTATCAATGCTGTTTTGGTCACAAATCCAAAACAGAGCACCACAGTAGCTGCTATGAAGAAAATTCGCTCTCATCCCAGCCAAAACCAATAGACAACTTCACTACAAATGGAGTTTAATTAACATCAAGTCATGCAAATTTAAATATTTTTATAAAAATATGGTGGCAGATACCTAAAAAAAAAATTTAAAGGTCCTTTTAGAAGTTGTATGGGTGGGGGTTTTTTTTGTTTTTGGGTTTGTTTGTTTGTTTGTTTTTGTTTTTTGGAGTTTACTTGGGTTTTGTTTGTTTGTTTGTGTTTGTTTTTGTTTTTGTTTTTGGGGGTTTTGTTTGTTTGTTTGTTTGGGGGTTTTTTTGGTGGTTTTTTTTTTTCCCCAGCTGTGCTACACTGATAATAAAAAAATGCTGGAAAGAAATGCTTAACATGTGTATTATGAAGAAAATATAAGTTGCATTAAAAAACCCCAAACAACTAAAATAATGAAGAAAACATGTAAAATATATGAGAAGGCCAACTCCAATCTGAACTGAACTACACTGACAAATTCATGTTTTTCTTTAGCTACTGAATGTTTCTTAATAAAGTACATTAAACTGAAGTCCAAAACTAGAGCTAATAAACAATAAGTTGACAAGTCCACATTAAGGAGAGGGACACTGGGTGAAGAGCACAAACCAAACTACTTTAAAAAAATAATTTTAGGAAGTCAAACTAATTCATGCACACTCTTTTTCATATTATAATAGGTCATTGTCAAATGTGATATATTTTTATCTTCTACAAGGTCAGCAGCCTGCCTCCTACTTATTGTAACTATTTCTTTGTGCTGCTTAACAATTTTCATCCAAAGAATTCAGCATCCATGTGGGGCTCTTATTATAGGACTTTTGAATACATTACCCTTCTCTGTTGTAATTAATCTTTTAATTTCCTGATCCTACTTCAGCAGAAAGAGATGGTCAATTAATGCAGACACACATGTCTATATATACTGCCTGTGCCTGCCGATAGCATTCCTTTTGATACTGCATTTCATGAAAACAGACTTAGTGATTCCTTTTTAGGGTTTACAATGCCTGCTACAAAAAACAGACGATTTTCAGTAGGAAGACTGGGTGGGGTTTTTTTGGTTTTTTTTTTGTTTGTTTGTTTTTTTTGTTTGTTTTTTTTTGTAAAATATATTTTCTCTTATTTTGCTTCTTTGAACAAAGTTAGTTTCTCATTCCACTTGTGGTTTCAATGTTTCTCTAGACCCCTGTACTCAATACACATTCACCATGCATTCTTCAGGCAGTTCTGGGTATCTGAGGCATTAAAATCAAGGATTGCAGTGATTGCATTTTGTGACCTGTGATGCGGAGAAGTTATTTTCTTAGGAAGGTGTATCTGAACCAGTAAAAACTATCCTTACTAAACACCAAGTAGTTGCATGGATTCAAATTGATCTGGAAGCAACTTATTTGAACAACATAACAGTAAAAGATCATCTGACAAAAGGGTATGGTCTCCATTGAAATGCACAGTTAAGGCGTGCGTTTATAAGAAGTGTGACTAAATGCTGCCCATCAAATTTGAAATCAGCTTTCAGATCAGTAAAAATCTGCAGAAAGTGCTTGAAAGCAAACTGAAAAAAAAAAGCTCTAAGACAAAGTTCCCAATACTAGGTGACAAAGAAAGTGAAGTATTCAAATTGAAAAAGGCAGTAGTTGTATCCAATTTTTTGTAGCATTTTCGTTTATCAATTATGGGATTAAGGTATTAATTTTCAATCACCAATTTGAAATGTGCTTGACGGTTTTATTCAAGGTCAAATGGAAATAGGAATTCTCACTAAGTGAAATGGTAATAATGTTTTTAAAAATAGAAGCAATGTAGAAAAAGAGGAGGCAAAACAGTTCATTAAAAGATTTCCACCATGATTCTTGAAAAGTGATAATCATTGAACCTGAGCAAAACAATGATACACTGGAATCCAAAGTTTCAGTACAAGAAGAATAATTACATGATTTGGCAACTACTTTAATATTTTTAAGTCAGATTATAGAAGAAATGTATTCTAACTTATAAATGTGGCTGCTAAGAATGCAATAGACTCATTTTTATCAAATGGAGAGTTAAACAGAACCAAGAAATTTGGAAACATTCAAAATCTTACCTTTCAGTCATACAATTCTGCCAGCTTTTATAATTCTCTTTTTACTAAAAGACTATCCATAAGAAAAAAAAAAAAAAGGAACAAACTCACATAAAGAGCTTTTATATCAACAGCATCAAGTTATTTCAGTAAAAAAGACAAGCAAATAAAGAATTTGAGTGGTTTGTAGGAAAACAGCTTTCAGTTGAGTTCGGATGAAACAATCTCCTCTGATTACTATTCACGAAGGTATAAGATTTGATGTGAGACTTTTTGTGGCAGTCATTTCAAGCATTTCTTAGCTTTCTGGAGTGGAAACGAGTCCATAAGTCCCATCACCTTCACCTAGACATGGCCAAGGCCAGTTTAAATTCATGCTGACATTTGCAGATAGTCAACTGGCATATTTGTCCAGCTGTGTTCTCCAAATACAGTTCAGATTCCACATTACCTGATTTTATACTGGAAACTGACACAATGAACCACCAACAAAGCGATATGAAATGCATGAGAAATGCTTCTATTTTCCCTTTCTGTATTTTAGATAGTCTAAATGTACAGACTACTGCAATATTGATGCTGCAGAGAGAAAAATAAGAAATAAATATCAAGGTTTCATGACTTAAGGTATGCTTTGGTAGTGTGCCTATTTTGATCTAGGACAGTATTTTTAGGTATCATAAATAAATATGACCTGCCAGCCATTAAGTCTGACTTAGAGACTGTGACATATGGCTGTTATACATCCACAGTCCCTTAGATTCTTACAAAACCTGAGTAAGGTCAAGGAACCCTGTGCCTTCCCTCTCTCATTTATATTTTATGATTCAAGAACAAGATTAACTCCTCTAGACAGCTATTACTGAGTTACACAGTAGATGGATATGCTTCAGATTATGATTTATCAAGGTCAAAAAATGGTGCAAGTCACCATATTTTGACACAATTGCCTTCAAAGATACTTAAATTATTAGGAAATATGCAGCATAAGACAGCTTTGTTTCACTTCAGAAATCCCTAGTACTAAAAAAGATATTCACATCTTTTTTTCCACATTTGGTGATTAGTAATGTAATTATCAATTCTCTAGGTAGCAAACAATTAATATATTCTGACATGTTCGTCATGCACATATTTGTATTGACATGGCTAAGAGCTTTTTTCATTTTCATTATATTTCTTTGCCAAAGGCAAAATTAGGTCCTGTGCCAGTTTTCATTCTATCTATGCTAAAAATGAAATTCTATACATGGAAAGAAAAAAATGATAAAAAGAAAGTACCATTGATAAATGTGAACTGAATTGTGAGGTATGTTCTTTGTTGTCTTATAGAATCTCAAACACAAAAATAATGAGATCATCCCTGGCCTGGGGCTTGGATCCTAAAGCTTATGCACCCACAGGGCTTTATGAACTTCTACAGGCTCATCAAAATCAATAGTAGTATTCATGAGATGAAAGTTATTTGCATGCTTAGGTCTTTTCAAAGTCAGTGCTTTTATTATTTGGATTCAGTTTCAAAGTTTTTAGTGACCAACTGTGTCAGTAGCTCACTGAAAGAGTAACAGAAAAATTATGCCTGTCATGCTGAGTTCAAGAAAAAATACTTTTTTCTATTCACCTTCTCTTCCTCTTCTGTGTGCTTTGAATATGTCAACAGCTTGATACAACAAATCAGCATGCCAGTGGTTTATGAATTTTTTTAAAGTATGCTTATATCAGCATTCAGCAACTATAGATTTTTTTATTCTGTTATTGCAACATTGGTTTACAGCTGTTGAAGTACAAAAATGTCACAGTTTTTATATGTAAATCATGTGAAAGCACATAATGCTAATACAAGAGCTAGCATGACGAAGACATCTAGGGTTCACATAACAGACAGACAGACATCTAGGAACTTCAATTTAACAAGACATGGAGGACATAGAACAGAGATCATCTGTTAATGGCACCAACACTGACAATGAACAGAAATCACCTAACTGATCTTTGCAGATCAGCCAGCAATGAGATGCTGAAACTGTGTAAAGCAAAACCAAAAATATCTCACTGGCCCTTTGTTAGAGAGTGAGCAGTAGCAGAGCCATCACAGAAGCACCAGTGAAATGGCAATGTCTATTTGTTTGGGTTTTTTTACTTCCCAGTAAAAAGTGTGATGAAAAGAGGCTGTTCCTCTTACATATCTCTTGTGTAACAAGAACTTGATATCCTAATGCTCCTGTGTTCTTTAGCTAGGAGTTTCAAATGAGAGAGAAGGAAGATAGGAAAGTCAGTCACCCTACTTTTTTAAGACCTTAGTAGGTATCAAAGCTAGGTATCAAGTTACTCAAAGCTCCATCCATCCTAGCCTTGAACACTTCCACAGATGGACATTTCCCAGCCTCTCTGGGAAACCTGTTCCAGTGCCTCACCACGCTTACAGTGAATAATTTCCCCTCAGTATCTCTTCTAAATCTACAGTCTTTCAGTTTAAAGACATTCCCCCTTGCCATATCACTACATGTCCTTGTCGAAATTCCCTCTCCAGCTCTCTTCTAGACCCCTTTAGGTACTATAAGGCTGTCTCATTTCTCTTCTCCATGTAGAACAACCCCAACTCGATCAACCTATTTTCATAGGAGAGATGCTCCAGATGTCTGATCAACTCAGTGGCTCTCCTCTGGACTTTCTCCAACAGGTCCATCTCCTCCTTACATTGGGGGTTTGGGTTATGTAACCAAAAAAAAAGTGTATTCTATTTCATCTGTTGAATGTATCTGGGGAGATGTCTTTCTTTATTTCTTGTAACTCTGGGAGGAGCGGGCAGGTGCCTTTTGATAATGGGCCAACTGTTAAAACCAGGTGGGGCAGTGTTTCTTCTCTCTTTCACCACTCCTCCTCCCTCCAGGGGGATATCTTCTACTAATGGGCTATTAAGGCTCACCAATGACATGACATATTCCATCATCCCATTGTGAGATGCTCCACCCAGTGGGGGGGAGCCAACCATTCCTACCTAGATAAAAACTGAGACATAGGAACACAAGGTATCTGGTTCCACCAGATTCGTGGAGGAAGTCTGGACCCTTCTTGCCATCACTGGACCCTTTTTTCTCTCAGGATCATCTCTGCTCCAACAGAACCACATCTGCCACTCCAGGAGGACTCACTTTTGGACTGCTTCCAATGCCCTGACCAACAGGGTGTAAGGTTGTAGCTCTGACTCTGTCAGGGTTTCTAGGATTGTTGTTTGTTTGCTTGCTTGTTTTTTTGTACTACTACATTTGTATTTTTAGCATTCCTAGTAAAGAACTGTTATTCTTATTCCCATATCTTTGCCTGAAAGCCCTTAACTGCAAAATTATAATAATTCGAATGGAAGGGGTTTACATTCTCCATTCCAAGGGGAGCTTCAACTTTCCCTGGCAGATACCTGTCTTTCCAAAACAAGACAGGGCCCCAGAGCTGGATGAAGTACTCCAGGTGCTCTCATGAGTTCTGAAAAGAGGGGCAGAATAACCTCCTTCAACCTGCTGCTGGATATACCTTGCTCACAATTTTATTAAAAGACTCATTAAAAATTTTGACATTTAATTCTTAGAGACAAAGATAAACACAGCTATAAGAGTATTATTGCATTTTTAAAAATTACCTCCCTGACTTGGAGGTAAAAATCATGGGTATGTGTATTTCTATGCTTAACAAAACTGGGATATTATTATGGCTACTAAATTTCTTAAATAGCAAACAAGAAATACCATAAACTTCAATGAGCACATCCTCCCTCTTAGAAAACCCCAGAGGAATACATACAATGATACTGTATGCAATGTACTTACTAATAGCATAATTGTAGATTCTGAAGTTCCCAAAGGTGATACAAGGGTCATACATCTTAGAATACTATTACAGTTTTTTTGACCTCAGTTCTTTAGGAAAGGTGAATACCAATATTAGTGCTGAAAGAGCAACTGAACAGCGTAAATCTAATGCATTTCAAAATATGAAATGAGATTATCATTTGCACATATAAAGATACACAACAGCTTTAACTTATATTTTGGTACATGCTATATAAACCTATTTTTCAGATTTTATCACATCCTGGTTTCCAATAAAGCATTGTGTATCTGAGCTCCAAAACCTTCATTCTGATTAACTGAGTCTTCCGGACACACCCACTCTTTAGCTACTTTTTACCATCTTACATTTACTCTAATCTATCTATTACAACATTTTCAACCACCATAAGTCAACTGAATTTTCTTTTTGAAGGCTTTTTTTTTTTTTTCTTTTTTGCAAACATGTGCTACATAGTTTTTTTTCTCTTTTTTTTTCCTTCTCCAAAAACCAGGAGCACTGTCAGGAAGTAAAAAGAAGAACACACAACCATTTGGTTCTAGTAATTTAAACATTCAGGGGAAGTACTGCCACAATGCTCCTAGCTGGCTTCAAACTGAAGGACCTTTTAACACTGTCTGCTTATATGTAGGGGATATGTATAAAATAGGCACAGTGAAGTATAAGAAGTTGAAAGGGCAACGACATTTACACAGAAAGAAGTGAGCAAAGAAAATCCCCCAGGAGGGGAAGGCTGGGAATATTGGCCACACAGACTTCAGTAAAGGTTCTGAAGCCACTTCCCACAGCATTCTCCTGGACAAGCTGGCTGCTCATGGCTTGGACTAACATGCTTGTTGCTGAGTAAAAACCCGGCTGGATGGCCAGGCTCAAAGAGTGCTGGTAAAAGAGGCTGAATCCAGCCAGTGGTCGGTCACCAGTGGTGTTGCCCAAGGCCCAGTATTGTTTCCAGTCCTGTTTAACATCTTTGTGAATTATCTGGACCAGGGGATTGAGTGTACAGACACAATCCTTGGTGAGTTTACAGACAACACTAAGCTGGGCAAAAGTGTTGATCTGCTGGAAGATAGGAAGGCTCTACAGAGGGATCTGGACAGGCTGGATCAATGGGACAAGACCAACAGTATGAGATTCAATAAGGTGAAGTGCCAGGTTCTGCACTTCAATCTCAACAACCTCATGCATCTAATTTTAGTTGTGTAGAAGTTTGGAAGCTACACAGACTGCTCAGTTATCCTAGTAGCTGGACTGACTAGTTCAATATGTAACTATTAGAAGCCAGTAGAATTTTTCCCTCTATTTTCATTTCATACAGGTTTATCATGAAACATGGCTCCATTTCCAGTGTCTCTATTCAGAATGCAGCCTTAAGTATTCTTTCTGCCATTTGCTCAATTTCAAGTAGCTGCTATTAATGCCTCTCTTGTATCCAAACCAAGTCATTCTCATGCCAAACAGATAGAGAAATATTCTCTTAACATTTGCTAAATTTCACTGCACCATGTATATGCACTTCAGCAATACAGGAAAAAAAAATTTGCAAAATTTCCTTTCCTCAGACATGACTGGGGATAACTGTAGTTTCTCCTTATTCTCAGAACATTAAAATTGTGTAGTGACACAACTATAGGAAGACTGCATCCAATTTCACTCCTGAAAATGAAGGAATTGTGCATTGGTCCCTCAATGGCTTATTAATACCATGTCATCACTGTTCCTGTAGGAAATCCCTTTTTTCCTGTGTTTCTCTCTGTCCTGGGGTGACTTTATGATGCTGAATTGTATCCCCATTTGTCTCTTTAGCCCAAAAATAAGTTCTGAACTTTTAAAACCAGATCCGAGAGTGAAGGGAGGGGTAAGAGGTGATGTGAAGTTTGTGTGTGCAGAAACTTCATTTTCACTCCCCTGGAATTACTCTTCTCTTGGTGCATGTTGTCCACAGCACAGATAGTGGGAGAGAGCTTTCCTTTGCTTTTAGTTAGGTTTTTAGCTAGCTGAGGCAGAGAAGTTCCCCAGACTGTTGTTTTTGTTTTTCTTGGAGCTGTTCAGTCCTGCTCAGGACTGAAACCCCTGAAAAACACCAGGAGCTCACACCTGTGGCCCACTGGGTCCCAGGACAGCATTTTCCAGCACCAGAGGGATTGATTAGAGACTGAGTGAGCTGAGCTACACCCCATGACAAGACTCTCTCTGAATTTGCTATCTCTTCACAACAGCGAGAAGTTCCATTGTTTAATATTATTCATTTTTTCTATGTTTGTGAGTACTTTGCTTGTTAAATAAAGGTTTTTTTCCATTTTTCTCAAAAGAGGCTTACCTCCCAAAGCCATTGAGACAAGGGCTGCTGGAATTTGCTTTCTAGAAAAGACCACTTCAGTAGTTTCCTCCTAACATTTGCCCTAAACCAGGACACTTACTGAAAAGTGTTCCAAGCACTTCACCATGAGTACAAGACACCTCATGAATATATCTCCACAGCCACTTCTTCACACCTGGGAGACCAACAGTTTTGTTTAACTTCCACTAACAGCAGTAACTATTGTTCAGTGGAAATACATAAATTGCAAAGGGAGTTGTCTTTGAGAAAAGCTCAAGATCCTCGTTCTCCCAGACATGAATAACTAATTGTAGATCATATGAGGGACATGGTATTCTTCGGAAGGCAATACTTACCTCTACTGCCTTCGGGACTGTAGTACTGTAGCACTCTTTCCATAAACTATTAAATTCATAAAGTTGCCCAGCTTCATTGAGGCCTCGTGACCTTGTTTTCTCCAGAAGTCAAGTATGGCAGAGGACATCAACTAACATAGTAGAATAACAAAGATTCTGACATTACTTGCCAAAGTTTTCTCAGCTGTCGAGGTAATAAAGGAGATGTATCCCACATATTTGACCAAAACCAAGCACTCAAAATAAGGCATAGTAGCAATAAAATATGAGAGTAAAATCTGTATTCCTACTTCTAGACATATTTTGATCAAGCACATGCAATTATACCTCCATCTCGTGGCTCGTTGAAGCAGCTGTTGTGACCTTCTTCTGACTGAAATAAAGGAAATTATCTATTAATAAGGCTGAAATCTACTTCCGATTTTGACAACTTCCTCCTCGGCACACTCCTTTGTTTTTCTCTAGGAGAGACAACTTTTTGGCTCTGGAAAGAAAAACTTAAAAGTATATAAAATTACCAGTTGTGCTCAAAATACTCCTTCCGCAGAAGTTCATAGGCCAAATGTTCACAAAGTCTTCCAAATGGTATGAAGGAGAAGACTCCATTCAAGGAACAGGAGAAATTCTATGCAACTTCCTTGAAGGAATTGCAGCTAATCAGGTACAACACAACCACAATTCGGTATTCTCTGTGAAACAGAGTTGGTCAGTTCCAAGATTAAGAGATTTGACAATGCCTTATCTGACTAAAGCTGAGCAATAAATAAAACAATAGGCTCATCTAAACTGATGCTGTTGCTAGATGTTGATATTTTTAGGAAAAAATAGTTCACTGCAGAAAGAGAGGAAACACTAAATCAACAGTTTAGAAAGAACAGTACAGTAACCACGATTAAGAAGCGCATTAGCATATAGAATTAGCACTGGCTTTGCTTGGGTGGTGATAATATCATGCTTTCAATGGCTCATGTCTTAATGGAATTATTTGGTTTTAAGAATATAATTCTAATTGGTCTCATAATTAACTATGTGCATTAGATCAATCTATGCTTTTGTGTGTGGTACCTTCCCAAAAGTCTGTTCAGAAAACAGAATTCGGTTTGGGAAAGATACTGAATGACCTATAATTAAAACAAAACTAGTTATTTCAGTAGATTGTAGAGTGTGAAACCGTTTTTTAATGAAGTGTCAAGGCCTCTGGCTATATGCAGAAGACATTGAACATAAATCAATTTAAGTCTTGAAACAAAAAGGAGTATCCCTGTTAAACATTAACACTGGATAACTGTGGAAGAAATGTGTTACAACCAATAAAAATTTCTCATATAGCACTTGATTGGCAAGTGCAATTTAGCAGATCTGTGGTGAGAAAACATTGCATTCATTTGTGTTGGAACTTTTTACAGTTACATGACTGGGACAAGGAAAAAAATGTAACATATTAAACCTTTGGAAATTGTTACTGTGCATAAGCTGAAAGGGTTTTTTTAAAGCCTACCTAACAAAACCAATAGGATCTCAGCAAGACTGAGAGGTTGTATTTAGAGAAAAGAGGCAAAAAAAATTTAACCACTTGCATGTAACACATCATTCCTAATCTAAAACTGAAAGAAAAGCAAATGAGCAACTTCTTCGAATGGATTGCAGGTTTGTCCTGCGTTTTGCCTGTATGCAATATAAGCATGTAAAAAACCTATAAAATCTCAGATTTTTGCAGCCAAAGCAAAAAGGGACTTAAGGAACCACAATATCAGCTGAATATATTCTTCAGAAATATAAAGCAGATAACCTCATGGGAAGCTTATCAAGCTGTGATAGGAACAGTCATTCCCAAGAGAACACAATTAGTTAAAATGTGCTCAGTAATCTTGAAAATTCAAGCATGTCAAACTGGGTACACAGCAAAATACAAAATCTAATCCCCTGTACATGACTACAAAAGTGAGTCTAGAAGGGGTTTTTTTCAGATTTCTGAGGAGAAAAAAACAAAACAAAACAACAACAACAAAAACCACTACATAAAATCCATTAGAACTGCAAAATACTGGATTCAAGCAGGAACCATCAGCTGCATGACTATAGAATAAGGAACAATATCCTAGGATGCAGCTGTTCAGGAAAGAGAAGCCATGAATGATAGCAAGACATGAGATCAGTTGAAGTCAGTATTGCCCAGTGTTCTAACCAAGATAGATGCAACACTGGGAAAATAAACAGTACTGTATTTCATTAAAGTATAATACTTTGAATACTTTTGAAATCTAAATTTTGAGTAAGATAAACCTGTTTTAAAAGCATCAGTAGAATCATGTTTTCCAGAACTGCCACTGAAGAAAAGACTGAATGAAGTAACCTTTTGCAGTGAAGACTGTGGTGGACATGCAGCAGATAACATTCAGATATGTGCATGGCTGCTGAAGACAGAAAAGAGAATACAAATTCAGAGTGCACTATGGCAGACCATAAAGAACTGCATGCACTGGTACCAAAAACCTTTGTAAAAAAGTACTTCCAGAAATTGATAAACCATAGTTCAAATTGATTTTCACATCAGGTAACAGAGTTGTGGTGAATGGTCTTGAAAGACAGAAGTAGCTTGCTGACTGACCAGCATAGTCCACCTGAATGTCTCCATAACCATGTTTCAAAAACTCTACCTGTAATAACTAGTATTCCCAAAGTAATTTTAGCTGTGCACCAGCTGGGATGTTTACTTACCTACCTAAAATTTTGGTAGGTCAGGGTATTAGTTCATCTTCGAAAGGTTCTAAAACACTTGTAAGTAAAAGGAGAATTAACAAGCCAAATTTAAAGTGTATCTTTACCATTCTTGTTACTTTGATAGTCATCCTCAGGAAAATTACACTTGCAAATCAGAATTAAGAGAATCATCCCCGTGAAGCAGCAAGATGTATTTACTTGGGATTCCTTGAAAATTAATTAAATAAATAAATAAGTAAATAAAGGATATGTGAGAACACAGCAGAAGGTGCAGAGAAAGGATCACTTGTCAACAATATTGATATTGAGAAAAATGATAAAAGAACTATATCAGCTTCAGGGAAAGATAACCAAAGTTATTTGGACAGAACATTGGAAAATGTATGAAATATATGAAACGAGCCCCAGGGTTTTGTTGAGACTTATCTGAATAGAAGTCTGTCTAGTCATTTAAGGATAGACATGACAGTGTAGCTCTTTCCTTTTCCTTTTCTAATAGGAGAATTGTATTTGTAAAGGTCAAAAATGTACTCTAATTCTAGTCTTCATGCAGAAAGAAAAGGTGGCCACTCTTCTAGCAGTCCCCAAATACAGGTTTTTTTTTTTCTCTTCCCAGCAGTTTACTATCTGTTTCATCTGTTTCTTTGTACTAAAAGACACAGACAATAGTAAAGATCAATAAATGTGAGGGTGTTGAAAGATAAGCAGAGTAGTGTAGCCCTGTAGCCCACAAGGGATGGCAATGACACTGCCAGTAAGAGCCCACAAGCCTTTTGGCAGACTCATGGCCCTCAGGTGGTGTCAGAACTCACTTGGACTCATCTTGGCCTGTCTGTAGGCAAGTGTTTGCTTTTCTATCTGTAACAGCATTCACCAAATTACTCTTGATTAATTTACCCTTCTATGCTTCTACCTTTTTTGTTTGTTTGTTTGTTTTATCAGTTATGTTGTGGCTATTGTTGCATGTACAACTAACTACAGCAACAAGTGTTGGGGCAGCCCTGGTGACCCATGGGCTGGGGCTCCAACATGGTTCCCCAGCACAAATTTTTCCTAGAACATTTGCACAATTAGTTCTTTCACCATCAAGCACGTGCTAAACCACACAATTGCACCAAAACCTCTCCCTGAGCCCAGGTTGCAAAAGCCATGGAAAGTGGAGAGAAGAGGTTGTGTTCAGGGTGTGACAGTAGCTTAATTAAACTGTGTAGAAAGAAATCTCTATTATGACCCTAGAATCTAATGCCAGATAGATAAACAGGAGATTCAATGGCCATTAACAGCCATCAATGGTCCTTCACTGCGCATTAAAGGAATGTAATCACAGGAGTTGGCAAAAACAGTTTTCAGGGTAACAAACCTCCCAAAAGTACTCAGCACTCAGTAAGATGCTTTGCTTTGGTAAAGGAGTCTGGATACTGATGGCTCACCTCTATGATAATATTTACACAGGTATAGGGAGAAAGAGAAGTATACTAGGTGCTGCCACAAGGTTCATATTCTATTTTGTTGAAGGTTAGGATTTTTTTTTTTTAACCTTTTCTTTCTCTCAGGGAATTTTCTTCCATTTGTTGCCTAAGAGATGTGAAGAACCAACACTTAAGAGACAAAAGTGGCCAGGGCAGGGTTGGGGACAGGTGTATCTGGCTGCCCTATTTTGGCTGGTGGGTTTTCTTTTGGGAAGGGCAGCGATACCATGAGATTTTGGCTGGGGAGGGGGGGGTGTGATCAGAGGGCTGGGCTCAGTTCCTCTCTCTGTCCCTCTCAGAACCAAAGGAGGAGATGGTGCACTTGCTGCTGTGGGGAGAATTCTCTCCCACTGTGGAGTTCAGCCCTTTTATTGCTTCTCCTACTGTGAGTGAGGCTTTGCTCACTCATTATTGACTAATTTTCCCTCTTTGGTACTTACAATAATTACTTCTGAGAGAAGGAGGTTGTAAAAAAGCTAGATGAAAACAAAACAATACTTCATCAAATCCATTCTTTAAAAAAATTCAGAGACAGGAGCTTCAGAGTAAGACTGAAGATTGAAATGACATATTCTAAGCCTCTTCAGGCCTGTGATAGCATTCAGCAACTGAGAAATACCAACATTTTGCTTGCAATACTCCGTTGTGCCTCACAGTTTTGGTAGGTAGATCAGGTAGTTAGAAAAAAAATTGGAACTTTAGGTAAAGTAGTCATGATTTCAAATTAAATTTGACCATAGAAACATCAATTCCATTGATAATTTTTCCTTGAACAGCTGCCTGAACAGTTTGTTCTTATGTATCTTTCAAACTTAAATAATAAAAACTCTGCACAAGGTGCCTGAAATTTTCCTTCTGAGGAATATGCAAAGATTCATAAATTAATCGTTCTTTCCCATTTCTTGACTTACATAGTCTAAGCAATTCTTTCTCATTGAAACATAAAAATATTGGAAGTAGAACATCTCTCAGCTGTTACAATAGAGAATAGCTAATCAGAACTTAATATGTTGTCGTCAGCAAAGAGATGGAAAAAATGTAAATATTTGTTCAGTAAATCACTGCACTTGACATAATGAGACATTCAAGACATTGCAGCAGAGATAACAGTGCAAAAGTTGTTATTTTTTTTATGTTTTGTCTAGTCTGCACTTCCCCTCCCAAAAAAAGTGACTGTTTCCTTCTAGCACTGTCACAAATGTTGTAAAGTAACTTGAGACAAAATTCTTAAGATCTTATGTTCAAAAGTTTCTTCAGTGAAATGTAGTATTTCTGTCTTAGTTACTACTGCATACACAAATGTTCTCAATAGTAAACCAAATTATTTCCTGAGAGCTGTGTTTGATATAATTCAAATCAGAAATGGAGTACATTATCAGAAGCACATCATCAAAAGAATATTTATATCACAGTAAATTATTTACTTGATATAAGACGTCTGTTTCTCACTATTCATGTAACTGATGAAGAGTTCTTTACTTTCATCAGAATTCTTGAAGCATAAGGCTTTTAAAAAAGCTCTGTTCGCACATTTTTCCCGAGGTTTGTATAAAGTAAGTAGAGAAGTGAAGAATAAATTCAGTTGATGTAAAAATTATAAGGAGCTTGTATAGACTAATACAGTAGCTGCTTGTTGAAGAAAACCATATTTTTACCCTACACAGACATTGTAGTTTGTTTTTATTACATCTTACTGTTACAAAATCTAAAAATTGCAGATTCTAAATATATTAAATATTCAGTGCATTCCTCTTAGATGAACATCTTCCCCTAAAACTCTGTCTTTTTTCCATTATTGAGACTAAAAATCTTTACAAATCACACAATTTATCAAATAGGCACATCCTTTACTAATTTCAATTCTTCAAAGTTCTTCCTTTAAAAAACAATGTTGTTTATAATTTACATCAACTAGACCTCTGGTGTGTGACATTTTTCCAAGAAAGGGAATGGGAACAGAATCTTGCAGATTGGAAGGGACCTCCAGAAGTCCTATTGTCCAAGGCATTGCTAAAAGTCAGACAGTCGGAGCAACTGGCTCAGGACCATGTTCAGTTGAATTTTAAAGATCTCACAACTGCCTGAGGTACTTGTTTCAGTGTTTGAACATCCTCATGGTAAAAAAATTCCTTACAGCAAGGAGGTATAACCTTTTGCAACATGTGTTTTTGATATCTTATCCTTCTAGTGTGAAAATCCATAGAAAGTCTGACCCTGTATTCAACATGGACTCTCAACAGAGAATGTAGTCTGACTTACAATTTCCTCCCCAGTTTCAGTTCTTTAAATTGTGCAAGTTCATCTCAATCTCTAATTTCATATCATACTATAGCCCACTACCATTATTTGTATTCCTCTTGACCCGTCACAGAACATCACTTTATTTTTTGCACTGAGAAGTCCAAAATCATACATACCACACCAGAAGGGGTGTCCCAGGTGAGAGAGATGCTGAACTCCCCATGGCCATCCTTTTCAAACCATTCTCTGAGCAGGACTCGAGAAAGAGTGGGGCCAGAGCCTGCCTGTGTGGAGTAGTATCAGAACGGCAGGCTTCAGAATTATTCAAATATCAGTCATTCAGCATGGAAAGTTGCCAGGACAAGATGCCAAAATATGAGACACTGCGGTAATTAACTTCTATGAGGAACACCAGGTGAAAGGTATCTATTCTGTGATGTGCATTTCAGTAAAACTGGACACTGCCTGCCTCTACCTTCTTTCCTTCCCATTTCAAAATTCTCCTTTACTAAAATTTCATCCTATAAACTGTGTATTCATTCAAAAATTAACTATCACTTGGGTCTAAGTTTCAAAAATTCACTGTTTAGCATTGACTTTAAATAAGTTAAACATTTCATCCTCCATGCATGGAGTATCTAAAAGGACCTGATCAGAAGATATTAGACTCCTAACACTACCTCTCACTTGAAATTGTGGGTATCTGCCAAGTGCAATGTTGTACAACTCTAATGGCAAATTATTCACATGAGGAGCAGTGTGTACATCAAAAAGCTATAATAGGTCACAGACTGTTGCCCATGTCTTTTCCTGCTTCTGGTATTGACTTTCATGAGCTTTAGCTAACAATTTCATTGCAGAGGTGAGTACGTGGGATGTGGTTTTGTAAACTTCTATTAGAGGGCAGAAAGAGTGAGGTTGCACTTAAAGGAATGACAAGGCAGGAGCCAACTATGAGAGCACAGGCAATATCCTCACTGCTGGGGCATTATCTTGCAGCCCCTGAGCAGGATAAGCAGTGTCAGATGGAAATAGCAACGGGTTCCAGTGACAGTGCTATGATCTTCAACGAAAGGCAAGGTCAACAAGCCAGGACTGAGATTAATCCATAAAAGTTCAATGACTTCTTAGGGAGGCTTGAGACAGGATCAGACCCTGACACAACCACAGTATTATTCAGGCCATGCCTGATTACCCTGACCTGAACTGAGATGGAGCCTTTTAATCGATTACTTTTTTTAAAAAAAGAGACCAGTAATCCATACTCTTAAAGCCTGATCCTTAAGCAGAAATAAAATGGATGGAGGGATAGGTTTTGCATGATATGAATATTTATGAGAACATATTTATTTGTATTGATGCTTTCTGGTAATAAATTGTTCATATTACTCTTACTTTCATTTGTTGTCTTTTAACAGACCTGTGCATGTCTGTAAATCCATACTATGGCACAAGCTAAGTCTATCACAGAATATAGAGACAACTAACCATTGTCCAACATGGGGAATTAAATGCTGGAAAGTAGTGCTGCAGAAGAGACCTGGGGGTCTTGGTCAACAGAAAGCTGAATCTGAGTGATCAGTGCCCTGGCAGCCAGGAGGGCCAAGCCTGTCTTGGGGGGCATCAGGCACAGCATGGCCAGCCAGGAAAGGCAGAGGATTGTTCTGCTCTGCTCTGCTCTCCTCTGCTCTGCCTGCTCTAAGCTGGGGCAGCCTCATCTCGGGTGCTGGGGGAGCCTCATCTCGAGTGCTGGGGGCAGTTCTTGGTGCCACAATGTAAGAAAAACATTAAACTGTTAGAGAGTGTCCAAAGGAGGGCAACAAAGATGGTGAAGGGTGTAGAGAAAAAGCTTTATGAGGAGCAGCTGAGGTCACTTGGTCTGTTCAGCCTGGAAAAGAGGAGGCTGAGGGCGAACCTCATTGCAGTCATCAATTTTCTTATGAGAGGAAGAGGAAGAGGAGACACTGAACTCCTCTCTGTGTTGATCAGTGAAAGGTCCTGAGGAAATGGCCTAAACGTGTGTCAGGGGAGGTTTAGGTTGGATTTTAAGAAGTTCTTCACCCAGAGGGGGCTCGGGCACTGGAACAGGCTGCCCAGGGAAGTGGTCACAGCACCAAACTTGACAGAGCTAGAGGGGCATTTGGATAATGCCCTCAGGCACATGTGGTTACACTTGGTTGTCCTGTGAAGGTCCAGAAGTTGGACTCGGTGATCCTTGCAGGTCGCTTGCAAGTCAGCATACTCTGTGATTCTGTGATAAAGCTGTCCATCTTCCAAACAGGACATTTTTTATCATAGTAAGACATATTATATCTGACCTTATTATCCTTCGCATTTCTCACAACTCAAGTCCACCAACAAATTAACTATTACAGAGTTTTTAGGTACAATTAGTGACAGAATATTAAATTCTTATCTAGGAGGATTCAAAATCAGCTCACAACAGTAAGAGCATTTCTGTGAAGGGTGCTGAATGGAGCCTCTCCTTGACCTGATATCTATGTTCTATAAAACATTTTTATAAAGACAGGCCCTCTGTATTGCACAAAGCCCCACTAAAATGGATGAGGCTCAGCCCTCCAATCCATGCAGTCTTTTCCTCTTGCCAGAGGGAACAAAAGCAGAGTCACACAAGATTGAGAAAAGAAATTGCACACTGTTAGTGTTAGTAAATACAAATTATACAAATTATATCATTGGTCCCTTTTTCTTTATAGATGGTAAATCTTTTATTTTCATATCTCTTTTTAACCAAAGTTTTTTTTTTTTGAAGAAAAGTGGATAAAGAGGAAAATGTTTTCCTGTTAGCAGCCATAAGTCAAACTCAGTTTGAAAAACCATACCTGCTGCTTTACTAAAGGGAATAAATTTTCAGCTCACAGGGAATGAATAACAACAGACAATACAACATCTTGTTAGGGAGCAAGTAATACAAGACAAGAGATGAAAGTAAAACACACAGCACTTACAAAAGTTTAGGTTTAGTAATAAACTTAGAACAAGTTGGAGCTTCGTAACTGAGCCAACACACCAAAAAATCATGACACAGCTTGTGGAACTAGGTTCATCACTTATAATTAAAAAACAACCTTTTTTAAAAAAAGTACATCTCCAGTCTTATCAGACAGAAAAAAATAATGGAATTGAAAATCACCCTGCTGTGACCTCATATGCTACATCCTGTCTTTTATCTTCACAGACCACTGAATTTCCTGAATACTCTCTTTTCATAGCCTGACTATGTTAAGATCCTACTCTTCAGAGCAAACTCTCTCCCACAACTAGTTATGTTGTGGGCTATTGATCAGATCTTCCAGCCAGCTCTGCACAAAACATGTGAGCAGTTAAAGCAGTCTGTCCTCATCAACTCGCCCAACAACAGAGCATTCTTTGTTCACACCTTCAAGCAAAACTTAAATATTAGGCCACAACATTATGGAAAAGGGAAAGAGGGAAAAACATCAGCCACAGACTTTTAGCGGAATACAAGATTGTAAGCCATAAGGCATATTTTTTCTGCTCTCTAAGCAACAGGTTAAAAGAGACATTTTGGTTGGCTTTTTTTAGCTAAAAATAACTTTATATTTTGAAGTTCTAATGGGAAATACAGGCTAAGTGTACAGCTAATAAAAGTGTCTTTGCAGTTTTTTTTTCCCTCAAATAAGTAATTTTAAATATTAGTTTATATTACTCTGTATTATCTCCAAAGGAAAACATGAAACAATAGTGTCCCTAAGCATTAGGCAGTCTAAGTAGGCATGTTTGTTCTTTTAAGGTATATTTTATAGAAACTGAGTAAGCCTGTTTTTTCAGTAGTGAAAGCAATCTCTGCTCAAAGAGCTTATTCTATCTAAGGAATTAATTTCATAGCCTATTTATAATAAGGATAATTGTTTTTTAAAAATATATATTTTGTGGTTACAGTAATTGAGCAGTAACAGTAGCAATTGACATGTACTCATGATAGTTAACCTTCACAAAACAATGAGTGCATTAAAGAAAAGAAAAAGCCAGGAAGAAGCTGCTGTCTCCTTGATGCATTTTATAGCCATTACAGATACAGGTTCACATTGGGAAATTTTTCACATTTTTATATCTATCCCTTTCTCTCAGAAATTTTATAAATATAAATATATGATATATATATAATTTCAGAATAACTGTTAAATAGCATTTTTTAAACTAGTAAGTAATTCTATAGATTAATAGAATGCAGTAGAAAAAACCCAAACAACAGCAGCAACAACAACAAAACAAACATGAAAATCTAAGTAGGAACACGGTGGGTTAGACGTTGGTTAACAGAACTGCTATCTTGGACTTTGACAGGGCAGACTTTTAGGAGACAATGTCCATTGGGAGCTAATCCTGAAGAGGAAAGGAGTCCAGAAAAGCTGAATATTCTTAATGGAGGAAGTCTTAAAGTCATAAGAGGAGGTATTCTACATGTGCTGAAAAAAAAAGCTGGCAGGGAAGAAAACCATTCTGTCTCCACATAGAGTTTGGCTGGAACACAGCAATTAGAAAGAGTTTACCACCTTTGGAAGATGCGGCAAGCAATGACTACAAGGAGGAAAGGATTTTATGAAAGGATCCTTCTGTCTTGCCTTGCATAGTTCACTTTAGGGGATTACTTGTGCCTTTTCTTATTTTGCTCTCTGATTTCCACTAGCCACTTCTAAGATAGCCAGTCTTTGTAATCAGTTATATTTTTCTTGATTTCTGATCCCTAAGAAAGAACATTCAATTCCTTTCATGAACTAAAACATAATAAAGAACATATAAGACAACATTAAGTTAGAATATATGATACAAGTTTAGCTGAAATTAGGTCTAGTGAGAATTTGCCTTATCACTTATAAGCTGGCACCAGGATACACTACCATACACACACACAGACAAAGTTTTCAGGATATTATAAATGTATAGATGATACTATAATTAACAGGGAACACAGAAAAAAAAAACTAAACCCCAATTCTATGTTACAGAACATAATCACTTTAAACCAACTTTTAAAATATATGAATATTTCATTATTAAAAGACATTTGAAACAGAACTTAAATTTTCACTTCTACATGAAATGACCGAAATGATCTACAGAGAAACTGTAATATATCTGTTTTACATAATTTTGATTCAGACAAGAATGCAACGTTTTCTCCCACCACCCATTGTAAGACAGTGTCAGACTGCATACAAGAAAGTAAAAAAAGTGGATGACTGATGGTTTGCTAAATTTATCTGTATTTCACACTATCCTCCTGCATACTTGCTACACAAAAACATGCTCAAGGACACAACCACTTAGAATCTCCTTTTAAACACTGAAATGATGCACTTTGTGAATAATCTAAATAGCGTCTCACATGTCTATTGTGAATAGTCTCAAAAATTACTAGGAAGATTTTCCTCTCTCAAGACTAAGGAACATGCCAAAGAAGGTATCTGGAATAATTACTGTGAATAAAAAGAGGGCAAGGGTAAATTGATGAAAAGGTCTTAGGCTACATCAGAACATATCACTGGGAAAAAAAAAATATTGCTGGGACCTGGACTGGACTGGCTCTACAAAGTACCTAGGTATTAAAGCATGCAGAAAGCAAAGGAAATATTTGTTTGATGAGACTAGAATAAGGAGGATACAAACTATATCAATGAACAATTACGTGAGAAATTTAAAGGAAAGCCTGCATGGAATGGGGGAGAAGGGAAATATGTCAAATATGCTCAAACTAGCCTATGTGAGTAAAAAGCCAGACAAGAAGTTGGAGGAAGCAAAATGAGATATCCAAAGTCTGAAAATTACTGAGGCAAGGAGGATGAGCCTGGGGTAAGAACTACAAATGAAAAGAGAACAGATGGAAACCATTTGGAAAAAGAGTATATCAAGGTAACGTGGGAGGAATCTTACATTCATCAGCACACATTTTCTTTCTCATACCTGATGTTAAAAAAAAAAAAAGGCAAAAAACCTCTCAAACTAAAAGTCTCTTTGACTTCCTGACTCAAATGGCAGCATTTTGCATATTAGTCCCCTATTTCAGCAGTAGATTCCACGTGATGGAGTTTTTAGGCAAGATAGAGGGAAGGACATTAGGAGGAAGAGCAAACTGGAAACCAAATGATTTTTAAAGGCTTTATTATAAATTAAAAAAAAATAAATAGAGAATTATAGCCTTAGTTCAATAGTTTTTAAATGCAAGCTGTATTTATAACCACAAATACAGACCCATGTGTCATATTTTAAACCCAGCTAGCAAGCAAGCACCACGCAGCTGCTCACTCACTTCCCTTCCACTGGTTCAATGAGGAAAAGAAGTGGAGGAGAAAAAGTAGAAAAACTCGTGGATTGAGATAAAGATAGTTTAATAGGGAAAACAAAAGCCATGCACACAAGGCAGAACAAGGGATTCATTCCCTACTTCCCACTGGCAGGCAGGTGTTCAGCCTTCACCCAAGGACTCCATCACAGGTAACAGTTACTTGAGAAGACAAATGCCATCATGCCGAATGATTCCCTACTGCTCTTCCTTCCCTTAGGTTTATACATGACTATGATTCCATATGTATGAGTATGAGTTTGAGTATGAGTATGAGTATGGAATATCCTTCTGATCCTTTGGAGTGGCTCTATGTAAGCCCGACTCTGCAGTAACAAAAACATCTCTGTATTATACATGCTGTTTCCAGCACAAATCCAAGACATAGTCTAATATTAATTTCCATGGAGAATATTAAGTCTACCCTAAACCTATCATGTTTTGTTTTGATTTACTGTGAAAGACATACCAGAAAGTAAAATCATTCACTTTGGCTTTTTGGTCCTTAGACTAAAGCACTTAGTCTTTTCACTTTTGCTTCTGTTTCTAGGTATATGGTCTAACCATTTCCCAGCTTTCTTTCTGATTTACTGTCACAGTTAGTTTGGAGGTAAGTGGATGAGTTCATCTGTGCCATTTTCTCCTTCCAACTGCTCCTGGTAGCACTCAATCTTCTCATTAAACTTGATGCTTAGTCAGCTGTTCACTACCTTCAGATGACTCTTTGCATTCATTCTCTTCACCCAGCAAGGTGGCAAAACATGGCACAAGTACAGCTGATGTACAAACTGCTGACAGAGGCAGCTCCCTTCCTGAACATCCTAACTGTGAACATATGGTTTAATATTACTAGCTTGCTACCAAAGTGGTTGGAGATAAAAATGATTACAGATTATTTAGCTTATATTTAATTTTTTGTCCTGGAGAATGAATGGAAGCTACATCTCGATTTCTCCTAGTTACAATAACAGAAGTTGCAGCTGCTGCTACTTTTATAGCCAAAGAAACTATTATGATCTTTTAATAAGATATTCCATATAACAATGTTCAACTAGTAATACTTTTTGCAACTCCTAATTGAGTTAGAATATATTGTTTATAAAAACACTAGTGACAGTTTAAAGAACATGTGAGCTTATTAATGTCTGTTCAAGTTTTAATTAGCATCTATGGATGCCTGCTCTGTGTGAATTAGAACTTTGATCCATGCTGTAAAAAATAGTCTTCCTAACGGAGAAGTTGAATAGGACCATGCAGAGACTATCTATATTAAAACGATCTTTACAGCTGGAACAGTGGGGCTTCTTTGCCTTTTATCAATGTTTAATCTCAGAAATCTATTAGGGGGCTAGCTGGTTAAAATATAATGCTTGTTATATACTGTGAAAACAGGTTAATAATCTAATGATTTTTCTCAGCTTTAAAATTTATTTCCTCAGACAATAACTCAATGTATCATGAAGAGCACCCTATACTGTCCAGTTTAATTTTCACAGTCATTAGTGTACTGTGGATCAAGGGGATGATTCAAAAAGAAAAGTACCTTGAACATTCACAGGCACTCACCTGGGGACAAACCTTCCCTGGAGGGAAAGGACGATTTTACAAGTTTCTTTGGAGAAATGATAGCATACTAGGCACGCAGGATAAAGGTGGTGACTTCATACAGGCCTGAGCTGGTGCACTCAGAGAAGGCTAATGGGCTTGACAGGCTGCAGATTTCTCAGATTCACCTAATTCCATAGAGTTTGTTTTAAGAATTTATTGGGTCTACTATTTTCAAAAATGCCTTCAGAAAGCTATTATTCCCATACTAATGTTAATTTATAATTATTATTCAGTGCTCAAAAACTGCATGTTTGTATGACAAAAAAAGAAATCTCAGAACAGTTTACGGCTTTCTGATTGTGTGACTGTAACCTGCTGCCAAAAAAACCCAAGATCAAAAAACCAAAGCAAAAGCCAAAAAAACCCACCAAAAAACACCAAAAGAACAACAACAAAAAAACCCCAAAAACCAAAAACCCAAACAAATAAACAATCAAGCAAACAAATAGAAGAAAAATCTCCACACCACTGAAAACCCAAAGACCAAATGCAATTTTTTTAGTGGCTAGTTTCTGAAACGTCTTACACAATAGTATTAAAATAAAGGCATCTTTCTTAACTTATGGTTTTTAGAGAGATAGAAAGGAAATCACATTCTCATCCAAAATAGCTACATGGAATTAACTTTAAAACTACTACATTTCTATGGAGTCTTGAGAAATAGAATGCTGAAACATTTCAGAAGGATATCATCATGTGACATCAGTGGAAACAAACACATGACATAAGAAACGATCAAACCATATACAGGAACTCTTTAGTCTTACCATTTAATGCACCATATATAACCACTCAAAGGGTATAGCAGTGAAAATGGGATAATACTATGCCGGGAACAAAAGTAAGAACTGAAAAATATATGCTTCTATCTTGTTTGGAAAATCAGACGTTTAAAAAAATCAGAGGAGCTACTTTGGATCCACAGTAGCTAACTTCAATAGACACAGTTTTTTTCTCCTGTGTAACATACTCATGGAAAATAAAGAAGGGATTTAGCCATAAATAGATTCACTGACCAGTAAATATGGGTTATTTTGCCATTTTATGAGGGTTTGAGTCACCATATTTTATCTCTTATGAGAAAAAAAAAATATATATACTACATTTTCATAGTTGGTGTATTGCTTTGCAGAACCATTTTTATTTGAACTGCTTTATATTTATTTGAAAGGATTTTATTCTCAGAACTGACCATTATCTGTTCAGTTTGGTTTTGAGGTCAATCAGTTTGCATTCCTAGCTACACTGGGCTTTCCCCTGGATACCATCCAGTACAAGCTCCCTCCAGTTCCAATCCAAGAAAAGATTTTAATGTTGTCTCACAGGACAGGCTTTGCACTCAACTTTTTTAACAAGTCATATTAATGGAGAGAACTGTAGTAAGGTGAAAAGTAAATATTTATGACTGAAATTCTATGATTTTTTTCTCCTCCAAAATTCTGAGAAAAGTATGTAAAAGCATAAAAGATAGAAGCAATACTTGTTTCCAGTCCTGTAGAAAAGAATACCATGGAATGGAATGGAATAGAATAGTTTCATTTGGAAGGGATCTAAAATGATCATTTAGTTCAACTGCCTGGACATTTCAGGGCTGACCAAAAGCTGGAGCGTGTTATAAAAGGCATTATCTAAATACCAATTCAACACTGACAGGCTTGAGGCATTGACTGCCTCTCCAGTGTTTGACCACCCTCTTAGTAAAAAAGTGTTTTCTAAGGTTCAGTCAAAACCTTGCCTGGTACACCTTTCCACACATGCTGTTGCTGGATATGAGGGAGAAGAGATGAGCACATCCATCTCCACATCCTGTCCTCAGTAAGATGTAGGAGCAACAAGGTCACGCCTCAGCCTCCTCCCGACTGAGTGAATCTAAAGTCCTCAACTGCTCCCCATAGGACATTTCTTCCAGCCCTTTCACCAGCTTTGTTGCCCCCTTCCACACCTTTACATCTTTCTGAAATGCTGGAGCCCAGAACTACATACAGGACTCTGGATGTCTCCTCCCACATTTCCACACAACCCCAGCCTCCTCACCAGTGCAGCAGGATGGGAAAGAAAAAAAGACTTGCTGTTGTGCAAGCGTTGTTAAGCAGTATCTAAAACATTCCTGAATTATCAATACTGTGCCCAGCACAAATTCAAAACAGCCCCATACCAGCCACTCTGAAGAAAATTAACTCTATTGCAGTCAAAACCAGCATACAACTTCACAAAATACATCTGTGTTTTGGCCTTGCCTGACACATTTTTAAAGAAAAATTTACTTCCTTTGCTTCAGTGTTTCAGAAAAACAAAATCAATGTAAGCAAAAATAGAACAGCCCCAAAAAAGCCTAATGAATAGCATTTCCTTTTCTCCAGTATTCACCATGGCATTTCAATGCCTCCTCAACCTGAATTTCTTTTTTACCTCTTAACCCCATCATAAAAATAAAATAAAGGAAAAGAAAGTCAGAAAACAAAACCCAGAAACAAGGCAAAATTGAGATAAAGATATTCCATAAAGAAATAATATTCCATCTTTTACACTTACACAGTTCATTCTGGATCATTAGAACATGTCTTGCCTCCCAAGACTTGAACGACCTTATCAAGCATGTACATCCTCCATGGAGCTATAAGAAAATAACAATTCTATGCCTCAGACAGATCTTATGCAAAGCACCATCACAGATTAAACAAGCAAACAAGGAAAAACTTATTTTCCCAATCTACTGCCCATTGGTAAAAGAGATCTTGGTTTTGGTATTGGTTTTTTTTTTTTTTCTTCCCCTTGACTAATATATAGATATATAACTGACATTTAGATACGAGGTTCTGCTGCACTGAAAGATATCCATATGAAAAGAGATACAAAAGCAAATAAAATGATTTTACACATGGGGACAGACAGACTTCAAATTCATTTCCAGTTTCAACAGAAGTAATACATTCTGTTGCTAAAAATATTTGAGGCTTTTTTTCTTTTAAAAATTACTGCCTCTGTTGTGACTACAACTTACTGTAAAATGCCTACAGCTACTGTGGAATATACTGTTATCTAAATGTTGTATTACAGTGAAGGTTTTTTTAAAATTCGGATGCTTGTGGGTTTTACACTAGCCAGAAGGCAATTTCAGTGCAGAGCAGCAGATCACACAATGTGATTCTACTTCTAGATCTAATATCACCTGGTAATAAAAGCCCAAACCATACAGTTTCTTTATAAGATTCTTAACTGAAAGGTACCAAATTTTCTCATATGGCAAAATGATCCATGGAACGTAGTTTGTATGACTTTATTTGATCCAATGTCAAGCTAGTAAAATTGGTAAAATTCTCTGTTAATTCCAAAGATCAGTCTATTTCATGGCATGGTCTAGGTTTCCCTAATGAAAGCTTTTACGTGAAAATGAACATTTTTAGTGCAACCCCTAAATTCTAAATTATGGGTACCAGGTCTGACAAAAAACCACCTCCCTCAGCAGGCAATTATTACTATTTTTAACTTTTAAGTCCTTCTGAGGTTTAGTATCAGTGTAAAAAGTGGCAGTGTTAGCCAAGATGCTTACAAGTAGACCACATTGCTAAAATATAAGGTAGTCTGAGAACAGTAAAACAATTATAGCTTTCTCTGTAAGGGAATGTAGCAGATTTCATGCATCTGTTATTTCTCAAAGTGATAATGTGGAATAGAACCTTATTATATATGTTCTTTCTTCCATGCCTCTCCTTAGTTCACTCTCTGTACACTGGCAAAGCAGATGATGAAGATGAACTTGCTCTGCATACTGGCATATAGAACCTCTGCCCCCTACCCTTTGCTCATGCCTACCCTATCCTTCATCCTTCAGCTATTAAATAGGTATTATTTTTTCCATGTTTCCTGTTACTTTCTCACAGATTAAAAGATACTGCTTTTAGTACAGGCATGACAATTGCTTTACTAGGAAGTGGTAATAACTGAGAACAGCAAAATGACAGTGGTGTATTATCCAGGAAAAACAATGCAGGCAGAGTGAAAATAAAGATCTATGTCTTACAGCAGTTATCAATAAGTAGTAAAATAAGGATACTGTTTGAATATATGATGCCCTAATGGATTAGTCTAAGAAAAAAACCTAACAATGTGTGTACAAAAGTATACTGAAGCTAGAGGGAAGTCATTAAAGAACACCTATTTACTTAATTTTGAGCTTTTTACTCAGAACTGGTATGGCTTTCTTAATACACAACATATTTAAAGCTTTTACTATTATTTATTCATGTATAGGATGATCCTTCAGAGTCTTCTTAGGATTCACAAAAGGCTGCTTGTTAAACAAGAAGCAATAACCTACTGATCTCTAAAGAGGGAGAGGATATACAGACTGTCACTAAACACATCAAAAAGAAGCTAAATCCACAAGCTAATTAAATAAGTCTCTACAGATAAACAGGGGCAGACTCAAATATGTTTCAGAAGAATGTCTCTATGCAATGCATTAATTACTTCAATGGATTTGTTACCTGAAGAAATACAGCATTCTTCAGACTCCATTCATCTTCTGTCTGAATAATGAAATTGCATGTGACAAACAGAGTTAATTATCCTTGCTCCATACTAACCCTGTGAATATCCACAGGAAAGTATCTGAGGTTTTCATTGAGTGCCAGAGTAACACAAAAAGAGGGTTGTTGTCATAGCTGGTTTTGGATTGCTGTCAGAAATACTTTGACAAATCAAATCATTAATCCTGCTTATTGCTTTTCACTCTCAGGCACCACATTTCACCTCTGGATGAAGATTTGATCCATAGTGCAGTCATAAAGGTTTGATATAAATAGTCTGTCTGACTATTCTTTCAATGGAAACTTTTTCTAATAGAGAAACTCTGGAACACAAGGTTGCCATTGCATCAAAGACTTTGGATCATGTCTCTGTCTGCTAGCAAAAAGATTTTTAAAATGGCATTTTTCCTCAGAAAAGATAATACTTACATGTACTTAAAAGAGTCCAAAAGCTAGACCTTCAAAGAAAATACAGTGCATTTTTGGAGCGGTGGTAGTGCTACAAAAATCTTCAGATTTAATATTACAACACTTCAAAAAGAGTTACTGTGATCTACTTTCAGCACACTTCCTATATTTTTTTTCAGAGAAGCGGGCACTTTGAAAGAGAACGGAAAATCCTATACATAAAGGTAGTTCTTTTTTGATGGTGGTGGTATTGGTTTGGGTTGGGTTGGTTTGCTTTGCTTTGCTTTGCTTTGCTTTGCTTTTTTTTGCTTATTTTTTTGTTTTCCTTCTTTGCTTCTTCCTTCTTTCCATCACTTATTGACCATTTCCTTAAGACCATTTATTCCCATTGGTGAAAACTCCAAAACAGCACCTTGGCCATTAAGAGAAAAATTCAAAATTGTCAATTCTCCATTCCATGACATAAATTCATAAACCTGATATTTATTAGGAATACAAATATCTTCAGTTATACTGAATACAGCTTCAGTACATGGTATTGAATGTAAACAGAAGGCATGGAATGACTAAAAATGTAGCCTGTATTCAGAGATGAACAAGACTAGCAAAATATTTATAGATTCCAAGAAGCTTAAGGAAAAAAAAAAAACACTTTGAAATAAAAACTATAGAAGTACTCTTAAGCAGCTATATAAATCAAGCTGTATTTGACAAAATTGATCTTTAAAGCTGAGAACAGTAGAATAGAAGAGTAACCCAGTAGCAAACAGGGCATGAAAGCCAGTGCAGTGCTGCCAGGTTTGGAAATTACTGCAATTTAATGACATTCCAGCAAAACCTCAATAGATCTAGGGAAGTCTGTTCTGATGAGGTGTAACAGCAGAAAGAAATAGAAATTGTACATGTTTTGCAGCCATTAGACAATATTTTCATTCCCAATAAGCTGCTCTGAACATTATTCTGACTGAAATGCAATCTTTCATCCCATAATATTGTGGGTTTCATTTAGCTTACTCTTAACTATTGATATGTTGTTGGTTCCTTAGTGGGCATTTTGAAAGGCTGATCGCTGATTGCTTTGTACATATTACAGCAGAAAAAGAAGGTTGGGTAGGACATATATTCTTTTTTTTTTGTTTCAACCCTCTTCCTGCCATTTGGTCGCTAGTTCTGTTAATATACTGGTGTGTTCTTTGGTGAATAAACTTTATCAAGTACCAATACAGCACTTCTTAGGTCACAGATGCTACTGCTTTTCACTTACATTAATAGTGCTATCCAAAATTACTCCAGTTTACTGTTTTATAGTAAGTATTGTACTATTTTCCCATTTGTCTTTACTTTATTGTCTTGAAATGTCTCTATTGTCTTTCCAGGCTGAGAATTGTTCATACAGCTGCATTGAGAAAACAAGAGTCAACAGACATCCACACATCTATAATCATGATGTGCTGATGACACAGAGAAGCTGTGCAATGAGAGTGGTTCAGTTAGTTCAGCAAACTAGAGACTTTAGTTAAAAAGCATATAGTAACAGATTTTAGTCAAGTAAATTCAGAAAGTACTCATAAAGTACATGAAAATACCTGATATTGGAATGAAATTATGGTTATTTCGTCACAGGAAGAGCATCGTAATTTGCACAGGAATGTTTTTCAGTGAATGGTACAATTATCTAATCAATACACAAGAAAGAAAATAAAAGCTAAAATGTTTAGCATGTCTTATCAAAGCATGGGAAGACAAATTCTTATCCCTCTGCCCGCATAGTTAAAAAAATTACCTTAAATAAATTTTGTTTATATTGTCAAAATGGGATATTATAAATTTGATTGACTGCAAAATTCAAACTTTCAGCCTATTAAGACTTCTAAAAAATTCTCACTGTTGATATAGCTGGATGAAATCTGGTTGATAGGATGAAATCTTCCCTACATACAGCAGCACAGGAAGGACAGAAAAAGAACCCAAATGCAATTTTGTTGAAATATATGAGAAATCCTTCCTTATTCACTTTGATAAGACCATGATTAAGAACAGCATTCTGTCATACCCAAAGGGGAAAAAATATCTGTAATACTGCTGTGATAAAGTATACTGCCACTGTTTCCCCATTAAATATGGTGCAAACATAACTCTTCCTATGTGATATGAAGTTGAAAATTAGCTTTCATGTCAGTGCTACTAAATCAGGGTAGATTTGTAGGAAGCATAGAATGTCCAAAAACTTAATTAGTTCACACACTATTAATTGAAAATACCAAAGGAAATGGGTTTCCAGTGACAGAACTCTAAATTTCCAAAGTCTCTGCAGTTCTACTGTATTGACAAGTCCTGCAGAATTCTGCACTGCCCCCAGTACGAAAAAAGTTTAAGATAGTTAGTTAATGGGCATTTTAGAAGATTTGTCACTGCTTCGTACATATTACAGCAGAAAATGAAGACACCTGGAAAATAAAGAAATGACTGGGGACAGTCAACATGGCTTCACCAAAGAAAAGTCATGCCTGACAAATTTGGTGGCTTTCTATGATGGGACTAGAGCATTGCT
This sequence comes from Phylloscopus collybita, assembly GCA_027886175.1. NCBI lineage: Eukaryota > Metazoa > Chordata > Aves > Passeriformes > Phylloscopidae > Phylloscopus > Phylloscopus collybita. The sequence goes on along the minus strand of JAJNNQ010000075.1, from coordinate 76,867,594 downwards.
GGATGAGAAAAGAGAAATTGACCTCATTTATCTGGTCTCATACAAAGCATTTGATGCTGTCCTGATTGCCATCCTTGCCCCTAAAATGAAGACACATGGATTTGACAGATGGAACACACAGTAGATAAGAAATTGGCTGCATGGTCACTCTCAAAGATTTGCAGTAGATGCCTTGATATCCAAGTAGAGACCAACATTAAGGGTTGTTCCTTGGGCATTGATATTAGGATCAGCATCGTTTAACATCTTTGTCAGTGACATGCACAGTGGGATTGAGTGCATTCTCAGTAAATTTGCTGATGACACCAAGCTGTGTGGGGCAGTCCACATGGTGGAAGGAAGGGATGCAAAATCCAGAAGGACCTTGGCAGGCTTGAGAGGTGGGCCTGTGAAAGTCTCACAAAGTTCAACAAGGCCAAGTGTAAGGCCATGGTCCTGGGTCAGGACAAGCCCAAGTACAAATACAGGCTGCGCAGAAAGTAGATGGGGAGAAGCCCTGAGGAGAAGGACTTTGGGATGTTCATGGATGAGGAGCTCAACATGACACAGCGATGTGCACTTTCAGCCCAGAGAGCCAACTGCATCCTGGGCTACGTCAAAAGCAGTGTGAGCAGCAGGGCAAGGGATGGAATTGCCCCTCTACTCTGTACTTGTAAGACTCCACCCAGAGTGCTGCACTCAGCTCTGGGGTCCCCAGCATAGGAGAGACATGGACCTGTTTGACTTAGTCCAGAAGAAGATGACAAAAATGATCAACAGGCTGGAGCACCTCTCCTTTGAAGACAGGCTGAGAGAGTTGGTGTTATTCAGCCTGGAGAGTAGAAGATTCTGGGGAAACCTTATATCACCAGTAACTGAAGAGAGATTACAAGATGGAGAGAAACTTTACAAAGGCATACAGTGATAGGACAAAAGGGAATGGCTTTAAACTGAAAGAGAAGATTCACATTAGATACCAGGAAGAAATTCACTGTGAGGATGATGAGGCACTGGAAGAAGCTGTCCAGAGAACCTGTGGATGCCCCATCCATGGAAACATTCAAGAACAGGTTAGCTAGAGCTTTGAGCAACCAGGTTTAGTGGAAGGAGCCCCTGCCCATAGCAGGGGTGTTGAAACTAGACAATCTTCAAAGTCACTTTCAACCCAAACCATTTAATGATTATATGACAGAGGACCTTCTTCAGGAGGAGATGTAAAAATGTGACAAGCATCTGCAGAGGAAGATCACTGACAATTATGTGAGGTTCTTTAGCAAAAATGAACCTGTCAAGAAAATGAAAAAGATTCAGAGAAAGTTGAAAATGTTTTAAAAAAGCAAATTGAGAAATTTCTTTACTTGTTTATGACACAATGATTCATTAGGAGAATGCTTATTTTTCTGAAGCTGCTACCAGTTTGCTGGTAATGATTCCCAGGTGAGTAGGAAGCAGACTGATTTCTACATTAAGAGAAAGCAGTTAAAAGTGATGCCGTGGTGAAATGGTTTCTACACAAGAACAGTATTCACATGAGATAAAAAAGACTGTGTGATTAAAATAGAGCTGAATGCATTTAAACCTGTTTAAGCCATAAATAGTCTGTATTAAGATAACCTGTATTCTTTTTTTTTATTCTTCCTGTATTATAATTCAAACTGATGGAAGCAATGAAACCAAGTTTTTTCAGATAATAGATATTAACACATAACTGAAAATGAAACAAGAAGTGTTAATAGTGTCTCAGAAATATGCCCTTCACCATGTCAAACCCTCCTCGGCATGCTGTAAATTTAAAGTTTCTATATCTTTTAGTTCTTATACAAATACCCGGAGAGGCCTTTAATATTTTTTTGTCTTCTAACAGGCCAAATGAGAATCTTAATTATATATCATGGAATCATAGAATCACGGAATAGCCTGTATTGAAAGGGACCGTCAAAATTGTCTAGTTTCAAATCCTGTGCCATAGACAGAAAGTCTTCCACTAGACCATGTTACTCAGAGCCCCATCCAGCTTGGTTTTGAATGCCTCCAGGGATCAGGAGTCCACAACCTCCTTCAGCACATCACCACCCTCACAGTAAAAAATGAATTCATAATATCTAATCTCAACCTATCCTCCTTCATCTTAAAGTCATTGCTCCCTGTTCTATGACTACATGCCCTTGTGAAAAATTCCCTATTTACATTTCTCATAGGCTCCCTTCAGGTACAGGAAGGCTGCTATAAAGTCACTCTGAAGCTTTCTCTTTTCCTGTACAACCCCAATGCTTTCAGCTTGTCTTTATAGGTGTTATAAATGACTCAAAACCTGGGTGGCAATGAGTAAATAAAATTTAATTTGAACCCATTAAAATTACAAAGCAAGGGGGGGAACAATGCTGGGAGCCTGATGCCCACCAGAAGCTCAGCTCACAAAATGGTGTCTCTGCCTTTTATACTCTGAGTGCATCAGCCTCATTAATATTCATAAGCAGTCCTTATGTGTCCTTCTGCCCCCTCCCACAGTCCATAGCTTTGGCCATAGATGGATACTTGGCTCCTCCCAAGGCCTGTCAATCAGTTGCTCTGTGCCTTTCATTGGTGGACCCCTTTTCATCTCTTGATTGGTGGTGCCATGTTACCCTGCCAGGCCTCCCAGCAACAAGTGTCCCCCACTCTCTGTCATCTCTTACAAGGGGCAAATACACTCCTTCCACCACATGTTTTTACAGCCCTGTAAGCCAGATCTGCCAAACAGCAACCACAAAAGAGGAAGGGAGTATTGAAGGGAGAGCAGAAAAGGGTTTAAAAGTATACTGGAACATCAAAAGTATATGTCAAAAAACTGTAAACCCCAACAAAACTTCTCCTCACCATACTCAACAACTCTTCCTCATTTGCATGAGCCAATCACCACACTTTATTCATAACATAGGAGAGGTACTGAAAGCCCTAGGATCAACTTAGTGGCCCTCCTCTAGACTCATTCCAACAGGTCCAAGTCTTTACTGATCCTGCTTGATAATTTTATTTAAGATCATACTTATTATTAATCTCCCAGTACCTGCTTAAGCAACTCTGAAGATCAAGGAGATGAAACAAGTGCCTTTAGATAAACATAATTTTAACAGTACAGACATAGGTGTGATATCAGATGTCTGAGTTAAGTTCTGAGAAAGGAAGAAAAGATGTCGTGGTGCTCAAAACAATTAACGTATTTAAAATGCCAAATTACAAATAAAAGCATGAGAGTTATTTTCAATTCTCAGTTCTTTATACGGTGTTTATATTTACTCTAGAATTATACAATATATGAACTCAGATGAAAGTGTCATAATTCATTCACCATTAGCTTATAAAAAGGCATTCAACTCAGCATATTCACTGACTAGTCGTTGAGCACCATTTCCCAGGTGGACTATTCAAATGCACTATTATGTGTTTGGGAGCATTTTCAGAGCATTGTTGCACTCCTTCCAAAGAGAAGACTGTTTTAGAATTCTAACTATGTACCACTAACATGTATTTAGCTCATTTTGGAAAAGCATGACCTCTAAAGAATGAAGTTATTCATCCTTATTATTACAATCTATTATGTTCCATCAGGTTATCGCACGGGTATTTTACTTTGATACCATGAATATGAACCAAGATTCATATTACTCTGAAATGTTTTCAGCACCATATGTTCTATTTTATCAATTTAGCCATGACTACACTTCTGGAAATAACGTGTATTGTTTGTTTCATGTAAAGCTTAAGGCCTCCAGTCAGCAATGCTGTAGGAGCTATGGCAACAATTCAATGGCAACAAATGAGAAACTCTCATTTGGGAATATGTAGGCACAAGAAAAGTTCACTTAAACTTTAAAAGGGGAGTAATTATATTTAAAATGAAAGTTTGAAACAGAAAAAACATTCCTTAATAACAAAATCAGATAATTATTTACATTTTTTAAGCAAATATACATTTTGGCTTCCAGAGACTTTTAACACAAGGCAGTCAAAAAGAATGTCATTATTTTTATGACTGTTTATTTCACAGAGCTGAACTGTAGCTCTAAGGAATGCTTAGCAGTTGGATGTTATGTCTTAAGGGCAGTTTGGGCCACCTTGGATTATGATTCTGAACCTCTTACTTTGGTTTGCAATGTTTTCCCTTGCTGCAAGCCTGGGAAATGTACATACTATACTTAAAAGATCTTTAACTTGGTAGAAATTATGGAAGTACTTTTGCAAATGTATTGAACGTAATACACACAAGCAATTCATTTTCAGTATTTTCAGTGTCATCATTGAACTGAAGAAATGTAAACTCCTAGAACTCCTAGAAATGTAAAATTCTACCAACCATGGTTTATATGGTGAAAGCAGTTTGCCTTCTTCCACTAATTCTACATGTTAATCTAATTTTCAGTAGTATTAATCTATTTACTGGTTTTGTAAGGCTAGCTGCTTTGTGGGGTTTCTCATCTGGTTTATATTTAACATGGAAGCACACAGGTGTTTAGCTTCTACTTCAGGTATTATACAACATGAATGCAAACACGAAAAACACAGTTGGAGCCAGCAATAGCAGCCAAGTAGTTCCAATTCAGGCAAATTGCTCAAGATGAAACAGCTCTGAGGTGATGTTGTTTTGAATTCTTTATGGGGCTCTCAGAAGTGACAGATGCCTGCAGGACTACAAATTAGAAAACCTGGATATGCTTCTAGGAAATCACAATTTGTGCCTTCTTGTAGTCCAGTTTCAAGAAAAAAAAATGCATATGATCCACAGCTACTCAGATGGAAGGTTGCAGGTCTCTGAAGGGACCAAATCATGGGCTGCAGTAATCATCATGTTTCTTAAAGCTTCTCCACTCTATAATTACTTTCTAAGTTGTTTATTCTCTTTTTCTTGTCATTCTATATATTGAACTAAGTGAAACAGGTAACATTTCAAAACCACTTTCCTTGACTTTGAACTAGGCTTAAATATGACTAATGTGTACACCCGGTGCATGCAAGGTTTTGCCTTAAGGAGATATGTATGGAAGTGATTCTACTTTGGTATTTTTAAGACTGTATGAGGCATAGTATCCCACTGCAACTTCTGAAAGTTTGTTACACCAAGTGCAAGGAACTCTTATTCCTCCTAACTGTAAGACTAAATCACCAAATTTGTATCTGTAAGACAGATACAGATGACACTAAAACTTTGTCTTTGAATGCTGTTGCAAAAAGTGGCTTTGGCCATGCCCCAGCCACATCAGTCAGGTTTATGGCCCAAACATAAACCTCCTTGAGGCCTCACCTGGACATACCTATCCCAAAGGACTCTAACATCTCTTAACTTCCATGCCTCTATGTTTTGGGGCTTTTTTGTTTATTTGTCTGTTGGTTGGTTGGTGGTGTTTATTTGGTTGGGTTTTTTTTTGGGGGGGTGGGGGGCGGCATTGGATTTTTTTCTGAGAAAACACACTTTAACACATCCTTCTTAACTTTGATGGGTGAACCTAACAGGCAGCTCAGGAATAATAGAGTTTTACCACCTGTTACCACAGTTTATTTTAGATAGTTTCATAGAAATGTAGAAAAAAGACCCCCTCATGATAAAATATCTTTACAATAGAGTTCTTCTACAGTAAGCCAAGTCCTAATACACTTAGTGGTGTTTTACACCCATTTATTTTGTCTGTGAGCAAATTGGAGAAATGAGTATGCCTTCCTTTGCTCAAAAGTCAACAGACTTTAGAAAAAATTTTGTCTGAAAAATTAAGGAAAAGTGCTTTAGCTATCTCATATAATCTAATATTAATTGTTTTTCAATGACAGTGTTTTTTTTAATGAAAGGACAAATCTTTTCTTCTAAGCTAGGAATAACATGGAAATAATTCTGGGCATTAATGTCTCAAAACTTCTATATGTACAGAAAGAATTTCAAAATTGCTTCTTCAAAAACTGAAATATTAGCATGAATTAAAAATCTAAAAAAAAAAAGAAAGAAAGGGATCCATGGGATACACACTCTTTGGAACTAATACAATAATTCTAAAGTAATTTAGAATGTCTCCTCTATTGGATAGCAAAGCATGGTAAGCTACCTTGGCACTCTATTAGTGGTGAGCCCATAATGAGGTACAATAAAACTGAAAAAAAACCCTTTATTGAAGATTCCAAATATTAAATATTGAAATAGACTGTAATGTCATTTACATGGATATACAAAAAAAATCTGCTTCTTCTAGTAAAGATATTTTCATCATAATTAAATATTTCTTTACTTAATCTAAATTTTCCAAGGGATCTTTCCAGTCTTTCTTCAAAATGGTGGAAAATATCTAGTTTGATTTCTCTTAGTGTTTCAAAACACTCCAATGAGACTTTTCTGTTCTGACCATGTGGCATAAGTACAAACACTTCCAAATCCTTTTTACACAATAAGTTAAATAGATGGGTACAAGATTAGTCGTCATTTTTTTTTCAAACTAAGGCCAACACTAGACTTTTATTTGTCTTTCACTCATTTTACATCTGTAAAATAGCTGTAGCTTCTCAGAAAACATGGGTATTTGAGGAAGCATTTTATGGCTTGACTTAATTAAGAAGCTGCTGCAACTACAAAAAACAGCTACAAAACTGCCAAGCACATGTGGTGAGCATGTGGTAAAGACCGTGGAGAGATGGGCTGTCCCATGCAGCCCATGGAGACTAATAGTGGAACAGATATCCAACTGCAGCCCCTGGAGGACCCTGTGTTGGAGCAGATGGATGAATGAAGGAAGCCATGGGAAGTCCATGATGGAGAAGATTCCTGACAAGACCTGTGGCCTGGTGGAAAGATAAGATCTCACACTGGAACAAGTTTGCTGTCAGGACTTATGACCCTGTGAGGAACTCACACTGGATCAGTTTGTGAAGAGCTGCAACCAGCAGGAAGGACCTCCATTAGAGAAGCTCAGGTAGAAATGTCTCCCACAAGATGGACCTCATGCTGGAGCATGGGAAGAGGATGAAGAAGGAGTGGATTAGACAGCACGTAATGAACTGACCACAACCTCAATTTCCCATGCACATGTGCCACTTGGGGGATAACAGTAGATAAGTCAGGAGTGTAGCTGAGTGCAGGAAGAAGGTGTTTTGAGATTTGATTTTAGTCCTTATTGCTTTGCTTTGATTTGCTTGACAATAAACTGAATTAATTTCCTCATTTGTTTGTTGTGCCCATGACAGTAATTGCGGAGTGATCTCTCCTTGTACTTATCTCAACCACTGAGCTTTTCATTATATTTTCTTTTCCCTGTGGAATTTAGAAGGCGAGTGAGTGGCTTTGGTGGGCACATGACATCCAACAAGGGTCAAACCATGACACTCCTCAAAAGATTTTTATAGGGGAATGGTAGCTTAATTAGATCCTATAACAATTTGTGGTGTTTGAGACTCTAAATTATTACCATAGTTTGGTGAAGAGTTAATCTTCAGTTTCTCCAGCTGAAAAGTCTTTAAAAACAAATAATTTATCTCCAGAGGATAACATGTAACCATTCAAGGTGTTCCTTAAAGTGTGTTTGTAAATTATTGATAAATATTTGTGAAACAGTCCATTTCTATCCATCCTAAAATTTACAGATAGAGAATATAATGTATTGGTAAATAATCAGTATGCAGTCCCGTGCAGGTTTTTGCTTTTTTTTTTTTTTTTTTAGTTTGGGGGTTTGTTTTGTTTTTGTTTTGTTTGGTGGGGTTTTTTTTTCAGCGATCAGTGCAAAGAGGTGACACTGAGCAAGGAACAAGGACAAATTTGTATGGAAGCTGAGAACAAACCTTAATTTCTTGTCAAATACATTTATCTTTCCACTGATTTTTTTGTTTGTTTTTATTTTGGTGGGGGTTTTTTTGTTTTGTTTTGTTTTTGTGTGGTTTTTTTTGTTGTTGTTGTTGTTGTTGTTGTTGTTGTTGTTGTTTTTTAAGAGTGTGGAGACTGCTTATTGTCTGGTAGTTTTTTTGTTACTGCTTTTTGGCTGTAGGCTTCAATTTGACAGTGCAGCACTATTTCATAATAGCCCTCCAGCAGACATAGTTGAATGCAGGTACCAATCTCAATAAATCTAGATGAAACAGTAGAGAAAAAGAGTAACTTCCAGACCACAACGATCCCTGCCTCAAAGACTGTAAACATCAAGCTAGCCTCAAGAGCCAAAGAGGAGTAACAAGAAGGAAACCAAAGGCAAATGAGGACCAAAATACTGTGTTGTATCCAGTAAGATATCTTCCCAACCAGGTTGCCCATGGACAATGGCAGATTAGGAAATACTGCTTATTCTACTGTGAGAAGTAGGGGACATAAAACTTGTACAGTATCTTCTTATCTCCCAGCTGCCATGATAGCTCACTAGGATCACAAGAAACTTGAAAGTTGTCACAATTTACATTTAAGGAATCAGCTTGAAGATAGTCTATTCAACTTATTTGTTCAGCTTGTTCCTAATTCCTTTATACATATTACCTGATACTCCTCTGTAGTAAAGGTGATCACTTCTCTGCTACAGCCTCCTTGATGCTGGAACGGAAATACACAGGTAACAAGATGCCCAGTATTTTAGTGGTGAAATGTCTTGCTACCTTCCATTCAAAATGCAGATTTTCCCTAAAAATATTGAAACAGTTCTTTTTCCATGTGCATATTAGACAGTCAGCAAAAGCCATGGTATTTCTGAATTCAAACATATCCTCATGTTGAAGATTTGAATTCATCTGGAGAAGCAGGCATCTGATTTTAATATTCCACAACACTAAAGATTTTTAAAAATCAATGAGTCAGTGGTGTGTCTGTGAAACAAAATTGTTTCTCCACACTTCTTTCCCCAGTACATTATGCATAATTTCTTAATTTAAAGCACAAAAATAGAAAGAAAAAAGAATAATCCTGTAACTGCAAGAAAATTACTGGTTTCATTTAGCATGTTTTATTGTTTGTTTAAACTTTATTGTGTTCCATTCTCACCCTCCCACGTTTCATCTCAGAAAGGACAGAGACCCTGTTCAAGCCTCAGAAACACAGATATGAATTGTAGTAGTTCTTTGTATATTGGTGATGCACAGCTTTACATTCCATTTGGGTAAGACAGTCTGTAATTTTTTTCCTGATATTAATATCCAGTTAGCATTTCTTCCTGTATACTGTGACTATAAACTCTTTGACAGAAGGAAATACATGTAGTGGTATTTTGAAAGAAAAAAGAAGGAAAAGGAAAAAAAGGAAAAGGAAAAGGAAAAGGAAAAGGAAAAGGAAAAGGAAAAGGAAAAGGAAAAGGAAAAGGAAAAGGAGAGGAGAGCTGATGCTGAGAAAGCCTCTATATATTGCCACAGCTTTAATCACAACAGATGACCTCTGGAAGCATTTTCTGAACTCTTTCATTCTGTGAGCTATGATTTCATACTTCTGGTTTAGAATATTTCAAAAGTGACTCACATTCTTTCAAAGACTTAGGAACAATGCTGTAAAAGGGAGGAAAATTGAAAATGCAAAGATAATATTCAGGTTTGGTTATGGGCAAATGATATGAATTAGTCAGAAGTGCATGTTTTAGTTCTTAGCATTAAATTTGTCACAATTTCTTTCCCTGGAGTTCCTCAGATCTTATAGTGAGTGCACCACAGAAATATCGAACACACAAGAAGGAAGGCAAAAAAATTTCTTTCATCTACTCACTGAGTGTGTACTTGATAAGATGGAGACAAAAGGGCCACATATAAATCTGTCATGATGGAAAAGATAAAAAAGTTCATTATGGACATAATGCCCTGAAATAATGTTCCCAATAATATTTCCTCAGCAGGTGATATGCCTTACACACATAAGATAAAAGAAAATACTTCATCTTTAGTACTCTTTCCATTCACTTTCTCCTTTGCCAGTTAAGCTCTTGCTTTTTGTCTGTTTGCTGCTGGGTTTTGACAGTGAATTAACCACCAGCTGTGACCCAGTCATCTGCAGTCTATGGTGCAGACTCAGATGGCCTCATTTCCACCTGGGGATTTTTCCAGCAGTCTTCTACTGGTTTAGTGCTTCTAAAAGTCTGGAGCAAGTCAATAGAAGGGCACTGCAGCTGGAGTGGAATCTGGACCTAAGTGCACTTCTGCTTAGAGATTTGATTTCTATTTGATTTCCTTCAAAGCTGTGTTAACATCATTGCACCCACAGTTCCTATGAAGCAATTTCAAGAAACCTGAGCCCATCAGAAGCACAGCTGCTACTCTGAAGTATGCTTTAAGAGGAAGACTTTGCCAAGGCCAAACTCCCTCCAAATGCAGCACAGTCTGTCTTCTACTTTTACTACAGACAATTAAAACAGGTATAAAGATGACTTTTGTTTGTTTGTTTTTTTATCCTATTCCCCCTTGTCTTTGATAGGATGGAAAAAGTATTTAATCATGTCTAACAAGAAAGTTTGTCTTAGGTAAAAATTCTATTCTTTTCCAAAGCTTTCAGCATTTGATTTTCACTAGCTGAATTGGATCCCTCACATTCCTCCCAGCTCCAGACTTAAGTTGGTACTTCTTTTTATGTAAAATTTGTAAAGATTAAAAAAAAAAAAAAAAAGGAAAAGAAAACCCAAACAAGCCCTAGAAAACTACAAAACCCCACAAACCAAACCCAAAAATTTGCAGAAAATAATTATTGTACAGGGCATATTTTACTGTTTGTAGAATTCCATCATAAAATCCAGATTCTGAATTGCCAGGGTGTAAACAACAGAACACAAAATACAGAAGGACATTTTCGTGAGGCTGTGACTCATATTCTTTCCTAAGCTACTGGAGGATATATTTGAATTACCATACCCAGGAGTTTTCTGGGAGCCCTGGAATCGAGGTTCTTGGTCCCCTCTCTTTAACAGACATGACAGAACTATTATTTTGCTTCAGACTTAAAAATGAAATCTGAATGCACCAAACAGATGCAGGGTGCTATGTCCACTAATTTCATTTGGCTTCCAGTTATGATTTCCAAGAATTTATGGGAAATATGATTACAGCCAAACCATAACCTAATGCCTTGAGTGGTTTCTCTGCTACTTCTTTACATAAGGAGGAAAATACATTTTTCCCCTTGCTGTGGTGCTGGGTTTAGTTAAGCTGTTTTGGAGTTATGTATTCCAATGGTTCATCCCTGCTTCCCCTCCCCATAAATCAAGTACCATCCAAAGGTATTTCCTCCCCTGTCCATCTGTCCATCTCTTCTGACCTTGCCCTTGCTCTGGAAGCTTTGGTCAGCTGTCCATCTTCCCCCTGACCCTGCCCTGTGTTATAGAAAAATACCTGTCAGTCTAGCTGGGCCAATCACCTACCTGCTCCGTGTCCTTTACCTCCCAGTGCAAAAGTGGGCACAGGCTTTGTTCGGCCTCTTTTTCATCCCCCCTGTCTTGGGGAATAAAGATCTCTGTGAAATCATATGGAAAAGAGCCTTGTCTGATCCTTGCTCCAAAACCTAGACACTATAACACCTGCTGCCGTAGAAGAATGGTGCAGCCTTGTTCTGCACCATAACCTGGGACTGCAGGCAGATTGGGGAACGGCCCCTGGCACAGCTGGGAATCAGAGCTGGCTGGGGATCTCCTGGCCAGAATCACCTTGCTCTTTATCTGTCTTGTCCATGTGAACCCACATCTTGTAAGTGTAAGTATATCTGATTACAATGACACCAAGTGCAAAATCAGAAGAACAATGGGACCACACAGACACACACAGCTGATCTCCCACCTAAGTGTTTCTGGGATGTAAGTCTTAGACTGCAAACAGTTCAAGGCAAGAATGCTCTCTTGATAAGGTGCATGTTTGCCCAAGGTAGAGGATTTGGTTTAGATTAAGCATTACTACTACCAGGCACTACTAACAATGAATCTTATATTTATAATTGCATGGAACTCAAAACTGTGCAACGGTGTTTGGACAAATCTAATTTATTTGATAATCATCTCTGTTGGTATTATTAAGTAAGAGGTTTTTTGCAAAGGTCAGGCAGGACATAAACTCATTTAAAACCCCTATTTACATTAGTTTCTTTTATTTCCCCAGAGGCATGAATGAATTGCTTATAATTTTTAGCTTTTCATTTTGCCTGAATAATAGAAAGAACACATGACAGTATGTTTTATTGCTTTTAGAAGTGAACATGAGTCTAACATTCTTGCTATTTTTTTCAAACATATACAGCACTATTAAAGTGAAATGCATGTTTTATTCTTTGATATATGGACGGTATCACCTAATTACTCCTTTCTAGTCAAAGTAAATTTTAAAGAATGGCATAGGTCATACTTCATTCATTTGGAATCTTGCAGCTTGTTTTCTACTGAAATAAGAACAAGTGGGGCCTTTTTCCTTCACAGTCATTGTTCTGGTTAAATTGTGTGCATGCAGGAAAGTTCTGTTCCTTGTTTTAAAATCCTTGATTAAGCCCTGGATATTTCAGATTCTTAGTATGTGTTCCATGTAATACATTGTTCCATATTTTAAGCTCTGTCTTTCTTTCTATACAGAAGAGAATTATTTCTTTTTTGTGAAAACAAAATTTTGGAAATCTTAATTAACTTTTACTTTTCTCTCTAATTTATAGTGAAGTAATTATTTTTCATATATATAATTTTATCTGTTAAAATTAAGCTTCCTTAAAACTTATGAAAACTAGCAGGTTTACAGTGAATGTAAAGCAGTTGAATTCATGAGTTTCATCAATATTTTAAAGACAGGAATATATCATCTCCCTCAGGCTACATCAACTCTATACCCTTTGCACTTCTTACTTTCTTTTACATAATATTATCAAAACAAAGTAGGGTTACCAGTAGAAATTACTCCTATTGCTTTTTTACAGTATTCTGATTTATACATTTTAACCATTCGTTGGTATACAGGAACTTTCTTTTTTTGGCTTCCAGCAGTCTTAGTAACTGGGCCTTTTTTTTCTATTGTCTGAGTCACTTTAATGCTTCTTTTCTGAGTTTCTATTTTTCACACCTCTTCTGCCATTACCTTTTGTGTGTGCTTTTGTTCTAGCCCTGAATTTTAACAGTTTGACAGACACTTTATCATTTTTGCCCCATCTGTGATGAATGGAGTCCCTGATAAACATATCAATTTATTGATATAGAACAATATAGGCTTTCATTTTAAACCAGTGGTGCATTTTATAGTTGACATGTACTCTCTGTGGAAAAACTACCCCTGACAGTTGTCTTCAGTTTCCCTTTCTAGTGCAGATAAAACAGTTTTCAATGTAAAGTGCTTTGAAAAGCAGTGGACTGCTGCTTTGACCTATGGATGCCCTGCAGTCCCTAGATATTGGAAGGCACAAACACCTACAAAGGATTTGTTTCAGTTTTTAATGGTATCAGAGAGCACTCACTTTGTTCAGGCTTGATAGTCCATCATCCTTGCTCATTTCTTTTCATTGTTGTCAGTTTAGGTCTCCAACTTCACACACAACAGAGCTTAAATAAAGCTCAAGGTTTAGAAGGTTGTAGGCTATTAGGAAGCATTTGCCCTGTGTAGGTTAATGTGCCCCTAAACCCTTCCATGAAGAGCTCTGATTTGTGTTTCTGCTGGGAAAGGCAAGGCAGAAAAATATAGATGCAGCTTTCCTTTTGAGTTTCAGCTACGTCCTCTTATTCAAAAAACAAAGCCTGCATCTATAGACTCTCACCCAGTTACAAGGGATGCTTCTTACTTTCTAGGTCACTTAGTCTTCTTCATTACATCTGTCCCTCTATGATGCCTCCACAGCTCAGTACCACTTTCCGAGGTAACCTACAGTTTTCTCTGTTTCTCTGCTGTTGGGAGGAAAGGGTTAAAACCAGAAGATTTGGTGAGGCGGGGGTGGGGAATACTTGTACCCATAGTGGCCTTGTAGCTGGCAATGCTAATAGTATTGGTGTGGGAAGATTCCATTCATTATGCCAAAGTTGTTCATCCTCTGCCTTTTTTGTGAGGTACAGTTCCTGTGTAGAGACAATACACACTCACAGACGTGTGTGAGCCTTCTGCTGGGAGAGAGAAATCACAAAAGCACAGCTTTGTGTTTAACTGCAGATGCCTTTTGTTATATTGGAGCAGGCAGTGGACTTCCCTGCCTCAGCCTTTAGGATGAACTGAGCCTAATGGAGCCTGTGACCCCACGTGTCTCTGATGCCCAGTGGTGTTAGCAAGGTAATGAAATAAATCTACTCTTTGCATTTCAGCTGTGTCTTGGTGGCTGTCCTGGCTACCTGAATGTGTCAATTCACACACCTACTCATTACATCTAGGCTGTAGATGTTCAGAACAGGTGTTTCCCATTATATAATGGGAAATACTCAGCTTCTTCTTTGATATAGTTGAAAACAAGTTTGACCTGGTCATTTATTTAGTTTGGGTAACACTTGTTTTCCCTGTGTGTGTTCATCATATTTGATTTCTTTTTCTTTTTCTTTTTCTTTTTCTTTTTCTTTTTCTTTTTTTCCAAATGGAAGAAAAATGTTTCCAAAATACTGTGTAAAAAACCTCAGGAAATTACACATATATTACCTAAATATTCAAGTTTTTCAACATCTGATATGACCATTATTCAGGATTGAAAGCCTTTTATATCAGGGGTAAAAAAATGAATTTACACATTTATAAACAAAAAATTATGATATTAGCTATGTCAACAACTTGAAATTGGGATGTCCACTTTAAACTGACATGCTGCTTTCAAATTATATTTGAAATCAATAAAATTGGTTTGTAAATTTGTAAATTTGAAATCAAGTATCTAGTTCAAACTAGGAACTTCTTAGAACAGAAAACACTTGTGGTCAACAGAAGCATAACTTCAGAATATCCCACAGAAAACTGTGGTGTTTTACTACAGGGATGAAAAGAACTGGAACATAACTGTATGACTTGGGAAGAATAATATTTTAGTGCATTTTCCTGATCATCAAGGCATTTCTTCATTTCTTCAGCAATGTCATGGCTTCTATATGAAAAAAAAAGACTGTGTAAAGCATACTGTGTTTACTGTGTTTAGTCTTGCAGGACTGCTGTTGATCCCATGTATTAGAAGGGATTTCATAGGAATTCAAGGTACCCAAAACAATTACACCAGGGTTTGATGATAACAAATAGGAAGAATTCACTTAACAGCCAAATGAAACCAGAAACCCCGAAGAACTTTGCAAATCTCATATCACATGGCAATTTCTTCTTCTACAATCTTGTTTAGGAAACATCACACATATATATGTGATGATTATGTAACTAAAGAATGTTAATGTAAAGAAATATTCCACCTAAACACATGGAATGATAATTTTTTCAGAGAAAAAAAATAGGCAGGTTATTTATTAAATGAGTAATCTTACCAGATTTAAGCATCTAATTTTCAAGAATTTGGGACACTGGTAATGGAAACCTTTTCATTAGCAGAAAGTATGGAAGGTAATTGGACATCAGGTTTCAATTTAAATGCTTTATGGAAATTCATAGTGTCCACTGTTCCCAAGACAGCCAAATAATCAGGATTGAATCACAGACCTACAGATTTATCTATTAGTTTTGAAAATTTGGGAAATATCAACCATTCTAGAAGTAAACTGCTAAAAAAGTCTTATTCAGCCCTAAATAAAAGAAACATCAGTTAACAACAGGATTACAGAAGTATGTTTGCCAGAGCATAACTCTGCTTAACAGCTTGCAGAGATTATTGTTCTACTTGGACTGATTCAACAAAACAAAAACCAAATGAAAACAAAACAAAAAATAAACACTGCAAAATGTTAAAAAGAAATCGTATTACTTATATCGGTTTATCTTTACGGAAAAATACATTTATTCTCTAAGTCAGAATGTCTTCTACATCAAGCCTGCAGCCAAATTCCACCTGAAAGAATAATACTAGACATTGTACTTGCAGAATCTACATGGTTACCCAAGCCTGCTACCTTCTGAAAAGCTGTTAAAGATCTCTGTGTTCCTCAAAATTTGCTGGCAGCTATATTATGTAACATGAGTCACTGACAGTACTTTGAGACCTGTATCACAACAGGTATGTGGACACTTACCTGATGACATTAGGAAATCCAAGCTGGAAGCTAAAAAAAAAAAAAAAAAAAAAAAAAAAAAAAAAAAAAAAAAAATAATCCACCTAGATTTCTGCATGTTACAGCAAACTTCACAATCAGATTGCCAAAGGAAGGGATCAAAGATAAAGGTAAAAATTGATATTGTGGAAGACAGACATAGAAGGGTCTGAATCTACATTAAGCAGAACTGTTCTCTAAAAATGTGCCTCAAAGGTAATGAAGGTGAACAAATGTGTCATTTCAGTGTATCTAGTACTCAGGTAGGTGATATAATTGGTAATAATATGGTACTTCAAACCTCCAAGGAAATAAGATACAGTGATTAGAAAAAAGGGAAATGAAATTTCTAAATATTAAAACCAGGATCTTGGGTAAATAAAACAAGATAGAGTTACTGATGCAGTGTATTAGCAAATAATAAATCACCAATCAGTCATCAGATCAAATAATAAAATCATAATTGAAACATAAATATGGAATAATATATTGATTTTCAGAAGAGAAAAAAATAAAAACCCAAACCAAACCAAACCGAACCAAAACAAAAAAAGCAACAAGGTAATGTTTTTAAGTTAGAATTGGGCCACAAGTTTAAAAGGAAACTACAGCAAAACCATGTGTTGACCCTCAATAAGACTGAGAACTATGTAAATTTTAAAATTTCTATAAACTCAGATGAAAATATGGGAAGAAATAATAATAATAGGGTCAAATATTAGACATGATTACCAACATTACTTTACCAAACAATAAAATACAACATTGATGTTATTTTATTTATACTTATTTTGGAAAACCATGAAGATTCACGAAAATGAAGGCCATGGAATACAGGAGGCTTGAGTAAATGGAGCTGATTTGGAGTAAACTAAATTCAATGTTAATTGACTTATACCTAAGGTGTTTTTATTAATCTCATATCAAATGGAAGACTGTGAACTCGTGGACTCATCTCCAGGACAAAATATATCTCTCTCTCAAATAAGGTAAATTTTTGTACTGCTATCAAAAGGAAAAAAAAATTCCAGGAACAAGGCTCCCAATTAACTATATTCCTTACAACCTCAAAATCAGATTGCACAACTGTAGCAGGAAAAGATTAATGGAAAATACTGTATTTAAGGGGTTAGTGTGTAGTCACAACAGTGTCCAATCTCATGCTGAGTTAATGGCCGCAGAGACAGGCAACCTTCCTCTCTTGTACTTGGGAAGTATCTTCCATTTAGGAACCATTTTAGTTGTACTGGTTCTTACACCCAAATTAGTATATTTAGAGGTAGATTGCACATTTCTAGATGGTACTAACCAGAGATTCTTGAGGTTTCTGTCTGTACAGTACCATCAATACATTTTTTTTTCCACAAAAATCCCACAGAAAATATACTTTTGACATCTAAAATTTGGACTTATCCTAAGATCTGCAGAGCCCTTCAGTAACCCATACTGTTCAGAATCGTTCTGGGGAAGTCCAAGGGTCCGCTCATCTTCCACAAGAAGTTTGATTCCCTCAAATATTGTGTTACCGTGAGATAACACAGAGCACTTGAAAATCTTGCTCGGAATCATCCACACAGTAATAACCACAAAAAATCACAAAAAAGCCCCAAACAAAAAAACACCCCACCAAACAAACAAAAAACCCAAGACATTTTAGTTCAACCAATAGCTTTTCATAATGATACTAGAAATACCTTCACCAAAATAAAAAAGGAACAAATATGAAATTGATGCTGTCTGTACTAACTCTATCGTGTTGTTCATTCAAACCTCAAAACAGAAAATGCATTTCTTATCTGGAGGCAAAGGAAGCACTTGTAGTATTGCTTCACAGTCTGCCACCTTTTGAGTTGTGCAGATTTCAATTTAACTTTGAAATGACAACACTCTACATATTCTCTTTCAAAAAATAAACTAACCAGTTCTTTCACTTCTAAATAAGAAATCATCTACCTAGTAAGTAAAATATATTTAGGTATTTTTCCTCAACTCTGTATGTCATAAATGGTTATTCCTATTATGAAAGTGCTGGGTCATGTGGTATCTTTGAGAGTAGAGGAAAATACATCATTCCCTGCTTCGAAATTTATCTATTCCAAGCAGAGAAATTTCCAGGATTCTGGAATTCTGGACCCAAACAGACCCAAAACAGGGTCTGGCAGTTAAAGGAAACAAGTCAGGTGTCTCAAGTTCAGTCAAAGGCACCTGGGCAGATACCTGGTAAAAAAGACAAAGATCTCAGAAGATCTGAGAGTTTCCATACAAGCACAGTCTTCTGCAGGCACAGTCTTCTGAGGGCAGCAGCTGGCCAGGCTTGGCTTACATTCCTCCTAGGCAACAGAGAAGGTTCTACAGGTTTACATAGAAGTTTAGGAAACCATTGAGCTGACTGAAGAAAAACCTAGAGGTAAAGGATCATCCCACAAAGAATCCTACATTAAATCACTTAACTCCTCTATAATCCATCAAGTATTGATGAGTCATTATCATATGAAAGGAGTAAGAATCAATCTTAGCAACAGCGAACATCTTCCTATACTGCACAAGGAATCAATTTCAAAGGTGCAAAATACCACCTGTAAAACATACTTCTTAAGAGTTTTGTGTTTCATGCTCATGAAACTTGTCTGTAAGAGAGCAAGGCTTTCATTTTTGTGTGGACAATGTCCAAGGCATTGCACATATTTCTAAGATGCTGAAGAAAATAAAGAAAATGTCAGCTTGATTTGCACCAAAAGGAATTCGATTTCAGAACTTACATCTACAATATGCAATTAGGCAAGAGTTACATATTTAGAGAAAAAGATATTTAAATGATGAAATGTTCAGGAGATCTGTGCTAATTCATTGATTTTTTTACTGTGTGAACTTAGACAAATCATTTAAGCTATGTCCTCATCAGTCCTAAGATAATGAAACACTTCTGACCTGGTATGTTTGACTGAAATTATTGCCTGCAGTATGCCTCTATACAGGGTTAAAAAATGTATATAGTCACCTATGTAATTTGTCAGAACACAATGTCTTTCCTCATTCTGAGATCTATGAAAAGCTTTCTCTTGCATATCTACAATGAAAATCTGTTTCTGGCCAGAGACTTTCCTTTGTCCTGATTATGTGCATCTGAAACAGGGAGAATTTAATTTGATTTGTGATATTTTATGCCACTACAAAAAAAAAAAATTTTGCTTATACCTGTGTATGTTATGAAGGGGGGAATTTTCCATTAATTTTTTTGTCTTTTAAAGTATGTTTTGTCATCATGCTATTTTTATCACCAAATATTTATACCAAAATATATATAAAGTAAAATATAATTTTTACTTTCCTGGCAAGGCTTTCATTCATATAGATTCAATGAAGGCAGAATTGAACATCGGTAATTTTTAGTTAATCTGGTTAAAGTAAATATTCTTTCTGAAAGCAACTTGTTACAAATATCTTTGAAATATCCAGCATTTGTAAAGATATTTACTTGTAGTTTCTTCTACTGGGGGAAGCTCTGAGTCTAAGTACTAAATTATTTGCTAGTTGAGAGGAAGCCAGATGTTCAGAAATATTCTCTGCTGCTGGAGTTTTTAAGAAATATTTTAGCAATGTATCAGAATTAGCAATTAGTATTCAGTAAGCTACTCTTCAAACACCAGCGGTATAAACCTATTTGCTTTAAAAATTATTCATATATGAGAGAGGTGGAAAAAATCAACGAATCCCTAGTGTTGTGGGAAAAAAAAACCTTAGTTAGACTTTAATTAGCACTTAGCAGTCATTTAATGAATGTGGCCTCAAAGCCTAATCCATCAAACTGTAACTAGCATTATCACTGGTTTAAAAACTATGTATTAATAAAAAGTTTTACAAAAAATATACAGAAAAGCACCAGGGAACTGAGCACTATGAGTTCCAAGTCTGTGAGCCAGGTCTGATTCCCTTGGGGAATCGAATTCTGTGAAGGCGGCTGGAGACTGACTTATTGTAAGCAAGCTGGGGGTTGGTCTAATGTTTTTGATTCTTAGAAGTGTAAGATGATATCTTGAATTATCACAAATAGTTTATGACAGTAAAATTAACTACCTGCTGAAGTTCATAGAATAATTATGAAGATTACCTGTAAATTTTTAAAAAATATTTCAATAATTGATAATTGGCACTCAGAGCCTTAGTAAAATCATAACGCTGAAATCCTAAGTATTGGAGTCACTGCTACTTTTGAGAGTAACTTCAATTAAAGCATAAAGCCATGAAATAGATATATATAAAAGCTGGATTTTTTAAAGGAAAAACATGCTTTTCTGAACTACTAGGATCATTAGAAAAGTCTTTAAAGGGAAGCTTTACAGAAAAGTCTATACTGATCAGAATTTTAGGAAAAGAATTAGTGCATTTGGAACAGAGGACAGAGATAATGTGTGTAAATTGTAGACAATTCATAGATCAGTTGCACCCATGAACTAGAAACTTACTAAGCATAATGTAAATAATTACCTCTGCCTTGGACACAAGCAATTAATGTGTGGCTGCGTCCCAGAAAGCTAATTGTATCTTGAACTGCATCAAAAGAAGCGTGACCAAAATGTGTGGGAGGTGATTCTGCCCCTCTGCTCTAGTGAGGCCCCAGGTGGAGTGCTGTATCCATGACTGGAGCTCTCAATATAAGTGCAAGAACCTGCTGGAGGGAGTTCAGAGGAGGGCCATGAAGATGATCAGTGTTGGAGCACCTTTCCCCTATGAAGAAAAGCTGAGAAAATTGGGGTATTTTAGCCTGCAGAAGAAAATTTTCCAGGGAGACATTATAGCAGCCTTTCAGTTTCTGAAAGGGGCCCACAAGAAAGCTAGAGAGAAACTATTTAAAAGGGCATGTAGTGATGGAACAAGGAGTAATGTCTTTAAACTGAGAGATAGTAAGTTTAGATTGGTTATTAGGAAGGGATTATTTATTGTGAGCGTGGTGAGACACAGGAACATGTTGTCCCAGAGAAGCCATGGATGCCCCATCCCCAAGAGTCTGAGGCCAGGCTGGATGGAGCTCTGAGCAACCTGATCTAGTGAAAAGTATCCCTTTTGGAATACTTTTCACTAGATCCCCAAGGCAAGGCAGTTGCAACTGGAGGATCTTTAAGGGCCCTTCCAAACCAAGCCATTCTACAATTCCATAATTAAATAGTTAACTGCCAAAGCAGTTAACAGAAACAAAACCGTAATGTAATTACCTGAAATCTAGTAAAGGTAATCTAGGAAGAAATCTGTCATCTCTTTTTTATTACTAAATTAGTAGTAGTCTACAGAGATTATTTGGGTTTAGTGGAATTTTTTGTACATAATGCAGGCAAAGCTCTTGGAAAGATTCTGCAAGGCTAATACTAGAATCCTTCATGGGCTGAGGAATGTGCTTGCCAGTCTGCATTAAGTCTTCCCTTCATACCTTTCTCCTGTGGTATTTTGGCTTCACTTTACAGCCAAACATTGTGAATTCAGAAGGTTTTTTATTATTCTATGTGTTTAGCTGTTGTTACTGGCAAGATGTGGCATGTATTATAAAAAGATTTGAGGCCATATAAGTAACTATTTTCAAGAAAGTGATTCATTGTCTATCAGTTTTAAGAAATAAGCCTCCAGCTTAGATCTTATTGATAAATGTTGATACAGTGCTTGCTCCTGATAGTTATCTTCTGTTACTTTCCTCTGCCTATGAGTCCAATGTCTTTTTTCTTACATGTTCTTCTATTTCCTAGGAAATCCAAAATAATAATAATAAAAAAAGTCCACAAATGAACACTATTTATGTTTGTATAAACTGCCTATTGGTGCATGCTGGTAAAGTTCCACTACAGCTGATAGAATACATAGGTTCAAGACATTTAAATTATTAACTGTATCATTCTGCCTATATTTCTCTTTTTATGTAATAATGGATTTTGTTTTGTTGAGAACTATGACACACAAATCTAAGAAGACCAACAGATAAGTGTGGTGTTTGAACTGGAAGTGCTGAGAACTGACATGTAGAATAGTTGCCATGTAAAATGTTATATATACCTCATTGTGCATTAGTTGGGATGTCAATCGTCCTCAAACATAACCACAAGATCTAAAAACATAAAGCAAGAAAACGAAGGATGCCTGCACAGGTATTTGTCTCTGGGAGATCACTGGGAGTGCATAATATTTTTCAAATTTTTTAGAAGAAATTAAGTGATAAATGTTTTAATGTTACTAGTTTGTGCTGAGATATGCTTGAGATATACTATGTTGCCTCTGAAAATTCATTGCCTATAAATCTTTGTCCACATAGTTCAGCAAATCTATTAAGAACAACTTTTTTGTCCATGGCAAAATCTCCAGGAAGTGCTGCATAACCTTGCTTTATAAGAAATATCATAATTTGAAGTATTTAAAAAAAAAACAAAAACAAGAACCTGCATAGAGGTGTTCCTAGCTGTCCAGTACAAACTACCACTCTGTTAATCAGGTATACATGACTCCCATATTTCTTAACTAGAATTTAGGCATATGAACCAGATTAGGCATAGTTTTAAAATATGGTATTTTTTTTAATGCAGGTTGTTCATGTTCAGTCACAACAGACCAAATTTTAGCTATTAAGTATTGTACCTCTAACAATGCCACTGCCACCTCAAGCTTCAGGTTACAATCCTTATGTATAATACCATAATGGGTTGACACTATATGAAATGGAATTTAAGATTGTAATTCAGCATGATGGAGGGGGAAAACAAAACAAAACAAAATAAAACAAAACAAAACAAACACTTCAGATGTCAACTTAGATTGGAGTTGGCCATAAATAAGTTAGCAGACTGTTAAGGAAAACACAATGAAGCCAAAATATTATTCCCCTGGAAACTCTTCTTTAACTTACAACTCTGCATTCAGGCCCAGATTTCTGTAAAACTGAATATAAATAAATGCTGATTGCGACTCTGGTAGAATTAAAATTAATCTATTGTGCATTAAATAACTGGGGTGATGATGACACATAGTAGATAGTGACTTCTTCTGTGCCTGTCATTTACTCCAAATTCTTATTATGCAGATGGAAACTTTGTACTAGTGAACTAATAAAAATATATCTCAGAGCTTTTGATAAAGCTAATTGAAAATGAAACAATTTGTTGCACATGTGTGGCAGCTTTCTCCCTTTATAGCTGCTGACACACAAGATTATTATTTGAAAGAACTTGCTTCTCCATGAGTTACAAGCAGAAAAGCAATATTATCTAGGGCAGAAATTCTGGTTTCAGAACCAGTTAAATTTGCTGTGGATTAATTCCTTCTGTATGCCTAGGCCAAATGAAAAGTTGATAGAATCACAGAATGGCTTGAATTAGAAGGGGCTTTAAAGATTATATACTTCCAACACCTCTGCCAGAGACAGGGACACCTTTCAATACACCAGGTTGCTCAGAGGCCATCCTACCTGGCCTTGTAAACTTCATGGTAGGGCATCCACAGCTTCTCTGGGAAGCTCCTTCCAGTACTTCATCACCCTCACAGTGAAGAATTTCTTCCTAATATCTGATCTGAACCGACCCTCCTTTGGTTTAGTGTCATTTCCCCTTGTCATATGGCCAGATGCTCTTGTAAATAGTCTGTCTTCAATTTTCTTTAAGGTTCCCTTCAGGAAATTGAAAGCTGCCATAGGGTCTCCTTGAAGCCTTTCTTTCTCCAGGCTGAAAAAAAACAACTGTCTCAGCTTGTCCTCATAAGAGAGGTGCTTCAGCCCTTTGATCATCTTTGTGGCCCTCCTCTGCATGCACTCCAAAAGGTCCACATAATTCCTTTGCTGGGACCACCAGACCTCAATTCCATATTACAGGTGGGATCACATGAGAGAATAGTAGAGGGGGAGAATCATCTCCATCGACCTCCAGGTTACTCTTCCCTTGAGCAGCCTAGGATACAGTTGTTATTTTACATATGTCTTAGCATAGTTTATGGGAGGATTTGCTCCATTGTCTTGCCAAGAACAGAGATGAGACTTACAGGCCTGTAGTTCCATGGGTCTTTCTCCTTTCCCTTTCTAAACACTGGGGTTATGTTTTCCTTTTCCTCAAGGAAACTTCACTCGACTGCCACAACTTCTCAAATATGATGAATAGTAGCTTAACCACTTTCTTCACTAGTTCCCTCAGGACCTGTGGGTACATCTCATGAGGTTCCATGGACTTGTGCACCTTCTATTTCCTTAGAGGGTTCCGAAACTGATCTACAGCAGGTGGTTCTTCATTCTTTCAGTCCCTGCCTTTGCCTTCTGGGACTGGTGGCATGGGTGGAGCACTTGCCAAGGAAGACAGAGACAAAAAGGCTCTTGATTACGTCAGACTTCTTCACATCTCAGGAAATCGAGTTTTCTGCTCCCATCAGGTGAGGGGCCACATTTCCCTGGTCTTCTTATTATCACCAATGTATCTAGAGATGTTTTTCATGTTGTCCTTTGTGGGAAACTCCCTTTTGGGAGTCCCCAACTGGAGGTGATCTTTTTCCCCCAAAAGTCCAGTACCAGGGTTAAAAAGACAAATGAAACTCTCAGCTTTGGTCTTCAGAGCTGTTTATTATATTTCTTATCTCAAGTTCTGCATGCCACCAAAACCTGGCTTAACATGCCAGAAATATAGTGAAAAAAAAGCCCAGATAGAAGATCCCAAGGTTCTTAAAGGTTTCTAGTCCAATTAACTCTTAAAACATGCTATATTTATTATTCTGTACCAATAATCACTACCTATTCTAAACACGCAACCTCTGTGTCAAACCCATTCTATCAATGTCTCTGTGCCACCGTCACAGCAGAAAATGGAGCAGAAGAAGAAGATGAGACACTGCCCAAAATTCTCTATCTTGCTCTCATCTGTCTCCATACTAAAAACCCAAAACTACAAATTTTCACCCTGTGACAAACTAAGCTACTATTTCTTTCCCACCTTCATTGCTTTCAACTCATCTCTAAGTGTTGGAAGTTTTTCCCATGGACTAAGGTCAAAGGCAGTGCTTTCCTGGAGTCCCAGCTGAGGTCTCAGACCCCCCAGGGCAGCACAAGAAGTTTTCCAGGTGTCCTGGACTCCAACAGTCCTTGACATCCCTGGAAAGATTAATTCTAGCAGGGCTTCAGCTTTCCTAACCAGAGGTTGTTCCTTTTCCTGCCTACCTGTCTTGCTTCCACCCTTGTAGGCTTTCCTTTTGTGAGTTTGTCTAGGAGCTCCTTACATATCCATGTAGGCCTCTTGGTGGCTTTGCTTGACTTCTTCATCATGAGCTTGGAGGAAGCAGTCCTTAAATATTAAACATCTTTCTTGTGCTCTTCTTCCCTCCAGGGTTCTATCCCATGAAGCTCAGCAAGCAGAGTCCTGAACAGCCCAGTCTATGCTCCTAAGTCCAGCATAATGAGCTTACTGCGAACCCTCCTTGCTGCCCTAAGGATCTTAGCACCATTCCATGGTCACTGCAGCCCTTGAGCTGCCCTTGAACTTTGCAATCCCTTCCAGTCTCTCCTTGTATTCCAGCACCTCTCCTCATTGGTTTCTTTATCATCTGGAGAAGGAATTTACCCTCAACGCATCCCAAGAACCTCCTGGATTTCTTATTACATGCAGTATTGTGTTTCCAACAGATGATTTGGAACTACATGAACACGAGGCTGCTGCTATCGTATTATATAGGGCCTCATCCACTTAGCCCTCCTGATAGGGAGCCTGAAGTGCTTCCCCAACATAATGTCACCTGTCCCTGCTCTTGCTTTAATACAATCCCTTAAGATCTAGACTGGCTCCTTATCTACATCCAAGTGGAGCTCCATGTGTTCTGGCTCCTCATTGACAGAGAGGGCAACACTACCTCCTCATCTTCCCTCCCTGTCCTTCCTGAAAAGCTGGTGTTCTTCCATTCCATCACTGCAGTTAACATGAGCCACCCAACCATGTCTCTGTGACGTCAATAAGATCATAGCCCTGTAGGTATGCTCACGTCTCTAACTTGTTTTACTTGTACCTCATGCTGCACACTTTTGCATAGAGGCCTTGAGTTGTGACCCCAATTAAGTGAATTACTAGGTGAAACAGCAGGAATTCCTTTGTGTTGCAGACAAATATTAAGTGTTGGCCACTTGCTGTGAGAAATCAGTGGTTGCAGGTAAGTTTAAGAGATGTTCTATGTCAACCTTGACATGCCTGTGCTGTCTTTAGGCTTTAAGTTCTAGGAACAGAGCTGGTCAGGACAGATAACAAATAAAGTGTAGTATAGTCATCACAGAAACTCCACCATATACTATTGCATATAGTAATGCTACCTAGCACATTACTAATTCAACTCATAAATCACAAAGACTCGTCTTTGCAGGCATGATTAAATCAGAACTTCACTGAAGAAAAGAAAAAGATAAAAAGGGAAATTAACAGACCAATACATAATTACTCAATCTATAATGTACAACAGTGAAAATTAACTTAGAATTGCTTAAAAAGTATTTAAATACTGCTGTGCTCTATCCTGGATCTTGCCCAGCAGCAAAATCTTGCTACACTGCAGGAAGAACAGTCACTTCTTCTCCACTACCTGCTCTGCCTAATCACCACTAATTGCTAGCTACTAATGGTGATTACTTTTGGGTTTTAGTAACAGCAGACAGCACAGAAAACATAGTTGCCTGCCATGTTTTGTTGTGGTTTTTTAATGGCTTATCTCTTCTGCCCTCAAAATCAAAGAATTAATGTCTTTAGCCTCCTTTTTATAATTTTATAATTCCTATAATTTAGGTACCTTTCAGCTCAGGCATGCTTAGATATATTTTCTCCAGTTTTTCGTACTGTCTGAGATAGATATTGTCCTGTACTTTATGGCAGGCCAACCTTTTTAAATAGAAATTTATGACACATGTTACAAATGTTCACTGTTAACTGAGCAAGTTTAAGGCCGATACTCTTGTTCACTTCCGTTTAGTTCTCAGCCAGGTTTGAAAAATATTCCTTTCCTTCTTACCAGCCAAGGGATTAATTTTTAAAGACTGGAACCACCACTAGGCTTATTAATACCTAGAAAATATGCACTGTGAGTTTGCAGTGAGCATTCAAGTCAGTGGTGTTAATTGTCTTGTGGTTATGGAGGAAATTAAGGTGCTAATCAGATTTAAAGTATATTTAGGTCCCTAGCTTGCTTTGATTCTTTGAAGAGAAAAAAAAAAAAAAAAGAAAAGGAAAACAACAACAACAAAACCCCAAACTAAACCAAATCCCACAACAACAAAAACCACCAAAACCACCCCACTAAAGATTTGGTTGTTTGTTTCAGCCAGAAAACTTTTGGAAGTCTTAATTTCTTTGCATCTTGAGTACTCTTTTGCTCCATATAACTGTAACTTATTTCTTAACATTGTGGATTTTTTAGAATTATTTCATTAATACTGCAAATAAATTGAAGTGTAATGAAATGGTAGCAGTATAAATATCTAAAAGGATTAGAGACTAATGCAACCTCATTAATGAATCTTGTGCTTAAACTAGCAATGCCTTGGTTGGTAACCCATTACTGCCACTACTTTAAGTAATAAAATAATAGCGTGTGTCTTAAAAAATCAATGTCAGGTTACTAGGAGAAAATAGTAGTGCCTTGAAATACTGCAGGGCAATCCCATAATGTACACAATGAGCTTTGGCAGTTCTGTGGGTTCAGGGGAAAAGCATGAAACTGTCTTCCTCTGCTAAAATTCTTTAGCATTTGGCACTATATGCCATGAGTATGCAAAGCTGAGTGATGTGTCGTGCTATTTCTTTTCTCTAAAAAATTCAACCAAAGGAATTGGATTTAGATATCTTGTAAGCAGTTCTCTTAAAAAAAATCTTTATTAAACTAGAGAAAATATATCTGTTCACTGAAACACTTTTAAAATATTTTATGTTGTTTTGTTGCCTTAAATGCTAAGACAGAGGCCAGACGGAGTTAGAGAAATAAGGGTGATCATTTATTAAGGCTTTCAAGGCCACACCCCGGCAGCCACAGCAGTAGCCTGCCCGGATCGCTCCAGATGCAAGCAAAAGGAGGAAAAGTCATGAGATTCCCCCCCCCTTTTACAGGTTTCAGTCCATTTGCATATGCCCCATCCATTGTCCAATCAACAACTCCAAATGACGGTGTTACATCCTTCCTGCTTGCCTGCACTCTTCCACATTGTTTATCTTTGGGGCCTGGAGCTCGGAGACAGTGTCCTTGAAGACATGAGTCCCCTGCTAGAACCAAAACTACCCTGCCCCCATCGCCCTGTGATCAAGTCCCAGCACCACTTAATACTAAAGCAAAACTACCCACCAGAACAAGACACAAAAACCCAAAACCTAAGGCATCAGTTTAAATAATTCAAATGCTAAAATTCCAAGATAATGTGTCAAAGCAAAATGCATGATAAACTAGTAATTTATGTTCTGGTGCAGAGCTAACCCTCAACACTTTTATATAATTCCAGTCTGTATGCAGGCAGTGAAGTTCAGGTCTATGTCTGATTTCACATATGAAGAACAATCATATGAAGAACAAAAACATGTATACCCTTCTAGTAGTTTTGTTGCTCTTTCTATTTTTTTTCTCTCCTTTTTCCTTGACCATGAACAAAACCTCAGAGTTTATCTTCATCCATTGCTGTTGTTTCAACACTTTCTCAAGAATTTGACTTGGACTTACTGGATATCCATATTGAAAAAAAAAAGAAAAAAAAAAGTCTGATTGAGTGAAGCAAACTTTTGGGGACGGTTTTAAGACAGATTAAATTTCTCTTTGTAAAGCTGAAATATGTTCTGGAAATGTGAAAAAGTAATAATATATAAGTATTTCAATTTTCTTGGTATTAATTTAAAACATGTTTGATCCATCCTAAATGTATATATTATTCACTTTAAAATTATTATGACTGCTTTATTTTTATTATATGTAGAGTGAGGAGGAAGACATGAAGGCCACAAGGAATGAAAGACATATTGTTTTGTTAAAAGAAACAAAGAAAACAAAGAATGTCTAATAAAAAAAAAAAAAAGACAAATTACATTTTTTATCAGGGAAAACAAGCATAATCTACAATAGCTTTTCAGCTATTCCTGTTAGCCTATATTTGCCCTGTGAAATATTGCAAGATGCTCTAAATGCCACAATGTACAAAGACTGTGAGAAAGTAGCATTAAGAGATTTTGAAAATGACAGCTGTCTTAAGAAGAACACGTGTAAATGTTCATTTATCATTTACAGAAACTGAAACACCTGGCAAATAAAAAAGCTACTTGAGATATGTACAAATAGTTACAGGCACTGAAATTATTTCTCCAAGTAACACAGTACAATGATAATCTTAAAGACTAAAAAATTAACAGTATGCCAAAAATGATGAGGGTAAAGTCGATGAGCAATAGCTATTGGCAGCTGAAGACAAGTACAAGATTTATGTATATGCAAACCTTGTTTTGGAAGGTTATGTTATATGCCAGAATGTCAAAAATGACAAAGCACAGATCTGAGTTTGCTGAGAGCCTGCCATTTAATTTTAGGAGTAAGACAGCAGGGTGTGGTGTTTCAACACTGTGGATATATAGGGATTAATCTTAAAATCTAGTTTTGTATGGTTTTCTTTCTATAATGCCAGTATTAGAATTCTGGGGGGAAAAAAGAAAAAAAGGCGCCAGGTTCTTTTTCCTTTTCAGTAAAATACAAAGCTTTGAAGAACAAACATTTCCTGTTGCAACTTCTCTGCAGTGTGATGAGCATTTTAAATAAACACCAAAAGCAAACAGGGAAAAACATCCAGATACATCTGAAATTAAGCCTTGTATGAGGCTTTATTTCAGACGTCATTATTAACAATGAGAAAAAGAAGAAGAAGAGATAAATAAGACCCAAACCTAGAATCTGAAACATGCACCAAATGTAATTTATGTTTATCGAAATCCAAGCTTACCATAAATAGAATTTTGCTGACTAATACCACTAACAAAGACATGTTCATATGCTTTTGGGAGCCTAAATTGAACTAATAATACCTTTTAGCAATTTAATGAAAAAACTGTTGTATCAATAGAAGTTAATATAGGCATTTCCTGTCTTCATTACAAAGGGAGTTTGAATTATGACTTTTGGATTAGTAAAAAGAAATTAGTATTATGTTAACAATCCTTTTACAAATAAAAAAAACACAAAATAATAATTAAAACATCATTCTAGTTTAGATTCTCTTGAACAACTTTGAAAATCTAAAGGGGAAAATATGTGTCAGTAGTTACAGATAAAATTTTCTCTTGTTTTCGGATAGTAATGAACATACTGCCAATATATTTAAGCAAAAATCTTAAAATAAAAATGTATTAGAAAACACATAGATGAAGAATCTACTGTCTTAATATTTCAGGAAAATCAGAACTGGCTCTAGATGGACTGCAATTGTTAAAAGAATTATATTTATTTAGAAATGTGCTGACTTCAACAGAAGTTGATTTGATGCAGAAATTAACATTCTGAGTACAAGGAAGATAAGCAGGAGGTAGATGAAAATGCAAGAAATTATCCAAATCAGGAAATGAATTAGAAAATGAGACATTAATGATTTCCCATCTAGTAGATAATCAGTTGTTGCAGTGACACCTGCAAAAATAAAGTCTGATGGGAACTAGATGTAGCAAACATGTCTTCCACATAGTCCTAATATTTCATATTTGGTTTGAGAGACATGCTCATTATTTAATGCTTATGTGCATCTTTACTTAGTTCTACAGAAAATATGTATTTTTACAGAAAATATGTATTTTTACATTAGCAGCAAGGAGAACCTGTACATATAATTAAAAAGAAGAAGCTTAAATATCAAAAGGTAGAGATGAAAGGTACAGTAGAAAAGTGATGTCAGCTGTTTTCATTTTTTGTCCTTTGTTCTTGACTCCACTTGGAGGGCAAGTTAAAAAAAAAAAAAAAAAAAAAAAAAAAAAGAGAAATCCCTCCTTCCCTCCTTGCACTATATATACCTGAGATCCCTTGATGTTATTTAGAATTCATTTCCCTTTTCTTTTAAATTTTCTCAGTGTTTCTTTTGCTTTTATTTTCACTTTGGTATTTAATAAAGTTTTCTGTGTTCATGATGTTTCAACATATCACAGACTATAAAACGGTTGCCCCAAAAAACACAGCTGAATGTAAACATTTAATTTATTTATTTATTTAGGCATTGTAGCAAACAAAAACACACAGCCTTTCATTTTAATAGTTGATATTTGACATGTACTTTATCAGGCTGCCGTCGCCACTGAGTAACTGCAGAATCAATTTCTTTTGATTGTTTAACTTTTAAAAAAAAAAAATCTGTATAATGTTTCCATGTGAAGAAAGATACTGAAACTTTCATAGAGTTTTGAGGCTGAGTGCCCTTCCCTTTAGTGACTCGAGGACAACTGTAGAGCTGCAGTTTTGCAGGACTGCAAACCTGCAGGTTCTCCTATATTTCTTTACCTCAGTAATGAGTTGTGTCATCGAAATTTTTCCCCTATATTTTCTTGCTGCTGTAAATGTGATACGAGCTGAGTATTTGAGGATACAAATAATCTGATAAGGTCCAATAAAACCAGGAATATGCCTAAAATATTGTGTAAATCATTATTGTCTTCAATACTTTATTTTGACTGGAAATAAGGTTATTAAATACCATAAGCATGCATGTAAAATCCAATAGCACACTGTATTTCTTACTAGAGCAATTTTACTTGGGAATAGAATTTAAGAGTTTGCAGTACTCTTTGGGAACAGATGGAGTCATGACTAATGCTCAGGACAATAAGAGATAATGCAGTGGCATTTCGCAAGGCATATACTTCTGCAACTTATTGTAGAAATCTAGCCATAATTTAAATTGTAGAGAGATTTGATATAGATTTTAATGTAGTTAGGATTTCAGTTGGCATTCTTAAAACGTGAAAAAAGACATTGTGTTCTTCAAAAATAAGTACAAAAGACAAAGAGCCAGAGGGTATGAAAACAGTTTTTATCTTGCCCGTACTCAGTGTAAAGTAATTGGCTTTCACCCATGAGAAACTGAATGGCAGGTAGAGAGAAAGAGATCTGTGGAGAGAAGAAGGAAATAAATTTAATGAGGTGTGAAACTAAAGAAGAGGTATTTTAAGCCACGAAAAGAAACGTTACTTCCAAAATAGCAGGCATAAAAAAGAACACTTGGACATACTTATCCTCCAAAACAAACCATGAGAAAGTATGAACATCATTTAATAGAACAAGTAAGCATGTTTTAGTCACTATTCTGCCATATTAAGAGGAGACTAACTGTAGTTCAAGAGGAACAGAAACTAAAAGAGAAAAAAGAGAAAAACAATACTTACATAATAAGTATTTATACTAAGACTTATATAAATTTGTTGATGATACTAAATTGAGAGGAGCTGTTAACTCCCTTGAAAGTGGAGAGGCTGTGCAGAGAGACCTGGACAAACTGAAGGGCTGGGCAAACACTAGCTATAAGAAGTTTAATAAAAACAAGTGCTGGATTCAGCATCTGGGATGGTGAAACTCTGGATGTATGTACAGACTGGGGGGAATGAGAGGCTGGGAAAATCAGTGCTGCAGAAAAGGACCTGGGGGTCCTGGTCGATGGCAAGTTGAACATGAGCCAGCAGTGCCCTGGCAGCCAGGAGAGTCACGCCTGTCCTGAGGGGCATCAGGCCCAGTATGCCAAGCTGGGCAAGGGAGGGGATTGTCCTGCTCTGCTCTGAGCTGGGGTGGCCTCACCTTGAGTTCTGGGAGCAGGTTTGGGTGCTATGATATAAAAATGACATTAAAGTATTAGAGAGTGTCCAAGGAAAGGCAATGAGGAAGATAAAGAGCATTGAGGGGAAGAATATGAGGAGCAGCTGAGGTCACTTGGTCGTTCAGCCTGGAGGAGACTGAGGGGAGACCACACTGCAGTTACAACTTCCTCATGAGTGAAAGAGGAAAGGCAGATCTCTTCTCTACTGATCTCTTCTCTGTGGTGACCAGTGACAGGATCCAAGGGAATTACCTGAAGTTGTGTCAGGGGAGGTTCAGGTCAGATATCAGGAAAAGCTTTTTCAACCAGAGAGTGACTGGGAACTGGGACCTGCTTCCCAGGGAAGTGGTCACAGCCTGTCAGATACTCTCCTAGAGGATGCTCAGCACTGCTGGCTGGCTTCAACATGGAGACAAAAAATTCTTAGTTTATCTCCCAGTAGAGAGCCTGAGTTTTGCAATAATCATGTGTTCAAGACTTTCCTTCATGATGATGGTTGATAACAACCACAAAAAATTCTAATTCATCTACAATGAAATAACTTTGTGAACTTGAACACAAAGCATGATGCTACACTAGATGACCAGATTTTTAATCTATTGTTGGTGAAATTGATGTCTTATAAACATTGTCCACAAACGGGCAAGATGGTCTTGCCCATCTCTGTCTTCTTTTAAACAGTAATTTAATCCATTGCAATTTTTGTAGAAAAGCCTAGTGACCAAAAATCACTGCCTGAAATTTCAAAATATGGTCCTCAAATCTGATAGTATATTTTTAACTCTTTAGGGTATTTTCCTCAGTCTAAAAATTAATTAATTAATTTCAGATTGTAACTAGAAAATGGATGATGATTGGTATTTTCTCTCTTGGTTGAAAACATGAGTTGTTTCCAATCCTATGATGCTCGTCTTGTCTGATAAAGAGTGAGTTAAAAATAAAAAAGTTTAGATTTGTTGCTATGTTTTTCCAGATAGAACTTCCTGTATTTTATAGTCATAAATTTGGAAGTACCCTTAAGCTTGGTAATTTCTTTAAAACCTACTTAAAAGTTGTTTTTATAAATCACTTTAGTTATTGTTTTGATATTCTGACGTTCATTAAAATTCACAAAATGCTCATTCAATTACCAGAAACTGAGAAACGGAGAGAAATTGACATTGAATTTATGCAGTCCTTCAAATGCTTATGCATGATTCACTGTTAAGCAGAAAAAGTTCACATTGAGAAGGATTCTAAGAGTAGTGAAGGATTCTAGTCTGAACTGATAGTCTAAGAAAAGTAAAAAAATCTACTTAGATTTGCATCACTATAGAAAATACTAAACTCATATTTTTTAAGTTGTAAACTTAAGATTGTTTGAATTTGTCATGCTCCTGCTTTGATCCACATTTTGTAACAAACCCCTCATAAATTCCTTACAATAAATGTGACTACTTTCTTTGTCCCTTTTCCTCTAAAAGCCATGTCTTTTGCAATCATACCATATTGGCAAGTAGATTATCAACAATATTTAAACTCTATTCCTCGAGAAGATGGAATGAATAATCAGGATTTCTATCCATGTAACTAAATACCTTTGCTCTTATTCCTAAAAGTCTTTAAAGGCAAAGTAATCTGACTGTGTCTGGTCACACAGATGCCAAATTCCTGCAACTTTTTTCTGAATAAATTGAGAATTTATGACTAATTTTAAAATTGTTTCACAGTTCAATAAAAACCTCAAAAAACAATTATATAAAACCCCCTCTAAAATTTATTAGTATGTGTAAATTAGTCCTTTAGAATGCATACTGATGTACAAATTAATTGCTATTTAAAAGACATTTTCTTTAAAGTGCATACTATTCTGATTTATGGGGTGCAGTAATTTGAAATCCAGACAGCTAGTAAGGTAAGTATCAAAAAATTAAAGTACTAATGAAATACAGAAATTTTAATTTTCTACTTTTCTATTCTGATCTTGTAAAAAAACCCTGATAAATAGCAAACTAAATCTACACAAATACTACAAGGTAACCTAAAAAAGGAATTAATAATTATTTGAGAAAAAAGCCCAAGGATGTATTTTTAATTGATATCTTCCTGAAAGCATGTGTGTTTCCACTGTTCTATCAGAAATTTTTATCACACAACAGATGTGTTGTGGTTACACACAATCACTCAGTGGCTTCATCTGGAAAAAGGGGTTCCAGGGCCATTCATTCATTCCAGTGTTTGAAAATCCAGATAAAAGCAAATAGTAAAAAATGCTAAATAGTACTAATGACTTAGTACACAAATATGAAAATAACACTTGTAATCAAAGTCAATGGTTTTCATTTGACAGGAAAAGAGCTTTTAGTTGTCTCAATGGGTTTTGATCATATTTTGTCTCAGGAGGATGTGCTAATTATGCATTTTACCACCATTCATTTGAGCTAGGAAAGAATTTATCTAAATTGTTATTTGTATTTCCATCTCTGGCCTTCCAAATAACTTGCAAAGGTATGTGATGTTGCTAGACATTCCTCTTTTGAACAGCTTCAAGGCAAAGGTTATATCTGCCACCGAAAACTTGCTGTCATCTTTAGAGCACTCATCAGTTTAGGTGTCACATGTGTTTATTTTTACAGGCTCTGCTGTTGCTGCACTCCTCTCTCTGCAGTGCAGCAGCTGTACCCTGGGGTTCAGCCAGCTTCATACTGCAGAACCTCTGCCTGGCTCCTTTCAAGGGCAAATATGTTAAGAATACTTAAAACTTGCATTGCCCCCACTTTGTACTTCATATACCTTTTCTGCGACACTCCAACAAAGAATGTGAAAAGCTGTTTCAGTGTCTGTGTGTAAAAATAGGTTACTCTCTTCGGCTCCACTTTTTTATCAACCAACATCAAAATATTTATCAATAAATTCTTATGTTAGTACTCTCCCATCAAAGAATTGTGGGAGGGCATACTGTGAGATGTCTAATCCAATTGAAGTGAGCCAAAGAAAGAATACACTAGAAACATATTTCACAGTTCAATAAAACCCTCAAAAAACAATGACATAAAACCCCCTCTAAAATTTATTAGTACGTGTAAATTAGTCCTTTAGAATGCATACTGATGTACAAATTAATTGCTATTTCAAAGACATTTTCTTTAAAGTATAGAAACAATTCTAGAAAGAATACATCTAGAAACTATGCAATATATTTAAAAGGCTTTGAAAATCCCTCTACTTTGCTAAATTCCTGAAGCAAGTTCTATGAGACTATGAGAGACTATGAAGTGAAAGACGTTTCCAGTGTTCACAGTCACTGAAAGAATTAATCCAGAAGTAAAAATATTCAACTGCAACTGTAATTCAGAGAGAGATGGTAAATTCCACAGCCACATTAAAGCAATTTATACAATGTAGTTCACATAAACCTACATTTAATATTACCCCCAGAAAAGGTTGCACAGTGTTAATTAAATGTGTAGGTCAGATTTTTATTGAATGTGCTTTGCTGCACCACCTGTAACAAACTCACTTCTATAAATGATTTACTTTTTCTTTACTGAACAGAACATGAAGAAGTAATGACTTCTAAATTTGTGGAGTCCACAATTCCCACAATTCAGTAACCTGGAGGGGTACTATGTATGAGAAGATGCTTAGGAGATATGTCATGAAAGTGTGTTTTGTTTCTAACAGTTAGTATTTACTCTGATGACAAGGAAAATCTGGACAATCAAACTCATTTTAATGGAGACGTGACAGTTCAGGAAATGAAAGCCTAATATGTTCCAGAATAGAGAAATTAAATAAACTCACCCTTAGAATTCTGGGCCCGTTTATCTCACATTCTCACATTTTCTGGAGAGTTATGACATTTGATTCATTATATATTTCTGAGGGAGAAGTTGAGTTTAGCACGGAATCCAGAACCACTTAGAGACACAATGACCATATAGCAACAAAATCATAAATGTATTTATATGGCAATTCTTACAAATATTCACTCCAAACTGAAAATTTATACTTTTTTTCATTTTCTTTTTTTTTCTTTCCTCTTGAAAGAGTGAAGGGGGATTTCTTTATTCTTCTTGATACAGAAGAATGCTCTTTTCAAATATCAAGTACCTCTTCCTTTTCAGGCTGGAGTATATCAGCATTGCTCTGGTGTTAATCGTTCTCTCAGAGAAGCCATTAGGAAAACTTCAACCTGCTGAAGTTTTTCTTAAACAACAACAAAAACCTCCACAAAAATCATTCACGTTCTTTTTCTTAAAAACCTGTGAACATTTCTAACTCTGTAGTTGTGGATCCTGATGCTACTGTTACCTTTGAGGATAGGTACACTTTCTACAGTGCCTTTGATAATTTACTCCACTGAGTAATATCAGAAGCCCTCTGCCTTCTATGTCTATTATTTTCAGAGAGAATCCTTGATATCCTCAAGGCCTTTTCATTAAAGACTCTCTGC
The DNA here is from genome assembly GCA_027886175.1 of Phylloscopus collybita. NCBI lineage: Eukaryota > Metazoa > Chordata > Aves > Passeriformes > Phylloscopidae > Phylloscopus > Phylloscopus collybita. The sequence continues at coordinate 76,830,327 of JAJNNQ010000075.1, read as the reverse complement.
TATTCCCTCTTCCTGTATTAGGTAGTGCAAAAAATTGCCTGATAAAAAATATGTGAACTATGCTCATCCAATAACTCCTCAGGAAATTTAAAAAAAAATTAGTAAGTCTCACTCTCATAACCACACCTTAGGGAGAGTCTGCAAAATTGTTTTCAGAGTATCTTTCCCAGTGTTTTTCCACCTTCCTTCTTTCCTCATACCACTCACATAGACACATTCTTTTCAAGAGTTCTTGTCAATATTGCCATGTCACACGTTTTTCAGAAAAAAAAGGATAGATTCCTATCACTACTTTTGTAACATTTGGCAAAGAAACACATTAAAATGCATTAACCTTTTTTCTATAAGAATAGAATTCTGCAGTGTGAACCTGTGTATTGCTACCGTCTCATCTTCCTCTCCTCTGAAAACTGGCGCAACATTATTGCCTTATGTGCAAAGCACTTGGCAAACATTTAGCAGGGCTCAATTCTAAGGCTGCTATCCTGATCCAATTTTGAGATGAACTCTCTACAGATTTTTTTTTTTCCCTGAGAATTCAGGAAATACTAAGTAATTTCAAAGATACACAGGCATAGAAATAGTTTGAATATTCTTACAAGTCTATTAGTACTTCTGTCCTTCCCAACCTGAACAACATGTAGTTCTTTCACATGATACTTGAAGCAGCATCTGCCTCATCATAATCAAATTATTATAAACTATCATTAGTGTAATACTATACAAAAAAATTCTCATCATCTCAATAGCAGAAACTTTATCTTTCTTTCTGATTATTTTTTCCTCTTCATTGTATAAATTGAAGGCAGAAAATTCTTTCATTGTTCTTAAATTAACTGCTGTCTCCCTCCCTCTCCCTCACTTTGTCTTTTGTTCCAGTAAAGAAATGGTATCATTCTAATGTGTGAAGGTTATTTTTGATTAAAAAAACCACACACACAAAAAAAACCCCAAAAAAACAAACAAAAACCACCAAAACAAACAAACCTCCCCACAAAAACAAACAAACAAACAAACAACCCACTCCTAACCTTTATTTCTAACAATTTTTGATATTTTCAATAATCCTTGAAATACAGTGTTCTAAGAAAAATATTCTGGTTTTTCTGAGTGAAAATGAGATCCCAGGGTTTTTTAATTTTCTCTTCTAATATGTTTAGACACTTTATATTTTGGTTGCTTCCTTTGATTCCAGAAACAGGATTTTTTTATACTGAAATCTTCTCATATGAAGTGTTTGCATATGTTTGCAAAATACAGGCAGCAGTGGCAATGCATGGAGAGAACCTGCAAAAAAGCCTCCTGTATTCTTTAAAATACACTGTACAGTAATTACAACACAACAGTAGGGCAGAATAATGTTAATGAATGCAATGTAATAAAGAAAGAAAGAAACAACACTTGGGATGTTCTTGTATGCATGCTTTATGTCATCAGCAATATGACATGACTCCAAAGTAAATGGCCCAAAGGGGAAAGCAATTATTGCAGTAAAGGACAATAAGGAAGACAAGTGTTGACTAGCCTAAACTGAGCTGAGAAAAAGCTGATCTAATAACACTGGCATAAAAATAGTTGTATGACCACTGTAGCATGAAAGCCAGTGAAAGATTTTTAATAGTACTGTGATGCTATTTTTGTCAAATATATAGAGAGATAGTACCATAAATGGGGAGTAATACAGTAAATACTCTTGCTACCTCTTCATTTATGGTAAACAGCAACAGAATCCTCTCTTTAACAAGCTTTTTTCAATACATTTAAGTAGTGGAAGTACTGTGAGAAATTGTCTTGAAAGATGCAGCTCTCTTTTAAGAGATATACCCAAGAGAAACAGTAGTGTATGTTCTATAATACTAAAGTTTTCAACCCTGGTCTTCACAGCTTCTCAGGTAAATAGGCATTTTCCTAAAGAGACAAATATATTTACTTTTTTTTTCAATGATTATCAGGATTCTGGAGGTAATTTTGAAAGTTAGAATGCCTGCATATTACATCCAATACTTAGACAAGAAGAAGCTGCTTGTAGAATTTCTTTATCTAAAGTATATCCATACCAAAAAAAAACCAAAAACCACAAACAACCACACCAAAAAAAACAAAACCAAAACCAAAACAAAACAAAATCATACATATTTTTCACCCAAATCCCAAGATGGAGTCTTGGTGGAAGATCATGTCAGGGAATAATCAGGCAAATTTGACATACCTAAGTCCATGTGCCCTGACAAGGTACAGCTACAAGTGCTGAGGAAGCTGGGTGGTGACATTGCAAGACCACTGTCACTCATCTATGGTGTCCACCAGCTTTCTCTGGATTCATCCGCTCAAGGCCCATGAACTTGTGCCTGTTAGCTTTGTCTAGGTGTTTGTCTTGGGGTGAGTTATGATGTTTAGTCTATTCCCTGATCCTCTGCTTTATGTCCAAAAATGGTTGCTGTATCTTTTAGTTGTGACCGGGAGAGGGGGAGATTTGGGCTCTTTGGCATCTTTCCCAAAACGTCACTTCCCTGGCATCAGGGATGTGGTGCAGTCTGAGTTTTGTTTGGCTGGCTTGGTTTCATTAGCCCAGGCAAGAAGTTTTTTCTCTTTCCTGGCCATAGAGAAGATGCAGCAGCAATTCTGCAACTTTTTGAGGTGACAGCTTGTTAGTCCGAGACCAGAGAAAACAGGACCTGCAGGAGAGGGGCCATTCCATCTCCACACCTTGAGAAAGTCGAGCCAGGAAGAGAAAGCACACCCAGAACTCCAGTCCAGCTGCTTTATCTGCTGTGGAGAGAAGATCTATGCCAGAGACTCACCAGATCTTCGTCTGTTTCCCAAAGCTGCATGAAGCTTTTATTTGGTTTGGTTTTTTTTTTTTCCCCTGAGACAGACATTGATGCCATCTTCCACCCTGTGGCAAGAGCTGGTACTTTTTCTCTGGAATTTTGAGGGTTTGATCTGGTGTGCGTGGTGGGAGTAGGGTTTAATATCAGACAATTCAATATCTAGCATTTATTTACTTTTTTTCCCACTTGCCTTGTGGGTGTTGTGTTTTTTAATAAACTGTTGGGGTTTTGTTGTTGCTTGGTTGGTTGTTGTTGTTGTTGTTATTGTTTTTCACTTTCATCCACTAGTATTCATTTCCTGTTGGTGAAAAGGGGTTGTTCAAACACTTTTAGAGGAGACAACTCCTTCCAGAGTGTCTTCTCTTAAATTTGTCTCTAAAGTGAGAGAATGTTCTCTAATGTTGAGGTTCAGTATTATATGACCTGATATAACATAGGGAAATGTTTGACAGAAATTCTCCAAGGAACTCCACGACACAATTAGAGAACAATGCAGTGTAGCCATCAGGCATACCGTGACTGACAATTCTTTCACAGTGCAGACCTACTGCCAAGTTTTGTACTTCACAACCGTATCTGCATTAAACCATACTAGTCACTGCAGAGTACCACTGCTTTAGCTAAAAGACGAAACAAGTTTTGAAGTGTCTTATTTACTTTCTTTTAGCAATGCTTCATATTTTATTGAAATACTGTGAAGAAAGATATCCCTTTTGAAACAAAAATGTACTGTCATGGACCTCACATAGGAGGTCACATTTAAACCTGCTTTTGTGTATCATCTTGAAATCTAAGTAAAGAGCTGGGAGAAAGGCAAGAAATGTGTTGTTCATTTTTTACAGTGAGACAAGAAAAAGTGAAATCATTAAGTTACCATTGGTAATAAAGGGACTATTCTGTGAGATTGAGCATATATCAGATAAAGACATGCCCTTTCTCTCCCTAACAGACCAGGTTATCAGTCAGAGTGAATTAACAGCCCTTTTTTATGGGGTCCTGCACAATCACCATTTAGCAAAAGGAGATGCTCTTGCAAGTGAACCTCAAGCACTCTTTCCCCATCCCCCCTGAAGTATGGTAAGCCTTTTTTAGCGTTAAGGCACTGGCTTTTTATCTCCAAACTCCAGGCAAAGTAGTAATTTCATATTTTGCACTATATCCTTCTCAATAAATTCCAAATTACTGCATTGGCTCTTGCCCAGGGATCAACTGCTTCACTCTAGGATAAAATGCATTTCAGCACTGTCAAATGCCCCTCTCCTACCAGTATCATCTCCATCAGAGGAGACATAGAAAATAAATACAAGACACATTTTGTAGGCCAAGATTTTACCTTCACAACAATTATGTAAACTGTATGACTATATGGATAAATACGTGGTTCTCAATAAAACACAAATGTAAAACAAAGCATACAAGAGATGAAAGCAGGGACGCGAGTTAGGATAAATATAAAGACATTGTCAAAGCTTGCAAGGATTAGATGTGACAGTGTGGCTCAGGGACTAATAAAGGGAACAATGCCATTTAGGATCTTTATTCATGACGGGGTGATGATCAAGTCTGTGGATGACTTGAAACTTTAGGGAGCTGTTCATACACCGTGATTGTGCTGCCATTCAGATGGGCAATTTGGGCTCTGTAGCAGTACATGCTGGAGGACAATAGGCTGGAAATCAGTCTTGATAAAAATGGCATTGGGATCCTGGAAGACTACAAGTTTAACAGGTTCCAGTGATGTTTCCAGTAGCAAGAAGGTCAACAAGACTTGGAACTGTACTTCAGGAGTATTGTCAGCCAGTTAAGGAGAGGTGACCATTCCACTTTACTGGTGAGGTCACACCTTGAGTTCTGGGTCCATTCTGGACTCCTCAGGATGAGAAAATACATGGACGCACTGGAGTGTGTCTGCTAAGAGACAGTAAAAATTATTAAAGGGATGCAAAATCAGTTGTATGAGAGGCTGAAACTGCTCCGCCTGCAGAGGATGAGCCTTGTAGGGCTGGGGAGAGAGAAAAAGGAAATAAGGAGATGATAAAGCTATTAAAGTAATTTTGTTCCTTTCCTGTTTTTCTCATTTTGGGAGTATAATCTAAAGCCCAAACCCAAGAAACCAAAGTAACAAACAAATAAACAAAAAACCGCACCAAGGATAGCATCTTAATACCTTTAAAGTGATCTTGGGTAGGAGAACAGAAGAAACCTTCTACCAATCTCCATGAAGAAATAAAAAACAGATTGCAAACAACATGCCCTTTGTAACTGAAAAAAATAATAATAATAAAAAAAGAAACTTAAAATTAATCTTGGCAAACAAAATATTTTTTACTATTGTCTCCAGTGAAATGATAAGGTAACACATAGTACCAGGTCCAGAAGTGTTCTTTCCCCTTCCACAAGATTACCTTGCTGGACTCATGGTCACCTTGCTGATTAAAGTTGTTGCAACAAGCCAGAAAAAACCTCAATGGGAGCTCAGCTCTGCTTTTTATAGGCACTCTTTTTAAGCTGATGTCTTAGTTCCTGTCTCCCACCTGAACAATCTGTCACAGGGCACTTAAGAAGGGGCTGATCTGCAAAGCAACGTGAGCCCGGTACAGAGTAGCAGGACAGTGACATCACCAGCATGGACACAGTCCATGGTGTCCAAGCAAGGAGAAAAGTTCTGAGGCAACATACAGGATCACCTACCACTCAGTAAGATCACAGCAAGAAGATAAAGTCAAGACTGAAAAATAAGTCAAGCCTACAGGCTAGGATCAGGAGGGCATAAAAGCATCTGAAGTGCCAGAGTGGTCACAGTGCAGCTTACAGGAGGTCTTGCAGGCAGGTCCTGAGCAAAGGTGGTGGAAGGGAACATATGTTGAGGCTTCTTGCAGCTCTTCACAGCAGCTCTTTCTACCTGACAACCTGGCAGTCAGCTAAATTCCTAGAAGGAGGGTAGTGAACTCCAGGTCATGACACATAATATAGGAATTTCCATTAAAACAATAACTCTTCAGTCAAGGAAGGAACTCTCCTAGAAAACATATCCTAACCTTCTGAGGGCAAAATGTAGACAACAGAGCAGAATTTGGTGAGACCCTATCTTCAACACTACTGTAACTCTGCCATCCATTAGCAATTCAGGGTAATGTTTCCCTGGGCTTTCTCTGTGCAAGCTCGAGAAATAAAAGAATTACATTGGTTTATAGTTTCTATTTAGATCCTTTAAGGGGTTTTTTTTGGGCATACAGCAGAAAAATCATATATTCTATTCAAATTTGTGACATAATACAGAACTCAATTCTGAGTATTAGCTGTGTTTTATCAGCTTCTCTTGTTTTTGTCCCTGGAGCATTTTCTATTGTCTACATTATTCAGTAGATAAATATTTGGATATTGTGAGTTTAAATAGTGGGTGACAGGAGCCTCATAGGCTAAAGCTAAGTCTTTTTGATAGGCCTGTTTTCCAGAATTTGAAATCCCAACAAAAAACTTTTAGTGTCTGTTTTTTCAATGCACATAAGCCAAAGTCTGCAGGCCTAATTCAATGACAGGTGGCAATAAATATTTCACAGAAGCACAGGGAAAGATGTTATTTGTGCTATAACATTAATCACATTTTGCTCCTCATTGTGCGGTAAGCACATTTTCAACTTAAAATCATAATTTAGACTGTACTATGTAAACATAATTTAGACTGTAAAATGTTGTACAGTGCATAGCATCTCCACTACCATTACTACAAAGACACCAATAATAATAAAAGGTAAAGAAATTTAAAGAAACATTTTCCTCCATATAGATGTCTTTGATTATGGAACCAAAAATGTGTATTCTATTTCATTTATTAAGAGCAGTTGGGGAGATGTTTTTTTTTTCTCTATCTCTTGTTATTCTGGGGGGAGGGGGGCAGATGCCTTCTGATAACAGGCCAACTGTTAAAACCGGGTGGGGCAGTGTTTCTTATCTCTTTCACCACCCATCCTCCCTCCAGGGGGATATTTTCTGCTGATGGGCTCACCAATGACATGACACATTCCATCATCCCATTGTGAGATGCTCCACCCAGTGAGGAGAAGCCAACCATTCCTACCTGGATAAAACTGAGACATAGGAACTTCTCACCATCACTGGACCCTTTTCTACAGGATCATCTCTGCTCCAACAGAACCACATTTGCCACTCCAGGAGGACTTACTTTTGGACTGCTTCCAACACCCTGGCCAACAGGATGCCAGGTTGTAGCTCTGATTCTGCCAGGGTTTCTAGGATTGTTGTTTGTTTGGTTGGTTGTTTTGATTTGATTTTTTTTCTACTACATTTGCATTGTTAATATTCCTAGTAAAGAACTGTTATTTCTATTCCCAAATCTTTGCCTGAAAGCCCTTAATTGCAAAATTATAATTTGGAGAGGGTGAGGAGTTTACATTCTCCATTCCAAGGGAAACTCCAGCTTTCCCTGGCAGATACCTGTCTTTCCAAACCAAGACAATAGATTTTCTTCTGAAATTTAATCTTTATACATTACCCAGAATAAACCATGATATCAATTTTAAAAACAGAAAAATTGAACACTGACAGACATGCAGTCTATAAATGCATTGTTATTATTAATTTGTTGTGAAAAGGTATTAAAATGTACATAATACACTACTAAAAAACAAATTAGTAGTTCTTATCAAGCTCCAAATAATAAAAAAATAATCAAAATACATAATTCTTCTCGGACAACAAAACCCTTAATAGGGGAAAACTGAGTGTGTGCAAACATCACCAATAGCTCAAGATGATGTAGGACACAGTCCAGTACTCTACTACTGCAGGAAAAGCAAGTTTCAAAATTCACTGCAAATTCAACATTTGTACTATTGGATTTCTCCTTTCAAAGTTGTTCCCAGTTTGGTCCTTCTAAGCCTTGCAGGCTTAGCATAATGCATACTTAGCATAATGCCACCGAAGGACCCTCCATCTTTTGACCCTGATGAAAATACACTTTACTCCCTACCAGAAGTTTACAATTTTCTGAGGCTGCTGCACTGTGCTTTATATTAGAAAAAGGTCTTTCATTGTGTGTCTCTTGCATTGGGGAGCTGGTGTTGAATACAATAACAGCACATTTAATTTACCTATATTTTGCAAGACTTCAGTATCAAGAACAATAAAACTACTGAATATGTGTTGTGAGAAAAATTCTGCAATTGACAGTTCCATCATATACTGTGGCTATTGTGAAAGGCAGGTCTCAGATTATCAAACTTCTGGTCTTCAGAACTGATGTTTGTGTGACTTTGAAACTCAGCTTTGCTTTAGCGAGTAGTTAACTGCAGATTTTTTTCCCCAGTGTGCTGGTTTGAAAGCAAAACCAGTGAGACTCCCAGTCAGAGATACAATTTAATAGGAGAAGAGAGGAAAAAAAAAAGGTAAAATAAAATAAATGTAACAATACAACCTGACACCCTGTTGGTCAGAGTGTTTGAAACAATCCAAAAGTAAGTCCTCCTGGAGTGGCAGATGTGGTTCTGTTGGAGTAGAGATGATCCTGAGAGAGAAGGGTCCAGTGATGGTGAGAAGGGTCTAGTCTTCCTCCAGGAATCCAGTGGAACCAGATGAGATGTTCTTGTCAAAGCAGTGATTCCGTCTGGTAGCTCTTGTCTCCTCTGGGAGTCCAGTGGATAAAAGCTGCTTGTGATGTCTCAAACCCTGGATTATATCCAGGTGGGAATGCTTGGCTCCTCTCCCTGGGCGGAGCATCTCCCAATGGGATGATCTCATTCTCTGAGTCATGCAGTGGGTCCTTGATGGCCCATTAAACAGAGATAACTCCCTGAGGAAGTTATCTATGAGTCATGTGGCAAGGCATTGTTGGGCTCGTTAACAGAAGATAAGGAAAACACTGCCCCACCTTGGCTCCAACAGCTCATGGGGATAGAATACATACCTTGGGCACAATTTTACATTGTAACCTAGGACACCCAGCTAATTTCTTTGATTTATCTTTTTACAGGGCAAGTTTAGTTTTACAGGCATAGTAGCCTCAAGTAGTTATTTTGTTTAGAGTTAGGTATTTTTGACCATGCCAGGATGATGTAAGATAGCTTGAGAGCCTAAAGAAGTGGACACCTAGAAGGCTCCAAAATACAGGCATGGGATAACAGGAGATGGGACAAAGACTGACGCCAAGAGAAAGCATTTAATTCTTGCCCTTTAATAACATTCTGAAATTTAAAAAAAAAAAAAAAGTAACAAAAATCAGTTGTTATGCTGGGAACTGGGAACTTCAATCAGTGGCTGAAAGTCACTGGATTAAATGTATATAGGTTACTACCTCTATGTATAAGTCACATTCAGACTTCACTATTAGTGTTTCAGTGAGCAGAAAGTACTTCCAATGAGAATTGGGTCTCCATGCAAATATTTAATTTCTGAAGCTACAGGCCCTACAGCAATTGTGAATTATCATGAAAAATCTTTTATTTTTAAATACAGTTATTGGTTTTCCTGTGTTTTACTGAAAAGCTCAGAGAAATTTAATTCTATTGTGCTGGAACTCAGGAATTTTAACACAGATGAATTCAATTATTGCCTGTATTTTTAAATGTCTAGGAAAGTCTTGACCGAGGCTAACTCTACCAAAAAATGATTATACAATATTCAGAAATTCCAAGAAGTAGATCAGATGTGGCCATGATGTTCAGAGGAAGAAAAATATGTAGGTGTTTGTTGAGGAAGAAAAATGTCTAGGTGTTTATGAGCTTTTCCATTTCAGCAGGCTTTGAGAATAGCACAGCCCATTTCATTCACTAACATCAGTGTGACCCTTTGAAAGTTCTGATTTCTGTGAAAAAGACCAATTCCTGTTGTCTTAAATAGATCATAGGGAGACATAAATTTAAAGTAGATCTGGTAAATTCCCAGAGAAATGTTTATAAATTTGGAGTGGATGATCTTTGCACAGAGAAGACAAATGCGGTCCTAGAAATTCTACATATTAATTTTGCATCATTTTTTAGTGAATTATTTGTCTGACCAAGAAAACAATGATATTATTAACAGTGATGACAATAAATAATTCCATTTAAATTGGTTTACACTTTTATGACAATGTTCACCCTGAAGTTCACTAAAGCATTCAGATAGAAAATAAGGTATATTGTGATTTATGGATATGTATTCCATTAGTTCATGTTCGTATACATAACTTTCATGGCTTAAGTAAAAGTCTTTAATAAATGGATACTTACCTTCTCCTATTCACCAGTGTGTTTACCAAAACTGAATCGAGGGTCTCCAAAACTCAAATAGTATCTTCTATACCTTGCAATAGAAAAAAGAATTTAAGAAAATTGTAACACAGTTTCCTATTCTGTGAAGAAGGGGATCACAGTGGCTCCTCTAATCCAACCTCTCTATTCTAGCAGAGTCATCCTAGAGCATGTGGCACAGGATTATGTCCAGAAAGTTCTCCACTTAGAGAGACTCTACAACCTCTCTGGGCAATCTATTCCAGTGCTCAATCACCCTAACAATAAAGTTTTTCCTCATGTTCAGGTGCACTTCCTGTTTATGAGTTTCTTCCCATAGTCACTTGTCCTATTGCTTGGCATGACTGAGGAATAATGACAAATACTATATAGAACTCAATGAATTAAGTATCATTATCTTATTTATCTCTCAGAGCTTGTACCTTGGCTTCTTCCCTAACCCAGCCCTTCCAGATCTGAAAGGGAATTTTTCTAAGGAAATATGAAATACAACTGATGAAATCTATCCTCAGTATTCTTGTATTTACATTCAAGAATTTAAAACAACTTTTATACACAGTTTTGTCCCCCATTTGTCAAAAAAAGACTTTCCTTCAGCATCAGTAAAAATAAAATTTTAGGTTTCTACATTGGATAGCTGAACGTGCAGTGCTTAATTTTAAGCCTGTGAGTAGCCTGAGCATTTTAAGAAAGGGTTAAGACTTTACAGAACTTGAAACCTGAATGATGCACTTGGCAGTAGTACAAATAATAGAATCAGTGTTTAGGTGCAATGTAGAAAGCCCATTTAATTAATTCTTTCCTGGGATGGGTATAAAATGTTGAATCCTGATTTTATATTGTCTTTGAGGGAATCTATCAGGTGCCTCTCTGAATAGGCAAATCTGCTATTCATTATTGATGTTCACAAGATGTAGTCTCGTGGCGCTGAATATTCCATATTCTGAATTTTTTCATCACTGGATACAGAGGAACTACCCTGATTATTTTTGGAATCATGGTGTAGGAACCACATGTATTTCCTCTTTGTTAATTAAATATGAAATAGTAAGAAACCAATTTCTCATACAGAATTACACTCGATAACGTATAAATTATGAGGTGCTTGCAAAGAGAAGTGTTCTATGACATGATTGCTTCTTAAGTTTCTCCAAAGCAAGCGAAATAAAATGAAAACCAGATCGATGCCCAGAGCTTCTTAACAGAGTTTATAAATTGTGCCTTTTATCCTAGGCTACTTTGACATTGTTTAGCTCAATGTTTCAAGTCTACACAGTCTCAACAGTAATCCCTTCAGTATTAAACTTATATTTAACTAGATAACAACCATTTCTTTTATCCACTGAAAATAAATAAGTGCAGTTCTAAATCATCATGTTATGATATGTTGTATCAATACATTCTTGAAACAATACTTCCTTAAAGGCCAAAGAGATATTTTCACTTGCATTCAATACAAATGAAAGTTCCAGGGAGTGTATGTAGAATCTAAAGCTACCTTTAGAAAACTCTGTGATAACATTTGTATTCTTAAAATACAACTAATATTTCACTAAATAACTTTTAAATCATTTATTTAGTGTTTACATAAAAGTCCAGTTGCTGAGATTCATAGTCATCTTCTAAAAATGTGACCCTGACAATCCTGACTTTGTCTGAAAACAAAAAACAGGCATCAAAATAGCAAGCTGCACAATGCACAATTTTGCCATAGTACCTCACATATAACTACTGTTTGATTTGCATATGGTAGATTAGATTAGATGCAGAAAGCAGTCAGGAAGAAAAATATCAGAGGGGTACTTGGAAAGTGAGCTCCTACTCTGATATATGCAACATTGCTCCTCCCATCTGTATTGGGAACCCTGTGGATAACACTGTATTCTACACAGTGGCTCTGGATAATCCATGCCTGCTCTGTTGGACCCCAGGCTTAGGGCTTGAATAACCCAGATGATAGTGTGAGCAGCTGCTTTAAGGGAATGACCCCTGTTGGGATGTCCCCCATCAGTCTGTGCTGTGTTGGTGGGTGTTAGGACAGAGATAACATTACAAAATGTCAGGAGATGGTATGTGGTTCTCCTTTTCTGTGCAAAATAAAGGATTCAACAGCATGGGAGGCAGGAAAGGACCTCTCCAGGAATGGGATCTGCATAGGATGCTGTAGGAAAGTCTACCCTTGGTCTGTGCTGTGTGAAAGAGTATTGTCAGGATACAAGAGATGCAAAATGTACTCTCTATCTATAGCCCTCTTTATCATTCATTACACCGTGTGTTATTGGGCTTTTTTCTCTGAGACCCACAAAAAACTTTGCTCTGTCCTACACCTCCCTGCTCCCACCCGCCCCCCACCCCCTCCCAAGGGCAGAACACTCTAATTGCTCCTGTTCCATCCTACAGGCCTGTACAGATTCTCACACTTTCACCACCACATCTATGGTCACACATTTCATACAATTGTGTGACCATAATTCTATTGATCTTCACTTTTATTTTTTCATGTTAATTTTTTTCTCTATCCATGAAAATCACTTATCTGATCCAGAGCACTCAAAACACTTGAGACATCTGCTAAATGTGTTTTGTAGGCTGCAATTAATGAGCTATTCCATATGCATCTGGGAAATCAGAGATTGTTAGTTGATACTGTGATATTTCACATGAAGAATGGATGAACTGAACTTGCTGTGAATAATACAAATTCATTGGTTGTTTCCTTTTTTTTTTTTTTTTTTTTGGTATGTGCATTGAAAGAGATCCAAGTGCATAAATGTGTTGTTATTTTCTGCCATCACATGACCTTACACATACTCTTGTGTAAGCAGTCAAAGTAAACAGAATTTTTTCCTGATAGCTCTGTTTCTCTAAATGGGCTTAGAGGTACCTCATATTGTTCATGAACACTGTATATTTCCTTCTTGTATTGCAAACTCCAGTTTTATAGCTGCTTGCTTTCCTCTCGCTGTTTTTCCCCTTCAGTCTTTGACTATCATTTTCAGGATAGTAGTTCAAGATACTTACATAAAATTGATAACTTAGTAGCACAAGCTTTTGTTTATCCAAGAAGTCTGGACAGTCTGCTAGGTAGGTAATACAAGGCAGAAATTATCTGATATGAGTGTAAATTTGTTAAGCAGGAGATTTTTCAAAAAAGGAACGGGAAAGGAGCAACCCTTTTTGACCACTCCTTAGAGATTACTCAAGAAATCCCATGAGTCAAGTTGAAATCCCTATCAACCAGGTTGTCACAAGAAAATCTTTTTTAATAATCAGTACATTTATTTGCTTATGCTTATGCCAGACTCTGATGTTAGACTACAGTACTCATATTTTGGTAAAAAATTTGACCTATGCTAGCTCTCTGAGGAGGCAATTTTAGGAATGGAATAAACAGCTGAATTTCAAGTTTCTGTTCTCAGGACAGGACCTCAGTCACAAGGTCTTAATGTGATAAAACTATTGATTAATCCTTAGACCGATGGATAGTCCAAACACTGAGGAGCTGGAAATCAAAATTATTTTATTTTCTGGATTCAAATGAATTTCTGCAAGAATTGTATATGAGGGAACCAGCAAAGATGGGACAGTGTGTTCTCTAGAAAATCACCAAATGCATTGAACTCATGATTTTTTTTTTAGTTAGCTGCTGTTTTGAATCAAGAACAGAAATACAATAGTGTCAATATCCTGCCATGTAAAAACACCTGTGACTCACACAAACTACCTTCTGGCCTTAGGAGGATGGTTGGTACTTTCCCACACTTTGCTTGAGCATGAGATTTGGTTCATAATTTTCACCTGCAACCAGAATGAATAGGCCTTAAATCAATGTCCTTATGACTTAGAGTCCCTGAATTATAAAATAAAATTCAATTTTAAGAAATGGAAAAGGAGTGTCAATCTGTTGCAGTCTTACTTTGCACAATATCCTTCCTGAAATTTTGTTTTTACCTGGTGAAGGACAGTCTATTTCTTGCATATGTGGAGAGGGAAGTGCAGAGTAAGATAAGGTGTGCTTACAACATGCTGCAGATTATTTGTTGCTATCAGTTAATTCTGACCACTATTCTAGCTGTCCCATGTGAATCTGCTGAATGGATATTGTATCTTTCCTTCTTGTATCTGAATCTATGATGTTTTCATACAAATTCTTAAAAAAACCAAAAGACCCCAAACAACAACGGAGCTCCAAGCAGACAAAGAAATAAACAAATATCCCAAACAAGCAGCAAAACCCACATAAGCTCCCACAAGACACACAAGGTGAAACATAGACAGTGTAGAAAAGAAGTTAGTTCAAGCTGACAGGGGTTAGGAACACCGTCTGTGAAGCCCAATTCTCCTGATTTTTGGTTTATGTAAAATTTCCACAATAAACAAAATTGTTGCCATAAACAATTCCAGTTACAAAACACACTACTGGATTTTTCAGAGCACAAAGCCTGAGGCTTGGCATGCAGGTTCATTTCTAGACCGGGCTGTGGGGGGAGTTTGTGTATGTTTATTTTCTTTCTTTTTAAGTATGCATTCTAAAACAAAATGGGTAAAAATTTTAAAGTGATCATAATACTACTGCAGTGCATTGCGTGTATTTATATAACTATCATGAAAAACACAGCTCTCCTAAACATTTTTTTCTTTAGCAGAGATGAAATAATTAAAAATACTTAGTTAAACTGCTGGCCAAACTCTTATTGTTTGTTCCACTCCTGGTAAAGACCCTGGGGAGCAGCAGTGGAATCTGTGCTATTGATTGGCTGGTTAAAGAGAGGCCTATTAGATTGAGACAGGCTAGATTGATTATACACCAGCAGAAGGAGCTCAGATTCAGAGCTGAGTGAACGTCAGGGTGAGAGAGAGGGAGAGCAAGCGAGGGAAAGCGCGCAATAGAGGGAGACTGTACCCACTATAGCATCAGTGTGTGACAGCTGGTGCCTGATAACACTGATATTGAGCTCCTTCAGTGGAGAACTTGCTGAGCTACCCTTTTTTCATTTGCAAGAGGATGCCAGCTCTAAGCCAGTGCAACTGATGACAGACCGCATCTTGGAATAGTTCGTTTCACTTACAATTACATCTCTCACGTTCTGCTTCTCTGAAGAAAGGCTTATTACAGAAGACAAAAATTCATTCTCTCCCCTTATCTCACGTATTATTGATGACATACAGGGTTTGATCTTCCAGGTAAGGAAATTATCATTTGCCTTTCTGAGCAGCTAAAAAGGAATTATTCTTTTTGTATCTTGCATGTTAAATACAAGCTTTGGCATTTGTTCTCAGAATGCATTTTTTGCACTTGTATTTCTTTCACTCACATATTATATGTATCAATTATTATATACACTTAAAGACAATTAACAGAACATGGTTTGTGCATTGCATTTATCACGCTTAACCCTTTAGGTGAATGAAATGAAACAAACATAAAAGATTATTTCTAACTAGTTGGATAATGTTTTAACGTAACTTGTCCCACACATGCTAAACAGTCTGGAGTAATAATGGCACACAAGCTCTCCCATATTATTAATCCATTAGCGTACATATTGTGAAGCCAGGTAGAGAAAATATTTACCTGAAGGATTTCTTAGTGCTTGTCAGTAGTTTGAAATAGTGTCTGTCTTTTGACTGCAAGCTTGTCACTGCTGAGTAAATACGGTCAGCCTTAAATAATTTATCATTAGACTGCCATTTTTCATAGATGTAGTAGTTATTGTGAGCATTCTGCCTGCAAAGCAAAGATCAAGGCTTATGACTTGAAATGTGAAACCTAGGATGTTCTGTTACACTGTGCTATATGTTTGAAGCAGCCATCCCATGGACTGATTGCCTGTTTTGATACGACATTGACTCTACTGTCTCCCAACTGCAGAGCTCTACATAAAGTTTCTATGTATTTCCTGCAGCTGTGTTTTAAATGGTTGTGCTGTCATAGGTGATAGGTTCTGATAGATTGCTGTGATTTTGAAGGTGATAGACTATATCTGAAATAACCCAGCTTTTGGATTTGAAGTAAGTCAGGAAGTTGATTTGACTGGGGGTTTACAGGCCACGGGAGCATAACGCTAAGACAGGTCCTTCATTAGCAGCACACTCCTTCCAGCTATGACAACATGCACCACCTTCCTCATCAGTTTGTGCACTCTGCTCCTCGCTCCAAACTGCAGAGTTTTTCATATGCCAGATATTGTGATTATTCCCTCTGGGTGAAGTAGAGGCATCGATCTATTAATGCAAACATTTAAGCAGACTTTGACCCAGCCAAGTACAGTGTTCCAATGCTTTGGCCAGTTAAGAAACTGCCTCTAGCAAGGTCTTGCTGCTAGGAGGTGGACCTATGTGCAATCTTATTTATCCAATGACTAAAGAATCACAACTGCAGAAAAGCACTTCTCTTCCTTTGCCAATGAATTTTTAATAAATTTCCATAAAACACCATACTTAAATAATTAATGACTTCTCAAAAGCCCAAATGGGAAATGGAGTTGTCAAAACGATTATTTATAATTTTTAAAAAAGCATATAAGAATTGAGGGTCTTAGGTACATAGTGATTTTTTTACAAACTAACAGTAATTTGAAGGGGATATCTAAGTGACCACATGGATAAAACATGCAATGCTTAAAAGAAAGCTTTGTCTTCTATAATGTATCATATGAATAAGCATTGGCAAAACAGGAACTAAACTGATGACCCCAAACTAGAGGCTTACTTCAACTGTAGCATCTGTGCTATTTTAATACCTTGTATCTTCTATATGAATAGTGCTTATGCTATTTCTTATATACCCAAATGTCAGCAATTTTGATGTTTCCTTCTGAAACTCTTTCCAGGTAGCCAGAAATTTTCTTGGAGGTACATTTTACCACCATAGCTTTATTGAGTGGTATTTTACTCCATAAAATACTGCTAAAGGTGAGCATTGCATACATTGACTATGGAGTCAGAGTGCAGAATCTGACCATAAATAATGGAAAGAAACTCTTTACATTTTATTTACCTGACTGAAAATTTTAGCACTAAGACAAAGACATGGGTATTGAGAGCTAGATTTACCAAGCCTAGACAGTGTTTTATAAGGAGCTAAGATAAATGAATGTCTAATTCATTTTGTATTCTTACAAAGATTAAGGCCTGCCTCAGTATATTTCATGTGCAGTTTGACTAGCAAAAAAAGTCCTTTATGTATGCTCAAAAGCTTTCCTACAGCTCTTATTAATATCTCTCTTTTCTATCTGAAAGGTCTTGTTCACTATACCTGTACTCTTTAAATATACCTTATAATTTTCTGGTTAGAAAAAAAAATCATGGTAATTCTGTGATTTCAAAGGCAGCAATATTTTTTTCCCCTACAGATTAATGTCTGCTACTAGTCAAGTTACATCTAATCCATGAAACTCCATATAACACTGAATAGTGTTTATTTTTGCAATGGGAATATTTCATTTGAACCTTAAATTTATTTTTAAAGTGCAAAAGAGAATTACAAACCCAAACAATTGGTTAAGCTTACACTCATATTTTTCTACTCATATATTATTAATTTCCACATTAAAATATTGTAAGCATCTTCTTTAGTCAGATCCAGAAAAAAAAAAAACCACAAAAAAAAACCACAAAAACCCCCCCACAAAACAAAACAAAACAAAAAACGCAAAACAAAACAACAACAACAACAAAAACAAACAACCAACACCCCCCCTCCCCCCCCCCTCCAAATCAGAAAGAGTTAAGAGCTTACATATTACAAATTGTGCATTTTCTTTCAGGTCTTTGATGTTGCTAATATTAACCAGGACTTCTTGCAACACTTTAAGCTGATTCAGTTATGTTACCTTTTACTTAAAAGATTAATTTTACCTTTCTGAAATTAATGTTGCATTCCTTTCCAGCGTGAAGTCACAGAACGTGAAATTTATTTTTATTTTCCTAGCTAACTTAAAGCCATTAGGGGGCTCTTTCCTCCTATGATATCACACAGCTAGCTGCAATACAAAGATACAGCTAGTTCCTAGACTTCTTACAAAAAAAAAAAAATCCTCTTGAATTAATTTATTTTGGGTGTAGACCATTTTAATAATACAGAGCAGAAAACAATCTCTTTATTTTTTGTTTAATTGTTGGAGAGGGTTCTGTTTGTTCGGGGTATTTTTATTGCATGTAATTGAAAACTTTTGCTGTCAATTGATGGTTATGTCTAGAAGTTACTTTATGTCCCACAAAGGGGAAGCAGGAAACACCTTCAGCAAAAATTGTGATGTAATCCCTGGGATTACTAAATCTAATTAGCAACCTGAATATGAAACATCGCTTAAATCCAAGAAGTTTGTTCTTATTATTTATTCTAATAACTGTGAATAATGGTGCAAGTAGCATTAAAAAAAAATCTGTTGAGTACTGTTATACTGGACTGAGAAGAACATAGAGTATGTAGAAGGGACACATTCTCTGGCACAGATTGCTTTCAGAAGGGCTAAGTATGTGACCAGGGGTTTTGGATCACTCTATTTCACAAAATGAGAAAGTTTCAATACTGAAAACATTTACTCATATGAGCAGCTACACTGAAGTTACCATAGGCCAAATTCCAACATCTTTGTTCTGACTATTACTCTTTAGTTTCTGTAAATTATTTCACCACTGGACCTGAAATCCATTGTGAAATTTCTACAATTTCTTGTGGGGTTCTAAAATTTGTACAATTACTTGTGAGATTTCTTGGAAAGAACTATAGAGTAGTCTAACACAGGATATGGAAAAAAAACCTCATTTGTCGTAAAGCACAGCAAGGTAGCTGCAAACAATGTAATATCATGCTGAGGTGAGGCCAGGAGAAACATTAGTGTCAAAAGACAAGCAAAATTATTGCCCCCTGTTCCAGTTTTGAAGAATTTTCTTATTCCTGTCATCTTTGAAAGAAAAAATCCCAAGCTGGTAAATGATTTTGTCTACCCCAAACCAACTTGCTACTTTATATTGTTTAGCTTGGACAGATTTTAATACTACCAAACCCATTCAAGAAAGAAAAAGAAAATAAAAAGGACTGACAAACTTTGTGATGCTTGACATCCACAATGAAGGAGTATAATCTAGCCAAGCTGGAATTAAAAAAAAAAAAAAGTAAATCAGGATTTAAAAAAATTTTCTTGGTTTTGCCACACATTTGAATAATCTCTCTATTTTTGCATCATCTTACAGCAACTATTACATGACATATCAATTAAGAACTTTGTTCTACTAAACAGCATCTAGAAATTCCAATCAGGACTTCAAGACACCTTGTTTATTGCTCTGTATAGTCAGGGGTTCATGCAATATAATGAAATTTTTAAAAATATAGAAAAAATAAAGTTTTATTTCTGAGACAGATAATTGATGCTTCAAACTCAAAGGTAATCTTCATTAGATATATTATTAGCACATTGCAAATTCAGCATCATACAAATCATCTTTCTGTTAGTAGAAGAGAGCTTATTCATTACTAAAAGGTGGCTAAAGTTAACTATGATTTGCTTGCATTTCAAGTAATTAATTATGTACACATGAACAGTCATCAAAGCTGAGATGGTGATATCATTATTAATTCATCAGGCACAGCATTGCCAGGCAGTCAAAGAAGGTGATTGTTCCACTCTGTTCTGCACTGAGGCGGTCTTACCTGGAGTCTTGTGTGCATTTTTGGGTACCAAAACATAAAAAAGGTATAAAGCCATTAGGGAGCATCCAAAGGAGGGCCACAAAGATGGTGAAAGGTGGATGGGTGGGGGGGCATACAAGGAGTGGCTGAGGTCATTTGATCTACTCAGCCTGGAGAAGAGGAGACTGAGGGGAGACATTGCAGCTACAACTTCCTCATGAGGGGAAGAGGAGGGGCAGATACTGATCTCTTCTCTGTAGTGACCAGTGACAGGACTTGAGGGAATGGCCTGAAGTTGTGTCAGGGGAGGTTTAGGTTGGATATTAAGAAGAAGCTCCTCACCCAGAGGGGACTTGGGCGCTGGAATAGGCTGTCCAGGGAAGTCACAGCACCAAACTTGACAGAGATCAATAAGCATTTGGACAATGCCCTCAGGAACATGGTGTGATTCTTAGGTTTTCCTGTGCAGGGTCAGGAGTTGGACTTGGATGATTCTTTTAGTTCCCTTCCAACTCAGGATATTCTATGATCATATGACTTTATTTAAAACTCAAATCAGACCAAGCAAATTGCTGGAAGAATGACAGGAAGCGTAGCAGAAGCAATAAGCAGAGACCACTTCTTGGTTGGAGTCAAGAACCTTAGCAGTAAGACTCTTTTCTCCTCTATAAAACACAGTTTAATTTCTTTGTATGCTTTGCTTCCTTGAAATCAATGAAATTTTATGTAAGAGATAAAAATTAAACCTGTATAAGATTCTGGCACAAAGTTTCTGCAGAGCTTCACTCCAGAGGTAACTGTAATTTACTGGTTGGTTAATTTATCCCTTATATAAACACACTATGCAAAACACTTTAAAATAATTTTGAATGAAAACTGTTGTGTAAATGTATAAGTATTATTATGGCAAACAGAAGTCATTCATAGATGACAAAAGTCACTGCAGCTAATGAAAACTGCAAGAGTTTGGGGCATGCTTTATTAAGCATGAAAAAATAACTAATCTGATGAATGTTTAAAGACAGAAAAACTTCTTCAGACATGTACTCAAATAAGAATATTTTTTCCTGTTTCATGCTTTCTAAAATATATAAAGGGAATAATTCAAATGACTAGACTTTAGGAGTAGAAATTTTTCAAAAGCAATTATTATATGTACTGATTAAATATTTTAAAGAGAAGAAATGACAATGTAATCTAAAATGCACATCATAATACAATGAAAGCTGAATATTTTTCTTGTTTTTAAAACGTTTTAAAAATTATTTTTACTGGGAAAAAAAAGACAAAGCAAATTAAATTGCATGGAAACAGCACCTGCAGCTTCTTCAAATTTATATGCAATCCCATAGATATATATATTTATATATTTATATATTTATATTTATATATAAATATATTTATATATTTATATAAATATATATTTATATATTTATATATTTATATATTTATATATTTATATATTTATATATTTATATATTTATATATTATAATAGATAGATAGATAGATATATTTCTGCCCATCTCCTAGATGGCAGGAGTGTTGGAACTAGATGATCTTTAGGGTCACTTCCAACCCAAGATATTCTATGATATAAGTCTATTATATACGTGCATATATGTGTGTGTATGTCTGTATTTAAACTTATCCTTTACTGTCTGTATTTCACATAGAAGTATATACCCTTGTTAAAGAAAATTTGCAATTTTTTTGGAATAAAACCATGTAGAGCCCAAATATATTCCATGAATACCCTAAAAGAAAAGGGTTTGTTGATTGTAAAGCCACCTGAGGGTACAAGTTATAAGGCAGGTGTCACCAAGAAATGTAGATCATCAGATGCCAGGATACTAACAAAATACTATTTTCCCTGATATTGAAAGCATTCTGTTCACAGAAAGTGCTTTAATCCTGTGATGTAGTTATAGAAAGGCTTTGCTGAGAATCCTGCAACAAACTACCATTAAAACACACAGGACAGTTTTGAGAAAAAAATTAAATTTTTGGGTTTGTTTGAATTTCAAAATATTTAGAAGTGAGCAAAAAGCGTTGTTGCTTTGCAAAACACTGATTATCTTTGGCTCTGGAAAAGGACATAGATAAATCCTGGTCTGATCAGTGACTATTAACACTGGTTTGTGGATATAAAGTGAGTGAACAAAGTTCTGCAGAGCAGGTGATAGTGAGAAGTAATTCATTGTCCTCTGGTGGATCTGTAACACTGAGAGTGAATGTGCTTACAGCAGTGACAAAGCTATGGTAACACCTTGAGTATTTTTACACCTTCTTTTTTCCCTCAGAACTTTTTGTGACTAATTTAGGATATAGGATTGAAGGTTTTGTTCCGTCCCTCCAATTATCAGATATTGAACAGAAAAACAAAACCAACCAACCAACACAAAAACAAACAAACAAACAAAACCCCAAACACACACACAAAAAAAAAAACACACCAAAAAAACCCAACCAACCAACCAACCAAACAAACAAACCCACCAAAACCAAAAAAAACCGATCCACAACCAAAAAACCAACTCCACCAAAAAATATCCCACACCAAACCCCTGTCAAATTCACTTTTGGGCAAGCTGTTAAGGTAAACAAAATGAACTGTCAAAAATTAGTAAATGATGGGGTTTTTTTCATTGAACGTAGTCAAACAATATTTTTGTTCTTAATACTATATAATGATCAGAAGGTAGAAGTTCTTTGTGGCCCAGAATACTTAACAATGACAATATAAATATTTTGTAGCATATAGAAATTATGTATACCAAAAAGAAAAATATATTCTTTTAAATTCTATAAATTTCAGTTCTAGAAGTCTGTTTTTCATAGGACTACATAGACTTTGCCAACTTCTAAAAACTACTGAAAATATATTGTAGTGTTTTGCATTTCCCAGCTTCTTAAGATGCATTAATAGTTCCTAATTCTATGCACCACAGCCATACTGATATGTGTAGAGGCAGTTCTGAAATTAATGTTGCAACTTTCAAGCGTAAACAAGAACAAACTCATCTGAAAATTCCTGTTACTGGTGCATTTGATTGAACTGGATTAAATAATATAAGCATATCATTCATATTTTTTTTAAATTTAACTTATATCAGATTACACCTTTATAATACTGTGTGTAGAACCAGAATTTGAACCTATCTTCTTAAATAAAATCATGAGAAACTTCTGCTCGGGAACCATTTTTTTCAAGTTCCCTGCCCCATTCTGAGACACAGGCAATTCAAAGCAGCTTCAGGTGAGCTTGGATGATTTTCAAGGGACTCAGTCTTGGATGTTTGCCCATTAACTCTAGGCACTGTCATACATTGGTATATAAGTATAGAATCTAACTAGCAAAATTACAGCCACATCGTCAGTACGTGCTCTTTATTACCTTATGCCAATAGAACAAATATCAGTGCCTGGGAATACAGCTGTTATGAGGTAGTTAATCACCAGCAAAGCTGGAGCAAAGTGTGAAAGCTCTACAGTGTCTATCAAAAATGGAACATAGTCCCTGAATTGCATGACCAGGAGCATGACCAAGCAGATGTTTTCTACAGACATTATTCCGAAGATCAGGGACAATACTCTGGGAATTGTTTCTTTTTGTAATATGCATCCATATACTGTTTGACTGCTACAACATCCCTAAGACCTTGGAAAAAAGCTTACAGCTCTTTGACCTGACTAACTCTCAGATACATGGGATCAGGAAGACAACATCAGTGAAATTATGCAGATACACAATTAGTAGTTGCTGTCACAATTTTTTGCACTGTTTAGGAAAATTGTTCAAACTGGAGTTGTACCTTACTCTAAATTGGAAGAGTTTAGTGTTTGGTTTTGATTTTGTTTGTTTTTTTGTTTGTTTTTTTTCCCCAGGGGAACAACTAAAATTTATAATATTTATCTAATATTTATATCTGCCTCCAGTGTGACGTGCAATCTCCTCCCCACTCGAACTCATCTTTTCAATGTCTTGCCCAAGTACAGCAAATGCAACATTCCTGGGACATATCAAACTTCTTAATAACTATAAAGAATTAAATGAAATTATACTACACAGAGAGAAAAATATACATAAAACATGACCAACTATATTACATATCAATCTAAACCAAAATCCTTCCTCTGGTGATTCTCTAATTGTCTTAGGCATCTACATTTCTACCTTTTTTTGTTGTTGTTGTTCATATATATTTATACACATGTATCTGAAACTCATTAACTTCTTCACCTGTTTTTATAACTAAGTGTTCCTGCCTAAAAGTTTTGGAGAAACCCTACTGCAAGAACTGCTGTCACTCTGTGTGGTTGATTCACACTAGAGTGTTGGAGGAGTGAATGTCAAGATTTAAAGGACGTCAAGATTAACTCATCCACAAGCTTTTATCATGCAAATCAATTTAAATTCCTATCATTGAGGAGAGGTATCTTTCATTACTTTGTATAATCCTTGGCATAAGATTATTCCTATAGACATTTACCAAGAATTAAATGATATACTGTGAATCTCCATTCTGGTTTACCATAATCTATTTTCTTTGACTCTGTCACAGATTAACATTCTCAAGAGGA
This sequence comes from Phylloscopus collybita, assembly GCA_027886175.1. Lineage (NCBI taxonomy): Eukaryota > Metazoa > Chordata > Aves > Passeriformes > Phylloscopidae > Phylloscopus > Phylloscopus collybita. Next base: position 76,806,030 of record JAJNNQ010000075.1, on the reverse strand, counting down.
ACCAAAAAATACTTTAGCCATGAACATTTTTCAGACCGTGATTCGTGGACCAATCTTACTATCTATGCAGATCCCAGGAATATCATTACAGTCTTTCCTTCTTCTATATCTATTCATCATCTTCACTTCCAAAGGATACCTGCAGATATTTCAGATTTATGCTAAAATCCAGAGAGAAATTCTGTACGATATGTGAAAGTATTCCATGCAGTAAACATGTATGTATCTGTAAGTATAAAACAAACGAACAATCAAAAACCAACACCCAAAAAACCCTACCTGACAATGACAGCATCAACTATTTGAGCCTGCATGGTATTTGGAGAAGTTATGGGTCCCTGATCTTTTTGCCATTATTTTACACAATTTTGCAAGTCTAGAACTTGTGCTGAAAAGAATTGACATTGTCTTAAATGGCACAGTTTCAAGTGTTCTGTGCCAAAAATGCCTATCTTAAAACTAAAACTCCTTTGCAAATCTCCTGTATCCAGGATCAGAAAGCTGTGTGACATTATTCCCTTCCCTTCCCTTCCCTTCCCTTCCCTTCCCTTCCCTTCCCTTCCCTTCCCTTCCCTTCCCTTCCCTTCCCTTCCCTTCCCTTCCCTTCCCTTCTCAAAGTCTTCACTACTGTATCACTTTTTTGTATCACTGTCTGTATCACTTTTCTCCAGTTTTCTCTTCTTTTGAGAGGATTGATATTTTTTTTCTTTCTCTTTTTGGAGGAAGATGGTGGGCCAGAGTGGGCAGGGCAGGAAACAGATATAGTACCTTTTATTAGGAAAAGTACATAAGGTCAGCCACTGCAGTCTGTAGCTATTTGGAATTTCTAATTTTGGGAGGATAAGAATGTTGAAGAATGTGAGGAATTTGGTTGTATTTGCTTGTGAAAGTTTTTTTTAAATTGTCTTTTCAGCTGATGAGTTTCTAGTCACTAAAGAGATAGGTACTCTACACTTTGATTAGACAAATATTTCATGTGGGCAAAATATACTGTTCTGCCTTTTGAAAAAGTTTTACTTTATTAATGAATTTGTTTAATTTCCACACCCTTCAATAAATCATCAACTTGGATATGAAATTAAATATAATTAGGTCACCCTGTAACATATTTTTATTGTAGATGATGTGCGAACCACTCTGGATTTAGCTGCACTTTTGCACTTTCTCAATATGTGTCAACTACCAAAATTCAACATAACAAATGCGCTTTACTCTCAGTAATGATAACATGTCTGGAAATACAGTATGTGAAGTCATATGGACATTAAAGTATAATCTTTAGGGAATAAAACACCCCAGTTATGTTCAAAAGTATAGCTAGTGGATGACCTGGGAGACTATAATGTGCTACTTAAAAAAATAAAATTAAAATTACATCTTTAAAAAAAACCAGTAATAAGAAAAACTCTAACACATTTCACAAGTAAAATTGTCTTGGTAGTATCTTGAACCTGAATAAGATATAGAGCTGTTTTACATGGCAATTTTTTTAAAATCTCTCATTTTAGATGCATGTGTATGCACACCTGAGTCACTACAGAATTTCTTTTTGAGATCTCAAACAATCATTAGTTCCACCACTCTTAGTTTCATTTTAGATAAAATGCAGAGTACACTGGAAATTTCATCCCTATACTCCAAAAAATAGCATGAATAATCAAAGTTATTGATTAAATTACTCAAGTCCCTAATTCTCACAGACAGTCCACTTCTCTTGAAATCAGATCCTAAACATCATTTGCTTGTGGTGTTCTAGGAATCAGGATGGTTAATTCCTCTGAAACTTTTCTGCGATAAAACAGCATAAAAATTTTGGCTAATGTACTATATGTCAGATGATATTTTGTCATAATAATTTACATGAATTTTAATTATTCTTAGTTCATTATATTTTAAAGTATTGAAGCCAGCAGTAACTTAATTTTGTGATTTTGTACCACACTGAGGTGTTAGCACTGTCTTTTTGTGCTGCTCCTTGTATCTAACACTGTGCATTATTCACAATATTAGATACAAAAGGATATATATTCTTAACAATTTTGTACACAGTTTTAACAAATAATAAAAAAAATATCTCTATAAAATTCCTTGTTTAGGAAATGAAAGCAAGCTGCAAAGAAGGCCCTATTTTTTACTGTTGTTTGATCTTACAATTCTTTTTCAAAAAAAAATCAACTTTTTAAAACAAACCATACACATAGGATTGTTAATTTTGACAAGGACCAAAGAAGTACAGCACCACCTTTGAATCTCTGTTATATTTTCTGACAAATCTACATGTTATTCTTTTGTATTAATGGACATTTCTGCCCTTTTTCTCCCATTCTCTTCTCTGGAAGAAAATTGTTCTAGAGGTATTATGCTTTTAGAGAATAGGTGTAAATATAATTCTTCTAGGTAAAATTCATAAAATTCAGGAAGCCCCAAAACACTGCTGAAAATGTACTACAACAGCATAAAACTTTCAGGATGTGAAATAATATTTAATGTATCTATGTCATCAGAGATGTAAGATTTATTTCAGATTACCAAGTATGGATTAAATCCATCAACGAAACATTCAAGGTCTAAATCTGAACTATGGAAAAATGTAGGGATAACTCTGCTCCACTTTTATTATGTGGCATTGGTTTCTCAACGTAATGACTTACATTAAAAATTACTAAGAGTAAAACCTTAGAAGACTTGTTTTAAATTTCCTTTGAATATTAGTGATTTTGCCAATTACAGAATGAATTATTCAAGGGTAACTTTTGAATCATCTAGATAATAGCCCCCCTAATGTATTTTGAGAATAAAAATAATCAAATTCAACTAAGTCTTCTAAGTGCCTTAATTTAAACTTTGCCTATTTTCCTATGCATTATCTAGCCTGAGAATTGCATTTGACATGCAAAGATATAACCTCCATGGTAATTACAGCTACAATTTATTTACAAGTAATCACACAAGTGCATATCTATATATATCTATATCTATCTATATATATATATCTACAGTTGTAGATATCATTGTCCATATAACCACATTTAAGAATCTTCTGTTTGAAAATTGAAAAGTCCCAATGCTCCAGGACTCTAAAAATTAAAATTTATCCACCAAGAAAACTGAAATGAAAACAAAATGTGCATCAGGATAAAAGAGTTTGCCTGTCCAGCAGTAGCATTTAACTGTGAATGACCCCCTTACCTGCATTTAGCATGTTGATTACTCAGACCACTGAAGCACAGGGTGCTGTGCAGAGCCATCAGTCAATAAGGTAATTTATAATGATCACCCTTCTGGGCAAACTAGGGGATAAACTAGTCATTACTGTTTTCTTCTAGCTGAGGAAATCTGTTGCCCTGTTGATAAATATTCACCAAACAAACAGAAAATCTACCAGCCTCTCTAACGTGTTCTTCTTACAGAGAAGTGAGAGGCTGTGGTTGAAACTGATTGTGCTTGAATGCAGCTTAATAACAAGAAGCATCTCTTTTTAACCTACGAGACTCTGATCGATGTGTTCATCAATAACATAATTGGTTTAATGATACCAGATGCTGCTGTTAGGGTGGCTTCAAGTTAGGGAAAACTACTTCCCTTAAATGTGTTGGAAGTGATGTACAAACTGATGGCCAGCATTCCACTGAAGCAGAGAGCAAAACATGGACTTACCTCACATGCTTCCACAGACAGTAGCTGAGTGTCCCTTGCAGGCAGGCTGCTTTGTTTGAGCCCCCTGCCAAGGCTCCCTTTGTGGGGTGAGTAACACCCTGGCATGGAGCTGGGGGCCAAGGCCGGGGCTGGAACTGGAGGCTGGGGCCAGAGGTTGAGCCTGCGGCTGCCTATAGAAACTCCTGGAAAATTGTTGCTAGTGTGGGAAGGAGGTGCTCATACCACACACAGTGTCCTGTGGTACGAGCTGGGGGGAAAGGAGTACAGCTGGGCAGGGGCCAGGATGATGGAGGCAGTCCTGTGCTGTAGCGTGGCTGTGGGAGCCATCTCCTGTCTCATGATGTAAAGCAGTAGAAGGGAGCGGGCTGTGAGGAGGTGGGGAGTGAGTCACCTGTTTTCCTATTATTCTGTGGGCCCCTCCCTTTAGAGGCCTCTGCTGTGGCCATGTACCTTGCTGTTTGTATCATCTGCCCTGGTGCCAGGCTCGGTTTGCTGCTGAATTTGCTGTAGGAGGAGTGGTCCTGGCTGTGTTTGCTGAGGGGGCAGCCAGCCTTGTTAGGGACAAGAGTGAGGTTTTTGCAGAATCCAGGAGTTGAATCTCAGGGACACTTGCCTGAGAAACTGCAACCAAGACTTGTGTGTGGTGGATGAGATGCCAGGCACTAAGGCAAAATTCTTTTAGATAAGAAGGGTTTTAGGAGAAGAAGGGGAAGAGGTAGAGGCAGACCCTGGAGGTAGTGAATGCAGGAATGCTAGAGGACCAGACTTGTAGCGTAAGAGTTGTAGGTGGCAATGCTATTTGCTGAATAAAGCCATGTATTGGATCCTTGTCTTGAGGGCTGTATTGTGTCTTGGACACTTCTGGATGATGGTAAGGTAAGGAAGTAAAAAGTATTCAGCTCTCAAGACTGGGGCTGTGGTGGTTGTACTTAGTTTCACTTTCCTCATTCTTCCAAAAAACTCAGTCATGTTGAATGACACTCTCTTATTGCTGCTGGTAAAACAGTCTAATCTGAGTGTTTCAGAGTTGGAGTGCTATTTTTTCAGTGTGCAATTCCAAATGAAACAACATCAAGAGAGCCTCAGAGAGATGTGCAGCTGACGCAGGTTTCACGGACTCGTGTGCTGAGTTAATTCACCCTGGCTGCTGGCAGATGGAGGGAGTCTCTGGCCTTTGCCTTACTTAATCTTGCCATCCCATTGACAGTGGCCAGAGTAGCCCTTGAAAAGCTGTCATTCCTCATTGTTGCCAGACCTGTTGTCGGCAATTTTCACAGCACTTTGGTAACTATCCATGACCTCCTTGCTTCAGAAGTCTTTGGTTTTCCAAAATTGCTTTATTTTATTCAAGCTGTCATTCTCTTACAAAAATGTAGAAATATGATAAGCAGTTCATGAAATGACAATGACTTTATGGCACAGTCTCACATTCAGAGTTTAATTTTGCCCCATCTCTCAAGCACAATATGTCATACTGATCACAAAAAAGGTTATCCTGCACAGAGGAAAGAGCTTTCCTGCATTTCCCAGATTCAGGGGGAAAGATCCAGGAAGGATGATAATGAATTAATGGACTCATAACTGATGCCATTTGAACTGTTGTGAAAATACTGTTTACTAAATTGTATAATGGGCATGAAAACAACATTCTTTATGTTCTCACTCCCTAAATCTGGTGCCTAAGACTCACATTTAATTGATTAGTAAACTTCTGTATTTTATTCAAATGATTGCTTAATAATACTGAGTGACATCAGCTAGATTGTGATAACTGGGAAAAAAACCCCAAACATATATTAGACATAAGCTTTCACACATAGTACAAATTCTACCCTCTCCTTTATCAAATGTTAAACTAAAAAAAAAAAAAATATTAGCCAGGGCTAGTTCTCAGCGGAAGTTAGGATTATTTCATTGGGAAAATACACTTTTGTCATGTTTCCTTCTAAGGGCAGATTTATGGATTGGTGATGAAACTACTTAAAATGTACACAAAATGTATTCTACTTCTTCTTGCTCTCTGTCTTTATTGAGTCACCTATATGCATATCTAAGACTTAAAATCTCTAGATTTTTGTCTGACTCATTGAAGTTCTCCACTTTTTTTTTTTTTTTTTTTTTTTTTTTTTTAGCAAGACCTTATAAAGTAATCTGCTAGGAAAAAAAATATATATGCTATCTATATGAAGATACTTCTTCAGTTCAACTTCTTATGGCAAAGGGTCCATAACCTAAATTTAAATTGTGGCTCTTAGGTTTTTATTTGAGAAATGAGAGCAGAGCTTTTACTGCGTTGTGGTAATGTTTACAGGCTGTCAAAATATTTGCATAGGTTTGGTTTTTTTTCACTAACAAGTGCTATTATGTACAACATTCACTGAATTCAAAAAGCAAATAGTCGAGGAGGTTTTTGTGAGCCAAGTGATAAAGGACTTTATTCTTAAGAGCATTTAATTTTCCTACTGGATCTTAATATAATGACCAAGCACTTAAATGATAATTTTTTAAATTACCTTGTGAATTATTTCCAAATGCTGGTGGAATATGTACAGCTCCGCCATCAAAATTGCAAGTGTGGCATGGTCAGTGTAGGACCTGTTACTTATCCCTATTATGTCTTATTTTACATAGCTGCCTGTTAGAATTTTCTTCTGGCCTGATGACTTGCCCATACATTTGTGTTGTTGTTGAACACTTCCTTTTTTCTTTGCAGCTAAATTTCAGCATATTTTGGTAGCACTGCAACCCAGGTGTTGTTTTCCCGTCTGGGATACACATGGCAGTCAACAAGAGAGAATCCTGAATTGTATGCATAGAAAACTTTATGGAAGATGAACAAAGGATTTCTTTGCAAGTTAGTAGGACATATGAATGTGTATAAGGAAAAGCAGTTGATATTCAGAAAAATTGCCTCAGTGAATATTATTCTTTTTTTTTTTTTACATATTCTTAAAACTTTCTGTCTGTGCTTGTGAAATATTCTATTGTACATGCATCAGATCATAGCCTATAATTTCCTACAACTAGTGGAGTTATTCTGCTATAGTACAAACTCCAAGATGGTGCAGACTTCGTATTTAAATTTTAATCTATATCAGAGTATAGTATAATTTATGAGTTATGCTACATGAATTAGAGGTTCTTGAGTAGATGTTGGTTCTTAATTAATATTGATATGGCAAGCTTTTAACATTTGCCAGTTTTCATTGCAAAGTTTCCCTTTATCAAAGAGGATTGAAAATTTGACAAATTAACATTGATTCCAAGGCAAAACTGAAGTATTGTGTCAGTGGTATCAGCATTTAGTGACAGGTACAGCCACATTATTCCTTAGGCAAAAACTTTGTCTGAATTGTGTGTGGAATACAAATATGGAAACATGTATTGATACTGAAATTATAACACTACTTACTATTAATTTAAATTAAGCCACTTTTCTACAGTGAAGGATTATTCATCACATGACACTTTTATATAAAGATGGAGTACCTTTCATGTTTAATATTACAGTTTATGTAAATATTGGGTGATGTGTGCAGAAAGAATAGATGAAGTCCTCTGATTTTTTGGTTGTTTGGTTGGTTAGTTGGTTGGTTTGGGGTTTTTGGTTCTGTGTTGTGCAGGAGGATCAGTAAAGTTAATCATGATGATCTTTGTCTTCCTTTTCACTCACTAATTTTTTGAGAAAAAATAGTTACTGTCATGTCTTCATAGATCATATCCCATGATTTTTTAATGCCTTTTTTATGACATAGTGTTTTTATCTCAACCCTCTGTCAGTCAGGGTTTGTTTTAAGCATCATTGGATCAGATAAAAAAATTCACATATATTTTAATACTGTTCAACTACTTGTATCAGTGCTTTACAGCTTGAAGAAAGGAACAAGATATATTATCAGCAAATGAAGTACACATTTCAAAATTGGGAAGCTTGAGTGGGGATTCCAAATTGATAGGTAGCTCAGTGTCTTTTTCAAATGCTGATTTTGTTTTTTATCATGTCTATTTTTCTGTGTGAGGAAAATAAATCTAAGTGTCTACACTGTGCGTTTAACACTCAAAAATGTTGGCCTCCAGATAGAATATGAAGATAAATATTCTAGCTTAGCAAAGCCTTAAAATGCTTTTCTAGAATATTCAAACCCTTGAATATCTCTCTAGACAGTAAAAACACAACTGTTACTCCTCAGTTCCCCTTGAGTTCTGTTTTCATAGAAGGTAGGTAATGCGATGTTATTATGCCATTCAATTTTGTTGAAGGTGAAGGGCAATTGAGGACATGTGCAAAGCTACCTTCATAGAATCATGGGACAATCTGAGTTGGAAGGGTCTCACAAGGAATATCGAGTCCTTTCTGAGAGTAGACTTGTTTGTGCTTTAAAGGATTAATGAGAATATTTGAAAAATATGGTGTTTGAAAGACTTGTTGGTGTTTGAAAGACTTCTTGTGAAAATTATAATTTAAAAAATGGACTTCTATGGAGTTTCACATTAGAAGACATCAAGTATTTGACAGGAAAACAATATATAATTTTAGGGGAAAAAATGTGTTTTGTCCAGAAAACATATTGACCTGCTTTGTCTTTCAGGAGTTTTTCAAATCTAGACATGTTCTGAGACTACACCATAAATTAACTACTTTTGTCTTTGTATGATATGTATCATTGAAGTAGCTGGTTTATATATGTTTTCAGTAGAAAATATGGATGTTTTCTGCTATAAGATAGACATGAATTTTACCTGAATGTTGTAAATTAAGGTGATCATTAAGAGGCAGGCAAAAATATATATATTTAAAACCATATAGAAGGAACACAGGATGATGCCCTAGATTAATCTTTAGGGTGAAGAAGAACATCAGTTTTGCCAGATGCCTTTGGTAGACTCAATAGCACTTCTCCCTCTCAGGTGTGTTTATGCCACTAGAAATGACAACACATGGAGGAAAACTTGCAAGATGCATTCAAGTGCAGCAGCCTAGTCATAAATGTGACATTTTTTGTTCCATGCCTGATATTTTTATGGTTGTAGACACTTGCACCTTAAGAAGTAATTAAGAGCAAACAAAGGAGCTACACACAAAAGCTTAGAATTATCTGGTTGGCTTTGTGCTGTAACTACTGTAAGTGTACAACCAAGCATTTTTATATCTTAGGAATGCAATAGGTATGGTACAGCAACTGTTGCAAGGGAAAAGGTTTCTTTTCAGGTTATGTAATCAGTTCTCAACAAAATGAATTATACACGGTGGGTGAGTAAAGCTGTCCCTGTGTTTATGATCCCTGACTCATTCCACAGGTTTTATTTGCTTCCATTTCAAATACATTTTACTACTTTTGTACAGCAAATTGTATCTACGCCATAAAGTAACAGTTGCAGCTTTTACAAGTCTGGGATTACATATTCCCTGGACAGTTTTCCTTTCGTGGGGACAAGTCTTGAGACATCAAAATTCTGGAAATGCAGAAAATTGTTAGCGGAAAGTTGGCCCCAGGTGACAAAAGGAAACTGGAAGACAAAAGAGGAAATAAAAAATAAATAGAGCCCTGTTGCTGCAGAGGACCAGCTCCAATAGTTGTTTCTCTACTCCCATATGTTTGTGAATCTTGACCTCTATTTTTAAAGGTGGAATTTTTTCTGGGAAGAGCTTGATAAATGCTTCACACACATGTACATGTATAGCAAGGTGACTTGTGGTGTCAGGGCAACAGTGTGGAAGAGGTCTAATATGGCTAGGAGATGACAATGAAAGGGAGGGGGTGTGAAAAGTTCTGTAGACCTGTGCTTTATAGCCTACCTTTTCAGTTTTCACTTGCAGACAGTGCAAGAGAAGCAGAAGATGGACACGAAAATAAGAAATGTAGCTTCCTGAGACTGAATAAAATTTCCTATTTGTGCTTAATCAACAAATTTGCTGAAACTATTTTCTTTGTCGCAAAATTGGTATTGAGGTGCTGGGGTTTCATTTTTCAGAGCGAGTCACTCTGAACCCCATGGATGGTGTCTGGAGGTTTGAAAGTGGCTAATGTGAATATCATTTAATAAATAGTGTTCTAGTGACTAGGAGCTCTGTAATAATTTCTTGTTTACACTTCTTCCTTAATAAGTAAGTATATCAACATATAAGTATATAAACATTATAATAAGTATATAAACATGAAAAATTACAAGATGCTGTTTCAGTTTCTCTCATAGATCTATCAATTAGAGCTTGACATAGATCCGACCTAGGGTGATACAGAGGATAGAAAACTGGAAAATCCTCAGATGGCTTGTTTCCTTTGTTATGAGCTTGTCCTCTGGAGCTTCTGATCCTATCTTAGTTGTCATATGGACCTTGCTGTTTCATCCTGTCCTGTGGTACCACAAACAAGAATGTAAGAGATGTTCAATCTAACAGAGTTAATGAATGATCACAGGATACTTTTGAATGTTCTGCAGCAAATTAGAAGTCAAAAGAAAGATACTGTAAAAGGCAGCTGTAGTACTTTGCAGCAGAGCTCAAACATAGTATGTGCCTTGTCACTCTGTTTTTCTAAAGTTCTGCTTCAGCCTTCTGATATTTTTACTTTTGTGGTGGAGTTTCTCACACACTTTTCATGTAAATAATGATTGTTTTACATTCCTTTCTGGAGGAGGAGAGAATTGATGGACTGTTGGGTTGACTAGTGTGGTTGGAGAGGACAATTTTCTTCCTCCAATCCATGGTCACTGTTGGATTCTATAAATGTCAAGGTCTGTAAATAAACTGTCCCATTTTTGCCTTGGACATCTCAGTGCACAAGTGTAGTTTGTTTGTGTCGTATTGCACCAGTACCTGTCTTGGATAAAAATCTTAGATAGTTCCAGGAAATTTATGGTACAGATGAAAAATAAAATGCTTAAAACATGCTGTTATATTTTGGGAGAGTATTTCTTCTTAATGATAAATCTGATGACAAGTCTAATCATAAATATTTATCAGTTTATCTAACGTTTGTATATAAACAGACATCAGTTTAGTATTTATTTTGCAATGGCATGCTCTTACATTATCCTCATCTGGTCTCTAGTCACTGTAATCTGGAAAATGTTGAGGAAATGGTTTGGAAGAGAACTTAGAGCTCAGTTGATATATTATGTGTTGGACCCACATCCATGCCCTACCTTTCTAAATGTCCAGTGGTACCATGTATGTTTAAGATAATTTTCAAAGAAACAGTAAGCCTATTCAATTTTGAATCTTTTGAGAAAGAACATCCTTAATAATCATGGTATTTTGATACCTGTCACTTGAGCCTTGTCTTGCAAATTCAAATGTTTGTTTTCTGGAATGTCTGTAATTTGTGACACATGTAGTTAATGCAAAGTCCTTAGAAACCCACTGCAGAATTCCTCATATTTTGCAGGTTATGTGATGTTTTCATGTCAGGGATGTCACTTTTATATTTGAAATAAAGTGCAAAACAATTCTGTTAAGCTCATATTTACCTGTTACTTAGTAGAATGTTCGACTGATATAAACATTTCCATGTGAAAAACTTAAATGTACATTCTTAAATAGTATCAAATTTCCTCTTTCTGTGAAAGTCCTTCAGAACTGTAAACAGACATCATTGACATCTCAAACAACATGCATTTAATCTGCCTTTCATTATGTATTTTCCTTTTTATTCTTTGTATATGCTTTACACATTAATATGACTAAGATTTCAGTGATGTAGCAGGAATTCTCTACTTTTTGTTTGTTTTTCTTTCCCCCATATAGTTCTCCTTCCCCAATCCCCAACTGAGACTGAAACAGTATCAAAGTGGAGCAGTACAACTCAGTATTGAGGAAAAGATGTTAATTTTTTTTAAGTTTAGAAAGAAAAGAAAATAGGAATTGAAATAACAATTAAGGAATTGGAGGAAACAGTTAGAAATCATCTGAGTTTTATTCTAAGTGTTCAGTGGAAAATTAGCCATAGATGTAATATGTTTGTGCAATTATAATCTCTCTTTAGACGTCATAAAGACATTGCAAAAAGCTAAATATATTGAAGATGTCATTATTAATGCATGACTTTTGATGCTAAGCAGTGTAAATCTTTATTGATTTAGATGATGGCTGGAACTCCATAGAAACTATAGATCCAAGAAGTGTTTTGTCCTTCCTCTGTTTATAGTTGACCTTTAAGAAAGGTCTAAAAAAGAGAAGAAGACTGCAGTCTTCTTAGTCTTGCATCTCCTGAGCCAATTCACAAATGACCGCAATGTACTGGGAGAAAAAAAGTGCTGTCCAGTGCTAAAAGTTTACTAAACCATTTTAAAGAATAGTGATGAATGTCTGCAGTTTACTTTCATAAAAGGCAAAAGATTTAGTTCACTTTTGAACACATAAACACTGGAGTTTTTACTTCCTAGCTGGTTGTCAACAGAAGCACCAATGCTTAAATTCACCTGGGAAAATTATTTTGAATCCTCCAGCTATTGTCTTAAGGATGCTGCTTAGTAAGAAAACAATAGTCAGACCAAGTTCATCTACTAAGAAAGTGTGCTGTAACTTTAGAAACATAGAGATAGAAGACTTTATCAAGGGAAGTGGAATTTGGGAGTGAAATACTTGTGACATTTTGAGGGGAAGAAAAGTGATCTAACTGGTATTGCAGTATCTCATTCTTCACTTAAAAAGAGAAGGGCTGCTAATTCCTAGGCTTGACCTGAAATTCATTTGATTATCTGAAACACAGGCACACCAGTGGACTGAGGACATGCTTCTAGGAAAAGCCACTGTGCAAACATATTTTCTTAGCTTACAAAACCTATCCAGATGATTATTTGGTTATTTAGCTCTGTGCATCATCTGGGAAAAAAAAACAAACAAAAAACAGAAACCCAGCCATGAACACACCCCATAGATCCTGCACACACACCTCCACACCCCTTTTCTGAAGTTGTTCACAGCATATCTGAAGCTTGCAACTGCCACCATTCATGCAATGCAATTAACAATCCTCGTTATGCATTAAAGAAAATAAATCTCCTCTTCTCCTGTTTTGTAAGTTCCACTGCATAAAATAAAAACTTTTAAAGTTGAAATTAAAAGGAAACATATTTTCAAAACTGCATTACAGTGTCTTTTTTTTATTAGTTATACAAAGACAGATCTTACTATTTAGAATTACTTGTATTTTTCTTTTTTTAAAGTAAATCTTTGTTTTAGGAGGTTATTGGCAAAGACGAGAAATTGAAAGTCTTTGATGTTTTGGTTTTGTTTCTTTTTTGCCATGCAAAGATAGCATGCAGTTTATTCCTTTTGTTATTCACAAAACAGGATAGCAAGATTAATGACAATTTGGTGCTCTGTACAGTCAGTTCACCCCTGCCAAGGAGAATGTTGAGGCTTCCATTTTTATTCTTCCTTGTCCTCTGCTGCTGATTGTAAGAACACTAAGCAAGTTAAAGGATGTGTTTGTCAACTAGAACATCTTTCTGTTATGACCTGGATATTCATCACCAGTCTTACTTTAGAAGTGTGGAATAATGATAAATTTGGGTGCTAGCTGGTCTAATCTGCCTATCTACCACTAACCTTGAGTTGAGATGCTCTTTTATCTTGTGAAACAGATTCATGAGACATTCACTCTTTAAGTAAAATTAACTATTTAACTTTTCTTCCCCCATCACCAACAAGGTCTGATGGTGTTTTGAACTTAATTTATGCAGTAAACAAACAATGAAATCTGTTTCTGTCATCACTTCCATCTTGGAAAGCAGAAAAAAAAAAGAATGTGGTGCAGTGATTAATGGTTGTGATGAGCTCTCTAGAGGTTATGGCTTCATGCCTCAATGATTCTTCTGTCATTACTCTGGACAAGATGCTAGATTAAGCACATATGCCTTCATCCATACAGCTTGCTAAAAACCTAGAATTTGACCTTTAGCTTTGTATTTTTCACAAATGCTCTTCAAATTCTGAACGTGTAATTTGTGCATCCTGTGCTGAAGTAAGAGGAGTGTTGTCCCTGGGTTAAAGGAGGTGATCTTTCCCCTCTACTCAGCACTGGTGGGACTGCACCTGGGGTTCTTTGTTCACTTCAGTGCTCCCGAGAACAGCAAGGACATGAACTAATTGGAAAGGGTCACAAGGTTGATGAAAAGACTGGAGCATCTTGCCTACAAAGAATGGTTGAAAGAGCTGAAACTGTTGAGGCTGAAGAAGAGAAAACGCCATGAAACCTTATCAGCATGCATAAAATACCTGGAGCAAGGCTGCAAAGGCAGCGGAGACTGGTTCTCTCTTCAGTAGTGACCAGAGGCAATGTGCACAATATACAACACAGACAAATTTCTCTGAACATCAGGAAACACTTTTTACTGTGAGGATGACTGAGCACTGGTTTCCCAGGGAAGTTGTGTGGCATATTCAACACTGCCTGGACATGATCCTGTGCACCCAGCTGTGGGTGTCCCTGTCAGAGCAGAGTAGCGTTGTACCAGATGATCTCAGGAAATCCCTTCCAACTTCAGTCATCCAGGTTTTTCCCAATCCCTTTGTGTCACCTTGTAGGGGGGAAGGAGAAGGAGAAGAAAATGTGGTTTAGTTTTTTCTTTCGTTTCTCAACATCCTATTTTATTTTTAGCTGCCAGTAAATTAAATTAGTTTTCCTCATGTTTCTTTGGTTTTGGGTGTTATAACCTTTCTGTTTTTATTGTGAAGCACAAGATTTTTAGGTTTGTTTTCTTCCCTCCTCTGTTGAGGTGGAAGAATGAGAGAGTAATTGGGTTGGGCCTGGTGGTCTGCCAAAGTCAATCCACCAAAGACATAAATAGAAATAAAACCTTTTAGCTTGATTATAGCTTATTACATTTCTAATTTTTAAAAATCAATTAGAATGTATATCAATAGGAAAAACAAAATTGTCATTCTCATACTAATTGCCACAGAATATGTCTAGAGAATGATTATGACTTTTTTTTTTTTTTAATTAATCATGTTTTAGGACTAAAGAAGGAAAAAATCTTAGAAATCCTGAAGCCTTGTGTGTGACCCTATATTTGTTACAAATTTCCTTGGTGCTTCCTTAATAGGGAACTCATTAAAAGACTATCTGCTTAAGTCTGCCTGTTTAGGAAAGCTCATTTTTCATATTCTTTTAGTCTTTAGCTGTGAAAATAAAATAAAACACTTCTTTATTACAAAAAGTCATAGAATGGTTGCGTGATTTGAGAATGGACCTAGTAAAGTTCCAACTCCCTGGCATAGGCAAGGACATCTTCTGCTAGACCAGTTTTCTCAAAGCCTCATCCACCCTGCTTTTGAACACAGTTTCTTCGGGCAACCTGCCCTGGGTTATCACCACCTTTATCTTAAAAATTTTTCTTCTTCATGTTCAATATAAATGCATTAGAACTGTAATTTTATCAAGGCCTGTAGTGACAGTACAAACTGCTTTTTGTACTGCCACTCCAGGCCTTGATAAAAGGTACCTTTATCATAAGCCCCACTTAGAGATACTGAAAGGTTACAATGGTTCCTTCCTACAATTCCTGAGGCCTTCTCTTTTCCAAACTGAACTTTTCCACCTCTCTCAGCCTTTCTTCATAGGAGAATTGCTCAACCAACAACCAAATGCCTTGGTTTCTTTGGTATAGAACTGTACTGCCTGCAAGTACATTCTATATGCTAATTTAATTTACGTACACAATCAAATTATGGGGAAAATTTGTCCTTGCCCTTCTTTGCAATGTTGTTACAATTATGACATTTTTTAATTTTATTAATACCCTGGGTTTTTGCAGCTTTTATTACAGAACAAAAAGTGTTTTTAATTCTACAAATAATACCAATTTAAATACATGGATAAATTTTGGGGAAATTAACAATTTACAATTCCATTAAAAAGGTATTGTCTATTATAGCTACTGCTTCACAAAGTTTGGGTTTATGCGGAAGCAGACTCTTTCCTTGAAAAGCAAGCATTGATTTCTACACTTCAAAAAGATCATTTCATGTACTTTTAATCAGGTTATCAAACTCTTCCAGGATACCTTGAACTATCTTTATTTCCAACATATTGCTGTCACCATTTTTCGGAAGCAAACTGGGTTTGGGAGTGTTTACATTTTGGTACAGCCTTGTCTCTTATCCTAAAGACAATATTTTTGAAATTAGATTTCTCTTCATGTAATATTGATCAAGAATTTTCACATTTAAATGAATGGAACAAAGGTATTATCCAACTTTAGAATTATTATTATAATTCCTACTTTTTTAATACACTCACTTTTAGAAGAAACTATAAAAAACTATCGTATCAGTGAATGCAGATTTAATCCTCCAGTAGAAATTGTCTTGGGTTATGGAACCAAAAGTGTGTATTCTATTTCATTTGTTGAAAGCAGTTGGGGAGATGTTGTTTTGGTTTTTTTTTTATCTCTTGTAACTCTGGGAGAGGTGGGGGCGGGTGCCTTCTAAAAACAGGCCAGCTGTTAACACCAGGTGGGGCAGTGTTTCTTATCTCTTTCACCACCTGTCCTCCCTCCAGGGGAATATTTGCTGCTAATGGACCATTAAAACACCCCTAAAAGCACACATCCCCAAAGTAAAACATCCACATTCCATCATCCTATTTTGAGATCCTCCACCCAATGGGGGGAGCCAACCATTCCTAACTGGATAAAAGCTGAGACGTAGGAACAGAAAGTATCTGGCTTCACTGGATTACCAGAGGAAGACTGGACCCTTTTCACCATCACTGAACCCGTTTTCTACAGGATCATCTCTACTCCAACAGGACCACATCTGCCACTCCAGGAGGACTTACTTTTGGACTGCTTCCAACACCCTGACCAACAGGGTGTCAGGTTGTAGCTCTGACTCTGTCAGGGTTCTCCAAAATTGTTTGTTTGTTTGCTGGTTTGGTTAGGTGGTTTTGTTTTCTACTACATTTGTATTTTTTAATATTCCTAGTAAAGAACTGTTATTCCTGTTCCCAAATCTTTGCCTGCAAGTTCTTAATTGCAAAATTGTAATTTGGCGGGGGTGAGGGGTTTACATTCTCCATTCCAAGGGATACTCCAGCTTTCCCTGGCAGATACCAAGACAAAACCAAGACAGAAATTTATTTTTTAAATATGTCCTTAGAGCTTCAGAGCTTTCGTTAATCAGTATTGTTGTATGTAACATGCTTCAGAGAAACTTAAATTAATTTTTATAAATAAAACTTGTTGTATCCACTTCTGTTGTTTTCTCTAGTATAAGAGAAAACTTTTTTCTCTTTCTACATCCCCCTAGCTATTTAATGTTAATAAATCCTACTGCATCTTGCTAAGATTTTGTAAATACTTTTTGAGCAATTCTGGCTCCCTTTTCTTTCTTCTTGGGAGTTAAGAGCACCATTCACTGTTTGCAGAGCCTTACTTGGCAGAAAATTATTCTGACTTTGTTACCCAGAAGAAAAAGAGGTTGTTGCCAATGCTGGCATTCTCCAAAAAAGATCTGGGAGTACTGATAAGCTTTTGAAAAGGTAAAGTCTGTTTCTAAATTTCCATTTCTTCTCACTACCTGATGACCTGTCAGTTTGAGTAAGCCCAATAAGGTGTTACATGCAAACCAGGGTGTTTCAAAGTGACATTCCAAATGTTAACATCCAAGTTCAAGTTTAGTTGCTTAAAGAAGCTATTTGATTGCACAAGTCATCATCTAGGGACTCTCAATAAAAATTAGATCACTTATTTCCCTAATAAAGGAGCCTGTAAATATATATCCATCCAAGAGAATTTGGTTAAGTAGTGCTACTTACAGGGAATATCACCTAATTTGCTATACACGATTGACCTTTTTGACAATAATTTGTTAACATGTATTTGGCAAAGGTTTACAGTGTTAAGTGATTAGACAATCAATACGACTTGATGTGTGACATAATTAATGTGTGTTTCACATTGCTGGGATGATTAGAATACAATCTGAATGTGTTGAATCCTGCACTTGGTATGTTTCAGTATAACATGCAGTGCCCCTGGAGTTCATCTGGACTGCCGGTGTCAATAAAGAATGGGACAGCTTACATTAAATGCTGTGGGTCTGAAAATAATAAAATCAAATTAATTACTTTCAGAGGGGATATTCTAGATATATCACAACTTGGTCTATCACTAATTTCTAGAAATCTTACTTATTTATAATGTATATGATAGGTGATTTGAAAATGTTGCCATATTCTTTGTGAATGGTGCTTAGGAAGGATGTATCAAGTGATACATCCTTCCTAAGCACCAATAAATGCAAAAAATTTCACAAACTATGATATGAAGGTTTACATATGCATCATTCACTTGCAAGTTCAACAGATTTTATCCATAACTCAATAAATTAGGTTTTGAGAATACAGGAGACTTTTATTATGCACTGTGGACAACTCCATGTACATAAACTGGAAATAAGTTTATTCTAGTCACAGATAACTTTAAAAACTTGAAGGGATTCTTTTAGCTTTTGAAAGAAAGTATGGTTAAATATATGTATATGTTTTGATTGATATTATGCCAGTGAATGTTGTGGAAAAGTTGACATTGAAGGTTGAAAATTTATAATTACAATTCAGATATTATTCAGTCAATAGATATATGACACAAGGAAGTTTGGACAAAATTAGATGAAAGTTGAAAATGATTGTTCTAGATTTTCTTGCCCTTATAGCTGAAGGTAGTTGTAGAAAGTAATATATTCTGGAAATATTATTTTCTGGAAACTTCCCACATTCATCAAATTCAGTGTTTCTAGAATTTAATAAGTTAGTCATGAAAATTACTTCATTTATGAATGAATGAAAATAGAGCCCTTTGGTTGTTGGCTCTATTTTATATGCACATTAAAAAGTCTGTAGTATTTCCATTAGTATTACAATCCACTCATCAGATATTCCTTTATGTCTCTCATATTTAAATGATGTAATAATCTAGAAAGTAGATTGTAGGCAACTTTATATCTAAAGGATGTGACAAAGTAATTTAATGAAGTAATTTTAGTTCTACCCAATGCTGTATTATGATTTAGTTGGTATTTTTGACCTGCGTGCGGAGTGCTATTTGTCCCATGCTTGAATCTTAGTTTATTTTAGCAATTTCATGTTACTATTTTATTCAACTTTGACAAAATCAGTAGATTCAAGCCCTTATAGTTCACCGAAGAAACCTTCATAAAATTAACTGTAGCCATAGGAAGATTTGGGGGAAAAAAACCCCAAACCTCTGTTGTTTTGTTCGTTTGTCTGTTGTTATTGCTGGCAATTTTTATATATATATATATATATATTTTATATATATATATATATATATATATATATATTTTTTTTTTTTTTTTTTTTTTTTTTTTAGTCTTGAATCAATGAGCTTAGGTAGTTATTTTGCTCAATAACACCTCTCATTTAATAAAAACCTGGAGAGGAAGTTAGAAAGGGTTTGAGAAGGTCAGTGAAGTCTGTTTTATTTAAGATTAATGTGCATTAGGCTTATGAGGAAAGAAGTCTCCAAGTGAGAGTTATAAGGTTGGCTTGCTCCTTGTGGTCAGTTACCCTATGAATGGTCCTTAGTGATCCTGTAAAAGGGATAGTAACAGAAGCTCTTACCCTTTACAGAAATATGAGAAATGTTACTGGGAAGCTTGTGTTTGATGCTAAAAATATTGGAAGGAAAACCTTTTTCATCTCTGACTTAATAAGGTTTGTGTGGTGAAGTAGATCTGCTCTAGATTTTTAATGTTTTGGGGGCTTAATTTTTATTTTCTTTTCATTGAAAGGAGGGGTATATGTGGCACATTATTTGACAACTCAGTTCTACCTAGCAGCAGTATCCATGCAAGACACCCTACGGTGCATTCCTGGCATTTCTTAATGCTTCTTGAAACAAAAGAATGCTCTCTCTGTCTGAAGTACCTTAATTAAAAAGCTGGAATGTAAGGGTAGCCACCCAATCTTTCTCAACTTATCTTGATGGGCACTGGACAAAAACTGAGGTATGGGCTTTGCAGAAATCATGCAAAATATTGCCTAGGTGACTAAGACAGATGTTATTTGTGGTTGTATTATAATGCAATTAATAAGTCATGTGTTTAAGTTTGAATTGGTCTTAACTAACCTCCACAGTCCAGCCTAACTTGAATCTTAAGAAAGGAGAGCAACTCCTCAAAATTAATGTAGAGTGTGTTTCTTTGTTTTGGTAGTTGTAGAATTTTGAAATTCTTCCTGTGCTATTTAAATAGGACTTCAGATTTTGAACTCAATTAGGTATTGTTACTAACACAGGATGCCTCACAGTGATGTGTGTTAACAGCTAGAAATGTTTTGATTAATGCCACTATTTTAGCTTCTCCTGAGTGGTGCTGGCACAGCACCAGCACTGCCTCTTCACCAGTAGTCCAGGACGTGGACAAAATCTTGGGAAAAGACACAGCCAGGTCAGCTGACCCAGTCCGACCAGAGGAGATATTCCATATGTTGTCAGCTCAAATACAAAAGTTAAGAAAAAGGAGGAGGAAGTAGGGCATTCAATAGTTACAATATTTGCCTTCCAGACCAACTACTACACATTCTGAGGCTGTGCTTCCCAGCAAGTGAATGAGCATTCCTCGCTGGTGGGAAATAGAGAAATTATTTTTATTTTTTTTCTTGCATACATGTAACCATTGCTTTTGTTCAGTAAACTGTCTTTATCTTGATCCACAAGAGGTTTTTATCCATCTTATTTTCTCCCACCTCCCACCCAACGTCCTTCTGAAGAGGTGATAGAGTGGCTTGTTGGACATTTGGTGTCCAGCCAAGGTCAATATACCACAGCCATTACTTTACCTACATGTCCTCTTGAAAGAAGAAAATTTGGGAAATTCTTCTAAAATTCTCAGGTTTTTCATGTCCAAGATCTTTGGTGTTACTTTGATGACGATAAAAATAAACTTGGAAGATTGGCTGCAGTCTTACAGACAATAAGGTAGCACCAGCAAGCACATGCTAATAAGCATGTATGAAAATTTAAAATACTTTGAAGAAAAAATTTTGTTGGTTTGGGGTTTTTAGTGTGAAACATGTGAATTTATTATTAAAAATTTAGAAATTGTTCTTAACATTTTTCTTAGCCTGATTTTTGCATGGTTATGGAAGCTTATCTGTGCTAGGAAGAAAATTTTTCATTTTGCAAAGGTGGTGATTTTTCCTCCATATAAGATGCCTGCACTTAGAAAAAGAGTAACTGAGTGACTAGGCACCATAGTGGGTAAATTTCAAGAATTTCCTCCTTTAAGAATTCCCAGAGCAGGTGATTTGGTATGGGTTTGTTTGTTTATTTGTTTGAAATTGCTAAAAAAAACCCATTAAACTGTCAGAAAGTAAGGCCTATTTTGAAACATACCTTGTGGTAGTTTTTGGATCAAGAATTGGATCAAGAGATTGGAATTGAATCTGGCTGATTCCAGAAACTGAAATTCAAGACTAAATCGCTGGGGGTGTTGTTTGTTTGTTTGTGTTTGTTGTTGTTTTTGTTTGTTTTGTTGTTGTTGCTGGGGTTTTTTTTATCATTAAATAGCACTTGAAAGCATATGGAGGGAGGGAGTTAGCTGTGTGTCTGTGTCAATGCTGGAACAGTAGGAATACCTTTTTGTTTAGAATTAACCACAGATTTGAAATTATTCACTGAACTTGGGATTCTCTGTGGATTTTCTCTAGTAATTATTTCTAAAAAGCATAGGTACTTCAACTTTCTGAACCACCTGTCAACTAGATTAATAGCAACTTGGCAGCTGATTACAACCACTGTTATGTAGTGGCTACCAGATGAGCATTAATTTAGTTTTATATTAAGCATGCAAAGCAAGTAGAGAAAATATAATCATTTATTATTATAATAGTTCTAAGTTTTAACCAGCTGCATGATTTATGCTTCAATTAAACTATGCAGCTTGTACAAAGTCCTCTTCCTGTATTAATCATGCAAACTGGCTCATTATTTATGACTAAAAAAAGCAGATGAGCCAGAGTTTTCAGTGATGATTGGGAAAGGTTTCATATTTGCAACACCCCACATATTAAGCATGGCAGAAAAGATAAAGTATTTAATATGAAGAAAAAAATTGATAGTGTAGAATTTTCCAGGTTTAAATTGTAATACTATCAATCTTCTGTTACTCTGAAAAATGAAGTTAAATGATAATATCATTTACACCCCTCAAAGTCTGTAGACTGCTCGAAGTCAATGGCTATCAATGAAAGCAGTTTGATTTTTTTTTTCCAAATTTGTTTGTTTTTGATAAACTATTCACTAAGAAAGACATAGTGAATTCCAGTGGGCATGACAGAAAAGAGAAACAGAAATAAAGCTATGACTTTGCTTTCCAGGTCCATTTGCATCTCTTAGGTGTACTTGATTGAGTTGGTCTTGAGGAATAAAAACATTTCAAGGCTGAAAACATTTCTTCCACTTTACAGAAATTCTCTGAATTCCCTTATAGTGTGTAAACTATTAGGATGATACAACTTTTCATGTTTCTCAGGGAAGAAAGGTAAAGTGCTGGATTACTGGGACTTTTTTAGCTCAGAATTATTAATTGGCATCTGTCCTGTTCTGATTTTGGCTTGAGACAACACCATTTCTGTTCACTGTGTGAATACCCTGGGTACTTGGGGAGTGGCTGTTAGCTGAAGTATTCCTCCTGCTTCATTCCTCTTGAACTCATGTTAACTATAGCTAAACTTTCCCTAAAACCTGCATGTTGTGCCAAAAACAAACAAACCCCAAAAAACCAACCAAACAAGCAAAACCCAAAAAAAACATAAAACAACCAAACTTGAGTTTCATACCAGGTTACTTAACATGTAATAGATGGAGCAAATAGATCCAACCTATGTATTTTTTATAAAATAAGTAACGAAAAGTTTACAAGGTAAAGTACAAGAATGATGATCACATATGAGCATAGCCTTATTTCTTCATGTCCCCTACCCTGGGGTTTTTTTGTTTGTTTGTTTTTTTCCTTCCTCTTCCTGACCCTATTTTTTTCTTCTTTGCCCACCTTCAGCTTTCATTTTCTTCATCTCCCACTCTTTGTCTGTCTGGGCCATCTTAAGCTCAATCTTGTGATTTCTATGATGACAAGAATAGGTTATGAAATTGACTAAAAAGAATTAATTTCATCTGTTACCAAGCTGTAGTAATTTGTAATTAAAGAAATGTGACATGTACTCAGAGTTATGATGTCACAAAATGCTTAATTTACAAGTCTAGGTCTTTGCTGCTGCAGTGCACAAACTCTGTAACTGAAAGTTCTGGAGCTTTTTTTTTTTTTGTTAGCTAAAAGAGATTATTTTTCCCTTATTACAAGTAAATGAGTAAATGTAATTAGGGAAGTAAAAGGCCTTAAGTAAAAGATAGTAATTTTTTCTTTGTTTTTCCGACATCTAAATATCAATAAGTACTACATTTGGTGGCAAATATTATAGACACTTATATTAAAACTAAATCAAAGTTTAACTTGATTATATTACAAGAGTTCTTCCTAGGGGAGTTAAGAGAAGGAGTAGTGTGGAAACACTAGATTACTTCTCCAGAACATTAAACAATTCAACATTTACACCATTTACACTGTAGAATTTTACTGTAGGAGTCTGGGTTTTATCCAACAGCAAATTTACTGACACAAGAAATACTAAAACTTACAGGTCACCTACACTTCTGGTATAAGGCAAGGGAGCAGGTTTTCCTATTGCTGAAAAGAGAAACACCAAACCCAGGCATGCCAGCTGAGAGCAAATGAGAAATCAATTTGAATTTTGTTTGAATATGTAGTTTTGGGTGACATAGAGTAGAGGAAATACAATGCCCTGTACTCAGAACACAATGTGATGCCACCTAAGGTTACATATATATATGTATGTATGTATGTATGTATATATACGATTGTTTCAGTGAATTCCCAAGTCTGTTGCGAGATGCAAGCATGAAAGGTATAAAGTCTAAATAATTGTATATTAGCGTTGTTAAAAATCAGTTGCCTTAGTCAATATGGGTAGAATTGTGAACTCATACTAAAGTGCTTTATAAGACATTCACTTAGGTAGACGTCTATGTAAGAAGATATTCTTAACTCATGAGTAAATTAGGATTTTTCATATTTCAGGTCAGTGAAATGAAATGTGAAGTGTTTCAATACAAAGGCTCCAATGAATCTCAAATAAATGGTTTAAATTCTGTAAGTCTTAATTTGAATATGAGAAATATTAGAACAGGTATCTCTTCAGTAGCATCTGAAATATAGCTGCTGTAACTGCTGTACATTATTTCTCAGAAATAAGTAGCCTAAAGTTTCCTTTAGGAAACAGTAAAAAATACTACACAAAAGAAAATACTTCCTTTCACAAGATTGCATTCATTTTGTAAATATTTGAACCATACCTGGACCTTATCTAGAGCATGAATAGTAATCTGTTTCTTTGAGCTCATCCATAATCAAGAAGCTGAGAAGGAAAAAAGCTCAGAAGTCACTCAGGCAGGAAGAGGTAATAGCAAAAGAGTTTTTGATAAAATATTTAAGGAATTGCATGAAGATGTTGACTGTGAACATACCTAGAAATAAGTTGCTGCTTTCAAAAATGGCAGGGGTGCATATTTCTGTGTTTAAAGCATTATATATCCAGTGAGAGCTTTTTGATATTGTGTGTGTGTTTATCTGTGTATGTCTGTGATAAAATAGTCTGTTGTCTCAAAGTATAGGTACAAACAGATTACATAATTGTTTGGATTAATTAATTACAAGTTCTTCATATATTGGGACCTGACATATTTTAGGATAGGGTATGTGAAGAATAGGATTCTTGCAATACTGACATTGAAGAAAGGAACATACATGATCTTGGTTCATTTTTGTCTTTCCATTTAAAGTAGATAAAAGAAGACTTGTAAAGAACAATTCTTAAGATAAATTCTTTAGAATTACTATTTTAATGTAGTGTAAGTCTTGTTTCTTCCTGTATAACAGTATTTTTTATTCATTAAATTTAACCATGAACAGAAATAATTAATTACTACACTCTTAGGCGATAAAGGCATTAAATCATAATCCAAGTTAAAACAAGCAAAAAAACCTGATGAAACAATATCAAAAAGAAAAACCACCCCAAAACCCAAGAAAAGAGGAATTTTCTTTTGTCTTTCCTAGGTTTTATACCTTATTTTTAAATAGAATTTTTCTTTCTCGTTTGTTGCTGTTCATGTTTCTAATGCATTTTCTTAAATAGTCATTGTTTGGTTAATGAAGTCAGTTAAATGTGTTTGGAGTTAACAATGACTTTTTCCAAGCACTTTTTTAAAAATTTTGAAATCTAACAAAATGATCAAAGAGCTGGAAGAAATAGCACACTCGTTCTTTCTGATGTATTTTCTTAGCACAGTATGCATTTTCTGTTATCCTGTGATCAAAGACCACACATGGATGCCATAGTTATATGGCTTCCCTCTAAGGGGAGAAATAAAAAAGAGTGCTCATAAATTCTGATTTTTATTGCAGCTTTGTTAATACCACAATTAACTGAAATTTTTGGTATTTGAACAGAATAAAATTTATCTAAGTGTGTCCTGAATTGTGAAGGAATCTCATAGTGAAAGAAGTCTTGTAAATAAGGAGTCTGTGAATTTGTTTAACAAGGAACTTCAGGAATATCATTGTATCTATTAAGACCATGTCAAATTACTTATGTAAGTTGCATACCATGATCAATTGTTTTTCATATGTCAAATCCTAAAGGAAAAGGATGAAACGTGAAAACATTGAATTTAGACAATTCTCTATGAAGCACTAGGAGAGTCTTTTTGTTACTGCAGAAATGGGAGCTCTTGGCTAGTCATAGATGGTAAAATGACAGCACCTTTTCTCAAGATTAAGTACTGTAATAAGAATGTATCCTCAAAATGTATCAGCTCAGTCTTACTGTCTGCATCTGGAATACCTGATGTGTTTTTACACAAAACAAGCTATTTTGAGCAAAATAGCAAGTCACTTGTAGTTAGGAACAAGATCAATACCATTTTTTTTTCATTTTTTGGCAGCTTATGCTACATTTGAAGATTATCTGGCATTTAATACAAGTTTTGAGTGCATTATCAAGTTGTAAATATCTGCACTTGGATGAACATCTATTACACATATTTATAATCTAGTCAATGTTTATTTTACTTCTAAATATTAAGATATTTGGTATTATGATTTTCAATAGTCTTATGTCTGCAAAGTTACTAGGCATAATCACTACATGTTGCTCAAACCCCTTCCAAATTTTTGAAGAGGAGGTATGGGTGTGTGTAATGAAAAAGCAAGACCCCTAACATTTCTATTGAGTGAGAAGGCTATCTATCCCCTAGAAACAGGGTAGAAGGCTGCTTGGCCACTGGAAAAAAAGGGGGGGTTGAAAAAAAAAATCTCTTGGGAGTGTTTGATAGCTTTGATATCCCTGGAGAATTTTAGTGTGTGAGGACAGCTTTTAAGAGAATAGGGATATTACTGAAGGCAATCACCCCTGATAATTGCAGGTGTACTCTTTGCCAAAGGATGGGAACAGCCTTGCCCTTAATGAGGTCACAGGCTAGGTCCAAGGAGAATGGGTGTTATAAAGGTGTGGGTTAGCTAGTCAAGAGTCAGTTGGAGTCTGCTGGCTCTGCTATGAAGAAGAATATTCAAGTGGTTGTGCAAGGGGCAGATAAGATGCTATATGAGGGACAAATGGGAGTAGGTGGTTCTATAAGAGATAGGAAGGAATTAGCTGGTCCTGCAGAGGAAAGACTTGGGAAAGGGTATGGAAAAAGGAGTCTATGTTGTGTGGAGCCAGTTTCAGTTGGATGTCCTCCAGCTTATGCTGGTGTTTAGGTTTCCTCACCAGGTAAATGTCTTGTTGAACTTTTTGAACTTCATTTGGTTCCTGTCAGCCCAGTTCTCTAGCCTGCTCAGGTCCCTTGGGTGTTAATAGTCACCAATATCTTCCAGTATACCCTCCATCTCCATGATGAAACCAGCAGCTAAAAGGGTGCTTATATCATTTTGGTCAAACACACTTTGAATGGTAAAACTCCCTTTAGGAAGGGGGAGAAGAGTGTTTGGCCCTCCAGAACTACATGAAATAATTTGTTCCTCATTTTACTGTGTATTATCACCTTTCTCAGAAGCACTTGGAAACATGTCTTTTCATAGAAAATTGCAGATCAATTTTGCTGGTATAGTGCGGCATTTCTGTAAACTACCGAATAATGGTTACAAAATGAAGTTTTTCTCTTACTTCCAATTATAAATCATTCAGGCAGAGAAAATATTATGCTTACTCTACTCTTTCATGTAATTGTATTGTTAGAGGACATGCTGTTTAATCATTAGCTTTCTTACATTTCCATGATATAATAGGCTGCTGTATGGTGCTGCTTCCCTGCTTGATGCACTCAGGGGTATATGCTTCAGGGGAAAATCAGTTGTGAAAGCATAAAGGAAGGCTGTAATTTCACCCTTTTTGTAGGGCAGGCTGTAACTGGTTGATTCAGTGAAGAATCCCTTGTAGGAAAATACTTAGTCAAAAAAATGCACTTGAAAGTACAGTTTTGTGGAGATGTGTTCTAACATTTACAGTTTTGGGATGATGTTTATGATGAAATAATGACTATATCAGTTATTCTTTCAAGTGTTAATTTTGTTTCATTCCTACTAGTTTCTTCAATCCTAGGTAGGATCTAGGTAATAGAAATGGTGAAGGACACCACTGTATCACTCCAAATGATAGATTCCTGAAAAATTGTTTTTCCTTTTGGAGCCAGCGTGATGTCAGTTTTCAAAGCAGTCTAATTTTTAGTGGGCTATACTCTGTATTCTCTGGACATGGAAATAATTTACTGAGGAGCTGAACAATAGTTTATGTTCCACTGGCCCAGCTGCCAAGGATTTTCACTCTGGGAAAGACAAAAAATTAATTCAGGAGTCATTTGGAGTTAACATCCTCATCCAGCTGTGTTAAAGGTGAAATTAATGTTGTTATTTGAAAGCAGAAATGGAGGAGTTACATAAATATAAAACATTTCAGAATGATTTTTGTAGTTAACTATAAATGTAAGTTTTGATTACATGAGGATAATTTTTTTATATCTTTTCTTTAGATGGACTATCTTTGTTCAATAAGAAGGGTGAGAGGGTGAAATTAAACTTCAGTGGAACTTACATCAATTAATAAAATAGAATTTAGCAATCTGTTTTATTTTTTAGTTGCTATGATTGGACATCATGTAATAGCATGTGGGAAGTAAATATCCCTTGCTTGTTTCCATCTACCTAATAAGTATTTTTTAACTAAATGCCTTAATTAGCACATCCCTGACCTCAGACATCTTTCCTGCTACAACCTTTTCCAAGAATCACTATGTAGTTTTACATTTATGTGTTGTTTTAACCAGATTCTACCATACTCCCTCATTTATCTTTTCATCAGCACATAGATACTTTCCTGAAAAGTCCCAGAAAAATGGTCACTTTTTTAATATTTACTTTAATGTAGTTCTGCAAGCATGTTGTGAGCCCAGACAGCTGGAATCAAGAAAGCTTGCATATGCAGAAGATATATCATCATGGATACATCCTGTATTAATTTTTTGGTGATTTGACAGTGTTGGGAGATCCATGAATACTGCCTTTGTTTCCGTTTGTAGTCTTCTCTCAAATGAACAAAAAAAAACCAGACAGGATGGATGAAACACACAGACATCCTATTCAGAAAAACTTTTTTTGCTTGTTTATGCCTTTCCTTCCCTTGGATATGTGGAGATGCAGCCCATGATTGCGTTACTGTTTCCTCACCCATGTAAAGGAATACATAGAAAGATCTAAGAGAAATTTTCAAACGAGTAAATCAGTTTTGAATCATAGAACCATAGATTGGTTAATGTTGGAAAAGACCTCTAAGATTATGAAGTTGAGCCATTAGCCCAGGACAGTCTTGTTCACCACTGAACCATATCCTCAAGTGCCATGTACACTCATTTCTTGAACACTCCCAGGGGTGATGATTCCAGAACAGGGCATGTTTTCTACTTTTTTTGTCTATTTATCAAAGATCGTTCATGGTACCATGACCATATATGCCAACATGTACCTTTTGCCCATGCTCCCAAGTGAATTTTAATATTCTGCTGCTTCTGATGCATATGATCTTTTGGCAAACTGAGTCACAAGTAATCTGTAAGACAAGTTTTAGTTTTCTAAAGTGGGGTAAATTATGCTTTCATTAGGGGCTGTCTGAATGCATGGAGAGAAGAGTAAAAAGCAAATCTGAACAAGAAACATCAATGGTAACAATGGAAGGAGGTGAACACTGCAGAGTAGAAAAAAACCCCAAAAGATTGTGCATTATAAATTTCGTTGTGTAAGTAGACATTATTTTACAGGCAGCTACAGCCCCTAATTTATTGAGAAGAGCCTTCTGCTGGGGTAGTTACTGTTCTAAGAAGAGGGTTTGTTTCTAATATTAATCCTGTAAATAAGGTGAAACTGCAGTATGCAGGAGCGAATGTTCTCATTTAGTATTCCTTTAAAGACTAGCATTCTTTCATCAATGATTCAGTTTTACAAATCATTATTATGCTGTAAATTATTAAGTTGCATAAATTATTCTTTATATGTAATGTGCGAGTTTGAAGGCAAATAGAATTTTATACTTTTCTCCAGATGACAGAAGCCATTCTACTCTTGTTATTCATTCATTTGGAAACACTGCACTTCTTATTTTTTTTAATTTGCTTTACATAACTGAATTAAGCTTTGACCTAAGAGTTATTTTACCATGTGGAACTTACATCAATGAGTAGCAGAATTTCTAGAAGAAGCAATTTTCTGCACATTGGCAGGAAAAAGATATAGGTCATTAAATATGTATATGTCCTTAAATAAACATGTAAATACTAAAAACCCCCTGGTTTGCTTGTAATAGTATTTGATAACCACCACCCCTAACACCCTCTCCCCCCTCCAACCAAAACTCTTTAAAAAAAGAGGATAGAATGCCACAACAAAGAAAATCAAACCTTTGGGTGAGTTTATTCCCATACAGATAAATCACAGGTGGTACTGTTAATTGGGCTGGAGGCAGGAAGTATACAAATACACTTAACACTTCTACAAGAACTGAGGAGACATTTTTGCTGTTGAAGCTTGTCAGCAGAGCTCTCAAGGACAATTTGTCAATGTTAGAGTCTTTCTCACTGTTATCTCTACTTTCTGACAATGACAGCTAATTTAATGCTTTTTTGTAAGACTTTCTTTGGTTTCTAATGTATCTGTGAGATGTTTTCTGTGACCTAGCTGGCCAATGCTATCTTGGAAACATAGTAATCCATTTATTTGTTTCATTGTTATTTTTTAAGAGCATATTATTATTGCATATACTAATATGAAAAAAATCTCCTCCCCAATCATTCTGCTCAAAGAAGATATTTTTGTCTTTACTGTTAATAGTTATATTTCGATCTGATGAACATCTTCCTTCTTAAGCAGCAACGGACGTAACATTTTACTTACAGAGAGTTGTCTATTTTCAAAATGATTGTGAAGTATTTTCCAATTATAAGAAACTAGCAAACAAGCACTCTTCTGAGGTAAAACATGTCTGTCGTCTTTACAGGTTATGAAAAACTAATTTCTCCAGTTATATCATTGTATTTTTACTCTTCTGCATGATTCATTCCTCTGCATCTCATTTTCCATAGTAAGCAAGTTCATTAACTTGAACAAAGGAAAGTTTAAAAAACTTGACTTGTAAAAAATGGATTGCAGTTGTTTGTGTATCCGTCTGTTTCCAGGCACTATTTCATTACAGTTATTTTCATTGTAAGCAGCAGCAATAGAATGAAAGAAGGCATTAGAAAAATGCAGTCCATAACAGGCTGGAAGTACCCACTATGTTTTATTATACCTACGAAGAAAAGAAACAAAATGATAATTCTCTCTATAAATTTTTCACATTTGAAATAAAACTAAATTATTTCCCCAGATTATTTTCCAAGAATGTGCATCCTTTGAAATCTAAGACCCTGCCCTGTATAATTACAAACTGAGCAATTAGTTTACCATCTGAGGTAGGACACAGCTCCAAAATTAAAATGCCATTACTGGGAGCTGAATTTTAGTTTAATTTTTTGCTGGCAATAAGACCACAAGCCTGTAATAACAGCCCAGAACAAAACTGATGTCCCTTTCCAAAGGCTTAGGTCTAGGAAGAAAGAAAAATCTTCAAAGAAGTGTTGTTCTAATTAGAGGTAGGCAGCAAACATGGACTTTACCCCTGGTTTGTCTCTGAGTGATTTGCATTCTCTCAACTCTTTTTCCCCATTGGCCACCTTCCTGTCTCTTCACAGGCAAGAAAATAGAAGACCCAGTAAAAATTTATTTTGCACTTTAAAGACCAAACACTATTTCTGTATATAACTGTTTTGGAAGCCCTAGTAATCTCCTGCTAGTGAAAAAGAACTTCTTTTACATGTGTGGTTCTCTTTCAGAATTTAATATTGCTTGCTGGATTAAAGAAATGTTGAGATATTTGGTATCTAGGTAGTATATTGCTTCCTTTATATCTTCTTGAAATTTTCTGGAGAAATTTTTACTTGTTTTCATATGTGGTTTCATTATATCATATAAAATTGTAGGGATTTAATGAAAATAAATTCACGTTTACTTGAAGATAATGGTGTTCCACATTGTGAGTACTGGAAGTATAATGCAGTATAATGTTTTTGAAGCTCATTGAATATCTAGCAATCATCAGGAGGTGTGAGTTTTTTGTTTGTGTGCTCTTTGTATATTTGGTTTTCTTTTACTGATTGGACAACTTTGGCAATGTGTCTCAGTTGGAATTATGGCCTCTCTGCAGTCAAATGAGAACTCTGTTTTTTTTTAGCAGAACCTCAAACCCCAAACTGTCAGCTCTTCATTAGTTTGTCAGAATGGAAAAATTAATTTAGATGATTTTATGGTATGATAACCCAAGGAGCCCATTTGTTAACTCTGTAGGTTTCCCATTAGTCTGATGCTTAGATACTAAGAATAGTTTTATCAACTTATTCCTCTGGGAGGTAACTGGAGAAGGAAATTTGGATTATAAAACAACTGTTCTTGTTGTGCCTGTGTTAAACTCTGATGTAACACTGTTTAATTTTTGGCATTTGGAGTCCTCCCAATATAAAAAATATTTTGATATATTTTGTCTTTCAAGGCACTTCTTGTCTTTACATAATTGAGCAACTGCAGAAATCTCTTGTTTCTAAAGCATGGTGTGTTTACTTATGAGAACAAGAAACAGCAAACAGCAGTATGTAAGAAATATTTTGAAAAAATTGGTCCTGCTTATTACAAAATTTGGCAGTAGTGTCTACATCATCAGTCATCTGTTATGATTGGGAAGTTGGCTAAGTATTAGAATGAGTCAGAGAATGATGATGTGCTTTGAGTTCTTCTATTTTATGTATTTCCAGAATGCTACACCTCATTCTGTTTTGATGTGTTATATTTAGTGTGCAGAAGAAGAAGCTGACATCTAACATGAAACCCAAAATGGCAGCTTGGCACAGATTGATAGGTCACTGTCCACACCCTTTCTTCTTTGGCTTGCTGAGGCCAGATATTACAGCTCATTGTACCCAGGTAATTATTTGGGGACACAGCAGTCTGATTGCGTAGCCCAAGAGT
Source organism: Phylloscopus collybita (assembly GCA_027886175.1). Classification (NCBI taxonomy): domain Eukaryota; kingdom Metazoa; phylum Chordata; class Aves; order Passeriformes; family Phylloscopidae; genus Phylloscopus; species Phylloscopus collybita. The sequence continues at coordinate 76,773,665 of JAJNNQ010000075.1, read as the reverse complement.
GAAGTATGAGGGCAGAAAATGGTGTAGTAATTTAAATCTAATAAGCTTGATATTGGGAAAGAAAAGAATTTGTGTGATTTCAAGGAATGAGGTATAATCTCTTGGTAGGAATGTGGAAAATCTTTTAGAGGCATTGGTCAGTTTGTGCCTAAAACAATGTTAGTCCAAAGGAGTGTCATGTTAGCTATTCTTCAGTTCAAACTGTTTTATAAGGAGAAGTATTTTCCTATTCCTTTCTGTGTCAGTCAAGGAACAAATACGTATGTGCAGATAGGTTGAAAGAAAAAGTAGTGAAGAGCATTTATACAGATACATGAAGCTTTGTGAGTGTGGGAAGTCTGTTTCTTTTAAGTATCAGTGACAACTTTTTGTTCCTGTCATACTTGAATATGTTCTGTATCAGGACTTAAAATATGTTTGGAAGTGTTTAACTTGTGATAATCTTCTGAAGCAGCTGTTTAAGAAGGAAAAGAGCAACTGTTGAACTGTAGAGCTTACATTACTGAGCTTACACATTTTCATTGCATAATAAATTACAAAATGCCTTTAATCCTGAAAATATCCATTATGCAAATACCGGAAAGTAGATTTTGTTAGGTGTTGGATATTGGATATATATTTGTTGGCATTATCTGAATTATGGTGGCTTAGAGATAGGTATCTCCTACATAGATCCAAAGACGGCATAACCTATTACCAGTTCTTGATATTGTGTATGACAGTAACCCATACATCATGATTTTTCAGAATTCTGACAGTGTTGTACAAAAAGCTGTTTCTTCCAATTCACATAACATTTGAACCCCTGTTTTTTTTCTGAACTTTCCTGCTTAATGAATAGACTGTGTACTCCAACAATTATAACTTTAAACGTTTTTGGAATTCTTGAAAAATAAAAATTTGACAATGAAATGCCAATTCAAAACAAATTACTTATACAGCTGGATATGCAGTGCATGTTTCTGCATAATAAAAAAATATACTCTGCTTCTTGGGGGTCCTTCCTAAGTCACTATTCCAGAAGGCAGAAGTACAACTCCTTGCATATGTATATGTGTGCTTTAAGAATGTCTGTATTTTTAATGACCATAAAGGATAAATTCTCAAGTTCACTATAAAAGGATTTTAATAATGTTCTAATAATGTGAAGAAGAAAAAAAAATTAAAATTCAAAGGAATAAAAATAAAAGTTTTATATGGTAGGACACAAAAAGTCAAGTGCAACATTAGCCAGTGAAAGGAACTTAGGGAAGGCTTACTTCAGCCTGTGCCACATTAAAATATCATAATGGCTTCTAATGGGTTTGGAAACCATTAATAGCCAGTGATTAGGCACAAGGATTAGGGTTTGCTTGCTTTCACTGAGAGATTTCAGTAATGCTGTCAAGTACGAGTTCTCTGAATAGAGAAAAAGGTTTGGACATATAAAGTAATCATTGTGTGACTTTTTTGTTCCCTAAATGTTTTCAAGTGAAGAGTCTGCTTAGAAAGAAACAGATGAAGTATATAAATCTGTACTAAACCTGAAAGATTTAGCTGAAGGGCAGAAGGTCTGTAAAGGATTTACTTTTCATTCTATCCATTCTACATGCATAATTGAATATTTATGTGTACAGTTATGTGGTAACCACTGTGAGTATTTGTAAAAGTGAAGTTTTAATAGCAAATAATATAGTATAAAGTTTAAGGGAATAATCTTTTCCTTAGTATAGACTGTAAAAAGCTGGTAGTTTTTTAGATTGAAGGGGCAATTGCTATACTATATTTATGTGATAATGACCTATAACTGTAGAACTTGTACACTACATCACATTTTTTACCATAAATCTACTATCTCTAAAGTACACAACTTAATTGTTCCAAGCTCAATTCATAATTGTAACAATAGGACAGCTTTTTAAGATGTTTTGCAGCTAGTGGCAAGGCCAGATAAAACCTCAGATTTCTAAAAGGCTGTGTTCAACAAATTGAAAACCTGAAATTAATGAAGTACACAGGTTCCCTTAAAAGTCAATAGCTTTCCAGTTTAAGAAACTCCCCTCCCAGCTGAAAAACAAAGTGATTGTATCTAAGCTGTTCAAGAAATACCTTAGCATGGAAATTCTCTAGGTTTGCAGTTGACGTATACCTTACTTGGATGTGTCCTACATTAAACTCTGTGAAATTGTGGTGGGGTATGGCCAGCAGTCCCCATCAAGAATGCACACATTTTTTTCGTGAAGTTGTATATTTTGACATGTTAGGGCTCACAGTGGTGATTTGAGGATGACTGCAGCAAGTTTTGCAAAAGACATTTCATAAGACAATTCTTAAACAGAAAAGCGTTGTCACCTTTAGGATAAATAAGGTTTTGTCCTGTTGTGTGTGTGTGTTTGATTGTTTGTTTGTTTGTTTGTTTTAGATGGGGCCTTTTTGAATATCAGAATATGGGAATCCATTTTCTAATTAAAAATATGTGCTATGCTTGGTAGACTAAAGCTGGTGCATCCTTTTCTCCCTCCTGTCCCTTATATTGTCTCTGTCCAGGATTTCACAAATTAGACAAAAAAAAAAAAAATTCAAGGGAATGATAAGGAATCAGCTGAGATGTTTTAACTTAGTGACTCTGAAGATGTAATATATTCTTGGTCTTCTGCCACTGCAATCTGACATTAGGCCTGTCAGTATAATATAACATCTTTGAGTAATTTAAACTAACAAGTTTTGGTGTTGTTTGGTTTTTTGTAAACCAAAAATTAAATATATCTTTTTCATGTTTGCAGGTTTTGTGTTGTTTTTTTTGGTTGGTTGGTTGGTTGGGTTTTTTTTTTTGTTGTTTTGTTGTTGGTTTTTTTGTTTTGTTTTGTTTTGTTTTTGTGTTGTTTTGGTTTTTTTTAATAGCTGCAGTGTAATTAGCTAAAAACTAGTTTTGCTTTTGTTTGAGAAAAAAGTTGGAAAGTCACTTCAAACTTGTATTTATGGAACCCAGAAATGTAAACATTTCTTTTCTACTTATGCTTCCTTTATATTTAAATAATTATTTATTTTTGAAATAAATTTTTTTACTTGATGCATAAAGAATGTGAGGAACTATTGAAAGAATAACTGATTTTAGAGAGAATGTCTTTTGATTAACTTCCACAACTGGTGGTCAGGGTTTCTGGATTCTCCCCCATCACTCAGATTATCTTGGATTTTGTATGTATCAAGTATTGGGATGGGAATAACTAAATTGTCTGTTTCACATGGACATCAGTAAAGAAGATGGAGGATGCTGTATGGCTGTCATGTACTAATGTGTTTGATGTATGTCCAGAGATGCTTGTTTTTGAATGTGCTGGTGTTTTTGTAACACAAAACAGTTAAGAAGGCTCTTTATTAAGACAAAGAATGAAGTACATTAAGATATGTTCCATTATTTTACTGCAGAAAGACTATCTTTTTTTGTTTTGTAGGTTTTATGAATAGTTCCCAAAAGTATACGGTACTTTTCACCATGTTATAGTAAAAAATGATGCAATTTATCATTATAAGAGTCTGTTTAATCCAACAAATTTGTATCTTTCTTTGTTTATTTTGGGGTTTTTTTCAAGTATTTGAGGCTTCCCTGAGCAAGAAAAGGCCTATTTTTGCGCAGCGCTACAAATGTACAAAAAAGGTTAGATATAAATTCCTATTCTCAAAATTTAGGTGTGTTAAATTTTGTATATGACTTTCAGGAGAAAAGCAGCCCCTTTGAACTCAAGGCAAATATTGTGCTGAGATCAGCTGGGACCTTTAATAAATAATAAGGCAATTGATCAGGTATCATGGTTTAACCCCAGACAGCAACAAAGCACCACACAGCTGCTCTCCCACTCCCCCACTAGCAGGATCAGGGAGAGAATCAGAACAGTAGCTCAACCCACAGGTTTTTCCACTTCTTAAGCCAGTTTAATAAGTAAACCAAAAGCCATGGGCTACACTTTCCCATGGGCAGGCAGTTGTTCAGCCATTTCCAGGGGATCAGGGCCCTGTCACATGTAGCGGTCACTTGGCAAGACAGACAACATCACTCCAAGTGTCCCTCCCCTGCCTCTTTCTTTTCCCCAGCTTTGCATGCTCAGCAGGACACCAATATGGTCTGAAATATCCCTTGTGTCATTTGGTGTCAGCTGTCTGGGCTGTATCACTCCCCCAAGTTCTTGTGCTCCCCCGGCATCCTTGCTGGTGGAATGGTGTGGGGGCAGAAAAAGCCTTGGCTTTGTGTAAACTCTGCACAGAAAGAACAAGAACAACTCTGTAATAGCAACACTCTGTTCAGCACAATACCAGAATGGGACCCCATACAAGCTACTGTGAAGAAAATAAACTCAACCCCAGCCAAAAGCAGCACATCGAGTGGTTTTTTAAGTTTGATTTTTTTGTTGTTATAATTTTTTTCCTTTTTTTTTTTAATAAACTGCTGTTCTTTGAGGATTTTTTGTTTTGTTTTGGTTGTAGTGTGTTTTTTGTTTGTTTGTTTGGGTTTTTTGTTGGTTTGGGGTTTTTTTTATGTGGTGGGGGGTGCTTTAATACACAAATGGCAAGTTGGTTTTCAGGAAGACTGAAATCTGACATTGTAATACTGAAACCCCTTTTGCATGTGTGTTCACCTTCCAGCATGCTGATGTCTCTCGCTGCTGCCTGAAACAGATCAAAACAGCCTCCCTCTTTTGACCTTCTGTATGTTTGTCAATCATTCATTCATTGCTGATTTTGGAAGTCATATCTCTAGTGACTTTTAAGTCACTTAAGTAGAAGAAAAAAAGGACTTCTTAAGGACAGTTTTACTTTAAGATAAACTCCAAATAAGAAATGTAGTGCATAGAATGTTTTTGTATTCTTGAGGTATAATGTCTTACAATATTTTTGCATTTGTCATAGATAAATAATTAAAACAGGAAAATCTAGAATCTTGTTAAAATATTTCAGACTTTTAAAAATAATATAATAATTGAAGACTGTACAAGAACTGTCGGTCATGATACAGGAAGAGTAGGACACTGATAGCTTGAAATAAGCCATGGGGGAAGAAAAGGGGAAGCAGTTGTAAAGAAGATGTGAGAGAAATGTATAAGAGGAGACAACAGCAGGAAGGCAAAGTGAATCATAACAAGAACAGAAGTACATTTTTTTACCACCTAATAAAAAATTAACTAAACCAGAATTCTCTCATATTTTTGCAGAACTGCTGGAACCTGATGTTGTTTGTTGACACACTATGAAGTGTATCAGTGGTTTTGTTTGTTTCTTGAATATATAATGTCAGCCATTGTAGTACTTCTAAAACACGATTCTACTTATACTCACAATTGCACTGTAACTGCCCTTATGCAATTTCTTGATCACTTCACCATAAGCTACTTTTGGACAAAATTAATCATATGCAGAACTGCAAGTCAAGCCTTCTCCTTATTTTTACTGAGCATAGTTGCAAAACAACTTGATTGAGGAGATAGTTGCATTTTTAAAAATGATTGAATATTTAAACTTTCCATTTGCATGTGTATTTTAAAATATTTTGAACAATAGATAGCTACATATGTATGATAGTACACCGTGCAACACTTATACACTTAGCTTTAACAATTATACACTTAGACTTAAATATACATTATTTAGGTGAAATGCAAAAGGAAAATGAGAAATCTGTCTTGCTCTGACTGATAAGAACAACAAGGCAGTCAGTATGGGGATCTAAAAGCTTTTACTATAATGTATGGTATTTTGTTTATTTCTGGAAAATATGAAAATTCTGATGACTAGCTAGATCATGCATTTCAGTGCTGACCTGTGAATACCTAGAGTATTCACATTGTTTCTTTTCATATTTGGGAAGCAGGTACTGAAATGATATAATGCACTTTTGGCATCAAGTTTCCAGTAAGTAAACTTACTGCAGTGTCTAATGCTGTACATGGGAAAACAGATGTCTAATTTTAAACAAATTACAGCACAAACCAAATGTTAAATTAATCATGCTAAAATTAAAATTTAAGTGCATTGATGAATTTTTATTAGCTATATTTTGTTGCTGGAAGAAATGGCTGTACTGTGAGTTTTATAGACACAGAGGATAAACTGGGAAACCAGATGAACATCTTCACCAGTGAGATTGGCCATAAATACAGACCTGAAACATTCTGTTTGTTTGGAATTATACTCCCAGGTGCCTTTGCTATTTTTCAAGATGTATTGATTTTTTTCCCTATAAGCTACTTTTGGACAAAATGGATCATATGCATAGTTGCAAGTCAAACCTTCTCCATCCTTTTACTGGGCATAGATGTAAAACAATATGACTGAGGGAGTAACTGCATTTTTTTTTTTAAAATGATCAAATATTTAAATTTTTCCTTTGCATATGTATTTTAAAAACATTCTGAACAATAGATATATAGATAGCTAGCTATATATGAATGAGTGTACACCATGCAACAGTTTTACAGTGTAATGTGCCTTTTAATATTGAATTCTGCCAGTCCCTTGTTTTTTTTTCTTACTAATAGTACTCAAAACTTTGTTCGTTAGGAAAAGAATTTCAAGCTGTTTCTGCATCTCTGTATTCTCACCTAAAACTCAGCCTGTTACTCTGCAGCATATGATACAGCAAGGAAGCAATTTTCAAAGAGCAATGTAATTTGTTTTTAACAGCAACCAAAAGTACATTCATCAGCAGTCTGCTATTTGGAGTGACAGAGCTTTATATATATATATATATATATATATATATATATTTAGCTATAGTACTGGAAATCTTGGAAATCTCAATTCTTCAAAAATTCACACTTATAATTTCAAGGCACAGATCTTAATACTACTGTTTTAATATCTTCGTAGATAACTACTTTTCACTATAACTGACATCAAACTATGAAATTAGCTTCTTATAACTTAATCTATAATGATTGCATTATTTCTTATTTACTTGAAAGTCATTGCAAATACTTAAAATATTTATGAAGTCTAGGAATTATTTTTTCCTATAAATATCACTGGTGTTGTTGTGATGCCATCCTAACTGACCTACCTCATTATTCAATGGGATTTTTTAGTCTTAGTATATCTGTAATAGAAAAACAATTATATTGTAGTTTAATAACTATATATAACTCTGCATGCAGCTCTGCATACAGAAGAATAGGATGTTTGTTTTATTTATAGAAGGTAAATTGTTCATGTTTTTAAATAGGCTTTTACTTCACAGTGATTTTTAGAAAAGAATGCAGGACATATTTGGCAAAATTTTGTAAAATGTATAAATCACATTACAGTTAAATATTGTTTCAGAAGGAGGAAGAAGAATAAAAAAGTGGATTCTTTTTGTATAACTTTGGCTTGAGTGACATACAGATTCACACTAGCCCCAATCTGAAAACAAAAAATATTTTGGAGTTTTGATGGTACATGATAAGTTACATAGGGCAATGAAAAAGTACCAGTTTCTTCCAAAGGATTATGGTACACCATTGATTTCATGTAGTAATTTTCATCACAAGATGTTTATCTTGGGCACACTAATGCTTGTTAATGTACAATACATGTACATAATCTCTAAGTCTCATTTGGAAATTTATTACTTATTTCGTTCTGTTGGATAAATTAAGCTTGTTCTTCAGGTGGGAGGTGACTATGCAGGTGAGACATTATTGTTGAGATGTATTTGTCCTGTGTTGGTGGCTTTGAGGACACCTACACAGCTGAGGGAAGAAATGGTTTTTTTTGTGGGGAACAGGAGATACTGAATGATTGCTTCTTTCTTTGTGGGAGGAAATATGTGTACGGCTCCTATAAAACCATTTGGTCTATAGAGAATACAGAGTAAATTCTCAGGATTCTACAGAATGAAACTTTGCAACAATTTGAAACAATTTGATGACAATTGTCATCACAGCTCACATCTACAATTCCACCTCCATCTGTGTGCTCTGGGAGTCAAAGATTTTTTTTTTTTTTTTTTTTTTTTTTTTTTTTCAGATTTCACCTCTTTCTGGACAGTAGAGATAGGATATTGTGGTTGAGGAAAGCAGATCTAGTAACAGGGAGGTACAGCCATCCAATATTACATTGAGATAGTGTGCACAGGTTTCAGGGGCAGAAGGGGTCTGTGAAGTTGATCAGTCCCAGGCCAGCTTTATGGCCTAGTTTTTCCTAGCTCATGCAGGATTTTGCTGAATTAAAATCAGGTGAACTAAAATTAAGAAGTTGAAGGTATTAATATTTACTTCAGATAAACCCTCTGTCTGTGAATGTGCCTGTGGAGTCTGATACAGTTCTGAGGGCCAACAGCTGGGCTAAGTGAAAGCTGTCTTAGTCTGTTCTGCTTGATGTCTTCCACAGTGGCCCATGTTCATAGCAGGATTGGTGCTGCATGCCAATTCTCTGTGTATCTGACACCTTTAGGGAAACACACTCTTTCTTTGGAGGAGAAGCTGAGGACAAACAAAACAGCTACAATTTGTCTGCTTCCTTCACACTGTCTTAGAGAAGAATATACAAACCAATGATTTAAGGGAAAAGAGTATACTTACTCTTATACTTATCACATAATAGATTATGTGATAATGATGGTGCTGTAGGAACCCTAGTGACTATTTTTGAAAAAAAGGAGGTCTACAAATTCTTGACAATGTGTATTGTCTCAGCTAATAATACTAGATATGTATATTCTGACATTCCTAAACTTTTGAAATCATTGTGGTTCCTCAAGTAGTCAGAAACGCATGCAAAATTGTTCTTGTTGATGTCTTGCTAGTGGGCAGCTACTTGCAGAGTCTCTGAAAGTATGGTGTTCTTTATATGTGGAAGATCTGTAAGGTATGTAAATTTAAGAAGCTGAAAAAGAGTGTCTTTAACTTAAGACACCTTAAGATAAACTGCTGTATTATGATTACCTAATTAGATAACTGGTTTCTAACTCTTGCAACCTTATATACATTGGAGGAGTACTTCAGCAAGATGTTTTCACTTGCATAGATATGTGGGTGGTGTTTTTGTTTTTGGTTTGGGTTTTTTTCTTGTTTTTTTTTTTTTTTTTTGCCTTTGCACCACTATTTAATTATTGAAGATAAAGGCCTTCAGAAGGCACTCTGAAATGCATTCAATTTTCAAATTCTTTGAATTTTATCCTTATAGATAAAAACATGTAGAAAAAGGAAAACTGTAGTTAGCCTTTAAGTCAATTATTTACGCTTGAAATCTCACAATAAAAACAGTGATCAATTGGGCCATAAATTGAGATGTTAGTTTTGTACCAGTGAGTGGTTTACATAACATGTCAAAGATCATTCTGGAAGTCTTGACTCAAAGTTTGAGATGAGCAGGGACACCTTCTTGTTTTAGTGAACAGCCAAGACTGAATGCATAATAAGTTTTGAGTTTTAGGGGGGATGGTGGGGTGGTGGTGTATTTTTTGGGGTGTGTGTTTGTTTGTTTGTTTGTGGGTTTTGTGTTTTGTTTTCCATTTAAAGCTGTGAACATCACATTCCTAGGCAGCATTTTAAAAATAATTAGAGCATATGTAAGTAAATACATTTACAGTCATAAAAGAACATAGTCTTTTACTAGTTCTTTTATGGAAGTTATCCCATGCGTGGTGACTACAGAATCACTCTTAATGTTGTTTGTATTAGAAAATGACTGGGAAAATACTGTGTCTTGAGTGTCAGAACACAAATATTGTTGGAACAACTTTTCAGGTTCTAGTATGTTCTATAATAAGAAAAAATGATGTAGTAGACTAGAGATAGAATAATTCATCAAAAAAGGAGTGCCTTAGAAGACATTAGGAGGCTAATGTTCCTTGTTTATTTAAGCTACTTTTTGCTAGAAATTTCCCTTATTTTTTTTTAATATTCAGTATTCCATCTCACAGAGATAGAAATGGACAATTTTGTACCACAATTTTCAATCTTCCGCATTGGAGAAACAAGTGAGGCTTTTCTACTCTGAAACCAACTTTTCTTAACACGTACCTGACAAATGGCATGAGTGCTTTGATGTGAGGGAGTGTATTGGGAAGAGGATAGTGAGGAGAAATGGAGCCATTATCCTGGGAGACCCTTCTGTCCCCTTTGTACATGTAAGAGGTGAATCTTTGCGCTTAATCTTTCGCTGATTGCAGATCGGTTTTCAGAGCCTTGGCATCTGATGAGTCACTCTCTGATGGGTGAGCAGTTTCAATGACATTTCAAACTGCATTTGATTGAGCTGGGGCAGTCCTTGTATATTGCAGGGATTAGCAGCAAATCCAATATTTGAACTTGTGATAGAGTGCTCTGTTCTATCATTCACCTCCACAGGAGATGGGAGATTTTATTTCTTTGCTTGTGCATTTATGCCTTTTTATAAACTGGGATAGGTAAGGCTGAACTTTTTTAAAAAAAACTTTCTTTGAATCATTGGTTGTATAAAGATGGTTGTCTTTGGATTATTCTATAATTTTCAGCTAATTCTGTGCAAACAAACAGTAACAATACTGGAAGACTTCCATTTAGTGTATACTGCTCAAAAAATTCTACCTCTGTCACATAGAAATGAATCACTGAGTAAAAAGATCGTTCACCGTAGCAAAGATCATGTTCCTTTAGATATGGGGGTAGAATATCTACTTTGTTAAAATCTCTTTGATGAATGGATCCAAATCCAGAAGTTATTACTATTTGAGTAAGCATCTGAACCTCTCTGTATAACAGCTTCTGAATGAACTTTAAAATGCCTTTTTAGAAACTAGGATTTAAGTCTGTGTTTGCAGGCAACAAGCTTCTGATGATGGGGCAGTTTTAAGACTCACATCCATTTGCTTCATGCTGTATAGCAATGTGAAAATAGCATTCCCTTTTTCTTTGTTTTTTGGATTGCTCTTCTGAGGAATTCAATTCTTTTCATACACCAAGAAAGTAATCAAAATTAGCCAATTTTTTTCCTTTTTTTTTTTTTTATCTTGCTCCATTTTTGGTATAAAAGTTTGTATTAGATTTTTTTCATTGAGGTGGTTTAAGTAGAGAGCATCTGGGGATTTTTTTCCTAATCTTTGAGGAACATCATGAAGTGTTATAATGTAAAGTGGCTTCTAACATGGAACATCAGATCAACTCAAGAGAAGCAGTAAGCATCTGAGGTATCCTGAAAGTTGCAAGGATGAAAAAACATGTCAAATTGGTAAACATCAGTAATACTTGATGTACTGAGATCAATTATACTGTTTTGGGGAATCAAAGTCCCACTAGAAGTGGAGGGATAGATCAGAAACTGTTAGTAAATAAGCGGTTTATGCATCTAATATGTTGAAGAGTTGAAAAATAAAGTTGTTGAGGAGGACTAAAAATAGTTGCAGTACTTTTGTTATCCAAGTTTGCACATGTGCTACATATCAACTAATCAACTAATTTAAAGCCTTGATAAAGCTATAATTACATCCTCACACATATTTGTATTTTTATCTGAAAGGTCGAGGGAGATTTTAGCCCTCAGTAGCAGAAGTGTGTTTTATAGGAATGTAGGACTAGAAATATCAATGCATGGCACTTTAGAAATACTTTCAGAGAAAGGCATGGTTTTCTTCATGCAAAATCATTATTGCAATTGGGTGTGGCCTGAACTTGCTAAAAACATCATATAAATTCTGGGATGGCTAATGAATGGTACACAGTCAAGATTATGTACACAGGATGGCAAGAAGGTGTACACAGACCAAAGATCTCTCTTTTGCCATGCTAAGATGATATTATGCTTGGAGCTCAGCCTTTCTGTTAAAGCAGTTGCAGGCACAGCAGTTCATGACCACAGAATATGTGACAAGCTGGCTCTTACATATTTGGATTTCACAGGTCTCATAGAGTAAGCATATGTTCTTTTTTTTTGCAATGCCACTTTTAGTAACTTTCTGCAAAGTATTTTTCAAGTTAGCTTGTTGGCTTTCTTCCAAATGTGCAAGAACAGGCAGTTGTGCAAGAACATTTCAGTTCATAAAATCTTATGTATTAAACAACAGAAAGTATCTTTTCTTCCCCACAGAGAAGCAAAGAAGAAATGGTAAGTGTTGGTTGGTGTTTTTTGTTGTTTTGGGGTTTTTTTGTTTGTTTTGTTTTGGGTTTTTTTGTTGTTTTTTGCTGTTGTTGTTGTTGTTGTTTTTTACTTTAGAATGTTGGTGGCACGTTTTCTACTCGTAGTACTGTGTCTAACATTACTATCTCTAAGGCAGACATTTGAACAGAATTTTTGTGTGCCTTAAAATTCCTTATTTTTGTGACCTTGCAATATGATGATGTGGTAGCGGAATTCTCCAGTAATAAACACGTGTGGTTGTGCAGTGGAAATGATGCCTCAGCACTGCAGCAGAATTTAAAAGGGAGCATCCTGTGGTTTCCATGGCAACCAGGGAGTGCCAGGCTGTTTGCATTGTGGAAGGCAGTGGGTAGCACGCACTTCAATACATGCTAGTATTTATTAAGACTGTTAGGTCGGCAATTTCTGCCTACTGCATTGCAATTTATGCCTAATTTAAAGTTTCAGTCTTTTGCAGTGTCAGCTGCTTTCAACTCCCATCTCCTCTAGTGGAAATGAAGATAATTGGCACTGGTTAACAATGTGTCCTAACACCAGCAGCTCCGAGTGCATCCATTATTCTGCGAGGATGCATGATGCATACAGGGAAGGAAAAGAAAACTAGCTGTTCTGCTGAGGCTACAGTGGCTTTCTGTTTTATTTGTGTTTTGGCTTTTATTTTTTGTTTGCTTTTTTGAGGTTGTTATTAGTTTTGCAGGTTTTTTTTAAAGTAATAAGAGTGTTACATAACTAACTTTTGACACTTCAGGAAGAAATACAGTTAAAACCTGTGCAGTTTAGCCAAACATACCTAGAGGTTGTTCTCTAGGTAGGAGTTTCCATTTAATGAGCTTCAGAAACATCATAAGACTTGCTTACATGTTGAAAAGTTCAACAGATTTGTGTTTAGCTATTAGTAGAGCATCAAGTTTCCTTTTGTGTAGGGTATGCTTGCCTTTGGTGATGAGGAATTTTCACTTTATAATCCCGGTCTGTCGTGCACTTAGAAATAAAGAATTTGTACTGGCTTAGGAAAGGGATGCATAATGAGATATCAGCTACCCCACAGTCTGCTCATATATACTTGGAATTTGTGCCCATTGGCTTAATGGAAGCAGCTATCATGTTTGCTTAGATTTATCTGATGTGAAAGATTACTGGAGCTATGCCACTGTGTTTGAAAGAGAAATTGTATTTTCTGTGCCTTGATGTCTCAGTAGCTTTGTGTATGTTTTTTAGAGGAGGGTTGGCTGGTGCCCTTCCGCCTAGCTTGGTATGTGAGCAGAGAAAAGCTCATCTTCCTAAGAGTCTGAGAGTTCTGCAGCTCTCCCAAAGGGTCTAAAAGGGATACTGGGTTTTTGTTTGTTTGTTTTCTTACTCAGTCATGACTCAGGCTTTCACTTGCTAAAATGGGACAAGTCTAGAGCTTCTTTGGTTCTTTGAATCATTCCTCTGTCTCTAGAAAACTGTTCTTCAGCTGCTTATATACCTTTTTTAAAAATTTATATACATAAAAATCTTTACAAAGTGGAGGTTTTCTTCTGTTTATCTTAATCAAAATGTCTCTCTTTAATTTTGTAAAGTGGATTAAAATCTTACATATCCAGTCAGATATTATGAGACATCTGTATTTTGAGGTTTAAAGAGATAAAACCCCAAGATTTAAAATACTTTGCTTTAACATCAGTGGTCTTTGAGTCTGGTCCTTAGTGTCAGTCATTTTATATTGACTCTAGAGTAACCTTACTTTTCTTCAAAGACTGTTTTCTTGATTGACTTTGAAAATACCAGTCCTTCTTTAAAAATTCCTGAAATGTAAATAGGCATTATATTGTGGTGAAGTGCTGAGTATGAAAAGTCAGCAAATAAGTGAGACTATGGCAGTAGTCCAAAACTTATTTTCATAAGGTTGATTTATTCAAGAAATGTACTAGAAAAAAAGCTGCACTTAGAATGAGTTTCTTGCGAGACAAACAAGGATTCCCATAATAGTAATTTCTCTATTTCCATGTGGTTTGAACCAGTCTTGCCTCTATTCGTATGTATTATTTTTTTTCACATCTTTCTTTAATTTTATTTCAGTATCAGTGCACAGTAAGCCATTAGAATCAATTCCTTCGTTACATATTTTGCTCATTGTGTTTTTCTGACAGAGTAAATTGTATTTTTAGTGTTCTTCTAATATCATGTATTAAATGCATTTGTATGCATTGTTTTAGAGTAGCATGAAAAACTCTATAGGCTTAGATCAGATCAGTTTATTCCAAAGGTCTTGATTCTGCATGTACCAAGTAATGTGAAAACCTTTTACTTCACTTGGTTTTCCAAATTCCTAGAAACTGATTATGCACATTTTAAATATAGGTTAAGATTCTCCCCCAGCACATTATGTGCATATCAGTATGTCCTCCTTTTCAGTAAAGAATTTAACTGTCAGTTCTTATGCTAAGTTGTACAAAGTGTCAACATTTTATAAATCATTATAATAGTTACACCTGTTGTAATATTGATTTATTCTGCTCCCTTTCTCCAGGGAGAAAAAATACTTTCCTCTCATGCATCTCCATCTTATGTTATCATAAGACACCCTCTAGAACAAAGGTATCTTTATTATAAAATTCAATACGAATTACTCATTAATTGTCATCTTAGCAGATGTTTTCAGGCAAGAAAACAAGCACGAAATTAATATGGGAATTGGACTTCATTGTCTTGATTTTACTGACACTGAAGTTCAACATCAAAGTAGGAGAACTTTGGTCATATGGAGTTGACAGGATTATTTTGTTTTGATTTCCATTCTTGTGCCAAGAAGGAAGCAGAAATTACCTGATGGAGTCAAAATGCAGAAGAATAATTTTAGCTTGTTCCTAGAAATATCATAGCAGTGTAATATGCAGGGTGGGTTTTTTGTGGTTGGTTTGTTTGTTTACTTGTTTGTGGGTTTTTTTGCCAGTTTTGTTTGTTTGCTTTTTTTCTTAGTTGTCAAAGCCCATCAACCAAAAAAGTTGAAGCTATTAGCTATTGGTTGTGAGAAGCCATACCTGAATTCTGTTAAGATTGCACGTCCTGCAAAGCTGACAATGAACCCAAACCTCAGAAAAGGGCTGACTAGGGCTTCTCTATTCCCTTTATTGAAGGACTTGCTATATTTTGAACTAACTGCCCTCTTGGAAATAGCTGCTGCCACTGCTTTTCATTTGAACAACCCAGAAGATCTTTTTCTGTTTGCTTTCTTTATTCCATGCAACTTCATTTATACGTGCCTGGTGTTTGTATTAAGCCTAGCAATCAGAATCAGCAGCTTTTCTTGCAAGTTTTTGAGTGACAGTTTTAGTGGTTCACATGGCTGTCAAAGGATAGTATATGAGAATCAAGAGCTGTGGTTTTATTATAATTTTTGTTGTAAATAAAACGCATTGCCTTTGCTTCTATTAAGAAATAATCACAATTGAATAGAATACAATTTTGTTCCAAACTGGGTTTTAATTAGATTTTTTAAATTTTTTTTCTTCTATTAGAATTTGCAGTCCCTGACTCTAGGTTTCTAACTACAGAGCAAAATAGATCATTGTGAAGTACATCTGGTTGCCGATTTCTCATTTCTCCTCTATCTTCTTATCTTTTTTGAAGTTAACTTCTCCCATGGCACGCAAGACATTACTGTTTATGCATTTAGAAGAATCATTAAGAAAACTTGATATTTTTGAAACTGTGCAAAGATAAAATATCCTTCTGAACTCTACCATTGTTTGCATTCAGCTTTTATAACACTGAAAATTCTTACTTTACATATATTTAGTGGATGACCTACTCACATGACGAGAATGTGATCTTGCCTGTCTTTTTTTTTCCTCCATTCTATTAGTGTGTGTCTGGGGTAGTTTATATAGTCTCTTTTTGATATTAAATTGGCTCTATTGACTGTATGATCTTTTAGATACTAAGCTGTCATTTTATGAATAGGCTGTGATTTGATAAGAGGTAACTTAGTATGAATCCTGCCAGTGGATGTGGAGAGCTGAGAGACCTATTAGCATTTTCCAGAGACAATATTGTGTCTAGTAGCATTGGTAGTGATTTTGGGGTTTGTTTTCTTATCAGATTCTTCACTTGGAGATACTTCAATTTACCTTCCCTTTTCTAAAGAAATTGAAAAGATGTCCAGGAATTCAAGCAGGATAAATGCGTGGATTTTGTGTTGATCTGTGTGTGCCTCTGCTCTGTGCGACCAGAGATTGCCAACTTGTAATCCCTCCAAGACAGTTTTTAGTAAGTCATCTAGTTACAGAGGTGTTTTAGCTGAAAAATTAGCAGCTCTAGAAGTTTGGAAGTTATTCCATTACAGCCAAGTATGCCTTTTGGCAAGGGTAATGGGAAAATGAAGAAATGAAAATATAGTACATTAACGTGATGGTCATATGATATGGAAAAATAACAAAGTTTTCTTTGTGTCAAAGCTTCCCCACATTTTGAATTTGGTAAATTTATTTTGTAAAATTTCTCCTTTTCAGCAGAAACACATTTTCAAGCAGAATTTTATCATGAGCATCCATACTGTCAGTTGATTTGCAATTTTTCTTGAATAAATTAATACTGGCCTTTTTATAAAATCTGGGGTGGGGAGGAAGAAAAGAAAAAAGACAAGAATTACTAGAAAAGCTGTCTTTTATTTGAAAAGTGGTAGGCAGGAGCAGTGCCTGGTCTGAGAAGAACCTGTTCCATTGTGAGTGGTGTTGCTGCAGGACAATGGGCCAGTTGATCCCTCTCTGATAGCACTGAAGGAGCCAGGTGAGGGGCATATGGTTGCTGTGACAGGGTCACTCAAGTTCCTCAGCCTGTTGACGCTGGTTTGTGCTTCTTTGTGCTTGAGGAGATCAGCTGGTCTCAAGCAACTTGGCAAAGCTTTCTACAGTTAATACAATAACCACAGTGAATACAGAATCATGCACTCACGCTGTTAATCTGCAGTTTGGTACACACTATAATGCCACTACCTCCTTCTGACACTTAGTCCTTGTAGATGCAATATACATCTACATGTAGGTTTAAGCTTCTCATGAGCTTAAACCAACAGGGTTTTGATGTAAAAAGTCCAAACACACTTGAAATGGGCTTTTGTGTTGTTGAGGATTGCTTTATGAGGCAGAACCAGTGTTGATGGCAAATATAAGCAAAGGCTAAAGTCAGCTTTTTTGTTTATTTACTGGAAGCATCACAGATGTTCATTTGTGGGAAGCTGTTTGCTATAAATTCTGCTCATATGAAGCTCACTTCAGATGTATTTGCACCGCTAGATTTGAGACACTTCCTAAAAGTGTTTGAATGTAGGGAGTGGTAAATACTTCAAAGATCATTTGTTCTTATTTTGGTTGTGGTGGTTTGTTTGTTTGTTTGTCTTAACGTCTAGAGGCATTAACATTTCATTCTTAACAAACTTTTTTAGAAAAAAGTGTAAATTCATCTATTGAAAATTCACGCTGAAATTAAGACTACAGTCCAGCATGCTAGTTTCAGTAACCTGAAGATATTGTGCATTTATTACACAGCATGTAATTGTACTACTTCACTAGACAAAATTATTTGCAATTTCTAGATTAATGATACACATTTTATATGGTATCAGAGTACCAAAATTTTCCCATTTGATAGACTACAAATTCTTATTGATTCTGTGAAAAAGCAACTCCAGGCGTTGAGTAACAATGTCAATCATATAGTGAGTGGTGTAAAAGTCATAGATTAATATTTCAGTTTTCTTACCTGTGGACTTTCAAATTATTGCTTAGCTTTTGATGTTCATTAGTCACTGGAAGTAAAAGAGACAAGGAAACCAATAGTGTGTAATCTTGAACATTTTAAATGTTTATGGATTTCTTAGAATTAAAAAATATAAGTGGTATTACTCTTTCAGATCAGTAGAGGCACATATTAATTATTACAATAATTGCTTTCTAAAGGACAATGATTTAACACTGTTGGAAATGATGCTGAGACTACTGATTTCTGATATCTGCATTAATGTGCAGTGAAAACCCTAGTTTAAAAAAAACCAAACCAAACAGATTATTTTATTAAACTACTGTTGACACAGTTAATTGTAAACTTAATAGAGTTGTCTAATGATATTTTATAACGTTGTTTCAAGTTTTCAACTGTCCCTGAACTTCAGTTATTGCCATGTCACTAGTAGTGACAAATATCAACTAAGAGCAGAACATAAAACATCTTTGATAGAAGTTCTCGCCCTCTAAAACTGGAATTTCATAGATAAATGTTGGTTCACTCTGTCTGAGTAAACGTACCATGTCCTTGGCTTGACATATCAATTTGCAAAAATACATTAAAATGCAAATTCATGTATTTCAGCCCTTGAGCTGTTTCATTTCATCCATAAAATAAATAATTATCATCATCATCTTAATAGTCTACCAGGTATTAAAGCCAATACTCAGCCATCTAAGAATAATCTGATTGAGCTTATTTGATTTTCAAGTTTAACAGTGGTTAAAATATAATTTGTTTAATGTAAATATAATTTGTTTAATGTATATTTTAAAGCTTAAAATGTGGTTTTATTTAAGTAAAAGTAATGGGAAAAATAATTTGTGGGCTTAAATTCAATTTTTGATAGGACAGGTCTTTCCATTTTTTTTAAGCTTTATCTTTTTGTATGTGCACTTTTAAAATACAGGTACATTCCTGCAAATGAGCTGACATAAAAATAAGGTGAGGCTGCCAGATGAGGATATACTGTTAGAATGTTTCTGGTTTGCTTACCAAGAGTATTAAAGATGCAAGGCTATAGACAATGTAGGTTCTGGAAATGTCTATCAGAATCAAATACATGACATTTGCCTTCTCATGAGCTTAATATTAGATACCCTTTTATGAGATTGCAAGCAAAAAGAGAATAGACTAAGAGGGAAGAAATCAAATCTCAAAAAAAAAAAAAATTGCACTGATTTCACTACGTTTGGAAATAGGGGAAAATACAATCCAGGAAAGAGAACAGGCTGGTAATTGTGTATCGAATTAACAAGCAGTGTGCAATTTTCTCCAGAAAAATAATTTCAGTTGTATTTATATTTAGGTTGTTACTCAAATTTAATTTTAATAATTCCGCAAAAGAGCTGTATGTCAAAGCAGACAGTTCAGTGAAAGGAGCAGACAAGAAATACTAGAGTAAGGACAACATTTTGGAAAGCAGCTCTGAAAGCAAATGTCATGGAGCTGATGGCAGGACTTCACCTTGAATACCATTTTTAGATATAAAATGAGTGCACTTTGTAACAGAGATAAGTTATAAGACATGGAAAAGATCATCAAGTGAAAGAATAGCATGCACACAGGTACTTGCTATGTTTAGCTTAGACAAGAAAGAAATAGACCAAAGTACATTTCCAAGCTGGCACAATTCTTCTGTGATCTTGACAGTGTTGAGCCAAAATTTTAGGAAAGGAACAAGTGAAGACATTTAACGTCTGCATGTGAACTGTCTACACTGGCCACTTTGGTTTGATTTCAGTTGATCTGGGAAATTAAACAATATTGAATCTGTCTAGCAGAGTCCTGTGAGACTATCTGGAAATCCCAGGTAACAGACAAACAAGCCAAGTACCATAATGTGGGAGAGAATACTGAAAGCAAAGGAGGTGAGAGGCTCTGCTGGGCTTCCTTGCCCCTCCTGAGCTGATAAAAAGGTAAGATGGAGTGTCTTGCCTCATATGGATAGAGAGTGCCCCCTCATATGGATAGAGACTGTGCCCTGCCAAGGTACCCAGTAAACAGAAACCTGCTGTGCTTAGTAGGGGTGGGGGTTTCCCAAGCAGTTACTATTAGGAGCAGTTGTGCTTCTCTGCCATCATCCACCTTTACCATGAGAGGATAAAAACTGGGTAAAAAAGAAGGAATATTGGAATATTCTATGTATGATTGATGATAAAGATTACTTGAACTTAGTTTATGGATTCTTAAGCTGTTTTAAAAAAAGCCTATAACACTTGGGTTACCATTTTAGATCTTGTATTGTTTACCTTTCATATTTAAACCCCAGAAGAACACAGTGATTTGTTACAGATTGTGGTTATGTAGTAGAAACTGAATCCAAAATGTAACTTGAATTAATATAATTCATCAGAAAAAAAAATTAAATTTAATAATCAATGAGCATTTAGATGTGATTCACTCAGAAGGAAATCAGCCATCTCTTTAACTTGATCTGTTACACGTTACAAATATAAACCAATGTGAGTAAAAGACCTGCTTACTGCTAAATTAAGAGTTCCAATATCTGAACTAGTCCATTCCATGCCCTCTCGGGTTATTTGTATTTCTTCTTAAAATGAAAACAATTTTTTTCTCTTAATATAAAAATGCAGATAAAGTTTCTGATGAATTTCCTCAACTTTTAATTGGATTCTAAGTTTTATGACTAAACCTACAAGTTGTGTGAATTTCCATTTATTTTCCGTGGCCAGCATTTAATGGTTTGAGTATTCTTCATTTAAGGATTTTGTTTTCACATAAGTCAGTATACCTGCCATGTTTTTTGTAAAACATGACTGCTTCTGCTAGAACAGATGTCATCTGCATTGTAAAATAACAGTATTTTATGGGAAGCTTTTAAGCAAAACCACTGTAATTTAGTTTGCTTAATGTCAGACATGAGCCCACACTACAACAGAAGAGCTCTAAATGTCAAAACAAATCAATTTTGCAAATGTCAGACCGACATTAATGAAAGCTCAGCTCTTTCACTAAGGACGCTCTTCTAATTCATAATAAATACTACCGTTTATTCCATGGTCATTTATAGCAGAAGATGTGTATACGGTTACCACCACTATTATGGATTTTGTTTCAAGTTCAGGTGTATACTTTAAAATCCTCTGTATTATGATAGAAGTTTCCAATCACAGAGTCATCTAGGTTGGATCATAAAAGGCTTGCTAGACTGCTCAATTTTTTTTTTTTTTTCCCACTTGGAACTGTGTTCTGGTACAGTAACCTCAGGGACCTGAGGAAAATGTGGCATTGAAAACTAAGGAAAAGAAAGAAGTGAGTACCTCAGCCTCTTCCATGTGTTTACCCTCCCTCAGTAACAGGGCTACCTTTTTGGAACCTTCTTTTCATTCGTGTCAGTATAACATGCATTAAAAAATGTACATTTATGTACTTCATGTTACATGGAAAGCTGGATATTTAGCAGTTAACAACTTGACTACTTTAAGCAAATGAGTCCTGTCATTGAAGTGAAAACTCTAAGTGCCTTGATGAATTAGGAAAGAAAACCAGTGCCATGTGACTGAGTAAGCCAAATGCAGCTGAATACCACAGCATCTGTTTAGAATATCTCTGGCTCATTCTTCAAAAAGCTTGTATATGAAGAACTTCAAGACAGAGAAGAAATTTCAGACTACCAACAAAACCTAAATTCTCCTACATAGATTAAAAAAAAAAAATCATGATTTTTGCTGTTTAATTGTTTATCTGCAATAAACTATATGGAAGAAATGCTTGTTACATGGTTAGACGAGGAGTAGCCATGTCACTTGTAAATGAAAGATGATTATACTCCTTGCAAGCAGAATACACAATTGTGTTTAGGCACTATGTACATTCCCTCTTGGCCCATTGTTTGATACTGAATGAAAGATAACTACTTAGAGAAAGTGTATTCTATATACACATGATATTTATACTATTTGGAGACCTCAGCAAAATTATAAGGAGTCTATTTGTTTCACCTGAGCCCTTAATAAATTATCATCAACACAACACAAATTCCAAAAGGTTTAGGTATGCTGTTCGGTGTTTACATTTCTTTCCTGTAAATATAGAATGAATAATTCACTAACCTTCCAGTTACCACATGAAAAATGACACTTATTTTTCAGATCAGTTTGTAGAAGAAGGCCACATGATGGTTTTGTAGAAGTCGTAAGCAACTTTCGGTGTTGTAGTCCCAGGCTGTGTCTGTATCTAGACTCTCAGACCAGGGAATACTCTACAGTTGCCAAGTTTGACTTTGTCAAAGGAAAGAGATAAAAACCTTTGCCTTCTGCCTCTTACCATCTCCCTTTGGAAAAGTTTTGAGCATAAAAACTAGAAAGCATCATGGAAAGCCAGACTCATTTCAGAGTCTACAGGACACATATGTTCTCAAGGACACATAAAGTAGCTCGCTTACTTGGTGTCTTCTCTGCTACATTGTGCTTTATGCAGGGTGTCACCCATACTGAAGAAAATATAATAAAAAGGTTCAATAAATTAGGAAGGTTTTTTTAGGAACTATTAGTCTATCTTTCATACTAGTTTGCAAACAAGGGAGACAACAGCAGGAAGTAGAGTTTCTGCAATTTTGACTAGAACTAGTTTGACTGTTAGTTTGGATGAGAGTGTTGTGAACCTTTACACTTAATTGAATGAAATTATTTCCAAGGAATGATCATACATAAATGTAGAGCAAAGCTTAACAGGATAATAACAGCTGAAAATAGTAATCTACTAAATTATTACTGCGTAAATTCAACTAGATATATTTTTTTTGAAATTAAGCATGGCTAAATCTCAAAGAAAGGCTATACTTACTACAGGTATCAATGATCAACAATACCTATGGCTACATGGTCAATATTCGTCTTTCATCAAGGATCTTTTCAATTTTCCTGGTCTTTTCCAAGACAAATATGTTTGAAGACAGGAAGAAGCATACATTTCAGCAGTGAAACAAAAGTAATGTTAACTTTTATGTTGAGCTTTGTCAGTTTTCCTCTTCAGAGTGCTCCTTGCTCTTCCTGACACTGTTTTATCAAGTAATACCATTTTTCATTGAACTGTGCATTATCTCAGGTTTTTGTTAGGCAGACAGGCTCTTTATTTCATAATCACTGCACAGTTTTCTTGACCTTCTTTGCTCTTCATTTTAAAAGTATGTTGAAAAACTATTCAGTCTTAAAAGTTTTTCCCATTCTATCTACTTAATTTTTCTCTGTACGTTTGGAGATTTGTAAATTTAGAAATGCCTTTCCCTGTTGAGCCTGTTGTGCTATTTCTCAGCTGGTAAGATATGAATTGAGAGGAATTGTCCAACGTGAAATGAGGATATGCATACTTAGCCAAAAGAGAACTCAAAATACAATGTAAATTTTTCACTTTTTTTTTTTTTCATCTGGTATAAATAATAAAATATCATTTGTATCAAACCAATTGTTTACTTCAGAATTGAAACACATCAATTAGTAATTCAATTATATTTCACATATTTAAATAATGTGCTACAAAGTCAACAAAGAACAAGAGTTGTGCTTTTAAGATTATTTCCTTTGTTAATTTAAGAAACGCCTTTGCAAGTCCCATCTCCTTTTTAATTCAATATAGATTATGATTTATTTAACCCACTTCATTTGGTGTAGGGCTCAAAGCAAATAGAAAAGTTTAACTTGTTAAAAATTTTAAATTAAAAGTAAAATTTTTGGCCATACTCTTTGGGAATGGTTCAGCTTTTTGTAAGCACTTCATCAAATTGCTGTGAGTCTCACAGGAGCTGTTGGTGGAAACATCTAGTTCTGACTGAGCAAGATGTTCTCTCATGTGAAAAGTTTCAAAAGGACTGTTTTAGACCAGGTGAGGACTGCTCAGTGAGCTTCCTTAAAAGCAGTGCAAAATCTAACAGGGATTTACCTCACTAGTCTGTGCTTGTGCGCCTCCACCCCACTTCTGTCTTCTCCAGTTTTAGTGAACCCTTTTAAAAATATCTGTGAAACAGGAAAAGAGGCATTTCACAATATTTTATATTTTAAGAAGTACTTAGCCTTGAGAGTTGGAGAACTATTCCGAAAATAAGCAATCACTTCTGAAGGACTCATCTTTCATAATGAGTTTATCAGCATGAAGAGTTGCCATGTCTCAGTAATAGTAAGGGAAACATCCTGCCTTGCAAAACAGAGGCATTTGCTCAAACATGATCTAACTGGTGAAAAATTCCATGGCATTATATTTTAACCTTATCTCGTTGATATATTTCAAAGTTTTTACGTCTTTAAAGTTCAGAGGATACACACCATCATAAGGTTTAGTCCTGGAGCAACCTTAGCTCACCACTGGAAGGCTTTAAATCATAGTTGGTATTACTGTTTCAACCTCTCACGCACTCATGCCACCGTAATGACTTTAGAGGACTTCTGCCAACCAAAAATCATATTCATTACCAAAAAGTACTTGATGTATATCTCCTTATTCTTCCAAAACAATGCATTTGTTTCCCATTTTTTTCATATATATTGTATTATTAAATAGTAATCTAAAATATCCCCCCTTAAGCTAGTGATAATGCTTTTGCTCCCTTATATTTAACAAGGATCAGGAAAGAGTTAAAAAATCTACTGAAATTATTTATAATGATTTCTTCCAAGCAGGAAGTTCACCCAAAGTGAAGTCTGGCAGTTCAGTTTTACAGGTCTGCCATTTACCTCTTGCAAGCTATTGTCAAGAACATATTTCAGTGTACTGGGCACAAAACAAGTGTATCACTCACTTTTAGTGTCCTTGCACCACACCCAGTAAGGTGTATGTGTTGCAGACACTATAATGCTGCATGTGCTGCTCAGAATTGGTAGTATGTCTAGCAATGTTTATCACATTTTTATGCCCATTATTTCACTGGTCCTAGAACACAAAGAGGAGTAATTTGGTCAGGAAGCACCAGAAGTTTGAAATGGATATATTATTCCTACCTAATCAGTAGCATGCATGACAGTAAGTTTAACATTATTATTACATTGACTTCTCCTTCTTAGAACAGGGTTACTTTCTTAGTAACAGACCTATATGTGGCCACATGGGCAAAATAAATTTTGTATTGGATTCCAGAATGTTTTACTTAGTTATCCTGATCCATTTCTGGTTCCACACTGGTGGTATCTAGAGCATCAGGGCTCACTTAGTATTCAGTCCATGCAGTCTGCACAAATCACACTGCTGTAGGGGACTGAAGTGATTATAGCAGAATGGTCTCTGCTCTCTCTTTGACATAATTGTCTCTGTATAGCCAGAAAGGTATCCACACTTGAGACAGAATTGCTAGATGAAATTTACTGGCCCTGAAAGAAATTCTTTTATATTAAGTTAAACACTGCTCTTTCCATTTTGATTAAATAATAATCAGTACACAATTTGGGGTTTTCGTTGGGTTTTTGTTTGCTTGTTTTTATGTGTGGGGGAATTATTTTTTTTTTTTTTATAATCTCAAGCGAAGTTTACACCCTTACTCTTACACAAAAATCTTGGAGTATCCTTCGACTTTTATAGGTGACTACTTGAAAAATCGAGTGTGACACCAAGGAGGTAGCTTTTCCTGTGTTAAAAAAAAAAAAAAAAAATAAAAAATTGTGACCATAAAATAATGGCTCTAGGATATACTAAAGTGTTAATGAAATTTCCCCACCTGGGAAATTTCTGACTCCATTCAGGAGCTGCTCTTGCAGACATACACCACCTGAGCTGGGAGCGAGGTCCCTTCACAGCTACACACCCCGCACTCAGAGGCACACCAGGTCTCCTTAGTGGCTAGACCCAGGTTTCCAACAGCAGAGTCTCAGGTGTCCAGATCCCTCAGATGATTTAATCTTGGCTCAATAACTAAATAACAAAACAGCAAAATAACAGTGTGGTCTGGTGCTTCTGAGGAGACATCCAAACCAAAGGAACCTCTGGGCTTTTCTACCCTCACAGTCCAAGAGTGGGAAATTCTATGGGGTTTTGGCTCCTGCTGTCTCTAAGTGTCCAATGCCCTGGCTGGGCCATGGGTCCTCAGGCTTTTGTTGTGCAGAGGGCCAGCACTTCTGGGCTTCATGCCTGGGGCTCCTACCCAGATCTCAGCTTGCTTTTCCCACTGCAGCTCCACTCTGAGATACCTGTACTGAAGGTATTGCTCAGCAAGAGGTCATGCATGCTCCTCACTGAGTTTTGTCTCTGTTTAAAACATCTTTCCATATAAAACATCCATCTAAAACTTTGTCTGGCTGACTAATTTCTTGTACATGAGATAGCTGCACAGTGAGGCAAATTCAGTGGGTTCTGCCAACTTACTGCAACATTTTCATATTTTCATGAGTGAGATAATCTGTTTTATTTTTATTAGGTTCATATTTAAAGATAGTTTAAATATCTGAGCTTTGAGATTTATAATGCATTAATGCATTTACAATACATTAAAAAGTATTTTTTAAATATATACTTGCACTTTAATTAGTACTTGATAACTTTTTACCTTTTATAGCTGATACAAAGAGGAATTAAGAGCAGAAGCTACTTTGATGCATCCTGTAGATCATTTATAGAACTTGAAGGTGTCTATGCATGTACCTTTTTCATTTGTTTTGTTTAGTTTTGTGGTTTTGGTTTTGGGTTTTGTTTTGTTTTTGGTTGGTTGGTTAGGTTTTTTGTTGTTTTGTTTGTTTGTTTGTTTTTTAATTTTATTTTGAATGTAGCGTGCTTATCAGTTTTATAAATACAGAAATACTGGAACATACGTTTAAAAATATATTTACTGTTTTGAAAGACTGAGACTGCAGATGGTGATCTGTGAGTTTTAAGTGGTTTGGATATGAATTATAGTACATATTACATAAAAGAACTTCAAAACCAATGGAGACGACTGTAAAAAATGAGAGTGAAATATAATATAGAGAATGTAATTTACTTTCTTTAATGCCAGTTAAAGTTGGGAAGGGCCAGAAAACACAAAACCTTTAACGAAGACTTTGGCACTAGGAGTATAGCAGGATGCTGTAGGTATGGTAGGCTCTCAGTAGCAAAAGAATTTTACTCATAGGCTTTTATTTTATAAATATTGAGGGTTTATTCCAAAACAGGTCAGACCCACAAACACCATTCTTACCGTCCAGTTTGATCAGCTGGAACATTTCTATCTACACACTTGCACATGTGGTTATTTAATCTCATATATTTTAATCATGAAAATATGAAATAATTAGACAGAAGAAGGTATATGTCTTCTTAGTTTCAATAGGTGTTAATAATTCTCTCTGGAGAAAGAGAGACAAAATGAGACAAAATTCTCTCTCTTTTCAGATTTATCCTGTGTAAGAGATGTCATTTATGTGCTTTTGTCAAAACGTGTGAAATAGTAAGCTGCATCTGGAAATTAAGCAAGGTTCCCTTACAAATATGGTAGAAACATCAGAACTAAGTATTCTTTACAGAGCACGGCCTGCTGCTTCCTGCACTCATTTGAGCATAAAGTACCACCCAACATTTGATGGGGTGCCTTGCTTGTGCTCTTTCGTGTGCCACATATCTTTTCCTCCTTGCTGATCCCAGTCGTGTGCTACCGTGCTGTAACTTCACCTTAACATTTGCCAAAATGCTCCGTCTCAGGTCACAGTGCAGCTGTTCTCTTCATCCTGTACTTGCATCCTCCCTTGCTGCCTGCAGCACCTATGTACAGCTGGGCCTGAGCTGCTGATCTCCCCTTGCTGTTACAGGATCCCATTTCCAGCACGTCCCTGAAAAGATGCTATGTTTTTAAGGAAGTTTTCTCAGTTTGCTCTGGGAGTGGTATGCCCAAGAGATGGTGTTCAGGCTTGCAGTTGCTTTATACTTTTAACTTCAGTTATGCTGTTTCTGCCCCTCTCTGTGAACTGTAATGGATTTCTTACTGCCTTGTAATAGTTTTGTTTTCTGTGCTACAACACCCATCAAAATAACACAGAGCAATAGGCACTCCTATACCTGCATATAGGTAACTGACAAAATCAGCCCAACCTCATGTAAGTGTTTCACTCAGAAAAATACAGGAAATAGAAGTGACACATTTTTTTCTCCTGGGAGAAACCCCTTGGAAAGATGAAGAGCCGAACTAAATTGCTGTATTACCATGAATTATTACAGTGGCAACAAGCCCCGTTCATTACAAACAATTTTGGATTACAAAGGGGTTCCAAGGGACCAAGATTGGACCAAAAACCAATGTGCAAATAGAACTCCTATGAAATTGAAAGTCAATAAAGAATGGGTTTTTTTGCAAAATCTGGGACTTCCTCCAACTTATAAATACAGAACTTTTAGGGCATGTCACCATTTCTGTTATTATATGTTTCACTGATTAAATGTTAATATTTTCAGAAGCTGGTCACTTGATATGATGAAAGGTATAACTTACAAATTGCTGGCTGTGTAAGGATAATTTGTGCCTTTCATTCTTAGCTTTACTGTAACCTCCAGCTTTGACACTTTTCTATATTGCCTGGTTAATGTTTCTCTTTAATGCTGTAAATTGCTAAGCAACATTATTTTTTCTTCTACTGTGCACTTTCATTTCAGCTTTCTGCACAGACAGCATCTGTCATTAATTACAGAAGAGCATACTGTGGGTAACTTTGTGTCAATAAATAGAGCAGATACCACTGGCTTGTGGTGTGTCCTGATGTGACTGCTCCTTCAGGTGAGCAGACTCTTTTAGTACTAAAGGCTTGTCTAGAAAAGGCCAGCTAGGGAAATATAATATGTAAGACATCATGTGGATCATGTCTCAGGCCTCTTGAGAGGAGTTAATATGGGGAGAGAAATGTCATAAAGCTACAAATTACATTGCTACAATTGTGTGCATCCACATAGAGCAAAGTAACTTGTGAGGTGATTTGGAGTTCATGTAGGTCTGTTAGACTCAGTGCCACAACAGCTGCAATCACTTAACAGCCCTCACTTAATAAATGTCTGCTGAATAATTCGCAATTTATTTTTATTTCTCTACTGAATTATACTTCAGTATGTGTATACTTCATAAAACACAACTAAATGTTTCAAAGTCCTATTCCCAAAATAAAGAAGCTTTACCAAAGAATTCTTACTCACTAGAAGAGGATGTCTTATTAGGTACCTCAAGATCTTGCAAAATATAACCCCAAAACATCTTCAAATGCTGCTTAAGCCCAGCACTTTTTAAAAAAGCACAATTTGGTCTAATATAGCTTCAGGACATGTAACTGCAGAACTGTAATGAATTATATTATTTCAAATGTCTTTGTTTTCCTGAAAAATTCTGTGTGGGACTATGTTTTACCCTATAATGTCTCAACTTGGTGTTCTTAAAGGAATTACAATGATTTTTTTTCTTTACAATAAACCTTACTTTGTGCTCAAGCCTTCTACATTTCATTATAGATTGGCAGTTTAAACAGGAAAAGGAAATTTGCTGAAGAGATCTAGATCTCATTTCATCATTGTAAGCAAAAGAGACAGGGCATGCACTCAAACAAATATTACATATTCTAGTCCTGATTTTCCTGAATAAACTAAGTACTGTAGTGTGAAATGTGTTGTCGGGTTTTTTAAAACCTAGATCATATCAGACAATAAATTTTATACCTCATGACAGCAGGCCCTTTTTTCTTTTTCCAGGTGATAAAAGGAAAATTAAAGTTTGATTCCTTGTGTGCTTAGACATTCCAGAAAATGCATTCTTTATTGTGTCAGCTACATAATAAGTGGATTTTTGTGTCACCTTTTTTATATCTCAGTACAAATACAGAGAAGAAACAACTGTATTTGTAATGGTGAGAAGTCATTGTTATTTTGTTTTCCTTCACCCTTTCTGTAGTGGGAGATTAGGAGGCAATAATGCTACAACAGAAAAAAGGCCTTTGTGGATCAACACAGATGGGTTACATGGTTGGGTTTGTCCCTCAAAATGTTGGAGGTTGAGTGATAATGAAGTTGATGGAAATGGTTCTTATGTTGTCTTTTATTAATTTGTGGTTGATAACTCAATAACTTACACTGAGTCATTTAACCACTTACAAACAAATCCTCTCCTACCTCCCAAGCTAAAGCAAAAAACCCCTTGAGATAAATGTGCAAATGCAGAAGTATTTTGTGGGGAGGAATGGGGAGATTGTGGTTTTTATATTGCTTTGTCTGTTGGTTTGTTGGGAGTTTTTGGTTGGGGTCTTTTTGTTGTTTGTTTGGTTTGTTTCTTTGGGGTTGTTTTTGGGGGGGAGGGTTTTGGGGTTTTGTTGTTGTTTTTTGGTTTTTAGGTTTCATTTTTATTTTGTTCTTGTTTTCTTGTTTGTTTGTTTTGGTCTTTTTCTCAGTGTGACTATTAACTGAAGATGAATTCTTGCAAAACCCATGGAACTTCTTTTGGCAAAAATTGGCTACATTTCACTTTTATCCTATGCTTTATCAACTCCAAAATCCCCCATGTCTTTAGATGTTCTCATAAGGGAAAAGATAGAAGACTGAGACTTTTGGGGAGCTAAGCAGGTACTTTATGGTGGGCTGACTGTTAGCCAGAGGATAACTCATTAGCCAGATACTATTAGCAGAAAACAGTGGTGGTTTTCTTACCTTTCCTCAGTAAGGACAGTGATTTGTATCCTTCTTCAATATGTAACTACTAAGCATTTTTTCAAACAAATTCTGGAATTTGAATCATCTGCCCACCCATAAATTTTCACCTGAAGGATCAAAAATGATTAAGTAGCTTAAAAATCCTGTGTATTTAATTTAGTTGGGACTCTAGATTAAGAGAAGGATAACATTCTACCTTCCCACACTGCTACAAAGCAGAAATAACAGTAAGTTATTTTTCGTCTTTAATTAGACTTGTCCTGTCACCGACAATAATTTTTCATGTCAGTAAAGCAAGTTTTGACAAAGCAGTGGACTGCATCCTTCATTTGCATGTTTGGTGTGAAGCAGAATATTATGCTATACTCACATAAGTAAAACTTAGTTGAATCCTACAGATTTGCACTTTACTGATGTGTATATTCATAGCATTTATTTACACTACCTTTTTATCAGAAAATCTTTGTAAAGCATAAAATTGTAGTGATATTGATAGTACAAGTCTGACTCAGTGAAGACTAACTTAGTTTGTTAAAGATAACATGAGGATATGGGGTTTGTCAGAATATTTACTTGATAGCTCATCAGTGTAAGAGGTAAGGACAAGAGACAGGATAAGCAATAAGTGAGATACTCAGACAGGTAAACCAGAAGGGAGGGGAGATAACAGAAAGTAACCATGATTGTATCTCTGGTCACTGATCAAGGGACAACTGAAGGAACCACTTGGAGCTTTGAAGAAGTTCAACTAGAAGTTCAACTTTTATGAGAGTTTTTATGAGCCTGTTTGTTGGGTTTTATAAAACTTCTGTGGATATTCTGAGGGCATTGTGTGCATGTGGAGTGCTATTGCAGGATTTTTAGGGGAAGGGCCAAAGGCAGGGAAAGGGAGGAACCAAGCTGGATCAGAGAGGAATAAGCAAAGAAGACGAGATGAGAGAAAAAAGTGCCAGCTGCATATAAGCTGCTGCTCAGTCTGCTTGTGAGGCAAAAGTTCTGTGCCTGAATACTGAAGTCTGTCCTACCTTCTTACTAATTTTTTTTCTCTATGTATTTTCCATGTGATCTGGTTCTCCATTCTGTATCTATAGGACCTGCTAACAAATTTCAAGCCACGCTAGCTAGGGAAGAAGAGGGCAGGGTGGCATCTTCAAAAACCCAAGATCTGAACTGGTGAATGGATAAGGTACGTAGGATCCTGACAGGAATATTTGATCAACTTAGGCTATTCCAGTATTCAGTGGTTTTATGAATATCAGTGTACTTAGGAGGTGAAAACATATGCTGCTAAATAGGCTTTGGTGCAGGTATTTACATTCATTTGAATTTAAATATATTTGGAAGAATTAATTTCTATTCAGGTATTTCAATTCTTGAATAAAAAGCATAATTTACTTGAAGATTTTGTATTTGCAAATGTTTGCTGGGTTTTGTAAAAGAGAAAAGATATGTAGTTTTCCAAAACTGATGATAAAACTTTGTCAGCTTTATGAAATGCCAGAAGAAAAGGAGACATTTATAATTTATAATATTTTGTAGCAATATAATAGCTAGTAAATCCCTTGGAACACAAATGTTGAAAACACATATCGGAGTCATGTTGATAACACTTTCGTAGCAGACATTAATTTTGAGATTTTGGGGTTGTTTTGCATTTTAATCCTAATTTTTCATTCTGTCTATGAACTGTAGTATTTGAGACTTATGAATAACATTGTATCAGAGGTCATTGGTGTTAATCACTAAAAATCAATTCTGAGTAGCCAGGTTACATGGTGAAAGCCTGGGGGCAATGAGGTCTGCTCTCAGGGGCTGACTGTAACAGCCTTATGTCACACTACGTGGCAGAGAAAGGAACAGTGCTCATGCCAGCCCCTGGGAAAGGCTCTTGGATTAAGCTTTCTGCTTGAAAAATGGTGATGAGAAATTGGCTATTGTGTTCATAGGAGAGAAGAGGGAGTTTGTGTAACATAAGAAACAATGGGAATTTTGCTGACAGGATAAGTCTTATATTTCAGAGTTCAGGGGGAGGTGTTTGTTGATGCATTTTTTTCCTGCTGTTGTTATTAAAGAATCTTAAACTCCAGTCATATTTGTCTTCACTGTTCAATCCTTTGTGATCACTAATTTCATGGTAACATGTGATTTCATTCTTTTTCTTTTTTAAAAGCCGCATTACACTGTTAGCATGATGTTTATCATGTTTATCATTCTGACTTTTCTCATGTGACATTTATTTTCCAGATGCCTCCAAAAAGAGAAACATCCTGGTCCATACATGAAAATATCATACTAAAGTTTTCTTGTTCTAAATGAAGAGAAGGAATAAAAAGGACTGTTATCCCTTCTTTTCCCTCCTTCATACCATGTCTAATACCATTACCACACAGACATTTGAGGTGATCTCCCTCTCTGGAGATATTGAAAACCCACCTGGATGTTTCTCTGTGTAACCTGCTATTAGTGACACTGCCTTGGCAAGGAGTTTGAACTCCATAATCTCCAGAGATCATTCAAGTGAGAAAGACATTCAGACTCTGTAAAGTATTGCTTAAAATGCCATTTATTAGAGATAAAACTATAAAGAGAGAACAGTATAAATAATATTGCATCCCTTCAGATTAGCTGGTAACGCTAATATTTGCTGCCTTGAAAGATTTCCTATCAGGAAATGAAATCACTGGTACTAACAGGGAGCTGTGAACAGGCTCCTCTGTTATCATCAAAGCTGAAGTTTGTATTGTGCCCATGGGATATGGCCTCAATGCCAGGCTGTGCATGTAGCACAGCATGAGCCAGGGGTGACTCAAATGATGTCTATATCACAACTCCTTGGTGTGAAATGGTCTTCCAGACATAGTCACTGTGCTGCTCAAAAAGAAAAATGCTCAGGGTGACTGTAGGTTTCCCACTTACCTAGAAGTTGTTGTCCAGGGGGAGCATAAATTACATGTTATTAATGTAATAAATAACAAAATGAGATTTCTTCTCTGCAACTCTGTCTAAATAAAGATAATTAAACCAGATTAGACATAAGATACTCTTGTTATAAGAGAATCCTATGGTGGTTACTTGAGTGATGACTGAAATTATCTATTTTAGGCAGTTTTTTAAATTAGGAGGAGACTCTAAATTAATTATGAAGTAGACTTGAGACAGTGGATCCTGATTTCACATCAGCACTTCAAAAGATGCTTATGCTTGTTGACAGATGAAAGTATTCATTCTTATAATTCACTGTTGCCATATAATGGTGCTTCAGCAAAAAATGATAACTTCTGAACAAGCACAATTCTCAGGAATGTGAGGTCAGAATGATAGTTATCTGCTTTCTTTTTTTTCCTCATTCCTTACCTTCTCTGGAGAGCCAACTCGGTCTATGCTGTGAGCTGAAGGGTCACACCTTATTAATTATTACAATTAACTGACTTCTGCTGACTCAGTTCAAGAAGTCTATTACAAAAGAGATGAATTCAGCAGGATTCCAAAGTTAAACTTTCATTGTAGTAATATACTGACAATATCCAGGTACCTTATATGTGATACTGGTTTATGATCAACATGTAATGTGCATTCCCAAAGATACATTTTTTTTTTAATGAAAGAGAAAAGTCAAATTTTTGAAGTACTTATGCATATCTTTACAGTCATTCAGCATATATGAGTTTCTAAAAATGTTCAGGCTGAGATGAAACTACTGTCTGCAAAATAACAATGATAAAATTAAACTGTTACCTTCAAACAGAAAGGTGGTTTTTTTTGTTGTTTTTGTTTATTTGTTTTGGCTTTTAGTTTTTTACTTGTTGAAAGAGGTGGAAAATATAATAGAGGGCTTTTTTTTCCCCAAAAATAAAATTTTAAAGTCAGTAATGCCACTGACTTTAGGGAAACCCTGATTCTTATAATTCAAAAATAGGTCTGCAAAAGATAAAGTAGAAATAATGGAGCTAATATTTCTTGAAGTGGTTGGACTTTCTTGTATTTAGAAAGAACAAAAAAGATTTTACGATGTTTTACAAAGGGTTAAAAAGTAGACCATTTTTAATCTGTGCTGCTTTATGCATCATTGATCCTTAAGGTTAGCAAATACTTCCTAAAATTGTTTCACTAGTTACAAGGGTGAAAATCACAAAAAGCAACACTTCCCTCCATAGTGAATTAAATGTCATAAGACAAAACCATTTACAGTGTTATTGATACTGAACATAGATGAAATGTTTGGCTTAAAAAAGGGTAAGTCTACATAATTTTCCATGAAAACAGAAAAGAACCCTTCTTAGGCAAGATATCTGTAAAATACACTGCTGTAGTAAATACCAGTTTGATGTCATTACTATGCAATGGAGGAGAATGCAAGGAATGGGCATTCATTCAATCTTCAGTCTGATTGCACATTTAAAACCTAATTCTAAGAACACTTGCAATTTTGGGCAGAAATAAAGAAGATTTCTGTTAAAAATGTGTTAGTTTATTCTCCCTCAGGTGATATCACAGAATAGTTAACTGGTCCAGTTTTACGGACAGGAGAGTAAAAAAAATTAAAACTAAAAATTAAAGACAAGGCATTATTCTTTTTGCCTTCTATTCAAGTGTATACCAGGTGAAAATTTAGTACTTGACATAAAATCCAAGCAGAGCCTGAAAAATGAATTGTATTTCTTCTGTCACAGTAACAGACTGGTAGATGGTTCTACTCTGAATGGCCTGAAGCGAGAATTCTCTTCTCCTCTGTGGTCTTTTCTATCTGTTTTCCTTTTACTATGAAAAAAGTTAACATTGATTTTCTTGTTGAAGATAAATTGTGACCATTCCCATTAACCCCAAAAGTAAATATCACAATGTTTTGCCATATTTTATACCCAGTGTTTGTACTGAGATGGGAAAAAATCCAAACTTCCAAAAAGTCTGGAAGCTGTAATAATGTTTTTTGGCGTTTTGTTTTTTTTCTTGGGGAAAAAATGAGTAAATTTTTCTGTTGTGAGATAATTGGGTTTATTTTTGATTTCTGTTTTTCTAAATGAATAATGTACAGCTAGTTCTGGGATGCAAATTATGTCATAGAAGTACTTTTCCATTTGTATGCAAAAATTTACTTCCAGAAAACATTTCTGATGGATAAGGTTGGAAGAGATCACAGTGGGTCATCTGGTCCAACCTCCCAGCTCAAGCAGGGTCATCCTAGAGCACATGGTACAGGACTGTGTCCAGATGATTCTTGAATACTCCAGTGAGGGAGACTCCACCACCTCTCTGGGAGATCTGTTCCAGTGCACAGGTGCCTGCACAGTAAAAAAGTTATTTTTTTATTCCAGTGGAATCTCCTCTGCATCAGTTTCTGCCTGTTGCTTCTTACACTATTGCTTGGCTGCAAGAGTCTGACGCTATCCTCTTGACACTGTTCCTTCAGGTTCTTACAGTCATTGATAAGCTCCTCTCTCTGTTGTCTCTTCTCAGGGCTGAACAGGCCCACCTCCCTTCCCTTTTATGAGAGGTGTTCAAATCCCTTGAACATCTCTGTCACCCGCCACTGGACCTGTTACAGGAGCTCCACGTCTCTCTTGTATTGAGACCATTGAGATGCATCATTGTTGAATCTGGAGGAAATGATCCTTGAATATCAACCAACTTTCTTGGATCCCTCTTCCCTACTGGGCCTGCTCCCCTGGGATTCTTCCAGGAAGAGCCTTCAGGGCCCTAAATTTAGCTCTTCTGAAACCCAGATTTGTTTATTATGGATGTATAAGGTATACCTATGGCTGTACCTAAGAACCTCACAGATTTTTTTCCTCCAGGGCAATGTTTGCCTCATAAAATTTAGTAGTACTAGTAGCTGCTGTTAAATGAATCTAGTATTTTTTTTAATAAGACAGGAATATGCCTACTGAGAAATTCCTGTGCAATGTAAAATGAAGTCACACTGAAATGTACTGAAAATCTTTGCTATATCTTCATTTCTTCATGCTGAAAGACAACACACATTTTAAGGACAGATAAAATGCAACAAAAAATATTGGCTCTAGAGTGGACTAAAGAGAAAAATGCATGCAACAAGAAGGAAAGGTCACATTTATCTAGAAAACCTCCTAAATGCTTACCTAGACAGGTGTCAGCTTCTGACTTTTTTCCTATTTGCATGAAAATGTTAACAAGGTATTGTCTTTTTTCACTGTCATAAATTACAAGAGAATCTGATGAACAGGCTTACATTTTAGAAACATGTAAGATGGTGATTTTTAAAAAAAAATTATTATTGTGATATTTTAAGAACTTCGAAATTGTAGTTGCCTTGACACAGATTATACTCAACAAATTATTGCAAACCAACCAACCTATAAACCAAAAAATCCCCAAAACCTATCAAATCCAGAGTAGAAAGAGCCATGTGTGATAATAACACTAAATAGACGAGTGCATGGGATTCAAGAACTAGAATATTATGATTTGAAGTTTACCTTTAAAATGCCAGTGTTAGGTTTGAAATAAGTGGAATGGAAGTCAGTTGAGGAATCGATTGAGAAGAGTGAAACAGAAGCACTTTTGCTCCCACTGCACTTTAATGAGGCAGCTGGACATACACAATGTCAAACTATCTTGACTTAAAACCAAACAGGGAGTCTTCAGGTGAAACAGGGAAAATATTTTAAAGTTATTCAGTGGTTATTTAGTTGAATTGAAAAAATATTTTCCTGGTGTTATACTATTTTTTGCTTCACTATTTAATTTGCTTTGCAGTGTATCTTTGTAAACAAATTGTTAGTCTGAAACCACAAAATTTCATGATAAGTAATTGTCCTTTGTGGCTTCTAAGCTGACACTAAGAGTATTGATTGATTGTATGTGAATTAGGCTTTTTATATGTTAACAGTGAAACCAAAATTGACAAATGAAATTTTCATAAAAAGAGGAAAAATATACCCCTTTTCACTAAGATATAGTTAATTAATTATTTTAACCAAACAATAGTATATAGTTCAGAAAGTAGAAAAAATGTCGTGGACCTGAGGCAAAGGCCACTGCAATCTGTAGGAGTATTTCTATTGACCTCAGCTGGATTTCACTGTAACTTAATTAGGCTAATAGATATTTTAAAATGTACTCTTCTTGTAAGAGTAGCCCTAACCTAGTGGTTTATTAAATATCTAACAAAAGCTGTAATTTAGCTTTTGTGGAATCTAGCACTGGTCCCAGTTTTAAATAACAAGGAGTGTTTGCCAATTCTGTCTCTCCCAATCCACATGAACCCTTTTTTAATTTTCATTATGTGATGCCACTCCTTCTCAGAGATACCACAAAAAAAAAAAAAAAAAAAATGCACCATTTCCATGCTCTTGTATGAAGTTAACAGTGAGTATTACAAAGCAGAGAAGCTTTAGCAGGAAAACAGGGGCCAGAAAACAGTTGAGAATGTGGGTAAATTCTCAATAAATTGAGATTTTGTAGTAGGATGATAGGATCAGAACCAACACAAAATAAGTCTGTGAAAGTTATCTCCTTATCTTTTTCTCTGTTTCCCAGTACCTGGAGAGGATTTCAAACTAGACATAGCTTCACTGATCTTAAAAAAAAAAAAAAAAAAAAAAAAAAAAACCCAACCAAAACCAAAAACAAAACCAAAAACAAAAAACCAAACAAACAAGAAAATAAACTTATGGGATTAATTTTTTAAACATTTGTTTAACATTTTGTCCAGTATTGAAATTTACTTATACGCAGTGATGACATACTATCTACCTTCTGAAAAATGAAGCCAAGACTGAGGTTTCAACACTGATTCTCAAGTAATCTCTTGTATCCCAGGGTCCTAATGGAGGTACCCTCATGTAGGGTAAATTTGTGTATCAGAATCTATTGGTTCATCATCAGAATGCTTTATCAACTGTGCTTGAAATGTCATTTTCTTTTTCGGTCTGCATGAGCTTTGGATTTGTGGGACTTGTTTTTGCTCATGTCCTAGGGTGAATTTATGATGCTTGTATCTCCAATCCTGCTTATGCTGGATATTGAATTCTGTGCTTTTAAAATTAGATCTGAGAGTGAAGTGGGGGGGAAGGAGAAGCGGTGGAATGTCTGAGGTGGCTGTATTCAAAAACATAGAATAAGAGCTTTAGCTCTCTTTCTCACCCACTGTACAATTAAATTACTACTGAAGACTGGTTTTGATCTGACTTTTCTTTCATTGAAGTCAATAAAAAATTATCTCTAGCTTTAAACAATAAATGTGTATCTGTTTCATTATTATCTTTCCTGAGCATATACTTCACAGTTGAATTAGACTGCTTCATTTAGGTGCTTCTAACTCTGTCTTTCTACCAGTGCCTCTGGATTATTTTAAATTTGCTTTCTCAAAGTGATGTTGAATTGCTGTCAAAAATAATTTTTCAGAATGATGCCCTTGTCACCATCAGTAGTTCTAGTGAAAACACTTTTATATTAGTTGAAGAGAGTGCAATTACCTGCAAGTCATTTTGCATAAAAGATAAATGGAAAGTGTCTCTGACATGCTTGATGGAGGTTAGCAACCCTTTCTGATCTAATGAAATGTTGTGGATATTTTTGTTCTCCATGCATTTCTTTTTTTTTTTTTTTTTTACTTCTAATTAGAGGGAAACAGATGTTTAAATGAAGGTAATACAGTTAAATTGGCTGTGGGTGAAATACACATGCCATTGTTCTGTGCTTGAAGGCTTGCACTGTGTATGCTTGGTAAAAGTATATAGATGTGTCTAACCTGTATGCCAGCTGGAATAAAGGGAATCAAGTTCTGGGTTTTCTCAGGGGACTGTGACTGTGTTAAGATCTTTTCAAGCACATGAGAAGCATGGGATCAGATTGATAGTGACTACAGTTCATTGACACTTTAGACCAGCCTTTCAATATTTATTCATTTAGAGGTGTGTCTCGAACAATGTACAGAGGAAGGATGACCTACTAGGATTGTCCTGCTCTGCTCTGAGCTGGGGTGGCCTCACCTTGAGTACTGAGGGCAGTTTGGGTAATACAATATGTGAAAAACATTTAACTATTAGAGAGTGTCTAAAGGGAAGGGCAATGAGGATGGTGAAGGACATTGAGGGGAAACTGTATGTGCCATGACTGAGGTCACTTGGTCTGTTCAGCCTGGAGAAGAGGAGAATGAAGACAGACCTCATTGCAGTCAACAACTTCCTTGTGAGGGCAAGAGGATGAGCAGACATTGATCGCTTCTCTGTGCTGGCTGGTCACAGGACCCAAGGGAATGGCCTGAAGCTACGTCAAAGGAGGTTTAGGCTGGATATTAGGAATGGATTCTTCATCCAGAGGGTGTTTGGGAGCTGGAACAGGCTACCCAGAGAAGTGGTCAGAGCACCAAGATTGACAGAGCTCAAGAGTCATTTGGACAATGCTCTCAGTCACCTGGTGGGACTCTTGGGGTGTCCTGTGCAGAGCCAGATTCAATGATCCTCATTGTTACCTTCCAATTCAGTTTATTCTATGATTCTGTGTGAGTTTGTGCTGTTTTCCCGTGTTTTAAACTGGTCTGATGGGGAATAATTTTCTCTTTACACATACTCATGATAAAAAAAAAGTTTCAGAAAATCCAGTGGTAGTTTGTATGTGAAACTTGGCATGTCAGGTTATTATTGAATAAAAAGAAAATCAAAATATACTAGAAATTTAAAGAAGGGGATAACACCTAAAGCCATGAGTAAAAATAATGAGATTATCAACCGTGTTCCTGAGATTAAGTTAGACTTTATTCCCCAAACCATAGTCAATGAATAATTCCTGCTCAAATAGGTATGTGTTGTTAATTACTGTGACAGATAGTTCAGTCCCAGGGTGAAGTTAAAGACAGCATCTTCCATTCTCTAAAACTACTTTACTGTTCTAACAGCAGCCAATGGGAGCAACACTGTTCCAGATGAGCAGTGACATCAAGGCTGGGTGTTTGCTCTGA
Organism: Phylloscopus collybita; assembly: GCA_027886175.1. Classification (NCBI taxonomy): domain Eukaryota; kingdom Metazoa; phylum Chordata; class Aves; order Passeriformes; family Phylloscopidae; genus Phylloscopus; species Phylloscopus collybita. The sequence goes on along the minus strand of JAJNNQ010000075.1, from coordinate 76,733,308 downwards.
ACATTGCACCTGTGGTTGAAATAAGCTGTGGGATAGGACAGGCAGAGTCACATATTTATTTGCCTTTTTATAAGTTCTTTGCAGAACTTATAAGAAGGTACATTAATACGTGCATATATATGTATATATAATATTTTGTTGTTATTTCTACATTTCCTTAATGGTGTAAGGAGTAGTAGTTGGGGAAGGTGAGATTGCAACTGATAGTTCTATGAACATTTTTTATTTGCAAAGCTGCTTCTATCAGTTTACTCAGGCTGTCATAAATAACATAACTAGTTACACGGCACTCATTCTAAAATATTTGCTCACACATTAACTGAGGAGGAAACAGCTGTAAAATGAACCCCAGCTGCATACTCTGAAGAAAACTGTTGGACTGAAGGAGGCTAGATTGGACCCAGCAGCCAACGGTGGCTTCTGGGGTAGATATTCATAATGGCCCTTAATCAGTCCTTTATTTCATCCAAGATTTATATATTCCTATAGTCTTCATATGCATATGGAAGCTACTATCCTCCTGAATGTAGTCTGAGGTACTCAGCCTATTGTTGGTACAGGGTGTGCTGTGGCATTCTTGGGATTCAGCAGGTTACTGGTGCCAGGTTATTGTTGGGTATAGAATCAACAGTAACAGATTCACAGAATATGCTGACTTGCAAGGACTCCACAAGGATCATAGAGTCCATCTCTTTTCCCAGCACAGGACAGCTCCAAGAGTCATGCCATGTGCCTGACAGCATTGTCCAAATGCTTGAACTCTGTCAGGCTTGGTGCTCTGACCACTTCCCTGGGTAGCCTGTTCCAGCTCCCAAACACCCTCTGGATGAAGAATCCATTCCTAATATCCAGCCTAAACCTCCTTTGACGTAGCTTCAGGCCATTCCCTTGGGTCCTGTGACCAGCCAGCACAGAGAAGCGATCAATGTCTGCTCATCCTCTTGCCCTCACAAGGAAGTTGTTGACTGCAATGAGGTCTGTCTTCATTCTCCTCTTCTCCAGGCTGAACAGACCAAGTGACCTCAGTCATGGCACATACAGTTTCCCCTCAATGTCCTTCACCATCCTCATTGCCCTTCCCTTTAGACACTCTCTAATAGTTAAATGTTTTTCATACATTGTAGCACCCAAACTGCCCTCAGCACTTGAGGTGAGGCTGCCCCAGCCCAGAGCAGAGCAGGAAAATCCCCTCTCTTGCCAGCTGGCCATGCTGGGCCTGATGCCACCCTGGATAAGGTTGTCCCTCCTGGCTGCCAGGGCACTGCTGAATCAGATTCAACTTGTGATTCACCAGGACCCCCAGGTCCCTTTCTGCAACACTGCTTCCCAGACACTACCCTACAGAATTTATCAGTCATTGGTCAACTACCTTTTCAGAATATATTTTTTCCTAGAAAGGCTTTTCCATCCAAATATCTCTGAACCCATTCATAGGACATTCACACCAATGAAGTCTTTTGGCATCATCACTGTTCATCCTTATCAAAGCTCATTTTACAGAATTTTCCCTTTTCCTGACCACTGGTGCTTCATTAGATCTGTAATAATGAAATTTGCTTGTAAGTTTTTATGCTACACTGAGATGGTGATTATCATGAATGATAAAGCACTACATACAAATGTAATTAAACACACTGAAAGGTACATCAAGAGGGGCAAAATAAAATTCCCCTTTGTGTTCCATTCCTTAAAAACACAAACATAACATCTCCCCATGAAACAGTGATAATGGTAATATGTTTTCAGGTCTTCATGCAAGTGTTCTTCTATCCAGTATGTTCTCTTTTCTCTATTGATTTGCAGAGTATTAGTACATGTACAATAGGTGCCCAGTTCTTTTTTACAAGTGCTGATAAATATTGTGGTATCATTGTGCTGTAACAGCACAAGGAAATCACTGGCCATTACTGACCATCATAATAATGATTGCCAAAGCATCCTTGTGCCAGTCTCACTTTTCAGTACTAATGACTTGATCTGACTGAAAAGTCTCAGTTAAGTAAAACTGCTTTCAAAGTTGTATCTGCTTTAAATGTTTTAAAAACCTTTCAGCAAACAATACCAGGTCATTTTGTTCCAAGCTCCTGGAACCAAAACATTTGCAAACAAAAAAAACCCCACCTTTCCTTTTCTTATTATTTTTTTTTAAACGACACATTTTTAAATTAAATTGTGTTTTACAAGAATTACATACTCTATTGAATTACTGTAGCTGTCTTGTATATTATAAAATGGCCTAAAACACCATTTTCCTTCAGAGGAAAAAAACTTGTCTGCTATGGAAATAGATAGGGTCATACTCATCTCCTCTATCCTAAAGCCAGCAGTGGCTAATTTTTTTTCAGTCACTGGTGCCAAAGGAAGAAGCTATTTAATGGACAGGAAGGAACACTGTTATTTAATTTTTTTTTGTGTCAGTCTTAATCTATGTCACTGCCAAAGCTGGTGCTACTATGGAGGGATCACTCTTGTTTACTGCAGTCATTTATGAGGTGCTTAAGTCAGAATTCTAACTACCCTGTATTCATAACAATAATTTTATCCTTCCTGTGTTAATGGTTTTCCAGAGACTGCCCACCTTTGACTGTATAAAGACCTCACTTTATTTAGTATGTAAGCAATTTTTCAAAAAATCATATGGAAACCTCTCTAATTTGTTTACACATGTACTTCTACAAAATGAAAGTAAGATTTTGTTGGTGGTGGTAGTGGTGGTGAAAATGTTCTGTTGTATTACACTACACAGCATAAGCCAATTTTAATTATGAAGAATAGTTTAGCTGGTATTACCTCAGGCCAATACTTTTAATTTTTCATAAGAACTGTCCTGAGGTAGAAATTGTGTTTTATATGAGTTCAGTTAGTAGCTAATGAAGCTGAAAATTTAATGTGTAGGTAGCATTATCATGCAAACACCTGACAATCAAAACAATTCTGGGAAAGTTCAACAGTACAGGAACAATCAAAAAGAGTGTGTCTGTTTTGTTTTGTTCTTACCTGGCAAAGGAGAAGACAAGGACATCAACAACTCATCAACCAACAGTTCCAGGACGGGTTCCTTCCCACAAGAGACAATCCCCTATTTACTTCTCCAACATGGGTCCTTCCCATGACCTGCAGTTCTTCCCAAACTGCTCCAGCATGTGTCTTTTCAACAGGGTACAGTCCTTCAGGAAGAGACTGCTTCTGCATGGGGCTCCATGGAAAAGCCTTGCCGGAAATGCTGCTTCAGCATGGCATCCTCTTTCCATTAGTCTGCAGGTCCTGCCATGAGCCTGCTCTAACACTGGCTGCTCACAGCATCACAACCTCCTTTGGGCATCTATCTGCACCAGTGCGGGGTCGTCCAGGGGCTGTAGGTAGATCTCTGATCCGCTGTGGATCTCTATGGGCTGCAGGAGCACAGCCAGTTGCACCATGGTCTTTGCTACAAACTTCAGGGGAATTAGCTCTAACACCTGGAGTACTTCCTCCTCCTCATTCCCCACTAACCCTGGTGTCTGCAGAGTGGCTTCTCTCACATATTCTCACTGCTCTCTTCTCTGGCTGCAACTGCTTCTGCCCAATAACTCCCTTCCCCTTCTTAAATGTTTTCCCAGTACCACTGTCACTTATGAGCTCAGTCTTGGCCAGTGGCAGGCCTGTTTTGGAGCTGGTTGGCATTGGCCCTGCCAGACATGGGAGAAGCTCTCACCTATCAGGTGTTGGCTGTGGGACAGAGGTATGCTCCTGCCACAAAACTGTATTAGTTCCTTCCTTGTTCATGGTTCCTGTTCACCTGCTTTTTCCTTATTAGATTAATTCAATGCTGTTATAGAAAGCATTAGCTGTTAGCAAAGGGTATTTTGTAGCATCATTTCAACTGTACATTTAATGGGCTAGACAGATGTGAGTGATTCACAAAGTTCACTGTGAACTTGAACTGTATTTTTAGAGCAACATTCAATGCAAGGATGAAAAATATATGTTAAAAAATATAGCCTCTGTGCAGACAGTTGATGGGCAGAAAAATAGTAATTTTTCAAAGAGTCTGGGGTTTTTTTTTTTTTTTTTTTTTTTTTTTTTTTTTTTTTTTTTTTGTACTGCTGTGGATTTGTAGTATTCATAGTGCAGGGCTGAAGTACCTTAATAAATTATTGACTGTTTGCATCCAACCGAATTTTTTCCCAAGGTATTCTGAAGCTGAAGACAACAGGAAAAACTAAAGAAACAGAACAAGATATAGTGTATGCTCCAGACACGTTCTAAAATTAGAATGTGCCATGCACATTAATTATTTTGGGTTTGCTCTTTTTTTTTGTTTTGTTTTGGATTTTTTGTTTTGTTTTGTATGGGTTGTTTTTAAACACAGTGAATATAGAAAAATTATTCATCGTTTTCTCACAAATTATTTTCTCATTTCTAAATTGGAATAGTCACTTTGGGATTGCAATTCTCAGAGCTACTGTCATTCATTCAGAGAACAGACCTTCCATGTGGACTTGTATCCAGACAAAAACTCCTTGAATTACAAAGTCAGTGTTCCAAAGGAATTTTAGTCAGGGACTTACTGCAGAGAGAAGGCAATAACAAACAATTATGGCTATAGATAAGTTTCTAGCAGATAAAAAGAAAGATTTGTTCCATAACATATAATTAATTAATTTTAGCCTCCTGTATTAACATGAGCTTAATTATACTTCTTTGCTCGATATGAGTAATAACTGTGTCTATTTTAAGAATCAGATAAGTTTCAACTCAGTACAAGCCAGTTACTCTTGTTTGTCACATTTGCTGAATTGAAGCAAAATCAGGCTGAACTAATTTTTTCCATTCTTAATTTAAGAGTTTTATTTAAAGAAAACAGGATGAAGAGTTATGTTTGTATACTACCTGTGAGAATGGAAAGGAAAGAGTTTTTGTTTGTTGTTTTTTGTTTGTTTGTCTGTTTGTTTTTTCCCTTTAGTTGCTTTTTATTTAATTTTAAGATTTAGAATCTCAGTAACTGGTGAAAACTAGCTTATTTTTCCTCCTTTATGGACTTCAAATCCACACCCAACTCACCACGTTTAACTGAGATGTTGTAACTTCTTGTTCTGTCTCAATCCCTTAGGAAGGACCAAGAAAAAGGGATGGAATCAGACATGCACCTCACTGCCACTGGTCTGTAGAATCTAACATTTGGTCCTCTCTCTCTCTCTGTATGTGACATTGCACACAGTCTGTGCCACAAAATGTCACAGTATCTCTTGTAGCCTGTACTTATGTTTTTGCATCTGCAGATACACGAATACTTCTATACTCTTCCCTTATGGTATACAGAGATATAATTCCAAGCAGGAAGAGTTTCCATATAAAACCTTTTAATCTGATGACCCTAAAACTACTTGGTTTAATAAATAAATTGGTGAGAGAAGGCTAGTCTGAGATGCAAATTTGGTTCCCTTCAAGGAAAGAAGGAAGTCTGTCTGATCTATTATTATTGGTCCCAACTCACTGGTAGAGGATGTGATATTCATTATGGATTCTTCTCAGACTGAAAGACACCAGACATGTGTCATGCTTTTATTATACAGTCTCCATAACCCATCATCCAGCCCACTGCTTTAGACTCACAGGGTGTTGGCTAACAAGCACTTAAATGCATGCAATACACTTCAATAAGTACTTAATTCTCACAACACACAACCAAAAGTGCTCAAAAGCCACAAACACTTCAAAACAGAGTATGGGGTAGAATATGATATCTATTTTTTTTTCCTTTTGTCCATTCTTTTTTTTTAATTTTCTTTTAAACTGCCTTGTATCACAAAAAAACCAAAACCAAACCCCAAAACCAATCTAAACAAAAAAACCCACAATATTAGCAGCGTCTTCTGGAAAAAGTTTTGGGACTAGAAAGCTGATATCTTCCATCTCATTGAACCTCTCAGAAAGACCTGAAAATGAACTGTCTTTAAGCTAAAAACACTAAAATTAGTAATTGAGCTTGAATACTTTCTGTACTAAGAACCTTAATCTTTGCACTTCTGTAAACACATAAGTACTGAAATGCACAATTGCTCAGTGTGGTTAGTAATGATAATACAATGCACACTCTTGTAACTGTTGCAGAGGTTGAATTCATTCCAAGTCATTGAAGACCTGTGATAATCTTGATTTGGAACTTGGAAAAGCAGGCTAAGTGTGCTAACTGTTCTTTTTCTGGGATGCCTGTAAGTCTGCCTGATATTATCTCCCACTTTGTGTGCTGCTATGGTGCTATGGTGTTGTGTTCCTAGAGATATAAGTAGAGAATGGGCAGCAAGTGTTGTAAAACAACGTTTGAGTGAACCAGAACAGGAATTTTGCAAAGTGCCTGGATGATATTTGTGATTTAGTGAGACAGTGATTAGTACATTTACAACACACCTACTGCATTTAGTATGCCCACAGGCTGAGTGAATATAATGAAATTCAAGTGAGACAGTTTGCTAGAGGTTAGAACACATGACTGCAAAAATGGCAACGGGTGATATTTATGCAAAGGTATTGATGGAATTTACTGTGACCTGTTTAAGTTGTAATAGGTGAGAAATCGTTATCTGGAAGTTATGTATATTAAACAGTAAGGTCATATGTTGTCTCGTAAGAATTACAAGTGTGTCTCTCTTTCACTACTGTCTGAAGAGATACTGTATCTGTTCTACGGGGTTTGAAGAATAAAAGGGAAACCAGATATCTGGGAAGATGGGCAACAATTTTTTTTCATATATAAATTTATTGTAATTGTTTATTTTTATGCACATAAAAAGGTGTTTCCTGTACTTTTTCAATATAGGCTTTTACTTTATTCAGCCCATCATTAACAATGTATTCTCTCTATTCTCACTTAGAGGAGTCGGTTCATGGTATGTACATACTTGTGGTGTGGGTATTTATAAAGCCAAAAGGATGCTGTTTCCTGTAGGTTTATAAAGGAGGGGGTATAGCACCACTTCAGGACTTTTAAGATCATCTTGATTGAAAAAGGTATACATAAGTGTCACCAGTTATGTCTGTAGACAGGAAACAGATGCATACATACATTATTTTTCCATTTCTCTCCTTTGCTATCTATATCCTTTAAACTCAGTGTGAACATAGAAGCTTTGCAATGTACCATATGGGTCACATAAATTGAACAGTCCCCAGAGAACAAGACAGTTTAAATAAGGATGTGTATGAAGAGTAGTTTTATGCTGTGTTTTGCAGCGGAGTAACAACTATGAACTAAAACAGGAACTTAGGGTATCTTTGATAGTTCTGGTATTATAGTTCCGGTTGTTAATTAGAAAATAAAAAGCAGATCTTTTTGTATTTGAATAATAATACATTTTCAGAAAACTCATACAGAATTTGCAAAGTAACTATAGTGACAATCTATCCCTATATCCATTCAAGCACAATGGTTTTCATGTTTGTGTATTTGGTACACGTCTATGCTCAACTCTCTATTTCACTTAACTTCCTGTTTAAATCAGCAAAGACTTGCATTTACTTCAGAGGAGCTGGATCAGGACCACAGTTAATTACTAACAGCACTTGATATACCGTAATTTGACCTTAATGTATCAATATAGATATGCAGATATACACATAAAGCTATTAGTGCTAGTTCTAGTTTAAATGGGCTATGATACCTCAGGGGCCCTGTACAAATTTGCTAAAGAATCAAGAATTATTTTATTCAGGAGCTAAATCTTGAATTAATGTTTAATGAGATTTTTAACCTTGTTCTTCCCTGTTATGGAACAACTCTTAAGAGAACTTGTAATACAGCAGGAAACTAGGGAAAATTATATTTCTTATTCGTGCAAAGCTAGAGCTCAGTTCAGTACGTGGATTACAGCTCTGTGTTTGGTAATTGATATGTCCTCATTAAAAATAAAAACTTAAAAAATCCTATACATGAAGCATGAATGAAAATTCATTTTCCTCTTAAAATGGGAGACATGGTTGTTTTTATGTGTAAAAAAAAACCCCAAAGCCTTCAAAAGAAGCTCTGAAAGTTTTTACATCCCCATAGACTAGAGGAACACTGAATTTAGATGACTAATTTTAAAAACCAGTTTGACATTGACTAACTTGAAAACTGCATTTTCCCTCACATGTAAATGGTGTTCTCATAGTGGTGTTGCAGCAAGTTCTTTTATGTCTGCAGCTATTTGAAAGTCCTAAATATACTGTAAATATACTACATTTATACTGCAACATAGCAGTATGGCAATATTTCCCTTTACTCTGGAAAAGAAAATGTAGCAATGAAATTTTGTTCTTATGATTATCAAAAAATAAATTAATTATTTGTGTGTTAAACATCAAAAAAGTGAAGACATTGAGAAGACACTTGCAGTTATTCAGTCTACAGAGTATATTTCTGAATTAAAATAACATGCTGGTTCAAAGATGCTGGGTTCGCTGTGTGCTGGTGCACTGCAAACACAGCTTTCCGTGTGACACAGTGAAAGCAAAAGAGGAAATGCCAGCCTGAGGTCAAGTTATTAAATAACAAAGGATGTTGTTTAAAAAGGTATATCTTTATGTTCTAATTCCTGATGAAGACAACCTGAACACATACTCACACTGTCTTTGATGCTAAAGACATAAAGGTGAGAAAGAAATGCTTCATGTATGGCTTCATTAGAATTATTTATAGAAGTTTGAACTCACATCTTTGTAAGCAACTTTTATTCCTTTACATTTAAAGTTTAAAGCCCATACTTGATTTTCAGGATTTTTGGATGCTGAGGTAAAACTGATGAAGACTAATAACCTTCTTTGAACAGTATTCCTTCCATGCATGGAGGTAGGATAATTTAACAAAGAATGGGTAGTTTCATCTAGTCCTGATGAAGTCCTCTGCATGAAATCCTAGCTTTGCTGAAGAGATGTCCTTCCATTGTTTCAGGTTTCATGCTTCACAGAGCTTTGCATTTCTGGTTATTTCTGGAACCATGAACTGAAATTTTCCATTTCTGATATGTTACAGATTAGGTTGGAGACAAGACTTTGGGTTCCTAGGTAGGTACAGCTACTTGTGGCAAAAGCAACTTTGGTGATTTTAGTACAAAATATCCAATTTAAAATTATCTCTGCCTCAGCTTGGTGAGCTGTTTGCCATTCAGTAGAGACACAACGTAGAAGCTGTCCTTCTACATGGCATGTCAGTGCTAATCTGTAATCTTTCTTCAACTGTTACCATGCAACAGCCATGTGACTCGGTGAGAAATTTTAAGAGAGGTGTTGTTAGGCTTTGTAATGTTTTTAACTACTCTGAATAGTTATACCAAAACATATCTGACTTTGCCTTGAAGTCAACCCACCGCAAAATAAAGATGTCTTACACACTTAGATTTATGTAATAGGTGCATATTTTCTTGTACTTTGGAGAAATATGAAACAATTTTTACACAAATATTTGAAAAGCATTTTTTTTAATTATGAAAAATGGGTATAAATTCTCAACCCAAAAAAGTGTGTTTTGCTCTTCAGATACTCTGTAATGCTAGAATTGGACAGCAGCCTAATTATCAATATTTTTAGTGAAATATATGAATTTTTTCTCCTGTTTTCTTGATAGTTTCAGACTTATCACTGAGAATTATGTTAATTTTTAACTTTTACATAGGAAAAACATTTTAAGTCATTTGTGCTGAGTGCTATCTCAAGTGACATTTTCTTGTTTTGCAGAATTGGATCTAAACGTAACACGTTTTCTTTGTAACCACAGTAGATTAATATTGGATTTGTACCTCACCTAGGAACTGTTCCTTTACTCATGTGTCAGTGCCTTTTTTTAGAGGTTTTGCCCTGCTTTTTTTCTGCAATCCAAGGCAGGGTTTCTGTCCAAGTATCTCAGCATGTATTTAAATGCCTTCATAATCCACACTGCCTTGTGCTGTTTGCATAAGCATGTTCTGTACAGTGGTAACATGCTTGGTGTGAATTTGCTTTACAGGATGTTTGTTGGAGATTTAAACTTTGAATGCATATCTAAATTTCAACTCAGTAAGTTCTTTGTTGTCAGAATGATTTCTTAAAGATCTTGAAACTCAGACTTTGCCTTAGTTTTGTGTTAATGTATTCAGAAAGACCTTGAAAATGTGCAGCACTTCTGACATCTCCAAGTCTATTCTGCTTCTAGAAATCAAGCAGAAAAAAAGCATTGCAGCCTTCCTGTTCCACCATTGTATATTAATAAGCAAAATCATTCAAAAAATTCAAAGCAACTTTCCATGAAAAAAAAAATTCTTAAATGAATGTCATTACTGACTTGTCAGCTTGTTTTGCTGTAGGCATCAATCTTCAGGGTGTTTCAGAATGTCCCTGAGAAAGGGAGAACCGAATGCGATTTTTTTTTGCTTTCACTGGTGGGTTATTCTAAGTAGAGAAGGCAACATTTGTTCAGGATGGGTGAAGAGAAGCTAAACAGCTGGGTTAAGACCTTAACAGTGGGCTAGGTATAGTACATAGACATTGAAAATGTGGGGCTCAGTTTCAATTTAAGAATGCATGAATCAAAGCATGTCTCATGTTACAGCACGGCTGAGTAGCAGAGACTATCTGGAACACAGCCACACAACTAATGTGATCAATAATGGCAATTAACAACAAGTGGTTTATGACAATTTGAAATGTTGCTTCACTTTGTGGAAATGAAATGAAATTGATCTTGTTCTGCCTTTTACTTCACCTTCCCTTGTTTTTACTTCCTTGTAAATGGTTCACAGCGAGAGAGAATTGTCTCTAAGCTAACTTGTCCTCCCAATAATTTTATTGTCTTATTTATTTTAGTGCTCCAACTGTTTTCATAAACTGTCTGTTATTTTCTACTCTATTTGGTGCCCCTTATTTATCCAGAGGTTTACATAAAGCTTCTTTTTGGTTCCCACATATAATCTGATGGTTCATTTTTTTTTGCCTTCACTATGCCTGCAATTAAATGTGCCTTTCTTGTACCTTATGTCTTATTTCAAATCTCTACAAGAATTATTATGTCAGGTTTATCTACATGCTACAGAATAAAAGAAAATAAATTGGAAAAGAGATAGTGATTTAGACTAATTCATACCTCCAAGAAGAAACATAATTAAGGCCTTCACAATGAAAATGCCCTGCAATATTTCAAACTTGACACTTCAGATTGTAAACTCTTTAGCTCATCTCCATGGAAAGAGCAGTTAAGGAAATAGTCTTTCAGGCAGCCACAAGACATTCCCAGCATGTCTCCTTGGCTCAAAGGCAGACCAGGAAAGCAGGCTGCAGTAAAAAGAGGGAAGACTGTTCACACTCTTAATCCGTGACAGATTTTATTGTTTGTTGTATTGTAAATCCAGGTGCTTTCAGGTTTCTGCAGAAGACCCTTATAGAGTGCTTCTGGTAGTATACAGGTAAATGGGGCGGTTGGGTACAAGAGGTACAATTGTTTTTCACTTCAGCCATTAATAAATTTATCTGACACAGTTGATTTTTAGTTTTGCAAACTCAGTGAATTGAGCTTTGGATACACCTGTGAGATTTGCTTCATTTGATATTGTTCTAAGAGAATACCTGTGCACTGGATATACCTGCAGTTTGCTCCCAAAATTGTTTCTTATTATTTTTTATTATGGATTTCATGACAAGTTAGTTGTAGCTGACAAGTCACAGATTAGAAAAAGGAATTGTTGGTATCCTGTGATATTGGGTTTAGTTGATGGGGAATATATGTAGATTTGGGAGCACTAGGGATCACTGTGAAATGTAGTCTCTTTTCAGAGATCTCTATAAAAAATAATCTGTAATTGCAAGAGTGTTTCTGGTTCTCTTTGCTTCTGCATACGGAAGATGTCTAATTGTATGAGACAATCCAAAATTAGATGGACTCTGTGTGTATGTTTGTCCTTCACAGAAAGGGTGATTGGACATTGGAATGGTTACTCAGGGAGGTGATAGAGTCACTGTCCCTGGAACTGTTTAGGAAAAGACTAGATGTAGCTAGTGCCATGGTCTATTTGACAAGATGGTGATAGTTCATGGGTTGAATTCGATTATCTCAAAGGTCTTTTCCAACCGAGTCAGTTCTGTGATTCTGTGAAACAATAAGCTCTGCATTTTATCTGATGTAACGAGAATCAGTCTCCTGTAAGCACCAACTTTAAATGGAAAGTAGGTTTACTTGATTAGGCAAGTTGTGCTGTGTTCTTTCCTGACATTTATGTGTTGCTTTTGTGTAGGTGTTTAGCTTTGGGTTGGGGTTTTTTTTAGGTTTGGTTTGGTTTATTTGGTAATAACTCATCAGCAGTCCATCAGGTCAAAGAAATTGCACAGATTTTTTACATTGGCAAAACTGGAAAGGTCTCCAGTAAGTGCTTGAGATGTTTTACTTCATGTTGTTGGCTGATGTTGCTCAACACTCTGTTGCTATTAGTATGTTATCGACCTTCAGTGTCATACAAGAAGATTTTATAACAGTTAGGACTTTAATACTCAAGTTTCAAGTTTTTAAATGTTTCTGTGGTTATTTTGTTTCAATATAGTACAGTCTTTGATGTGCTTAACTTCGAATTATGTTATCAACACATTTGTCCAGTTAATGTTACTCTGATAAGATTTTATTTCAAGAACTAAATGCAGTCTTCTTCATGTTTTCTTCTATACATGTTCAACTTATAATTAAAATTAGTTTTTATAACCACTTATTGTCTCTCTTAATCTGTGTCAGGGCTTAGTATTCTCCTTTTTGTACTAATATTTTACCTAAACATTAAAAGTTTCAAAGGCCTATAAGTTTTTCCTTTTTTTATTATTTTTATTATTAAATTAAGTCAGGTTTTATGGTATTAAATCAGGAAATTTACCTGGCAAACCAACACGTTTTCCATTCTTGAATTTTCAGGGGAAAATTGGGTTAAACTTGCTCATTCTGGATCTTTGACATTTTCCATTGTATATTAAAGTCTAAACTGTTGTTGTGATGCTATTATTCCAGTCTGCATTTAATCCAGTGATGATACCATAAGACATTACTATTCTTTAGTCTCTTCTGACGATTTCTTCTTTTCTTCTCTTTCTTGTGAGCCAATCTACTAATTCACATTACTGCTCAGTGAAATAAATTGGAATTAACTTGTGGGAGTCAATATAAACTGTTTTATCACTTCACTTAATAGGGAGATTAGAGAAAACATTGCCATATCAATTTTAGAACAAATTTTGTCTAAAACCTGCCCAGTCTGATTTATCATGTGTATCACACATACTTCCATTACTTCAGCTTAAATGGTAAAGGACCATAGGCAACACTCTCAAACCCAGATTGAGATAGGAAAAAGAAAAGCAGTCACGCTGGTTAACATCATTGTAAACTAACCAACTACTTGTGATAAAATACATTGCAATAAATTTTCCTGACACTGCAGATGTCTAGGTAATATCTTCCATAACAATGGATCCCAAAACTGTCACATAAAGGTGCTACTTTATGTGATCCTGTAATAAAATTCAGAAAAGCAGAGGGAAAATAACAATGATGTCATTTGTTAAATCACTAAGTCATTTATAATAATAAATATTGATTCAAGAGCTGATTATTATTTTCATATCTAATGAAAAGTTTAATCTTTTTATTCCAGAGATATTTTTAATCCAAACACAAAAACTGGTGTTAAGTATCTTACTGCAAGGTGACATGATGGTTACTTGAAAGTAAACAGGCAATAACTTTACAGTCCCTTACATAATAAGAAATTGCAGAGTTTGGACATAGACCTTTTACCATTCAGTTTAGAAATAGGCACTTCATCTAAACTTAGACTTTGCTGTCACATTGGTATGACACTTATAGAGACCACAGATGGTAAATACATAGGTTCTTCTCAGCAGAGTTTTATAGAGCTACAGCATGAATTTTCAGTTGAGCTCTACAAAGAATCCCAGGCAAGAATGATAAAGGTGGTTTTGAGGAGGAAGAGAAGTCTAAAGTGCTGGATGGTGGATGAGAGTTTCACATATTGGAAAGAAATCAGTCATCATAATGACTTTACCAGCTACGGTATTTCCTTTGTAAAGAATGAGAATTGTTTTGTAAGTGGCTTCTTTATATTTATTCATGCAAAAGAAAAATATTAAATGTAATATGTGCATCCACTTCGTTTAACTGAATGAAAATGAAATGGTTAACACTGGGAAATGATGGCTTACATGTGAGCATCCTGGCATTCGGGAAGGTCTCCAGTGCAATTTAATTTGCTTGGCTTCCTGTCCCAGACCTGAATCTCCCATTAGCAGTGGTCATTGGAAGTATCATACAGACCATATAAAAGATGGTCTCCTCGGGAAAATAAGAACGATGCAGTGAATAAACAGAAGCTGCAGATGTGTTTCTTGTTGTGATATAATACATAGGAAATGCAGCCAGCATGTACATTCAAACCTATCCCCTATATGTATGTATATCAATTAATTGCTTCTGCTTTCATTTTCGTTTTTTGTTTTGCAACTAGGAACACATGCTTCATACATTTGATAAAGTTGTTATTGAGGCATAGGCACTAAAGACACCCTATATTTTAAAGTTCATGTTGATGCAGGGAGGAAAATAAATGGTGCAATTTCAGGAGGATTGCTAGCAGGTTGCAAGCTTTCTTATCAGCAGTTTATGGCACCAGCAATCAAAAGGCTTCTTTACAGCTTTGTAGCAGAAAGGCCCAGGAGGTTTTCCATTCTGGTCACCTTAGTGAAAAGTAGAAGCCAAAACAGTCTGAAAATACTATATGGGTGACATAGAGTTTGGTGCCAACAGTGTTCTCCTTAGGCTTTAAAATAAAACATGCTACACAGATTAGACCAGGTGAAGACCTCTGGGGACCTTGTGTGTGCTGATGAAGCTGCTGCCTCAGCAGCTGTGAAGCAGCTGCAGCTCTATATAAGGAAAGATCAGGCAGCAGATGTTCAGTAGATGTGCATGCTTACAGCACAAACATGATCTTCCAGATGGCTCTGCAGTTGTTGTAGAGATGTGTTAGCATTTTTCCCTGTGAAAGTGCAACACATGTTTTCTGAAGTACTTTAAAATAAATAATATTAAAATTTATGCCACATTTAAGTTTAATTTGTCTCATTGTACATGGAACTCAATGACAGTGGTTTCCACTGCAGCCAGCCTGAGTTTCTAACATGAGGAGAGTATCAGTACTGTGGGACAATCTTCTTAATCTCGTTTTCTAATAATTTTCATAGTTACAGTTTATTGTTGTAATTCTTTTGCTTACAATACTCTATGCTGATAGATATGACTGCTTGCTACACAAATGGGCTGTTTTCTGTGTGTGTAGCAGTGAATTGATCATTTGAAAAGTAAGATAATGAGTAGTTATCAAAATCTTACCAAGCAGAGAAAGAAATATATAAATTATAAAGGAAGTTGCAAGTTAACATAATTTTTTTAAAAATCCAGTTAGAACTATAACTTGACCTGAAATTACTTAAGATAATTTCCATAGCCAGCAGGGTAACAAATGAGGAAAAGCAAGATCTTGCGTTACTCTCAACGTAATTTAAATGAAATCCTGTGTTATTAAATGTTAATTTGTAAAAATCTAGTTAACTATACAGTTTTGATTTTTATATGAAGTGTTTCTATTAAAAACATGCATTATTTTATCATGTAGTCTTATAAAGACAGCATTAGCTAACAAAAAAAAGTAATTGCATTTGTTTCCTTCTAAACCTGAGCCTTCAAAAGCAGAGAAGGGAGTCTGGGCATTACCTGCTTTCCTTGCTCCTTATCAACACCTTTCTTTTGTGGAAAAAAAAAAAAAAGGTAATCAGACCCTTCTCCAGAACACCAGGGAGCAGATAATTTGAAAAATAATAATAAGATAATAAGGTTTCTTCTCTTTGCATTTTATGCAAGTTCGATGTAGAATTACTCAGGTTGCTTTTTGCTCTGCGAGTTGTTAAACAATGAAATTTAGTGTCATTTTAGTTTATGGAGTCTTTCTATCTAATCAGTACTAGTTTTGATTTATCCAATCAGGCTTGTGTCATGTGACATGAACAATATATGCATTCTCATTTAAGAAATGAACCTTTCTCCATTTTCTTCTTTCAGGATTTCATGTGTATGTATGTTTCAGACAATAGGACTGTGATCTTTCAGCTACACTTACTAAGTGTAATATAGTAATACTGAAGCAGTATTTCAAATACCTTTTTTTCTGAAGAAGGTTAGCTCACTGAAGGTTACAGGAGGTGTTTTTGTTTGTTTGTTTGTTTGTTTTTCTCCGGTTAATAATATTTTATGAAAGCTTAATAAATAATCAATAAACATTCTGGTTAAAAGTATCTGATAGTGCAGTAACAATAGTGTGGAAAAGTATTGATTTGATTTACTTTTTACCTCTCTGGATAAGAAAAACATATTACACACCAAACAATGTGATCCCTGAAGGCAGAGCATTCTCTTTGGATATGATTGTAGCACTGACATTAGTGTTAAGAATCTCATTAAACTGAGAGAAAAGAAACCTTACTGAAGAACTCAGCTTTCAACCCATACTGCCAAAGTGAAGCTTTTTACTTCCTTCATTTGAGCCATTACACTGTATTAACAGGTCTTCATGTTCTGATTTTGTTGAGTTTTCTTCTGTATGCCATTCTAATGAGTTATTCTAACTACTGCCTTAATTAATTAATGACAATTCTTTACGGTGCTACAAAGAACTTGTAAGAACTATAAAGTAGATGGTTGCACCTAGGGAACTGAAAATGAAGCCATATTTTTATGGCCATAAAGCCATACTATAGAGCAAACTTGATGTTTCCTTGACACTGAGCAAGGATATATATTGGTAATTTAATTTCAAAGATATTTTTATTCTTCTTTTAGAACAATTGGTAATTACTTCTGGTAATAGTCATCAAACACTATTTTATATGTGAAAATTTGGAGGGCAGCCAGATTCTGTTTTCCAGTTCACAGGCACAAAACTATTTTCCTTCCATGGTAAATCAAAGGAAAGATCATACTCTTTCCAGTAGAAAGAACTCTCATCTTCCACAGCCTTCAACAATTTAGGTGACTTCAGCTTCTCTATATGGGTGATTTACCTAAGTAATTTATTCACAAAGGACTCAAGCCTACTCACATTATTTGCTTAATTTCTTATAAGGCCTTCTGCCATTACCATTAAAATGAGCATAGGTGAGAATTGTCTGAGCAAGGAGCGTTCATTTAGACTCTCATTACTACAATTTACTCTTGGCAAAAGCAGGATTGTAGTTTATCCACCTGCCTATTGGAAAACTCAATTTCCATTCTTTTTTTTTTTTTTTTTTGCATAGAAATGTACAGTGATCAAGTGATCACCAAGAAAGCGGGAGAAACAGAGACAGGAAGAAATAGAAAACCAATCTCTTGCCTCTCTTTTGTAAATAAGCTAGTGCCACATGTAGGAATCAATATTAATGTTCTGTTTCTATAAACTAACAGATTGAAAAGAGCTTGCTCACTCTCTCATATGCTGCTATTTAGTCAGTCTAGCAAACAATAGTTATACAATGAAAAATGTTCTTGGAGAACAGTGCTTTTGTTTTTGAATAACACCAAACCTCATCACATCTTTTAGCTATTCCTTCTCTTCTGTATACAGTCCAATTAGTGAGATTCCTTTCTTTTGCTCATAGGATCTCTACATAGGTAAAATTTTTGCTAGGTTTCTTATTAAATGACAAAAGAAATAAAAATACTATGTTGTTCAGATACTGCAGTGTGGATGTTTGGTTTTGTTTTGGGTGGGTTTTTTTGTTGTTGTTGCTGTTGTTTGTTTAATAAAGAAGCTAGATCTATGCTCTTTCAGGACACAATTCTTCTTGGTATTTCCTAAAACCTGAATATTTCCATGTACATTTCCAATACATAGATTCAGGTGATGTAGACATATATAAATATATTTTTAAACTTAATTCATGAGCATTTGTTGATTATTGAAAGTCTTTATATAACACTGTGAGCGATTATGACCAAAAACTGTAAAAATTCCAAGTCAACTTAGATTTTTAAGAAGGCTCTGCTGTACTAGTTCAGAGAATGTGTTTGATAGTAAGATATATTGATGCTGTTTTCTGATACAAATTTGAGTCTGAATCATTTTAAAAGAAATAAGTTTGATTTACCTCATTCGTCCTTGAGCAAGTGCTGCAGGTGTTTATTGCTGTTACTTTCTAGTTGAGATGAATATTGATTTTAGATATAAAATTAGGTACAAATTTTTGTAGCATACAGCTAAATTATATGGTAATGAAAATTAATCATGAGCCAGCTTTGCTGTTACTCATAACCAACAATTTTAGCAGCAACAATTTCATTGCCATATTAAAATAAAAGCATCATGATTGACCAAGTGTTTGGTTTCCCCAAGTAATTTAATAGTGCAATTGATGCTGTTTGGTTTTTGCCTTTTTTTTCCTTTTATATGTTCTCTGTATTCTTCACACATATGTTTGTAGCTCTGTAGCCTATTGTATTAGTAGCTCATTTTCCCAGCACTTTTCCATTGCCTTTCCCTAGGTAGAAAGACAAAATAAATTCCAAAGTTCCAACAAGCCCCAGCAGGTGCAGGGGACTTGCACCATCCTATCTGGTTTTTCCTGGGATTCAAGGCCAGGAACAACTCTTGGAGATACATTCTCATGGACAAAGTACAGCTAGTGCTGAGGGGGGAACTACAAAGAAGGGGCTTGACCTGGGGGGGAATTGCATCACCACTTGTGCTCCTGATTGGTGCTTTTTTTCAATTATGCTAATTTCCTAAAATCTATAAAAATGTACACATCTCTGGGATGGGGTATTTTTGTGGACATCTTTCCAAAACTGCCCCTGAAGGCCAACAAATAAAGATCCACTCTTGTATTGCCTTCTTACTAAAATTATCTTGAATTTCATTTCCAGGCTGGGAAAAAGGCAACACAGTGGCAAAAGGTTTTTGACTAGAACACTGATGTCATGTTCGTATTCTATCCCTTTTGAAGATTTTTTTTTCAAGTTTGTTTAGTGTTGCAAGGGCATGCGAAATGAAACGAAAAATGCTGTTGACAGGTCTCCCAAAGAAAACATACCTGTCATGTTACCTATCTAGGTACCACTGTAGTCTGTGTAGTTTTGTGGATAAAGTATCATAATTCTCAAGCTATTTCATTGCTGGACAAAACCCAGCACTGTTCTGGCATATAGATAGTACAAAACCTCTTGGGGAGATATGCCAGAAATGGAAGTAGGATCTGTAGATGCATTGCAAGGCAGTTCTTCAGGGGTTTGTGTGTGTGTGTGTGTGTGTGTGTGTGTGTGTGTGTGTGTGTGTGTCTGTGTGTGTGTGTTGGTTTGGTTTTTTTTTTTGGTTTGGTTTGGTTTGGTTTGGTTTGGTTTGGTTTGGTTTTTTTGGTCTGTTTTTTGTTTGTTTGTTTTTTTGCTTTGTTCTGATGCAGAAATGTAAAACTGAAGGTAAAACAATGAAAGAAACTAGGAAGTCTGTAGCAGAAATGTCCTTTTCAGGATGAAAAATATCTTTTTCAATTGTATAATTCTCCAGGTATGATATTCCAGTCCTCTGATAGTAAATCCTAAATATGTTGCTTGTAATTTTCATTAAACTGCATTTAATTAAAAAATCCTGATTTTTGAGACAAAGTTAATGAAAAACACAAGTCCCAATAAAAGTCCTCTAGGTAGCATAGTAGGATTTATTTTGTAACCTTTGTTTTCACCATTAACCCAATTCTCTCTTCAACATCTTCTTAGTAATTTTAGAATTCTATCACTGATGCACATTTTCCTCCATTTAGGTAGTGCCTTCTAACATTTCATCACACTAATCAACAAAATCTAGATAGGTGATACCAATTGTATTTTTCCACTTAAAAAAATCAATTGCCTTATCAAAAGAAACTATTGGGACAAAATAATACAGTCTAATTTGTGTTCATTAGTATAGCATTTCTTTCAGAATTCTGTAATGAGAAAAGGAGAACCTTGATAATTTTAGTACTCATTTCATATTGCAAAGTTCCTGCTGGCTCCTGCTACTTACAAGTAGTCTGCTTCATTAAGTGCATTCAAACAGACCAGGTGCAATCTAGTTTTCGGAACCCATAGTTGGCTTTTGATTGGTACTCCACTGTCATTATTGATGAGGCTCAAGTTTTTTCTCTGAATCTTCTTGCTTTTATTTCAGCTGCAAAATTTATCTCTGTTTTTGAAAGTGCTTACATTAGACCTATGGTTTTTGATGCCAGAGATGATATTTTTTTTAAACTTTGATATGCAGTTAAGCTTTAGTTCATCCAATTAAATGTCTTGTCATCTCTCTCCACAAGTACATAACTGTTGCTTTAGGTCTCAAAATCACAGAATCATTAATGTTGGAAGGCACCTCTGGAAGTCATCTTGCCCAAACCCTCTGCCGAGGCAGGGTCACTTCGAGCAGGTGACACAGAATCATGTCCTGGTGGGTTTGGACTATCTCAGGAGAGGGAGACTCCACAACCTCTCTTGGCAACCTGGCAGTACTTTGTCACCCTCAATGTAAAGTTCCTCCTCGTGTTTAGGGGGAACATTTTTTGTTTTAGCTTATGGTCATTACTCTTTGTCCTGTCACTGGGCATCATTGAAAAAGTCTGGAATCATCCTCATGACACACACTTTTGATGTTTTTTTTATGTGTTGATGATATGTAAGGATGTTTGATTTAGACACTGAGACTATGTCCTTCACAACATCCCTCACAACATTAGGGGAATGTCCTTTCAAACTTTCAAACCATTTATGAAAATAAATTTCCTATTGATTCAGTGACTTACATGTATATAAATTTTAAGCTGGCATTTTCAGAGATGAAGGAACTTTGTGATGTATTTCAAGAAATTCCACTTCCTGGAAAAGGTTAGTGCCAACTTATTGGAAAAATTCCAAGTAACTGTTGATTTTCAGTGTAGCCATTAAAGCTGCAATCATGTCTAAAACTATCCTAGTGAGCTAACTAGTGCTGGGCCTGATGCTTGGGCCCTGCTTGCTTTGGGAAGATGACTTTGTGCAGTTGTCTCAGCCTCCAGAGTGCGTGGCTGCATTTGTGTGGGGCTGCTCTGCTTCCTACACAGTCCAGGAGGAAGGCGTGAGGAGAACACTCAGTCATCCAAAGCAAAAGTGTGCCAGGGAGGGTTTCCACAATTAAGCTGCCAGTAAAACCCACTTCTTTTTTCCTTCTGAAATTACTTTGATTCTTCTGCCCATATGAACTGTTCTGAATTTCATATTCCATATTTCTACATGACCTCTTCTTTTTTATAGTAAATATTTATATGTTTTTCATTTTTTAAGGTATTTATTATTCAATAACTATGCTGTAATAACTACCATTGAACCATGTTTCTTAATTGATATTTCTTTTTTTTTCTTCTTTCCTCTTTTTCTGCCTCTGTGTGTTTGTTTTGCACTAATATTTAAAGCATTTATATTATATTGTCTAAGTTACTGGTATAAACAACTCTTGACATGTTATTAAATGTGTTATTTTTCTTGACAATATTTTTTTCTTAGAGATTCACTTCTTAGAGAGATGCTTTCCCTAGGTGTACCAGCAGCCTAAATCCCTCTTTTTGTAGCAGTAATTTGCTCTTTGCTGCTGGCAGTTAATCCAGTTCTAGATTCAATTATTCTCCAATTAAGCTTGTTAAACTCCCTTTCTTCTTCTAGTGATTGAAATTTGATATTCATATCATTTCAGATTCTGGCAAAAATTTTATCTGTATTTGTTGATTCAATATTATTTACTACTCATACTTGTTTCAATCTTTGATAGAATCTGTCTGGAACAGTCCCCTTTTCGTGAATGCTTTCTAATTTCTTGATGAATTTTAGATATTTTCCTATAGATGATATTTTGCTCTTTATTATATAGTATGCCTCATCTTTAAAGAAAGTACTAAAATGCCATGAAAGTTCACTTTTATTTCTTTAGCTCCTTCTTTAGGTAAACAATATTGATCTTTGATTTCAATGTTGCACAGAATCATTAAGGTTGGAAAAGGCTGCCAAGATCAATTTCAACCTTTGACTAATCAGCACCTTGTCAACTAGGCCAAAGCACTATGTGCTATGTCCGATGACTTCTTTAATACTCCCAAGGTGGCGACTCCATCACCTCCCTGGGCAGTTAATTCCAATGCTTAACAACACTTTCCATGAAGACATTCCTTCTGATTTCTAAGCTGTACCTCCACTCCTCAAGCAACTTGAGTCTATGCCCTCTCATCCTGTCACTAGTTTTGTGGGAGAAGAGGATAACCCTCACCTCGCCACACAGCAATATGGTCTTCCCTGAGCCTACTTTTTTCCAGGCTAAACAATCCCAGCTCCTTCAGCCACTCCTCATATAACCTACTCTCTGGACACATCAGTCATTTAGGCAAAATACTTGCCTATTTTGTGGTTATGCTATCACGGTGGTGCAAAATATAAATGCACTGCTGTTGTTTGTATTATTCAGCTATGCTTATATTCCAGTTTACAGCACCGTTTTGCTTGCCTAATACACTTAGAATTTATAGGACAGTCTAAAGCTGCTGGACTTTTTTTATTATTTTTAATATCTTTACACATTCCTAGTAGATCAGGTGCCCTTCTGCTCCCTGGATTTACTCTGCAAATTGTCAAATTGCTACCTTTTAAACTGGACTTACTTTTTTGGGAACTGCTGTGAATCTGTCAGCATCTCCTTTGTGAGACTGTAAACAATTGCAAGGGATGTTCTTTTACACTATTCTTGTCATGTGTTGGAACCATTTTTTCCCAACTTTTTTTGGGATAATTTCTTCCTTTCTTCTCCTCAATTCTCAGATCCCTATCTGAAATAACACTATGATAAAGTTATTGTAATCATATCCGGTATGTAAGCTGAGTTAGGTTTAAATCCATACCTAAATAATATTCATCAGGTTTACATTGAAGGAGAATGTATATATTGTAGACGTATACAAAACATGCTCTAACTTTTGCCATTTCCTCCATTTTTAGGGCCATTTTTTCTATCACTCAGTCTTTTTTCTCTGTTCTGATAAGACTCTAAAAGAACGATAAAAATAAACAAAACAACAACACATACAGATACTTCAGCAAGTTTTCTGAGCGCTACTCTTTTGACATACTCTGATTGTTGAATTGTCAAATGCTCTCCACTGCACCATTTCTTCAATATTTAGGATGTCAAGAAGTGTTGCCTACATAAAAGAATTGTCTTGAAGAAGGGTTGAAGGGTAACACATGTAGAAATGCATTATGGTTTTTGCTTTAGTAAACCTTTAGCACTGAAGATTTGCAAGATGTCAGTAGATGCTTCGTAAGAAATGTTAATGCTAGAGACGTACTGAGAATTCCTCCTTATACTTTGCAGATAGAGAAGCTTATACTGGGCTGTTCAGATTTCAAGTCTTAAAGAAGGACATATACAAATGAGACCTGAGTTCTAATGTTGACTTTACAGATGACTCACTTTTGAGACAGTAGAAACAAAAGCCTTAGCAAAGAATTAGTAGATATAGCTGTCAATAACTTCTCTTTTTTTGTCTCTACTAATTTTTCATAGTTTCACATGATACAGAACTGAAACCAGAAGCGTTTGAAATGTTTCATGATATTAGTCAGAAGGTGACACCTCTGCTTTCTATCAAATCTCCTAATATGAACTTTATTTAAACATAACTTTATTTAAACTTCTGAATCATCTGCTGTTGAATCCCAAAGCTAATACTGAGCATATTAACATCCTCTCTTGTGTTAGGCATCCACACAGGATTGTAGAGCTATTAAGGTTGTAAAAGACCCCTAAGATCTGGCACTACTTTGTTCCACATTAAACCATCTCCCCAAAAGCCACATCTACATGTTTTCTGAACACTTCCTGAGATGGCAATTCCACTTTTCTTGGCAGCCTATTCCTACCAGGGCTTGTCCTGATCAATCTTTCAGTGAATAAATTTTTTTGTAATATCTAATCTAAACCTTCCCTGGTGCAACTTGAGGCCATTTTCTCTAGATCTGTGTACAAAGCCTTCTTACCCTCAAACAAATCAACACTCCTGGCCTTCTTGGTGTCATCTGCAAAATGAGAGTGCACTCAATCTCCTTGTTCAGATCATCAGTAAAGGTATTAAACAGAACCGGTCCGAGTACAGAGCCCTTGTGATCAACCACCAGCTGGATGCAACTCCATTCACCACCTCTCCCTGCTCCCAGACATTCAGCCAGCTTTTTACCCAGGGATGAGTGCCCCCATATGAGCCACAAGTATCCAGTTTCACAGAACCACAGAATGAGTGTGGGATACAACCCCTCTGCTCAAGCAGTGTGATTCTAGAGCACATTGCACAAGGTTGCATCCAGACTGCTCTTGAGGATCTCCAGTGAGGGAGACTCCACCACCTCTCTGGGCAATTTGCTCCTGTGCACAGTCATCTGCACAATAAAGAAGTTTTTCCTCTTATTCCAGTGGAACTCCTTGTGCATCCATTTCTGTCTCTTGCCCTATTGCTTGGCCTCACTGAGCAGAGGTTGACTCCATCCTCATGGCACCCTCCCTTCAGATACTTACAGACGTGTATGTGGTCCTCTCTGTTTTTTCTTCTTGAGGCTGAACAGGCCTGACACCCTCAGCCTTTCTTCATAACATAGATGTTCCAGTCTCTTAATCATCTTCATAGCCCTCTTCTGTACCTGCTATAAGAGCCCCATGTTCCACTGGTATTTAGGAGCCCAGAACAGGACCACAGCACTCCAGATGTGCCTCACCAGGACTGAGCAGAAGGGCAGGATCACCTCCCTTGAGCTGCTGACAATGCTATTTCTAATGCATGCCAGGATTCCGTTTGCCTTCTTGGCCATAAAGACACACTGTTGGCTCATGGACAGTTGGTTGTTCATCAGGACTCTCAGGTCCTTCTCCAGGGAGCTGCTTTCCAGTAGGTCAAGTCCCAGCCTGTCCAGGTCCATGGGATTATTCTCCCACAAGTGCAAGACCCTGAAATTGCTTTTGTTGAACTTCAGACAGTCCTTCTCTGCCCATCTCTCCAACTTGTCAAGGTCCTTCTGAAAGGCTCCACTGGACTCTGGGGTATTGGCCACATCTCCCAGATTTGTTTTGAAGGAGAATGCTGTGGGAAATAATTTCAAAGGCTTTACTAAAGTTCAGGTAGACAATATGTTTCAGTTTAGGCAACATGCTTTAGGGGATAGGAATATATTTGCTTAAAATCACAGTGGCAATCACACAAACTTACATGATCAAAACCTAGGAATCTTGAATTCCACTTGTGCTTTGTCTAATGCAAACAGCATAAAAATTCTCCACATGAAATTCACTGGGAATTTGCCCTTCCAGCTTCATGGTATTCAGAATTCAGCCATAAAATTTTATAAAGCAAGGAAAAGAAATATATTTACTTTATATTTGCTTTATTATTGTCATAAGGAAATACAGACAATATGTGGCCTGATGTGTGTGTGCATTTATGTATGTGTGTCTTAATATCAATGAAATTTGGAAGTCATGTAGACTGATGGGTTTCTCAAACCACTTGGTTGACAGCAGATGGTTAAGCCCATCAAAAAAAATGGGATCTTGAAAAGTGTTAGGGATGGAGACTGCACAGGCTCTGTGGAGAGGAAATGGCTTGTTATTTGCCCAATGGCAATGACAGCATTGCATTACAGGGCCATGTGGTTAGAGGTCAAACTCACTAAGGGTAAATAAGCTTTAGAGACTGAAGTGTGCAACTGAAATTTGCTACATGATTTTTTCATGATGTTGGTTTATTAACAATTTTTGAACATATCATATGGTGTTGCTTGATGAGGAATTTTACGAAACAGTGAGAATTGGTTTGCTTGTGAGAGGTAAGACTCAAAGTAATTTTTCTTTGAAAGTCTGGTAGATGTTTTGCAGAACTAAAAAAAAATCTATTGTTTGTTCTTTAGTATTAATCTCACTTACTTTGAGAATAATATTAAATAATCCTGGAATATGAGTTCTCTCTAATTAAGCTGTCTTCTCTAGGTAAATGCATCCTTTAATATTAAGAACTCTAGAAGAAAAAATATCTTCAAAAATATATAGCACTTCAAAACAAATGAGGAGGGAGGAGTTACAAAGTCTGTGGCTGCATACGTCCTCCCGGGTCACCAGTTGTTTTGTGTATTATGCTACTGAACTCTGACGTATCTAAGACAGTCTCTTTGTATCCCATACTCTAAAGGGCAAGCACAGCCCACCCTAAAGCTGGAGATTTGCATTCTTCACCAGGTTTGGGCAGGCAGAGTGCAGAGCTAGCAGTAGGGCTTGGCATATTGTTTGGTTGAGTAATCAAGGGGAGATTAGACTGGGAAAGCATGCTTGCATTGAGAATAATGTTGCTTGGTTGTTTTATGGTGGTAGTTGTTTGGTTTGGGTTTTTTTTTTGGTTTTGGGGTTTCTTTCAGGTTTTGTTTGGTTTTGGTGTTTTTTGGGGGGGTTTTTTTGTTGGTTTTTTTTTTTATTATTATTTTTGCTTGGTTGGATGGTTTTTTTCCCTATATCCTCAGAATGTTTTTCTATTCAAGAATTTCACTGTCATTTTTTAGTCTCCTTTGGAGAGTCCGGGGCACTCCTGGAGTCATCCTCTAAAAGGGACAGATATTTTTCTAGTAATTTCATATCACTGCTCTTGGCATACTCAGGACTCATCTCAAATCTGGTTTGAAAACATCACAGCATAGCTGAGTGGGATTTAGCTGCCTTAATGTCATGTTAGATGTCAGGTGCTATTTACTCATGGCCAGAAGAACACTTCAAAAGGTCAACTGTAGAATCCAGTTTTATATCTGACTATCCCATTTGGATGTCATTAGGCATCTATATTTAGCCAGTCTCACCTATGTGTTCTCACTCTGAATGTTTGCCAAAAAGAACTTGGTGGCTGACCACTAATGTCCATTTGCCCTTTGAACTAAAACTTTGTAATTTCCACTGTACCAAGAGCTTTTTTTTTTCCCCCTAATATGATACTTTCCAGTATTTATAGTACATATTAGGCTTATTTATTATGCTATTGAGCGGAATATTTGCAAACCCAGAAAAAAAGATGGACTCTTGCAGATCACTCACTACCAGTCTAATACCAGGTAGTTAATTACACATCACATCAAGAAGAAAAAATTGGTCATGAATTCCCAGAAATAGTTCAGTGGAGTAATAAAAACTCTTGGACAAATTTGGGATCTTAAGAAAACACACCAATAAAAGTAAAAAAATAAATACATCACAATGGCCTAATGTATTAGGTTCCACTCACTGTGAATACTGTAGATTAAAGGAAACAAGCTCTAAAATGAATTAATAATGACAACAGCAATTGATTATTAGTGTGGACAACAATATTAATATTAATAATAATAAAAATATTATTAATATATTACTTTCTTAAAATCACAGTGGCAATTACATTAAGTTAATATGTTATTAATAATACGATGACTTGTACATATCTCAGTGTTTCAACAGAACCTTAATCCTTATAGGAAACACATCAGGATGGAAGAACAACTCAGTTTCATTCTTAATAGAATTATAATTCATAAAGATATCAATAACAGTTCCAGTAAGATTAACCCTAGCCAGAGATCAATTATCCCAGTGAAATATTGAAATAAATATTAAGGATGAGTAGAGTGGAAGTAAGGCAGAAAAATACAGCAGAGGTTAAAACAGAGAATTTAACAATGAAGAAATTTACAAATTCTGAATAAAAGAATGTGGAAAAACCCCAAATAGGACTGTGAATCTTATAACACTTTAAAAGGAAAAACTCATCCAACTGCTACTGAAGAAGTACAGGCCCACATGCAATTAAACCATGTCACTGATAACACATTTCAGTTATAATCAAGCATCAGCAGCTTTGTTCTGGGACAGTTGACACTTTATAAATGGCTTACAGAGTGCAATGCAGGTATTGTTGGTTTTCTAGCTGTTACTATTTGTAGCTTCTCTGGGATGACTAGAGATTTCTTTCCAGATATATTTCAAGGAGGCAAATGAGAGCCAGTAAAAGTGATATTATTGTGGAGACATTTTTGCAATTTCTGATAATACCTTGACCCAAACATTTGTTCATGGACTTTGGGGTATATTTGAGAACTTATTTTTCAGCAGCAAGGTTTCTTAACTTGAAAAATTATGCCTTGTTGTGGGACAAAACAAAACACCTGCATGTGAGACCAAGGGTCAGGCTTGTCTGTAGTTTTCCTATTTCTTAGGAATGATTAATGAGTATTTTAAAACAAGCATTTTAATAAAGTTAACAAAGTTTCCTGGTAAGGAAGTTCACATATTTTACTTATAGAAATTACAGTACAGTGAGTAATTCTCTGTTTCATGTGCTTTTTTAAAACTAACTTGTCTTCCATATAAGGCAGATTGTTTCAGTGTCATAGATCCATAGACACTAAAGCTTATCAAGTAAAAACAAAAATTAAATTGATAAGTTTATTTCAACTTTTATATTGTATACCTAGATTCTATTTATGGATTCACATTAACTGGGAATCTACATACATAACATTGGATATTCTGCTTACAGAGCAGTGCAAAAATAATTTCTTGGTGATTTAATATATCTTTAACTTGGTTGACGTATTCATTTTTATTAGTATCAAATACAGTGAGATTAAGTGACAATAACTAAGAAAAGTATTTAATGAGATTATATTGATATAGGGAATATTTGAGAAGAGTTGTTAAGGAACATATATAAAAGAAGAAAAATATTCTCTACAACAGATTTAGATCAAATTTGTCCAAAAACCAGCACTAGATTGTTTTTGTTGTTTGAGTATTTTTAGTGGTTTCTGAAGTTTCAGAATCAATGCCTCTTTATTACTCTAAGACAGTAATTAATTTGATTGAACTCAAAAGGTTTTCAAATTAGCTCATTTTCCTGTATTTTGCATGAGATATGAATTTACATATTACTCCCAAGCTACTTACAAACCTTGAAAATACCATTTCTGAACATTTCTGAACAATTATTTCAATTAGAGTTCCGGTTTTGAACACCTGCCTAAAATTAAAAATCTGTGCATTACTGTAGTACAGACAGTATATTTACCAGTCTAAACAGCTTAACAACTACATGTACTACTGCAAAGGACAGTCCAATGTCTATGCCATTTTCTGTTTGTTTAGGTATCATGCAAAGAAGAACAGTATTTTCTGACCATGTTCAAAACTTTGTTGTTCTGTTTCAGTGAAAGTTACTGAATTACCAGGTTTTTGGTATCTTCAGTGGAGGCTTACAAGACTGTTTGGAGGAAAACATATTTCTAAGGTCTTGCTTAGTCATCAAGTAAGTACCTTCTTGTGTTTCTGTACAGTTTTCATTCAGGTCCAATGAAGTGTTTGTGTTGTCTTAGGTAAATAACAAAAAACTACTTCACCATTATTTTGACTTTCTTCTCTACAGAAACATTTTTCTTTAATGCCTGGTGCTCCTTTGCAGTCTATAACAATTTAAGTCAGTGTTTATAAGTATTTTAAAGAATAAAAAAAAAAAAAGAAAAAAAAAAAGGAACATTCTCTTAGTATCCCTTTTCAGTATCTATCAAATGCACGTCAGTGATCTGTATTACTCCCAAACTATGAAGCGTAAGGAAGACTAAGAACTGATTGGATCATCTAAATATGTTGTGCCGCTAGCCTGGTAAATGTGGTCAAGAATAGTGTCCAGCAATTAATTACTAAAGTAGATAAGTCCAGTTAAATGGTACCCAAGCAGCCAGGTTCTCTTATTATTATCCACCTGACTTACAATTCTGGTTGTCTCATTTTTCTTAGTATATCCCATAGTTTGTTCTTCATACCAACATAGTCTTAAACATTTCTAATTCAATTACATGAGAAGTAAGCTACTCAGTTCAAGCAGATTCTCTTGTCATCTTATACCTGTTGTCTGGAATAATGATTTTTCATACCTATTCTTTCTCTTTGTTTCTAAACCTAAAGAAAATCTTGGGTTGGTGAGAAAGCATTTGAAATAGAAAAATTAAAATAAAAATTAAAAAAATAAAATTAAAAAAAAAAAACCAAACAAAAAAAACCCACAAAACAAACAAACAAACAAACAACCCAAAAACTGTAAAAAAATCAAAATAGGGAAAAGTTGGCTGTAACATTAAAATGATACTTACATATTCTACTCAGATTATAGACTTAACCTTTTAAAAATTATGCTGATGGAGATTAGAGAATCGATGCACTAATTATGTCACTTCTCATCAAAATGTAATGATTTTGATTTTGATTTTTATCACGGAATGCATAAATGTTATTTTAATTTTCAGTTAAAAATTTCTTCAGTCTGAGTGACAGTGCTTGAACTGGTAGGAAAAATACGTATTTGAATCTATTTACTAAATATTCTGTGATTTAAAAAAATCACAGTCTGTGAAAACTAGCAATGCTTATTTATTTATTTATTTGTTCTTTGATGAAATAGAAAATTCAATTTTTGTAATGGACATAATTTCCAATTATTCAGTCCAATAACATAATCTTTTTTCACCATTTGGCTGTATCAAAAAGAAAGATGTATTTCTCTGTAATGAACAAGTACCAAGCTTATTTGTTTTAGAATTTGATGGCTGTGACTCACTGTATCACTCATTATCGTTTAACTTACAAAATAAGAGAGTGAGAAGTTTGCCCTCATTTTCATGTTCTTTTATGAATTTAGCCTAACAGAAATAGATGTTGATTGAATTGTCAGGAAGGATGGTGAAACTCAAAGGTTTAATTCAGTTAGCACTCATAGAAGAAGACATCATCTAACCTTAAGCTGGAAAGAAAAATTAGGCCTAAACTCAGTGAAAAATAAATCAGTATTCAAGTATTAGAAACCACAGAAAAAAAATTTAAGTTTTTTAACCAGCTGACTTGTCTAGCAAACTTTGCATAGCTAGTCTCATTCTGGATTAATTTGGGATACTTGGGATTTTGTATACCTCTAAGGCTCTAAACTCAGTCTGAATGTATAGATTTATAAGTTAAATATTTTTCTTGTTTAGTAACATCTAATTTAATTTACAAGTGCAGAATTATAATAATAGAGTGCATGTCTATCATTCAAAGGTTACACCAAATGCTTACATGTACCCCATCTTCAAAAGTACAAAAAAGGGAACGTATTCAGTCACCTGTTCACAGATTAAGAAATATAATATAGATCATACATATGACCCCATCATTTTTTCACAGATTCTAAATAACTGCAGTGTTCATTGTGTCAGTTATGTATGGCCAACTTAGAGAAGAATGTTTTAAGGATGTGAATGCTACAGGTGTCTTTTTCAATGTCATTGAATGTCATGACATTTCTTACACTCGTTTGAATGTTCAATAATTTTGGTTTGCTTTTGTATTTTCTTTTATCACATTAACATAAAAGTGAAAAATCTCTTATAGGGAACAAAGCCATTTTTTTCTGATGTGCTAAAAAAGCAAGAGTGATTGATGTCAGTGACTCACGGTTAAAGATGTTGCTGCTTGAGTGGTGTGACACTGGCATGATCTCTTTGAGTAGGTTAAAGTGTAACAGAGAGGTGGAATAAAGGCATTCAGTTATAAGGGACTCATCTGATGACACACTCCCAAATTCACGATCTCTTTGACTACTGTTACAATACTGTATCTTCAAAGCCTTTGAAGAGATTTAGCTGTGCAGTTCCCTTTCATGTCAGCAGGAGACAAGCTTTGCTGTGATAAGATTTAGCTGGCTTCCTTTCACATATTTTTTTATTGAACAAAACAGACCCTGATCACTTTTATTATGACATGCTATGAATTCTGAAAGTATGTTTAGGCAAGAGTAGATTAATTAAGTAATGAAGCATGTAATAAGTAATCAGTGTAAGCTTTCATATTGTCTTAGCAGTCCCATTTTCATCTATTAATTTCTTTCTCTATTTGAGTTACTGAATATTTAACAAAAGTTTTCAATATCTCCTTGATACTATTTTGTCCTTGGTCCATACTTTTTTTTCCTTTTACTTAGATGAAAATAAGAAAATTTGGATTTGTGACCTTGAATTATTAGTTGCAAAAGCACCAAAACAACTTCCATCTGGGTTGGTGCTAAAATTTCTATTGATATTATTAATTTTAGGACAGAAATTTACAGATATGATACTCAGTCAACTGAAAGTTGCACAGGCTCAGTAAATACCTGTCATAGTGCTTTTAGGAAAGAGCTAAATAACCCTTCTCTCACAAATATTTGCTGTTTTAGCCAAAACATTCTTAGATTTAAATAAAA
Organism: Phylloscopus collybita; assembly: GCA_027886175.1. Classification (NCBI taxonomy): domain Eukaryota; kingdom Metazoa; phylum Chordata; class Aves; order Passeriformes; family Phylloscopidae; genus Phylloscopus; species Phylloscopus collybita. Next base: position 76,700,938 of record JAJNNQ010000075.1, on the reverse strand, counting down.
TATTATACTAAAATGTGAGAAAATAAAGCATCAGCTGCACTACAATGAAACTTGAAATTCCTGAACTTAAAGGAAAAGAGGCTGTTGGCCACCATTTTGTCATTATAGTTTGAAGACAAATGGACCATGACCGAAATGAAGACAACTTTCTATGGTGTAAGTTTCTAGTACCATCAGAAGAATTGTTATGGTTATAAGAAATGTTTTATCACCTCTGAAGGATTTCTGCTGGCCAAGAAGGATGAGTTGGTCTGGAGACAGCTACCTTGGCTTTTTGGTATTTATTCAGATTGTTTGAGATTCTTTAAGACATCTTGCCATGAACTGGTGTGTAGCTCAGCTGCTCTGTTGCATCATGAAGAAATGTAAATGGTCTAAAAAGCAAGGTGCATTTTAAAAAATGCAATAAGTGAACTGTGAATGCATGGAAGCACTTGCAATATGTGTTTTCAATTCAATTTGTCACAGGAGTGTCACAGGATGCTAGGTACAGGTACCTTGCTGTATATGAAAACAATTGAGGTGAAGAATCCTATCTAGAAATAAATATGTATCTTTAAAAACATAGTTGTTTCACAGAAACATAGTGAAGACTTAATTGAATGATACATGCAACAGAGGTAGAAGACAATGAGCTCCTACCCAAACTGCACAACCAGTTAACATGAAAGGAATGCAGGCAGAGATTTTCTAATTTGCTTCTTTCTGATGATGAACTGCAAGATCCAGGCACAGTCCAAAACTCATCAGTTGATTTTATAAAGTATATTCAGCAAATGAATTTATGGAGAAAATTAGTTAGTAGAAATGTATTTAAGCTTTGAAGAAATACACCCACAAATCTCTTTCTCAGTTGATTAAAAAATAACACTTAGAATATAGCTTCTGAACAACATTTGGACCCTAGGCTCTACTTTTTGGCTATCATCTCTTCCACAGAAGTAATGGATAGCAGCTCTCATGCTTGGCATCCATTAAACTTTATCCCTTTCTTAAGAATCATAATGAGAAATAATTGAGTACAGTTTTGGATTTTGGCCCATAAGCATTTATAAAGTACTGACTAAGATACTAAACATTATCATTTACAAACCTAGAGGTATAAAAAATGACAGAGTGAATTTTTCTTTTCACTAATCTTAAGATCCAAGGAGCAGGAGATGCCTCTGCTCAAATTAAGGTGCAAACGGGACTATATGCCAAAGTAAAAAATATGGAGTTGTTTTTGTTTTGTTTTTAATCAATAAATGTGAGATAGACAGAAAAAGACAGAAAAGGGGAAAGAAAGAGGGAGAGACAGGAGAGCTGGCAGAGTGGAGGGGAGACAGAGAGGGCAGAGGGAGAGCTGGAGTTGAATCGCAGAAGTGAGGAAAAAAAGAGGTGGGGAGAGAGAAGTGTCCTCCATTACTTTGGGGCTCTTGGTGATGACACAGGGGACTCAGCTCAGCTTTCTGCTTGTAGGTTCTGTGTAGAAAGAGGTGCTGGGTCCACAGAGTCCACCACTATCAAATCTTTTCACTATTTTTAAGTTTTAGCAAACAAAGAAAGTAATGCTTGTTGACTACAAGTTACAGTTTCCTTATTAACCAGCGGTCTGTCTTCTATTGGTTAAATAATTCCCTCATTTCTTATGTTAATTAATCTGCATGCTAAGTCTTCTTTTGAGTCAGTGGGTTTCTTGGTCAGTGGTCCCTGATTCAGTGATTGCAATCTCCTGCTGCTGGAATTACCTTTTACCCTTCTGGAGCTGATTTAAGCACAGTTGCTGAGTTGGTTTTATTAGTTTCTTTCTTATCTTGGGATTTATGCCAAAAGTTCTTGTGGCCCCTAAATTTTGCATTCTCTGTACCCATTATCAGTCACATACTCTTCTTTCCAAGCTACGTTAACCTCCTCCTAGGTCTGAGATCATTGAATTTTTCTTCCAAGCACATGGACAACAGTGCCACCTTTATACAGAACAAGTTCCATGTATCCACAGAGGCATTTTGGGGGGGCTGCTGTGGTCATTGGTGGTCACAGATGCCATCTTTGCCCTAATGTATGGGTTGGCTTGTTCAGTGTTAACTTTTTGACTGAAACAAAAACAAAAGCAAAACAAACAAACAAACAAGTTTGTATTTAGGAAAACACTTTCATGCTTAGAGTTTAAAATTTTCTGTAAAACTCCAATGTGCAAGGACTGTTAGAATTGTAAAGTGCAATGATATATACTATAGTATTTGCTAATCTTTGACAATATCATTCCTTCTTCCTTTAGAATGTATCACATTTAAGCTTAGACTCTACTCTGCACAGGGGCAGCCTCACCTTGCAGTACATGCAGTAAATACTGAACTATTAGAGAACGTCCAATGAAGGGCAACAAGGATGGTGAAAGGCCTTTAGGGAAAGCCCAAGAGGGGTGGCTGAAGTCACTTGGTCTGTTCAACCTGGAGGTGAGGAGACTGAGGAGAGACCCCATGGAGTTACAACTTCATTTTGAGGAGAAGATGAGGAGAAGCCTTCACTCCACTGACCAGTGATAAGACCTGAAGGAATGGCCTGAAGTTGTGTCAGGAAAGGTTTTGGTTGGATATTAGAAAGGCTTTTTCACCCAGAGGGTGTTTGGGCACTGGAACATTTCCCCAGGAAAGTGGTCACAGAACCAACCCTGACAGAGTTCAAGTGTTTGGACAAGGCTCTCAGGAACATGGTGTGACTCTTGGGGCTGGTGCTGTGCAGGACCAGGAGCTGAACTCGATGATCCTTGGGGGTTCCTTCCAACCCAGCTTACTCTGTCATTCTGTGATATATGATTCCAAGTATAGGTAGAAGGAAAGGGATTTGAGGTACACATGTATAAGAACTAGAGAAGATTTTAGATGCAATATGAATACAAACTGTGAGGGTTATTAATATTCAGTGAGGCAAATGAAAATTTAATTCAACTAATTTAGGTAACAGAGCATCTAATTTTCTTTTGCACTCCCAGTATAAATGCTATTTTCATCTCTTTGGTGGTTCATATCAGCTAATTCCTGCATAACTACAGTTGCTGACAGTGAGTAAAACATTGTCTTTGCTTTTACAAGTACTCTTTGATGCCTACAGAGCAACACCGGCATAGATTGTTAGTAATAATTGAAATTGCTTTTCTGAAAGTAACTTATCTCCTCCTAACACACCTTATATTTCTGTCTGCTGTAATTTTCAATCTTGTCTTCCTTTCTGGATATACAAAGAATGCCATAGTGAGTAAAGTATAGAGTGCAAGATTCATTAAAAATTGTTTGAACACTGTGCAGAGGATGTGCTGGGTGAAACACATAGAATGAATATTGATTCCCAATGTGTGTTGGGAGTGGGAAAATGATGCATCTCAGAAGAAGCTTAATTTTGATTATTTAAAACATTCCCTCTGTCTTTACTAACAAAAAAAAATCTGACTGAGCTATGTATTCTGACAGGAATGTGAAGAATACTCTATATTTTTAAACAATTATTAGAAATGGATTAGCAGGAATCTTATTAAAGCATGGTAACTCTGTTGTCTTTTCAGTTAGAGAACAGAAAGCATATTTGTAGGGTTTTGGGGGGTTGTTTTGTTTTTAATGTGAGGTTAAAAATAGAATGCTCCTGTTAGAATGTATAATCAAGAGAAAAGGAATTACAGCAGTTAGAAAAAATAGAGGAGAAAAGTAGGTAAATAAGGTACAAGATCTGCTCCTCTAGGTTTTTTTTTTAAATTTCTAAGGCATATCTGTCTCTTTTGATCTCACTTTCTCTAATGCCATGAGAAACATTAAAAAAAAAAGTCACAGAAGGATGAAATTCAATTTATTACCCCAAATATCAGTCAGTATATTTTTCACTGCATTTCTGCTCCTTCATGCTTGCTGTGGCCCTTTGAGTCTGTGTGTTCCAGACAGAGTCTAACAGAATTTCAGGCAAAGAAGGGCCACTGTTTTCCCTCCTGGCACTGAATCTGGCTGAGTCTTTTGGACAATCAGGACGAGTCCAACGAGAAGAGTGGAAGTGAGCTACTCTACCTGACTACTATTGAATGGGGACTATCCATTATCATATCATCATATGATTTTTTTTTCAATGTTTATTGCTTCTGAGGAGTACTTAGCACAAGTCATTGTAAAATTCTGTTATTTTTTCTGGCTCTTCAAACAATTTTTACATAACTAGATGATACAGATGATTTGCACAGTACTGATTAATGGGAGACAGATGATTATTTGCAGATTTTGTTTGTTACTAATTGTGTGCAGTCTTTATGATTAAATCATTATTTTAAACCAGTTAAGTATTCCTTGATGGACTCCTGAGTTGTATCTAGTTATGATAATTGCTGAAAACATTCTTGTGAGATTGTTACAGCTCTCTGTGATATGTGCTTAGCCTTTTCTAAACATTGTGAAGAGAAAATAATTAACCCTTAATCATATAAATATGCATATTTAAGATACTATGCTTCCAAAAGGTAAATTGGTACCTTTAGCATAGCATAAAGTCTAAATACTGGATGAAGATTTGAAGAAATAATTTAACTTTTCTCTGTGGACTGACTGTAACATATATCTGGTGAAATCACTTTTCTGGTTTAGAATAAGAAGCACTCTGGTTCTTGACAAGTTATGGGACAGAGGACAAATGGACAGAAGTTCCAGAATTATTTCATTATGTTGGTACGCTTTTATTTAGAGATCTATACCTCATGCAAAATATTTTTTAAATGAGATGAGATTTACTAAGAGAGAGGCTCACAATGCAGGCTACATGCACAAGCCTATGTGTATGAATAGTTCCTAAGCAGAGTCCTCTTGGACAATTCATTTGATATATGTCTTTATTTAGAATCCTGTTTCTTTACAGAGACTGCCTTTTGAACACAGCATTCAGCTTTAAGGCTGTGACCTAATTTCAAACATATTTTCATTAGCCTTCTATATTTTGTTTCTCCCAAATATATGCATATTAAAGTGTATGCTTTAAGAGATGCTGAATGAGCAGTAGGTAGTGTGGCATTCCACACTGAAGGAGAAGGGAGAACCCAGGATTTGTAGATGCCCATTGTCAAAAAGCAATGATAACAGTTAGAGGGTCCACAAATAGTTACAAAGTTTGATTAATACAGTAGTACAGCATGGAAGTTGGTATAAGCTAGTCCCTGTTCTTATAGTATAAACCCCAAGCAGTGGAATCTAATCTAAATAAGGGGTAGGGTGAAAGAGAGAGAAGAGAGAAGAGAGAGGGAGGGAGGGAGGGAGGGAGGGAGGGAGGGAGGAAGGAAGGAAGGAAGGAAGGAAGGAAGGAAGGAAGGAAGGAAGGAAGGAAGGAAGGAAGGAAGGAAGGAAGGAAGGAAGGAAGGAAGGAAGGAAGGAAGGAAGGAAGGAAGGAAGGAAGGAAGGAAGGAAGGAAATTACAGCCTTTTGTTTTCCATTTGAATGGATGCACTTCATTTCATAATGTGCTGTGTAGGGTATAATAATTTTGGAAGTGCAAAATTTCCCAAAACCAATGAGCCCATTCTGTCTCCCAGAAGCAGAAATTGATTTAAATAATCTGTCACAGTATTAACATTAGTAATGCTTTCTTCTTCAGTGCCCTGAGAATTAAGTTGCTTGACTTTTGAATATAAGATGCAATAAAGTAGGAAGTATTTTTAGGCAATGAAAATGTTGTGTCAGCAAATCATGGTTGGAGAATCAATTCCCTCAACACCATTTTAGTAGGTTTATTCATGTTTTTTCCTAGCCATCACGATGCCTTTATAACTCAGTTTTGCCTCAGTTGTATACTCCTTCATTATCAAGAGGTAATTTAGCCTCATTTTTTATTCTTTTCAAAAAGAGAAGATTCAGTTTTGTCCCCTTAATTTAATCACAATTACATTAATTCAGTTCATTCTCTGTTTTGTCTGGAAGATGTCAAGACAGAAGCAGTGGAAATAGTTTAAAAGGTTGTCATCATCATTCTGTTTCAGAATCTAACAGTCCACAACACTGAAAGCAGCAATTTTGTATGTGAGGAAGAAAGGTTCATTGCTCTCCCATGGCTCACCACCATATACTCACTGAAACTGTAACTTCCCTCAATGTAACTTCACTGGTGAATTCAGACCTATTGGTTTGTGAACACTGTAACCCAAATCTTCACAAGCTGATCCCTGCTCATTTTTTTTCCCCATAGTTTTAGTTTACTCAGCTTATTTTGAGACCCTTTATTCTAAGGTGTTTGGGAATCTATTTGCTTATCTAATTACACAGGTATCTAATTACACAAATATCTAATTACACAGATATGAAGAAGCTCAGATTAGCAAATTCATTTATGGAAACACTGGTACTCATACATCTTCTCTGAAGAATGTCTCTGATCTCTAGAATAAACTTTATTTTCTAATGTTATTTTCTGCCGTAGAATTTTACTTGTGGAGAGTGTCCTATCATATTGATACTTTATTCATAATCTTTTCTCACCAGAAGTGGTTATTGTTATTCTCTATGGTGCCATTGCAACAAAACCTATTTGTTGCAGGACGTTTGTTTCTCATTACGTGTTTTTCTACTTTGCAGAAATGGTTTTCTGAAACATACATTCTTGGTATGCTTAGGCCTTTATGACAGTGGTTTATAAGCAGAAAAAAAACGTGATTCTGGTAGAAAGGGAAAGCCTTGGCTTATTGTTCCTGTTTTTTTGCCATGAATACTCTAAGGAAAATTTCCAATTCACTTGTGAATGGGAACAGTGCCCACATAGTAGATGGCTATGAGTGAAAGCATAGAGAAGACCATGTCCATACATTAAATATGTTTACTGAGGGCAGACTTCCCAGGCTAAAATTTCATGTATATGCAACTCTTGTGCTAGGGATTGGGACGACATGCTACTATTAGTCATTTCCTAAAGACGTCTTGCTTGGAGAATTTACAATATTTTTCTGCATATAAATCTGCAGAAGAAAACTTCTATGAAGACAAAGGTAATTTTTTTTTTTTTTTTATATATGGGATTAAAAACACTTCTTAGATCTTCTTTTTTCAAACTGTACATGAAAGTTTAAAAAAAAAAATCAAAGAGAAGTAAATGTATCATCATTGAACATAAGATGGATTATTAAATGAAATTAACACAGCTTTTTATGCCCATATTATCATCACACTAATAGCTGAAAGTGAGCTATATTGGTTCTCTAGATTTTGTTTTGTTTTGTTTTGTTTTTCCTATTGAGAAACTATTTTATTATGAGATTCTACAAAGCTTGTCTGTACCATTATATTACCATAGAGGAACTTCTCACGCAAATACAATTGCTGAATGTCACTACTGGCTTTCTTCTTTAAGTCTCTTCCTCTTTTGCTACTTATGGGACACAGTTATCATTGTCATTTAATTCATAATGCCACTCTGTCTATTGATAAAATCAGTTAACTAGTCCAGAGTAATCTGTTCTAGATACTTGTGCTTGAATCACATTTTTTGTACCCACTACACGATTGTATGATTCAAAATAAAGGCAGATATTAAATCTACTTAGGATTTTGGTTAAGTGAAATAATCAACAGGTGGTCTTAGAAAAATGATGGAAAATTATTATAAAATTTGAAGGAATATCAAATATTGCTTTTAAGGGTCTTTTTCCTTTCTTTTCTTTTCTTTTCTTTTCTTTTCTTTTCTTTTCTTTTCTTTTCTTTTCTATTCTATTCTTTTCTTTTTTTCTCTGGTGTCCTTACACTTTAAGCTACATGAGAAATACAGCTAGGATGATTAAATGAAATTTAGTATTTGGTTATTACTGCAGTCAAGGATATACATTATAGCTGCATTATTGAAAGCATTATTAACATATTTTTAGTATTAGCACACGTGAAATAGAAAAAATATTTCTCTACAATTTGATTTTTGCTAATCAACTGTTCTATATTTTAGAATTTTTTCAACTTGGTTTGTGTCAATTTTTGAATATATACTTAAATATATAAAACATTGTTATTCAAAAGATTAGATATTGAAGGTTGCAAGCTGCTGCTGGTTTAAAGTCTGGGGGAAAAAATGAAAATATGATGTTCATTTATTCCTTTGGGAAGAAGAGGCACTGTCAGCTACTTTCTTATATACTACTATCCATCTTCATTCTTCTTTATACTGGTGTGAACATAACCTTTTGGGGAAATGGGAATTTCATTGCTTCTTTAAATCTCATATTCTTTCAAACACACAAGTAGCAATATGGACAGTCAAAATAAGCTTGGTACCTGCCAGGAGATTACTCTATTGTACAAATTATGGTAATCTGTGGGAGGCATTTTTTAAAAACCCTGTTCAAATCACAGACTGGTTTTATTTTGAATTACAGAAAGATCTGCAAATATCCCATCAAGCAAAACATTTAATTAAAGCTGTTTTTTGGATCTGCTAAAAAGACTCAGCAGAAATTGGTAGACTTCAGAAGTCAACTATGTGGGCATAAGGTGCTACCATGAGAGTAAATATGGTAAAATGTAAAGCATAGATAACTTAGACTATCTTGAGCAATGCTTTAAGATAAGGCTTTCCATAACCTTAATTGAGCTTTAATACTAAAAAATAAAAATGCTTATTGCTTGAATTTTGCAGAAAAGTCCATGGCATTTTGAAAGGTATTGACTTCAGATACATAGAAATTCCATTTTAGGCAGGATACAGCATCTCTGACTTAATTTTCAAATTTTTTCCCTTCTTCTGCTTGCAATAACTGGTTCCACCCTCTCTCCCCTCCCCTACAGAAAATATTTGTTTTAAAAGGGTTTTGCCAATGACTTTTTTTTTGTAGGTTTTTTTTTGGGGGGGGGGGTGGGTGGGGGTTTTTTGCAGGGTTTTTGTTTTGTTTTGTTGTGGTTTTTTTGGTGGGTTTTTTTGTAGGTTTTTTTTTTTTTTCTTTTTTTAGTTTTTTTTTTTTTTTTTTTTTTTGTAGTTTTTTTTGTAGTTTTTAATCACTAGCATCTGATTACATTATTCAATGTGTGGTCTGGACTACAAAAAAGAATTATTTCACTTCAAGAAAGGCTTTAGCAGTTTAGCGAGCTATGTATATTACTTGTCCAATAAATTAGCCATATCTTTTTGTTTACTTTATTATATTTACTCACAAATCTTTGTCTAGGCAGTGAATTAAAACATTGCTGTTTAAGATGTTAACAGTGTTCAACATTAATAAAATGAACAATGCTTAGTACAACTATTATAGCCTAAAGTAATTTGAATAATTGAATACCACTTTGTCTAGAGAAAACCATTTGTAACAGCACTTGCTTTTTCGAATGAAAGCAGAGTGAAAATTCCAAATGTTATGTTGACAAATGTTTTGTAAAACCTGCTGATCCCATTGCATATGTGTGGATAAGGCACCTCGACACTGATATTCTCTTAATATTATTTATAGCTGCAGCAAAAAGCAAATGGTAAGCGCACTCAAGTGCACAGAATGTTAAGTGCATAAGATGGCAACTTAAAAAGAGATCTATGTACTCAGAGGGGAAATAGCCTTTAGGGTGTTCACAGCAGGGAGAACCCGAGAGAGAAGATGAAAGCAGGTGTTGAAATGACAGAGTATTCATTCTTTCCATTGAAGATGTTGAGAATTCAGTTCAAGGGACTGCAGTTTCAATCTACTCATTCTTCAGCTTTCTTTCTTTGACTTTTGCTGTGATTAGAAAGGATTACAATAAAATATTTAGTTTAAAGAAAATGCAGATTAGGTAACCTGCCATAGCGACCTTGAGGATCTGACGAAAACTTCAGAAGAAAATACCCAACAGAGGGCCAATTATAAACTGGGAGGTAAAGGAAATTCAAACCAGACAGAAACCTAGAGTGTCTCTAAACAACACACCTAAACTAGAACATGACACTTTGATGCAAGGTTAGTAAAGTGTTAAAAATGTATGGAAAACCCCCATGTATACCATGTTTATCATTGTATACAATGGCAAACAATAGCTATCACATTTATTTGCCTGAAGAAAACCAAGCTGAGTGACCCCAAGCTGAGTAGGGACTATGAGATGCCTGAGGAATGGGCTGCCATCCACAAGACACTGGACAAGCCCGAGAAGTTGGAAATCTCGTAAGGTTCAAGAAGGCCAAGTACAGGGTGCTGCACCCAGGTCAGGGCAAACTGCACTGCTAATACAGGCATGGGATGAACAGATTGAGAACAGCCCTGCAGACATGGTCTTGGAGCGGTTGGTGGGTGAGAAGCTGAACATGAGTTGGCCATGTGCACTCTCAGCCCAGAAAGCCAACAGTATCCTGGGCTGTAGAAAACAAAGTGTGACCAGCAGGTCTAGGGAGGAGATTGTTCCTGTCTACTCTGCCCTCATGAGACCCCACCCGGACTACTGCATCCTGCTCTGGGGCCCCCAGCAAGAGGGAGATGTGGAGCTGTTGGGATGGGGCTGGAAGAGGGCCACAAAAACCATCACAGGGGATGGAGCATATCTCCTGTAAGGACAGGCTGAGAGGGCTGGGTTTTTTCAGCCTTGAGAAGAGAAAACTTCAAGCAGACTTTATTGAAGCCTTTCAGTACCTAAACGGGTCTTATAAGAAAGACAGAGATAAACTTTTTAGCAGAGCTGATTGTGACAGAACGAGGGTTAATTGTTTTAAATTAAAAGAGATTAGATTCAGACTAGATGTAAGGAAGAAGTTTTTTATGATGAGGGTGGTGAAACACTGGAAAAAGTTGTCCTGAAAGGTGGTAGATGCTTCATCCCAGGAAACATTCAAGGTCAGTCTAATCTAGTTAAAGATGTCCCTGATCACGGTAGGAGGGTTGGACTAAATGACTTCTAAATCTCTCTTTCAGGCCAAACCATTCCATGATTATTCTATGATAAAAGTAATCTCTCATACTCAATCAACTTCTTTAACCACTTCACTCTAATCATGATGTGGCTTGCAAGCTGAACTATCTAGTCTACCACTCCAGCTGCTTGAATGTATATTCTAGCTACTGTCACAAGACTTGTATCAGAACTGCTTTGGGAGAACAAAGAGAAGAAACTTCTCAGAATGGTTCTATTCTGATTGTTTAAATGTATTCAAAGCGAATTTAGACTCTTTTAAATGAATTTTTCCAGGGAACATGTAAATTTTAGCATGATAATTGAAATGCCAGTATTTACAGTAGTGTGCCAACAGAAATTCTCCTAGGCATTTTCAGGGATACTTCAAATTCATCATATCCCTCGTCTCACATTAGTCTTAATTAAAAAAAAAAAATGTATGTATACATGTATTTTTTTACTAAGTTCACAACTAAATGGAAAAAAAATCATGAATAAGAGAGATTTTTGAGCAAAGACTGGTGTTTCTAGATATTAAAAGAACTCTTAAATTTAGTTTCAGTTCTTTTCTTTTGCTGACTAATGAAAAATTTGTGGAAAATAACCCAGTCCTGCTGCTTCATTATCATTTCAGAGCTGCTAGTGCAAATATGTAATACTGCCTTGTATCTCCTATAAAGAAAGAATGAAGTTACTGTTCAATTAATGAACTGTTCTTCCAAGAGTGTGTAATAACCACATGTTTGGATGTGTCCCAGAGTTCTATACAATCTCCTCATGTGTGTTTACTGTAAATTGAAATTTTTGTTTTGTCTGGCATCTCAGATTTCCCACATCAGTCTGTTCAAAACTGGCTAAATCCCATTTCTGTCTTTTTTTAGCCACACTAACAAATGTCATCAACTTGGTTGAAAAAGAGCTTGCATTTCCTAAGATTTCTCTCAGTGTTTCTCTACATTGTACATTGTAATAGCAAACTGAGATTAATCACCCACACTGCAGGGATCATGCAACTCAGCAGCAGGAGGAGGATATAATTTACTGTAAGACAAGGAACAAAATTACCTGGCAATTGCTAAGGTTATATCTTACAAGTACAACAAGAAGAATGGAACATGGTTGGGTTTTGGTTATTTTTTTATATATATATATATATATATATATAATTTTATATAATGCAGAAGAGCAGTAAGCTGTAAGACTGTGTTGGTAGTATTGAGTTAACAATTGGACTAAAGGGTATTATCCAACACAAAATTATTCTATAATTCTAATAGATTGCTACAAATATAATTTTGTGCTAGAGCTTAATAAAAGCAGTAAAATTCTAACATTAAGTTTTGAATCTCTCTGCTTACAAAGGTGATCCAGATCTCAGTGTTCTATTTAGTATGCACCCAGAGAATAAAGCTGGTCAGCAAAAGAATCCTCAGCCAAGCTAGTGGAGGAAGAGTTGCTTCTATTTGCCATATGGCTGCCAAAAGGCAGCATGTCATGCTGTAGCAATTTCTTGGGTGTTTTATTTATTATTATTATCATTATTATTATTATTAATGATAATAATAATAACTTCACTGTCAAAACATTGGAGGTTATGCATTTGCAGATTAGTCCAGTAATTTCTGAACTGCAGGTGTCAGATCTTTGCCCTTCAGGAAATAGCAGCAAGTCATCTCCCTCCAGAAGTAACTTTGATCATGGTCAGCTTTGATACAATGTTGCAAAAATTAATGATGAGGCCATAAATCCAAAGGTGGTGAAAAAGGAAAGGCCAACTGTTTGTTGTTATAAAGCGGCTACAAGAAAAGGGGTTTAGCTAGCCCCAGCCCCTCACAGCAAGTCAGAGTAACCAAAAATGAGTACACGGGCCATCCCTCAGAACAGTTGGTTCTCAAGAGCGAAGCACCCACTGAGGGTGGCCAATCCCTTTTGTAGTCTCAGTCCCTCAGGGAGTGGTTCGTTTTGGATCCTTTACATGACTGGTACATTCTTTGGGTTTTCATTGGTCCTTATCAGGGTGCTGTCTACACCAATCATTCCTTCCTGCCGTGTTTTGATTGGGTGGTTGTGTGTCTTGGTTTGGAAAGACAGGTACCAGCCAGGGAAAACTGGGGTTTCCCTTAGAATGGGGAATGTAAACCCCTCACCCCCGCCAAAATATAATTTTGCAATCAAGGGCTTTCAGGCAAAGATTTCGGAATAAGAATAACAGTTCTTTACTAGGAATATTAACAATACAAATGTAGTAGAAAACAAAACCACCCAACCAAACCAAGGAAACAAACAAACAACAATTTTGGAAAACCCTGACAGAGTCAGAGCTACAACCTGACACCCTTTTGGTCAGGGTGTTGGAAGCAGTCCAAAAGTGAGTCCTCCTGGAGTGGCAGGTGTGGTTCTGTTGAAGTAAAGATGATCATGTAGCAAAAGGGTCCAGGGATGGTGAGAAGGGGTCCAGTCTTCTTCCAGGAATTGGGTGAAGCTAGATACTTTCTGTTCCTACATCTCAGTTTTATCCAGGTAGGAATGGTTGGCTCCCCCCACTGGGTGGAGCATCTCACAATGGGATGATGGAATGTGGATATTCTACTTTGGGGATGTGTGCTTTTAGGGGTGTCTTAATGGTCCATTAGCAGAAAATATTCCCCTGGAGGGAGGACAGGTGGTGAAAGAGATAAGAAACACTGCCCCACCTGGTTTTAACAGCTGGCCCACTATCAGAAGGCATCCACCCCCCTCCCCCCAGAGTTACAAGTGATAAAGAAAAAAAACTCCCCAACTGCTTTTAACAAATGAAATAGAATAAGCATCCCTGTCTCCACAACCCAAGACATCGTGTTCTCCAATGAAAGTGCTGGGTTGTGATCTCAGTCTCTGGGTTATCTGGGGGAGGGGAGAATATTCCCCCTTTCTCTGGTATTATCCCTTTAACTGCATTGGGGGATGCAGCTGCAGGAAACTTCCACAAACATTCGTAACTAAACACTGCAACACTATCTAACAACTACCCAAGCAACATTGCAACAGTAAGTATTTGTAACAACTCAGAGCTAGTTGAAAAATAAACACAGTTGTGAATGGAAATTGAACACTCAGCCAGTATAGGGGCACAACTATTAAAAAGTTTCAACTTTTTTTTTTTTTTTCTTTTTTTTCTTTTTTTTTTTTTTTTTTTTTTTTTTTTTGTGTGTATCTATAACAGCTTGGTTACAGCTTAAAGTTTAGATACTGTTTTACAGGGACTTTGTGTTATATATATACATATATAGACAGGAGCGTTATTGTTGAAGACATGAGAAGTACCCATTTTTTTTACTACTATCAGTTACAAGTGTCAGGGCAAAAGCCTTAAAAATATAAGCAGTGACTGCTCTCAAGTCCAAGTAACAAAGGAGGGGATTTGTGTTTTAGACTGTAGTAAAGGAAGGGCAAGAAGAAGAAAGAGAGGGAGACCACTTACTGCTTTAAAAGACAAAATGTAGGGAAATGAATTAGTGGTTATTGACTGGAAACAATGAAAATTTAAATGTGAATAGCTCTAAAACTGCACCGTTACTTAAATTTGCCCAACAACCTATGTGGAAGAGCAGAACTTGGCAGAAAAGGAATAAAATAATCACAATGGTAGCAGCAATGGAAACTGAGCAACAAGAAGTATGTAGCAACAGAACAGACAGGTGAGCTTCAGGCAAATGACAGAGGTAGAACACAGGACTAAACTATTCATACCTGAATAGGTAAAAGTATGGAGTTATATAAGAAACATTTTTATTTCTGAAGATAAATGGTAGCAGAGCATAGTCAGAAAACAACTGCATGGGTTACTTTTGAGAAATAGGACATCGGATCATGTTGCTTCCTGCATTCCAGGTGTTTTGGATAATAGAAAAACATGTCTTCACGTTAACATTATATATATATGTGTGTGTGTGTGTGTGTGTGTGTGTGTCTGCGTGCCTGTATACATATATGAAAGTGTATACACACATGTATGTGCATTTTTGCATCCATATGAAGAGTTGGATATTGGTCCAAACCTGCTGTAGATTTTCATTATTTCGGTATATATGTTGGTACTTTTGAAGTGAACACATTTGTTAATTGACTGTGATTTTATTTCATTCATTTACTTCTCTTCACTGTGTCCTTACTTTGGTTAAGTTTTTAGGATAATGAGGGACACAAAACCTGGGTTGTTTACAGTGAAGTTTAAATCGTTCTTTTGAAGAAATTATGTGATGTAATGCTGAAGCAAATTGAAGTGCACCCTGGTAGAGCTATTTTTAATCTTATCATATATCTGAATATCTATTCAGTTCCTACAGCCTTGTTCCCAACATTAAACTGGCAGAAATTTAGGCAAATTTTTACTTTGCTTTCTTTAAGAAAATAAGCCAACATCTCTAGGAATACACATGTAGTTCATGTGAGTTAATAGCTCTGAGATTTATAAACTATGCCTGATTGTGAATCTTTTGCAGATAGACAGTTGCTCAAATTAATAAGTCTAATGTCAACAACTGTGCAATAGCTGTATGCTTGATGCCATTCTGCTGTGTGGAAGATATCTCCACTAATGTCTATGGAACTCAAATAAAGCTCTTGTGTACTTAATCTGTACAGTGGTGGTGATATTTCTAAACTGGTTAAGTTTTAGATCTTCAGACAGAAAATTGTGCTGCATCCTAAAGAGAATCATAAAGGGAGAACAATGATCTGCATTCATAGTCATTAACAAATTATGTCCGAAAAGATGGATTTTTGGGACTAGTGCAATAACTGTATTTTTTTTTCCTTCCTCTTGGGTCCCTATTGTAAGTTAATGCAAATAAATAATTCATGCATGGAGATGTGTGTCATAAATTTCAACTGTTACATTATTTGCTTCTAGTGTCTTTTCTGTTGAATATATTGACTGTTCAGAACTTTATACTCTCTTCCCAGTCACTATAAGGTCTTCTTCTACCTTTACTGTTGTCTTAAATATCTTACCACTGCTATGCTTTGTTCTTGCCTCTGTTTTTCTGACTTTTTGCCTTTTGCCTCTGTTTTTGTCTCTGTTTTTTAAGAATTCAGAGGGTTCTGATAATCTTTTAATACACATTTAACGACAACCTTTACCACTATATTGTTGGAACATAGTTAAATGTGATTTTTGGGTTTTTGTTTGTTTGTTTTCTGTAGAATGACACACATCTTGCATATAAAACACTACTTTTTCCATGCAAAGAATTTATAGGGATTATATGGTCTGCATAAAACACTGTTTTGTCCACAAGAAAATGACTTTCGTGTCCTGTAGAGCAGTCAGGATGATTTCTGGCAATCTTTTATTTCTCCTTTGTGGCTTCTCACTGACTAGATGCAGTCCACTATAAATGCATTTTCATCAGAGTCTGTTTAAGCATAGCAGTGTTGGAAGTAATAAACACTAGGGTTTTCTAGATGTGAGTCAGTAAACACATAAACAGGTACAGATTTATGACTCTGCACTTCAGAATATCATGGTGCTTGATATATTGTGCAGTCAACTTTATCTGAATGTCACAGAGGATAGTGAATATATCTGTAATACCAAGGTCATTTTTGATGTAATTAATGGGTTGGGATTTCTTTCATAACACAGTTTCAAATAATTTGATTTTTTTCTAATCAGGGTTATTGGCTATGGAATGGGTGTCCTTGAAATATGTAAATTATCCTGTAAAATACAGGCATACAGATATTAAACGTAGGCTGATATAGTTTTACCAGTGTAAATATTTTAGTGGGTAGCATTTCTTTTGGAGATATATTCACTCTTTAACAGGTAACAGGCATTTCAAAGTGTTTATTCACATTACGAGCATTAGTGAAGCCTTCTTTGGTGCAGTTAATGGAGGAACCCTGCTCTTAGTGGATTAAATATTTCAGTCTGCAAAACTGCCAGCTCTCACTGTTCACAAGGTAACTACATTTTATCTCACCTTCACCACTCTCCATCTTAGAGTTTTGCTGAGCATACATGAGGTACATGTCATTTTGCAGTGCTTTGTTTTGTGCTGAAGAAATATGTCATGACTGTAACAGCTACAGCAGTAGACCAATACTTTTTTTCCTTTGCAAATGGGAGTGATAAACTTAGATAATATTCCAAGAGCCTTCTCTACATATCTACATTTTTTTAAAATGTAAAAGCAATCTTCTCAGTTACATCTTACCTCTGAAACAAGAAGAAAAAAATTTGTTATATTGTTTCTGATCAGTAAGCAAACCTTTTTCTGTTGCATATGTTGAGCTAAGACATTGGAAGAGACACCTTTAATAAGCAGGCATTATTTTTAGCATTCAATTTAGGCTGGTATGAAACTTAAATAGCAACTGTGTCTATATAACAAATGTGAAAGTGAAGGAAAGATCCATCCTGGGACGGTGTGTGCTACATTCTGCACAGTTCTATTAGTCAAATAAGAGAAAACTGATAACAGCCCTGGCTCTTCAGAATTTTACTTAGTGCTATTCTTTGTGATAAGTCTTTATCACTGCTCATGTGTCAAGTGAGTCCTTGCAAGATATTTTATTATGAACTCTTACTGTTCAATGTCTGGATATGTTGTGGTAGTCTGAGCTTTATTTGGAAATTTCAACGGAAATAAATCTTATTGAAGAAAATGTTATTCTCTTTCATCTAAACCTTAAGTAAACCTTGGACTTTGTATAGTTAATTAGATTTTATTTTTTTTGAATACATACAAGGATACAAGGGAAGTTTTAGTGAATGAGTGTAGACTATCATCTCCTCTGGCCATCATGCTTGGATCTCCTGGGGAAAATTCCTTAATGATATGTAATTTGCAAATTGTTTAACTTCCAGTGTCTTTTTTTTCTTAAGTAAATAATTCAAATTAATCTATGAAAATGTATTACCATATCATTATTTTTCTACTCACTGGGCATTCTGTCTGAACACAAGGAAAAGTTTATTTATTGTGAAGGTGACCAAGTACTGGCAAAGGGTGACCAGAGAGGATCTAGATTCTCCATCCTTGGAAACAACCAAAAGCTGATTGGACACTATGCTAAGTAATCTTCTCCAAGTGAGTCAAATTGAGCAGAGAGTTGGACCAGATGACCTCCAGAGGTTCCTTTCAACCTAAACCATTCTCTGATTCCATAATACTGGAACTGTATAGGGAAGGGAATTGCTTGTCATGTTTGCATTACTTCAATTTCTCAGTGGAAAATGTTTATGTTGTCATCATGCCTACACAAGAAATTTCCTGATTCTGCTTTTGCAGTCTCCAGTAGAACTGCCTTTTAAGGGCTTTGAATGGCTTAACCAATTTGGCTACAAATTAATAGAAGAAATCATGTATAGTGGCAGAGTTTGAGTTGTCTAACAACAAAATCTTTCCTGAAAGATTTTTTAAATTATATATTCTTTTGTTTTCTACATTCTAAACAATAAACACCTGCCTTAGCAGAGACTCTCCTCTTCCAGCAGCCTGCTTGTTTGCAAACCACATATATTCAGCAGCTTTGTTTTCACTCTCCCACTTTTAAGCTTTAATGCAGACTAGAATTTACTAGGGGGATTTGTACTCACTGTTATTGCCACTGGCACAAAAATAGTGTGAGTGGGACTGTAACTCCTGGTTAGTAAGGTGCAGCAGGATACCAGAAACATATCCCTGTCTATGGCAGGCAGTTTGGGTTACAAACAACTACAGAAACTTCCATTTTCATGCTTTGACTTCCCTCAGTTTATCCATACATCATACCACTCATCAGGTTCTGTTGTGGTTTCTGGTCTGTCTTAACAGAGGAAACATATAGAAAGGAGGATGTCTCTGTGTAAATTGGTTAGCAATATATGGGTGGCTCCAGGTGGGTGCTGCAGCATCAGAATGAGCTGTCTTCTGTGGAGGGGCAAAAGACACTGAAGAACATGTAATTTTTTGCCATTGCCGAAGACCCTGAGCACTGGTGCTGTATCTGAAGTAATGAGGTTCAGAAGAAATACTGTGAGGGGTTAAATTTGTTCCATTCTCTTTCTGATCGAAAAGATTTCTTCAACTCTGGACATGGTGCTAAGAAGAGCTGGAAGATCAAATAATGCTTGATTAAGCTGAAAGGCTCCACAGTCAATAGTTGCAGTGTGTACACCAAATCATGATTTCATGGACAGATTTGTATTTAAGTAAACTATAACAAATGAGAGACTTACATAAGCCTCTAAGTTCTCTGGCTGATCACAGCAGTAGTGTCTGGCACTTCCTCTCTCGCTGTAGCATCACCTGGCCAATCAACTGCTGTAAGAATGTACCACTAGAATTAGGCTTCCTTGGGGGCAGAAGAAATCACAAGGTTGAATATTAGTCATTAATTTGGACCACTTATGATCTTTACATTGATAGTTCCTGAGAACAGCTGTGACCATGAAGTTGTAGGTTGGGCAAGCCCCAAACTGGCACTTAATAAATACTAGCATCATTTTTAACAACAACCAAAGATTATGGCATGGATCAAATTAAGGGGAATTTAATTTTCTGAAAATATTGTGTAGGAAAATTGCAGCATCTCAGTTGTGTCTCCACTTTTTCTTCAACTACCTCCCTACTCTTTTTCCCCATTTTGCAATGGCATGTTTTTCTCCCCTCAGTTATCTGACTTTATTGTTTACCATTAAGATTCTTCAAAGTTGTTTTCTTGGGTGAGCCAGTATTATATGGTATGTTAATTTTTTCTGTATTTTCATGATTTTGATTGATTTTCTAACTTAATTTTATTTACAATGAGTACAAATAGTACCTTCTGTAAGTGGGTGTTGATATAAAAAAGAGTAAACTATCTAACTATTTGAAAATTTTCAGGATAGGTCTGACTACTGATATAAAAACAAGTAAAAAACAGTTGATATGCAAAGATAAAATTAGGACAGCATACTACCAAACTTAAACAAAGTAAATTGAATCAAAATTACATATATTAGTAATAGCATTAGACTGCAATTGAATAAATTCCAGTAGACCAGATAATCAAATTTTAAGGGCTCAATTACATATGGAGATTTTGCTGATTAACTCCATGCATCATGTTTTTCTTCTCAAATTAAGGACTTTTTTCTGCAATCTTGATGCCACTGGACATTCTACCTGTATGTCATCTGTATATAGAATGATCCAGTGAGAGCTTAAAAAATACTGTAATAAAAGAAGTATTCAGGTAGCTTTCTGTTGATTGCAATCACAATTAAGTGGTTCATCCAGGCAAATAAAAAAATGTAAATTAGAACTGATGGTACATATTAATGGTTTGTCTGAGTGAATAATTCAGCATCCTATGTCAGTCACAAATTAATACTTGAGAGCATATTTAGAATTTCAGTGATAGAAATATTCAGAAAAAAAATCTTAATTTTTTTAAATTGTTGAGTTTATTGAGGCTTTCTGGAAAGATTTTAGTAGTATATACATGAAAATTACACAAAAGACTGTATCTTTTTAGGATGTGAAAATACATAATACTTTTGTTTATTGATACTGTGTTATAGTAATTAATGCAAAGCAAATATATGCATACACATGAAAAAGGGAAAAAATCAAGCCATCCAGTAAGTAAATTTCTCATGAGTTGAACCCAAATATCTTTTCTTTGTTGAGTTAGGAGACCTTAAGAACAGAAAGTTCTTATCTTTCGTCTACATACCATATTTTTATCCTATTTTTATTAATCTTTTTCCAAAGGGGAAAAAAAATCAGTGTCTCTTCATATAAGCATTTTTCTTTTAGGTAGAGGGACATTCCTGTTTTTCATATTAATTTCCATTATCTCTGCATATTGGCTGCAGAACAAGCAAGACATCAAGTAGTCACTCTCAGAAGTCAAGAGAAGTCAATATTCTTGGATCATGTTTCAATGTTTTGTTTAAGTTATTCCAGTTGTTCAAAGTATTATTTACTTCATACTTTCAATGGCTTTTGATTAAATGCAAGTAAGATTTAATGCACATATGTGTGTTGAAAAGGAAGTAAATAAAATTCATCATCTGTCAGTTCAATCTTATCCATATAGAATCACATTAAAATTATTTAATAAGTATGCTTTTTCTGTCATTATGTTTACTAAATTTAGGCCAGTTATTTATTTTTAGAAATTTAGTAAACAATTTCAGGTAAAGGTCTGTTTTGTTATAATTTTTTTATTGTTTGTTCTTTTATCCTAATATTTTTTCTTCTTTCCTCGCTGTGGAATCCTGTTTGGTATGTTATTTCAGAATGTATAAGATTTCAGTTGGGTATATTTTTCTCCAAGTTACACAGTAAGGATTTCTAGTTACTTTTGTATCCTTGCATAACTTCCTGTGTTCAAATAGTTTGGTTCTGGTGATTCCATGTTTCAGTGATGTGAACAGTCTAAAAAGGAAGATATAAGTGAAAGATTTTGTTGTTTTGTTTTGTTTTGTTTCTTTTTTTTTCTTTTTTTCTTTAAGTAGAAGAGAATATAGCCTTGAAATTTTATCATTCTCTTTTTGTAAATGGAATTTTTTAATTGCAAATGGAAAATAACATTAAAATCTTTTTACTCTTTCTTTTCTTCAGTTAATTCTCTCCACTTTGTTTTCTTGATAACTGGGCTATTTCTCTCTGACAGCAAAGTAGCACTTGATTAAGTCAAAGAATGCTAACCAAAGGCTTTGTTTAATTTAAATTTTTGGGATTTCTAAGATTAATTCCTGCAAAAGAGCACCACATTCGCTCAAAACTTTCTGTTGACATTGCTGTTTCATTTGTAACTGTGTGGATCATCTTCAGTGTGATGCTGATTGGATTGCTGAAAATGGTGATTTTTCAGTTAAAATGTCTAGAACCACTTTGCACTATTTGTGACTTCTAAATGCTTTGACTAAAACATTCTTGACTAACTGTGCATTTTCTAACAATTGAATGACTCTTCAACAGTAATAACAAATAAAAAGCCCTAATTATTGTACCATTTTAACAAATAGTGTGTGCAGTGCTACCTATAGGTTTAAAATCCTCCTACTGGTTTTTATCACTGGATGAGGAAGAAGGCAGGATTCTTACAGTGTGATGAACCAGTAGTTCAGGTATTGTAAATAACTCAGATATAGATTTTTTTTTTAGCAGATTTGACATGAGCTTGACACTCTGGCTCTCCATCACGACCCACAGACCTCCATCACACTAATGATGAATGAACTGATGTTATCTCTTTTTCTGTGCATTTGGGTTTGGTTTGTTTTTTTTGGACAGACCTAGTCCAAATGCAAACCAACAGAGAGAAGTGAGCATTAAAAACAGCAAACTCGCAAATATATGTCCTGTGCCTGTTTATGCATAGTTTTCCTCAATGATAATCTAAACTATATGTGGATGTAGGACTCCTTCTAAGACTTTGAGGAATCTGGTAAGATTGTGTCTTTCTGTAATTCTGTTTATTTTACTGTTCCATATACTAATTGCACTTCAATTGCCATGCCTGTTTCTTTTGAAATTCACAGAATTGACATCTAATTTACACACTGTTTAGGATTTTTATTTTTATTTTTTCTGGAAAGTGAATTAATTGCGGTTTAGTGGGCATCAAGATATTTCATGGATCTAGTCAGAACAAGAAGTTTACACAATATGTTTTAGACAACGATATTTCTAGCAATCCTGAAATTCATCCATGATTTATTTTTTTTTTCTGAGATAGATGGAGAGATATGTTGATAGACCTATCTAGGCAGATAGGTAGATACTGATTCTTCCCAACACTAATTGTTTTTCCTGGACAAAAAGTTCTGCACAGTGACAGAGTCAAGCCATGTGCAATAATGTATAAAAACATTTACTTAGTTTATTTTTGCAGAACTCTTAAGAACATTTACATATATAGCTGTGTCCAGAATAAATCTGATCTCAAAATTAACCCCATATCTATAAATGAAAAAAATTGTTATGTGACAATATACTTGTGATTACCTGGGTGGTATGGGGTTTTTCTTCATCTGACTGTTAGTTTTTAAAGCTATGTTTAATAATAGTAGATTTCAGCATCCTGAGAGGTTATTTATTTTCTTTATTTCCTGTTGGGAAACCCAGTGATAATGAGTTGGCTCAGAGAATAGAGGTGTTAGATGTGTATTCTATGAGTATGAGCAACTTTGTAATACTTTAAAATACATACTTTTCCCGGAAATTTAGGAATGGAGAACAGTGTCATCTTTCCCTTGTAAAACTGCATTGTCATTTTTTATTATTCACAGGAAAAAAAAGTATCTTTTTCTAGGTTCAGTTACTTTCAAAAACTTGAAAATAACTTCTAGTTGTAATTTCAACAGTATATAAAGTGCCAATGTCTTAGAAAACTGTTGAGTACTATATTAAGGCTAACAATCCAGCATTACCACTCTAGCTGATCTCTCACTGCTGTTAACCCAGGGCATGACATGCCTCTCCCAGACAATCATCCAGAGAAGTGCTTTACTTGAGATTTAGGGCCTTCAGATTTGAATTTTGAGATTGATTAGGACCCTCACTGTTCAGTCTCTGTACTGTTCATGGAGAGGTTAGGGTTCATCACATTCCTTCTTTTATAGCTTTTCAATGATATTCTGGTTTTATTCTGCCTCCATTGTGTCTTGCCTAGGTCCACTGGTCAAGATCCAAAGGAAGAGACAGCTCTACCTTCTCCACGCTTATTTCAGAGGATCAATCTTTGCAGCTGTACTCTTAAGCCTTGTCCTGTCACTACATGCACTTGTTAGAAGTCCCTTTCCACCTTTTTTGTAGGCTCCCTTCAGGTACTGTACAGCTGCAATTGGGTAACCCCAAAGTCTTCTCTTTTCCAGACAGAACCATCCCAATTCTTTCAGCCTTTCATTGTAGGAGAGGTGCTTCATCTCTCTTATCATCTTGGTGTCCCTCCTCTGGAGTTACTCTGTCAGGTTGATGTCATTCCTGTGCTGAGGACCCCAGAGCTGGGTGCAGCACTCCAGGTGGGGTCTCAGCAGAGCAGAGGGGCAGAATTCCCTCCCTCACCTGCTGGCCCCACTGCTTTGGATGCAGCCCAAGACACATTTGGCTTTCTGGGCTGCAAGTGCACTTTGCCAGGTCATGCCCAGCCTCTCACCCATCAGCACCCCCAAGTCCTTCTCAGTAGGGCTGGTCTCCATCTGCTCGTCTCCCAGCCTGGGTTGATACTGGGAGGTTGCCCCAATCCAGGTGAAGCACTTCACACTTAGTCTTGTTAAATCTGATGAGATTCTCAGGCTCTCAGTTCTTGAGCTTGTCAGCTCCCTCTGGGTGCCATCTTGACCTTCGGTGTGTCAACTGCACCACTCAGCTTGGTGTCATCTGCAAATATGCTGAGAGTGCACCTGATGCCACTGGTTTGTCATTGATTAGGCTTTTAAATAACAGTGGTCCCAATATGGGCCCCTGTGGAACACCAGTTGTCACTGATGTCAACTGAGACTCTGAGCCATTGACCACTACCTTATGGATGTGACCGTCCTACAAATTCCTTATCCATTAACAGTCCGCCCATCAAACCCATCTCTTGCCAATTTAGAGAGAAGGATGATGTTGGCTTTACAGAAATCCAGGTAAATAACATCTGTAAATCTTTTCTTGTCCACTGAGGTAGTCAACTCCATCATAGATGACCCCTGAGTTGGTCAGGCAAGACTTGCTCTCGATCAAGCCATGCTGGTTGTCCTAAATCATCTCTCTCTTCTCCATGTGTCTTAGGATGGCTTCCAGGAGGATCTGTTTGGTGATCTTCCCAGGCACAGAGGTGATGCCGATGGTCACTTGTTCCCAGGGTCCTCCTTTCTGCCCTTTTTAAAGATGGGTACAAATCGTCCCTTTTTCTAGTCCCCTGGGACTTCACTTGACTGCCATGACTTTTCAAGTATCATGGAGAGTGGCTTAACATCAAGGCTCTGAGATGCATCTCCACATAGATCTGAGTATGTTCTGGTTCCTCAGGTGGTTGTGAACCTGATCTTTGTTTACAATGGGAAGCACTTTGTTCTGTTTCGGACAAACAGGATTTTCCTCGTATTAGTCTACTTGTCTCCTTAATAGACAGGTCAATTCATAAGGTTTCTATTTAGAATTCTGGACAGGAATTTATTTTAACTTCCAATCCAATAGTAATATTTTAAGGCTGTTTGGAAATTAAGGATAGGTGATTAAAATGTTGTACCGGCTTCTTCAGCCCTATCATCTGCTATAAAAGCTGTCTCTAAAGAGCAGTCTCCAAGAGTAGCTTTTGTTATTCTTCTTAATATGATACATACTTGCTTTTACCTTCCTTTGACAGTGGAAGAATTAACAAGGTTAACGATGTTGACATTTAAAGTATCATAATTGGCATCTGAATTAGTGTCCATTAACATGAATGAGTCCTGTTACTTGAAATTATCCAGCCATTTACTCTGCACACCTAGATAAATTACTGTATGTATAAACTAAGCATATTTAGGTTTTTGGTGTTTCTTTACAATCCTAATTTGTATGGATTGTGTGTGTATCAGACACAGAAAACGATGCGTGGATATTTCAGATGGCTGCCCACCTTAGCTTCCCTCCCAATGAACGTTTCTAACACATATGAAATGATTCATATACTTAATGAAAATTAGTGATACAATGTTTGCCATTCTGTTTTCATAAGTGTATTTTGTAGGTTTTGGGCTTTTTGGTATAACTGAGTCTCATTTTACCTCAATTTTCTAAATATACTTACAAAATTGCAGCAATACTGATTTTCAGCCTTTTCTCCCCACTCTTGTACCTTGCAGAATGAACTCAAAACTCCAGTAGGAATAGCCCTTTGGACTGTTTAGGTGCCTGCAGTCAGAGAATTCTTATGTAGATGAATGTTTTACAATAGTTGTATCATGAGTCCAGATGAGCGAAGGTGCTCAGCAAGAACGGAACCTATGCCATGTCAAACTGCCACCAATTTAATCACCCAGCTGATTAACCAACATAGAGCAGCTGCCTTGCTCCACCACTTGCACTGCTTGCCTCAGCAGGCAAGCGATGGCTGGTGGAGAAAGGATGGTCTGAAGGGAGACAGAAAACCAGGCATGAGGGATGGTCCACCCAACCAGGAAGGAGATCTGGACAACTTATTCTATAAGCAGCTGGAGAATGTTTCAGGATCACCAGCCTTTGTTCTTGTGGGTGACTTTAACATATGAGACATCTGCTGGGAACATAACATAGCAGAAAAGAACAGTCCAGGAAGTTTTTAGAGTGTGTGGAGGACAACTTTTTGTTGCAACTGGTGAGTGATCCTACCAGGGGAGGGACCATGTTAGACATGTTCACAAATAGAGACAGGCTGGTGGGAGATGTGGTGGTTGGAGGCCACTTGATCACACAGTGATCATGAAATTATAGAGTTCTCAATATTTGGTGAAATCACGAGGAACAGTATAAGACTTCTGGAGGGCAGACTTTTGCCTGTTCCTTGGGAAACAGCCCTTAAAAACAAAGGTGTTCAGGAAAGGTGGGCATGCTTCAAAACAGAGATCTTGAAAGCACAAGAACAGACTGTCCCTGTGTGCTGAAAGATGAGTCAAGGAGGCAAATGTCTAGCCTGGACGGGTAACAAAGTTTCAAAAGAATTTAGGAGTAAAAAGAGGATGTATCATCTTTGGAAGAAGGGTCAGGTTTCTCAGGAAGCATTTAAGGGGGCTGCTAGGGCATACAGATTAAAAAAAAAAAAAAAAAAAAGAAAGGGAGGCCAAAACTCAATTTGAACTTAATTTGGCAACTTTTGAAAAGGATAATAAAAATCATTCTTGCAAATTCTATTAATGAAAAAAAGAAGGGTAAGACCAACCTTTGTTCTCTATTGGATGCAAGAGGGACCTTAGTAACTGCAGAGAGGAAAAAGCGAAGCGCTTAACACTTTCTTTGCCTCAGTCTTTAGTGGGAAGATGGCTTGTCCTCAGGACAGCTATCCTCCTGGGTTTAGTAGATGGTGTCAGGGAGCAAAATGGTCCGCCTGTTATCCAGGAGGAGGCAGTTAGAGAACTGCTGAATCACTTGGATGTCCATAATCTATAGCTCCAGATGGGATCCATCCCAGGGTGATGAGGGAGCTGGCAGATGAGCTTGCGAAGCCACTCTCTGTCATTTACCAACAAACTTGGCTCAGTGGTGAGGTTCCAGATGACTGGAAGCTGGCTAATGTGATGCCCATTCACAAAAAGGGGTGGGAGGGAGGTAATTTATATATATATATATATATATATATATATATATATATATAGTAATTATATATTATATATATATATATATAATATATATATATCCGGGTCAGGCCAGTCAGCCTGACCTCAATACCTAATAAGGTAATGGAACAGTTTTTATTGAGTGTCATCACATAGCCCTTCCAGGATGGCTACAATATCAGACCCAGCCAGCATGGGTTTAGGAGGGGTAGGTCGTGTTTGATCAACCTGGTCTCCTTTTATGACCAGCTGACTTACCCAGTGGATGTGGAAACAGCTGTAGATGTTGTCTATTTGGACTTCAGCAAGGCCTTTGACACTGTCTCCCACAGCAAGCTCCTGGACAAGCCGGCAGCCCGTGGCTTGGACAGGAGCACTCTTTGTTGGGTTAGGAACTGGCTGGGAGGCCGAGCCCAGAGAGTGGTGGTGAGCAGTGCTGCATCCAGCTGGCAGACAGTCACCAGTGGTGTCCCTCAGGGGTGTGTGTTGGGGCCAGATCTGTTCAATATCTTTATTGATGACATGGATAAGGGTATTGAGTCTGTCATTAGTAAGTTTGCAGACGAAACTAAGCTGGGCATGTGTGTTGACCTATTGGAAGGTAAGAGGGTTGTGCAGAGAGACCTGGATCAGTTGGATGGATGGGCAGAGTCCAATAAGATGAAGTTTAATAAGTCCAAGTGCTGAGTCCTGCACTTTGGCCACAATAACCGCCTGCAATGTTATCGGTTGGGGACGGTGTGGCTGGACAGTGCCCAGGCAGAAAGAGACCTCAGTGTTCTGGTCGATAACCAACTGAACGTGAGCCAGCAGTGTGCCCAGGTGGCCAAGAAGGCAATGACATCCTGGCCTGTATTAGGAATGGTGTGGCCAGCAGGAGCAGGGAGGTCATTCTTCCCTTGTACATGGTGCTGGTGAGGGCACACCTTGAGTGCTGTGTCCAGCTCTGGGCCCCTCAATTTAGGAAGGACATTGAGATGCTTCAGCTGCTCCTGAAGGCTGGTGAGGGGCTTGGAACACAAGCCCTATGAGAAATGACTGAGGGACTTGGGGTTGTTTAGCCTGGAGAAAAGGGGAGTCAGGAGTGACCTTATCACTCTCTACAGCTCCCTGAAAGGTGGCTGTAGTCAGGTGGGATTGGTCTCTTTCTCCAGGCAGCAACTGACAGAACGAGAGGATGCAGTCTTAAGCTGCACCAAGGAAAATTTAGGTTGGATGTTAGGAAAAAGTTTTTACGAAAAGAATGATAAAGTACTGGAATTGTCTGCCTGGGGAGGTAGTTGAGTCACCATCTCTGGATATGTTTAAAAAGAGTGGATGTGGCATTCGGTGCCATGGTTTAGCTAGGTGTTAGGACTGGGTTGGACTTGATGGTCTTGGAGGTCTCTTCCAACCTCGTGATGCTGTGATTCTGTATCACAGAAAGACCTGATTTGGGCAAGCGAAAGAACTGTGGTGATGTAGAATACAAATTTATAGATAATTAAACATTATTAATTCATAAAATAACCTCTGCTTTCTTCTGAAGTACTTTGTTATATAATATTCTTAGTTAAAACCTCATGTGTCTGATTTAGCTTGGAACAGTTATAAAGTGAGAGGTCTCACAAGAAGAAAAAGCTATGTATTGAAATGGGTTTAGAGTAGATTAAAATTCAGGTAAATTAATTTTTGTTTGTCCCTCTTGCATGAACTATAGCTGCCAAGGATCCACATTTTCCTCTTATTTAAAAATAAGGTCTTAGATACCTATTGAGATTTTCAGACTAAATGTTATTTATGTAGCAAAAATATATTTGCCTATGAAAACCAGTAAAATGATTTTCTGTGGCAAGTAGAGTTTTGCATGTAAATGGCTGTTGATTTCAAATGAAATTTTATGCTTATCACTTCAATGCAAACCATGGAAATCTGTGTTGTTTTAAAAAAATATATGCAGTAATATTTCTTATAACTTTCTTTGACTTCTCTTTTATTAAAAACTCTGCATGCTCATCCATTGTTATATTTTAGACTTTCTTGGAAAGAAGGTTGCAAGAAAAAAGAGAGGAGCGGCAATAAAATGCTTTCATCAAATTCTATGCAATATTAGGAAATGAAAAGGAAAGACTGTTGTTTTGCACAGAATAGATTTGAACATTAAGAATGCAAAAATGTTTCCATATTTCATTTTATTTCATCTAACTACTATATTGCATTCTAGTTTCTCTGTAAAATATGGACTAATTATATTTCATGAGCACTTCAACTCTTAAGCATAGGGTTTTTTTGGAAAAAAAAAAAAAGAGAAAGGTATTATCCGAGTCTTATTTTATGAAAAAGATTTTAATGAATACAGTTCAGAACATGCCTCTTTGCAAAAAGTTATAATGAAAACCTTTAATGAAAATGACTTAACATATTCACTGAGACAGAGGAAGAGCCAGGCCAATATTGTTCAATCATCATCTTCTGCTAATGGAAACCCAAATGGAGGAATTTTGTGCCAGTCAGATAATGGTTCATGTTATATAATGCATCAACACAGAATGCAAAAATAGAAATACATAACAGGCTTTAGAAAGTTTTATTTTAATGATTCTGAACTGTGTGATTCAGACCTTTATTTCCATTCTCCAGCTTTCAAGCAGTGACTCATGGGACAAAAGGTGTGAAGCACAGGTAAAATGTGATCAAGGAATGGGCATTACATATTCCCAGAAACTCTCTTTCTGCTGTGCTGAGCCAGGTGGGGGGAGGGTGAGTGTGTACATGTATTACAGAGTGTGTGTGAGTGTACACATATTCCAGAAGAAGGGGAAGGAGTCCTGTTGGGTACTACTGTCTCAGTCACAGCTTAATGCTGTATCCTTTGCCTGTCAGATAGGAATGATTAGTGGAGGTGCATCAAATGGACCACCAGACATGTCTTAGTGAGAGTAACAGAATGAGACAGGCACCACTATACTGAAAATGTGTCTCTTTCTGGGGAACACCTGTAAGTCTCTGCAAATGAAAGAACTGTCTGTGATTTACAAACAAGTATGAAGAAAATAATTTTCCCTGTTTACACACACAATATTGTGGAACATTTCTAAAAATATCATCAGTGCTTGTGCTTCAGTAACATAGGTATTATTTTAATTGAAATATTAATATTCTAATTATAAATTAATACTATCATATTTTTTGTTTGTTTTACAGTCATCCTTAAAAGACTTCTACTCTACCTTATGCACAGATCAGAGCCTCAGTTTGTACCATAGCACTTTTCTTTGCATGTAATATTATTTCACAATCCAGGCTACAATATCTACAACCTTTAATACTTATAATTTCCTTAGAATTAAAGTTGAGACAATGAGCTTCCCTCATGAGTACCATATATCATATACAGGACAATCTTTTTAAAAAGGGACGTTTAGCTACGGTTTCCTAGCAATGACTAATCAGCCCTTCCTATGAAGAGAATTAGTCCTATTTGCTTCTCAGTTATGGGATGCATGGAAAACAGTCTTGTTTGGGAAAAGTTGTGGGGAGAGAGTTTGTAGATAATAGAAGAGAATATGATAGAATAGCTCATGAAGGTGTACACTTGAATTACACTGGGTAGATTCAAACTTATAATTAAAGATTTTAGTGAAATTAAAACCTCTTGTGATTTAATGTACACATTTAAAATTAGCATGATTATTAAGGGATGTGTGTTTTCGTTTAGCTTGTTTTGGACTTCTTGTCTTTTTATTTTAAAAGAAAGAAAGAAAGAAAGAAAGAAAGAAAGAAAGAAAGAAAGAAAGAAAGAAAGAAAGAAAGAAAGAAAGAAAGAAAGAAAAGAGGCCTAGTAGGTTTTGTGTAAGGCCTGTTAGTTTTTTAAGTATTATATTGCTGGTGTCCTTGATAGTGTTAATAATTTTTTCCAGTAAAGGAGACCGTATGTTTTCAAGGCCATTGTGTTACGTGTAGAGTTGTTAAAAGTGATTGAATATTTAATAAACGTTAAATTAATATCACTATATCCTTGTTAACTTTTTCTCAAATATTCTTCTTCAGAAATTTTTCCTTGAACAGGTTAAATTTCTCCCATGTTAGAAGTTTATTTTACACAGTGTATGTCATATACAATATAAGTATTCTATAGAAGGAACACACACTAACATTTTGAATTTAAAATTATGATTATAAACTATTTGATGTAAATTAAGTATGGTACCATGATGAAAGTGTGAACTGAATTTTTAGGTTGGGTGTCATCTGTTAAAAGATACATGATTCAAATGGAAACCAACCTTTTTTCTAGTCCACTTTGTCCTGGAAACTACTGAGAAATTATGAATTTTACCATAGGTTGGTTTGTTTTGTTTTTGTTTTTTAACCTTTGATATATTATTGAATTAACAATATCAAGCCTTATTCTTTCAAAGTAACTAGATCCAGGTGTAGATGGTGGAAGTCTGTACTTGGACAAAAATGGCCTGGAATAAGTTTCTACAGCAGAGAACCACAAAAACTCTTATCTTACTTAGCAAATATTAAGAAACATTAAGTACGTATACGAGTGTCTATTTTTAATAGCATAAAGGCTTTTCATATTCTGACCAAAGTACTGTGCAAAGAGGTGAGAAGGAAATGAGACTGGGCAAATATTTATTTTTATTATTTCTGTGACTTTCAATTGATCCTGTTAGTCTGTATTATCTTATAATAATTTAATTATGTATTGCAGAAGTATTTATCCAACCATACCGGGTAATAGCTTGAGAAAGGTCAGATAGAAAATTTCTGGCTATATATAATGATGAATAGCTGATTCTACAAAGTTAAAATGTTCTGTGGAAATATATTGATTTCATCAAATTGATTTCACCAATGTATTTCTGCGGTATCTTGGCTTAAGACCAGAAAATCTGGGTACTTGATAACATAAAACAAAAACTAGTCTCAGAAATCAGTCATTTCTCACTTGCAGTAAGTTGAGAGTTTGCAGAGCATCATCCTTCTTCATGTCTGAGATTTTTCGCAGAGCTAATGAGTGAAAATACTTTGATACAGTGAAATTTAGGATGAAATTGAGGTTATGTTTTGCAACAGACACAATTTTCCTGACATTTCTTATTCATATCTTGTGGTTTTTTGCATGTGATATTTTCTATTTCAATACTTCAAGGAAGTTATGACAATTACTAAGAAGAACAGAAATTATTATCAAAATTGTAATATAACTTCTGAACTAAATGGAGCCAAAGCAGAATATCTCTTTTCCAAAGCTTGGCCTTTGGCATATAGCCAAAGAAGGTAATAATTGTAATTGTGTTTAGAATTCAGCAGATACTACTTGGTAACATGAAAAAATTATTTTTTTCTTGTAGTTTTTACTTCTGTCAACACCTCCAAGTTCCAAGATTATTATGTGTCCAGAACTGCCTGTAAACAAATGTTTAGAGAAGAAATACATAAATAGGATAGGCCTATATGAAACTTTTTCTAATCTTTTCTCAGCTTTAAGATGTTCTCAGATACCAGACATGGTATCTAGGTACCTTGTAACCATCTCTCGTCTATTTTCTCTGTTTAATCCATGTAAATTTTATCTATCTATACCAATTATTTTTACATTTTTTAAGCCAACTCCATGTACCATCTACTTTTCTATTTTGGAGACTGGTGCTTAAAAGCCTCATTTAATAAGCCTTCATTCTTGGAAGACTGAATAATCAGTCATTATCTATCCTCCAAAACCCATACATTTATTATATAGTATAACATATCTGTCTAAACTAATTCTTTCTGTGTAAAGTTTTATATAATTTAATAATACTTTTCATTTTTGTTTTGTTCTACTACATTCTTTTTAAGATAGGGGACCACAAGTGAACACCATAGTTTTACAAAATCCACAATTCCCACAAATGAAGGAATCATATAGTTCTTGATCTCTCTTTTTTTTTTTTTTTTTTTTCTTTTTATTCCTTTTTTTTCCCTAAATAATCCCTGCCTTTTTTAATATTTGAGTAGAATTTTGAATTATTGTTAAAAAGAAAACTTTTTCTTGGAAAGTTTTCTATTAAAAACTTATGAACTTGGTCTTAAATTTATAATGACTAACTCAGGATCTATTATTTTACTTGTGAAGCTTGGATTGATTTTTTTTTTTTACTTGCATTTTAAATATATCCTCATTCACTTTTGGTTCTATGATAATCATGGGGATTTACACAATCTTTCTGCACTTCTCTGCAGTCAATTCTCCTCCTAATGACATGGGTAGCTTAGTGTCAATAGCAGACTTTCACACTTCGCTGTTCATTTTCTTTTCTGTCTTGTTTACTAATTTATATAATTTAGTGATACAGTTTATATCTTAATTAATTTAGAAGGATACATTTTGGATATTTTTCCTTAAACATTTATTGAAGAACAAGTGCTCAGTGGTTTTTTTTTAAGACAAAATACATCCTGAGCAGACTTTGCATTCCCAAATTCACTACTAAACTTACTGCCAATGACATGACAAATTCTAAGTGAAAAAAGTGAATCCTCCTGCAATGAATAAGCCTTTTTTTCCCCATGCTTTTCCCTATTAAATCTATACTAGCAGGATTTGAACACCCTAGTATCAAATGCTTAAAATGTGTTGTTGAGTACAGATGTAAAACAGTTAAGATATAAAGATGGCTTTTGTTCTTGCAAGTAGTTATTCCCCATTCCAGCCAAGGAAGACTGGTGGAACAGACTGTGATTCTTGGTTATGTACCATGCAATGTGTAATTTCATTTCAGCTGTCAGTCACTGATTTTATAGCATGTGACAACATTTCTTTGTTTCGTAATTTGTCTTCAATTGGTATTTTTTCCTTCACATTTCCTGTTACATCTATTGCACTGGGAAAAAAAAAATCTTGAGAGAGTACACCAGTCCTAGGGGAAAATATTTGACTTTTACAAGCATGCGATATAAAGCTTCATCAATTTTTCTTTGCTGCATTTAAAATTGAATAATAGATTAATTAATAATATATTAATATTTATTATTTAGAAGCATGATTTCTAGCCATGTAACTCTTGTAGGTTTTCTTGGTTGTCTCACAAACATGCAATTAATGTGAAGTGGTGGATAGTCTTACTGGTTTTTGGCTTCCATGAAAATAAAAATAATTTGTTGCCCTTTTCTCTGTCATCTGCACAATTTGGTAATAATTGTTATAGGGATACTCATATTTTTATGCAATCAATTTAAAAGCACTTGAATTCTTCAGAGTTTCATGTGTATGGGGTTTTTTAAATTTGTTTTTATGGTCACAAGGTGTTACAAAGTTGGTTTGTAAAAAAACACAGTTTTTATTGTTTGGATATTTCTGCTGTTCATTGCGAAGCAAAAATGCAGATCTTAGTAGTGCAGTACTGATGTTTCATTCAGCTTTCAAGAGTAAGCATGAGTTTCTCTGTGGGGTGACAAAAGGAGATGCTGCTGAAGGCTGTCTTCCCTCTGATATGTTACAACTGTGTTAATTATCCTACAGTAGAAACAGCCTTGCCCTCACAGCCATGGGCATGAAAAAGAGTGAGTTTAGCTGGTAAGGAGTTCAGTTGGAGTCTGCTTGCCGTGCTGTGAAGACCTAGGGACAGGAGGTTGTGCAAGGGCCAGAAAAGGTAAGATACTGTACGTAGGACAGACAGGGTTAGGTGGTCGTGCCAGGGTCAGGAAGAACAGAACTCGTGCCAGAGCTGAAGAACAGAGCCAGAGCTGTGTGGAGCTGCTCTTAGAAGATACAGAGGAAAGATATGGGAGGCTTTTGAATGACAAGGTGCTGATGCTTGAAGCCTTCTGATGCAGTGTCCCTGTCAACTACCCCATATCGACTGTGACATTCCTCAACATGACATTTTTATAATCTCAGATGCTAGGCCCATTTTATTGTATTTAAGATAAAAGATCTTAGTTTCTGGCTGCTTGAAAATATGAACTAATACTAGTTAAGAGGAAAACACAATTCAAGAGAAAGAAGGTGCCTTTGTCTAAAGTCTCATATTTTAAATTAAAGCTGTCCTGTAATTTCTGAAAGCTCCCAGCTGTCAGCATTTAATGCTGAATAGAAGTATGACTGCAATTAAAAAAATAGCAAAAATAGTAGCAGGTTATTTGCAAGATTTTTTTTTTTGTTATAAAATCATGTCCGTTTTATGAAATTAATGTATCTGCTGAGCAACTGCAAATGGATCATGTATGTCTTGCAAAGATATCTTCTAAAATCACTTTGAATCTTTCTGAAATATTTCTCATTAATCAACCAGAACCAATGTGCTCCAGTCTAATTTTTTTTAAAGTTCTTTTCTCTGATAACTCTTTGACAAACTTCTGCATAACTTCTAAGTTTTCCCATCCTGGCATTTACTAGACAAGTGTAAAAATAATAGCAATGAATATTCAGTAATAACATCCTGGACACAGCGGAATTTGGACTACATTTTAACTGCCTAAAAATAAATAAACTTCTGTAAGTTTCTATGTCTAGTTTAAATTTTAAGATAAAAACAACCTGCTACTAAAGAGGGGTACTCACTGCTCTCAACTGTTTTTCTGTCTCCTTCCTGACCAGCACTACTGCCACTGTATTGTTGAATGAGGAGACTGCCATTCCTGAAAAAGGAGCTTTTATTTTGTTAGTAGTTTGGGAAGGAGGTGGAAGAAGAGACTGGTTCGACAACATCCTAAGCTTTACTTGGCTCAGAGAGTTAGTGGCCTTTCAGGAGCTGTGCTTTTCTAAAACACCAACAAGTGAATAGCCAACTGACACTAAGTGCCCCAATTCTTGTTCCAGATGTCCATGGGCTTTAGTTCCTTAACCTGCTGTAATTTTACTTCTGGGGGTTTCTGAGACAAGGTTGCCAAGGGCGTGATGCGCTCCTATATATCTAATGCATGAAAAGAAATATGAATAGTGGAGTAACTCCGTGCTTGAGGTCTTTATAACACTGTGCATGACAATCTTCCCTAGCAAACAGATTTTTTGCAGTGCAGTAGAAGTTTTTAAGAATCCAAATTCTGTCAAGCAAATTTTCATTGTTGATGTTTATTTGATTTGAACTTTCATATTTTTGTTATTCAGAAAGGTTCTTTTGGTTCTCCTGCCACATTGTCCTCTGCATTAGAGACAGTTAGGAACTAAAAAGTAGAGATTTTGCTGGTTCAAAAGATGGAGAGGAGTAGTCAGTTTTCCTCTAAGAGTCTCACAACCAACTGGCAGTTCTAAAAAATCTTCATGCAGTTTTCTTAATGAATAGGGCAGCTCTCCTGATAAGCCTGAGGCACTCCTCTTTGACATTAGGAGCATAGAGTCAAAATTTCCTGCTACTCCTAATAGGGCAGAACTCCTCATTCTTTTATTTCCCTGGAAAATGAAAGACTGATTGTGAAACTGTGCATTCATGTCCCTGTGGTATTCATTACATTGAAAGTCAGGAACTACCAGCCTTCAGCAGCCATTTCAGTTTGCTTTTGTGTTTAAGGAAATATTCTTATTTTATTTAATTTTTTATGGCTAGTTTTCTCCAAGCATCCTAATTTTACAAGACTAATTACTGAGGATTGTGATATATTTGGCTTCATGGACAATAGCAGGCATTCCTCTTAGTCATTGGAAATTATTAAACTGTTTAGTGGACCTTTTTTTTTGATTGCACCTTCCTGAATACCCACATCATTGAGGTGGCACTTACAAAAGAAAAATGACATCTCTTCTGAGTCAGTTATTGTTTTCTATATTGCAACAACCTTACTTAGCATAGAAGCACTGCTCTGTTGTGTTTTCTGAAGTTGCAATAATTTGCTAAAAAAAAAAAAATACTTTATGCTCCTTAATTTTTATTTTTAAATGCTTCTTTGACCTTTTCCTTCCAAGTAATGATTCCAGTCAGATAATAGATTATAGTAACTGCTGTTATGATCCTTGTTACTATCCACAGTATAAAATATAAAGTCTTCCTTTGGTTTATCCAATTCTTCATTTTAAACTGATTTCCAATATATTGACTCTTGGATTGAAGGAACTATGACATTTTACATTGTATGGAGTAAACCAGCTATGATTAAGGATCTACATAAGTATATTTTGCCTTGAGTTTTTTTTTTTTTTTTTTGGTTTCTTTTGAAGTGAGAGGATTATACATAATGATTCTAATGGTGTTCTGTAATGTTCTCTCAAACATTATTCTGAAAATGTTGAAGAAAACTCTACAAAAAATTAATTAAATGAAGACATGAAAGTGGAGATTAAGTATGAAGTCATTTTAGGTACAATTTTGTCAGTCTCAAGAGAGTCACCTGGAATCAATTCAGACATCTTTCCATACTGAAATAAGACTGTTTAACCTCATAAGCATCTTAATTTATTTGCTGTTTAAAATGCTGGTTTCTTCATATTTTTATTATAATTTATTATAATTTTTTTAAAAGAACTATGAGAAAATGTCAAAATAAGTGCCGTCTTTACCTCACTTACATATTGTAAAAAGTCGAAACTCAGGGCCTGAAGAAGCACAAACTGCAAATGGAATCAATTTAAAATTTTCTGTGATGAGCCCACAGAGACAGGTTGATCCACTGTGAAAGTAGATGACAGTGTTAGGCTTGTGAAATGTGTAGCTATGAGCTCATGTGTGACACTGTACTGCATCCTCTCCTCACTCAAGGGAGCTCACCTGACTTAGCATGATGACATGAAGAATACCCCTTTTCAAGTCTTGTGACAGAGACAGGGCAGTGATGAAGGATTTTAAGCAACAAAGAAGTAGTCACCAGCTACATACTGTGCTGCCTACTCCTCTTTGGCTAACTTGCATACCAGGTGCAATGCCAGCAGAGTGTCAGACTGCAGCCAGGGGCCATAAATGTGGTCAGGGGTTCAGAAGGATTACACAGCAATGTGCTCACTATTCATGTGTTCATTTATGAGAATTTATTGGAGGAATATTTGAATTATACTATAATTTAGTTACTGATTCCTGATCAGTTAATACTCTTGGTTTTATGACACAGAGTTACATATGTATATATTTATGTAGGAGAACATATTATGGGATGTAGGGTATGTGGCTGAGCCTTATCCCTAATGGGGTGCAGCTGTGTTAGGCAGGTGACCAGCACTGAAGGAAAAGAAGAAGCAGGGAGTGTTGAGGTGCATTGACCAATCACAAAAGGGTAAAAGGGCACACAGGTATTATGTATGTGAGAAGGGTATAAAAGGTTGTACTGGGGAATACAAAAGTGCTGATGCTTGAAACCATTCTTGGTGTCAGCCATGTGTCCTCCATCATATATATATAAAAACACTTTCTTCATTTAAGCATCTGAGGCATTTTCTGCAGTTAAAATGATGCTTTGAAGATAAAATGGTTGTAGTTTCATTATTATTTCCAAGCTTCTGCTATAAAAAGCTACAGGGTGTGAAGAGAGCACAGAGAAATAATATTTGAACTTTTGCTTCAAGTTTTGGGTCTTTTTACAGTGCCATAATATTTTAGTGCCTTGCATGGTATAATATATGTTGAAAATGTGGCATTAATACTGTTTTTCATATCTATTTCAGATGTTGGTAGTTTAAAACCAAAACTACTGTGTGCCATTCTGGTCTGTGTCTGAAAAATCAAGTAGTGGAGGTAAAGCACTAAAATGTTCAAGCAGAACCTGCACCAGAGCCAGGGGCAGGGAGGAGAGAGGGGAAAGAATATCACAGTCCTGTTGTCCTACCTGAAAGAAAGATGAACATCTTTTAGTTTCTGGAGATGAAGGAAAATGTGATAGGAGGAGGAAAGGGGAAAAGTTCACAATCTTTTTGAACTTGAAAAAAAAAAATCATCTCTTTGCTGGAATAGGAAGTGTCTCCCATATCTAAAAGAGTAAGTTCTTTGCTGCTAAAAGCTATAATACATTGTAGATGCTTCTCCTCCATATTGCAATATCAGAGTAGTCATGGTGGGTAGATAAATGTGGCATTTGTTTTCATGGTTAAGTTCACACAAACCATAGCTCTTCATGGTTAAATGATATAATTCACTATTAATGATTTACTAGTGTGTATGCATGGTTACACGACAGAATTTTGTGAGTCTTCATAATCAATTGGCTCCTAGCAGAGATATTTGGAGTTAGTAATATTTAATTCATATGAGAAACACAAAAAGAATTAAGAAATTTTATGTATTGGTAGTGCAGAGTATTATAGTCTCCTTCAGTCTGCTACTCGAAGTAAAACTTTCTTTTTTTTGCACAATATCAGTTATTCATGATTTTTCTTAGCATTATGGAGATGGAGAAGTTTTCTATTGAGAAAACTGAGAAGCATATTGTTGAGCATAATCTCAGATATAAATGACAAAATGTCCTTCTCTATCCTTTTTCTTCGACACCTAATCTAGTGAATGTAGAATTTCTATCAGTTTCTATATCACTGTCTGCTTTTGATATTCCATGGTTAATATTATTTGAGGGAAGAAACATTTGATCTACAAATATCAGCTGTGGTAGAGGATGAAACTAAGGGCTCTTCATTTCTTGTGGTGCTTTTTAAATTATCTGGACTGGGATTGTTTTTGGGAATTGTGAAAGTAACACAATCAGAATGTGGGTATGTTTAGCTGAACATAACTAACATAAGATAATGTTGAGATCTATGGTCTATGACTTCATAGTTGGCCTTTAAGATTTACTACTGTGTTATACTTAGAGTAGCAAACACTACTGAACATGCTAAATCAAATAAGAGTATAGAAGGAATTTAACTAAGTAAATAATTACCAAAATTAATGAAGTGCTTAGAGTAAAATATAACTTTGTTTGTACATTTAATTCAGGAGGAAAAAGTAAATCTTCTTGTAATGTTTTGCTAAGTAAAGTAATTACATTGTTGTATCACAAATTTACTACATTCATCATTTTGTTTTTCTTGCATATTTTGTCCCTTTTGAAAACAATGATTATTTCCAGTGAAACACATGCTGCAATTCAGTTATTTTTCCGAGGTTATGCTGTCTGCCCTGTAACAGTAAACAATTTTAATTAACATGTTATGTAATTCATTGAAAATTAGAAGAATTAATAAATAGGACAATAAATGCCAATTAGAGGTAGTTGGTTTACATGCAAAGTATCAGTCAAGTATTGTAGAAGAAAAATAATAATCACATAGCTCTAATAAAATAATTTATCTTCTCTATAGCTGAATGCTCATTGCAAGTGTAATGTTTTCTTTAAACCAATTAATTTGTATTAATTGTCAATCACATACAATACAGGAGAATACTTCATATTAATGTTAGTCTGTGTATTTTCTCTATGACCGCCCATTTAGATGATGAATTGTGTGCATTGCTTTAGGACTTTTATTCTTTTTAAAAAACCCTTCTTACTAGATAGCCAAGAATTGTGAGGGGCCCATAAAGATGATAAGAAAATGCTACCATCTGCCAGAATTTTAACAGTTTACTTTTTAAAAAAGGACATATAAATGTTAACTATACTTATTTATGTATGTGCTGTCTTCCAACACTTACTGATCATGGGAAAAAATTTCCACACTCTGTGATTTCAATTTCATCCATGTGAGAAAAGTTTAATGGTATCAAGTGATGAACAGTCACACTTAGCCCCATTCTTCCTGGTCCTGCTTCCAAAAGCATTTCATTCCCGTTTCTGGACCTGTTTGAGTAACAGGACATATAAAGTCTTAAAGGCCTGTATCTCTTAGGACGTGCATCACGCCCCAGGCATTTTGTGAATCCCCAAAAGCATCCCTGCTTAGGGAAGGATGATTCTTCTTCCTTTTACTAATTAGTCAGTAGTCTGTTTTTCTCCCTGCTGTGGAAACTAGTCTGTGATTATTCATGAAATGTATTTTTTTTCACGATGTTTTGTTTTGGTTTCGTTGGGATAAGAATAAAACTTTACTCATTACACCCTTCCCTTTAAATTAATAGTTTTCCTATTATCTTCTAAGCCCTGTTGGAATTAAATTAAATTCCAAGTCCTGTTGGAATTTTAGCCCCTTTAGGTCTGTACCTCTCAAAGAGGACTATGAAAGCAATACTATTTTTTTGAACTTAAACCTATATTTCAGGTTATTACAGTCAGATTATTATAGCCCAGCCCTGTGTGTTCCAACAGTAAAGAATCTAGTATTTCCATACAGTTTATGAGATAGATTTGACCCATAATGCTCCATTGTTGAAAAAAAAAAACCCAAATATTAAATTTGTGTACTTAGTAATAGCATAGTTTAAATGTACTTGACATAAAACAATATGATTTTTAATATATGCAGTTACCTAGAACTTCTGTCAAAATGATCATAGAATTGTAGAGTTGGAATGGACCCATCAGGATCATTGAGTCCAACTCCTTGCCCCACACAGAACATGCCCAAGAGTGGCAACATGTGCCTGAGATCTTTGTCCAAACACTGATAAAGCTCTGTCAGGCTTGGTGCTGGGATCACTTTCCTGGGGAGCCTGTTACACCACCCTTTGTGTGAAGAACCTTTTCCTGATATCCAGCTTAAACTTCCCCTGACTCAACCTCATGCCATGATGAAGGAATAGCAGGTCTTGGGAAGAAACTAGGAAAAAAAAAAATTAATTCCTGCCTATGCAGAAAATGTAGCTGTGGAGATGTTAGCTAGCCTGGTATACAGATTATCCATGTATTACCTAGCCTGACTGTACTAGTTGATAGTAATTTAATCATTTTTTAATGGTTGGACTTGATGATTTTAGTGGTCTTTTCCAGCCTTAACAATTCTCTGATTCTATAATTTGGCAGTATTGAGTAAAACCTAGGGTAGTCTGTAATAAAGATATTGTAGATCTCTTGCCCTTTTTCTTGTATGTAAAGGAAGCAAACTCTTTTCACTAATGAAAATATTGACAAGTTCTTTTTATATATATTTGTCATTCTTTATTTGCCAAGTGTCCAGATTATTTTCACTTGGTTTTTGGTTGCTCTTACTCCATGTTGCTCTTTGAGTCTGGACTTTGCACAATATTTAATATCGTCTCTAAAACAATATAAATTTTAGTAACATGAACAGCCATAAATTTTAAAAAGTGTGTAGATAATTCTGAAATAATTCTTAGTATACTTTCAATAAACTTAAAAGTCTTACACTTCATTTTCCTCTAGTAGATGGCTTCTCTTTATCATTATTTATTTAGCTGTTTATTTCACTATTTATTTAAAGACAGAGTTTAAATAAGCATAAATTATGTTTGTGTTAAGCCATTTGGGCTCAAAAAAAATTAGGCCAGAAGTACCCATAAATAATACGAGAAAATAACTGAATGGCCTTAAGTGCTATCTTCAGCAGACCCACACTAAGGGTTTAACTCAGCAAAGTTACTAGATCACTTGCACACCATCACAGAACATAAAACTCACTGTAATGATTGCACTATGGAATTTCATTAGCAGCTTAA
Source organism: Phylloscopus collybita (assembly GCA_027886175.1). Taxonomy (NCBI): domain Eukaryota; kingdom Metazoa; phylum Chordata; class Aves; order Passeriformes; family Phylloscopidae; genus Phylloscopus; species Phylloscopus collybita. The sequence continues at coordinate 76,658,435 of JAJNNQ010000075.1, read as the reverse complement.
GTTCTGTAACAAAACAGAAAAGTCATGAGCATTTTGTGGTACAGAAAGAAAACAGCAAGGGCTGAGTACATCGTGGATGTACTTCATGCACAAAGAGCTTGCACTGCCAGATTTGTTAAATGTAAATGAAGGTAAAAATCATCCACACACTTCTACAAATTGCATCTGAAAGAGAAATTCTTTTCTAACATCCAGCTGTCAGAGTTATGTTTAACTTCACGGGAAAGAAATGTGGGAACGAAACACTATTTATTTGTTGTTAGCAGTACTTTTAGGAGCTAAATTTATTCATTAGAGAGTAAAATTGATTCCAGATTAAAAAATAAAGCAATAGAAGCTGTGCATTCTTTTTTAAATACAGGATATTTTTTACAGCATCTGATTCAGCAATATTTTTCCCCTTAAGTTTTTGCAAGGTGAATAGTACAATTTGAACTCCATTAGGTATCTTTGAATAAATTATATGGTGAGTACCTGTTTTCTTTCATTATAACCTGAAATTCACATCTATATTTATTTAGGCAAAGAGGTGAAGATAGAAAAAGAAGGAAACAAGTTCTCAGGTGGGGGTTTTTATGCTTTTGGCTGGGGATGGAAACTATATGTGACTTTTTTTTTTTTCCACAATGGTAAGAAACCCTACTTAAAAGAGCTTTCAATGATAGTCCTAAAAGTACTTGGTAAGACATTCTATCTTTATTGAAAGCTTTGCCAGAATATTATTGCAGGTATTTGGAATGAGAAAATTGTTGTAGCTAGTGTGTGATGCAATTATTTCTAACATATATATTTCTTAAACCTGCTGTCATTCCTTTCTAGAGATGTATGGGTTATGTATTTTGGGGGAAATCACTTAAATCATTACGGGTTAAAAAAACTCTCAGAGCTGTAACACAGTACAAGCAGATTATTGACCAAGAATGTGTGAACTTTATTTCTTTTTTCCAAGTGGCAAGGAGTATTTTTAAATTTGATAGACAGTGAGTGTAAGTCATTGGTGATTTTCTTCTTGAATGCAATGTGACAGCCATTGCATACACCTAAGAGATAATAATTTGACTTTTCTTGTTTCTAATAATATTTCATGTGGAGTATCATGAAGACAGCAAATATTACTATTGCTAATAATTGGATTGCAGCCTTTTATATTCAGTCTGTAAGGTCTCCAGGCCCAGACTTGCAGGTTTTCTTTGCCTGGACTTGCTTCGGTCTTGCCTGAAGATTGATTCAACTATGTTAGATATTGTCTAATAGTCAGATAACTGTACCTAATTTGTCCACTTTAAACTTAGCCTTAAATGATCATATGGTGTAACATCTACTGTTAATAAACTAGTTAGATTTCTGTAGTTTGTAAACAATAGTAACAAGTTATTTCATGAAGAATGTATTTTCTATGACTTGTGAATAAAAAATCATGATAAAGAAATACAGATATGAAATTATGAGTGTCCAAGGCTGTGAAAAGTTCACCAATAGGTCATTACATCATTTAAGAAATGTAGCCTTGGAAAAAAACAGATTTGGAAACCAGAGATGTAATATAGGAAAGTAATGAGTGTATGTAGGATAGGGTTTAAAGTGTACATTTGGGTGTCATAGAGAAATGTGAATCAGGGAAGGTGTATAGAATGTTAGAAGTCATACAGACATAATCCCTGGAAGGTCATAGAGTGAGGAGGAAGGATCTATTTGCATAATTCCAAAAGGGCCAGGGGAAGAATGATCTTGACGTCAAAGACTAAGAGATAGAATGTGAGGAAGTATCTGTACATTAAGTTTCACTGTGTCACTGTGTCATTTGGAGGTCTTTTTACGTAACAGAAGTAATTTCTTCAAAATAATAATTAAATCTGGGGTCATCATAGTTAGTTGGTCAGAGTCTTAAGGTTTAAGTTCACAAAATCACGGGATTGGAAGAGACCTCCAGGATCATCGAGTCCTATCCAACCCTAACACTTCAACTAAACCATGGCACTAAGTGCCACATCCAGTCACTCTTTAAACACATCCAGGGTTGGTGAACTCCATCACTTCCCTGGGCAGACCATTCCAATACTTTATCACACTTTCAGTAAAAGTGTAAACTTTTTCCTAATATCAGACCTAAATTTCCTGTCATGCAGCTTAAAACTGTGTCCTCTCATTCTGTCAGTTGCTGAAAGTTCATCTACTACTAAATTCTTGCCTTGCACAGAAGGTGGGTTTCTTTGGCCCACACATACTGCAAAAATCAAAGTGCAAAAAATCTGCAAAATGCAGGAAACTTAGACCATAAAATTTATACAAAACAGAGCATTATGTTTTAAACAGCTGAAAGCAAATTAGAGATCATACAGCTGAACACAGTAAGAATTGTATTTAAACCTATCAGTTGCTAAGAAAAAGTTGCAGGACATACATTTTTTCAGTGTAAAGCAAAAAATCTTTAAAGCTGAACATAATAAGGTTGTTTTGAAATGTAGGTATGAAATGAATGTTTCCACTGTTAGTGTTTCTGGTTGCCTGTACATATGTATGTAGTCACAGCATGTTGGTGCACAGCAACCTACTGAGAACTGCTGCAGCAAAAAAATAGTGACCAGTAATCTCCACATTTACTGATAACAGGACAAGAAAAAATGAACTAAAATTTCAAGGGAAAAATTACTTTTACATTAGGAAAACTTTCAGTGTGATAATAATGAACATTTATTCACATTACCTAGAAGCTGGCTGAAATTCTCTTTGCTGGAGATCAAAATCTACCCAGTAGGTTCACTTGTCCTAAGTTGTGTGGCAGCTGCTTAAATTCGCTTTTAGTCATATTTTTTTAGGTTTAATGAATGCATCTCTTTTGCCTCATTTTCACTGAATTTTATAATTGATTTAAAGTAGTATTAGGGTTATATGGGCACTTTGCTTTTAAAAAGTACTTTAAATATTAGACCTTTTTTTGTTGTCATTCATGATGTTGCTTTTACAGACAGTATCTAAGTCTCCTTGGAAAAGAAATTTAAAACTCAAGTCAGATGAGCATTTAGGTAACCAATAAAAATATTTTTCTTTATATTAGTTGATGATACATTTCTGCTGCATACTAGTTTTAAAGCAAACCAGTGGGAGATCCTAAGTCAGAAATGCAATTTAATAGGAAAATTAAAATAAAGGCAATCATATAAAAACACTGACACAGTCAGAATACAACCTGACACCCTGTTGGTCAGGAGTCTGATTAAATGGTGACTCCACTGCACTCATGGAGTGACAGATGTGGTTCTGTTGATGGAGTGATCCTATGGAAAGGCTTCGTCTTCCTCGGAAGGTCCAATGGTGGTTATGGAGCACTTGTCCTCTGGGAATTCAGTGGATAATTTTGGCATTCTAAACCTCAAATTATAACCAGATAGGAATGTTTGGTTCATTCCCTGAGCAGAGCATCTTACAATGGGATGATGTAATTTTTTCAGTCATGCAGTGAGGCTTGATTAACAGCCCATTAAGAGAAGATACCCTCTCAGAGGGAGTTACTAGGGTCATGGAAGAGATAAAGAACACTGCCCCACCTGATTTTGAGGTGATAGAATACATACTTTTTGTTATATCTTACATTGTAACCTAAGACATGGTGGTAGAGTTTCGTATGCTTTAACTTGTAGTTTGCAGACTCGCAGAACCTCAAAAAATAAAAATGTATCCTTCCCCTATAACCTTGTCTTGCAATAAGTCAAGCTGAAAACACAGGTAATACTGCCTGAGGCAGTAGTATTTTTCAAAACAGTCCAGTGTTGATCCCTACTTACCTGAGAAAAAAAGGAAGGAAAATCTTTGATTCTAAGTCATGTTGGTTCATTCTGGTTCATGAATTCAGAGTTGTCTGACTGCTCTGCAGTTCACTCCTGAAGCTGGCAGTCTGTTCAAGGATTTCCTGTTGGTACATAAGTTTTCAAAGCAGTTTATTATACAGCTACATAGAAAATTACGTAATTCAACATGTATCAGGTGAAAAACTTCAGTCATGTGAAATGACGCATGTTTGAGCATTTGGGCTTCACTTTCCCTAGTAATATGTCTCCAAACAACTTTTGTTGGCTTCTTGGTCAGTTTTTTTCCCATTTCTATATTTGCCAGAATTATTTTTTTCTGCTGACAGAAGTTCAACCAAACTTTATTTAATGTAGGTGTTTTTGTTTAATTTCCATTGAACCCAAAGGTAGTATGCAGCATAAATCATCTGCTATGTTCAGAACTGTTTAAATATGATGGTTTTTAAAATGTAAGAGAAAAGAAATACAGCAGCAGAACATAAAAAATTTACCAGTAGCATCCATTGGTCTCATTCAATGACACAATAAAATTACAGTGGCAATACTCACATGGACAGAGTTAAATTGTTCTTATACTTTAAAAGGTTTTCTTGGTTTTGGGCTTTTGTTTTGTTTTGCATAATGTCTTGGGTTATGTAACCTCCTAAACCAAACACATAAAAATCACTCATCACAGTGATTCTTACTATCAGAGTGGTTTGTACAGTCACTAGACAGAGAAATACACCTCTCATAAGTAGAAGCGTTCAACTGTATGAGAAAGCAGTGGTCACTGACTTCCTCTTTTAATACATACTAATTTTCTATCAGTAAATCTAGGTTATGCTTAGCTTCCTATTTTGCTGTGTATGTGGTTTGAATAGCTAAAGCATATAAGAATAAAGTTGTGAACTAAAAGTTATCACTCATACATTTATAAAAAATAAAATTATTTCTTTCACAGCTTTCATTTCTCACATAGCTGTCTGTGGCAGACAAAGTTTGCACCAGAACCATGCGTCAACTCCCACACAGTGGTTTGTTAGTCTTGCTCATGTTACTTTTGAAATAAAAAACAAACTGCTAGACAAAAACATAGCAGCAAATTCAAGTCACATTGTGTGCTTTTTTGTTAAGATTGTGTTCTAAGACAGGGAGAAAACAATGTGCAATATAAAGAATCCATAAAATTTCTCTTTTTAGTCCGTAAAAGTTCCTTCTTTTAATTATTTATCTGAACATCCATTCCCCTTTGTAAGTATTAATGTTATTCCTGATAATGTCACCTCTTGAGACATGCTGTGGCGCAACCAAGATTCTTTTATACTGTGAAATCTTCCTTGTGTATTTCTGAAATGGCTAAAAACCTTCCTATGGGTTGTGGGTGGGAGGTGATGTTATCCAAAATAAAAGCTGATTATTCCTATCACTTAGGGTCCAGATGTGATAAACACCAAGGATCTATTTCTACATATGGGAGCACCAAGTTTAAATAAAAATTGATTGGGTAAAAAATGAGAAATGTATGCATATGGATAAATATATAGAGAGAATATGAATGAATGATTAAATTATATATTACTTTTATGTTTGTTCTTGAATAAAGAGACTGTTTCTTCAGAAATCCTGTAAGATTCCAGTAAAAAAGTATTCCAATAATCAATCATTGATTGATCTATGACACACATGGACAATGTATCTTTGCCAGAAAGAAATACATTTTGTTAACTAAGTGAAACCCAGATAAATTGACACTATCACCATCCCTGAAAATCAACCACACCATTAATTCAAAATTTTCTCTTTTTTTTTTTTTAATTAAAACTTTAGTTATAATTCAGATTTTGTTGTGTGTTTTTAGCCAAAAATACTAGTATGCTATGTATGCTATGGGGAGGTGGTAGACAAGAATCAGATGAACAGAAGAAAATAATTCCCCATTTACTAAATCTAGGTAAAATGAGTGGGTGTGTATTATAGAATTACACAGTAATTTTTGTAAGAATAGTTGATTTTTTTTTTTAATGCAAAGAAGTTTTCTCTATATGAATTATAACTAGATAAATGAAGAATTATAAAATATGCTTTTGTTACATCTATGCTTTCAAGGATTTTTAGCCCCTTTACTTTTTAGTTTTGTATTCTGTGGCAGTAGAACATTGCTAGATATGGTTATCATTTCTGTAAGAAGTGTATCTTTCAATTTGATTCTGAAATGTTAGGCAGATCAAAAAAAAAGCCCTAAGTGTTCATTGGGGTCTCTATTCATACACATGCATTAATTAATACTAAACATGTAGTGGGTGCAGGTGTATAACAATAAAAAAAAAAAAAAGATGTAGTCTTTAAGACAAAGATTAATTATAGTCCTTTTTAATCTGTAGACATGTACCCAACAAGACCAATTGGCCTTTTGTGAGTATTGAGAGTAGTAGGTAATACAGGAAAATAAGGAGTAAAAATTATGTTGTTCACATAGTGAGTAGGATGGCAATATGACTGGAAATGGTCAATTCCACTCATTTCATTTCAATGTGTGATTACAACATACCGACAATAGTTGGTTGCAGGGGGTCAGCGACTGTATAAAAGCTGTAAAACTATTAAAACTATGTGGGACCTAAAATCAAATGCAAACCCAACTTCACATTTTTCAAACGAATAAGAGTATCTGTGGTTATATGGAGGCAGTAGTAGATCCTACAAATAGGAGAAAGTGATTATTTCATTAAACGTACATTGGGAGTACTAAGGAAGATTTTCATGACCACATGAAATAAATAATAATAAGTACCAGAAGCAACAAGACCCTTTGAAATCCCTGCAGTCTTCATGATTACAGGCATTATTCGAGGAATTTAGATCCCATTTGGGGATAATTCAGATGTTGTGCCAGATTTCTGGAATGCTGCCTTGATATAGCAGGTCCATGATAGAAAAAAAAAAGTGTCTTTACAGTCTCTTCTGTAGTTAAATCATGAAAGTCATATTTTGTAAATACTACAGGGAGTCAGTAATGACAGATGAAGTTTCTTGCATTTTTGAAGTCTGCGTTGCTTCAGATTGTGGAATTCCTTTAAGCTGGACTTTTTTTTTTTTTTTTTTCTTCATGTTTCATTTATATGGACAAATTTGTAATTAATTACTGGAAAGGTAATTTATTATCATAACAACCTCAGTACATACTTTCAAGCTGTATCCACTCAATACTGAAGAATATTATATTTTGTTCTATTCAAGTCAAGCATTTCTCTTCACTTATTCAAAATTCATGGGTTTTGTGTTATTTTACAATGATATGTAGCTCGAGATAGTAATAACATTGGCACTTGAATTATGTGCAAGGAATTTGTTTTGTTCTAGCTTTCATACCATTTTATGTTTTGGGCTTTTCCTTGGAAGACAAAGGTTAGCTATACATCTCTACTATTGCTGAAAGTAATTTAATATCTTTTCAAGTCTTGCTTGGATGGAGTTTGTTTCAGCAGAATTGAGAGAAAATTACATCTTGTTCTGATTTTAAACACCTACCAACACTGTCAGGTGTTGAATGGATGCCTCTTTTCTGGGTGAACATTAATTAGCAGGGGTTTGATTGCTAGTTTTAATGTTGAGTCTATTTTTCTTTTGAAATATTTATAATGCTGTTATTGGACCTTGTGTATCAGTTCTGTCAATGCTCTGAATGGCAATACGTTATTGTCTGCTGGCTCTGGTATTTTCTGATAATTTCTATACTACTTGATTTTCAAGTGCTTCTGAGACAATGAGGTGAAATTGAGCAAAAATATCCCACTACATCAAGGCACTGTGTTAATTTCAGTATATGTTGCCAAAGATTCCAACTACAAAACTCAAAGTGCTGTTAAAAATGTTTTACAAATTATCTTTTGCCTTGTTGATCATTTTAGTGTTTTTGGTCTGGACATTTTGTTAGGCCATTTCAAAACTCAGTGTAGAAATTTTGGTTATTTATTTAAATGTTTTGACTTAAAAATAAATGGGTAAGCCCCTCCTCTGCCAGGAAGTGATAATTTTTTGTTGTTGTTGTGTTGTGTTTTTTGTTTTTTGTTTTTTTTTTTTTTTCCTTAATTTATAGAATTATAATTATTTTGTAGGCTTCTCTGGTAATGGTGAGATCAGTGTCAAAAAAGGTATCATCAGCACACCTGTTCCTTGTTAATTTTGTTTGGTTAGATTTTTTAAATAGAACAATAACTTAATTAATATTGACTTAGTATTACGCCAAAGCTTATTCAAACCTTTTCTCAGAGTTTAGGAAAATGAGCCAAATTCATTCATAATTAAAAAGTAATTACTTTTGGATGCAAATTAGTTTGTTTTGGTTTGTTTTGTTTGGAAATATATTTTTAGCTCTAATTCTAGAGGAAGGTTATTTTAATGTTGTCTGTTCCAAAAAAAACCCACCAACACAAAACATATTTTTGCTGTTTAGCAAGATTTGTAAAGTATAACAAGGATGAAAAGCAAAAGAGACTGAAGACAACACTTTACTTTGATCTATCAGCTTATATTTGCTTACTTTCATCTTCCAATTTAAGTGATGATGTTTTTTGAACTCAGTTGACCATCAACTGTGAAACTTCTAAGGGAATCCAAATGGATACATATTCTTACAAATTACCTGTTACTTCTTCAGACTCTTTCTGAGCACCTTGTGCCTGTGCCAAGCTTTGATGAAATTCCCAGTTGTTGTCTAATAATAGCTATTGGATGATCCTTAGTCAAGACCAAATGTGCTTTTATGTGATCAGACAAAGTTAACTTACAGATCTAAATTTATGCTATTAAACATTTTACCTTTATGTTAGACTTGAAATTGACAATTTCATTCGCAAAACAACCACACTCATGAAGAGAAAAATTTTTAAGGCCTTGTTAGGTCCAATTATGAAACTGAACTGAAAGCAACTTTTGCTCTCGTCAAGAAATTTCTTGCTATAAATGTTAGATTCTTAATACAAAAACATTTTAGTTCATATTTAGTAGTCCAGTGTCTCTCTGTGACAAAATTTAAAAGGTTAGGGGAAGAAAATGCTATTTGCTAGCTGTTCATAAAGATGTGCTTCATAAATTAAAAAAAAATTCACATTTCCCTAAATATGAATATACAAAAAAAGTCAGATATAACTGGGAGCAATAAAATGAACTATTGGTCAGCATGTTGGCATAAATCTTATTTCAGGTTAAATGTAGCAAGGATTTACATGATGTTGACTTCTTTTCTGATACCTAGAAGGAAATTCTAGAGATCTTTGTGTCAACATACACTTGATACAATGTACCACAGGAAACAATTAGCAAAAACAAAACAAAATAAAACACCCCAAACCAAAAAACCATAATGTTATAAAGGGGCTAAAAGTGAGGCAATATGTTATGTTTTAAGAATAACTACTCTGGACCAAAGTTAATAATATTGCTCTTTATTTAGGAGAACATTAACATTTTATTTAATGACTGCCTCCAAAACAAGAAGTGTGAACAAATGCTCATATTTGAGCATTTCAGATAATTTGGCTAGAAATATGGCCTGAAATATTATTTGAAAAGTGATGACCCTGGAGTTGGAAACAATTGCATTTCGGAAAAGGAGAAAAAAATAGGAGAATAGGAGAAAAAAATAAGTTTTGCATTTTGAAATAAGAAACAATCACATTTTCAAAAAGTCAACTTCATCAGCAGAAAAGACAGAGAAAGACAATGCTTACCTTCCTGTTTCAGTTAGGTGTTACTATCTCTATATTCAGTTGTAAAATGATTATCAGATGAATTGAACTTCTGTTTTTCCAGTTGAGTCTTATACTACACAGCCTAGAAAAATGGTGGCAAAGGGGCAAAATATTTGCTCTCCTTTGATATCTTGAGTGCAACCAACTTTTTTTCACATTATTTTCTCCCTCTGTTTTGTTGAGCAGGGGAAGAGAGAGAATGACTGGGTGAGTGTCTGGTAGCTAACCACAGTCAATCCATTATGACAGGACATCAAGCTAGAATAATATCTGATTGATTTTGATTGCAGCTTTGGCAATACTTTGAAATACAATTAATTTCAGCAATATATATAGCATAAATCTATGTGTTAAGGAGAAACATAAATATTAGGCATTGTGATATCTTTAATGACCATTAAAGTTAGAATCTGATCCCCTTTATTAAATAACTGAAGGAAGTACAACTTCTTTTAAAAAAATTTTTTTCCACTCCCTGCTACCTTTTTCTCTGAAACAGCCTCTTTAAACTTATCAATACTACTGATGACAGAGTATATTAAATCTTCTAGCCTTTTACAATGTATTTGTCTGGGAATAGCACATAACTTCGGAAGCTGCTTTTTCTAAAGAAATTAGAGTGAATAACCATTGTGAGCCACTGGAAAGTCTGCTGAGTGAAGCAGTGCTGCCCAGCTCTCCATAGGGCAGCTGCCAATTTGTGATCTCTGCTGGCTTTTCTAATTTATCTGAATGGTCTATGTAGCTTTAAGACTGAGCAAGAAAGTGCATGGGAATCTACTATTAGAAATGGCTTTTATGCATAAATAACAAAAGACTATTCACATAAGAAGGAATAAGCAACAATTATGACCTCTGATATGTCCTAATACCCCTTGAGTAGAAATGAATTCACACTAACTTTCACAGAGGACAGAAGGTAATCCTGAAGATGATGAGTTTATGAGCTGTGACAAATGAGAACAGAGATACTGGTCTCTATTCTAAGTAGAAGGAATACAGAAATACTGATTACTTGCTATGTGATTTTATTCCTTTTTTTTTTTTTTTTTTTTAAATACTTTAGTCAAAGGCTGTAAGAACTTTGCAAGCAGTATGTCCACACTGATTGAGACTTATCATAACCTACCATTACACAGGACATGGACCAGTTGGAATGGGTCCAAAGGAAGGCCATGAAGATGATCACAGGAGTGGAGCACCCCTCCTATGAAGACAGGCTGAGAGAACTGGGGTTATACAGACTGGAGAATAGAAAGTTCCAAGGAAACCTTGCTGCAGCCTTCCAGTACCTATAGGAGCTCTACAGGAGAGTTAGAGAGGGACTTTTGAGAAGGGTGTGTATGCAAGTATGAAGGACAATGTCTTGAAACTGAAACAGGGTAAATTTAAATTAAATATCAGAAATAGATTCTTTAATGGGAGAGTGGTGAGGCACTGGAAGAGGTTACACTGGAGAAGTTGTGGATGCCCCATCCCTGGAAGTGTTCAATGCCAGCTTGGATGAGGCTCTGAGTGACCTGGTCTAGTGGAAGGTAACCCTGCCCATGGTAGGGTCATTTGAACTAGATAATTAAGGTTCTTTCCAATCCAAACCATTGCCTAATTCTGTGATTACTTTAATTACTATTTAATGAATATTTTAACATGAATTTTCCCTTTTTATTTAATTGTTCATTGCTTTAAAAGTTAATGTGAATATTAGCTGTTACCAAGTAATCTGGTCTTATTACCTAATCATTGGTAACAGATAATTAATTTTCCTAATGTGACAGATACAGCACACTATTCTGCATACAAAGTCCTGTAGCAGACTTGCCCTGTAAACACCTGATGCACAAAGTCTCTACATGCATATCCCTACCAGGATTGTGTAATCAAACTGGTTTTGGGGCATTTTTCACTTCAAAAGAATGTAAACACTTTTTAAAAAGACCACACTTCCTGTTTGTATTCATCTTTCTTAGTATCGTAGCAAGCAGCAAAAAAATGTCTTGCCATAATTTCAATTCTGAGCTGTCAGCTCTCATGGTTGAGCAAGAATATTCTGAAAGAAGCTGATCAAATCCCAGCTCACACAAAAGAATACAAAATCAATAAAAGAAAATATGTATGTAAATGAAACAGGACATAGTGAAGGTCAGACTATCTGGCCTGTTGGCCTTTGGAAAGGAAGAAATAATTTGTATTGGACAAGACTGAAATCAGAAAAGGAATTGCATCTGATGTATCTGGGAAACAATACAGAACTCTAAGTACCATCAATAAGTTGGGTGAAGTGGGAAGAAGGAAAACTGAGAACTCATTAAGCAGAGTAATTTTTTTTTTTGTTTACTTCTATTAGCAAATTGAGGAACACCTTTGGACATTTTCCTTTCATCTCAGACTTAAGATCTGCTGAAACAATACTTTTCTTTCTGGTATTTGAGATGGATGCTAAATTCTTCAGTTCAGCTAGGTATCTTTCATTTTTGAAAACGAAACAAACATACTTCATCAATTTCACAAGGGAAAACTGTATTGCTTGTCAAATCTTTGAAGAGTGACAGTGAACACTGTAATTGACCAAAAAAGGTGTTCTGAATGTAATTATGTCTGAAGTAATTTCTTTTAAATAAAAGATACAATTCACGAAGTGCAAAGAGGAAAAAAAAAAAAAAAAGGAGGGAATGTTTTTTCTCATTTAACATTCTCAAAACCAAACAATTTTTGCATTTAAAATAAAATTGTGGTGGAGGCTTCATGTTTTATTCTTTATCTCTTAAAATGTGTGTTTTCCTCTGAGTGCCTTATTTTGCATGAGAGGACATGACGTGCCAGAAAAAAAAATTCTTTTGGAAAATTATTTCATACATAACCAACAAATACTTTTCTACATAAGGACACTAAACTCATTGAATAGTGTGTTCACAAGTGGAATTTTAAATGTGAGTAGCAATTCAACACTCCATAGCAGACCCTGGAATTTTCCAGGTGAAGGTCTTATCAGGTTTCTTTGTGAAATTTCTTTCAGGCTCAGCAGAATATCAATGCAGAAGGATGTTACCCTGTATCACTGTTACGTGATCTGAATGTTTTCTGGGTTCTTTTTGTAGGAGGGAGTTAAAGCCATAGAGTAGAACAGGGAAAAGAAGTTGCCTTGCTTTCAGCTTAAGAATTGGTGAAAGCACAAAGAATGAGTGAGTTGAAGGACTCTCCAAAACTGGTGGAAATTGATTCATTCTCTAAACAGGGTTCATTGCTTGTAAACTGAAAAAACTAGGTTATGATGTAAAGAAGTAGGAATACTGCAGAAAAGTGCTATAATTTTTTACCACTTCTGAAGGACCTTTGAATAAATGAGTATGAGCTGCTTTGCTATTTTCCAATCATTTCTCGCTGATGTTTAGATCACCTTGTGTCCTAGACCTCAAAGAATGCTTACAAAGTAGCTTGAAAACCAAGAATTCCTTTGTACCAACAGAAACAAGTAGAAGTGTTCTCAATCCTTAAATGAAATGAAAAATTCATTTGAAGTGAATTTTCCAGTGTATTTATTCCATCTAGAAGGATAATAATTAGAATTGCTTTTTATGATCAGGCTTTTTATTTTATACTGCATGTTTTTCACAGATAAGTATTTGTGTGGTGGAATACAAACAAACAAAACGCTTCATATTATCCTACCTCATGAAAGATGTTTAGTGCTGTGATCGTAAACTGAAATTGAGTCTAAAACTTATTCATTTTTAGTTGGTTGTTACATTTCCATGTGAACCATTCCACCCTCATCTTCCTTTCCATATATTTTCCCTCTCTTTCATCTACTTTTATAACCTAAGATGTAGAAATGATAAATTTTACTTTAAAAAATAGGAAAAACAAAACCCAAACCAAACCATAAAAAAGTGGAAAAGTAGATCAGTTAAGATAACAATAGCTTCTTTAAGGCTTTTTCTGTGCTTTGTCCAGAAGAAGTCAGCTTTGTGGAATCTAGGCATCAGGTAATAAAAATAATTCTGGTGTATCTTTAAAATTGACCGGTAGTGAAGGCTAGAGTTGTTTCTAAGAAAGTTGAAAATGCTGAGAATAAGATGTCTTCTGTAGACACAATTAAACCATGCAACAGTGTGATCCATGGTCACAGAGCCACAGATTGTTGAATTAAGGCAGAAAAACAACTAGTTTTGTTTGTTGGCATTTACCTATGAAAGACACACCTTCTGATGTTGCTGGATGTGAGCGAAGTGGCTTTGTGTATTACCAACAGAATGCTAGCACCTCTTTTAGTTACAAAAAATATGACTGATTTGGCTAAAAACGAGTATACTTTTGTTTCACATCACTGATGCTTCCTACAAATGTATCAAAATATTAGGGACTATTTTATGTTGAAATATAAGTTAAAAATTTCGAGCCAGCAATAATGCACAGAGGGAATATGAATAAGATTTGCAGTCACAGTATCAAACAGATATGTTTGACTTTGCAAGAAATTACTCTATATATAAATTACCAGAGAACTATAATGAATATTTGCTTATGGTTAATTGCTCAATTTCTATAATACACAATAGAAGGAGGTACAAAAGAGATAATTCATCATTTGGTCTTGAAGGTTGTGTAAACAAAGTTTTCAATCATTTTTCCCCACCTGCCGAAACAGTTACAAATTTGCAGGAGATATTTCATTTTGAAAGCATTGAATGCCACAAAATAATGAGACATGCCCCCACACAATGATTTTACTTTGCAGATGAAGATATCTTAAACTATAATTCACATAATAGAAATTATATTCTTTCATTGAAAGGTACTTGCCCAGAGACAAATTACCAGAGAGTAATTTTCTTTTTCTTTTTCTTTTTTTATTTTTCCTCTCCTGATTTTTAGGAGAGGAAAAAAAACTTAGGAAAATTTTACTTTTGTAGTTATTCCTGAAATATTAAATACTTGTGTGTCATACAGAGGTTATAGCCATGTTTCAAAAGGTCACGTGTTACCAAGAAAACCCTCCACAAAGACACCCCTTTTTTAATATTTTTTTGGCAGGATATTTTCCAGGAAATATGATATATTTCAAGTTAATGAAAATATTTCATTAGGCAGCATGTAATGGTCCAGGTGGGTCACTGTCACAGGTAATAACACCTAGTAGATTTCTAAGCAGATATGAGGATATGTGTGAGTTAAAGCAAAATAAAGCTCTTCCAATCTTTGTGTGGAGAGTGATAAATTCGTGCATCACTTTTATCTGGAAGAGATTACAGCTGTAGGACTATGTGTGGCTGTTGGATGCATTATGGGCTTCTCTCTACCATTACCTTCTTAAAGTATTCTGTATTATTAATTTTCACAGTACTATATGCATTATTGATCTTTCCTATACAGCATGTCTCACATCTCAGCTTTTATGGAAATTATGGAAATAAGTGTTAGAATTGGCATTACTACTGAGCGAGCTAGCTGGTATCTTATATGAAATGCGCTGTTGCTCTGTTGGTTTATTAATAGATTGATGTTCTTATAAACAGAATATAAAATGTCCCCTAAACCAGACTCTGCGCCTGTAATGGTGGTTTTTCCTTGCTCTAGTCTTCCACAGATGTAAAGTATAACAATATTTTTAAGAGAATTAGATCATTTTTGCTCTGTAACTGATGATTTGCCAGTCACAAAAGAAAATCTGGGAGTGAGATTTCAACACAATATGATACAAAAAAAAAAATTAGAGTATATATTTTGTATTTTAAGAATTCTACATCATATTATCAGTTTTTGTTCTTGTTTTGAAGTTTGATAGACACCAAAACTCAGAAATATCCAGAATTTAGTTTATGACTTACGGTTGTAAATTACCAAAATGGATAACTATTTGAATATGGGACTGATATTTAGTGAATTTGAGGTTTGCACTTGATTAAAAGAAATACATTTACCAAATACGTCTCCGTAGTTAATTTATTTTGGAAAGATTTGCTTCCTGCCCATCATTAACTTATTTAACTTAAAGATGTACAGGGAATCTGATTAGTTGATTTAATTTAATGGTAGAGGTTGCACTGGAGAGGACATTAAGAGTTTGATAGATTCCATTTTACACTCTACACCCTTGGAGGCAACCCTTTTTTTGGTGTCCAACTATGTGAAATGTAGGGATTAAATGAGTACAAAAGGCTTGATTGCAATTCCCTTGATAGCTGGAAATAGGGTTCTCACATCTCCTCTGAATATTCATAGAATAGAGATTTTTAGGGATATTACCAATTTATGGATAAAAATGTGGTCTGCTTCAATCCTATTACTATTTCTGTTGAAAATTTGTAAAAGGTTTTATTTCTTTCACATTCACCACTGTGACATATAGCCTGATTTCCTGTCTCGTCTTTCTCTTTCATTCAGTAATAGAGTGATAGAAAAAAATCCAAAACCAAACCAAAACAAAAAACCCAAAAAGCAAATGAAAAAAAACAAACAAAAACTAAAAACTAAAACAAAAACAAACAAAAAAAACCCCACCCCTTTTAAAAAGGGAAGAAAGTTAATATATAAGTGTTTATCTTTGATGTTCAGTGTATACCTGACTGTATTTTGGTGAAACAGCTCTCCCAACAGCTCAGTTTTCACTGCTGTGAGACCTGTCTGCTCTTCCAAAGTGTTTTTTATATGTTGGCCTTATGGTGTCTCTGTATGAACTTGTCCATTTGCTGTTTCCCTCATTCTCCAGCACTGCCTGCCCACCTGTCTGCAGCTGGACTTGGTTTTCCTCATTTCTGCATTTAGCTGCTCTCACTTTATTAAAGATTACTGTGTCTCTATGGACCATGAGCTGCTTGCACCAGGCATCCATACATGCCATTTGCCCTAGGAAAATAGTTCATGTATATGAACATTTGGAAATATTATCTTTATTATTTTATCAGATATCTTTTAGAGTGTGCTATGTTCTGAATTAATTTTTGAAATGTAAATGCATGTGAGTAATGCATGTGCTTCACAATATTGCAAATGCAATGTTATTCCAGCATCTTCTTTGCATAACTGCATTTTATTAAATTTGATTTAAAAAAGTTAAATTTTCACCTCTTTTGCTTGATAAAAGTAATACGGGAAGAGTCTGGTTTAGTAGTCTTCAAAAGATTTTACTCAGGGCTTCAAACAACTATAATTTAAAATATGAATGTAACTCTTTAAAACAATTTTGTGATGGTAATATTTAAATACAATTATGAAAAGATTTTGTTGGCCCTTCTTATAGTACAGTAATAAAGCAGCAGTATATTCACAGCAAACATGTCAAGCATGAATAAAGTGATCATGAAGCTTTTGATAGACAGAAAAGCAATTTCTTTTTTTTAATTAGAGGGTTGGAATTGGTGTCATAATTGTATATTGTTCTGACTGATTATTAACATTTTTACTGCCTTGTGAAAAAAATGTTAATAATAGGGTTAAAAGAAGAACTACTGAAGTGATTGCAAGGAGGACCAGGAGAATGCCAGCTTCAAATAAGAAGAACTGAAACATAAGTTCAGTTAATTTAACCTTCAACTAAAATAAGAAGGTAACTCTAGATTTAAGTCCTGTGTAGAATACACGATCAAACTAAATCTAGAGACAGAATACTAATTCACATCATCTGTGTCCAGGTACCTCTTCTTTTCCTGTATATCAATAGAAAGAGAATGTAATATAGTCATAATTTATTTCTAGATTGGTATTTCTGCAGTACAGATATTGTCAATCAATACAGTGCAATGTTTAAAGTAATTTGAAACTTAGATGATTGAGTGGGTTTTTAAGTTTTTCAGATGAACATTTGGATATTTAGAATTACAATTTGTACCTTATTGCAAGAAATTTTGTTTAAATTTTGTTTTTAAAAGACCTAAAAAGATTTTGGTTTACATTATACACTAAGTTGTGGGTTTGATTTTGTTAGTTTTCATGCTTTGTTGTTGTTGTTGTTGTTGTTGTTGTTGTTGTTTTTACCTCCTTTTTCCCTTTCTCCGGTAGGAAAATTTGGTGGCAAAAGGCAGATAAAATAAATAGATGAGGAAAGGTGTTTAAAAGCATGAAAAAGCAGAGAGGTAAAAATGGTTTTGTTGGACATAGTGTTTTAGGTTGTAGATGGAAATTACACAAACACAGAACCAATCAGCAATTAAGGCAGGAATCTCAGAGACAGTTTCAAGTTCTGTGTGGTGAGTCAGAGAGAATGAGGATCAGAACTTGTTGTGTTTTTTTTCCAACTTTTCATCAATTTCAGTTTTCATATTCTTGTTTCCATGCTGTGTGCTCTTTCCATCAAAGTGTTCTTGCTTCTGGCCTTTTCATTTTGTACAGCATTATAGTAATTGTACTGAGCAATATTCAGGAAAAAGATGTAACCTTATGTTCCAGTTATTAAGAAATTCCCAAAGGAATAGAAATGCCTATTGAATATGGCATACTAAAAAAGGCAGGCTATAGTTTGAAATCAGAGTCCCTTGCAGGACAGTTTACTGCCTAAACCCATGTTAGTTTCTGGAGTTGCTCCCTTTTGTGCTTATTACAAATATAAAGTTCAGAAGCTCTTTCTTTCTTTTATTCTTTTTTTTTTTCTTTTTTTTTTCTCTCTCTCTGTTTTGTGTCTTATTTTCCCTTTTTGAAACAAAAGTCTTGAATTTTAGAGCTAACTCAGGATATGGCCAAGGAGTCTACTAGATGTATGAGGTGTTTCCTGTGGTCATGAACTGCTCTTTGTTATGACATACTCTAAACAGAAAAATAAAACCACCAAACCCTGTAATATGCCTATTTTGAGAGGCCTTCCTGTCTAGCAAAATTGTTCTTACTATATGGAGAGTTTTCTGTTGTTTAATGGAAATATGTATAAAATTATAATCTGAATTACTAGGAACCCTTCCTCCTCAATATTTTTACCTTTTCATACTTTTCTTTAAAAGAAGTTCTTCTCTAACTTGGCACAGTATACCTGACAAAGACTATGAAAACAAAACCAATGTAGGATCAATCACAGCTTACCTGTGATTCTGGTGTCACTAGGTAGTGTGCTACACTTGTTATCTATGGATTTCTAACTACTGAATTATTTTATTTATCCCCAGAGAGCAAAGAACAATAAATTAACTACTTTACTAATCATGATTGCTACATGTGAAGGGTGTCTCAGTGAAATAAAAGTCACTGGCAATAAGAAACTCATCTCAAGTTTTTAAACATTTCCAGTCTTTCTTATAATGACACTTCAATAATGAAAACAACAAATTTTTGAATTTTTTTCTACCGTAATGTGCATTAAGTTACATCACTGTGCCTGCCCTCCAGTGAAGCAAGAAAACAAGCATATGAGGAGCATGAAAAGCAGCTTCCAACACACCAGCCAATGAAAAGAGAATGGCTTACACTGCTAGAGGGAAGTGTTTGGATTGCTTGGTTCTTTACTGTGGAGAGTTGGGTTCTTTTCGCTTGAGTTTTGTTTTGTTCTGCTTTTGAGAAAAGTACTTGTGCTTGAGAATGAACAAATTGTATGAATATAGCACCTGCTGGCAAGCTGACAATGGGTAGCAGCTCTATAGGCAGAGCTCAAATGAGTAGGAAAAAATTCAATAAGGCTTTCTACTGAGATGTTTGTGTTTGCTTGAAATTCTGTGCATGTCTGGTTTTATTTGTTTCTAGGAGGCTTATTTTATGTAACAGAACTTTTGCCTGAGGATTCAAAGATCATAGAGTAATGAAACTTATAGATCATTTGTGATAGGAAGAAAAATCACTGAGTTCAGAGTCTCAAATTGCCTTGTTTTCCAAGCTGTGGGTGGAAAACAATAGGCATTTCTACTCTTTCTTTATCAGTAAAATGAAGAGATGAAAATCAGCTTCTGACAACATTGGGGAAAGCCAATTTAGTTTCAGCTCTCCAATTCCTGTAGGGTATTTCATTTTGCTGTTGCTGCAAATCCCCAGTCTTTCAACTTGTTAGAAAATTAAAAATAGTTTTGTAGTTGTTTGTTTTAAGCTACTGAATATATTTTTTAAAAACATTTTGCTTTCTGCAATGCATGATCAGCTAATAAAACTAATTATCTTCCCAGTATCAACCATTTTATACTATTGCCTTGCCATCCTGACTCACCTGAACTGTTCCTTGCTTTTTAAATTCATGTAGTTCAAAGTAGCTTTTACGTGTTCTTTTTGTACCTGTTCATTCAGACAAGCAAAACATTTAATCTCTAAATGGAATTTGCCATCAGAACAGAGAGTGAAGATTGGAGTGGTTGGAGGCATTATCATCAATATGCAGAACAAGTTGGGCACACAGAAGGGTTCTCTGCACTGAGTGGAACACGTCAGTGGCACAGAGGGTTGTGATATCAAATAACTATTGCAAGGAAATTGAGAGGTACCTGTGAGTCACTCCAGTGCAGCCCCCTAAGGGTGGGTTCCTGCTGCATGAAATGAGGACAGATTTTGCACAGTGCTGGGGGCTGAGTGATCCATCCATCCATCTACAGTGTGCACCAGGGTACACATTGTAGAGCTGTAAGAAGATAGCTGCTTGTATAAATAATTTCAGCTTCCTGCTCATAGTAATGGAATTTAAAGGCAAGGAAGGCCATCCAGAGGGCTATTGCAGAGCGATGGTGTGTTGTAGTAGTATGCAGGATTACTTCTATAAAGGGAAGCATTGTGAAATTCAGGGCTCCATGAAAATAATAGTATAATGTCTAAAGATGTCAGTGTTCTCTTGAGTTAGTGTTGACACAGTTTGCTAGTTATTTAGACACTCAAGCCCACAGAAGAACACTTTCAAAGCAACACAGACCCCTGAAATTCTAAAGGAATCCATATATAAACCAGGCTGAAGATACTCTTACTTTTTATAATGCACTTGGATTTAGAATAAAAGCTTGTATATTCTCTGAAACTTAATGAAAAATACCCAGGAAAAAAAATGTATTTATGTGTTTCATGGATTTGATTTGCTGGATTTACTGTCATCTATGTTTTCTACACCAGTCGAGGTAACTAAAGAACAGAAATGGAGAGGGAAATAAAAGGCAACGTTTTTGACACAAGTGTTGTGTTTTATCCTTGTTTGAGAAAAGCACCTATGCTTTTTAGGAACCACTGAAATAGTAATACTAGAGGTTGTTCTTTCAGAAGAGAAATTTTCCACGCAGTTTTGCAATTTCTTTTTCTTCTGATAGATTGCCAATACTTTGCATGACATTTGCTTACAAAAGCAAATATGTATTTTAGCCAGAACTAATTAATTTCATTTGATCATGTTGTCTCCTGGCCCTTTCTCATGATAAAATCCCGGATCTCCAGAGATAGAGATGAACTGTAGATGTTTAGTGTTTTGTGACAATGACTGACTTTCTCCCAGTGATGATTTGTGGAGTGTTAGTGATAACAGACACAATATTTTGAGAGTTTGCTGAAGACCTTTGTAGAAGTAAATCTTAGTCATGTTTAGCTAGCATTTTGTGTTCCTTTCTTGAGGAAACAAGAAGAATGTGTTATGGAGATAGATTTTTGTTTTGGTTTTTTGGACATTGCATTAAATTTTTAGGTTAGCACACTTCTGGGAGTTTGTGCTGACTGCCAATGAGGTGGCAACAATTTTTACTGTGCTATTGTAATCAGTTTTATACAATACATTAGAGTTCTTGTTCCTTTTTCCTGAATATGTCTCTTAAAGGTTTTCTCTTAGGAAATGTTCTTTCTCCAACAGGATGATTATCTTTACCAGTCTTTGGGGCTTTATCTATCTACAGTAGATATTGCCACTGTGTACATGGTAATATTCTGTATATGTTGCATGTTGTTTGGCATGTAATCAAGCTTTGGTATTTCCCTGTTGAAATAAGAGAGTTTTAGATGTAAATGCTCAAATTTTGTGTGTAGCTCTTCACATTATTGAGCAGTGCTTATTTATAATTGTCAATTATGTTTTTGTCCTTTAAAAAAGGATGACAGTAAACATTTTTCTCCCTCAGCTCTATCAGTAACATGATATAGTTGTTGTAGTGTATCTGAAGCAAAAGTCACAGCAATTAAATAGCACTGTGAAAATACTTAATCTGAGCAAAAAAATATGTTCATGATGCTAATGCATTGTTTTTTGTGCTTCAGACTGTTAATTACATTAATTACCCAAAATGAGTTTGCAATTGAAATCCTGATTGTCAAATCTAATTCAATTTTAACTGCTAACTGCTCTGACAGTATAGACTGGTAACTACAAATAATATTGCTATTTTCTCTCTGTAATGGGATGTTTTAGAAGCATCTTTGGATGTTTGTTTTAAAGTATATAGATTGAGTATTTCGGCAGTAATATTACTTTTCTGTTCTGCTGACAAAATCTGTGGCTTTGTTAGGGAAACTTATAATGAGGACACTTACTGATCACAGAACATCTAAGGCTGACAATTTTTATGGACTGATACTCCTATTTTTATAGAGTCAGATTATGACTGACTTTTCAATATTGTTGATGAGCACTGAAGAGGGTTTTTCAGGGAAAAGAAAATATTCCTTGATTCAATCATAGTCTGACTTCCTGTAAATGTGTCCTTCTCGGCAAATTAAAATATGGTTTTGTCACATCTGTTTTGTGTAATGAGCTTCCTTTGGAGATCTCTGAAACACTGGAGACATGAATTTATTAACCTGGGGAGGAGCTAAACTCTTTTATATCTAAACGTGCCTGTGGTGTTCTCCCATTCAAAAAGTTAAAAGTATATGAGGCTGTGATTTTACTGAATAACATTCTCAAGAAAGTGACATGACATGATATGACATGACATGACATGAGCATAGAAGTAGGAATACAGCATAAGATTTGTCAGACACTGTGAAACTAATATTACATGTGGGCAACTAACAACCCTCTGGCAGTGACAAGCTGCTAGCAATTATGGAAGAATGTTAGAAAAGAACATGGACTAAGGGATCTTCCTTATACATTGTCTTCTTCTACTAATTAGCTTCTACTAACTTCTGCAGTTCATACACTCTTAGGTTTCTATGAAAAAGATCCATCCCATTAAAACAGTGTTTTCCTTGTGAAGCTGCACACATCTGGGCTTTTGACCTCCTAAATATTTTGTGGCAATGAGATCTATATTAGCAATCTTAATTTAATCTGTTTCTTCTGAAGCAGCATCAGTGCCTTCTGTTGCAGGTTGATAACTAGGATAAACCCAGTATGAGACTGAACCTGTTCTTCTGAGATTCTCAAATATATTTTATAAATTCCAGGATTTGATATATACATTTTACTGTATGTGTTAAAAAAATACCACAGTTATTTAGGATAATTTCATACTTAATAAAACAGAGGCATAAAATAAATTAATTTTCTGGGATTGAAATATCATTAAAACAATAAGGGAATAGTTCTGTAACAGGTGTAGGACTTAGGACTATAAATTCTCATAAAGTGTTGCTTCTAGTTCTTGACATAAATATGCATTCTATGAGCACCTTACAAAATTTGTATATAATTTCTTTTGCTTTTAGATAAATAGTTCTAAGGAATGAAAATTTAATGAGTATAAAAAAATGGGAGGAAAATTGGTAGAGTATTGCATAGCTTTCATGCTGTATGGTTGGAAAGGTGTTATTGAATGAAAATGAAAATGATGAAGAGAAGGTCTTACATATTAAAGTATGCATTGGTAAAAACAAAGGCAAGAAATCAAGATGAGAGCCAATCTATCTATATTCTTTCATTCAAGGTTTCATATTGAAGAGAAAAATAAAAAAGGATTTTTCCTTGTCTTTTAATTAAACAACTTGTGTGCTGTATGCTGTATACTTGCCCCTGTGGGGAGTAAATTAATCCAGAATAAGTGGACACATCCCTAAGGGTCTGGCACATGCATTTTAGGTTAAATTGACCCTGTTGATGATGTGGTTAGTTTTATTTCACTGTGAGTTTCATGGGGCAGCAGGGTACTTACCCCAACTCTTGAGTTATCTCTGCTCGTTGTGAACAGAAGAAATGCAGTTCAGCCTGTCCAATGTGGTACCTGGCTCTGCACAAGGGAGCATTTTCATGGAACATCAATGTGTGTAACACTATCCTACTCTGAATTTCAAAAAAGCATATAAAATATATCAGCTCTAGTACCTGGTCTTTCTGTTAAAATTAGTGTCTTTTCTACCTTTCTTGGATACTGAATTATAATAGATGAATAAAAAAGAGTTTGGAGACCTTCTTACAGACTCACACAAAGAAACCATAAAAATTAATCTAGTCAGTTCAGGGAGAAATTTACCCAAAAAGTGTTTAGCACCTCACACTCATGCCTACGCTCATTTATTCTTTCCTGTTTTACAGATCAAGGCTCTGTTTTGTGTTCCTGGAATGCATCATCATAGTTTTTATTACTTTTAGATTGTGATTCTAGTTAGAGATTGCAACAAGAGAAGAAAAGAATTGGAGCAATTCCTGCTTTTATTGCTTTTAGGACAGATTATCAGATTTTTAAATGGAAATTCGTTTAAATGAATGAGTGGTTCAAAGAAAGATAAAAGATTAATTTCAACACAGTAGGGGTTTTTTTGGGTTTACCCAGTCAAGACAAGTTCTTTTTAAATTAATATTTAACTTTAGATAACTTTCAAAATATATGTAAAATATTCTGTCATATATAACATGATTGCTGTCATAGAAAAAAAATATTTTGTCCATCTCTCATCAGCCTCTTTGGCATCCTATCAATTGAGGCTCAAACCATCTCAGCACAGGCTCAAAAGAATACCTAAGCTCAGTGAAATGTGAGTTTTGATTTCATGTCTTATGTACTGGCACTGCATATTGGATTGAAGTTCTTGTGGAACTTGAGTCACTGTTTAGAAAAACAAAAGAAGCACAGCAGCACCACAACTGAGCTGTGCTTCACCTTTCGTTTTTTAAAACATCATATATGTGCCATTAAATGGCTGCAACACCACTCTGTGGTTGCTATTTTCATCAGTTAGGTTTTATTTTTTTCTGTATTTTATGTGCTCTTTTACTTTTGATTCTTGCAGTTATATTTTAACATGAGGAGTTGTTGATTGAATATACTCCAAAAAAAAACCACAAAAACCTAATACTAAATTATCCTAAAATGAAACCACTGTAAAGAAAAGAACTTTCATCTGAATTAGCTCATATCAGAGAATGACTCTTCTCTGGAGCAGAGAAAATGTAATAAGCACTGTTGTTTTCCAGTACAGAAAACAACCCAAAGATGACTATTTCAATGGAGACATAAATGGAGAGTAATGGGAATATCATTAGCCATAAAAGTACCTATTGCTGATGACACTTCAAGCAGGACAGGCTATTTTAAAGATTAATTCCCAAAACGGCATGTATTCCTTTTTAACTAACTCCATTAGGGCATTCAAACACATTCCTGAGGGTTAGGAAAAATGAGTAAAACTAAAATAGTTATGGTATGTTGCAGAAAAAAAAAATATATTGAAAAGGTTTTTCACAGATTTTACTGAAAACAGCCTCTCTAAATAAATAAAGCTTGCATTTATTTTCTAAAAGCTACATTTAGTTGTAAAAATAATTGTTTTATACCAAACATGTATGTATTAAAGTACTTATTTTAAATGTATGTACAGGTAATTTACAGCAAATGGGTATTTAAAACTTTTTTGTCATATTTTTACTGCTAAATTTATTGTTGTTTTCTCCGAAAAATTTCTGTGCCTAAAAATGATTTGTTCTTTTTGAAAGGGTTACTGAGCAAGTCTTACTTTGTAATAAAAATATTAACACATTAAAATGGTAAAATTAACTGCCATCTGTTCCAATCAATAATATAATCTCCCTTTATATAATATATACTTCAAAAGTAGGAAAAAAATAAACTTTGGATTTGGCACACTCAATTTAGCTTTGTACATTTCACACACAGAGTAAAGGCAGAGCTAAAATTTAAACTTTCCAACCCAGGTATTTAAATCTGTCAAAGGAATCTCTCAAGACAGAAGAAAGGAGATCCATGAAGAAAAGAAACCATGCAACACTTAAATGGAGAAAAATATTTCCATTGGGATAGGGGGAAAAATCAACATTGCAACCCAAACTGCTTTTAAATCTCATGCCTACATGTGCATATAATAAAATAAACTGCCTTGTTCAACAGATGTGAAAGACTCACAGCTCTTCAGGGGCACTGATCATTTCTTTAGTTGCAGATTTACTGATTCTGATATAAGTTTCTGATGAGAAGCCAATCTCCAGTTAAAAAGAAGCATTATGGTGTACCAGCTTTGAAGCTGTTTAGACATATAGAGTTTCATTGAGTAGAATGTGTAAGAAAATATTTGTGGTTTTTCTCACTTTGGGGGTTTTTAGGGTTTCTTTGTTTGTTTTCAATCCTTAAAAGGAAACCAGCAAATTTTATTCTGCTGTGAAGAAGTCTGATTTTCTGAGTTCATAGCAGCCAAAGTCCGTATCATGTCATTATTTCAAGGAGCTGCAGGGTTTGCTGCCAAAAAAAAGGCTGGAGAAACTTTATTGTGTTCCTGCTCATATGGAGCACAACCTTTACAAATTCTGTTTGAAGATGATAACCTTTAATGCTGCCTTGCAAACCTAAAGCTCAGTGTAGGCTTGGTGCGATAGTTTCTGTTGCTTAAATATTTTTTCCTCTTAAACTTTGAAAGTAGTGTTAGAGGATTTGAGATAAACACCTGCTTAACACCTGGGTTTCTCTCCATAGAGATAGGGACTGAAGGTGGAAAACCAGTATCCTCAGCAGAGTCTTTCAATGATTGCTATTAGTGAAGGATTAACTACGGACATGACACATCCATTGGCTTCAACTTCCTTTGTTAGTGATCTCAGAGGGGTACCTTCCTGTAATTTGAACAGCCCAGTTCTCACATTAAAGTTCCTTACTATGCAGCACTGAATTAATCTCTTGTGTTTCGGTAAAGAGGAACTATTTCTAAAAGTTAATCATGTCTTCAGGCTGTGAAATTTTATGAACTTTTATCCCTTGACATTGAAATTTGCCTGAAATATTCATGAGCATTTTCATAATTTCATTTGCGGCAATGTGTTTGGTGTTTTTGCTATTAGGTACTGCTGAGTTAGTTTGGGGATCTTTAATTAGTATGAAGATACAGGAATCTCCCCCAGTGAAAAATTATGACATTTATTGAGAAAAAATCGTCTTTTTTATAGTAGTCTTATTGTTCCTGAATGTAGAAAAAAAAAAAATAAGGATTTTGTGCTTATATGCAGTTGTAAGCTAAACCAAACAAGATATATCAGATGCCAGATAAAAGTTCAACCTCAGTGAACTCTGATACTTGACTTTTAAAATATAGTAACAACAGATGAAACGAAGCTTGACTATGTATGTAGTGTGCATGGGTTCATCCATACAGCATTTGAACTTTGGCCATATCCTCCTTCTTCCCAGGTTTTTTGGTTTGCTTGGTGTGTGTTTGTTTTCTGGTTTTGATTTGCTTTTATTTTTGGTTGTGACAATGACTAGAAATTGGGCTGTGTGGGATTTTATTTCTTACCATGATGGAAAACAGCTCACCTGTGACTATGGAAATATGAAGTGTTGCTTCCACAAAGCTCCTGTAAATGCAGTCACCTCACGAAGAATTTCTTGAGTCTGTCAGGAAGTGGTCCTTGGCAGCACATTGCCCTGATGATTTCTGAATGTTTGGATGCCTCTATCCCATTTTCAAGATTTTGCCTCAGCTTTTGTCATTCAGCTTATTAGCAGTATCTTTCCCCTGTGTGAGACAGTTTTGAAATGGAGCCCTGACTTTCTCCACATCTCAGTATAACCACATACTTAGTTTCCTAAGTGATTGGAGCAGCATAGGAACAAATATGTAGGAGTGACTTTATGATAAGACAGTTAGTAATGATCAACATTTTAGAAGTATTTAAATTAATTGCTTATTTCAAGCTATAACAAATCAAATATGTCCTTGGCTTATCAGAAGGAAGGGGTCTTCATTAGAATAGCATTGATATAGGAAAATGATGTAAAACAAAAGGAGAAGTTATCAGATATAGATAAAGCATTTCAGCATTGTCATGTTATTACTTAGTTTAATTATTTTTTTTATCTCTGTAAGAAGACAATTGAGTGGGAAGTGAAAATGATAAGTATGAAACTGTTACCAATTTGTTGCATCCAAATTTCAGATTAGCTTGCTTCAACTCCCATCAGTTGGAGACAGTGTTGTTGAGTGCTATAATTTAATTTTTATCAAAAAAGAAGATTGTTATTATTAATCCAGCTATAGTAATGTTAAAACTTGTGGTTCAGTTCAGTATATTCAATTAAAATGAGATAAATACAAATTTTCCAGGAATCTACCCTTTTTTTTCTGATGTTCTCATTGCCCTGTCCTTTGGTTTCCCAAGGCTCACTCTGCAGGGCTGAAGGACTGCAGACCAGGAGGAAACGTTTTGTGATTTTTTTCCAGGGATGAGACTGAGGTTCATGTGCCTATAGGTTTCATGGTTTGTTCTTTTGACCCTTTCTGAAGGTGGCTGCAACATCTATCTTTCTTTCATCTTTTCTGCCAATCGGTGCCCAGGGCTCTTGTGGGCAGCCTTGGTGAGGCTTCGGGCTTTGCCTCAAGCACACTGGGTGGACTCCACAGTTACCCAGTGCACTTCAAGCACAAGGCAGGGCAGGTGTTTGACTGCAGAGCTGGAGGCAGCGTGCAGCAAAGC
This sequence comes from Phylloscopus collybita, assembly GCA_027886175.1. Classification (NCBI taxonomy): domain Eukaryota; kingdom Metazoa; phylum Chordata; class Aves; order Passeriformes; family Phylloscopidae; genus Phylloscopus; species Phylloscopus collybita. The sequence goes on along the minus strand of JAJNNQ010000075.1, from coordinate 76,630,179 downwards.
CTGTATGCCAAGGGAAGAGAGGGAAGAGATGCCGAGGAAAGGAGTGCTTCATTGTTGTACTGACATGGGCAGGTTGCCAATGGGTGAGCAGCACACAGTGAGAACACTTTCCCACAACCCTGTGAAGTCAATACTCAAATCTGAACTAGATGTGGCTTAGGTGGATATGGGAATATATCAGTTTAATCAAGAACACTAACATGTTGTTTGTAGGTGTCCAAGTGGTTTACCTAGCCAGTGGATTACTTGAAGTGTACTTTAATGGTGAGATGCCTGACATTAAGGGCTATGGGTGCTGGCCAAAAATTGTCCATGTAGAATTCTGGAAGATTCTGTTTGTGAGAGATTGGGAGTTTTTAAATCTATTTTTAAAGTTACCTTTTATTGTCTTCAATTTCTTTGAGTAATGTTCTGCTGTCCCAAATCTGTAACCCTTAAGAAATTTCTGGAGAGCAATCATTTCTCTCAGGTAGAATATTATTCCTTTACACACAGTGAAAATTACACATTTTTACTTCTCTTCCAAGTCATTACTAAAATGTGTCTTGAAGTAAGTAATTCTAGATATTCAGTAGTTATTTTCAGTTCATATCAGAAGAATGACATTCATTGGAGTAGCTGGTTTCTGCTAAAATGGTATGTCTTTGCTTTTGTGTATCCAGCTCATTTCTGCAGAACTTCAGATTATGTATCAGGGCGAGCAATGTAATTACCGATTTGATGCTCTGCTGATACATAGCTCTGTGTTGTCATTACAACAGCTTTGCATATGTAAATCTCAAAAGACTAGATTTCAAGAGACAGTTTGTTGTGTATCAAAATAATATGTATCAGCTTGAGAGAAGATTATGCATTTCAGCAAAGGATTTATTTTCCATAGCCAGACCACTATGTTACTTTATACATATACTTAAATATTCAGATGTGTTTGAATAACTATGTTTGAAACTCTGCATATAGGAGGAAGTGGAAAGCTTTAAGTTCTCTTTTAATAATTTTTGCTCTTTTTTTCAGAAATTTCTAGCCTATTTATCTGACTGTATATGAACTAGAGAAAACTCTGTATTTGGTTAAGGAGAGTCATGCAAGACAATCTTTTTCTGTTTACATAATTTACATATAAACTTACTCAAAGTCTTCGTCCTCTCTCTATTATGTATCCTTTTGTTTCAGTTTGGCTGGTTTGTGGAGTTTTTGAATAAAATACAGATCTTTCCTTCTCTTTCAGTGGTGGCATTTCTTTCATGAAAAAAAATCAGGATCCTTTGAAATTCATGCCACTCTGTTCTATGAACATTGTAAAGTTTAACTGTAGCACCTCTCTTTCTGTTAATAGTTGATTAATTTTTATAATTTGACAGGAAGAATGTTTGTCCCACCAGAAATTATGTGGTATAACACTGTTGATTTAAAAGAACTTCAGTGTCACTGCCTAGAGGAAATGAAGCAGTTTGCAATAAGCAAGCACCTATTTAAAGAGAAATGGGGACTAATGAACTGAACAGATCGTTTAGGGCATATTCAAAAAGTCTACAGGTGGCAAATTTAGAATTAATTAAAGTGTTAACTAATATCTAAAGAAATTATTTGGATTTCCTTCTAATCAAATGATAACTACTCTAATCCTGTTGTTGTTCACAAGTTACTTTTAACAGCTTTAAAATGTTGGTCCCTAAAATATTTAGAAAAAGATCTTTAGGTGTGATAAACTCCCAAGAGAAAGTCACTTGAAGATTGGGAGAAGACAAGTCATGTTTCTTTTGGCTATAGAAATAAAATTTATTTCACACTCTTATTGTCTTCATATATCTACAAATGTGTAAAACAGATATTTTACTAATTTACTTGGCAGGGAATTAATTTTGGTTCATAAAATGGGTTGTGTTGGGTTTTTTTCTTAGTTTTATCTTTTGTTTGCATTTTAAAATTATTGTCTAGATTATTTCAAAGTTTGTTTAGCATCTAGTTTATCTAGCATTTAGTTAATTTACCATGTGAATTAACCTGTAATTTCAAATGCACTAGGTTTGGGGTTCGGAGAGTCACAAATCCTGCAGATTCAGGGACATTAGGGCAAAAGTCTTCAGCCTTGGAGTCCCTGGAGCTGTAATGACAGCTTGGATGCAAGACTGAGGTGTATTTGAGGCTGAGTTCCTGTGGGTGGCCCAGATGAGAGAGGTTTGGAGAGAGCAATGCTGGTACGGTGGCACATTCCCTTTGGCATGCCTTCTGCAGCCCCAGCGTCCTGTGTGACAGCAAAACAAGCTGCTATAACATCCCCTCCCTTTCATCCTACGTAGAGAGCATCAAAAAGTGCAGTTCACTAATGTTTCTTGCTTTGGAGATGTTCTGGCTTTTGGGAGAATTCTGTGTTAGCTTTCTGCTTGCTGAATGGAGTTATGGATATTTATTAAAATAACTGTTGGTATCTGTGATGAAGAAGAAAGGATTTACTGGTCTTCAAATTAGCCTGGAGATGTAGTCTCCCAGTATCTTTGAATTTATGTATGAAATTTTGATTTTAAAAAAGGTTGTTCTATAATGCAGTGTTTGTGAGGTTTTACACTTTTTTGTAACTTGTTTCTTTTCAACCCATATTATAGAGAAAAATTAATGACACTAACGATATAAATTTGGGGCCATGTAACAGTATCAAGCACATGCTTTCTCTTCAAACCTTGAGATTTTGCCTGGAAGGGTAAGAATTTTCTTAGGTAAATAGAGACCATGCTAAACCAAGCTTCAGTTAGAAAATAGGTATTAAAAAACTGAAGTCATAGTTCCAAAAACTGGTTTGAGATTATATTTAAAAACAAAAACAAAACCAAGACAAACAAAAATGCCCCCATTTTAGCTATAAAGGATTTCAGTAAGCTACAATGACCGGTTATTTCTTGGTTTCTTGAGGACAAATAAATTAATAAAAACTAATTGATTGATTTTACTGTGCAATAGCCAGTATTTGTTGTATAAGACTATAGGAAGAATTTTTACACATCTAAATCTTTTGTCTGAGGAGCTTTAGAGTAACAATAACGAGCTGTGTACACAAACTAGTTCTATGTTTACTCAGGCAGCTGAAAAGCTGAAAACTGCCAGTGAAACCTGTTAATTGGAAGTCAAGAATAGAAATACTTAGCAAAACTTGGCATTTTGGGTTTTCTCCCTTGTCTCAAAATTGGGAACAAAATGCAAGGGTAGGTATGAATTACTGATTCTCAACAAATATTCTTCAGTGACACGTTACTAAATTTAAAAGGGATCAGATCTGAGCAAAAGCAACAGCAAGAAATGCAAAAGCAGTTTTTGTTATTATTGACGAAAAAGGGAGAGTTTGATGCTATTCAATTTAATTTCTTCACAAGTTCTTGGGTTTTGTTTGCTATATATATTTTTTTTCCTAATTGCGTTTTCTAGCAAAAATATGTTTTATAAAAGAGTATCTTGCCCAGCACACTACCTTACTATCAAGTAATGATCCAAGGAGAGTAATCCATTGCTACTGCTCTTGCTTGGCCTTGATTATATAATCAGATGGATCATAGGTATTGCTGAGAATGTTTTACTTGTCTTTTTTCAAAGGCCATGATGTTACTTGAGTTCCAATCATTCATTAACTACAGTCATTAATGTTTCCTTCACGAGATTACAGAATGTAGAATGCGAGCTATTGATGTTAATTCCCTGGCTTCATTCACTTAATTATTGTTGTATTTTGTGCTGATAAATTTCAACCAAGCATATAGGAACACACACTCCTTACTAAAAACTTAGAAACTGAGATTTAGGTGATATGTAGCACAAAATAAAGAATTTAATTGTTGCAGCTGGTTAGACCATAAGTATGATTCATCTGGAAGATAGAGCAAACCCATGGTTTGTACCAGTTTGGATGCAGCTGTTACTAATCCTATTGCCAGATGTGTATTATTTGTAGCATAACTGAGGGTGTGCTTTCCACACCTTGAATGCAGTTATTTACCTAAGCCATAGATTTGAAATTCAGTCTAGGCTTGAATAGGCACCTGTGTATCACATCTTAGAAAATGGAGTGCTTGGATGGATAATAAGAAGGTTTAATTGTTTTCATCATTCTTGTCATAGTTTTTCTCAGGAGGAAATCACTACTCAGTTTTCTGGATTGGTTTCAAGACACAAGTGGGTTTTCTTTGTGGGTTTTTGTTTGGTGGTTTGTTTTTTGATCTTTTGTTATTCTTAGTACCTGTGCTCTTTCTTTTACTTAATTTTCTCTTCATCACTGTGAATTGCTTATTTCTTTTAAGGTTGCAAGATAATGGTATATGAAATACTCCTCCCAACAGAAAAGATAATTATCTTTGACCAAGAAGCACCTGAATTTTGAAGGATGCTGCAATAGTGACATCTAACAAGTTAATATAGGTGTGTTTGACACTGGAAGACAAAATTTGCTTAGCTGATAAAGTCAAGAATATCAAGTCTGGTAAACTGCATTTTTCTTATTATAGCATCAGAGGTCTACTTAGGATATTTTGTTTGTGTCAATGTAAACTCAGAGGAGGAGAAAATGAGTCAGTATTTCACCTTTGGTCTAATGACAAGAAGTTGGAAACTGTTTAGAGACATTTTCTTTTACATGAAGAGAACAAGTACAAGGAAATGCAGAGCTGTTCTATTTTTCCGGAGTAGGACTGTTGTCATCACACAGAAGTTAAATCTGTGTTCTTACTATTTTCTGAAACAAGTTGATTAGTCATTGGTTGTAAAAAGTATTTCTCATGATTTTTTATTAATATTTTATTAATATAAACCCTTTAAGGAAATAAACTAGTACATTTTTAATTGCATGTAATTTCTAAAATATATCGCTAGGATATTCCCCCAGTCTACAAATGATATTGATAATTAATTGGAATTTATTTCATTGCTATAAACTGAAGTCATTGTATTGACCTCAAAAGTAGTATTTTTTTAATTTAGAAATATTAAAAATGCATGTTGCTTTAAAGTTTCCAAAGTATGTTGAAAATATGTTTTTTTGCATTTATATGTTTTATTCCAATGTGTTGTTCAAGATATTTCTTTCTAAATTTCTATTTTAGTTCAGTCAGCCAATTAGCCTCAGTCAATTCTTTAATTTCACTTTTATTATTGTAAGTTTGTGATGATAATTATCTTCTCCAGATAAATTTACATATTATTGAATATTTTAACATATTATTTCTTTATTAATTCGTAATGAAAAACTTAACTTCCAACTCCATTATTTATTTATTTATTATTTATTTATCCATTTTTCTACAAGGATGAATATGATATATTAAAAAAAAACATTTTTACTTCTAAAAAAAGTGATATATATTTATTTTTGAAGAATTCAGACCAGGTGTACCCATAGTCACTTAAAAGTGTGCACTTCATATTGGCTTAAATAAGACAAAAAAATTGTAAACTTCAAGTGAAAGAAAAAAATTTTCAGTTACTAATTGATATATTTTTCTTACCTTGTACATTGAATTATAAAATGAGAATGCTGTTCCAATAAAGTCATCTTCCATTATTGAAATGTCTTTTTTTGCTTTAAATGTTTCTGATAGAATAAAATTCAGCTACAGTCAGTGGTGAAAAAAAAATAGATGAATTCTTAAGAAGAATTGTGATGAGTTCTTAAGTAGAAAAGAAGGTTTCTTTTTTCTTTTAAAATTTTGTGATTTATTAGCTTTTCTTTGAATAACACTACGATCAGCACTTGGGTTTCTTACATTTTTTTTCTGTTACTTAAGACATTGTATTTATTTATTATGTTATTCATATGCCATTTCACTAAAAAGATACTGAATGATTAAAATTCAAGTGAGAAATTATTAATTTTATTTTTAAGCTAATGTTAAGAGTTTTGGGAAAAATTTTGGATTACCTATTGCATTCACCCCCTATAAATTCTATAGTTAAGCCCATATGGTCATATGGATGCAATCGTAGGCTTTGAATTTGCATTCTGTTTTCAAGTGTGCTAAAATTGTACTGACACCTCATATAGCTTATTTAAGCAAAAGGCATGCACATATGGCAAGCACAGTGTGAGGAACGATTTTGTAACTAGTTCTCATGCACAGTGCTGTACTGGCTCAGTCAATCAACACCATCTTGGCAGAGTGGCAGAACAGAATCTGCACAGCGATTATACTCCATCAGTCTGTATTGTCCTACAATTTGTAATGACTATTTTACTACTTGTATATAAAATGAATTCTTCGTCTACATTTTCACTGCGTGCTTAGGTTGCTCTTGGCCTGTTTTCCTCTCTCAATGTGGTTTAGCAAGGCTGTCTGCCTCCATTTGCCAGTCCCTCCTGAACTGATTTGCCAGGATGCAGTGAAGGTCACAGTAAGGGAGTCTCGAGGGTCATTATGTTTGTATGTGGTTTGTGGGGAAATTGGTTAATGGGTTGAATGTGGGAGCAGCTTTGCTGTTCCCTTGAGGGGAGGACAGACAGGACAGGACCTGAGTATCACATTGTGCTTGTAGCAGTTAATCAACCAGTCACTGTAGTTTTTCTAACTACCCTTTCAGTGCACAAATAGCTGCAGGCACAGTATGTGCAGTCTTCTGTTTAGAAGGGATGTGGTAGGGATGTTGGGGAGCTGATGCTATTGTCATAAAAATAAGAACAAACACAAATCTGGAGTTAGAATAGTTTAGATGCTTTTCTCTGTGAAACAACTTGTTCATGCTGTGTTTTTAGTGATAACTGCTAATGTACAGGTATCAAAGAGCTCCCTGTGCTTTCACTGGGCATACTATGTAATTTTTAAAGAAAACAGGCCTGCAGAATATGCTTGCTATAGCAAATTTTTATTTCCATCTTAAATAATGGGCAGGTGACCTACATTTTCTTTTGAAAGATCTTTTAAGTATGCCTGCAAAGTTTTTATAATGAGATGAATTTTGTAAAAAACTCTAAAATGTACATAACTGAATATAATTATAGTTACAGAAAAATTGAAGAAGGGGGGATCAGTACCTAATGAAAACCTCTGCAAATATGTGTCACTCAGAGGCAGGGAAAGATATGTGATACTGGGGGAGGAATTTGTCTGTGTACGGTTTGCCTTCCAAGACTGAATTCAGCTGCAGCAAAACACATCTGAGAGAATGTGCCTCACTGTTCAGTTCTAGAATCTTTTCATCTGTTGTGAGGCAATACAGAATATCAGAACTATAGGGTAACATTGCTCTGAAATTCCTGGGAGGCAGAGCTAAAACTGAGTTTCACAAGCTACAAAGGTACTCAGGGTCCAGCATGGGGATGGTTTAGAAGGTTTACCTAAAAATCATTTTTGCTGGAGAGGCGGGTTATAGCCTTTACATTTGAGGGAAAGATGTAAGCAATTTGTCTGACCTGTTACAGGTATCTGTTTCTCTCTGCTAAAGAAGGTCTAAATGACGAGCTGCTTGAGACATTTTAAAGGTCTAAATCTTGTCAGATTAATCCATCTTCAATCTATTCAGCAATTTCAGGGAGACTGAAAGTGTGTGTAAACATAACCCTTTTCAGATACTACTTTCCAAACACTTTGAATGTGTAATAATTATAACAACGTTATGAGTAAATTCAGATACTTAGTAATATTATATTTAAGCAGTGCCTTACCAAGATGAACACGGTACAAAATGTAGGAGCTGTGATGGCAAGAAAATTAATCACTAGAGGAATCAGAAAAATTCACTCAAATTTATTTTTTGTTTAGATTGTACTTAACAGTTTTTCATTGTTTCAGTACCAGTGAGAACTGGTTGACTCTAACAAGTCTTTATGGTGTTGAGTTGTGCGAACTCACAGGGGGTACTGTAAGGTAGCCTGGGGATTCTACATCCTTAGTAAAACCAGAATGAATCCAGACTTTGATCTTGCTTTTTTTTTAACAGATGTACAATATTTTTTGAGTCCTTACATTTTTTTCGTTTACATTCTTCAACTGAAATTTTATTTTTTGATAGTTTTCAGTGTCGTAGGATAAGAGAAGGACTTATATTACCAGTTTTCATATGGTGTTCACTATCTTGGTAGTCCTTAAGATAAAAAGCATCCCCTTTACTGTGCAGGTGAAAGTTACACTGTATTTCTGTATTTTTCCCAGTAAGTTCTTACTCCATTATAAAAAATAAAACAGCAAAACAGTAGTAAGTTATTGGCCTATACATTTTTTTTTATTTATTTATTCTTCTACAGAAAATGAAGTTTGTCAGCAAGAGCGTTGTGCTTAATAAGTAACCTAACTTTTATTCCTACTTGCTAGTGGTATTCCAGAAGCACAACAGTAGAAGGACAGGAGTTATCCTACACAGCAGTTCTTACAATAACTCAGACTGCTAATTAAAAAGAAAAAAAAAAAAAAAAGTTCTCTCTCTACAGTCATCATACCTGCAGAATTATTTGGAATCATTGTGCTTGGAAGTTGTATCCTCTTGTTTCAGAGAAGATAAGACCAGCTTCCAGAGTGCACAAGGATTTTAGGGAGATTTTGCAAAAATGGCATTTGGGATCTCAACAACAGCAAATAAATTTGGAACTAGACAGAGAAGGTGTAATTAGATAACCTAAATATTAATTTAAAAGTCTGTTTGAATGCATAATTTTTTTTTAATGGGAGAGTTCAATGCAGCAGGTTGTGGTGATGAATTTTTTGCCATGCTTTTTCCCAAGCTTATATGATTTTTATTTTTCTTAAGATTTTTAGTAAAGGTGGATGCTAAACCCATGCTGCCAGCAGAAATGAAAGATTGCTAAGAACACAACTGTTTCATTCAAAATTATCAGCATGCTGTCTATGTAGTGTGGGAGTACATGTTTTAAAATGTGTATGGATATAAACAGAAAACAGTTTGGCTTATTTATGTTTATCATCTGATTTCAAGAGAGGAAATAGTAAAACGAAAAAAAAACTGTCGGAAGACAGTCACTGCCTGTATTCTGTGTCCCTCTTGTGCACATACACTTCACAAATCAGACTTAGTACCCTGTCTGAGGTGATAATTCACTGCTCTACTGCTATATTGCATTTCCTTGAGGAGGAGGTCACAAAAATGGCTCACAACCAAATAATAATATGGGTAACTACAGTTATTGCAAAACTTAATACATAATTAAAAATACTCAATGAGTACTGAAGGCTTGGTGGTTTATTTCTTCCTTACATTGTGCAGTTCTCACATTTTTGCAAAATATGTGTAAAATGTCACAGTAATTGAAAAGTGTCAGTAGCTTGCTGGGTACAGAAAAAGTTCCTTATGCTTTGAAGTTCCCTGAGTGCTGCTGCAGCACTTTGAAAAATTCCTTAATGACTGAATAGCAGTTCTTGAACTAGTGATTTGGGAGTCCCCTGCTAGCACACTAATGATTCAGACAGCAGCATTAAATCAGTTGCTTTAGTTTAAGTACTTCTTGAATGTACATAAAGTCTTACTTTATTGGGAGTTGAACTAACTACCTGCAGTCTGAAAAGCAATAAGTTGTGCACTTAAGCAAAGGTGAATTACTAATAAACAGAGAGCTTTTCCCAGTATGTGCTTTTTGAAAGCTCTTAGCTGTTTGGGTAGAAGGATGATACAGAAGTTGTTGAAGCTTCATGAGGTGGACTCTACCAGTCCTCAGAGAGATCTTTTTAACAATTTTCAGAAAAAAAGTGACACAGAAATACCATGATAAAGGCTTTTGGAAGACAAAAAAAGGCAACACTTCCACAGTACATTACTATGTACTAGATACATTACTAGATATATTAAATTTCCCTAATCTTTTCAGCAGCTGCACTCCTTTTTTTTCTTTTTTTTTCTTTTTTTTTTTTTTTTCCTGACAGTGACTTTAGAATAAAATTAGTATGGTATTATCAGTATAGAATCTACCTTCTGCCTGTGTTGATTTCCTGCATGTTTTACTTAAATATTATTAAAAGTGTGCATAGTTTTGTGAATTTATCTTACACTTCTGAGTAAACGGTTTGATAAATACTTTATCTGGTTTTGATTTTATTGTTCTCAGTCCAGAGCTACATCAGAAGGTCAGCCAAAAATATCAGGAAGAGTATACAGATGACCCAGGATCTCCTGAGCAAACTCAAAAAGGAAGCATGCAGAAGGTGGAAGCAGGGACAGATGATCTGGGAGGAGCACAGACCCAGTGTTTGAGCTGAGATGCTGTTAGGAGGGACAAAGTCCAGATTGAAGAGAGTCTGGTCAGGAGCATCCAAAGACACTGAGAAGGATTTCTATGTCTACATAGGTGATGAAAGGAAGAATAGGTTTCCCTATATGGGCCCACTGCTGAATGGGGCAAGGGAACCTGCTGACACAGGACACAGAAAAGGCTGAGGTTCTGAATTCCTCTGAGTTTTAACTGGCAAAATCATTTTTTCATAAATCTTAATTACTGAAGTCAGGAAAAAGCCTGGTGCAAGGAAAATGTACTCATGGAAGATGATCCGATCAGGGAATATTTAAGCAAACTGGACATACATAAGTCCCATACATGGCCTGTGATGGGAGGTCATGTTTGACCAAACTGACAAGCTTACATGGGAAAATGACAGTCTCAGTAATGAGTGTAGAGCAGTGGGCGGTCATTAAAGCTACCTAGGTGTCAGTGAGGTTTTTGACACTCTTTCCTGGAAGATCCTCATAGAGAAGCTGACAAAGTATGGATTGGATGAACAGATATTGAGTTGGACTGTATATAGGCTAAAGGCCCAGACTGTTGTGGCCAGTGGTATTAAGTCTAGCTAGGTGTCAGTAGCTGGCAGTGTACCCCAGAGGTCAACACCAGGTTCAGCCCTTCTTAACATCTTCATTAAAGATCTGAATGATGGGCCAGAGTGTAACCTCAGCTGGTTTGTTGATACAGACAACTACAGGGAGGAGTGGATGAGCAGAGGTTATGATGACATCCAGAGGAACCTGGACAGGCTGGAGAAATGGCCTGACAGAAACCTCATGAAGTTCACTGAGGGTAAATGTGAGGTCATGCATGGGGGGAGGAATAAACCAAGGCAGTGAGGGGGCTGGTTAGCTGGAAAGCAGCTCTGCAGGAAGGAAAGGAACTGTGTGACCTGGTGGACGCAAAGTGAAACACAAAGAAGGCTGATGGTAACAGCCCTGGGCTGCTGTAGGAGTGTTGTTACAGATAAATTGTGTAACCTGCACAACAGAGTTGGACAACTCAAATAAACAGATCAATATAAAGAACGGTGTACAAATAGATATAAAGCAATACAAAGCCAGCAGACGAAAGGATGCAGAGCTAACATATAAAGCCTATCTGTTTCCTGGAGAAAAAAAGCACACAGAAGATTCCATTGGTCGCAGAACCATGGAATAATGGAATGTTTCGTTAGGAGTAAATACAAAACTGTCTTAAAGATGAATAAGATCTTTTTCTCTTAAAAATATTTAATTATGTTTGAGTTTCTTTTTTTAATTTATATTGGTTTAAGTGACTTTGTTTTAATTGTTTGCACAGGTAGACATATCTTTTTCTGTTGGTATAAAACTAGTAGCCTCTGAAAATTTAAATATTTCTTTTTATCTTTCTGACTCTGTTCTAGAATGTCCATAGGAGTATTGAGAGTGCTCTCTCGACAATCCACATAATTTTTTTGAAAAGAACTCAGAACAAAGTCTGATTTTGTGCCTGCAGATGCTTGTGTATACTGTCTCAAACTAAAAGAGAAAAGACAGGGTAGAACATGTAGAGTCTCAGTATCTTTTCCATTTTCTTGGTCAGCTGGAGAAATAACAGTGTACATTTCTTCAATAATATTAGCAGAAAGTGGAGAAATCTTTCTTCCAGATGTCTGTTCTCTTCAGGGAATGCTATGCTCCAGGTTTATTGAAGAAGGCATTTGTAAACTCCAGAAATCAGAAACCATCCAAGACCATTCAGATTTTCTGAATAGTGTGCATCTCGTTTGCTGTAAAGGCAAAATAAGTGAAACAAGTGAATTTTTACTTTCTTACAGGAAATTTTGTTTTTCACCTGAATTTCTTTCAAATAAGACAAGAGCACTTCCCAATATAAGCAGCATGACATGCTTATTATATAATACAAGAATTTCACTGCTTCTGACTCTCTTTCTCACATTTTTAAGCATTATGTGATGTCTCTAATGGAACAATGTCTTGCCTCAGGCTTGCAGTATTTTTTTCTTTGAGTATGTCAGATTGAAGGAGAACATTATTTTTAATCAATTTTCAGATTTGACTTAATAAACATTTAAGCCTTGAGTACAGTCTTTTTATCTGTCACAATAGGCAATCATCTTTTTGCTTGTTACATGTTTCTGATTGTGGTATGCTGAAACTCCAAGGTGAGTTTTTTAGTATCACCTTATGCAAGCCCAAGCAAGAGTCTGACCACCTCATGAGCCAAAAAAAGGACATACAAGACAATGGAAAAAGAAATTGCTATTCACATTTGATAGATTAGAAAACTGAAGCAAAATCTACCAAAATTACTCTCGATTATACAGTAGCAAATGATTAATCAGGTTATTCATCCCTGAGTTTTCTCACCTCAAAAAACAAAACCTCAGTTGACAGAGGAGTCTTATTTTTATATTTACAGTTTTACTTACTGTGTTTTTGAAATTTAAAGAACCCGCCTGAGGAAAACAAAACATTTTTTAATGTTCTCCTGGTACAAGGACTGTTGCATCTGAATCTCTTTCCTTTTGCTCCTAAGACAGGCACAGGCTGCTCTGCTCCCCTGATACGCAAACAACTACAGTCAGCACCATACACTAAATAAAGTCTTCAGATGTTTCAAGTTCAAAGTTCAAAGCTGTTTCCTTTCCTTCAAGTCACAGATTGTTTTCAACATAGAGTCAATTTATGGGAAATCAAAAACTGTTTTTTAACCTCACTGAACAGACCGAGACCCAATTACACTTTATGAAGACGAGATGTATGTCAGTGTGTAATTTAAAATATGCTGTGACACCTCCTGTGAGCTCAGAAATTATCTTCTAAGTAATGGCTTAAAAAAAGTGTTTGTTTTTTTTTATCTTGGGATGTTTCTTTCTATGCAATGAACATTATCAGACTTCAAGCAGTCTGAAGGAAAGAAGAGCCTTTGCCTCTATATATCCAAGGGAAACTACATGCTATCGCTCTTGATTGTTTGACAGGAAAATAAGGTCATACCAGTTTTTTGCCTTCACTACCATTCTCTGAAGAAAATTTATGATGCTGCTATGGTGAATCTAAAGCTATTCCTCTGGTTTCTATTTTGTTGTGTTCCAGCTTAATACAATTATATTTCACTTTCTTGTGTATTTGCCTTTTACTAAGTCTGGTTTTCTGTTCATTCTAGATATTTAGTTGTGTCCTTTTGGTACTGTAAATTAAAATGTCACTGCAGGCAAAAGTCTTAGACTTAATTGATAGTAAGCAAATCTTGAATTTTAACAAGAGAGTATATTTGTACATTTGAGAAAATGTATCTTTTCATCCGTAAGCTTCACTGAGTTTGATCAAATTTTGTTTCAGGAAGCTGTTTAATGGTCTGATAATAACAGTATTGAATGTTTTATTCAATTTTTTTATTAAGAACTTCAGATACCTAAAAAATGATGGTCATTATCTATAGATGTGGGAGTGAAATTCTGTTTAAAATAGTAAAATGTGTTTTCTCTCTTTTCCATCTCATTAAGTGAAGAACTTTTTTATTTTTTTTTTTATTTTTAATGAATTGAGCTCAGTAGTTGAGTTGTACTGCAGATACAAGAACATTTTCCATTCACAATGAGTTGGAAACAAAATCTCCAGAAACCATTTGGGGTTTTGTGCATTGCAAGGTTAATTGGTAAGACACAGCCATGATCTATTTCAGCCAGAGATTTAGATAACTAATTTAGTATGGCTTCCTTGTAAATTAGATGTAATGCTTTAGTAAGTGAAGGGTCACTTTTTCCAATGGAATTCTAATGTGATCTCTCAATGCTGTTTTTCAGTTTATATATATGAGTAAGTAATAGCACAAATGACCTTAGGACTGTTCCAATAAATTTTGTCATCATTACAGACACCTGAACACTGCTGCCTATGCCCACATTATGCTTCCAGTTTTTCGCTTCCAGGGGATGTTTGGATAGACCGTGAGGAATTGTTTTTGATAGTATGGACTTCAGTGGTTAATTTCTTTTATGCAAAGCATTTAAGTGAAAATGAGATTTAGCATATTTCATTCAGGTCTTGAAATCATATTAAATGATGAACAAAGCAAAATATAGATGTATTTAAATCTATAGGTGACATTTTAAATTCAATGTTTAGAAATAATAAGTAAATAGTAAAATGCTACTAAGCACTAAAAACTTAAGATGTTTGTTTAGAAGGAAAAACATTATAACAGTCATGTTTAATTTCTATTTTCATAGAGTAATAGAATCATTTATGTTGGAAAAGATCTTTAAGATCATCAAGTCCTACCATTAACCCAGGAGTGTCAAATGCACCTCTAAAGAATGTCTCTGAGTATCATGTCTACACATCTCTTAAATATGTCCAGAGATGGTGACTCAACCACTCATTTGCATTTGAACCCTTCACCATTCAATTCCTTTCTCCTTTGCACACTTCTGAATATAAATTTGAGCCTATGTATAGGAACAAAACGGAAAAATCAATGCTGCTTCCCTCTCCAAAGTGGTGGCAGAGACAGAATTAGGCTAGAGTGTGTTCTCCTTTTGCTGAATAACTGCAATGCTCTTTAGTTGAGGAAGATTTTCTGATGTTACACTGGTTCCAAATAATTCAGAGCATATATTAACACAATATAAAGAGAAATAATTATATCAAAAATTGGAAGAAAGCAAGGCTACGTTCTTGACAAGAAAATATTTGAGTTCTAAAAATTCAGCTGAAAAGAACATCCTAGTAGTGTTGCACTTTTATAACTAATTTCTGTGAATCAATATGTATGCAGTGCTGTAAAGCCTTAAACTTAATACATTAAAAATAATATTTTTAATATTTTCACAGTCTAATTTCTACTCAAAATGTTTTTATTATTTTATCTACTTGACCTCCACACAGCTTTTCTCTTTAACTGCATATACACAGTTTTCAAGTACCTCTTATACTCACATATCCACTTCATTGATATAGTTGCATTTATATCCACCAACATTTTGGCCCCAGTCTCATATAGTTAAACTTAATTGGTGTAGTGGTAGAGTTAATTTTTATATTTTATGAATATTTTTATGCATTTTTATGGAAGCAGACATATGAGAAAAAATTTTAAGAGAGCCTTTTCAGAAGTGAATACAAAGATTAGTTACAGTAAAACAGGAATACTTCTTTGCTTCATGTTTTTCTTAGTGGTGAGACATCTAGGAAATGTTTAACGATTCTTTAATAGTTCCAAGTAAAAATTCTGAATGCTGCATTCCTTTTCAGTCTAGATATAGAATTAATGTCAGTTCTCCATTTCAGAGGCTTCCATGCCCACACAGATGTCAATGCCTTCAATCAAATGATAGGCAGGTGAGATTTTCCGTATTAAATGTATGTCCTTAATTATAAAATCTAAATATGATTTTATTAATAGAAATAAAATTTATATTCATAACATAAATATTATATTATTTCTAATATATATTTCTATTTATTTATAATTTCTATTTAATAAAATTTTGTAAAATAAGACAAAAATTTAAAAAATGTATCATACGTTATTTAACTTGCAGGGGAGAGACGTACCTTTCATCAGGAAAGATAAGTATAAAGTAAGCCTATATTTTATAGTTATTTATGCTCTGTGGAACTAGAATAGTAAGAGATAATTGTAAATGTGTTCTTAGATCCAAAAAGGTAATTATTTCATTTTATTCAGCATTGGTGCAGTCTCACCAGAGTAATGTGTGCAGTTCTGGGCCCCACAATTTAGGAAAATTTTGAAGGGCCTTGGATGCATTCAGAATAGTGCAAAAAGGCTAGTGAAAGGGATGGAAAAATGCCTTACAAGAAAGGAACTGCTGAAGACTTGGGACTTACCCAGTTTGGGGAAAAGAAGGCTGAATGGCTCTTTCCAGCTTCCTGAGGTGGGAAATAGAAGAGGGAGGTGCTGATCTCTTCTCCCTGGGACTTGTTGCAGTGATTGCCAGGGGAGTTTACTCTGGACATTGGGAAGCATTTCTTCACTTAGATGGTGGTCAATTACAGGAACAGGCTTCTTAGAGAAGTGGTTGATGACCCAAGACTGTCAGTATCGAAGAAAAATTTGGGCAGTGTCCTTGTTAGTGTGCTTTAGCATTTGACTAGCTATGAAGTGGTCAGGTAGTTGAACTTGATCGTTGCTGGTCCCCTCCAACTGAAAGATTCTATTTTTCTTTTTTTTTTTTTTTCTAAATCTGTGTTTATTAGCTATTTTATTGTCAAGTCAATTAGTGAAATAAAGTCAAGTTTAAAATCTGGCGGGTTTTTATCCTAGGTATGTTTAGACGTTCCTTGTAGTACCACAGTGTCATTATAGGTGGAATTTAATTGAAGATATCAGCTCAAAGTGGCAAGCAAAGTTAAGTTCAAACCACCTTATTGTTTGGGATCTCAGGTATCTGGCACCTCATTGCTCATTTGAGGGTAAAAAAAGTGTTCATTATGTTGGCTGAAAGTACACTGCCAGAGAACAAATTGAAATATTCTTTAAGTTCTAGCAACATCAAGTTACCCTTTACTCTAAGTGGAAACAAAGGGAAAGAATAAGCTACACCTCCCTGAACTTTGGAAAATGAAGGATTTTAAGCTGACTCACACTCATTTGTGTCTAATTCAGTTCTGTGTTTAATGAAAAACAACTTATAAAGGAGACTAGCAGTAAAAACATAAGTATGAAGAACCTCGATCTTTGTTTTCACAAGGATCATTTTATATATATTATATATACATATATATTTTTTAATATGTATATATTCAGCCATTGTATATTTCACATCACTTTAGCTTAAAATCCTCTACAGATCTGTGAGGGTACTGTTTTGAACATAGTTTGAACATATATTTCAGGAGACTATCCTTTAAATGCATTTAGACTGATAAATTGTGCCAACTATCTCTACCTGTAATTGTCTTGGTTAGCATATGTCCTTGATCAACAGGTAATTGAAGGGATTTTAACTATTTTTCATTATTTCATATTCTTTTTAATGACATCAGTCTGTTTTGTTTTTAAGATGCTTGCCTTTTTTGGTTAGTTTTGTTTTGTTATATAGACATCTAAGTGATGTCAATGCCACCATACAAACACAGTTTTTCTGTGTTGGTGCTTAGGATCTTCTTCTCTTTCCTTTGACAGGTGATAATGAACCAAGTTTTTGACAGCAAAATTATTTAGCTTCTTGCCTCCAGAAAGTGAATTTTGTTGTGGTTTTAGTTGTACCTTGAATTGTTTGAGAACAAGAAATTGATTATTGATTTTAGATTATAGGTAAGTAATAGCTGAAGACTTAAAATATAAGCTGAATACTGCAGCCATTGTCTCTATTGTCTCCATGTTTGCTTTTTTCTGTAGATTAAGATATGCCAAGGTATTTATGAGTTTTTGTCTCTTTAGGAGCAAAGAGAAAACTGAGGTGTAAAAGCTGTCTTTTCTAGTTTTTATTAGCTTGGAGATATCCTTTTCATCTGTGTACTGCAACACAAAGAAATAGTAGCTAATAGTCCATATTCACAATGGTTAAACTGAGCTTTAATGAAGGGGTAGATGACACTAGTAGCTAGTGAAGCTAGTAAGATCTCACAAAATCAAGATAATAATAAATAGTAAACTCTACTCCCATGGTCAGATTAATAATGTTACTTTCTGGCTGTTTTGTTGTTGGGAGGGTATTTTTTGCTTTGTAGACATAAATTCATCATGAAATAAATCAGTCTATTTTTACTCATAGTATTTTTTCTGACTTAGAAGCCATAACTTTACATTTCATGTGATACAAGATATTGGAGAACTTGTAAAAGAAAGCATTTTTTTCTTTTTTACTGAAACCTGTAAATGATGATTTCCAAGAATATAGTACCACAACGACACTTGAAATTATGTGTCTGTACTTCATAACACAGCATAACTGACCCAGGTCTGTATTTTTGTTGTTTTCTCTTTTTTTTTTTTTTTTTTTTTTTTTTTAATTCATTTTACTTGGTATATGTATTTGGAAGGAATTTCCCTTAGGGAAGCTAAGGCTCTAGATGCCAATAAAATTCAAGTTCTTTGAGTGTTAGGGTACAAATTGATCAGTGACTCTTTCTTTTAACATTTCACACAAATGTGCACTACAGCAATAAATTGGCTGGAGAAAGGAAACCAAAAGTTGTCAGTTTGCAAGGGCAAAACCTTTCTGACAGTAAATATGGATCTTCAAAATGTCAAGAGGGACTAGATTAAAACCATGGGTTTCTCTCAATCTAATATCATTAAGAATAATTACTTTATTTTTTCTTTAAATGTTTGGCTAATACAGAGGCATGTGGTACTAAAATTGTATCTCTGAAAGCACAGCAGAGTAGAAAACATCAGCATTCAAAGTTTTGAACAAATACACTGTCATGATTTGGCACTGGCCAAACACCAGGCACCCACAAAGGCCACTCACTCACCCTCCTCAACACAGCTGGAGAGAGGAGAGGAGAAAAAAAAAAAAAAAAAAAAAAAAAAGCTTCATGAGTTGCAATAAGAAAGGCAGAAAAATACTTCAAGGGCAAAACAGGTTCAACTTAAAGGTACAAAGTGAATTTATTACTAACAGAATCATAGGAGATTAATGAGAAATAAAATTAGCCCTTAAAAGCACATTTTTACTCCCTCTCTCCTTCTCACTGACAGCAGAGGGAGACAGGGTGTGGCAGTTCTGTCATCCGAGGTTTTCTTTCACTTACCAGGGAGAAGAGTCATTCACCTGTGAGACTGTAGGGCCCCTCCCATGGGAGATATTTCTTCTTCTCCAACATGGTTCCACTCTCAGGAGCAGCAGCCAAACCCCACCTGCTGCAGTGTGAGTCCCTCCCACGGGCACACACTCCTCACAAAACTGCTGTGGTGTGGGTCTCTCTTTCTACAGGGTGCAGTCCTCCAGGGACAGGCTGCTCCAGCCTGGAAGCAGGGCCCTTCTCTCCACTGGGTCTCCCACTGGATCCCAGCCTCCTCCAGGCATCCACCCACTCCAGCATGGGCACCTCCCCCATGGACTGTGCATGGATCTCTGCATTCCCCATGGATCCCCAGGGGCTGCAGAGGCACAGCTGCCTCACCACGGTCTCACCACAGCCTGCAGAGGAATCTCAGCTCCAGTGCCTGGAGCACATCCTTCCCCTCCTCCTCTGCTGACCTTGGTTGTTCCCATCTGGTTTCCCTCACATTCTCACCTCCTCCTCTGCCCTGGTTAGGAGCAAAAACCCTGTGACTTTGTTTTGTATTTTCTTCTTAAATTTGTTATCACAGAGGCATTACCACCATCTCTAATTGGCCCAGCCTTGGCCAGCAGCATGTCCATCTTCAGAGCCATCAGGGACTGGCTCTGCCAGACATGGTGGAAGCTTCCAGAAGCTTCTCACAGGAGCATCCTTGGTCCCCCTGCTACCAAAAACCAGGCCGTGCAAAACCAACACATACACAAACACAAAGATGGTGATTTAGTGGGGGCCTTTAAAATACCCAACCAACCAAAGTCAGGAGAAGAAAAAAAAAGTAGCAAACCAAAAGAATTGGGTATTTTCTCAGGTCTCAGCAAACATCATAAAGCAAATTTGATGAAAATACTCTAACTACTGTATCCAAAGATATAAGGATTTCCATGAGACTAGAAACTACTTTTAAGTATGCTCCTGTTCCATGAAGCAATTCTTTTGAATTCTTTTAGTATTTTAAAAATAAAAAGAAAGATGTAAGTGTGAAGAGATTTGCTTTGTTACCACTTTTCACCTAAATATTGATTAAAAGCAATATTCAAGCAATATTCTTCCTCCAGGCAAGAGTTATTTTTACCACTGTCACTCCATTACTTTGTTTTCAATGTACCATGAAAATGTTCTAGCACTCAGATGAAAATAGACTTTGGATGAAGAGACATTGGTTAATCTTGAAACTTGCAAGTCTCAAAAATTGCAATTAAAGGAGAAATAAGAAAAATTCTATGAGACTCCATTATATTACCATTAAAAAAGTAATCCAAACCCCTCAAGTCATGGCCATTCTGACATAAAAATAGTTATAAATCAAGATTTGTTCTAATGGTAGTAGTGTGATTGTTTTAATTTTGCAAATTAGAAGTGCATAATTCCCTAGCTCTTATAAAATCTTGAATGATTGCATAATATAAACCATTTCTTGGATATTATTGTGAATGCTGGATGCCTTGTTTTACCTTCAGTATCATGCATTGGCTTTCATGTATTCAAATGGATGTGTGTGTCATTATACATTTTGTTCTTGAGAAATGCTGACGTAAAAGGCTTTGAAGCACCTATTGACAGAAATTAGTTTCCTGACTTCTTTCTGCCTAACCACATTGCTGGCTTTTGAAACAAATGAAACTCAGGTTAACCCTTTTTAGTTGTTTTTCATTTCTGTCTTGGCTTTGTGTAGCTTTTATTACTTTCATTTAAATACTTTCTTCATTAGTTTCTTCCACATATATCACAATCAGCTTCCAAAGCTGAGTTCACTTAGATTTGTTTATATATGCATTCCCTTCAAGCAAGCTGTCTTCTGTGTTGTTTTTTATGTAACATAACTTGTTAGTGTTGGTACAGATAAATGAAATAATTTGAAGAAAGGAGTAACTTGCAGGATGATTAGGATTTCACTTTTATTTTAAAGTGAAACTGAGGGGTTCAATATAAATGAAGCTAAAAATGCAAATGGCAATTTTTTTTATTGTCTGTTGTTTTCTTTTAAGTTAATAATAAAGCTGTCATAGAATTACAGACAGGTTTCTCCTTAATGAAAAAATTATTTTTGTAATTGATTTTTTTTTTCCTCACGACTGTGAGGAAACCCATGGTTTCTTCTTCTAACTTGCATATATCAAAAAGTCCTTAAAAATTGGTAATTTTTTTCTTAGAAAACTTAAAAAATTCCAACAATGATAATGACTTCAGTAGTTTGATTTATCTTGATAGCATCTGCTGCTTCTTCACTGCTAATATACTCCATGTGCATTTCTAAAAATGTGTAATGAGTATGAAGAGACACCTAGGTGTTACGCTTCTTGAATTTTACATGTTTAGTGAAGTAAAGTAAAAACACAACAACCTTGCTTATTATTTTTTTTTCTAAATTCTTCTCAGTAAATCAAAGATTATAATGGTGCACAAGATTGGGAGGTATGACAAATAGCTACTCTTGCTGTTTTCCATCAAATCATAGACCATTAAAGGGTTGGAAGGGACCTTAAAGATCTTCAAGTCCCAACAACTCCTACTACACCAGGCTGCTCAAAGCCTTGTTCCGACCTGACTTTGAACATTGGCAGTGTTGTGGCCTCCACCAACCTCCCTGGGCAACCTGTTCCGGTGTCAACAGTCTCACAGTAAGGAATTCATTCCTAATATCTAATTTAAATTTCACCTCTTTCAGTTTGTACCCATTACCCCTTATCCCACCGCTAAGTTCCTGACAGTGCCCCTCTCCAGCTTCACTTTATGGAAAGATACTGGAATGTTGCTGTGAGGTTACCACATAATCTTCTGTTCTCCAGGCTGAACGATCTCAGCTTTCTCACCCTGGCTTTTTAGGGGAGGTTCTCCAGTCCTCTTATCAAAATGATGACTCTCCTCTAGACTTGATGCAACAGTTGCACGTCCTTCACAGTTTGGGGACAACAGAACTGTACATACTTCTGTAGGTGGGGTCTCACAAGGGAAGAGGAGGGAGTGAGAATCACCTCCTTCAGTCTACTGACAACACTCCTTTTGATGGAGCCCAGGATTCCGTTGGCTTTCTGGGCTGTAAGCACAAATCTGACTCTCATGTTTTTTCAAAAATTATGGATAGTGGCTTAGCAGCTTTGTCTGCCAGCTCCCTCAGGACCTGCAAATTAATTTCATTGGGTCCCATGGACTTGTGAACATTGAGGTTCCTTGGTCTTGAACCTGACCCTCTCCTACAGTGGGCTTAGAATTTTCATTCTCCCAGTCCCTGCATTTACCATTCTTAATGTGGGTGGCATTGCAAGAGCACTTGCAGTTGAAGATACATAAAGAACTTATCTTTATGATATTGTTCTTTCTCGAGAATCTAAAAAAGTACATTTTTTTAGACTCTTGAAAGTTTGTGGTAAACGATGCTGACACATTTTATTTTAGGAATTTGTGAAATCATAGTTACATACACATCTGTTGAAAATCTGCTAAGGTTTGCCTGATAGAAATATTTTTATATAGTGGCCTATTTATGAGCTTCCTTGCTGATTGCATTTTAAAATAATGTCTCCCTGCACAGATGACATTTGGTTTTCTAATTTCCTTTTAAAAAGGTAATCCTTTTTAGAGATTTATTTGCTTAAGATAATGAAGTAGGATTACAACAGAATTAACTGCAATGCTATTAAGTGTTGGGTTTTTTTCCTTGGGTGTAGCCTTATGCTTTCAGTTTGAAAGTAAGCTGAGATTTATTTTTCCTAGGCTACAAAACAAATTCAAGACCAGAAGACAAAAAGGCAGCTGAGGTAGTAATTCTCCTGAAGAACTAAGACACCGATAACTTTGAGGTATGTTTGTTTTGGAAATGTTGTTAATTATTTATTAATCTTAACGCTGTATGTGAGAGTAATGGTGAGTGCTTTTGAACATTAGTGACTAATTCATTCTTCAGATGTAGCTCATTTGAAAGGAAGCTCCAAAAGTTTGTTGGTTTTTTGTTTGTTTGTTTGTTTGTTTGTTTGTTGTTTTGGATAAGTATGGGGAATTAGTTGTAAATGTGCTTCAGTTTTATCTGACACTATTTTTCTGTCTAGAAAATTAGATATATACACCTGAAAGTTAAAAATCTAGAAGTGTTCTACATTCTTTCTGATTTAACAATCACTACTTTTTTTAGGTGCCACAGGTACTGACGAAATATATCCAAATAAGAATGCTCAAGAAAAAGCTGCAAAACATTTTATATGTTATACATATTGCTATGTTTTAAATAGCTACAATAAATATTTCTCTCAGCTAGATGTTAAAGAGCATATATAGAAATAAATTATGAATAACTCCATAAGAGAGACAATAGAAAGTCATCAGTAGGTAGACAGATTAATGGAAGATAAACTAAAGAAATTCATGCCTGCCTTTTCACAAGTTTAAAAATAGCCTATTAAACACTTTTTTCAGTTACAAAATGTTTGAACTCAGTAAATTGGATTCCACTTTTGTAAAGGTAACAGCAAAGCTTGCAGGGAGCTAAGGAATGGAGCTGATGCTAATTTCATTTTAGGTCTGGTTATCACTTAGTATGTTCAGGAGCTTAAACAGGGCAAATTACGGTCTTCATACATTCAAAAAGTACTGAGTCCTGGAAAGCATTATTTCTATTACATTTAGGAAATATTCTTTTGTAGTTTAACTTTCCTGTAATGCTTGCCTTTCTCTTTCATTCAATATATTGAGTTTCAAAGGATATTTTTTTTTTCTCTTAGAGGAGGTATTTTCTCACAACAATAAAACCACAATTCCTCTATCTTTTATTACTTCAATCCTCACCTGAAGCTTTCTCCTTTTTGCAGGAGGTATATTTCACCAGAATAGACACTTGTTTCTTCTACATTCCCACAAGATACGTGTAATTTTGTTCACATTTGACCTCATAGAAGGAGTGTGTAGAAGGTTGGCTAGTGACACAAACATCTCATGGTTGTTAAGTATTGCAAGCCTACAGTGTGATGCACAGATTTTGTCCAAAAATAACTTTCTACTTAAAAAAACCAAAACAAACCAAAACAAACAAACAAACAAACAACCCCCCCCAAAAAAACACCCCCCCCCAAAAAAAAACCAACCACAAACAAAAACTCAGATTCCTCCTCTCTCAAAGACTATGTTAATTTCATCTGTCTTTAAAAACCACATACCTGCTCAACACTATTGACCTCTAGAATTCTGTTATTTTTCTTTGCTTAAATGTTTAGATGTTCAAAAACAGGTTTGAAGCCTTTGGAATTAAGAAGTTGAGTTCTGTACACTATCTTTGTATAATATCATTTACAGTGAATAGATTCAGATTTTTTGCCTCCTAGCATTTGTAACCACAAATACCTCTCTTTTATTGTCTTTTTCCCTGGAGAAACAATTATTTGAAGTACTGTAATATATGATAAGAGGGAAATCAGCAAATATTCACGTATTTTACCCTATTATTCTTTTATCTGTCAACATACCTAAATTTTATGTTGGAGAAAGGAATTTAAAACTGCTGTTAAAAATTTGATGAGACTCTACACGTGTGCCAGTGACATCTGGGAAAAATGTTTTTTGATAAATGAAAAGTCTCCTTGGCCTTTTCCTGACTCCCATTGAGATACATACTTGTTCCTCAGGGCACAATTTGTCTTGCAGATTGTATTTGATTTGTAGTCTAAGGATAGAAGCTCATCATATCAGTGTTAAATACATGTAGCTTTTAGAAGCCTGGTAAGGAAATATTTTTATATTGAGTCATGAGGAAAAATGTGTAAAAGAGATAGATCTCACTTCACTGGGTCTTGCTGAAGCAAGACACTAAGTAAAATATTTAATAATTTTTAATCAGTGTGTTTTAGCTTCAGATGTATTTGTGATGTTGATGTATTTTTGTCTAGCCTGATCCCTCAGTGTTCCCTTGCACGCCGTGTTTGTAATTATATATTCTTTAAGCCTTTATGAAATCTTCACCTTCTCTCAGTTATGGAGAAATAATTGTAATACAGCAGACAAAAAATAGTATAGTATGAGGGAAAACAAAAGAAGCAAAGCATGTCTGCCCTTTCTCATTCTATCTGCCAGATTATTTAATCTTACTTGGTTTACTATTTCTGTCATTTTAGAATATTATGTGATGGACATGTTACTATCTGGTTGCAAATGGATTTTGAGTGTATTATTTAATCTGCAGTTCAGCATTTCTAACCCTTTATAAACATAGTCCTTGATGGCAGAGAAGACTCTGACTTTCCCACACAAGAGCCTTTCTGTTGTATAATAATCAGAAAAAGGGAGGGGTAGTTTTTGTAGCAAACAATTGGTGTATGTATGTGTGTATATGCATATAATCTTTCTCTGAGACATCATGTTGGAGTTTAAAAAATGAGTTTATGGTTATCTGAAGCTGGACTTTAAAATCTCCTCCTAGTGATGCAGTCCTTGAGTAAGCAGTGCGAGAAACTACTAACAGTGTTCATGATGGTGCTTTTGAAAGAGGCTGCCTTGGTCATTTAATAAACCTTAATGAACTAAACAAATAGAAACTTGCAAATGCCACTGAGGCACTCTACCAGATGAGTGATATTTCTGTTTGTAGCTTATATGTTAGGTTGCTCCATGCCTAGTAGTCCAACTCAGATTTGTCTGTTCCAAACCCAGATATCTAATTTTTCTTCTGTGATTTAAAATGAAGTTACCTGATCTTCCCAGTGCTCTTATGCATATTTTGCCTTTTTATATGGTTATAAACATGTGTACAATTTTGCTAAAGTACCAAATTCATACTGTATTCTTTTGATATATTTACCTTTCAAAATTACTACATGAGAACAGTTTATACATGGAGCAGCCTGTATTTTCATGTCTGTGTAAAAACCTGACTTGATAAATGCAAATGAAAATTTCAGAGCTACCTTGTGACAGACGTGTATTTATGATGGCACTAAAGGAACTCAGCCTTCTTGCAAGTGTTGCTAGATGTTGGCCTTACTTTTCAATATAAAACAAGAAATTAATTGCCTAGATTAATGTACTTTGAGTCAGCCTTGGATTTTAGCCTACTGCAAGACCAATTGATATATTACTTCCCTGAGAATCCAGAAATATTGCAGAATGTTTGGAGTGTTTTGTGAAATGAAGTTGAAAAATATTTTAAAGGAAGAAGTTGACTGAAGCGTGCAAAAAACTGCCAACTTAAATTTTGAATATATGAGCTTTTCAAGGTTTTTTATTATTATTCTGAAAATGATTTAAAAACTGAAATTATGTTGAAAATAATTTCTGTCCCTCTTCAAAATCATTTCTGGCTTCAAAATCAGTACAAACTGATCCATGTTATTTTCAGGTTTAAAAGGATTTTATTTCATTTGAGATAATAATGTAAAAGGCAGAGGAAGTAATCAAAAAAATT
Source organism: Phylloscopus collybita (assembly GCA_027886175.1). Lineage (NCBI taxonomy): Eukaryota > Metazoa > Chordata > Aves > Passeriformes > Phylloscopidae > Phylloscopus > Phylloscopus collybita. Next base: position 76,603,859 of record JAJNNQ010000075.1, on the reverse strand, counting down.
TCATGTTTTATGCCTTGAGAAAAGAAAAAAAATGTTTGGGGACCATTTCAGATTGCTTATGTGTGTCACAAAATATCGATTTGCTTGTGTAACAACCACAGTACTATTTTCAATGTTCTTGAAAAATCATGAAAATAGTAGGTATTCAACCATCTCATCCAAATATGTTAGAAGGATTTCAAGGCAAATTTCTAAACACTAGATCAAAACTAAGTGAAAAGTCAGTCCTTGCTATGACTAGTCTGAACTAGAAGCTGGTTTATTTGGAACCTGTCTGCAGTTTTCTTTTGTGCAACCATTCTCATTTAAAAGTACAAAACCTAGGTATTTTGTGAAAACAGTAGCAGCTTCAAGTGGCCTGTGTGTTCCCTTATGGAATCATAAAGAAAATCGTTGAATACTCATCAGATTGCATTCCTTTGTAAATTTAGTGGCAGGTACTTCCACTATGGGACTAAAGCAGCAGAAGTACAGGTGAGGATTGCACATGAAATGTAACAGCAGGAGGAATCAGGAAGAAGGGGAAGAATTAATTTTATTTACCACTTCAGTTGATGGAAGTAGCATAAGATTACAACCTGACATAGCCAGGATGTCAACTTGCCTGTGTAGAGGAGGTGTATCTTCAGGCAGAGGGGTGCAGCCTCACCACACCGGGGCTTAAGTAGCTGCCAAAGGCAGCCAGTGGTGATCCAGGGTCCTGTCCTGGCCCTTGGCAATGGGGCACTGCTTTGACTGGGCTCTGCTGCAGAAGCTGTACCCCTGGAAGCAGCTTGAGAGTAAAAGGCATGCTTGTTTCTCACCTGCAAAGTGTATACTGGGTGTGAGCTGATCAGCAGGGGTCAGTTTGTATACAGGAGTTTGATTCTAATTGGCTACTACTGGTAGATGCTAATCTGCTGTCTGTGCTTTCACAGCCTTCGGTTTACAAAATTTGTTTAAAATTATTTTTTAAATTAATATAATTTATTTAAAACTCATATAAACCAATACAAAAAGACACAGACATTCAGACCTCTATTACCAGTTTTCCCTTGACCTATATAACTCAAAGTGTTTATTGGTTTTCAGGTGCTCCAGGGAAATTGCAGGAAGTGAAAAACCTACAGATTTTTTTTTTTTCTTTCAGAGCACATGGGAACTGCTTAGCAAATGCCACTAACAGCACTTAATTTCTAGAATATACAAATCAACAAATGTCAGTTTTTACCCCAGATTTTACTATTTCTGTGTTCTAGTTTTATGGGTTTGCTAGCAATATGAATTACTTTTCTCTAACAAATATTTGCTTGTGGTTTTTCATGCTTCTTACAGTTGTGGTTGGGGTTTCTTATGCTGTTTTCTTATGAAACAGCTAAATAGAGTAGTATAACTCTTTCAAAATATGGATTAAAAAAGAAAGTCTCTTCAGATGAAAAGACTATTTGGTCCTTCTGTTTCTTACAATAAAGTGAGTGCAATTCTAAAAGACATTCAAGTTCAAACAAAATAGTGATTAAATTAAGCTGTAAGGTTGCCTGAAAAGGAACATGGACTAGCTTTATTTTTTCCTAATACTCTAAAATCAAAGTGTCCAGATTTGACTCTTTCTCTGGGGAAGTCTTTCTATTTATTTTTAATGGATCAATTTTTGAATGCTGAAGCTGATCAGTCCCTGCTCTTGAGATAATGTTCCAGCCATCTATAGATAGCACACAATTAACTTGAGGCAAAAGAGGGAAAACCAGAAAGGAAATATGTACTATACACAGAGCTTCTCTCTCTGTTCTGTATTCTGTGTCAGTTTTAATGGGTCTGTAATTAGGTCACAGGACTGATTGATATCAGCACTTAGCTTCCTAGGTGACATCACCCTCTGCTTCATCACCTAATAGAGATTAAGATGTTGACACACAGAAAATTCTGCTTCCTGGACTGGGAAAAGTAGCTAATTAAACAAGCTGTAGACTTGACACTGTCTGAATTATTTACCAATACATCCACACAGATATATCTCCAAGTGGAGACTAATAGGAAGGGAGAACACAGAGCACATGAGGAAACACACATGCTTGCAGTCCATGTGTCTGAAGGAGTCCAACTTAAAGAAACTATTTTAGAACTAGTCTGGAACAGGACCTATTGTGAGTAAAATGATGGTGCATTTAAAATTTTTAGGTAGAAAAACTTAAGTCAAAATACTGGCAAGATGCTTCAAGACTAAGCAAGATAGATGTTATAAGGCGTGGTCAAATGGACAGAGATCGTGGCATGATTCAAAGAGCGTGTGATTCAAAGAGATCAACAGAAAGAAATAATGAGATGGGTGCCTTATATATCTACATAGAAAGCTCATAAATCCAGCAAAGGACACAGCTTAGAATGATCCTTAATTTAAAAATATTTGCTGTGTTTCAAACTGAACATACAAGAATGCCTCTGTGTAACACTCTAAAATACAGCAAGAACCTTTCACTCATCCATATAAAATATATTATGATGAGGTGCTGTAAATTGCAGCTGAAAGAGATTGATGCAATCATTAGTGCTTTTTATTATTTTCTTGCTAGAGAGCCTCTTTTCTTTTTTTTTTTTTCTTTTTTTTACTTTCTTTTACTTTTTGGACACAGTATTTACTCAACACTGATTTAAATTTACACGACGATATATTTAAAGCATGGCTTTTGAGATTTTAGGAATTTTGTTGTTAAGAATGAAAAAACAAGGAAGTATATTTTTTCTTACCATTGTGCCTTAAGATATATTTGTGCTTGAGAAAGACTGCTGACTGATATAAGATTACCTTTACTCTTGACAGAGCTACAAGGAGTAAGGTTAGACAAGGTTGTAAGAACTCACACCTGATCATAATAGCAGGCTGCAGCATGAAAATAAATGCCTGGCTGTGAGAATAGAAGAAAAATTTATAAAATTTTTTGGTAGATAATGCTTATGAATGAGTTGAATCTCAGAGGTTTCTATTACAATTTTGAGTAGGAGCTTAGTTCACATGTGCCACATACAAAAATTTGCTTATCCTTTCGATATCCTGCAAGAATCCTCAGACGTACATCTGCAAGAAGTAAAAACTGACTGTTATATATATACATATATATGCTTTCAAATAAATTAGGAAACACTGTGTAAATAACATTTTGATGCTGTTTCATACTTACAAGTTTTCATCTCCTATTTGCCTTTTGTTAGCTCTGAGTGTCATAAAATGCACTGACAAATTAACGGCTGTGTTAGTTTTGAAGTTGTTTCTGTTGAAAGGTCTTAGTGTCATGTTTGATATAGGAAATAGTAGGGATACCCTATGAAATTCTGCTACAGCATTGCTCCTGACAAAAAGAAAATCAAATACACTGATTTAGAAGCACTAAGAATAGGTTTAATCCAAGTCTGAAAGCTCTAATCCAAAGTTATACAGAAGCTGTAATGAACAAGAATGGCTTACTGGCACCTGATCTGACAGGGGAAGAAGCAGAAATTAGATATGATGCATCTCTCAAAGTTTTATAACAAATACCTACATCCATTTGGTTGTTAAGGGTAGAATCATCAGAATAATTTTTTTCCAAAGTGGCTTCTTTTGTGCTCAACACTAAAATAAGACTGAATACTTTGTTAGTCTGTGGCTCAGTGACTGAGCTGAATGCATCAAACCTCATGAGTTTGTAATTTTCAACAAGTAGAGGGAGAGAAAGCAGAAATTAATTTAACACCCATGCTTCAAAAAAATAGTCTCTCCTAAAATTGCTTGTGTTTCTGTGCTATATATGTCTCTAGAAATCACTGCTTTAATTTAAGAAAGAAAAGTAGTGGATACTAACAACCACTGACAGGTCATCTTACTAGTCATTAGTCACGGGTTTTATCTCATTTGCTTCCAGAGTTAAAATTGTGAGCAGAAATTGAGTGGTGAGTGAGAACACAGCTGCTGCTCAGAATTTCCAGCCATACAGTAGTTTGAATGGATAAAAGAGAGATAAGCTTGATACTTCATACAGTCTAATGAGATGAAAATAAATGTTTGGACATTTCTATTTTATTCTGTCTGTGAAGACATGAAGACGTGAAGACATGAAGAGCTAGATAGATGTGTGTCATCATAAGTTCTATTCCTGTGGCTTTCAGAATTATGCGGGATCAATTTAACAAAAACAATTTTTAAAAACCCCAAAAAGCACACCCAACCAACAAAAAAAGATAATCTAAGAACAAAAACACCTCACCACCCCCAAACACACACACACACACACACACACACACAAAAAAAAAAAAAAAAAAAAAAAAAAAAAAAAAAAAAAGTGAAAAAAGAAAGAGACTTCCATGTTTTTCCTCAATTTTTTAAAACATGTGGACAGATTTCTCACTCTCTCCCCTTCCTCCACTCCTGAAGCACATGTCAGCTAGGAGACAAATCATTGAAAACTACCAGTAAATACCTGTTGGTCTGCTCACACAAGCTTTTACTCTTCTACTTCAAACCTTTTCTTCAGGACAACTTGTACCAACATTTCATAAATAAATTAGGCAGTCAGTTACTTTCAAGTTTGCTGCAGTCTCATATAGGTGTGTATTTGTACGTACATGCTTGTCACTTTTTAACCCACTTTCTACAGCAGTGCCCAAAGTTTTGTTTGTTTTTTTTTTAAAGGGATCCCAATGTTTTTACATCTTTGCTGACTTCAGCTAGTATCAGTACAGCTCTCCCAAGAGCAAGTCCCAACACAGTTTTAATTTCTTAGAAATTCTTAGTTTTTCTAGATTCTCCTTGACTGACAGACCACTTTGCAATAGTTGAGACTATTTCTTCATACTGGTTTTTCTATTTTTTTTTCCTTATAAGAGTTTATCTTGATAAAATTATGTGACCCCTCAGGCTTTGCTTCTATTAAGTGTTTGTATTGGCTATAGGTTAATCCATTTGTCCTTGATGCAATGAAGAAATCTAAGTTGAAAAAAATTACATGCCAAAATTTTCACTGAATATTATAATATTTTTTTCTAATTGGAATAAACCAGTGATCTATTCATGAACACTTTGGTTTACATTTTGTGTACGTAGCTGCAGTGAGGAGCTTTTTATTTTCATTCATATCAAACTTTTTCAGAATACATGGAGGATTTTAGTTCTTTGTGATTTAGATCCCAAAATTCCTCAAGGCGTTTGAATTAAGAGGCTTTGTGCATCCCTGCAATATACTATATTAAACCAGTGAAATAATGATTGTTAACTGGAAAATAGAAGACAACTGCATAGATTTTAGCCCCTCTTCTTAGTCCCACTGAATTCAACTGGACCTCATGTTTCAATATAAGCAAATAAGTGGATACAAAAAAAGTAACTTTTTTTGAAAACAGGCTTATACATCATCCAAATTTGAAAAAGGAATGCATTATACATGAAGGGTTTAATAATTGATAGACATGTATAATCCCTATTAAAAAGATTTATACTTAACATTGGCAGCTGATATGATCCTGTAGTGTAAATCAGAATTAAGTTTCACAATACATATTTACTCTTGGGATCTTTCCTAATGTGTTGCAAAATTGTTTTTGCTCTGAATGTTTGCAGTAAATTAAAAAAAAAAAACAACCCTAAAATTAATGCAACTTATAAATGGATAAAGCAGATGTGCTTTATTTGTTGTCCAAGGTGATTTATATATCATCTTACAATTGTGATTGTTCCGGGGAAAAGGTTGAGTGACTATTTTTGGGGAGACTGACTATTCTTAATTTTGAAATGTAATAAAGGAGTGAGTTTATAGAGCAAAAAGTATAGATAATAACAACACATTACTAGGGGTTTTTAAAACAGATATACAGGATTTAATTGAGAAACAGAAGGTCACTGGTGCAGATGACGGTAGAATGTAAACATTTTCAAGCAAGCACCCACTCAAGACTTTATATGCACCTGGCTTTGCTGTTGAAACATACCTAAACTCCTTCTGTAATCAAGCTAGCTTATATTTTTAACACTATGTAATTGACAGCTGACTGAACATTGCAGTTAAAGCATGTGAAGGTGGGAAAACCCCATCTCTCCCAGAAATCTTTCAGTAATGTATTAATGAGTGATTCCAAGTAACATTGAACTAACTCTATTAAAATGACAATATATTAAAGGTAAGTTTCCTTCCAGCAAGTGATGGTTGAGAAGAGAGGGTCATTTACATTCCTATTTGGTTTTTTTGTTTGTTTGTTTGGGGATATTTTTGACTTTAGTTTTAGAACCTGTGGCTTGGTAGTATTCCAGGCACAACACAAAGTCCTTCCTAGTCCCATTTCCCCACCCTGAAAAGTGCAGAATGGCATTTCCTTTAGAAAGGATCAGATTTTGAAGGAAACCAGTTGCCATATATTTGTTTATATTAAATTAGAAGTATATGGAATGTTATGTGGATAAATGGCTTCTACTTGAGAAGTACAACAGGTATACTGTACCGAAACCTTTTTGTTAGTGTATGTGTATTTCAGGATGTTTTTCTTTATAAGGTCATTTTGTTTAGAATTTGACATTGAGTATGATGCTTCATTCAATGAGATTTGACTTTGTGTAACAAGTCAGGAGTGTCTGGTTTGGCCTTTGCTTTTTGTTTTTTGTGGTTTTCATTCTTCTTGTTGTTTTGTTGTTTTTGGTTTTTGGGGTATTTTTTTAAGACTTTGAATGCCTATGAATTGCAATTGGAACATGATACAGAGTTAAATAAATACCTTAAAAAAGACAAAATAAATCAAATTAATTTAAACCCTTATATCCAGCAGCATTGTTTCATTCCGCCCTATCTGGGATACTTTGAATTTCTTAAATTCTCTTTTTTGCTATATTTACTGCTAAAGCAAGAAGAAGAGAAAATGTGTGTGTACTAAGGACAGCCACTGAAGGTTAAATCAGCTTAGTGAAATCACTTCTTAAAAATTCTGTGTTATGCTCTTGCTGGAGAGTTTTCTAATTAGCATATAATGTCCAGGCCTCCATTTCATGGATCAAATTAAAATTATCCTTCCACAAGGTCTTCCTCAGGTGATCGGGAAATTCTCTGATGTGATACTTTTCACTTGCCTGTATAATTTACACTTTGTTGCATTACATGATCAACGATCTACAGAACAAGAGGTAACTTGGTCAGAGTTGCATAGTCTGCCAAATCCTAACAGTCTAATTGTGTTTATTCTTGATAGAATAACTCTAGCAGTTCCAGAGGAAGAAGGTTTAAGCTTTGAACACTTATTATTCATCTTTGACATCTATGGCTTTCAAGTGGTGTTAAGGTTAAATGAGGGTTCATTTATCCTCTATTTCATTTAGTAAGTGCTCTCATAATTAAATGTAGATCCATGTAATTTAGTGATAGAAAGAGGAATTCATTAAGATTCCTGAGTAGGAAAAAGTGTTAACAGAACTGCAAAGGTTATAGAAATTTAACCTCTGCTTAAGGTAAATTAAGCACAAACCACATTCCTGTAACATGAATGAGATTTCTTAAACTGTAACTGACAAGAAAATTCAAAATTCATTTTCATTATCTGTGTACATCAATAGCAAAAGAAAGCACTCATTTAATAAACCAATACAGTTAATATAGCTTTCATGCATTTTGTAATGTATTTTCTTGCATTGGGTATAACACGTAATATTATTGCAAACACTTATGAAACTGTCATGGACTTTATTTCAAATTTTATTTTTTGAAGGAAAATTCTTAAAGTGAACTAAATTTAAAGATAATTACTCAGTATTTCAGGAAAAACTGGTAGCCTTTTATTACTTCTAGTGCCAAATCTTGCATTCCATCTGAACTGTCACTTTCAGAACGTTTTAAAAATCAAAGGACCAGCAAATTTTGTCTTTGACTTCAGCAGAGATGAAATTCAACAGAAATGTTAGTAATACTTGGGTAGTATAACGACAATAAGGAAACACGGAAGGTCTGTTTTCTGTCATAAAGTTAATAATATCTTGGCTTTGATTTAAACGTTTACTTAGATACATCTGCATGAGAGAAATGTTTTTCATCAAACCTTGAAAGTATTTTCTTACTATTCCCATAGCATTCTTCCCATTATGGCATTCAAACATATTTTGACAAAGAATTAATTCCTAAAATATCTGATGTTTCTCCTGTAAGTGAAAAAATAGGTTGAAAATCTGTAATAGAATTCCTCTTGGACTGGTATAAACTTTCTTAGTTCAATAATGCCAGTCTAAATCTAGGATACCTTTTTACCCTCTTCTTATATCTCAATTATCTATCCATTTTGTTACCATTTTTTCTTCGTCATTTTCACATTGGTTCAAAAAGAGAAAAAAACCCCAACAAAACAACACACAAAAAAACCCACCCCACTGAGTTAAAATTTCATTCCTGCACTTGATTTTTCAACTATCTGTCAGAAATGGAAAATATTTCAAATCAACAAGAAGATATTTTCCTTAGCCACATTCCAAACTTTTCTGTGTTGTTTGGTCGATAAGGCCCCTGCCAGTGTGTGAATCTCATTAGCATGGTCTTTATATTTTTTTTTCCGATCATTAATGAGGAATTTAATTAAAACATGACCTTCTGCTCATCACAGCAGCATTGAACAGACATGTCCTTTTGACATGATACATTGCTGTTTCTCACATTTGAAATATTAGCCAGTTTTCAAAGCAGTGGTGAGCAGAGGTGGCATACCCTGTTCTTAGGAACAAGTTATTGAATCCTAAAAATAATGAAAATTTGAAAGGCCTTCAGGAATAAAATTCTAACTTTCTTTTAGCCATAGCCTTCTTAATAATCTTTCTTAATAACTCAGGTTCAAAACAATGATAATTGATTTATTGTATTAAGGAGAAAAAGAAGAATAAAGGCAAATATTAACTGACAAGCAGTTGTCATGTATTTCAAAGAATTATGGCATTAAGGCCTAAATTTACAGCTCCTCAATCTGAAAAATATTATGTGCTAGCAGTGTTGGAAAACTTGTGTAGAAGTGCTAAAATATTGTCTCACTAGTTTGACCAGGTCCTTTAGTAATCTGACTACCCTTAACCTACTGCTTCAGGAGTTGCTATTATGCAAGGAATTCCCTACCTATATATATATATATATATATATATATATTTTAATATTTGCTGGTGCCCAAATCTCTTGAGTCACTATAAAACATAGAAAGAATAAAGAGGAGAAAAAAGCATAGTAGAAAGTGTAGAGCTGGATTAACTAAGTCAGGTTTATCTGGGATTGTGTCTACTCAGGTTCTGAATATCTCCAAGGATATTGATATTTTTTCAGAATCTGTAACTTTACATCTATGTAATCTCCATAGTGAAAATTTTTGTTATTTCTTAGATTTAAGTATATTTCATTGTAATATTAATTTGTGTCTATTATCTGCTGGCCTGTCACTGGGCACCACAGAGATGAGCCAGGCTCTGTTGTCTTCACTGCCCTCTTCACCATTTTTTAAGTGCATTCACCACTTGGGACTCCATTCAGCTACTGATGTGTGCCATTCAGGGCACCCTTGATTGTGCACTTCCACGAAATGGAGGGAGATACTAAGATACCAAAAGTTCAGAGTATGATTGTGCCCCTGTTGGAACATCTGCCCTAGGACACACTGCAGAGCTCAAATGGTGATAATGGTGTTTGTAAAATTTAACTAAACCTGAAATACTGGGATGAAAGATTCCATTAAATAATCAGAAACTTAGTGCATAAAATTGATCAGTGGCTTATACTCTGATATATATATAATATATATAGCTGATATATATAGGTGTATAAGTATATATATATATATATACACACCTAAACGTGTGTGTATATATATATATATACTTATATATATATGTGTATATATATACGTGTACTAAAGCATGAGTTACATCAGAATATGTCTGAGGAGTTTATTGTATAAACTTCTGGAGAAGCCATCTTTATCACATGTGGTGTATTCTGTTGCATTCTGGGAGACTTTAGGGAATTTTAAAATTGACTTTCAGTGATCCTAATGAATGGGTGGACCTGTTAACCATGTCTCATGAAAGCTGTACCTACTGTGTGTTTCCGGTGACAGCAGCCCCTTGTCTTAAGCCTAAATGATATAAATAAAAGGGTGATTTTAGGCATTTATATTTAGATAACAGATTGTTAACAAGCATTAACTTGGATAAAAGTCTATAACATGCAGGACTCCTGGAATGATAAGTTGTCACTAACTACTGAGGCACACTGCAGGAATAGGAGATACAAAGCTAAATATCAAGAATACTTCCCCAAAACAGGGATTGCTATAGCGCATGAGATAGTTGAGCCCTTTCACTTGGGAAGTAGAACAATTGGACAGACAATTTGTTTTATACCACATTTGAAGCTCTTCAATGTGTTTCCAGAACTTGAATTTTATGCTATATTAAAGGCCTATATTGTTAACAGTGTCCACTAAAATACACACAAAAAAACCTTATGTGAAGATACGATAAAGTGAGAAGAGCAAGACATTGGAATCTTTACAAAAATGTGAATGATAACGCTGCATGAATCCCATTTTAGAGGTGCTCTTGATCATCAGCTAGAGCTCTAATTTGCTTTACTTACTGAATAAAAATGTGAAATAGGAGTTTAAATACATCACTGCGAAGAATATCTAGCTCTTTATATCTTTTGTTACAGTCTGTATTTTGAAGTTCTAGTCTCTTTCATTCTAATATAAAAGTTGAATCACTTTCCCCCCCGCCCTTGTTTAAGGTTTTGTGATTCACATTTCTGTCTTTCCATTAAAAAAAAAAAAACAACCTTTTGAGAACATATACTCTTCTGGTATCATTCTTCAAGAACTGTGCTGTGATGAGGCTAGAATTAAGTTTGTATTCTCCACCTGTAATGAAAAAAAAATCATGAGATTATAGAAGCTAGACCAGTTTCATAGTTGCACAAGACAAAGATCAGACAGTAAGAGTAGAAATTCTTTGGGTTTAATTCAATTATATTTATATGAGACAAAAAAATTTGTGTTCTCAAGTGTGTTTAGAAATGCTATGGTTTCTCCCTCTTCATCCTGTTTCTAAAATAAGTAGGTCATTTTCTTAATTATAAGGTCTAAACAGCAATTTCCTTATGAAATACAAAGTTAATGATAGTAACTATAATATACTGTTTCTATATATATTCAGTGACATAACTCACCAGTCTGGGTTGAAGATATTTCAAATCAACAGCAGTTCTGGTCTTAGTGTTTATGTTTTCTATTTCCTCTGCCATGATTATTTGAAATATTTAATTGCCTAGAATTTTTTTTCTTTTTTTTTTTTTTCCAGATGTCCTTCCAATAATCAGCGTATTTGTTCTAAATGTATGTGTGTTTGTTCTGAGAACTAATTTGATCTCAAGTATTTCACTTATGTGTGTAGTGCTATGCCATCTTTGCACATGATATGTAGTGAATGGTAAATGAGGAGAATGGAAATACTGGCTCAGTTATGTTTATCATCTGCAGTGTCTAAGCTTCATTGCATGTCATTAGAATCTCCTTAAAATGCTAGTTCAAATGCACCATAGCACTGACTAATAATTGTGTTATCAAAACACAGATGCAAAGAGGAAATGAGGTTCACATACATATTCTTCAGCATTTTGAAAGATATTTATGTGGAAAACTGAATAATGGAAATAAGAGGAGTTTGACATCATAAACTCAGTTTTGTCCTCTTCACCAAAGCATAGTGAACTACTTGAAGTGAGTGTTCTTTAGGAAGGCTGTGAAGGTCCAGTCATGTCCCCCACCAGAAAAGCAACACAAGTGCTGCCAGTCTTTCTCTCTTGCACTCTACAAGTCACAGTGACTGATAATTCTTCAATTGGGTCTTCCCAGTATTCATTTGTCACATTCACTTGGCTTTAACACATTTGGTCTTCCTTGATAAGCAACATAGTGAGGACATGTAGCTTATTACATATGTTATTTTAGGAAAAAAAAAAAGTTTATACTGGTTTATACTGGAGTTATAACAACAATTTGATCAGTATTCCTGAGGGAAAATATTAAATCAAAGAGTAGCAAATTTGAAGGCTGAATGCTCATTCAGATAAGAGTATCTCTCTTGGATTTCTTAGAATTTTGTTCTGTTTTGTTTGGAATGTTTGTCTGTTTGGTTGGTTGCTTGGTTGTTTTGGGTACCTCTGTGAATTATTAGCCTGTACAACTCTTCCCAACTCGAGCACAGTTCTTGTACCCCTGGTATCATAGCAGTGATTATGGGAACCCTTTCTGAGAACAGAACTACCTGATACTGGTCCCTCTCTGCTCTGTTCTGCACTGAGGCAGTCTCACACTGAGTTCTGTGTGCAGTTTTGGGTGCCACAATACAAAAATGACTTTAGGCTGTTAAGGATCTTCCAAAGGAGAGCAATGAGGATGGTGAAGAGCTTGGAGGGGAAGATGTATACGGAGTGGCTAAGGCCACTTGGTCTGTTCAGCCTGGAAAAGAGGAGACTGAAGGGAGACATCACTGTGATCTTCAACAACCTGACAAGGGGAAGCAGAGGGTCAGGTACTGATCTTTTCACTCTTGTGACCAGTGACGGGACTCGAGGAAACAGCATGGAACTGAGTTGGAGGAGGTTTAGGTTAGACATCAGGAGAAAGGTTTTCACCAGAGATGGCTGGGCACTGGAACAGCTCCCCAGGAAGTGGTCACAGCACCAAGTCTGACAGAGTTCAAGCAGTATTTGGACAGTGCTCTCAGGCACATGGTGTGATTTTTGGGGTGTCCTGTGCAGGGGCAGAAGTTGGACTCGATGATCTTGTGGATCCCTTCCAACTAATCAGATTCTATCATTAATTAGAAACAACAAAAAACCCAAAACATAAACAAACAAAGAAAGAAAATCCAAAGAAAAACCAAAACAACAACAAAAACAAAACAAAACCAAAAACCAAAACCAAACAAACATTAATTCTGGATGATGAGCTAAATTTAAAGGAGTAATGATTTGATTTTATGTGTAATGGTGACACATTTTAAGGACAGGTAATGAAATGGAGACAACTGATATAATCTGGTGCAGCAAAACGATTACTGAGTCAACAGTATTAGTTCACAGAAGGTTTTCTTGCAAGGTTTTAATTCCTTCTTGGTGCTTTATGATGTGTAAGGAGGGGGGAAGTAAATATGGAAGAAACATATATGAGAAGCTGGATTCCAGTTCTATTGTAGTTTTAGGAGTCCTCTCAGTGGTCAATGTATCTGACAAAATATTGAAGAAAATAAATAAGTATATTCCTTAGATTTGCACTATTTATTACAAGTACAAGAGTTGCCCTCATTTTACAGGCTAGAAAATAGTTTTAAGACATGGTTACTGTACAACATTGGTAAATAATATAATTATAAATGTTATTAGCAAGTAATTAATCAGACCTAAAAGTTAAAGCTGAAGCTTATTTATCAGTCACACTAGGATATGACCCACTTCTCTATCTACTGGCAGGTGAGATTACCGGCAACAGTTCTCTCCCCTAAATATAGTGGGTTTCAGTGTTGTTACACTTTTTTCTCTGAAATGTGTGGTCCATTGACAGCCTACACTGAAATCTGTTTTCACAATATCTGCAGTATTATTTTGTTAGCCAACCTGCTATGACTGAAAGACTACATTTCCATTACATGGAAAAATTATTTTACCGTTCCCTCCTAATAACCTTCTGCCCAAGCCTCACTTTTAAAAAAATTGTTTCTACTGGAGATTAGACCTAGAAAATGTGTGAGAGAGCATCTGCCTTAAGCAATGAACACAGTGGATGTATGTAGGTAGTGAATTAGCTGGAAATGAAGAATTTCTCCTGATAGTTCTCATACTTAAATTTTACCAATAATCTGCCACTCATATTAAGACAAGGGATAAAATCTATTAGCTGGTGTAGCCTCGTTTTTTCAGCTTGTGTTGGCTCGTCCCAAAAGATATATGAGATGGCATGAAGAGATACTGTAGATAAAATTATAGAACTCAGACAGCACACCCTTATTTTTCAATGGGTACAGTTTGCCTAATCTTACCTTACTATCATAGAATCATGGAATTGTTTAGATTGGAAAAGACATCTAAGATCAAGTCCAGCTATTAACCCATAGTTCATCACTAAACCATGTCCTGAGTGCCACATCTACACACCTTTTAAATACCTCCAGGGACAGTGACTCCACCACTTCCCTGTGTAGTCTGTTCCAGTGCTGGACAACCCTTTTGTGGAGAATTTTTTCCTGATGTCCAGTGTAAACCACCCTTGGTGCAAACTGAGCCCATTTCCCCTTGTCCTATCATTTGTTGCTTTTAAGAAGAGACAGGCATCCTTCTTATTACAAGTTATTTCCAAGTTACCTGAATTTTCAGGCCATCATCATGTTTTGAAAGACATAAAATAAATCTAAATAAAAGTAAAGAAATAATCAGCAGTGTTTTCTAAACTCTTTTAAAATCAACTTTGACATCCTAGAAAAATTGATCTTTTGTGAAGATTAGACAGATATGTGAATGATTTACCTAGGAATTTCTAATAAGTCACCCTTGTTAGTGCAAGTATATACAAATTCTTCTAACTGCAAAATAATTGATATGGTCAGAAGCCTTTACTGCATGATACACAATTATAAAGGTAAAACCTGCTCTTGAGCTCCCTAATAGTACTTGGACATCAATTTTAAAAATTTTATTTATTTTAAGAGGATGCCTGTCACTGCAAATGCTCCAGCTACACAACCACCATGCTGAATATGGGCTATGCAAACAGTATGTCATGTTCTGGAGTCCTAGCAGCACTTGCATGCTTCTTAAAGCTTAAAATATGGTCTACTACTTATTATTGTGATGGGATCTTATTTTGTAGCTGATGCATAAACCACTGTGTGTTATAATCGTAACATGGAAGTCTCACTTTCATTTGAGTTTGATTGAAATCTGAATACAGTCACTATGTTTATGGAGTAGCACCTATTTTCTTTCTAATGTATGCCTGTTGCGTGTCAACACAGATAGTCAGATAATTGAATTACTCTTATTTCTGCAACTTCCAAACAGTAGCATGCAAACTACACAAGCATATTTTAATCACGTATTTTAAATGGAATTTAATATTGAACTTATATACATAAGCAAAGTGTTTTTTAATATTGAGTGACTGAAAAATTTAGCTGGTTTTTTTTTTCTTTTTATTCTATGTAAAGAAGCTAGAGTAAATGAGCCTGTAGTGACCTCTACTACATGCAGTACAGAAAAATCTGTATTGTTTATCTAGTTGGCTTTTGATCCTTAAAGATTTATTTTTGCATTTTAACAACAAAATTACCTTTGTGAAAATTGTTGGAATGTGATTTAAAAAGCAAAATTAAACTTATAGGTGTGCTTTGGCTTTCTTTTAATGGAAATTTTTTAGTGACCACTTTTTGATTTGGTCTAATGATACGCAAAGCAACTTTTAAAACTTCATTCTTTTAAAGCATAAACTTTATATGGACATATAAACTTATTTCTTAATTTGAAAAATAGAGGCACAAGGTAGGACAGGGGTGTGGTAAAGGACTAAACAAGTTGTACAAAACACTTTAGACCCTGAGATCAGTAGCCTTCTGCCTAAATACATTACCTCTGCTTGAAAACAAAGTCTTTAAGTTGTAACATCTTTATGTTATGACTTAATATGCATACATGTTGTAAGTATACACAGAAGAAACATTTTTATTAATGTATGTGCGTGTACGTGCATTTGCATATGTAGAAATATATGGTGGATATGTCAACTGTAGAGATAGAAATTTAGCAAAACTGAGAACTAAACCCATGGCTCTTACATTTTCACCTATAGACACTTGCTTTCATCATCTCCTCCATGCAAAGCAGTTTGGTTTACCTACAACAAGCACCTCCCCCCTTCAACTGCAGCTGCTGTTCATTTCAGTGTTACTCTACTTCATTACCTTTTTGCCCTTGTGGCAACTTATGCTCAGAGAAGATTAGATTGTTTGGTGTAATACTTGAAATCCCATCTCTGTGTCAGGGCTCTTCTGTAGTTCGGGGGCTTGCGACTCCCATCATCAGCATTGCTTCTAGGAGCTGAATGACATATTTAACATTTTGAAATGTGTTAATATCAGTTTTAGCCTTTTGAGAGCTTACTCTCCTTAGTGAGATGCTAGATTTCTTACCTGAAAATTTTAGAATATCTTAAGGGTTGTGATTTGCAAATAAAGTGGGAGCAGAAAATCAGTCTTGATTTCCTTAGTTTCATTGGTTTGGCAATATTTATATTACACAGTTCATGGGAAATAGAGAGAAGACATAAAGGTTTCTATTCTTTATTCCTTAATCTCAGTAAAACTTTTTGATTTCCAATGTGTCAAATTATATTTTGTCTTTGAATACAAATTTTTCTAGAGTTATATTTCTAGCAGTTTCAGCACAGCAAGTTAAAACTGTGTCATGGAGTACTCCTGAGATTATGCCTATGATAGACAGAGTTTTTATTTCCTAATCTAAACATGATTCAGTTCATAATTACCTTTTGGGTACATATCAACTTGTGACATTCAATCTTGCCATTTGCCTAGTGTTTTATTCCCCAGAAATCTTCCTTTTAGACAACAGTTGTTTTTATTTGAAGTATGTGGCTGGATAATGCAGTGCATTTTTCTGTGATTACAAAACTATATGTTTTGAAAGTTTTCTAATATTTGTGCCAAATTACAAGAAATTTAAAAAATACTTACATTTCAAAATTATCGAAATGTGTGACATCTTTAGCTCCATTTTTACTATATTCATTTTATCATTGTTGCTGAATTTCTTGTGCTATATACAGCTGTGTCCTTCAGCTTGATTTTCTGAGCAAGGTCTGAGTTTTCAGCAGGAGTTAGTAATCTTATGGATAGAAAAAGCATTGAATTGTAAACTGCTAAGATAACTACCCAAATTACAGTACATGTCACCACACAATGTTAAAATTATGAAAGCACTCATCAAGGGCTGCTCTAGAGTTATTAATTATTCTGAATCCACATCTGCATTTCTTAAACAGAGTTTTCTTAAAGGGTTTGTTTGTAAGGTTTAGGTTTTTTTGACATTCAAAGGAATACAAATGTGAACCATTAATTAAAATTATTACTTGCTCATATTTATATGATAGAGGAATATTATAGTACCAATTTAATATTTCCAGTTTTCTACAACAATAAGAGTTTAGAATAGTATCTATAAAATGAAAATAAGATTTTTTTTGGCTACATTTTTCATTTAAATCCACCACCACAAATGATGGTCAGCAATACTTTTAAAATTGTAGGATAAGGAGTTACATAGGTACTCAGGGACATCAAATAAATGGAGGTCTATCCCATACAAATTAAAGTAAAAACCTGTTAATTAAAACTGAATCTAAACCATTATTCAGGGAGACTGCAGTCTAAGAAATCACATGATTAAAATGTGTTTGTGAAGATCTCAATCTAACTTCCCTGTGGTGTTTCATTTGAAAACTGGTTTTCATTTTGCTTGCTTCAATGGAAGATATGATTTCAATGTGGCCTGCTGAACAACTTGAACAGCTATTTTCATCAGTAAATTTCAAACTTTATCTATGGGACTTGGTGTCAGTCTCAGGGGAAAATAAAAAATGTGTGAATGTCCCTTGGGGAAAATATTTCTTTGACAAGTGAAAAAGTCCATAATACACAAGATGGCACTGTTTCACCTGTGAAAATGCTTATTTTTCACAAATAACTGTGAAAAAACTGGTATGAGAGTGCAGAAGGTTTTATATTTTTGTATAATTGCAGTGCAAACAAATCTGCATAGTTAGATAGTTGTGGGGTTTGGTCAGTTGGTTGGTTGTTTAATTTATTTTATTATTGACCAACTAAAATATACAGATGCAAGACTGCATAATTGTGGCAAGTGAAAATGCCTCTGAAGTTATTATGGACAAAATTGAATGCTTCAGGAACTGGAAACCAGATAAAATTCTTTGTGACTTATTCTTCTCCTTCTAAGAATTCTGGAGAATTTGGAATTTAGCTTTCAAATGGTTGTCTCCCCTGGATCTTCTTTGAACTCCTCTGACATGCATAATAAGCATATCATCTTAGTTTATGCATTCTTCTTTTAAGGTTAGCTTATAAAGAGCAAAAGGTATGTGCTAAAGTAAATGAGAATTTCCCGTTGTGTAGGGGACTTGATTTTTTAATTGAGTATTGAATTCTAATGTAGTTTTTAATTGGAAACAAACCCCATAAAATTATATAGAATAGTTTCAAAAAAATCCCTTCCTACTGTAGACATTTTTGATCTTAGGCAACATTTGCATGTTCAGTTTTTGTGAAAATCCATATACATCTATTAATGTACCTAAGCACAATACAGGAAGGTAATTCTTAATATTTCATAATTTTTCTCCAGGATTTATTAAATAAATTGACACTGTTTACTTATTATATTATTCTTTTCAGGGACAGAGTAGAAAATCTGCAAACCTTCAACCGGGTTAGATGCAGTAGTTGAAATAACATTTCATCATTTAAGTGTCAGATGTCTAAATTTAAGTACATGTATACTGATAGGTTAGTAACCCTTGATCTGTTCTTAGAGAGGAATTATTTTGTTCTTAAGTAAATATCAGAAATCAATTCTCTAATTTTAGGTAAATTTTTCAAGGTAGACATAGGTTTACTTTTCAGAGATCTGAGCTCTATTTAAAGACATTCAGAAGTCAATCAATGAAGGCACCATTCTTACCCACCTATACATTTTTATAAGGATTAAAGAAGTTCACTCTGAAATTTAAGGGGTTTACATATGTTCAGTCTGAAATTTCACCTGTTGCTTATTTGCAAAATATCTGTGGGAGTGCGTTAGAAGCAGGTTTGTCTTTAACAGTTATCACTTTTTACTTTGCATCACTGAGTGATTTCAACATTATTCCATTTTAGAGAATAATAAACTGGAAGATGTTCCCTGGAAGCATATGGCCCCATATTTTGTGGCTGTTACGTGGTAGTTCACTATAGATGAAATTAGAAGTAGATACCATGAAAAATGTACATTGGTTATAGGGTCCACAACACTGATAGCTTCTCTCTGTAACCCGTTCTTACTCTGCTTTCTAATGTAGCCAGTATTTGTAGTTCTTGCTAGTGTAGCCTGCAAGCAGGAGGGCTTAGAACTTAAGAATGTAGCAAGCAGTCTGTAAATAAAGCTGCAAACTCTCAAAAGCTGACTATTTCCTTCTTTTAACACTTGAGGATTTTCATGGGCCTGAACATTCACATTGTTTCCTTGACATAACCACCCTATTTCGAAATTGCTGTTGAAAAGGGTTCTGATTTATAGACCTCAAAGTGCTCTATAATCACAATGTATGTGTAATTTGAGATAGTTTTATTCCTGTTTCCTGGATACAGGAATTTGAGCATGATAAGACATTGTGCTTCAAGCAACAAGACAATAATGTAGTTTTGTAAAAAGATCACTTGTGGTAACTACATTTTGTAGACCTTGACCATCTCCTTATGATAAGGGACATTGTGCAAGTGCATTATAATAAATTGGCCTGGACCAATTTCTCTGGATTTTCTTATTTATTTAACCATTTCATATAAAAATATAGAAGGCTTGTGTACTCCTTCATGTAAACGTCTTTGGAGTGATTAACTGTATTTTGGTACTTCTGCTTCATAAAAAAAAAAAAACCACCAAAACAAAACAAAAAAAACACAAAACAAAACAAAACAAAACAAAACAAAAACAAAAACAAAAACAAAAACAAAAACAAAAAAAACCAAACAAAACAAACAAAAAAAAGTAGTTGTGATCCTCAGCTAGAGATGTGTGTGTCTGTGCTACGGTGAAAGTGACCCTCTGCTATGTAATTACTCAAGGAAAGTTTTAATCAAGAATATTATAAGTAGATCTGACTAGTCTTCTGCATTAAGTAGCAAAAAGATCTTCAACCATTTCTATGTAAAACATTGTCTAGAGACTAATTTCAAACTAAAAATGACATGTTTTATTAATTTTAATTTGCTTGCAAATATTGCTTGTATGTTGTTCTCTTCAAAGCATAATTTTGATATAAATTTGCAACTATGAAGTTTATACTGTAAGTGATAATTGTTCCTATACTGGAAAATGATAATGTATTTTAAATTTTATATATTGAATTTCTACTGTTGCTAAAACAGAATTAAAATTTCAAGGTGCTCTTGCTTGGGTCTTGAGATTATTTTTTGTTGGTAATGTTGGGGATTTCATCTCTTATTTTCTCAAATACTATTTGGGCCACCAGGAATTGTCCATATTCCAGTTTTACTCTGATGTTGCATGCAGCTGGGATTGGAGATATTTTCAAGATAAAAAATCTCTGGAAATTTTCTGTGTTTTAATTGTCTTTATACTAAGGAATGCAAATAGTGTTTGATGAATGTTTACAATCTATAACATTTTTCTAAAAACCTTATTTTTTCCCCCTGAACTTCTTCAAGATTTTGCATAAAAAATTGTAATTTTAATTTAATTTTGATATCATTTTAAAGTGCATTATCAAGTAATAGAAAGCAATTCTTCAGTAAGTGAAATGAGGTTGGAGGGATACCAGCAAGACAACCAGTGTCTTACCACTTGCCATGTTTCAGAAATCTAATGAATGATGAAGAAATATGAACATAATGAAGAAACTGAATCACTAGCTGCCTCAAAACCTCCAGTTAAGACTGGAGCATCTTTTAAGTGTTGCCAGTCACATAGGATTTTAATATTGTAAATTAATGAAGAATATATATCCATTAATAAACTATCCATTAATTGCTACAATGTTTTAATTTAATTTAAGCTAAACAGCAATAGAGACTATATCAGAAATCAAAAGCAGTCTGGGAATATCATGTCAATATCAACAGTACAACAAGAACATAATTTCCAGTGATATTATCTTTCTTTGTTTAGCTGGCTCTGGCACTCCAAGGAAGAGTCAGGTCGACTCTCTGTGTTTAGTTCTGCTGAAGATGAAGAGTGCAGTGCACTCTCTGCTTTTACACTCAGGGCTAACCAGTTAATGAGGTTAAAATAGGAGTTTCATTTCCTGATTCAATAAGCAAGATGAATTTTACATTTCTATTATTTTACTCTTTTCTTGCTTTCCAGACTGATAGAATGCTTAACTTATTTATCCTGTAGCTTTTCCATTAATGTGTGATAAAGACACTATTTATAGTAACGACTGCATGACCAGTACACAACATACTGGTCAGCTTGACTTTGGAACATTAAATACTCTTGCTGATCATTCACTGCTGCACTAATGTCATTTTGATGTTTGAAGCTATGGAGATGAAAAATTGAAAGAACTTCTAGGTTTTTTGGTGATGTTAAGTTAACGACTTAGAGAATTCAGAACTTTGTAGAACGAATCATACTTTGATTCTCAACTTTTTCTTGGAGGTGTGTCCTGGAGTGACTTTTTGATGCTTGTTGTCTGTTCTGTTTATGCTGTCTGTTAAGTTCTGTACCTTTAAGACGAGTTCTGAGAGCAAAGGGGGAGAGAGAAGCAGCGCTGAGTTTGTTTGCAGGAACTGCACTCACTCCTACACATTCCAGCTCCTGGACTGTGTTTGTCTGAAGCACAGACAGACAGCGGGACAGAGATTTCCTTTGCTTTTAGTTAGTTTTTAGCTAGCTGAGGCAGAGAAGTTCCCTGGACTGTGTGTTTGTTTGTTTGTTTGTTTTTCTTTTTCTTGGGACTGTTTAAACCTGCTCTGGACTGAAAAACCCAGAGAGACACCCAGATCTCACAGCTGTGGCCCACCGGGGTCCAGGACAGCATTTTCCAGTGCTGAGAGACTGATAATAGACTGAGCTTGCTGAGCTACCCACAGCAAGGGCTTTGTGAGTTTGTCATCTCACTTCAGAAAATTAGATGTTTTACTGTTTCATATTATTAATTCTTTATGCTTGTGGGCACTTGGTTAAATAAATAGTTTTTTCCACTTTTCTCTAAGGAGATTTTTTCCCAGACTGACTGGGGGAGGGGCTGTTTGGGTTTGCTTCCCAGATGGACCGTATTTGGAGGTTTACTCCCAAATTTGCCTGAAACCACAACAAGGTGGTATTGGAAAAATCTTGTAGAGACTACTCAGTAATTCTAAAAATGAAAGGAAAGAATGGTTTAAAAGGCAGTAAAAATTTGAAGGTCAAAGGGAAAAAGAGTGATTAAGAAGATTTTGTTTTCATTCTCCTGTGCTTTTCCATAGAGCTGTTGAGATTGGCGAAGTCCTTTAAGATCATTGAGTCCAGTTGTTAACTGAGCCCTACCAAGTCCACCACTGAACCATGTCCCCAAGTGCATCATCTAAAAATCTTTCAGGTACCTCCAGGGATGGAGACACAACCATTTCCCTTGGCAGTCCGTTTCATGCCTGACAACACTTTTGGTAAAGATTTTTTTTTTCCCCTAATATCTTATCTAAGTCTCCCCCTATGCAATTTGAGGATGTTTTGTTTTGTCTTACCTCTTATTACCTGGGATAAGTGACCACCTCCCACCTGACTACACCCTCCTTTTTGGTAGTTCCAGAAAGAGATAAGGTTTCCCTCTGAGCCTCCTTTTCTCCAGGCTAAACAACACCAGTTCCCTCAGCAGCCCCTCTTAACACTTGTGCTCTAGACAGTTCATCAGATTTTCTGCCCTTCTCTGGACACACTCCAGCACATCAATGTCCTTCATGGAGTAAGAAATCCAAAACTGGACACAGGACTCAAGGTGTGGCCTCACCAGTGCCGAGTACTGGGGTAAAATCACTTCCCTGGTCCTGCTGGCCATGCTATTGCTGATACAGACCAGGAAGCCCTTGGCCTCCTTGGCCACCTGGGCACACACTGGATCATGCTCACCTGGCTGTTGACCCGCACCCCCAGGTAATTTTCTACTCAGCTGTTTTCCAGCTGCTCTTCCCCCAGACTGCAGTGCTGCCTGGAGTTGATGTGTCCCAAGCGAAGGACCCAGAACTTGGCCTTGTTGAACCTCATACAATAAACTGCAATCTATCAATCCGACCTGTGTAGAGCCTTCCTATTCTCCAACACATTGACATCCAGCCCAACTTGGTGTTATCTGCAAACTGACAGGATGAACTCAATTCCCTCATCCAGGTCATTGGTAGATAATAAAAATACCTATCTCTTTACCTGAACCTCGAGGAAAACCAATTTTGACCAGCGGCCAGCTGGACTTAATTACAGTCACCACCACGCTTTAGGCCCAGCCTTCCAGTATTTATTTTTTTTTCCAGTGAATGGCATACCTATAAAAGCCATGAGAACCTAGTCCCCAGAACATTGCAGGAACCAGTCAGAGGTTTTGCTTAAGTTCAAGTAAAGAACATCCACAGCCTTTTCATCATCCACTAATCCAGTCACTTTGTCACAGAAAGAGAACAGGTTGGTCAACCACAACCTGCTTTTTCTAAACCTATGTTGTCTAGGCCTTACTCCCTGGTTATCCTGCATATGCCATGTGATGACCCTCTAGATGACCTTGCTCATAATCTTTCCAGGTCAGGCTGACAGGCCTGTAGCTCTGCAGATCCTCCTTTTGACCCTTCTAATGGATGGGCATCACACTGGCCAATCTCCTGTCCACTGGAACCTCCCCATTTAGACAAGACTGCAGATGAATTCTGGGAAGCGGCCCTGTGAGCACTTCTCCCAGCTTCCTGAGTACCTTTGGGTGGATTCCACCCAGCCCTTTAGACTTATATGTGTCTGAGTGGTGTAGCTGATCATTTCCCCTTGGATTATGGAGGCTTCATTTTGCTCCCTGTTCCTGTCTTTCAGCTCAGGGGACTGGGTACTCCAAGAACAATTATTTTACATTTAAAGACTGAGGGAAAGAAGGCAGCTTTTTCTTCATTCTTTTTCATTATGTTTCCCTCTGAATCCATTAAAGAATGAAAAATTCTCTTTAACACATCTTTTGTTGCTGATGTATTTACAGATTTTACATATTTTTTATTATTATTTTATTTAGGGCCTTTAGGTATTATGTATTTCGTTTTACCCCTGCATAACTTCATGACATCCTTGTAGTTCCCATTTATCTGGTCCTTCTTCCAAAGCTCACCAGCTCTTATTTTTGACCTGAGTTCCAATAAAACTCTCTATTCAAAGCTTCAGTTACCTGTGGTGCCTTCATGCAGAATTATGGTTTGAGTTTTTTAAGCATAAAACTATGTCATGACCTGAGAAAGGATAATCTGTTTACTCAGGCACTTTTGACCATCTCCATTTCTCTCGTTCTCAGTTGAGATACCAAACAAATTATTACTGAAATTCTGATTGAAGAGCAATAAAGCTACTAGAGTATGACAGGATGGTAATAGATATCACTTAATTTGAATGTTTCAGCCTAGTAGGGTAATTTTATTTTTTTTTTAGTTCCCTAGAATATTCTATATCTACAAAGACAATAAATAGTAACCAGGTACCTAGATGCTTTTCATGGTTACAGAGATGTCCCTTGCCATTACCGCAAAATATGGTTCAAATAACTGTCTGGATGTTTTTAAATGCTAATTAAATCTTACCAAATTTTCACAACTCCTGGCATACTAATCAAGCATGTTTATAAAAAAAGCCCTAAGGTATTTAGAACATCTGTGAAAACATAAGTAGCCCATAAAACATCATATTTTCCTAGTGTCTTAGATGTATTCCTTCATTAGTTGATAGAAACAGAGAATATGCATCACTTCTGTCCTCCCAAGTAATGTAAGCATCATAGGGCATTCATTTTTCATATGATTTTTCTTTTGCCTGCTTAGTTATTTTTTCTGCAGATACGAAAACTTTACTATGTGGTAAATTTTTGTCTCTGTTTGTCTCTAATCACAGCTGGAAGTTTACTGTGATTCTGATTGCACTGAGAAACTGCCCTGTTAAGTTGAAGACAGTGTCTTCTAAAGATTGATCCCAGCCTGCTGCTTTCAACTAAAGTGCCCAGATAACCATACAGAGGTTTTAGGAGTATTTGTACAGAGTGCAATGACATCAAGCTTCAATAATTTTATCCCTTCTCCTTCAGTTTCTGGTAAACTGTATAAAATTAATGTGTTTTTAAGAGTTAAATTTGATTCATTCTATATCTTTACATGGACTGTATTGTCTTTCATAGTTTTGGCTAAAGGTAACATTAAATATTTGCAAAAAGGGAGAGTAGGACATGAACAGTTTTGAAGTTTAGCAAATATTAATAGCATTTTCTTTTTTTTCATTAGAAATCTATTCATCAAAAAATTAGTTTGGAAGGTAGAATATAGATGTTCTTAAGCTATCTATAAACATGCCCCCCCCCCCAAAAGTTCTTAGATTTTTTAATTCTTTGTAATATCTGTGCTGTTTGCATGAAAATCTTTTAATGCACATTTGCACAAGGTCTCTAATAACTTTCAATACCTTTTCATTTTGGATTTATGTAAAAATAACTTATATCTTTTGCAATTTCAAAGGACTTAAATATAATATTTTTCTGTCATATACTGTCATCAGTATTTTACGTGAGGATGAAAGCTTATTTTAAAAAATTAAAGACTTTGAAAATAATGTATATTTTCCTTTCTTTCCCTCAAAGATTTTTTTACATGTAAAGGTAAATAAGGATCTGAAAATCAAGAAAGGTCTCATTGACAATGAGATGGGTGATAAGACTATATTTACTGGAGGGACAGCTACCTTCATGTTGCTCCAAGATGGTTTTTGGGGCTGTTCCATAAAAGTGGGGAGTCTGGGAGTGAATTCCTGCTGGTGGTGGCAAGTCAGGCCTGAACCTGAAGCTAGTCTGGAAAATCGTAATGACAGTGAAGGAACAGACAGGAACAGGACTGAGAAAAGTTGTACCTCTGAGAAGAGCAGCTGGCTCAGTCATGGTCTAGATGCCCCCAGACCCAGGTGCATGGGTGCACGAATGAGGATGCCTGGTGAGGTGGGTCTGGGCAATTAAAGCCTATTGGTGCCTGCAGGTATCTGCACTGATTGCAATGAAATGCTTTGGTCCTCTGATGGAGAATGTAGTTTCACAGAGATCCCCATGGCAAGACAATGATCGGGAAATGTAAACCAATCAGACAGACTGTGTTGTGTATTCAGCCATAGATTTACAGGTGAAATTAAATCACAGGATGTCAACTGACAGAGCTTTGTGAATCAGAAGATGGCAGTGAAGGCATGGATTGCTCCTGGCATCAAACTGCTTTACATTCAAGCATGCAGACTTCTGTTTTCTGGCATCTTCATATAATTTCATGGGAGAAAGACCGTCATTGCAGGTGATTGTATTTTAGCAATCATCTCTTAGAAATGAGTTTTGTGATTTGGGAAGGAGAGGTGGAAGAAAATGGACAGTAATGGACACTTCAGTCCTCTCAGATGGTATTAGATTCATGCTTATTGCCTTGTGTAGGATATTTTTTGTGCGAGACGGCGGGTATGATCATATCCCCAAGGATAGATTAATCCTGTAACATCAATACAAGTTTAAAGAAATGCCACTGACAGTAGTTTTTCTGATCTCCTTTAGAGTAGCTTAAATTTCTTTGATAGTCAGAATCACTACATTGATGGAAATCAAATACTTGCCTTTAGAGCTCAGCAAGAACAAACTTTGGCTGGTACATCGGATGTCAGTGATCTTAGTTTTTATTGAAATATTCAGAAAACTATCTGAAAACAGTAATTTTGAACACATTTATTTTAATGCCATCAACAGTGTCAGATTACTAGCATGTATTTTATTAATTATTTAGAATAAACCAGAAGTGTGTAGGGGTTTGAAGCAATTTTGTTGGTAATTTGTTGATAAAAAGCCCTTCTTTATTTTGATGACAATATTTAAATCTTTTTGGACATCTTTAAGCATAGTTATTAAACAATAACAGTGGTGGTAATAAACCTGTTTTCTCTAATTTCTTTAAACATGTGGAATTATAATTGAGTATCTTTTGGCAATTTTATTTTTTAATTTTGCTTAAAACCAGTGCAGTCAAATCAACACATTTACTGTATAGTCAGTCATGATGCTGAGCTTTCCAGTAAATTTTTGTTTCGTTGTTTTTTTCTTTATAATGTGGTGCACTGTGGTGCACTGTGTTGCTCCCTCCTTTCCCTCCCCATTCCTTCCTTTCCCTTCCCACCTCACCCCTCTCCTGCAGACTAAGGACTACTATGCAGCTATTGATGTTGTTGTGGGACACAGAGCAAGGGAGACAGATTTTCCTATATAGGTTAAGCTTATGTAGAAGAATGTGGTCTGCTTAAATTATATTTTCTAGACTTAATCTTTGGGCTTCATGGTTCCCCAGCTTATCTTCTTGAGTACTACAATTCACTGCAGAACAAAGATGGGGAAAAGGAAATATGTACAGAAAAAAGGTTGAAATGTTCAGCTATCATTTATGGTGATGACATCCATCTCATGAGTTCTATTTATTCACAGTTTGAATTGTCATAGTTTCTATGGTTTCATATAAATTTGCATGTTGCAACTCAGGCAAGTGCAGTCTCTAAAACAGTATCAAGGATTAGCTACAGAAATAATTCTTAACCTGTGGCAGAGTCCTTGAGTTATTCAGATTTGGAAATAGATAGTCCTTATAAATATCACTGGGGAATAAGGAAGGGGGGAAAACAAATCTTTCGGTGGGCATACCCTATAGATACTTCAGAAAGCACAGAAACTACATTCTTGGAGTTCCTCCACTTCTACTGGTTATTCTGTCTGGTCTACATTCATATTGCTGAGCCAAATGCTCCTTATAAAATTGCATTAAAGATTTCAATTATTGTCAAAGTAGTCAATTATGGCAAAAAATCATAATCATTTTATGTTGCAATGAATATAAATCATGTTTCAGCATTTTTACTTTTGTAATATATTATAAATAGAAAAGTATACAGACAATCAATGTGCAGTGTTCCTTTTAAGAAACAGAAATTTAGCAATGTTCTCCTTGGCCAGGTATCTTAGTCACTAGGACTTAGAGGAAAAACATGATTAAACAAACTCTTTCACCTTTCCATATATATATATATATATTATTTTTTTTTTTTTGTCAGAATTAAACACATTTATTGGTGTGATTTCTGCAGTACAGCACACTGTTTCAATAACTATGGCCAGGTCCTGTAGATGCTAAATATTTAATAAATAAACTAAGTGACAAAAAGATATTACAATAGTTCTAAGAAGATTTCCAAGTCCTTTTTTGTAACAGTTTAAACTTCCCATATTCTGATTACCTTTGACAAATACCTGGCTTTAAAAAACAAAAATCAATTATTCTAACTGAGAAAAATAGTAAACATGCGTATAGAAAATAGTGTTCACTTTTCTGAGTATTTGTAGAAAACCAAGAAAGTTATCCTGTGGAAAGAAGATTTGACACCTCCATGTTAGTAGATGGAAGGAATTTGGAAGAACATGTTTAGATCAGAATGGGATCTTACTATTATCTTTGTATGCTTATTGAATCATTCCTAGGACAAAAATTAGAAGCAGAAAATTCTTCCTTTTTAACAACTTGAGTTACCTACCAATTCATCAGTTTTACCAAATCAATTGTTTCAAAGGCATTTTAAATTCTGTAGTGAACAGGTATCTGTAATTTTAAAGTACCCCACTCTGGAATGTAACAGCCTATGCTGTCCCACAAAACAAACACAGCCAAATTTCCATTAAAAAGTCTCACATATATAAATAGGCAGATCAGTTCTGGATGGAATATTTTCCATCTTATCACGGTCTAAGAGAAAACCACCAGTGAATGAATGGTCCTGTACAAGAATATATATCAGCTTGAAAGAAATGTAAATTATATCTAACCGAAAACAGTAATTCTAGGTTTGTGTTTTAGAAGGAGCTATCTTCAAGCAGTGGAAGAGAATATCGGTTCAGGAGTGAAAAACACAAAGGTTTAACAGTCCATAATTGATCAGTCTGTATAATTGTCTTATCATTGAATGAAAATAGAAAATTATTTAAATTAATGCAAATAGGAAACATATTATGCAGATGTGCTCTGAACTTCGCAATGAAGAGTTTATATTTTCTCTTTTACTTAAAAACAATTGAAGCAATCTTTGCCTTTGCTCTGTCACATCTAAAAAATTCAAGCATTATGGAAAAATAACAATTAAAGAGTAATTCAGTGCTGTGGCAAGTATTGCAGGATAAGATAAGAAGGCAGGATTTCTGTGATTTGTCAGAGCAGTGCTCCTTTCATCCCAGAGCTTTACCTCTTGAGGATGGGACCATGAACAGCTGGAACTGCCTAAATGCTCTCCTGCAGCCCTGCTCTCCTAGTGGTGGTAGGAGAAGATACTCGAAAGGGAGGAGGGGGAAGGCAGGTTAACTTGGCCACATCCTGTCGGCCAGTCACCTCCCAGAATTAACACTTGACTTCATCTGCTGGTTCTGTCAGATTCTTTTTTGAGCATGCTTATACAGCTTGCTATCAGATCCTTCCACGCCTCCACATTTCAATCATTCTGTGTTTGTTGTGTAGAGTGGCACATTCTTCCTCTTCTTTAAGCAGTCTCCAACCAGTTTGTCAGGCACCATGTACTTTGGTTCTGTCAGGATAGGATAAGTAAGAGCTGTATGTTCAGCTTACCACTGTAAGAGTTAGCAAACCCTGGCTGTGCCCCTCTCAAGTCCCTGTAAGCTGAAGAGTCATAGCTGGTTAACACTTTTCTTACAAGAAAGTTGCTTCATCTTATTTACTACAAAATTTTTCTTCTTTTTATGTCATGTCAATCAATTAGTAGGGAAAATCAAGAATTGACATATCTAGCTTTGTATAACGCACTGTAATACAAGATCTTCAAGACAATTATACTCGTGTCTTGATACTCAGAGTATTTAAAATTTACTTAGCATCAAGTAATTAAACAGTAATATAGGTAATTTTATGTTTTTAATACTGTGATTATTTGAAATTAAATTACCAATGCAAAGATATGGCAGTCTGGTGATTAAAAATTAAAGAAATATGCAACATAATAAGGCAAAATGAAATAGTGAAAGCATGGGAATTAAGATGAAAGAGTTCCTCACACTTACTCTTTATGTGCCTCTTGATACTTGAGCATTCTCTCTCAGTACAACTGATTGCAAAATGTGGGATGTTGCTGAAAAAGAGTGGTTTATTATTCTCCTTGTCTCATTCTTGTGTTGCTTTCCTCATTGCTGGCATTGGTATTCCTCTGGCACCACAATGGGATAGTTTAAAAAGCTGAACAGAAAAACATTAAAACTTACCACCCTTCCCTCACTCTTCCCCACTCCTCTTTGTTCTTTTTTCCTTGATTATTTCTGCAAACTAGGTCACAATGGTTCAGATAGCATCTGTTGGGTGTTACACAAAAATAGAGAGAGAACTGGATAGTGGGAACCACCCAACAGCAGCAGAAACAGCCCAAGGATAAGAATTTCCTTGCCAGCAAAATAATTCCTCTGTGTGATTATTGACTGCCAGGAAAGGACTTTACTAAATCTTGACCATTTATGTTAAGCTGCCAAATGACATCTTAGAGTGACAATCAGTATATTTTATCTCAATTACAAAAATTCTGCATTGAATTTATTTAGATATTTTCTTAGATTGGAGCAGGCATTTAGATCTCCGAGTTGAAAACTGATAGACTGTGGTGCTGCCTTAGAGCTCTAAGCAGATGAAATGGCTCAACTCTTATTTGAAGTTCCGATTTCACTGGGCACAACTTCATACTCTGATGTCTCTGAAGAGCATTCCATAGGTTTAATATGTGGAAATTTAAAAATATGTTTCACCTCTACTGCTTAATTTTGTAGTTGTGGCACTGCATCCAGAATACAGAATGCTGTTGTTTATTGAATCAATGTCTATGAAAATTCATGCCAGTATTTTTGCTTTATTTGATATTGGAAATTATTGCTGTATCTTAAAAGGGTGTACACTGTTTTTTAGTTTTATTATTATTATTATTGTTCACTTTTTAAACACCAAAAATGTTTTTATTGGGTTAAATAAACACACAAGCAAGAAAAATGTAAAGGAGAAATAATTAATTAATTGTGTAATACCCTTATTATCCACTATGGAATTCATATTACATAGAAGATAATCATTCTACATTCTAAAAATAGATGGTTTGCAAAATTGTGCTTTTGAATACATCATTGCCTAAATTTTGTTATTTCTTGTAATTCTTTCTGACTCTTTTTATAGAAACACTGACTTATGGTCAAAAACCTCAATCTATTTAAATGTGATTAAATCAGCTAAACTGGTCCATTGGATGGAGATTCAGTTACTCTGTAATTTTATCATGTAATGTGCCAACCTTTTCATCTTCATTTAATATGTTTTTTCAGGTTGTCAGTGTACATCATATGCTAACACCACAAACGGTTTGGCTAATCATTTGTGTTACATTAATTTTTTTGTTAATAGTTCCTTCACTTCTAATTGCTGATGGCTAATTTTCAGATTTACTGCTATTTGACAATTGAGTGGACTAATTACTTTTTAATCTATCATACAAATTGTGTGGTAAGGTACTATTTCTTTTTTGGAGGGCTTCTTGAGCAGATTTCTTAGGATAATGCTTGGTATTACAAATTTAATTTTCTACAGATGTCTGACATAAGTACTAATTTATACTAATTAATACTTATTTTTGTTGTTTATGCTGTAGACATACCTTTCTTAGGTAAAGAATTATGGTTGGCACAGCAATGCAGTATAAATGGATGGCAAAAGTAGTCCTGCAGATGGGCAGGAATCTGGCAATAATTAAATCTTTCTATTAAGCTTAAAATATTTAAAAATTAAAAAAATCATCATCAAAGGCAACTGCCATGGTGTCGTTTTTCTCATGGTTTCAGCAGCACTGCACTCAAACTGGGTGTTTGACTTTACACAAGCAAGTGATTGGAAGTATCATTGGAGTTTGTCTTTTACAATGGGCAGTGCAGGGCTGTTTATGAATCTGAAGTGGAGAGGGCAGGTGTGTGTCCGGCGTGGTAATGGGTGGACTGGTAGTATCTCTACTCTTCATCTGCAATTACTAAAGAATTTGTAAATGCAGTTGAATTATTTTGTGCTGTATGGGGTTATATGATGGAGCTGGTATCAGAGCATGGTGTGGTGTGCTGCAGACAATCCCACCAAAGTAGTAACAATGCAGACTGTGTGAGGATAGCTGCTAGTAGTGGAATTAAGCAAGACAACCATGCTCTCCTGTGAAGTGGAGAAGAAAATCAGCAAGCATGATTTGCTTAATTAAACTGGTAGACAGGGTTCATTTTTAATTTGATATTCTCATTAATCTTGGAAGTAGACTGCTGATATCTAAACCTTATTGTAAACCAGTATTCCGTTTTCAAACTGAAAAATATGTGTAAAGTTACTCATGTTCAGCAAGATGCTCTTAAGTAGCAATGAATACTAGCATTTGCATTTCTATAATGTCAAAAGAGTATCATAGTAACACTATGTCTGAAATGATTGTTAAACTTATTTGAACCAAACCACAACTGGCTTAGTGTTTTAGAAACCTACAGGACTGGAGGGCATAGTAGGAAGGAATTTTGGGAAAGGAGCAAAAGAGACATGCAAAGATGTGATTCCTGATGCAGTCAGCTTCTCACAAAAAAAAAAAAAAAAAAAAAAAAAAAAGGCAGAGTATGGGTAATCAGAAGCTTCATTAACAGCTACAGTGTCTGGATGCAAATTTTATGGACTACAGTAGCCTCTAGCTCTAACAGTAATTGTACTTTTGGATACTCCATCACTTTACAGCTGTGGTTCTAATTAAGCACTGTAACAGCATTTGCCTTCCTCTAGAGCATAAATGTGAAAATGGTGGTAGAAATGTATGCCTAATGACATAAATGTTCTTATAACAAAAAATAAAAAAAATAAATAAATAAATAAATAAAAATCTTTTTCACTCTTATTGAGATAGGACTGGCTCCTGTGTAAATACTACATTTTGTATGGATATTTATTTGTAGGAGCTATTACATATACTTTGTTGGTTACGTATTATTTATTTGTCTACTGAAAATAAATTTCTTCAGTTTGATCTACAGGATCAGAAAATATGTTGCTGTCCTCTGTAGAAAAATTAAACAGGATTTAAATAGTTACAATTTGCCTAAATGAAAAATCACTTCATATCAATATTTTTTGTTTATTTACTATTTGTGTATACATACTACATGTTAGCCAATTAAACATACCCTCGTGATATTATTCTACTCTTTCTATATAATTGACAGGCTGTCATAAAGCTAAAATGCTTTAATTTTTAAATGTGAAGGTTGTTGGGTTTTTCCAAAGCTCTATATATTTCTGGTTTTAACAACATGAAAAGAAATCCCACAACTCTGCTTTCCTCCTACCCTCAGGAAAAAGAAATGCCAGATAATGTCTTGGTGTATATAAGGGGACAGAAATGTGGGAGAAGACAGTTGCATCTCATTGGAGAAAAAATTAAATAAAGGAAATTCTAATTCTTTCACCTCCTCTTAATCATTAATTCTAGTAGAGGTTTTTTTTTTTTTTTAATCTGATAAAAATATGATAAGAAATTTCAATTTTTATTCTCATCATATTAAGAAGGGTTCTTGCAACAGGAGCAGAATGTGTAGTTCTTCTAAATTGCAAAGCAAGATAATGTGGCTTCAGTCATAAAAACTTTTCACCTTCAAAAATAATTTCTTCATTTGTGAAGTTGGGGGTGGGGGGGTGGCCTTAGAGAGATTTATAGAGCTTCAGAGGAGCAGGTAAATGTTACAAGGGACATATTTTATCCCCCCTGTAGAATTGGCTCTGTCCCATTAATAAGGATGGTTAGAAGTGTTGCAGATGATGGAAGAAGGCCATATAGAAGCCCAAAGAAAGAAAGACACAGCCTCTGAAAGCACCTTTCTCAGCCCCTGGTCTTCCTTCCTCTGCTCTTTTTTCTTTCAACCTTTAAGACCTTTTCTTCAAAATGTGCTGAGGAAAACAGAGCTGTGTAATCTGACAACTTTACACCAAATATTAAGTTCACATTTATGCTCTTCACATGCATTTTTCATATATAGAGTAATTTTATCTTGAAATGTGTATGGGAACCTCTTGTTCTTCAAAAAGAACAAATATGGTATGTATGGGTGTATGCATACCCTTTAAATCTAGAACTTACTCTTTAGAATCTTAAAACTTAATTTCAAACAAGCTGCCTTTTTTCACCATCTGCATTAAACATCAGAAATCTATTTCCTCCTTTAAGACATTAGAAAACAGGTGAATGATCTGAGGTCATAATTTTGCTTTCCAACAGATGAGGTGGCAAAAGGCCAACAGGAGAAAAATAGATTACAGCAAAGGAAGGCAATGTCAGCCCTCCTGGGTGCCCCCACTAATTGAATTAGTGTGCTTCCCTTCTTTCTTTTTCTCCTGCCAGCTGATCCCAGCATGCCAACTCTGCAGGGAGTCCTCTCTGGGAAAACAAGCCTACCTACATGACAGCAAGATGAAAGTAATCTCAGAGAAGCTAAAACCAGTAATAAACATTTATCTTAATTTTCTTACTCACAGTACAAGCAGTACTTGTCTCATGGAGTGGTTGTTTATATCAAAACAACTTGTGGCTCAGTGCATTGTACCATCCTCACATTTCCTTAGATGTTGTCACTGTCAGTGTCAGTAGTGTTGAGCATGAAACCTATTGCTTTGCAAGAGTTGCTCCACTGAAGTTTCCTTTTTTTGTCTTGGAGTAGTGCTATCATTTGATTTTGAGAATTGGATAGAATAAGGATTTGGGATAAATTCTGAAGCTCATCCTTCAGGACATAACCATTTATCAATCAGACAATCAATACATGATCCCCACAAAATGGGAGCTCTTGCCGCAAGTGTTTATGAGGTAGGACTTGTAAAACCTGAAATTTGTGTCCTAGGAATAAAACACTCTTCAGTTTCCACTCATAAATGAGCAGCTGAAGGATGTCTGTAAAAATTATCCTGTGGACAGCATCAAACAGAAAAAGGAAGAAAAGAATTAAAGTTATCCTCTCCTTATGATATAAAGATGGCAAACTGAATCTGTTTAAATTGTGACAGATTTCAGTGCTCAGAGAGACCATTTAATAAATTATGCATTTAATTCACTTAACACTGACACTGACCCAGTCATGCAGGAAGAAAAAGATCATTGTTTCTGGTTTGATTCAGACAGTTTGCATCTTAAAATGTATTTGATGTTCACCTTAAAAAAATTAAAGTGATCGTCTCCAGTACTTGGCACAGGTTAAATTTCAGCTCTTCCAAGAGATAGCAGGACCAGGCTCAATGAAGAAGTTTTTGTGCAAGCAGAGACATCACATCTTGCACACAGTGTTCTTTATTATTTGATACCTATCTTCTGGCAGTGGTAATTCTGAGTATTAGTTGTACCCAAGTGTACTGAGTGTGAGTTTCACAGTGAATACATCAAGTGGGTTGTTTCTACCAACTTCAGAACTACAAAAATAGCAAGAAAATAGCAAGAGGATGGGAAAATATTCTTGTAAATTTTCTGATTCTTAGAAAATTCAATTAAATTCTTTGAACTCTTACAAAACTTAAAATATTTAGGCATAGTTTATACCTTTCAGTCACTTCAAGAAAAAGATTGTGGGAAAGGAACTGAGATTTAAGTTTTATGTGATAGATTTGCTGAAGTCTGCTACTCTTTTGGGAAAGGATATGGCAGCTGTCAGGTGTTGATCCCAGGAGTGTTTAGGAACAAACCTAGGTAATATGATGTTAATTTATTCTTCATTTTCTCATGTTTGAGGTCTTGTATGCAGATTTTACCTTTACTGGACAAGATAATTTAGGAAGGAGTTATAGGGATTTTAACCTCCTGCTTCTACCTCTGAGATAAACATTATCAGTCCATTTATTCCCAACACAGTTCAGCAGCCTTCTCTAAATTCCTCAATCCCAAATGTCATATGCAGCCTGTCTCCTCAGCTGCACCATAACTGTATCAAGGCATGGGGATTGCATCTACAACATGTGAAGGGGACAATTTTGTGCTCGACATTTACTGAGTGGCACAGATCAGCATGAACTGATATTTCATTTACTGCATGTGCTGTGCATATTGCAACTTGTCATCCTTGTATTTTAATACAATAAAATCAGTAGGATTAAAAGTCACATCCTAACTTAGTGGTATGAAATAACCCACATAACTATCTATCATTCTATCACATTTTGTTTCTTCTTTTCTTTCTTTTACTTCTCAAGTAAAAATCAGAAGTTATCATTCAAGCAGAGCAAGGGAGGCTTAATGTTAAATCAATTCTGGATAGTAGCCGAGGAACACTAAAGCCCTGGCTTTTCTTCAGGAGCAGAGAAACATTTGCCTGCAGAATTCTGTTCTTTAGCAGGAGCCTGGCTTTTTTGAAACACAGAGGACATTTACCAAACCAAACAGAAAGTTAGTGCTTGGGATGGTTAAACTTTCAGGAAAACCTGGAGTCTAAGCTAACATTTCTGAAGCCATCTGCCTTAGGAGATGCTAAGGAGTCTCTGCTAAAAACTGGACAGCTGGTATCTCATGGGCTTGCTGGGGGGTTGATAGAACAGTCCCTCCTCAGGTTTTGTTTTTGACCTTTGGGCTTTGCTTTCCTTCAGTCCTCTGCTATCTAGTTCCCTCCATACCAAATTAAAAAGGCAAAGCTTTGTAGGCTGAAGGAGTCTTGTACTAACGAGGGAACATAGAGTACTCTAAGGATAGTAGACAGCACATGGAAATAGGGATCATGTGCATATAAATGTGTTTGACATGATTGGGTATCTGACACATCTGGAAATCTAATTGTAGTAAATCAGTTATGGTAGTGATACCCAGGAATGGAATCTCAGTTCCACTGGAGTTTGTGTCAGAAAAATCATCAACTTGAATAACACCATAATTTTGGCTGTAATGTGTTGGCACCCTCCTGCTTTCCAAAACTCTCTAATTTCCTGACCTCTTCAAATTCTTAATCTCCAGGATGTTACGAACATGTAAAAAGAAATTTGGGTTTTCATGGTTTAGTCCAGAGCATAAGACTGGACTACTGAGACACAACCATAAAGGAGTTTGAACTCAAGTCATTACATCAGAATTTGATCCTCCTTACAAAGCATGCACTCCAGAACCAAATGCAATTTCCTTCACTGAGCCTTGGCAACCAAGCAGGAAAGGCTGTTAGTAAGTTTGAACTCTGTTTCTGTCTGAAACTCCCTGGGATCAGGGAATTTATAGGCCTGCCAGCAGACTTCTCCAATTATCTAAAGTTTTCTTATGTCTTTCCAGATGTCTGGATAATTTGGGTTATATGCTGAATTGTTTTATTTAATTGTGAACTAGTGCTGATTAGCTGAGCTTTAGTACTTGGAAAGTCTTTGTTTTTAGTTTTTTTGATGTCTCCACCAGTGCAATGTTTCTCTAGCCAGAACTTAGACAAAATGTAGAGTTTCTCTGCCTATTAGTAGTGTGAACATTGTTTTTTGATTAAATGAATGTCTAAAAGATTTTTCTGTTTGGATTTATTTCTAAACTCATACTCACTTTGGCTGTGCTTTGATTTTGACTGTTTCCAAGGGAGTACCTGCTGAGATGTTGGAAATTAGAAAAAATCTTCCTTATAATAAGAAAGTGGGAGTAACAATTGTAATGTGTTATCAAAACCCTTTTCAAAAAAACCCCCTCCTTTGTCATTTTAGTAACTAACTGATCAAAAGCGAAGAACCTATGCTTCATTGTTCAGCAGTTTTTTGGACACAGGAGTCAAATCAATCCAGTTGTATAAGCAAAACCAGCACACACCAGTCTTTATCCAAACTACCATGTGTTTACTGCTGTTAAATTAGCAGCAATTCGTGCTTTGAGATGATGTGTTATACACTTTCCTCACCTCTTCCTACATTTGCAAGATAACAGAAGGAGGATTGTCCAAGAATTTGGGAGAAAAAGAGAATAAATAAACTTATTAAGAATGATAGCAAGTGTGTTGGGTTTGTGGTGTAGAGGTTCATGTGTGAGATATGATGGATGCCCATTGGTATTTTGACAGCTCTGCAATGTGTGCAAAATTTCAGTATTTGTATCCTCATCCTTTTACAATATATTTCTCTTTGGCAAGTTACAAAAAATGAGAAAGTGGTAGCAGCCATATTTTTAAGTGGGAAATGTACAATTGGAAAGATTGTGTTACGTTGGTTAAGAACTTAATCTTTTTTTCTCTCCCTCTTTTTTTTTTCCCTATTTTTTTTTTATTCTTAATCCCAAAGTCACTATCCAGAAAGGTATCTCAATCTCATTCTGCTTGGGTTAGAATAGTTTAGCAAAAGCATTCTGCAGTTTTTATGGAAATTTCTTCATATCTTTACTCTTTTCCACTTAAGTGGGAAAGTTGGAATCATAGTGTTATTTCTTGTCTGAAGGAAGATACTGCAGTGATAGACAGTCCTTGTGCTGCCTAGCCCAGTCCATCTAATAACTTCTCACTTGGCTACAAACATAAAAGTAATCTACCATCTGGTGCTTAACAATATATAACAACCACCCTTACCTGTGCTGAGAGGTAATTAGCCTGCCCTCTATAGCTTTTTCCACATTAATAATAATAATAAACATTCAGTCACTAGATTGATACAATGAAAAAGTACAGGGTTTAAAGAGCTCTAAAAAAGGTCATCTAGTATAGCTGTGTTTTCTGTTCTTGAATAGAAATAAAAATGCTGGCACCAAAGAGGTATTAAAAGTAGGACATTTCAGATCATAAAAATCAAAGCGGAATCTACCAAAAGAAACCTCACAAGCTACTGAACACTTAGTATGAGGAACCCACAAACGTTTCATCCAACTAATGGTACACCTTACCAAATGGAATAAACTGAATAAAACCAATTAGCTTGAAAGTATTTATTCCTTACAAGGCACAGAACATCAAAATTCCTCTGAAGCTAAAATATGAGATAAAAGATGAGATCAAAAAAACAAATTATGGGAAGAGACTAATAGATGTTAGGAATTGCTGTAATAAAATACAGCTGTAGCTAAAATCCAAGTTCATGCATATTTTTTTTTAAGTTTGAATTTATTTCAGAATTGAGTCTGTACTTAGAAATATGTAAGCCAACATTCTTCTTGAGGTCTCTGCCATGTATCACTATTTCGATTTGGTTGCTTTTTGTTTTGGCCTATAGGAGTTGAATAAGGAGAAGAGAAACCCTGACAGTTTGCTCTATCACGTGCAATTTTTGTAGTATTTTTGTAGCTATAGGACAAATATCAATACTTTACTTCTTTCAAAATTGCTATGTACAATCTTTATTAGGTGGAACTTAATTATAATTTTAAAATTACTGCATATCCTGCCTTTAAGCATAATTTGATTGAGTGAAGATTGAATTGAATTTTACTTCAAAAAATGACAGAACTCTTCCAATTAAAAATATTTTGTTTTCTTTTACTGGCATAGAGGGAAGACTTTTGATTTCAGTAAATTTCATTTTAGCTTCTTACATCTTGTGCATTACCTCAGGAGCCTATGGAAGAAAGAGTGAATTCAGTGAATTCTGGATTGAAGTATATTTTACCTAAATGTAGCTTTTACACATATGGATAATTCAATTTTGTAATTTGTACATGCAAAGAAAGTGTCAACATATTTTGAAAACAAATGTAACATTCATAACATCCTAAATGTATATGCTAATTACATTATTTTCATGCCTACTTAAATTTGTATAAAACTGTGTTCTCAATTTCATATGATGACTCTCTTTAAAATTTATGCCATATATTCTTGGAACAGAACTATATTTCACTAGGATATTTTTATAACAGCCTTCTTCAAGCAGAAGAGGAACTGATTCCCACTTAGAAATGCTTATTCCATGTCTGTACTGACAGCTGGTCTTCTTCCCTGCCTTAAGGCCAGAATTAGTTTTTGCTTTACTACACTGACACTGGACAGACCCAGAAAACCCAGGGTCTGCTCTGATTTTGCAACTGTTATGTAGACTCTGTAGTCAGATGTTGACTGCTCCCCATGCTCATCCTTTTAGGCAGAAACCTCCGTGAACAGAAGAACAGAAACCCTTTTTCTTAAATGACTGAAGAGTTTCATCTGTAGGGAAGAAGGACATAACATCAGCTGAAGTTAAAGGTATTCAAACCGGAACACATGAAAAACTTGAGATGACACATCTTTCAAGAGTGTTTTGAATGATTTTAACTGCTAGTATTATTTTTTGGACAAGATGAATACTTAGAAGATAGGATAGTAAAGAAAAAGATAAAGCTTTGGGATCTGTAGAGATTAGTTAGTTTGATGCAGATCCCTGGAAATCATTTAAGTGTCATAATACAGTTTAGGAAATATTGTATGTCATCAACATGAACCCACCTTAGTTGCATAAATTATGTGTTTATAAACAAGATATTCTGGTATCCATGTCAAATATCTAATTGATACATGTGTCTGAGTTCATACAGCATAGTCAAATTGTCTAAATTATTTGCTTTATCAGCAGTATTTTGACTCAAGAAAACTTGTTTTACGTATCATCTAATATTAGGCAGCTTCAAAAATGAAATTGTAAAATTCTTCATTAAAGGGATGACTTCAGGATTACCTGAGGGGAAAGAAAAATATCTACCTAGGAATCAAGGCAACTTGATAATGTTTAGTAGAAGTCTGAGTAATTAAAGTTTGTCCATAATCTTCTATTGGTAAGTTGCAGGTCAAATAAATACTAGCAGAGCATGCAGGTAGAATATATATTGGTTATATAGTAAATTATGAGAAGGGTAGGACACAGATAGTAGAATGATCCTCTAATCTCCTAATGAAAGTAGAGCAATTCAGCAGAGGGAAATTTAATACTCCAAAATTAAATTCTTTCATGATCCAGTCTTCTCTTATGATGGCACACTTTTTTCTGAAAATTGCTTTCTCTGGAAACTGCTAATGAATCATCACAGAAAATTACCTCAAAAATAAGTTTCAATACCCTACTATGACAAAGGAAAAAAAAACCCTGAATTGGCCCTTAAAAGTGCAGGAATGGGAACAAAAAAAAAAAAAAAAGAAATGAGAAAGCAATATGTGTTTTTTGCACACATAGAAAGGTCACTATTAAAATATAGTGTATCTTTCAGATCATTTTAGTGCCAAAAAAATGTGCAGAGAGCTATGCAATACTTCTAAAAATAAGGTAAAAGAATTACCCAAGATGAGAAAAATAAGTCACCTGAAATGAGAGTTGAAGAGTTCAATTTAGTCCAGCATGATCTTTAGATATAGGAACAGCATCAATAGACAAGATAGCTGAAAATTACAGGTTTTATCAGCCTTGGTGACAAAGTGCGACAATGTGCTTGATTGAAAGTTGTCCAAAATTACGATTTTACTAATATCCACATTTTAGCTGTCAGGATAATTAATGAAACTGAATTAATAAAGGTAAGGAAAATAGAAAGCACATCACTATTGTAAAGATGAAATAGGTTTAAAAGAAAGAAATTTTAATCCTTTTCTTAGTGTGTGTTTTGTTGGTTTGGGGCATTGGGGAAGAGTTCAGTGGTTTGTTTGTTTGTTTCTTACATTTTGCCTTTCTTTTCCCTTAAAATACTTATCTCATTAGCTTCATCCTACACTCACAGGCCTGTAGTTTACAGCAGAGAAGGAGATCTAATGATTCCTACTGGGTTGGGATAATGCAGATCTATAGAGCAGCCATAGCGTGCTCAGAGTCTGCACATCTATGTCCACTTCCCTGTCTGCACTAGTCACCATTTGTTTTGGTTTTTTTTCCTACTGTGCTTTCCTTTACTGTCCTGAGTCCATGGGTTGCAGCTTTTGCACTTTATAGTCATCACATCAGCATCACTAAAATACAGAATACTGATGACTTCTCTAGTGAAGAAAAGACTGTTCTTTTTATTTTCTATGCTTTCTCCACTCTAAGGGGTTTTTGCTTGGTAAAGTATTTTAATCATCTGCTAGAAGACAGGGTAGATTTCCTAAAGAACCAGTGCTG
This sequence comes from Phylloscopus collybita, assembly GCA_027886175.1. Taxonomy (NCBI): domain Eukaryota; kingdom Metazoa; phylum Chordata; class Aves; order Passeriformes; family Phylloscopidae; genus Phylloscopus; species Phylloscopus collybita. The sequence continues at coordinate 76,561,726 of JAJNNQ010000075.1, read as the reverse complement.
TCTTTCAGGTTTCCTTCTAGACTGTGTGAACTCCACAAAATGTGAATTGTTCAAGAGCTGGATGAGAGGGAATATTTGCAATTGAATATTTTGTGAATAAGCAATCCTTTTTAAATCTTCTGTCCTAAATCTTGTTTATTGTTTGTATAGAATCTTTGTTCTATCATAGTGTAGAAGATATAGAAATATATTTAAAATATCTGAAATTTTAAAAATTGGATACATAAAGTATGAAAAAGTTCATGTATTATATTTAAATATTGAAAGGCAATTGACAGCTTTAATTGTCTGTAGAAATCCTGAGAAGAGAGACTGGGAAGTGTCTACACCTTGAAACAAAACTTCAAAAACACATCTCTTTCTCAGAAACTTTTACCACAGTTTCTTAGCATCAGGTCAGTAGAACAGAGTATGAGGAATAAGCTAAAAATCAGGGTTTCACCTCTAACATTTGGGTTCAAACCTTTGCTTGATTTATTCAGACTTAAATGAAAAGCCTTGTTTGTTTGTGGCCTCCTTGCCCCAGTGCAGTAACTAGTGTACTACTTGATAGATTCCCCCTGTAAAATAACTTCTGTATTGGCATTTCACTTAGAGTATGGGAACAGATACATGGATTTCATTAAATTTTGGGTTTTCCTATTATTTTTAAATGACTTGAGAAGAAAAAGAGAGAGCAGTGGCATTTTACAGGGAAACTGATGGGTAATTACTGCTGGAAATGGATGAAGAAAAAAGGAAAAGATTAAATACTGAAGAAAGAGCAGCGGTGTACAAACGTGATAAAAAACTCAGGACTTGAGGAGTGCCAGGAAGTAGTAGCAGTACCAATTTCTGGTGGAATACTTTCTAAATGTTTTGCCTCACACTTTGGAGAGGGAGATAATATCAGAACAAGGAGGGGGATCAGTCAGAGGCCCCACACCAGAAATGCTAGAACTGTCCAAGATGAGGATAGCCTTTTATGTGCTAATGGCTGAAATTAGATAAATTGATGTAACATGAAAACTGATTAGATTGGCTCTGCTTTGTGACAAGCAGAAATAACTGTAGATCAAAGGAACAGAATACCAGGATCACAGGAGGGCTGAAGTTTGCAGACACCTCTGGAGGTCACTCAGTCCAAAACCCATGCTCAGGCAGGAAGACCTGGATCATATTCTCTAAGACCCCGTCCAGACAACTTTTGCATATTTGCAAGGATGGATACTCCACCGTCTCTCTGGGCAACCTTTGCCACTGATTGGTCACTTTCACGGTTGGCAAACTGTTTCCTGATGTTCAGATAGAACTTCCTGCATTTCAGTTTGTGACCATTGCCTCTGGTCCTGCCACCAGGCACCACTGGACTGCCTCCTCTTTGCACCTTCCTTTCAAAAGTGTATATATATATATATATATATATATATATATATATATATATACGAAACAATCTTGGGCTCCAGTGTTTTGGAAGCATAGAAAATGGGATCTACTTACAAAAGTACAACTGTATCATCTTAATGATCACTTTGATGTATCATTTCGCTGTTTCATCAGCTCTTATTGTGTCTAACTAGCTGTGAAAAGGAACTTCTTGCAAATTTTCCATTTCTGCTTTTCTCCCCCCTTAAATTTTTGTTGTTGTTGTTTTTTAAGAAGATATATAAATGTATTTTCATCAAAGAATTTAAAGAAATACTTAAATCCCATTTATTTCAAGCAATGAGCTCTAGTATTACATCCAGAGATAAGAGATGTTAAATATCCCAAAGATCAGATTTGCATAGAGATAAGAGATATTAAATATCCCAAAGATCTGATTTGCATAATTTTATCTGAAGAACATGGTACACCACAGTAAAGGTCAAACTTCTCAGTTATTCAATTTAAATTAGAATGGTTTGTTATATTGTAAACTTTTTATTCTTGTTGTATGTCTGTAAAGTGGGCAACAGACTCAAGTCTGAGGGGTCAGTCAGGCTCTAAAAATCGATGCAATAAAAAAATCTTTAATGTGGTTTTAATCTTTGGAAGTTTTATATGCCTTTCTGATAGGTCACTCCCCAAAGACCGGTCACCCTAAACCAGTTTCAGAAGCATTTATGTTTGCATTAGCCCGCACGTATGTCAAAAAGAACACTCATGCTGTTTTGTCACTCATTATCTTGCAAGCATCTGTGTGATGTACTGCTTTGTGTAGAAATGCACAAGTATATTTAGGTTTGTATTTATATCAGAGAAGATGCAGCTGGAGAAATACCTGTTGCATTTGCAGTGCAATGTAATGAATGCAGTAGCTCACTTTATGGTCCCCATCAATTCTCAAGAAAGCTCTGCACAGACCACAAAGAACTTGCTGTACTTTGGCAATAGAATGGGCCATTGTGTTAGGGGATTAAAGTTGTCAATCACATTCTCCTCCTCTTCAGTATAGCCAACTTTAAAGAATCTTGGTATTCAACAACAATTGTTTGAAGCGACAATTACAAAGAGCGAAAAGGGATAGAACCTTTTTCTTTCAAATTTTTAATCTGCCCATTCCTTTGGAAAGGAAAAGCATATGTAAAGAGCCCAAAATATGAATTTTATTCCAACAGAGCTCTTACAGCTAAAAGAGATCTTTTCTTGGTCTTCAATGAATAACATAATGCTGTAGCAACCTTACTCAGCCAGAAAAAGAAAAAAAAAGAGTAGGAGAAAAAAAGAAAAAAAGAAAAAAAGAAAAAAAGAAAAAAAAAAAAAAAAAAGAAAAAAAAAAAAAAAAAGAGGTAAAAAAATTTGCCAGGAATACAAATGCATGTAAGAAGTTACGTGAATTTCAAAATGTGAAAGCAAATGAAAGAAATTTCCACAGGAAAATAATAATAATAAAAAAACCCCAGTAAATATTTTCAAGTTCGCATTTCCTATACTGAGAACAAAGGGAAAAAATGCAAACAGGAAAGCATGAAAAATAGCGGTTTAGAAGAAAAATCGAATAATTTTAAATTGACACTAAAAATAGGCAAAGAGGATATAGTATGAATAAAAATAATACCTGAAAGCTCTGAACCTAACTTTATTTTACACCTATTAAAAACATCAGTACTGAAAGATAAAGATGAAATTTTAATACTAAGGGCATATAGAGTTCACTGAAATTCTGCAAGAGCTGGTTGCAGACAAAAAGGCTTAAAAATAAGGTTTTACTATTTCTGTCAAAAAGTAGCCTGTATAAGAAAGGCTAGGGAATTGAATGGTATAATTTTTCAAGGGAATAAGATACAAATATATCTCTCAACCCTAGAAATAAGACAGAAATAATGAAAAAAACCCTAAATATTGTATATTGCATAAGATCCTTTGACAGATATAGAGAGAAGTTACCTTGAATCATTTCAGTGAGTCACTTTTGCAAGTGCATCTCAATATCTTCATTTTAGCATGGTGTGGTCCCCAAGTACCTTTTCTTTGCTTTAGCAGTCAGATGTATACACATGTATCCTTGTAGAGCTACATTTTCTGACAGTTGTTTACGCCTAGAACATGCAGAACACTGTAATACTTTTCACATACAGAAAATAAATCTCTACAGAAGGACTATTTTGCCTCCAATTTGTATGCTGAAGACATAAGTGTTATTTTGTCTGTCTTAAATCTGCTGACACATTTCCATCTTTCTGTAGTGATCCAGCTGCTAGATGGCCACCAACTATAATGTAAATTTGTAAATGGCATGTGGAAACAACAGTGAAATTTGTTAACAGTAGCAGAATTTAATTCCCAATTCCCATTCCATTAATCTCTGTATTTTTAAGAGGTCCCACTAATGAGTTCTTTCTGTAATTAATCATGTTGACACAGCTCAAAGTAGATGATTTAAATCTTGGTTGAGAAGTATAGAGTTGGCAAATTCTCACTTATTGTAGATTTAGTAAAGCTGATAGTGAATTGAATGTGCTATGGGCATCCTCAGTGTAATATCATACTGGACTTGATCTTGAGTTTGTAAAATATTTAGCATAAATTATTTTAGTGTATCTCTAGTGTTCACAACAAAATAATTTCCAGTTTGTTGCTGGAGATTTTTCTTTCAGCATTGTAGGAAATACACAAATTTCAACAAACACTATTTTTTTTTTTGTCCTGCTAACTATGAAAACATTGTTTTAATTAATTAAGAAATAATGGTATATGTCTCGAAGTTTGTGATAACATTTATAAAATCTAAACTATATAAATGTTCTGAAAGTGTACTCTTGCAAGCAGGTCAGCAGAAACGTTTTAGAGATCCTGCAAGCACATGGAAAGTCACTGCAATCACGGAAGCTGCTCACTGTAAAATAATTAGGCCATGCATATGAACCTTTTTAGAATCCAGGGGCTAATCTAGTATAATGATGACAAAAATTAAAATTGTATAAAGCACAAGTGTCCCTTTTGTGGTGTATGATAGCACTGAAATCAGTGGAATGTAAAGAAAGAAAATAAAAAATTCTACAAAGTGATAATGTTCCATTGAAAAAGATTATATTGAAGCTCTCATTTGCTATTAAGCAACAGAGTACAGGAGATACCAAAGATACTGTGTCATGTGAAAAGGGATTTCCTCAAACCTTTTGTATTGATAAAGACAGTCAACATCCCAAGAAAGCTGAGATCCTGTGTCCAACCACTCTGCCAGAATCCAGTTATGGGGACCATTCACTGAACAGTCTTCTGGATCAGATTGGACTGACTTGGTCAGGGTCACAAGCCAACAGAGAGACCCCCTCCCATGTCTCCACATTTTTATTTGAGTAGCTTACCTGCTGACAGTGACTGCAGCACCCATGAAGGACTCACACTACCAGTTCTTTGTTAATATGATTGTGACAGGTTAAGGCAATACACTGACAACCTCTAATCCCTAACACAAACTAGCTTGAGATAATCATTTAGCACACATAAGAGTACAGCTCTTACCCGATAGGAGTCCCTATGGGGAAGAAGACAGATTCAGCCCATTGAATGATTCCAAAAATTACAATGGTGCCTTCTGTAACTTTGTCCCATTCTTAACTCACTTTTATACTATTTCTTTATGTCTAGGTGGAGCTGGAGTAACTCCAATAGTACATGCGTTTGTCACTGGTTGGTGTAAAATACTAAGATAGTCAATTAAATACAGAATTCTTCTCTGTGAGAGGTGGTGGTAACCTTGGAGATGGGTAGCTTTGAGATGGAGGTGTGCATCAGTATGACATCTGTGATCTCCCCATGGTTGCTGGTTCAATAGCAAGACATTTTCTTTCCTCTACCTTGATTAACACTTGATATGGGGATTATCAGCTACAAGGTACCACCGAGGTCCCTCCCTTACAAGGATTTTAACAGAGCCTGGCTGCAGTGTCTCCACTGTACTCCAACCCTCATTTCATTTCCCTCAGCATGTCTTGTGGGAGGAAATCAGGCATGATGACTGTATCCCATCCAGGGATGCAACTGCACTTCACCCTAAAATTTCTGTACTGTTATAACTTCTTTAGAGTGTGAATATAACTTCTCAGTTTTCTCTGATTTTACCCCCAGCCATTTTCTCACATTCTGATACTCTGAGAAACCAAATGGTGGAAAAGGGCAAAAGAAAGAGAGGGTCATAAAGAAGCTAAAGATACTATAGAAATAAGAATTTCATAATTGGAGGCTTTTCAGTCTGTTTTGCCTGCTTCTTTAACCAGAGGACAGAAATAAACTGATTTCAGAATTTGTCTGAGGAATATCTCAATAGAAAAAAGCAAAATTGTATTGTTGATTATGATGCATCTTTCATCTGGCAGCTATGAAACATGGGGGAGAGTGTCTTCAATTTTAAAGATGTCATCATTGACACTGACTAAACTTTATTATACTGGCAGTTATATCCAACTTACCAGGCAAGCCAGGAGTGTAATCACTGTAATCATTCCAGTTTTCTTCTTTAAAAGATTGTGAATGAAGAGAATTTTGTTCGTTTTGTCTCTAGAGCCTCTCACTCAAAACATCAGTTCAACATGCTAGTCTTCAAGAAAATGTGCTAGCTGAAAAGACAGACTAGTGCTTAAAGCATATTGATACCTGCAACATGCTATAAAGACACTTTATTTATTTTAAGGTATACCAGAAATGTCCTTCAGGAAATGTTTTGGGTTTACCTAAGAACTGCATGGGAGGAAACCTCAATGTGCACAAAAATGATGGTATCTCTGAGGCATTAATAAGATTTGAATTTCTAAAAATAATCAGTCATGACTGGTTCTTGGTATTTCCTTGACATTATGAAATAGTATTTATTTTACAAGTCAATTAACATTTTTTAGTCACAGTAGACTGACATGATTCATCAATTTAACAGTCCTAAATTTTGGCATATTATGCATCAATAAACATCACTTCTTGCTCATTCTTTTCATAGTTAGGCCTATTTGATAAATACTTTTGAAAACTCTTAAGATCACATCACATGGGATACTATTTTGATAAACCATACAACATACAAGCCATTCAAAACCAGAACCAATTTCAGTACACAGATGATTGACTTTTTTTCCATTGCAGAATACAACTAAGATTTAAGTATAGCTAAGAAGAAAACCTAATTTTCAGATATTAATGTGAATTTTTGTTGAAAAACAAATATTTTTTTAAACTGTTCAGTAGGGGGTTTTATTTGCAGATTTTACTGTCTATGTGTAATTATTATACAGTTATTATTTTGCTTTAGTTGCATTTAACTTGTTTTAAATGCTTAAATGATGGTAGCTTTCATAATAAAATTGTTCCCTTATCTGTATTAGGCACTAATGTTTGGTTTTACCTAAAAAGCTTTTGCATTATATATCATTAGTTGTGTTTGAGGGAAGAGTGTAATGAAAGAAATGAGACATTAAAAAAAAAAATCAAATTCTCTTTTCCTAACTCTTGTCAAAGTTCTACAAAGGCTTTTTAATTTGACTGTAGACTTTTGTAATTTATCCATTTATATGAATGCTTCTCCCTGCTATCAGCAGTTTAAAGCTACCATATCTATCAGTTTTGGAGCTGGCTTTTGCTGGTCTGAAAGCCAGATGGTTTTGCCTTCTGATATGTTCTCCCTTCCAGAGCTATCCCTTGCTCACCCTTTAAAGATGCTAAGGGCTGTGTGTTTCCCTGTTCTGTGGTACTGCTGAACTCACTGAGTAAATCTAACTCAGCAACATGTTTTTAAGAGTTCTTTTCCATTGTAAAAATGAGGAGCAAACCCTACTCATGGGGAGTAGAAGTGTGATGACGTTAGAAAAGAGAAAAAAAGAAAAAAAAATTCTTAGTATCAATTATTGTCTTGCAAGTATAAGCCCCTGACATGCGCTATAGGTATTCAACATCTTTCCCTTGTGTGTATGTACTCCTGGGTTAGCTGGTGGTGGTTGGTGTAATGCATACAGTGCCAGCAGTTTGTGTGATTGCTGCATGCCTTGCTGCCTTCAGGTGTGCAGTTCCCTTTGGGATCACATCAGTGCAGATGGATTCCCCCTCTAGTCTTGGGAAAGGTCTTGGACAACCTTGAAAGGCAGCTGCTCTCATGCAGTGTTTTTGCTTCTGGATCCTTCTTCTTTCTCCTCAGTAATATGAGGACTTCAGAGAAATTCTACACTTTCCAGGCAGACAAGTCTGAATTCTCCCCTAACTAGTTTTGAAAATGTATGCTCTGTAACAGGGTCTTTGAACTTAGGTTTCCAGAAAATCAACAGAACCACATTAATAACTAACATTAGATACAGAGTGGTTTATCTTCCAACTTTGGTGATACTTAGAATCTTTTTACAGGCTTAAAAAAACACACAACAGTATAAGCAAAGAAATTAAAAAATACATTATTAATTAAAAGGCATATTAAAGGACTTAGGTCTTGGACATGGAAATAAAACCTTAAATTTAATAATGTCTGTGTTGGATTTTAATAATGTATGTTTATTAATACTGATATTGCATTGGGACAAAAAAAAAAAAGAACAGTGCTGGAGATCGATTTTTGCCTATTCATTTAGGTTATGGTGATGTACTGATTCCATTAAATGCCACTGATAAAAATATTTTTAGATGTGGTACAACACAGCATGTAAGGTCAAAATCAAATTAATATTAAATGAAATTAATATTACTTAGTATAAGCTTAAAGCATCTGAATATACAATAGTCCACATACTGTAAGTGTTAAAACACAGGCAGTAAAATGTCACATGTGTGAATTTACACATAGTGTACACTGAGTTTTCATTTACAGCAATGAAGCTCCACTTCTATTGTATCATTTAGAAAAATTAGAAAAGATCAGTAATCTATAGCCCTATATTAAAAAGGAGTAGAAAGAGAGAATAAATAAACTTTTAGCTTTGAAAAACTTGTTAAATATTTTTATCCTAAAAATTCTTTAAGGAACAACTGGTTAACTCTTCTTTAACAATCATAATTTTAAATAGTGTTATGGGTTTGGGTCATGCTTTTCTGCTGCACTAAAAATGAATATTGTAAAACCAGTGGTTTTCTCACTGTGTAGTCTGTTATTTGCATCTGTATAGGTAAGTCCAGCCCTTTTAGTCATATGTGAAAATTTCTGCTTTTTTTTTTTTTTTTTTTTTTTTTTTTTTTTTTTTTTTTTTTTTTTTTTTTTTTTTCTCATTGCAGATCCTATAAATCTAGGAATTTGACTTGCTGGTCTTTAGCACAGCCAAGTGAGGATAGAATTTCTTACCACATGAGAAATGAGATTGGCTGATTCTTTGGGTGACTGGCATGCAAAGCTATTATAAGTGACCAACGCGCAAAACACTTTTGCTATTGTCAATATAAGTAAAGAAAATGGAAGTACTGGTCTGTTTTTAAGGTATCTAGCTTAGTTTTGCAGTTGCAAAGAAACCTCCAATGCAGTTTCATCTGTCAACTTCCATACTGTCCTGTTGTTCATGTTGTTGACAAAGACGCTAAGGAGTGTCTAGACCAGTATTGACTCTTGATACATGTGATTCTCAGAGTCTTGCAGTCCAGCCAGACTTTCACTACCCTATGCTTCATGCAACCAATATAATCCTTAGTATGACTATGGCCTTAGTATGACTATGGGGATATTGGAAGAAAATGTGTCAAAAGCTTTATTCAGATCAAGGGAAGGTATTTGCCCTGCTGCCTACATCCAGTTGTTTCATCAGAGAGGACAAGCTGGTCTGGGAAGACTTTCTCTCGGTAAATCCATACTTGCCAATCCAAGTCAGGCTGCTGTCCTGAAAAGCTTTTTGGGGACAACTTGTTCTATAAATTATATAGGGATGCAAGTAAGGTTGACCAGCCTTGTGATTCTGTGGATATTCCTTCTTAATGTTTTTGGAAGACGGACATGGTTTGCCACTTTTCAGCTGCTGAAGAATTCCTCTGTTTGTTTAATGGATAGCAATGTACACTTGCAGCCCAGCCAGCCAACTGCATCCTGGACTGCATCAAAGGAAACATGGCAAGCAGGTTTAGGAAGGTGATTCTCTCCCTCTGCTCTGCCCTTGTGAGATCCTGCCTGGAATACTGATTTCAACACTGGGCACGCCACCATAATAACGACATGGGCCTGCTGGAGTGAGTTCAGAGGAAGGCAATGAAGATGATCAAAGAGCTTAAGCATCTCCCCTGTGAAGACAGGCTGAGAGAGTTGAGGTTGTTCAGCCAGAAGAAGAGGAGTGTCTAGAGAGGCTTTACTGCAATCTTCCAGAATGTAAAGATACTTAAAATTACGTCAAAGGCAAAGACAAGGGACAAAGGCTTTAAGATAAAAGAGGGTAGATTCTGATTGGATTTGTTCTTCACTGGGAGGGTGGTGAGGCACTGGCATGGGTTCCTCAGAGAAGTTGTGGAAGCCCACTGCTGGGAGTGTTCAAGTCCATCTTGGATGGTGCTTTGAGGAACATGATCTAGCAGAAGGTGTGCCTGCCCATGGCAGAGGGTTTAAACCAGATGAACATCAAAGGTCTTTTCCAACGCAAACCTTTCAGTTATTCTGTAGCAGGCAGGGAGTATGTCCCCCAGAGAGACAGCCACTCTGCTCAACACTGCTGGATGTATCCTGTCCCATTTTGTATTTCTTCCATTTACCTAAACACCTCTAAAATGACTGAAAGAATGAGGCATTTTATCAGTAGATGGAACACATTTTCTTAAAAATCCTGAAAGCCAGTAAATTAAGTTACCAAATACAGGAGCCATTAACCATTATAAAAGAAAAATACCAAGGGAAGTGGCTGATAATTCAGTTCTTCAGTTTCTCAAAGCAAAACCAGAACCTTACTGGACTATATGCCTCAATCAAACCTTGGTTGTTAGGATGCCTACCAGAGAAAGTGAGTGGAGTCTTTTGTCCTGTCTTGCATGTGACTGTTTACTTAATGGTTCCTTCTTGACTAGAATCTATAGAATTGCCACTGCAATAATATTCTCAAGGGGAGCCCCTCTCCAGGAGCTTTTATTTAATGGTAGAAAGAGTCAGAAGAATAAAACAACTTATTTAATGTCATACCAAAACAGAACTGACAAATTCTGCTTTTTGAAGAACTTTTTTTTCATTTTGGAAGATATGGGATCACAACCGAAGTATTTTAGTGAGCCTTTTTAAGGGAATAAGGCTTTATATGATGTGCCTTTCCTACACCTTTAGTGAACAGATGGGTAGTAATCGGTTGTGAGTGCAGTTGGAGCACTAAAGAAAATGTTGTCATTTTTTCTCCTGCTAGCCATTTATCTATTTAATTCTTTGACAGAACAGAGGAAATGTAACTAAATGTTCCGTTTTAATTAAAATGAAAGTAAATTTATTAGTCAGGGAAACTGTGTTCTGTTTATGCTTGGGGAACAGAACAAACATATGTCTCTGCTTCACTGCTTGCCACCATCTAACACGAGGTTATTTCTTGTTGCTTACTTGGCCTATTCAACAGATCATATTAATAATAAACTTGGGTTTTCTTCATTCTAACTAATTACAGTGGGCACTAAAAAGTAAATAGCAAAAGAAAAGCACATCCTGAGAAGCATTCCAGTAGATAGATGGTGGTTTTATTAAATAAATGGCAGCCATGACATTACCTACATGGAAGCATGTAGTTGGCTTGTGGAACTACAGTACTTCTTTACGTAAAATTAAGGAGAGTAAGAATAAACTTGTTTCTTTAGTCTCATTTCCATTTCTTCAGTTGTCTTATTGCCTGGCTAGGGGAATGAAACAGAGGGGCAACAGGGACGGGCTTTTACCTTGGTGATACCACAGACTTATCTCCACTGGAAATTTTAAACTTTCAATAAAATCTTATGATATACCACTTGTGCTAAGCACACTGGAGGGAGGCAGACACACAAGGCTAGGCACTGCAGAATAGGAAGGATGTTGTGCCCACACATTAGCCTTTATGGGGGAGAACGCCCATCAGATACAGTGCTGAAGGATGCCACTGAGAACAGCATTATATGGCTTTTAACCTTGTTTTCTCATTTGACGTTTCTAAACAAAAATGCTGTCAATCTAAGCTTTCAGAATTTGGAAGCTACCAAGAAGTTTATCCTTTGTTTCTCTATCCCAGTTTCTTCCTCTTTCAGAAACACAGGTGTATCCTTTTTCATACTCTAATTGGAAATTAGATTAATCCAGTTAAGAGGATCACTGGGATTAGACATTAACTGACTCTATAGCCCTATACTAAACACTGTTGTCCCACAAATTATAGGTGATTTAACGACTAGGAGCTCTACTACAAAGCTCAGCAAATTTCAAAATTCAACTTTGATCCTACGTTAGTGCTTGATATAATTACAAAATACGACTACTAAAATACAGCGCAAATTTTTCCCCTTGTGACAAAGAAGGCCAACAGAACACTGGGCTGCATTAGAAGAGCATTATCAGCAGTTTAAGGGAAGTTGTCCATTGCCTCAGTCCTGGTGAGACCCATCTGGAGTGCTGAGTCCCATTCTTTACCCTGCAGTACCCAACACATGAGCACGTACTAGAGCAAGTGCAGCAAACAGTCATGTACCTCATTAAAGGATCAGAACATCCATCATATCAGTTGAAGCAGAGAGCTGGTGCCGTTTGGGCAGGAGACAAGGCGGCTCTGGAGAGGTCTTTCCAAAACATAAAAAATACCTGATGAAGCAGGGGAGGTAATGAAGAGGAAACCAGACTCCTCTCAGTGGTGCCCACTGACTGGACATGGAACCATAAGCATATATTGCTACATTTAAATATCTTGTGGTTCTGCACCTTTTTGGAAGGAGAAAAACAATATCTGTACACATCTTCATATAGGGAGAAGTGTTAAAAAAGAATACAGCTATATATAAATACAGCTATAATACAGGGAGTAAAGGATACAGTACAGAGGAATTGCTAAGTTTCAGTGATTCCATATAAAAAATTACCCAGTTTTTCCTTCACATATCTTCAGCATCGTTCAGCATTACGATTTCAATGGAAAGGATATTCCAACTTCAGTAGAAGTTGCATCATCATCATCTTGTAACATTTTACATTTCTCCTTTTTTTGATCTGCTGTTTGCGTACTGAATGTTGAGTCTAAGAGAAGCAATTTCTTTGTCTTAGTAAAGATAAAAAAAATACATAATATGCCCCAGAAATAAAGTCCTTTTGGATGATATTTTGAAAATCTGTGTCTATATTGTCCCAGGAGCCTTTCCTTGTTGGTATTTTCCTACATCTAGGCAAAAATTGGTTAAAGCTCATTACAGTGGGAAAGAAGGTTGTATCTCACTCCCAGCTGTAAAAGCCACACTCCACCAAATATAATGTTCATAACTTGAATAGGACATATTTGTATCTGATATTTTACATGGACTATCTGAATAATCATTTGCAACATTTCAGAGAGAACCTTGACCTGTGAGGATTTAATACCAGTCTGTGTATGAAAAAGTTTTATTTTTGCCTACATTAATTTCAAAAACATCAGGATAATTTCATTGACAGAGTTAAACTTACAAAAATGCCACCTATTACACATGAACGTTATACAGTTACCAGGACATATCACATTTTACACTGGTCAGTGCATGATCTACAATTACACAATTGTATTAGTTTCCTAGGAAACACCCCAATTAAGCAAGTTTCTTGATTGAATGGTGTCTATTATAAACATTAGTGTGAAATTCCACAGGATGGGCAGAAAGAGCTATTAATGTCTAAGTTAATTATTTCACTGCCTTCAGCTGAGTCTTCTTTCTTGTCTGTTTCCATGCAGAGACTGAAGGATTGATACACCATGCTATTCTTTCATGGCCCTTTAAATTTTTTTTCTCTATCTTTCCTTCATTCAGAAAGGGACTGATTAGCTCAGAGTTTTATGGTAACAGGTACCAAAATGCCAGGCATAATGTTATTTTCTCCAAGTTCTGTCAGTGTATTTTGCCTGCTGTTTCATGGAAATACTAAAGGCAAGTGACTATATTATCACAAGTTTTTGTGACTGGCAACTGTTATTGGCATCATATATCTAGGAACAGCTGTTGTTGTTTTATTAGAAAATACTCCAGTGATGCTTAGTGTAGAAGGAGCCAAGGCAGTATCAGCGGTGCCATTCCCTCTGCAATTAGTATAGTGTAGGATTTGCTAACATGTACTAAAAATTTACTTTTTCTAATCAACTATTCTGAATTTTCTAGAGGAAATGTGTGCCTTACAGAATATTCAGAGAGACCATATGCAAAATAAATTCTCTTAATCCTATTTCCTCTGAATATTTGTGCACATTACCAAATTAAAAATAAAAATATAGAGACATGATATCAAAAACCTCCAGAGAGTCTTCATTAGGAACATGAAGATAGCTCAGTTTTTTATTCATTTACTAACAAGAATTTCTGTCCCACTGTTACGTATCAGAAAATTAAAATTTTGACTGTCGTGATCTCTTTTGGTATGATTTTCTGTTAGTTATCTAAACATAGAAATGTAACAATAGCGTAAATGCACTTGATGTCAAAATTTTTTGCATTTTTACGTTTTACTACATTTAGGTACTCTTTGAAATAGAAATAGAGGTAGTATGGTGAACCAATTATGTTCCATTGTGGTGCATCATCAAACTATATACATAATTTTTATATTCAACTTGACATACTGCTTTTAGTTGCTTTTAAACTCAAGGCCCAATTGTTAATTCCACTTGTTGATATATTTTTGGATGATCATTTCTAAAGAACTGTCATTAGTAAATCATATGCAAACCTTTAAGAAAATTCATTTCTGCATAAATTAGTAGTTGTAAGAATATTTATTAATAACTCAGCAAATAAAAATGCTCATCTGCTAAGTCAAGAAACAGAGATTGGTGGGGAGTGTCAAATATGTTCTCAGACATATGGCTGGGACTGGTTCTTATGCAGTGCAGCTGAGAAGAAAAATAATGACTTGTGAAATTTGTGGCAGGAAATGGTAGAATGCTATGTTTTCACTCTTTCAAATCTAGGAAAAAGGGAAGGGGTTTGTAATTTTTTGTAGACTGAGAAGCTGCTGCTGGAAGTAGGGGTTACTGTGTTATTCCCTGGTGCTTTTGAACGAGAACATGAAAATTCCCAGTGCAATTTCTCTCAGTGTGTGAGCAGAGGTCTTGGCAACGACTAAGCTAATTTTCTTGGGCTGCAGCTACTAGACTACACGTGTTTAAGATAAAGAAAGGGTTGGACTTAAACTTGGCAACATCCTTATCTCAGTATGATCTTAGCCATTCCTCATCTATCTTGTGTACAGGAACTTTGTAATCTATAAATGACCTGGAATTTTCATTACTTTATGTACTAATGAACCACAAAGTGTTGATCTAATTGGTTGAATGTTAGCTGGATGAATAGTTCTCTAGCAGTTGGTTGACAAGTCATTATTGACTGCAAGACAGTCAATTAATGTTTAGCATATTAAGCACCCCAAAAGAGAGACTGATTTTGAGAGCACGTTCTATAACTTATTAACTGGAGCAGCAAAGCAATACTTGGGTGGGCTTTTTTGTTTTGTTTTGTTTTTTTGTTGGTTTTTTTGTTTGTTTGTTTGTTTTTGTTTGGTTTTTTTCTTAATCTGTAGCAGCTAGCTTACTTTTGCTACAGCTATATATTTCCTTCATAATTAGTATATGTCCTTTTCAGTATTCCTTTTAAACATAGCAAGTCCACAAGTCAGAAAGGACAAAAAGAGCCCCTTCTCCTGCCCCTGTAATCATTGTATCGAGTTCTTGAATCCAAGAAGGGAACTTACTGAACATGATTGACAAAGTTCTGTATTTTCATATACTGCTAGAATTGTGTAAGTTTGCTGGATTCCTTTGACAAGGCCCATGCATGCAATGACTTCAAGGGTAATATCCAATTTTCCCTGGAATTCCTTTGGGAATCCTGCTGCAGTCCCAGACAGTAACTTCATTTTGAGGTTCTTTTCATCAGACTTTATTTCCCCATGACAAATTCAAATTCTTTTAGCATTCAAACTGATGAAAGGATTGACCTAACACCAGTAGCACCAAATCTCAGTATTTAGTCTTAAAATGTAGGCTTAAAAGAAATGTCAGAGTTCATTGAGGCTAGTTTTTTTCAAACTGTCAGCTTTTTCCTTGAAATGGCGTAATTTTGAATTCTTAAGAAAACTTTGATCATTGTATATCAAATTAGCCTGCAATACTGGATATAATCTCTTTAAACAGATATTCTTTACTCCTGCTTGTGAGAAGTCTCTGAAATATGTCAATACAAATGCATGTGCATGTACGTATTTTACGTATATATATATGAAGAAAGATTTTCAGATTTTCACCTTCTAAATGCTTTTCTGAAACATCAAGACTTCCCTCTGCTTGTCAAACATCTTATTGCAGAAACAAATGAGTTGATGACATATGCTCTGAGTAGCTGGTAAATATTCATAATTCTGTCTTATTCACTGGAAATTACTGAGAAAAGACCTTAAAATAAAACGTTTTGTTTTCAGCCATATCCCTGGGTTGTTACACCTAAGCAGGATTTCATCCAAGGGTAGGTAGGCTGAAAGGTAATCCTATATTTTATCCCTTTCACTTTATGCACTGAGGTGGAAATCTTTGGAGGATGGTTTGACATTAACTCCTTTTCATATTACATTGTCTGGACCTTAAGAGAATGAAAAGAAATGTGTCTTTTCACTCTTTCTTTTCCTCCTTTTTCCCCCCTCAAATACAAATACAACTACTTCCCTGGCAAGGAGATTAAAGATTTGCTTCTGCCATAGTGCAGTAAAATAGTGAAAGCATCTGGATAGAAGCAGCCCATCCCCCAGACCATGAGATCTGTCTGAATCTGGAGCTATGCACAACCTAACAGAAGTTGCATGAGAGAGAACACTCTGAAGACTGTGTATTAAAGCATTGATTCATATGTGCTGCAGCTGCAAGCCAGAGGACGTATAAATAGCAAATTGAAACAGCTTCTATTTCATTCCCTCCAAGAGCTTACAACCCCCAAATTCAAACAACTAGCTGCTTCTTGCCTTCAATTCCCTATCCTGCTAGCAAAATCATTTTTAATGTATATCGCTGAGCAGCTCAGAGCGATTTTGTTTGAAAAGTTCTCAAAATCCAGCAGCCCAAGTGATCTCAGTGAGCAGTGTTGTTCTTTCCATTTAATCTGGTGTAACAGCTTCTCCTCTGGTTATGTTAAATTGTAGAATTACTCTTTTCAGCTCTGCTTTTCAAATCGCTATCATTTGTACATGGGATACCTATCATTTATACTTCAGATGCTGCTTCTGACCCACAATACATTAAAAAAAAAAAAAAGCAGCACAGTAGCTTAGCTTTCTTTTCTTTCATCCTTTCATTTCCTGCTAGAGCTTTTGGGACTCAAACACGCTCTGGTTTCATGGCTCACTCCAGGGTACATGTCCTGCTGGCTGGAATCAAGGTTCCTTTGTACCAGCAGGGAATGTGCCAGGGCTTTCACTTATATGTTAATTACATTTTTTAATATGCTGCTTTAGCAGGTTGAGTAAGCAGAGTCTGACATGGTTGCCCCACTCCTGAAACCCTGAATCAGGAGAATGCCATTAATCTTAATTCCGAATAAGGTGTGTTTGGAGTAAGGATACTATACAAGGTCCAGATTTTTTAATTACTTTTGCATCAGCGAGCCTGCCTTGATCCAGACCAGCCTGAAAGGACACAAATTATCCACCAACTTACAGTCACTGGTGTAGTGATATGAATATAGGCGTCTTAGAAGGAAATCTTTAAAGGAGTGGGGCTGATCTGGTAGGGGACGGGTTGATAATGTGACACCTCCTGTGCCCCACCAGGATTGGAAGGAGGCATTAAAGGGCATCATTCAGTCTGACTCTCACAGCCGGACCATGTGGACGGCTGATGAACGAGCCGGCAGTGGAATGTTTAGCAGGCTGTGACGACTTTGCACAGAAATACGAAAATTTATCGCCAGCTTGCCACAGCAGCGCCGTAGTGCCCGCTTTCGGTGGTGCGCCCCTTCTGTGCACTCCCGCCCCGCTCGGCAGCCCAGCCCTCCCGGCTCCCGGCCCCCCTTCCCGGCACCGAATTTAGGGGCTCGCTGTCACCAAGCTGGAGCCGTCCTTCTTCTGCACCTCAAGCACGAACAGGGGGTTTCGCAGCCGCCGCGCAGTTACCGGACAAAGATATCCCTGTGCCCGAACGCACCGGTTATATCGGTACGGGAGGACGGACGGACGGACGGACGGACGGATGGATGGATGGATGGATTGGTGTGTGGATGGATGAATCGTGCATCTGTCCGAGAGCCGGGGCTAGCCCGGGTCTGCCATTGCGCGCAGGAGGCTGCCTGCGTCCCCGAAGTGCTGGAAACGGGGAAAACAAGGCGGGGAGGGGAGAAGGACGGGGGCGGGCAGGGAGGGGAGGCGGGCGGGCGCGGAGCGGGGCGGGGGCGGGCGGGCGGCGCGGCCAATCGCCCGGGCTGCCGGCGCTGCAGGAGCGGCGGCGCGGGGCTCAGGGCTCCGAGGGATGCGGAGCCGGGGCCGGGTACCTCTCTGAGGACGGCGAGCAGCTGTGCCGCCAGCACTGCGAAAAGTCCCCATTTGCTTCTTATAAATTAAAGTGCCTTGTCACCAGTTAGGGCAAGTCAGCCAAGGTAAGGCTTAAATAAAATGACACTTTAATATGTGGCAACATGGATATTTCTGGACAGCGGTGCCGCTAACACAGCCTTCTAAGTAGCGCAAAATATTTTGTGCAGTAATGCTGTCGTAGTGGGTGCACAAGCTGTAATTTGTCTGTGTTAAAGTTGCCGCTGGTACGTAAGCCTTACCCTTGTGGTGCTGTAGAAACGTTTGCGTACCCGAGGCAGTTGCAAAGGGACCTGCAAAATACAGGCATAGAAAGGTAGCGGCGCTCTGTGTATGTGTTTGTGTGTGACCGTGTTCGTAATACCTACAGTTCTGCTCCTTAACTTATGGGGAAAATGTGCAGATGCATTTTAATGGTGATGGCAGGCAGATTCTTTAGCTCAACTCACATATGTGAGCCTTTTTATACAATAAAACGGCATGCCATGTTGAACTGTATGTGAAGAACATTAAGCTTGGTATTTGAATAGCAATTTCAGGGTTTGGGTCCTTCTTCCCCCCCCCCCCCCCCCCCCCCATTCTTGTAACATTATATGTGATAGCTGAGGATTGGAATTGCAGCAAAAGAAGACCTCCTGCAGATTTACCTTTAGCTGCTTGCTAAAGCTTAAGCAGTCACCTAACTTTACTTTGTGCAAAGGGCACTGTAAATAATGCACAGACAGAAATAAATCCTCTCTACATTTCCTCTTAGCCCACCCCAATAGTACCCCTCCTAATGAACAAAAACTACTGTATGCCTTTAGGTCACACCACATTTTGGCTGATGGAACTGTCCGTGGTTTGGAGTGAGTGTTTTGGCAAGCAGGGAGTTCCTTAGGATGACTTCGCTAATGTGTATCTTTGAAAACAACATAGTCCTGAACCTGTGTGTGTGTGTGTATGCATCTGTGTGTGCCTGTGAGAGTCTGTTTTGTGTACAGGAGTGACAAGATGCAAGGAGGACAGAGTACAGAAGCCAATGGAACGTGGCAAACGTAGATGCCTGCATGTATGTCTCTTACTGGATCTCTGTAAAGCAGTATGAGCATTTCTTATATTTCAATGTAGTTTATCATTCAGATTAGGGGTTGGGATAAATTCAATTTCATGTGCATCAATGCCCCATTAGTTTTTCATAATCAAAAGAAATACAGTGGAAAATATAGGTTAAATTATGACTTCAGTTAACACAGGTGATATAATCACTGCCTATATTCAAGGTACAGAATGTATTTTTCATTCTGAGACACTAGGCATAGTTCCTTCCTTTCCAAATCTTTACTTCTGTGCTGCAGTCAGCCTTACACAGTTGTGTGAAAACACTGAAGCCTTCCTTCTGCATAAATTGTCCTTCTACCGAATAATAGTAAATGTTTGTCTTCAGGGCAAATATAAAATTAATCTAAAAGTTTGGCACATTTGGCATTTTGCCTAACTGTAAAGGTAAGAAGATTTAGAGAAATAACCAAAAGACTTCCTTAACCTACTTCACTGCCTTTGACATTATATTTCATTTAATTTCATTTAATTTCATTTCATACTTTTCTGAAGAAGACATAGTATGGTATAGTTGCCTAATGCAAATTAAGGTGTGGAGATTTTTTTTAATGTATACCTATGGAAGCAATGTAATACTTTTTCATTTGTGGTTAAAGTTACTAACCATCCTACTTAGGGACTACAATAAATAACTTTAATTTCTGCTTAGAAAATGTCAATCAAACAGAAAACAAAAAATCCAACAAAAAACCTAGCAAACAAATCAAGAAAACAACCAAACCAACACATACATTGTTACTTGCTTTTTCTAAAAATTGACTGGAGAAATATTGTGTCAGGCAACACTTTCCTTTAAATAGGAGCAAATCCAGTGCACAAGCATGGCTGAGGGGGCACTGTGCTGCTGACTGGACCATTTACAGATGAAACTCAAAACTAAATGCCTTCCACTTGCAGGTACTGAAGATCCTATAAGACTTTCTAGGATGGGATTATTGACTGCTATTAGGACAAACAATGCCAGTCAAACTTTTTATACTTTGTCAAGTTTAATTCCCCAAGTAGCTTAATTTGAGAGCTTTGTTCTTTACTACCTACATTAAAAATGTTGTTTAGTGTTTTTGTCCTGCAATGCAGAGACTGTAATTCAGTCACTTCATTGGTGCATGCTGTGCTAATTCATGGTAGTGGTTCTGGTGAACATATGCAAAGTTATAAAACAACTGGGGATAAATGTCTTCAACATCCAAAATTAGTGTATGAGGGTGCATGTGTGCGTGCCAGAGAGGCACAGTTGTTGCTGCACCAGAACTGACATTCCTGTGGTGCGCAAAATTTACATAATACCCTTCAGGGAATAATCTGTACTTTAAAGTGACTTTAATTTTTTTTTTTTTTTTATAATTTTGTTTCTGAGTGCTTACACATTTAACAGGTGAGCTCTAAACATTAAAAATATGAGCAATTGAATTACTATTTCTCAATATGGTTGTATGGAAGATTTCAACTTTTATCTCTGGATGATAAATGAAACTTGAAAGGTATGAAAAATTCTGTTAACTATAGCTCCTGCTCCTGGTTAAAAGCTGCATTTCTGTTAATACAATTAGTGCTAAAAATGATCAGTCTTATCAGATTGAATAAAACCAGCTAAATACCAGTGAGTCATCTGTTCCATGCAGATGAACATGAGCTCCTGTTTGGACAGCTAACAGCTAGTTAGCCCTGGCAGACCTGTCCTGCAGAGAGGCTTGCATGAGCCATCGTGACACCATGGAGCACAGTTTCATTGCTTATAGGCAATGCAAAACAAAGGTGGCAACTGACAGGACAGGAAGGGGAAAAATACATAGCAAACCCCGCCCCAACAACATAGAGTGATTGCATTCATAGAAGAGATTCTATGCATCTTCTGTTAGAGAAAGATGATACATGTGCAAAGGTCATAAGGAGAAACTCCATATGAAAACCCCAGCATAGCCTACAAAGGTCTGTGTAATACAGCACATGCATCTCGCTGGCATTAATTATAGTGGGAAACTTATTTTCCATGATCAGTTTAAAGAGTATGTTTATTGTCTGGTGATAAATCAAGGTGAAGTGCTTTAACTTCATAATATACTTGATGGGCAGACTTGGACATCTCTAACTTCATATATGACATGAGCATTGCATAATAATTATAGAATGAAGAATGAATATTCCGTGATACTGTTTTAGAAAAATATCACAGAACCTAATACTGAAATATTATTGTCTCCATTACTCTATTCCTTCAGTTTAGAATTATACACAATTTTGCTATTCCTTTCCAGCAAATGAAGGCACATGGAATTTGGAAACTCAAAAAATGGAAGTGGAAATTTTAAGAAGCTTCTGAATTGAGGGCTTAACAAATCATGTATCATACAAGACAGAACAAAGATTGGCAGGATAAGATTTTTTTTTTTTCCTCCAAAGAGGTTTTATCAGAAAAACAGTTAATACTAAAATGTTTTAACAGATGGTTTTAATAATATACCATTACTTTTTTTTTTCTGGTTTTAATATGCATAAAGATAATCAAGAGAATTTAAAATAAACCAGTTTGAGATTTGAAAGGAGTGAATAAGGCTGATCTCCTATTTCAGGGTTGTGCTTATGTGGAGAAAGTTGTTTCAGGGGTTTGGGTTGGTTTTTTTTGTTTGTTTGTTTTTGTTTGTTTTGTTTTGTTTTGTTTTTAAATAATGTCTTTGTAGATTGAACACCACCAGAATAACATAGTCATGCAGCTTTATAAGTAACCGACAGGCAACTTGGTAGCATTTGCACATCTGCAGTCCTTATATAATGAAAATACATTTGGCAGTTGCTTGAGGCCTGTAAGAAATACAGTTTTGCTTGATTGTCATTGTCATTTATATTTTTGTGGAATTCCTTCAAACCTGAGTAAACTGGGTGTGTTATCAAAGAAGAGAAAAAACATTACTTTACTCCCCACTCCTTGTGAAATTGCTTGCTTCTTTTAAGCAGATCTTCTTGCAAAAGGGAGGATATTTAGGTCACAGAGAAGTTATTCCATTCTCACTTCACCTTACCTAGGTTTCAGTATCATTTATCCTGTGCTTACAAGGACAAATTTTCAAGGCTCTTTGTGAAGTGTGGTGTAAAAATACCCAAGCTAGCTGAGGTACCAACTGCATTTCTACCACAGGACTGTCGTGAGGATCTGTGAGATTTTTGTTCTTTGTAGTACTGCACAGTGTACCATAATATTGAACTCTGAAATTACTTTACAAGAGGGGTCATCCACATTATCTTGACTTAGTAGATGGGATGAGTAAGGTGATAGGACCAGCAGGCTTTTCCTGAGGACAGTCTGATGGATGGAGAAACGGGAACTGCCATTTCCTCATTCAGGTCCTCTTGGATGGGGACAGTGAACTGGGCACTTGCAAATCAGATATATTCAAGGTTTTTATGCACTTCAATTAGTTTGAATCCTTCTTTGGAGAAATCTGTCTCTTCCCTGCTAGTTTATATAGAAGTAATATAAACTTCTATATTACTTATATAGAAGTGGTGGTCTAAATACTTCCTAGCATGTCTTCTCCCTGTGCAGTATTCCTGTTGAAAACAACCAACTCTATATTTGGTTGACTCCTTGTTTTGGTATTTGCTGGCATTATCACAGAATCATGAAATGGTTTGGGTTGAAAGGGGCCTTTGAAGAAGGTCTAATCAACCTGCTGTGCCGTGCCATCAGCATAGCTATCTTTCACTAGACCAGGTTACTCAAAGCCTTGAACACTGCCAGGGGTGGGACATTGACACCTTCCTTGGGCAGCCTGTTCCAGTCTCTCCATACACTGTGTTGTTTTGTAATTAATTGCCATTAAGTTCTTACAACACAGTTATGGGTGTATATATGGTACGTGTACACGCACATATTCTTTGAGAAGGTGCAAAGAAATGAATATGAAAAAAATGAATATTTTAAAAAAATGCAGTGTTTGGTACTCTAAAAACATGTACAAATTGCTGGTAACTGTGTGGCAGCAGACTGAGCAATTTTTTGGACTAAGCTGTCTTATGTTTACAGATGGGAATGTGCATTTTCATTATTATATGAAATGATTTTTAAAATTCTATAATTAGTGAACTTAATCAAATTAGTAGTATATTGTTCTACAAAAGTCATACAGTTGGATTTAAATTCTGTTTATTTTACATCTCATTCTTGTTGGGTGGTACAAAAGCTGTGAAGGAAAATCTTTTGGTTCAAGAAACTATGGTTGCTTTCATTTTCAGTAATTATACCAGAGAAAATAATCTTGTTGTGTCTTTTACTTGTAAACATTTATGTATTGGGCAGCTGTTTGAAGGAGGCTTAAGGTGACACTTCATTTGGGGTGAAATTTCTCAGGCTTATATTCAGTTAAACTTTCAGTCATGTTCTGCTGTTGATGATATGACAATTGATAGAACAAATAATTTTTAAAGATAGCAACAGGAATACAATCTCTATAATTGCAAGGCAATTATTTGAGATATTCAAGGCAGGTTTGAGACTGTCTCAGTGACTGTCTCTGTCCTGTTGTACGTGTGTCCATACACACAACATGCATACCCTCAGTGTATCCATGTTACACTGTATGTAAAATACAAGTGCTCCTTCAGTAGAAAACCTTCCTAAAATTAGTAAAAAATTTAATAGCTTAGCAATGGTGTCAGGCCAATAATGCACTATTAATTTTCGGGCTGTTGGAGTGTGTATGCATTTGTGCTTATTTGAAGAAAACAGTAGTTGCTAAAAGGGAGGTAGCTCCTTTAGTTCATTCAATAGTGAGAAAGATTTAATTTGAGTGTAAAAAGTTATTTTTAACATTGATGTACTGTATTAGCACCTGGGAAGTGCTGACTGTTCTAAATGTAAAATCTTGGCTTTCAGGAGAGGTGAAATAAAACTGGGGCATACAAGCATTGTAGTATGTTAGCCATTAACTGCTCATGGCAACTGCCAATATTTAAAAATACTGGGAAAGCAATTTATGTCTGGATTACAGTCCTCAATCACTATTTCTTGTATGTTTTACATTTGGTCTTTCAATAAATAATAAGCCTTCTTACTGGAGTAATAAAATCAAGGAAAAAACTACGCATCATTTATGTCATGCAATTTCCACACACTTTGCTGATGAAGAAAATTTGTTATATATTTACTGTTCATTAAAGCATGAATTCTTGCATTCATATTAGTGAATTTGAGCTCAGAGTTATTATCTTGACTATTCAAGCTAGAAACATCCTAAATATTTTTCTATTTGTAGGAGGGAAGGTGTAAAGTAATCAGTTCATTTAGCATTGTATGTTTAGTTGGCTTTTTGATTTTTTTTTTTTAAGTTATGAATCACCTAAGAGCCTTCTCCTAGAAAACTGGTGAAGAAGTATGTTCAAATGTTTGTTCTTACACTCATTCATTTTCAATGAATGTGCAAGTAACACTTTGAAATCATGCGTAGCTTTGTACTAGAAACCTTTCTAAGTGGTTTTGGAAAATGGCAAGACAACCAGAATGTCAACATATTTTTCAAGTGGAACTCAACATTTCTAGCTGGTTGAGCGTCTTTCAGGTAAAGACTGACAGAGTAGTCACAGTAACAGTTGATTCATACAAGGTCTAATGTTTCCTACACTGGATTTATTTGTTATCTTGCATACTCTCAGGACAGCAATCCAAGGTGTAACGTTCCCTGTGCATTAACAGAGTGGGTACACCAGAATTGTCCCAAGCGGCAGCAGAGTGGGGAGACAGTCACTAATCCTGGTGCAGATGATGTGACATACTGCCTCAAGTCCCTTCAAGTAGCAGCTACCCCTTCCCAGGTGTTTAGCAGGCACATTATGGGCATGCAGACTGTGCACAGCTTTTAGATAGGGAGAGGGTCCCCAGAGCTGACCAAGTGCTGTGGTTCAGTCCCCAAGTTGTTGCTGGGACATAAAAGCATTGGCTTGACAGTGCATGCCACTTGTGTGCTATAAATTGGACAGTAGGTTTAGATCACTCTTAGGGGGAGTGATCATGCTACATGAATATTTTCCTGGAGGAGGACTTTATATTTGTCAGATCCCACTCAAACAGCTGCATCATTCTAATACCAACCATGTTTTAAACTATAAGGGAAAAACATAATGTTGGATACCTCTTGATCTGTTAAGGAAGAGTTCATAGATGGATATGTGTTACCAGAGAACTGATCCTCAGAGAGCATAAAGGAGCTTATCAAGAATGTATGCAAAATTATTCAGCCAACGAGTTGCTGCTTTTCCCTAGGACTTTTTTTTTCCTGGATTAATTTTCTACTGGATTAGAGAGCTATGTCATTTTATAGGAAGGCTTGTCACATTTCAGATCTAAAGCAGAGAAAGTTGAGGAAGCAACAGGCTGGGTTGCAGGGAAAGAAAAATAGGGCCCCATTATTTTGATAATCTTTCTTTAGCCATGAGGCAGATGAATGGAAAAGATGACCAGAGGGATGTTCCTTTGTAAGAACCTCTGAAAAGTAGCCTCCTAGATGAAAACCTATTCAAGAGGTTTAGAAATACCTCTCAAGGAGAGCCAGCAGGAAAACAATTGGCTATGTAGCCTTGCACTGTGACTTGAAGGCTAATGAACTTGAGCTCTTTCAGACTATATAGGTCAGGTGATGACTGATTTCCTAAAGCTATTAATGCCTTCTGTGCTACTGAAGCCAGTTTGGCTTATGTTGTTACGTTATGATAGCGTGTTGGCTGTGCTATTTCATGTCAACGTACCTATAGGTTTTCTAGTTCTGAGCTGAGACAGGAGGTGTCCCCATTTATGTTTGTTTGGATTTTTTTTTTTTTAAATGGAAAAGAGGTATAACATTCTTGAAATGTGGTGAGTTTCCTTTACAGGACCATTGTGTGATAATTTATTCATTATATTATAATGAACACTTGCTCTATTTATTGAGGAGCTTAATATATTTTAATGACTGTTGTGACTCCCCTGCAGAGCAAAACTCAAGAGTGTTGCCATACACATGATCCATTTAAATGGATTTGTTACAAGTTTTGAGACTTGTGAGCACATTCATTTTTGCAACATATAGCTATAATTTTGCTTTTAAAAGCAGAACATTACTTTTCTTAACTTTAGAGGAATCCCAAAACATAGATGCTTGTATATTTATCATTCATATGTTTTACCAGTTAAAAGATGAGTGGTTTCATTAAAACACTCATATTAAAGGGCAACTTGTAAATTTTTTGTTTGGGACTTTGATGAATTCATTAAAATTAAGGCTCATGAATTAATGTCATTTGGTACTTGACGTCACCCTACCCCCCACCCCCAACACCCTCCTCCCCCCAAATCTGCATTTTTTAGATTCAGGTTTATGTTCTTTGAAAAATATTAGTCAATATTTAAGTAGGCTTATGGCATCTGCAAACTAATTAGAGGCACACCAATATAGCTTTTTTTTTTTTTTTTATCTTCAGAAGATTGTCAACATTCTGGCGACAACACTGTATTCAGGAAAATGGGAACTGGAAAAAAGAATGTCATACAAATTGATTTGTAGACAAGGTCTTTAGCCTGTCAGTCTGTCTAGTCAATCTTTGTAGATTGCTGGTGAGCTTGCTGTGACACCAAAGCTTTTTATAATGACATTGCTGTAATATCCACGTACTGTGTTACCTCTAAAGGAAACACTTTGCTCTTCTCTGTGCTTTCGTGATGTTGCCACGAAAGTCAGATTCAAAATGAAGCAGCTGTTTGAAAAATACTGTTTTATCAACATTGAGACTTAAATATCTGAACTGATTTTCTGAATTGGCAAAGTTGTTTATCTTTTGCAAAACCTGGAGGCCAGTTTCATTTTCTTATTCTAAAAACTGCAGTTTTAGTAAGTTCAAACTGATAGATAACTCTTTAATCAAACCATTCTTATCTTTTCTATCCTCTTTCTCTACTGTGTCACTTTTATTTGAACAATTCTTACCATCCCCAGAGACTTGCAGGCAGGAATTTACTGAATTTATGAGTACACAGCAATTTATTTTCTGAAAGAAACATTAGGTAGGTAAGCTTCTCACAGGCAGAATGCTATAATGCCTGATTATTTCAGTGTGAGGTCCTGCTGAGTCCCTGAACACCAGACAGTTACCACTCAGGCAGGTAATTGTGGACCTCCATGGCATCTGAGGATGGGGCAATTGCTATTCCTGCTGAGTTGTCTTCCCAGTTGCCCACTTTTTCCCTTATATCTTTACACTTTTTAATGACTTCTTCATTACTGCCCACTCTATATTTTCACTTCTGTCTTTATTTTAGCTGTAGCTACATTGAAGGTCCAAGTTCTTTGCTCCATTTTTGTAGAGTCCTGACGTTAAGAGAACATTATATTTGGAACAAAGATGGACTTTGAATAATTGCAGAAACAAGGAACTTCAAATGGATAGTTTAAATCAAATTTGGCCTCCTTCCTGCAATAACTGTGAACATACATTGTCTGCAGGAAATGATAGCTTATGGACTGCACATAATGAGTGGCCTTTTAAACTCCTGTTCTCCCATGTATCTCATGCCAATAAAAGGATCTGTTGTGTACCTGATGTACAGTTCTGCTGACCAATTTTAGCAGTTGATTAAAAAATGTAGAAAGTAAAGGATGAATTCAATAAGGAAGTAAAAGTATGTCATTTAAGAAAGATTGAAACCTTTTTTTGGCATATGATACAAGAAAAGAAGAGCATGACTAAACCTGTTTTTTGCTCTTCTTGAAGTATTATTCCAGATTATTGTAGGAAAGGTGTCAATTAGAGTCAGCTCCTTTATGCCTTCTTATCTCTTTTCTTTTCACAAGAAGATGTAGTTAGTTTTACAGGTTACCACATAAAGAAGTTGATTTCTTTTTCCCCCTCAAGAAGGTATTTATGCAGTAGATATCTTATTCCTAAAGAGGATTACAGGCTTAGACCAAATAATCAGGCTTTGTAAATACTTTTTTATGATATTATATGCAATATACTAGATACTGAAAATTATACCTATATCCTGCCTCATTTTGGCTCATCAGGACAAAATATATTTGCATATTGAGCTTGATCTCAACATTGAGATATACTGAGATCCTCAGCCAAGGGCCTCAGCTTTTTTATTGATATTTCTGCTTAACAGCACAGAAAGAACTTCTGCAATGGAGGTGGATTCTGTTAGTATTAACATTCCCATCATAGAGACAAAATGGCTTCTGCACAGCTGCCACCATTCTTGTAGCCTGAATGAAGTGCACCAAAAATTTGTCTTCAGGAAGGCAGGTCTTTCAACAAGGTCAACACGAGGACTTATTCAAAAGGCCTTCTTCAGAAATATATATATACACATTTCATTTTTGGGTGGAGGATACAACTCGTCCTATCTGCAACCCTGCAGCAGCTGTAACAGTAGTGCTGTAATAGACTTTACAGATTGAGGAAACTGTTTCTCATCCAGTTGCTAGTGTCTGCCTTTTTTTTTGGTAAGGAGATTTCTTCTTGCTATAAGGACTAAATGAATTCTGCATGTCAAATCTTTACATAAACTGGGGGAAAGAGCCCTACTAGCAAGACTGACTTTTTAACATTTGAAACAGATTAATGTTTTTCCACTTAGTATTTCTTAAATCATAGCCCAGTTGAAAGTTATCAGTTTGGTGTGGGTTTTTTTGGGGTGTTTTTTTTTTTCTTTGCTTGTTTTACCTTCTTTCTTTACAATTAACCTTAAAATGATGGGTCTTTTTATATGTGTTACGTGTTCCCATGCAGATATTTCCTTTGACTCTATTCCTTGTTGCATACAAATACTTTCATTTTTATTTGGTTACTCTGCAAGTTGTATATAACTACAACAAATACACCATTCCTGTGTGTGACGTCTCAAAAATATTGTTATTGAGTAGATTCCCAAAGGCCCTGTGAGACTGGTATCTTAACATTTATTCAGTCTGATCCTCTACAGTTTGCACTTTTTCAGTTCAAAAGACCACATAATTCTGTACTGCCTAAAGGCATGAGAGATTGGTTTTCCTCACAAGCAAAATGAATAGGTATTTTCAGTTCTCTCCATTTTGTTCAAAGTTTGTCTTTGAAAGCTTACGATGATGAATTTGAGATTTCCTTTCAGGCACATGCTTATTTCTTTCCATCACTTATATTTTAAGGTTATACTTTTCACTCCTCATTGTTCAAGTGCAGTAGAGGTTTATTGAACTCTTCCTTGTCAGATAGTACAGACACACTGCAGTACTACTTCTCCTTTTGAAGACCTTTTTGTACCTAAAGTGACTTGTGGTATCTTTGATGTTGCCTAATTGGAATCTCAGAAGTGAAAAATAAATAGCTGAATGAAGACATGAGTGGCAGACCCAAGGTTGTACATAATCTTATTTTGCTTTCAATTATTCTTTTATTCTTATGCCTTACAGTCAGGTAGCCCTCTAATACTATTGCTTTATTTATTCTTATCACCCATTTCTGCATTTGAGTCTCTCAATTATCTGTCTCCCACACTGTGAACAGAAGCTCTTGAGTTTACATTTGCCTTCATGGTCCCTCTGAATCTGTCCCAAAACTTTTAACTGGCCTTCTTTTTAATGACTTGTCTTTCTTGTTTTTTGTGTTTTTTTTTTTTTTTTTTTTTTTTTTTTGTTTTTTTGTTTTTTTGTTTTTTTGTTTTTTTTTTGTTTGTTTGTTTTTGTTTGTTGGGGTTTTTGTTTGTTTTGTTTTGTTTTTGTGGTCTTTTTCAATTTTTTGGGGGGTTTTTGTTTGGTTTTGGTGGTTGTTTTTATTTATTTTTGCTTGTTTGTTTGTTTTTTCTCCTTTTTTTTTTTTTTTTTTTTTAATCCTGTCTTATCTACTTGTCTTGCCTAATTTTGGCTGAAGTTTCTTAGGACAGGAGTATCTGTCTTAAAACTCTGTGTATATATATGTTTCACACAGACAGCTCAGCAGAAGTTCTGTGTCTAATTTGGGATTACCCAGTGCAATGATGCAACCTGGCTGCCATGTTGCAATGCAATGCAATAGTCACATGGAAAGGGGCATGGGGATCTGGTGGTCCATGAATTACAGGTGGAAAGTACCCTTTCAGTAAGGAAGGGCAGGCACAGCAGCAGGGTTGGGACATGAAATTCTTCTCTTCCATTGCAGTGGAACAGCTGTGCCAAATTTGCAGTGCTCCAAAACAAGAAGGAGGTCAAGAAAATACAGTGATGGGTGAGAGGCCTTGAGGTTCTGGAGGTTGTATTGCAAGGAGACAAGAGAAAGAGCACTGCAGGGAGCTCATTGCAGCAGTAGAGGAGTCAGAGCCAGGCTCCCCCAGGAGGTGCATTGCAACAGGGCAGGGAACAGTGGCCACGAGTGTCAATGGAGGAGACTCCTGTTGGATTTGAAGAGGCAGCTTTTCACAGGGAGCAAGGTTAAGCACTGGGACAAGTTGCTTAGAGAGAGCCCTCCAGACTTAGAGGTTTTTAGAATTCATCTGGACATGTCCCAAAAAAACAACCCAATAAAACAGTATGTCGCAATGCCTTGGGGAGCAATCCGGACTTTTTGGATCTTCAAAAGTCCTTTCAACCTACATTTTTACTCTTATTGCTCACTCTGCAGTCCTATTTGCAGTAAGTGTTGACTTTATCATTTGCTATTTTTTAGAAATAACGTTCTGTAGAATTCTGTGGAGCTATTGGTGATTTCACAGGGATAAATTCAGTTCTACATCTTCAGCACTATATTGTGCTGACTTGGGAATGTATTGCATGTAAGTGCTCATTTCTAGTCACTTTGGATGTGAATGTCCACTTCAAACTTCAGTAATTGGAGAAGCCAGGTTAGAGAGATAGACCCATTTTTAAAGGATACTTTTGTTGCTTGCACTGATTACTGAATTGAGTACCCTTCCTGCAAAAAGATACAGTTTTGAGAGAGGTAACAGTATTTATGGACAGGCAAGAGCATAAGTGAATAGAAAAATTCAAGACTTGGAGCACAAGAAGGGTAAATAACTTGTCATAATGGCAAGAGCAGCATTGATTTATAGAGGTTTAAATCTTTAAGGCCAAAGGAAAAGATGAATCTGTGAAGATGAAACAAAATATTTATGTCATCTTGGGGTAAGATACAGAAAAAAAGTGATGATCAGAAGGACCAAAGACTTGTTTGGCACTGGAGTGAAAGTGAAGGAAAGTGAAGGCACTGAAGGAAAGAAGTTTAAACTCATGAAACAAAATTGCTCAGATGGACAACAGACCATTCTAGAAAATAATGATGACAGAAACATTCTTTGTGTGCTTAAAATATTTCCTTAGATTCTAAGATAACCTTCTTGCTTAGTAGAGCAGAATTAAAGTCCTTCTTCTGATTACTCTGAGTTTAGAATTAGTTTTTCCCCTCAAGCACCATGCCAGTACAATTAAGAGCGTTAATTTACAGCATGGCCTGGCAGAAAATACTAATCTTTAGTGCTTTTCTTATTGGGCTGGGGCCTAGCTGGCATTAAGCATAAGGAAGAATCAACTGCCCTAAAGGACCAACTCTACTGCTGCATTTCTGTATATGTTTAATAATTTCCTAATTTTCACTGCAGCTTTTGATAATCCTAAATAAATGTTACATGTGTAGTGCATTGTGCAACCTTTGGAGAAACCTCAAACAACCTTATTATTATCTGTTCCCAGCATATGCTAAACAGTGTAAAGAAAATAGGTCTCTTGCAGATGGACACAGAAAACAATGCAGGCATTGCATTAATATAATCTTTTTAATTATTTGCAACCTTTTCCAAAGAGAAAAATACCATGTTATATGTTTTTCTGCTTTAAGTTCTGCAGGAGTGTGTTTTTGAAACAAAAGGGCTTTTATATTATTCTGCTAAGTTGATTTTCTTCTTTGGTTTTAATGCATTAGATTTTTTTTTATCTTGAATGTGTGACCTATTTATGGTCAAGGTGCAGCTCAGCATCAGCTTAGTGAGAGGCCTTTCCATTCTGATTTGCATGGAATACTGTATTTCATCTTCTCTCAAATAATATTAAATGTATTAGCTGGCACCTGATAGAATCATAATTAAGTTCAACTGCCAGCTTCGGCCAGCTACTTCAAAATAATCAAATGTTTCTATTTCTTGGAAGCAGCACATACAGTATATCATTTTTGCTGTTGTAGTGTCTCTTAGAAACACCTAACTTCTTTTCTACTTTTTTTGAATGAGAAAAGTAATTTAGATTTTTGTTTTCTTCCCAGCATAGAAATCAAAGTGTATTCTATCCAGACAGATATTATAAAAGTAAAAGCTTCACTCTTAACTTTTCCTTCTTTTCTATGGAAGCAGTGTGTTATCTTTTTCAATTTATTACAGACTGCTGACCATGGAGAAAGGAAACATGGCATCTCTCTGGTGTTAATTAATTACAACCTGTCTTTTATCTAACTTGAAGGGTTAAAACTACTGAGTGAGCATCAGTAACATAGCTTTGCAAGTGCCTTTGATAATCCCATCTGAAATTTATGATCTCTTGTACAAAACCAGGACTACAAACAACTCCTAATCCAGTTTCTGGAAAGTGACTATGTTACATGAATATTTCCGATTCTATCTCAGTAAGATCTCGTTGTTTTTTTTTTTTATTTCTCGGTGTTGTGAAATAAGCAGAGAATAAATTTTATTTGAAGTAAGCAGAGAGGAACCGCATACTTTTGGCTAGACCATGGGTCTGGAGCCCAAGAGGAAGGTGAATTTGCTGTTTCCTTACTTGCAAGAGAGCAATTTTTAGCTTGTGTAGCAGTCAACATTTACTCATGTTTAATGATTGTTGAATGATTAGATAGATATCCAAAGGGGCTGAACCACTGCCTAATTTTTACCCAGGGTCTGTGAGACTTGGCAACAACTGGGTTCTTAGAGACAGGGTTTACATGTGCCCAAGCTCTGGAGCCAGCTTTTGTAGCCATAAGATGACCAAGGAGGGGGAAGAATTGCATAGTGAATATTATATGCTGCTGGGTTCAGTAAATGCTTCACTACTTCAGCTACTTCCTGTAGCATTGTATTAATGTACCCAGTCCTGGAAAAAATCTTATCTTCTAAGGGTATAGTTTTATTACATGCTGCCCCATGCCCTGTGAGAATTTTTGTGGTTTCATATTTTTACTAGTTTTGGTTATTCCATAAATGCAAGGTAGCATAGAAATCTGAGTTTTCTCATTTTTTTAGTTTCATAAGACATAGGTTTTTTTCTTAAAGCCACAGCCAATCTCTAAAATAGTTTATTTTTCTGTCTATGATAATCTGCCACTTCTTCCTCTCATCTCTCTGCAAAACTTTAAGGCTGTGGTCTGAAATGCTGATTTGGTTGCTACTGGGTTTAATGGAAAGATTACAGCTCTGAGCATACCTCGGCTGCTCTTCACTACATCCTGCCAGAAATTATTATAGCCACCTGTCTGACAGCAGATTGCATTTCTAGCCTCTCCTTACCAGGTGTTTGTAAAATATCTTGAACTTAAAAGCAAAGTTTAACTAAACACTAAACATTTTGGTCAGCACCAGCTGACTGTGCGTGAGGTTAAGCTAATGGACCTGAGGGGCAGCAACACCATGAGAAGAAAGGTGCTAACGAGCAACTGGGGCATGTTGTGGATGGTAGCTTTTTGCTTTTTGACTTAACTCACTGTCAGCCAAAAAGAAAGCTAGTAACAACTGTGTAGTTCTAGAAGTGTGAAAAGATGGGTGGAAAACTAGCAAAATATGTCATAGATTTGATGATAAAAATATTTCTTTCTAGATTTCCTTTTTTGCTTTTTGTCTTGCTGTGATTGGATCCAAATAAAAGTTTTCTTCCTTGTAACATTATATTTTTATCCCATGAGCAAGTGGGTAGTGATGCCTCAATATGAGATTAGTTTTTATTTTAAATAAATTTAGAGAACTGAGGAAAGAACCCTGCTTAATGAACAGGTCTCCCAAAAATTAACTCTTAAGATAATGAGCCAGAAATTTTGCTGATTAATTCCTGATGCAACATCAGTGAAG
Organism: Phylloscopus collybita; assembly: GCA_027886175.1. Lineage (NCBI taxonomy): Eukaryota > Metazoa > Chordata > Aves > Passeriformes > Phylloscopidae > Phylloscopus > Phylloscopus collybita. Next base: position 76,527,536 of record JAJNNQ010000075.1, on the reverse strand, counting down.
TCAAAACAGCTGTATAGAGTGTAACTTGGAAATAGCTTGAGAACATGGGCAGAAATCTCTCTTCAGATTTTTTTTTTAATTCTTTCCGGTAGTTCCTGGTGTTACCTGAAATTGTGCGACATTGCTTTCAAAAGTCATTGTTGTGTCTGTAGGTAACAGTGCAGTTGAAATAATTTTGTTTGAGTGTAAGAATTTACTTTTTTTCTCCTCAAAAAAAATCTAGTCAACTATTACCCTGGATGTTACAAGGCATTGGTCATGGTTGCTTCCACTGCTCTTGGGGTGGCAGTATGGTTAAATGTTCTTTGGCGTGTCTTTCAGAAATGCACACTTACTTTGGAAGATAAAAAGGGGTATATACCTAGGTGGACATATGCTTGTATATGCTCATATGAAGGCTGACTTTCTGATAAACACTCACAGAAAATTATGTGGAAAGACACAGGTGCTGTAGTGTCTTTATCTCACCATATTATTGTTATTTTTAATAATTATAAGACTCATTTAAATTACATTCACTAAATTTGTATGCATAGTTTCCGTGTTCTAATGAGTCTAAAGCTGACCCATTAAATAATGAAAATGTATTTGTAGGTAGATGTACCAGTCTAGTTATTAAAGGAAAGGGAAAAAAAGGTTATAGCTTTTGAGTAGATACAGGTAATTGGTTGAAGCTGATAAAATCATAGGAGATTTCTTCCCTGGCTCACGTCTGTTTTATGCCTTAGTTTGCTACAACAATGTTTATGTTTGCTCTCAGGTTACAGTTTTTCAGAACATAAATATTTAACAAACACTTTAATCACAGAAAGTTTACTATACAGATCAAGTTTAGTTTCCTTCCAGAGATTTGAGAGATTTCCTTTGTTTAAAAATGATTACAGATCATACTTGTTTAGTGTTACAGACTTACTGAAAATCATAAAGAGAGAACCATCTAGGCATTGATCTCTCCTTTCATGGATTCTTAACTTTATGTAATGTGTCTAATTCTGTTCCAGTGGTGGAATAAGTCAGTCTGTAATGCTGGACATCCAGATAAACCTGTAGAGAATCAGAATTGGGTAACCTGCTGGCAAGTAGGTGACAAAGGCTAAAAGAGCATCTAAGACTCAATGTTGTAGCTTCTTTCCTTACAATATATGTGACACGGTTGACACTAAATGGAAAGGTTCAGTTGTTAGATCTATAAAAATACCCACAAAGCACGACCCAGATAAAAGGCACAGAGTGGAAGGTCATATTTTCCTCTCAAATGGATGGTTCCTTGACTATAGGTGGTTTAGCAACTAAAACTTGTGGAAAAAATATATATTTTTTTTAATCTTGCTTTTTTTTTTCCTTCATGGGAGATCTTTTTGTTGTTATATCTTTTAGAAGAAAGGCTTTTCTTTTCCTTTTCTATTATCACAAACCCTGAAGTGGCTGATTATTATTGTAGGATAACCTTGTCTAACAAAGTCACATCTGAAGAGGTGAAACAATGCTTAAAGAGAAGCCAAAGAGTGAAGGATGTCAAGATGTCAAGCATGTCCTCTGGATAGGTTAGAAGCTATCTTCAAGAGTACATATTGAAAGGGAAAGAAATTAGGCCTGTTGAACCTAAGTCCAAAATACAGTTCAGCTGTGAAAACTATCAGTGCTTATGAAGTGACAGGGTTTTGTCTGAGAAACAAAACCAGTGATGTTAGAAGGGCCTAAAGCAAGTCAGCTGTAGTTCAGATTTAGCCTTGTCATAAAGAGGTTAAGCATCTTTTCTTTTACAAATACAATGTTTATAAGTAGTTTTATTGTTACTGGCTTGTTGGTTTTGTTGTGTTTGGATTTTGTTTGAAAAATAAAGTAAAAAAAGTAAAAATAAAGTAAAAAAGTAAATAAATAAGAAACAAAAAAGAAGAAACTGGATTTGTACAGTGTGTTGCCCCAGCTCAAGATTGCCGATTACCACGAGAAAGGATCTCTCTACAGTTTTCGAAGGTAAAAGATTTCAGGTAGACTGCTTTCAGAACTTGTATGAAAATATTAACAGTGATTGTTAAGAGGCTACCTAAGTATGTGCAAAACATGCAACATATGTGAGTATTCAAGACATAGAAAGAGGTTTTTACATTTCTCTAGAATCTTTGAAAGTTCAAACAATTATCCACTGCCATTGTCTTAAATTTTGGTCAAAGTAGACAAGAAAAAGGAGTGGGACTCAGTACATTGGGACATAAGTTGTCTTGGCTATACTTAATTTGTGTTGTGATATAGGATATTTTGAAGAAAAACAAATGTTTTGATCGAGGGTAGCACTGAAGGAAATTCAAACTCCCCAAATTCTTGAAACTTAATGCTGTGTAAGGAGCAAAAAAGGAGAAGTATGTCTCAAAGTCTGAAAGTAACTAATAATCTAGAAAATTCTTCTTGGTTAGGTCATTAATACAGTATGTATTATACTGTGTCAGTAAGAGCAGCAAAGTAATCAAAAAAAGAATGAGAGAAAAATTAACCTTGTTGTATTGTCACACTGCTGCATAAAAGCAATTTAACTCATGGAACAGTTCTTTTCCTAGCATTTTAAAATAAGTAATTATTTCAGGGTTTGGCTGCAGTATATTTCTGATTTATTTTTGTTTTATCATAAATACCCTATGTCAGAGGGAATAAAATTTTGGTATGACATTTTAGGATTTTGCTTGCAATCTTAGAATAGGTCTTAAGACTTGCTGTGTAAGGCACTTCCAGGGGAAATACCAGTGTATGATTTATTTTCTCATAACTCCGTGAAACACTTCTTATGTTTAACAAAAGTAAAACCACACAAATATCCCCCAAATAACTCTTAATGGTTTAAAAAATATGTATTTTTATTAATGATAAATCATCTGATTACACATTTCACTCTTATAAGGATTTTTCATTTAAATATCTCCTCCTTTATTATGCTGGTTATTCAAATCATTGCACTGTTCAAAATGGGTTAGAAAGAAAATAGAACTGGGAGATTTAGTCCAACTGATTATTTTTTTCAAAAGCCTTCAGACTATATTTTTGAGTAACTAGCACCCACCACTGTTTTAAAAATTTAGAAAATTCCTCATTAGGATAATAAAGAAGGCTAATTTAATATTAAATGTGTTAGATACATCTAAATAACAGATTTCACCTTTTAATATAGAATGCAACATTTTGATTTGCAAATCAGAGGTGCACTTTCTGTCATAGATATATTGTCAGCAGATCTTAACTTATGAGTTAATAAAGACTGATAATGAATTATGTTGGCTGTAGGCATTCTTATAGATTTTTTTTAATGTCATAAGGATTTTTTCCATTGTATGAAAGGAAGGATAAATCTGATTGATATATATACATATTTCAGATGAGCCTAAGATACAGGAGGCAAGCACCTAGCTTAGCACTCTCAGGTGTTGGTGTCATGCAGCTGTGATGCAATTCAGTAGAATACATCAACACTTCCATAATCTTATGTGGTGTTTACTCATTGTATGGATTTACTCCATCATGTAAATGAACAGAATATTGAAAGAAAATCAGTCTGAATTTATGTAATGAAGTTCATCAGATGTTTGATATGTACTGCTGTGAATTGTGATGGTTTATGAGGTTTTCTACCTCTCTGCTTGAGTGTAGATCATAAATACCATTCTTTTGAATCATGCTCTATAGCCAAAGACAGAAATTTCAGAAGTGCTCCTGGCTTTCATTTTCTGAGTGAAAAACATATTATATCCTGAGGTGATTTACTGGTTAACATTTGGAAAGGATGTCTATCTAAATTCAAACTGTTGTCTTTTAACACTTGCGTGGTTCCTTTGTACATTCTTACCTAACTTGTAGAACACATAAACAGTTTCACAATTGACTAAGTCTTCTCAAAAGTGCAATGATGTGTTCATATATCTGAAACTTTTTTTTTTTTTTGCTTTAAAGTTGCAAACAGTATATTTTTGAGTTTAGATAAACAATAGCATAAAAAATGTATTTTAATGTACAAACTAAGGTGAGAACTTTGTGCTTTGAGGTCAGTTTGTGTAAAATTATGCAACTAAAGCTGATGTTCAAAGTTATCTCTGTTAATCACTCTACCTTTGTTTACATATTTTGGCTTTTGAAGCACATTTTTTTGTGCCTTAATTTTTTTTTTAATACAATTTTCATTCTTCTCATTGCCCAGTTATCTTATATGTTTTCAGGAAGGTCTTTTACTTACTACTGATTAGGAAGGCATGTACGTGTTAAGTGAATAGATTTTCTCAGCCCCATTGGTTGCTGGTGCTGAAGAATAATCTAGTCTGCATATATGTGATATTTTCCATATTTATAAAGCTTATCTTCTTTTTTTGGTAAATACCATATGGAAAGGTGTTGACACTTCTTGTCATCCTTTATCTGTTTTTGTCACAAAATGGTGTCTGAGATGCAGTGTTTGTGTACACATTAAAAGACAGAAAATAAGCATGTAACTTGCACCACTCTGATAATTCAGCTAGTGACCTTTGTGCAAGTGTGGGTAGAAGTGGTAACCTAAGTAAGTTGTCTGTTTTACTTGATTAATTCTTTTTCCCCACCAAAGACAAAAACCTGCTCATGTTTTAAGTGGCTTTATAAAAAATCTCCATAAACATACAGCTTTAATTATAGATTCACATGATTGAAAGGGTAGTTATGGCAATTACGTGGATTCTTTTTATCCCTCCTGTCTAGCAAAACTGTAATTGAAAAACAATGGTTATGTTGATGATCAGAAATGTCTGAGATGATTCAATTTATCCAGTTTAAGAGTAAAATATTTGCATAGAATCTTGAGTCAACTTCTGAACCTCTTGTCTGTTTTGATAGTTACCACAAAAAGAGTGTTAAATTATGTCAACAACTGCATGGAATTTCATATATGGAAATGTCAATGTACAGAGATGTATTTATGCTAAAAATGATTTTTTAGTCACAAAAGATCTCAGACACATCTAGCCACAATTCTCACCATCTTCACTGTTTGCCCACTTTATTTTAAATGTTGTTCTCTTCTGTTGTATCACTTACACTTACTGCCCAAATTATAGATCAGATTTTATAGTCACCTGATCAAAATGAAATCTAGGTGTTCCTCTAAAGAAGTAGGAGTAGAGCTGCAAGTGTAAGCCTGAAATCTAGGAGATTATACAGGGAGAATTTTATATCAAACTCTCAAATTTACAGATTCCTTGGGGCTGTAGGCTTTATTTTACTTCAGGAGTGTTTTTTTGTCTGAAGAGTCAGGTTTATCAGAATGATTATTCCTTTTCAGTTAGGCTGGGTTAATATACATCAGTCTTCGTGCAACTGCCCTGTAATATCTAGCAGGCTAACTATACCAAAAGCTAATTAATTGCCTGGAGCTCACAGTAAGGAGTTGTTGTTGATGCTTTCTTTATCTGTGGTACAGTTAACTTCTGTGCAGAAGTATATTTCCAAATATTGTCCGTGTGGCTTGAAAGGCTTCTGACATGTGCCAACCAAATTTAGAGAAATCTCACCTGGATTCTCATTATACTATACTATATATAAAAGAAATTTTAAGAATATTTGCTTTTACTATACTGCATGTTTGTTATCATTGGATCATTATTGCTTGGAGATTTATAGATGTTCTTAAAAAATTAGAAAACTCAAACAATGTAGAAAAAACTTACATTCATACACATTTGCCTCTATACATTCACAGGTAGATGGTAAACTGAGCAAGACACTTTATATATATATATATATATATATATATATATGATTTCACCTTATGGCCATTAATATTTTTTTTTATACATTTTTTGCACTATGATACCACCTACACGCCCTTGTTAGTATAATGTAGGGAAAGGGGTAATGCACTGATGGAACTAAAATTAAAAAGCCTTTGTTGGAATTGCTGTGTCTCATAGTTCTTTAGAGCATTTGTTATTTAAACATAATTCCTAGTGTGGTGTTGTGTTTATGGTTGCCTGTAAATACCTTTGACAGAAGACTTATAAATTTAGGGAGTCAAAGCATCATGTGGGTTAGAAAGGATCTCTTGAGATCATCTAGTCTCCTCCCCCAGTTCAAGCGTGATCCGCTGCAGCATCTTGCCCAGGAACATGTCCTGGATGGTGAATATTTCCACAGAAGAAGACTTTATTACCTCACTGGGCAGCCAGCCTTACTACAGTAAATATGTGTTTTCTTGTGTTCATTTGGAATTTCCTGTTTTTCAGTTTGTGCCTGTTGCCTCTTGCCCTGTCACTGGGCAGCACTCAGAATCATCTGTTTCCCTCTTATTAATTTTTTTTTTGTTTAGATATTTATACTCCTTGGTAAAATCCAATCTGAGCGTTTTCTTCTCTAAGCTGAACAGTTCCAGTTCTCTCATCTTTTTTCTTGTAGGAGAGATGCTCTAGTCCCTTCACAATCTTCTCGGTCATTTGTTGAACTCTCTCCACTAAGTCTATGTCTCTCTTGGGAGCTCAGAATTGGACCCAGGAGCCCAGGTGTGGTCACTCCAGTGTTCTGTAGAGACAAAGGATCACCTCCTTTGGTGATTACATTACTGGCATCACAATGACGTATCTGTATCAGATAGCTGTATCAGGGATATGATATTAGAGGTTGTTGTCTTTCCTTTTCCAGGGCCACTTTAAATATTACCAAGCTGTAAATGTCTGCCCACAGGTGTCACCATGTTTTCAAAGTCAAGAAAAGTCAATAGTTAGTAATTTGAACTCACTAAATCAGTGAAATTTTGCATGCTGTGGAGTCCATAACTCAGTAAATATGTTTTAATGGAGCTAAGAAAGAAGATAATTTCTTTTATAAAGCTGTGAAAGACACCACTTAGAATTAATTCATGCAAACTTCTTAGCAAAATTTTGCAGTCTAAGTACGTTTATAGGTAATTTGATCCCACACCCTCCTAGTACTGAGACTAATGAATGGCTTATAATGTCAATATTCATAAACAGCCACATTACTGTTAATAAAAACTCTGAAAGTTTCCAACATATCCTTTGTAAAATGACTTATGGAAAACCAAGTATTGGCTTCTTGATAATTTAATTTCTGTGTGCCACATTGCATCATTTGATAGTTTTTCTTTTGCTATGAAGATAAAATGCAATAGAAAAGTTTAAATTTCATTAATTTCCTCTTGTTAATGTTTTCCTCTTGTTAATTTGACCTTGAGATTATTGTCATAATTAGAGCACAGAGATGAAATGAATCAAAATTCTAATTTTTCTGAGTTTGAAAGAAAATTTATGAATGAGATCAAGTCACCTGCATAGTTGGTGTGGAAAACAAATATTTGCCAATGGAATCAAGAGTAACATAAAATAAAATGTATTTGTCAGCATGATACCTTAGGGTGCTATTCTTAGTATGGTAGTAAAATCAAAATTTAAGTGAAAGCAAAGGAACAGGCTACCTTTTACTGATCTAGGGATAGAAGTATCTCTGGAAGGGTTGGCTCTTCAGACAGACCTTACAGAATTCTGTAATACAAATGGGAGAATTAGGTGCGATGATGGTGCAAAATTGTTTGCTTTTTTTATTAACAGAAATTATTTCTCCATTGTGTTACCACTGATATTACAGATGTGTAACTTCTGAGACAAAGTCTTGAAAGGTCAAAATGTCATTTATTTTGGAAAAGACCTTCAAGATAATTGAGTCAAACCATTATCCTAACACTGCCAAGTCCACCATCAAACTATCTCCCTGAATGTCACATCTATGGGTCTGTTTAATACCTCCAGGGATGATGACTCCACCACTTCCCTGGGCACTCTGTTACAATGTCTGACTACTCTTTCAGTGAAGAACTTTTTCCTACTATCCAGCCTAAACAACCTCTGGTGCAACCTGAGCCTATTTCTTCTTGTCCTATCGTTGGTTACCTTCGAAAAGAGACTGGTGAGTTATGAAAACACTCTGAGTATGTATTGAATGATATGCAGAATCTATGCTACTATTTAGTAGTGTGCTACTTCTGACGAGCAGATCTTCATGAAAACACTTAATTTGCACCTTTTCAAAGTTGCTATTCTGCATTTGCTGTGTCCCCTATGTTTGGGAAAAGGGTTTTGTGTTGTGTTCTGTGAGTCATCAGATCTAGGAAGGAAGTGATTTGCAAAACATTTTTCACATGAAATATCCTGCTATTTGTCACACAGACTGGAGTTTGTTTTTGTTGGTGGCTTTTTTTTTTTTTTCTTTTTTTGCCTGGAAAGCTTGTGATTGTGACAAATGCTGCTATATGAAAAGAGTTGCACCACAGGCTCTCTGGCAGATGAAAGTTTGCAAATTATGTCAGTTTTCAGAGGTGGAAAATGAAAGTGTAAACTTAAAATAATTTACAGTGTAAGGAACATCCAATTTATTAACTGAGCTCTGCTGTAGTTGCTATTTCTGCAAATTTTTTTTTTTATATATGACCCTGTACAGTGTTTATTTCAAAGAATATTTTCTCACTGAGAGTAGATAGAAAAAATTGTTGAAATGGCATTTGAGAGGGAAGTTTAATGCCTTTTCCAAATACTAGTTGAAGTTAGTGTTCCTGACCCCTACCGAATCTTGGGATTCAACATATCTTTGTATTGAGAAATATTGAAGTCCAGGCATATCCTGACAGCCTTTAAAAACCTATTTTCTTTTATAACACTGTCTTTCCTTTTCCATAGTTCATAAAAAGTTTATTAGACTAAAGTTGTGTGTATAAATCTGTATTGGGGTTATGCACCTGAACTGTTGAACTAACCATACAGCATGAATTGTCTTTCTTCCTCTTTTTCTTACTCTCTTGATGCTAACTTCTGTTAGGTGTACCAAGTCACTCAGTCGTGCATCTTTATATAGACTGGAATTATGAGGAGCAGCTTACATACTTAACCCTCCCTTTTCCTTAATAACTTTTAAATTATTCCATTTGTACTTCTATGATTTCTTTCTTAGGAAAAAAAAAAAAGTGCTGTCAGTAATATGGTGTCACATATGTACAATATGTTCCTATATGTTACTCCCAAGAAACAGAAAAATTATAATCCCCTTATACTACATTCTTACATTTTGTCCTGGAAATCAAAGAACAACAGAGTTTATCGTAGTGTATTTTGATGAAATTTTGTGAATCCTCACTATGCAAGACAGCCAACATTATTCAACCAATTAAATTGCCTGGAACAGAGAAGTTTCTAATATCTAGTGGATAATTATAACTTGAGATAGTGTGTGTTAATTGCTCACATAACTGTATAAAATTTATGAAGTTTGTACTGGCTAATGAACAACATGAGGCAGATAGTATTATCAGTTGTTTGACTATTTTGCAATATTGAAATACAATTTCAGATGATGTTTCTTCTACCATCAGAACCTGCTTCTTGGCAAGGACCTGAATATATATTTCCTAGCTAATCCCACTTCCAAATGTCACTTTTTAGAAGCAGCTTATGCATAATAAAGATCATAGTTACATCCTTTACTGGATAGGTAACCAACTGCTTTAGGTACCAGACATCCTTGGTGCCCATTGAGTGTTGTAATACTCTGATGAATTTGCATTTGTAATGACCAGACAGTAGTTAGTTGTATACAGGAAGATGTTTTATCAGTAAGGCGAACACATAAAAAAGACCTAACCTTAATTTTGATTCAGCCTATATGGCTGCATGCTCCATATGTTTGGTTGATACCTGAATTGAGATAATTTAATACAATTAGATTCCTTTTATGGTTTTTATTTTGAGCTTCTTCTGTAAAGAGGGGAACCCCATATACAGTGGCACTCAGATACAAGAAATGCTATCTGTATTTTAGTTAAAATTACTTTTTATTGGCATATGGAGATGATTCCTAACAGACATGGAAAAGTCTCAAGAAATAAAACCATTGCTAACACACATGGTCTAATTAAGGTATGGTCTAACACCTAATCTAATAATATATACTGTCTGTATATATACTGTCTGTTATCCTGCCCTCCTCCATTGCTAACAACTTTTTAAACCATTGGCCAGTTCTTGCCAAGTTTCACAGATGGCTAGAATGCTCAAAGATATAAAATATCCTATCAATTTTACAAAAATAAGTACTGCTTCTAGGAGAAAAGATTGCTGTGTGATAACACCTTCTACTAAATATCCCACAATCAGGAAAATACTAGAGTTCTTTTGATTTAGCTAGATATTATGATATGGCTATGTAGTTCTGATCTTTCCAGGGCTGCTGTGAAACAAGGTGCTAATTGCATCACAAAGGGACAGTCTTCAAAGTTAAGATGGTTGGCAATTAAAAAGGACTTCAAATGATGCAATTTTTTTTGCTATTCCTGCTGTAAAAATATGATTTTATAAATATCTTGTATGTTTGGGGTGGTTTGGGGTTTTTTTTATTTTTTAATATACTAGTGAATATTTGTGCAGGGGATTTTCTTTCTTGTTCATTCCTGGACTAGAAGCCGTTCAGTGTTATACCAGAGTGCTTCCACAAAATGATAAAGTTATTCCTCAATTATGCTAGTACATATGGGAGCAGATTTTGTTATTTCCTTTATTGGACTTCGTTGAAACTTCTGGAGTATAACTGTGATTATTTTCTTCTTCTCTTACAATATGTTTATACATTAGAAGTAGCTGAAAAGCTATGTAACAACTTTTAGAATTGCAATTTAAATGAATTAGGAAATATCACCCAGAAGCTAAAGTAAAATATAATTCTGAATGGAATACTGATAACAGAAATCAAATTTTAGATATGTAAGTAGTTTAGAACCTTCCAATACGAGAACACAGTAAAAAAATGTGCTTTAAATACAGAAAAAAAATCTCAAAATTGAGCAAAAGTAGAAATGCTTTAATCTTTGACTGTCAGGTGAAGGGAGTGAATGTGGACATAGGAGGAGGAATCCGCCAGAAGTATGAGAATTTATGGATTGTTAAAATAAGAATTTTATTACCTTATGGAAAATGTTAGGAAAACATTATTTACATCATGTGAAACACTATTTTGCAGTCAAATACCTATTTAAAACATATTATTTACAGAATTATTGCTTAAAAATTATTAATATTTTTTTTTCTTAGATACAAACAAAAGGTGTTGTGCTGTTCAGTACGATGAAGTATAAATATTCTGTCTTAATATAGGAAAGAGTTACTTAAAAATGTCTTGATTGGGTGCATAACATAGCACTATCACCAAAACATACTAATGGAAAACTTTGATAGTCACTTCCTAAAGACCAAATCTGGGTAGCCCAGAAGTTACAGATAGCTTTGTTTTAGTAATAGTTTGTTCAACACTTCAGTGATTTTGCTTAAGCAGAAGATGGGGCACTCTCCACACTATGGTTCACAGACTAGCTGACAAGAAAGACTCAGATACCAGAATCAAGCTCTGAAACAGTCTTGTTTTGGATAGGGAATGAAAAACGAATAGATTTTGTATGAGGTTGTGTAGGGGGTGGATATATTATTTTTTAATTCCTGAGCACAAGTATTGATGAAAATAGAAGAAAACCAGACCCCAAAAGCTGGAATTCCGTTGTGTAAAAGACATTGATTTAGGATTGTTTCAGCATATAAATATTTGCAAAGCGTTAATTTGTATTTGTGCTTGTAGTAAAAAGTATCGGACCTTGAAAATTTCGAAGCTCTTAAATTATAATTTGGAGTAATTAAGCTACTTTTTTTTTAAAAACATGATTTATGGACTTAGTCAATTCTGACATTCTTAAAAAATCTTCCACCCTACTTTCACATATGTGATTTTACCAATATTAATACTACTATTTATTTGTTTGTTTCTTTGTTTGTTTATCTTCCTAACTAGGGTAGGAGTTTGAAAATTTCCTGTTTAGTATAAACTTTCATGGTTATTCATTACTTTGTACTTAAGTTATATCATCACCTAAATTATACAACCAAAATTTAAAAATTTTCAGTGAATGGTCAGTTGGTGTTACTTCTGTTGTAACCAGTTTCAATAAGCCAGAACTTTCTCTAAGCCAGAAGGTGAGCACGATGCTTATTTTGTATCTGAATACCTGGAAACCTCCATTTTGAATTTCATGGTACTTGACAACAACTACTTCTTCCTTTGTTCATAAGTGGTCTGTTTTTGAGGGAGCAGAAACATTGAATAAAAATGTCCTTTTGATCATATAGTTTATTTCTCTGTTTTGGGAATTGTTTTTCATTAGAATGTTAGAATGTTTTTCATTAGAATCTCCAACTAGACCTTTGTGTAATGATATCACTTCAGTCTGAATAGAAATGGAACACCTGCTTGCTTTCTTTTCTAATCCTGAACTGTATGTTTTGGTAAATAAGCAACAAAAAAAAAAGGTAAAACCTTTTTGCATCTGAGAATATTGCTTTAACAGCAATTGTTGAACCATCTGTTCTAATCAAAAGTATCAACACTGGTTATTCAGGAGGTTTACATAAATAATTAAGATGTTTTACCACATGAAAATAGCTTGCTTTCTATTCATGTGAAATAACATCATTTTCAAAAGTATTAAGTAAAAACTCTATCTGAAAAAAAAACCCAAAAAAACAACCAAACAATCCTAAGGTCTTAAGAGCACAAGATTTTATCAACTACATGAGGTATTTTAGAAAAGGAAGTATAAGGTTTTAAAATAATTATATTTCACAGAATCAGGAAATATCCTGAGTTGGAAGAGACTATTTAGTACAGCTCTTGACTCTAAACAGGAAATATTCCTGGTAGCCTAAAACTTAACCCACATACCTACAGGGTTTGTCCAACCCTTTCTTAAATACTAGCAGGCCTGGGGCCATGACTGCTTCCCCTGGGGACTTTGTTCCAGTGCTTGACCACCATCTCAGTAAAGAACTTTTTCCTGATATCCAATCTGAACGTTCCATGATGCAGCTTTAAGGAATTCCCTCACCGTGGGTCACCAGACAACTGAGAGAGGACATCACAAGTCCTTTTCCATTTCCCCTCAGAGGAGGGGAATGAGGCATACCTCCGTCTTCTCTAAGGGGAGTACACCTGGTGTATTAAATCATGCCTTCTAGGCCCTTTACCATCTTTGCTGCCTTCTTTTGAACGAATTCTAGGGTGGTTTTTTTATCTTTTTGATATTGTGGAGCCCTGAACTGCACACAGTGCTGAAGTGAGGTCATGCCAATGCAGAGTAGAGCAGAATCCCTTCTTTCAGCTGGTCAGCTCTACCATGCTCAGTGCTCCCCAGGACAGGGGTGACCTTTTTGGCCATCAGTGACTTTGTTGACACAAGCCAGTCTTACCACATCCCTTGCACAAATACTGTTCATGCAGAGGATCTTGGTTTTTTCCCAGAATATAAACAGTGAAAAACCCTTAGCTTTTTCTGCGAGATAAATGGTTGGATAAAGACACTGTAGTTTTTTGTTTTTTTTTTCCTATTGCCTATTAATGCTACTTCTAATGCATTAAGAGCTTACTGCATTGTGCAAGATGGAATAGCTTCTACAATTGGGATCATCTGCTATAGAGAGAATGATTTTAATGTACAAAGCTTTGGACAGAATATATTTTCTATCAGGTTTACCTTAGGAACTTGGCTTTCCATGAGTTTATTTGTTCTGCAAATCTCTGTATTGCTCCATATTTTTCTTCTTGCTACAGATGTAGCAGCAGCAATATCTTCAAATTAACCTATAAGACTCATTACAACTTTGATGTACAAATACTGAGGTAGTGGCTGTGTAACTCTAGTGCTGACTGCATAGCTACAGATTTTTTCTTGCTGTGCTTTTGGCTCCTGAAGAGATGATTTACATTAAATAGCTAGAAGTGTTTGGAGAATATAAGATAAACAGAATTCTTGGTAGTAGGTACATTTCAACTGAAAGCTCCAATCTGTCTCAGTAGGTCTGACTGACTTACTGAGCTTTTACCAGAGTGCTCATTATCACTCTGCTGATGTGTTTAATAGATGCCTTTAAGGCTCTTGAAAATTATTTAGGTATAGTAGACTTGCCATACTTTCAATCCTCAGATTCTATGTCTCAAGAAAGAACATGGGCTTGTGTAAATTATATTTTCGGTTTGCTTTGTAAGGGCCCCTGAAACAACTTACTGTGACTGTGCTTTTCATATTTATTTAAGTATATATTTATAAAAAAAACAGCATTATGGCTGTGAGGGATTATTGTGCATGTGTGATTTCCCAATCTTTCAGAACTATATCCAACTATCATTAGTCAAAATATATTTGCACTTGAATCTGCTTGTGAATACTTCCTAGATCCTACAGTGCTGAACTTAATGCCTCACAAAGTTTAAGCTCCTGTTATTAAGACTATTGACATGGTTGGCCTGCAAATTTGCAATGGGCTGCAAGATGTTACAGGAAAGGAATTTTAAGCGTTTCCCTTGCTCAAAAAATCATTTGTGTATCTGTAGCCACCGTAGGTTTTATGAGACTCTTTCTTGTTCTTCAGAAAACAAGGTAATTCTTTTAAATCTTGGACTGTTTCTTTCTCCTTGTCCTTTGAAAGTATTATAAATCCCCCAGTTTCCTCTCTTTGCCATTATTAAAGAACTTATAGTTTTACTTGACCAGACTGAGTAGTAACATTGATTCCTTTTCAGGAAATGAGTAATGGATGTTGGATCTGTACTTGCACACTATGTTAAAGATAGATTAGTGAGAGCTACTTTGAAGTATTAATGGGTAAGAAAATGGAGATAAATAGAAACTTCTGATTTAGCAAGTGAGTATGATAAGAGGATATGTGTGAGTATGAGTCTTGTTGGATATTTCTTTCTAGGACATGACAATAATTAGTATTTTGACAAATAAGTTTAAGAATAGTCCTGGATATGCTGGGTTTTTTTATACAGCATAACTATATGCACATATTGAAACAAGGAAATAGGCAAGTTCTATCTGTCAGCCAGAAGTTGTCACCAGGCAAAAAAACCCAAACCAAACCAAACCAAGCCAAAAAACTTGCAGGATGATTGTGATTTATTACAAAATTTTCTGCTTAAGAAGAAAACAAAAACCAACCAACCAAGCAGAAAAGACTATGTAATGAAACTGCCATTTAATTTGCATAGCAACCAATTTAAAAAAAAAAATAGGTCTACCTTCAGTATTTCTTAGGTAATTGCAACTCATGAGTTTAACTTGTAAGGTCAAATTCAGTATTTTCCATTTAGTGAAAAAAGAAAAGAAAAATCCTCATATCCTAAATACTTGGTATGAGCATGGTTTTCTATAAAATGCAGACATATAAAAAAATAGTATTTTTGCTTTTGTGTTCCAAAACAGATTAATTTCCTCAGTACTTCTTGTAATGCTATCAGGATTGTAGAGAGAGAAAATTATTCCTACTTCTATGAGTTATTGTCCTTGATACTGAAAGTGAGAGAGAAGAAGATTCAAGACAGAGTTCACAATAGTATTACATGAAATGTTGTACCAAACATAGAAAAGCAAGGAGAATTAAGTTCAAGGAGTGTTTCAGCTACCTTTTTGAGATCGTCAACTACTCCGCCTTCACTTGCAACACTTCAACCGAGTTATGAAAAGCCCCTGTCATCAATTTACCATTGTTCATTGAATAACAGGGTAGCCAAGCTAACATTAGGTCAAAAATGTAATCTGCATGGTCTATCTTGTAGTGAAAATGGAAACTTTTAAGTTAAGGATAGATATCAACAAGGGGATATTTTTCTGCGTGGATTTTTTTTAATGCTATATATCACATCTTTTCATAAATATGAGGGGATAACTTGTAGTTACCACTTTTACCACATGCTCTCAGGCTTTTATAGACTTCTCACCCACATCATGTGCTGAGGATAGCTAGCTTTTCATGCTCTCCAAAATTCCCAGATGTTTACTCACTTTGTTTGGTTTGGTTTGGTTGCTGTTGCTGTTTTGTTGTTGTTTTTGGTTTGCTTTGGGTTTTAATGTATATGTTTATTTCTAAAGACATGCTAGTTCTGAATCTTTTGTCAAATTTAAACAAAGTTATAGTTTGGGCTATGCATTTAGTACTGTAAGTGAACGCTTCATTGTGCAACTCAATTTTATCCATAGCTGAGCTGATTATTTACTGACTGTTAGTATATCATAGGAAGTGCATGGTTCTGTACAGGTATGTTTCCTTCCAAAGCAAAATGGGGGAGTGGGAACAGGCATAAGGCCTTTATAAAATTATTAATTGAGAAAACATGAAATATATCACAGCAGTAAAAGTGATCTGCCTCCTCAATAAATAAACCAAATAATCTGTTCTATTTTGAAGAGTGGGATTTTTTTCTGCAATTAACTGAGTATTTTGTACAAATGCCTTGTTCTTTTCTGCATCCTATGCATGAAAAAACTCACAGTGACACTGAAACACTTTATCTTCAGAGCCATCACAGATTATTGTAATTCCATTCCTACAGCATTGTGAAAGTTGATGCATTCATTTAAGCAAAGCTAGAGCTGTACCTTCTGCCAGATCACACATTTCACAATGTCAGCCAAGAAGATGATTTAGTAGGATGATTTTTGCATACTAAGAATCAGTCTGAGAACCTTTGCACTCCTTTAAGTATTCAATGTATGCCTTGCCAGTAATCATGAAGATACAAAACAGATACCTTAAGCTCCGGGCACTCACCCAGCTGGGCCACTTACTCTGGAGCGTGGAGCAGTGTGGGTTCTTGTAGGGTGCTCTGATCAAAATCCCAAGCTGTAGTAGAGGGGCCTAACGTCAATGTTAGAGTCACTCATGGAAAAAGCAGGTGTTTTCCTGTAACCTGGCAGAAAACTACAGCTGCATCATTTTCGTATGGAAGCCAGTTTTCTCTCTTATCAGAACAGTGATATGAATATAAAATTTCTTATAATGTTACATCCCACCTCTGAATAAAAAAAAAAAATTGAACATAGTTTCTTTTTCTAAGTTTATACATGTCCGTAAAATATTTGCTTCAAATACAAATAACAAAGTAGGTAGATAGTATTTTTTTTTCTTTGATTATTCATCTCCTAATAATAGAGTTTTGTTTTGCAGCAATAACTTTTTTCTACAATGGAGTGTATGTTTCCCACCTTGTATTATTATATTGCCTTTTCCCTCCGATTTTCAATGGTCTAACAGAATACAATGATTTATTCTGGAAAATAAAGCACTTTCTTGTGCATTACTGAATAAATAAATATAACCTTGCTGCTAGTCTGTGACAAGAGAACTACTTTGTATTATAAGAGTTCAATGAGGAAGAGCTTTCCAAGCATAAGAGATTTGAAATATTATAGAGAATTTGATATTTTTTATTGTTATTTTTTTCTTTTTATTATCATTTTTCAAGTCTATACTCTGAATTTTCATGTGTGGATACTAAAACCTTTTAAATTTTTTTTTCTGTTTTTGATGGTCAAAATGGGAAAATATTGTTTTAGAACAAAATGAAAACTTCTGGAGAATGTAGCTTCAATCATTGAAATCATCAAATGGTTGATTTTTTTGCATAAAATATGACTACTAAAATATATTTTCGAATATTTTGGAAAAACAACTGAAAATAGGAAGGTAACATTCTAATGTAGAGATATACAACAGCAATTTTCTACAGAATAGAAGCATTCTACAGCAAAAACATTCTGACCTGATTCAGCTGGTAGCTATGTGAGTGGAAAACAGAAAGAGTTTTGTGACCTGGGACCCATTCTCTGTAGTAATTTTCTTTTGAATATGGTGGGGTTTACTTTTATCCTTGGCAAAATACATAGAGTTCTGCTCATGAATTTACTTTGGCCATGACCCTTCATGATTCTTTAAGCTGTTGCTCTTCAATATCCTAAATTAAAGTATGGAGCAATATTTATTTCATTACTAGTACAACCACCTTAAAAATTACTAGCTTATCTGAAAACCATTAAAGTTGATGGTATTCCATGTAAAATCTTAGTAATTACAACAAAAACAAAAAACCCCAACAAAACAAAAAGAAAAACAACACGCACCCCCCCCCCAAAAAAAAAAAAAAAAAAAGAGCCAAACCAAAACAACAAAAAAAAAACCAAAAAACCACCCTAAGGTGAAAAAATTGGGAAGAGGAAACGAAAATCATTTATTTTACAGATTTTCACAGATATGGAAGCAAATTTTTTTTTCAGTTTCCACCTAATACTAAAACTTTTTTTTATTGGAGATTATGACAGGGATCAACATAATGGAGTGGTAAAGATGCTAATGATATAAGCATGTGCATTGCTCACCCTTTTCATTTTTTTCCCATCCTTTTAAAAGACCATAGTCTTTAATCTTAGAATAATGTTGATGTGTTAGTGAAATGTTAGTGAAAGAGTGAATAGTTCAAATTGAAACAGGGTTTTGTCTTGGAAGATAGGTACTTTTTGCTGGTATATACAGTAATGTTTTGAGCTTCTCTTCTGAATTTTCTGTCCTAATAATTCAGAGAATCAGAAATATTTCAAGGCAGGTGTAAAAGAGAAGGTACAGTACAATTAAAAAGTAATGAATTATTGTTATATAATGTGTGTGTTGATGTGTGTGTGCAAAAATTCTATGCATGCTGAAGAGCTATATTTTCAGTCACATTCTTTTCAGTTCAGGGAATCACAAGAGTAAATATTATAGACTAACATTTGAAGAACACAGGACTGTTGAATTTAAACTTTGTCTTCAGCCAAGAGCTCATTAGAGTAGGCTTCGTTGAACATTTCCTCTTTTTTTTTTTTTGTTTTTTTTTTTTTTAAATCACACATAGTGTGATAAAGCAGTTGTAGGACCTGTTACAGAAGAAAACATCTAAGGAGGCAGGTTGCCTTCTTAGTTAATATGAAGAGAATGGTTATAGTGGGATTTGAGTTTAGCTCCTTTTTATCTGACAAGCAAGAATAATTTCCATAATTCCTGGGACTAATGGACATTCAGCCATGATTCATGGCATCACAGGAACAGTTCCTTTAACCTAGAACCTTGAGGTACCATGTAACACATGGGGGTTTTGCAGATAAGGAGTTTTACTCTTCCCTCCCTCCCATTTCTATCCCCTCCTCAGTCCACCTGGAAGTGTGAGTGTGACTGAAAGAGAAAGCGGGGATTTCACCTATGCAAACTCTCAAAATGTCTTCCTTTTATATCCATGAAATGTGTAGAACTTCACTGGCTATTTGCACTTGTACTATATTTTCTGAGTTTCACACACAAAATTTCTTTCACAGAGTAAGGGGTTCTCTTCATCTGCATTTTTACTCCAAGGAATCAAGGCTTTTATGAACCAAGTCACTTTTTTTTTGTTCTGATGTGTCTTTTCTGCTCCATTTATTAAAAATCTGTGAGCTATTTCTTCAGAATTTGTTTGAGGGAAGGAGAAAACAGCAAAACTTGCAGGAAACAGGGATGCTAAGTTAATGCCATTGAAGTCAATCATACCAATCAAACTGATTACAATGTGACAAGCATTTACTCCTGGTTTTCTCCACCAACTCATAAAATTCAAATTAATTCATCTTTTTCTCGTTTTATAACATGTTTAATATAATATTCATAGAAAAAATTCTCGAGTTCTTTGGAGCTGCAGGGTACATAGAAAAAAAGACAAAAGATGCTTCCCGAATCATACCGATCACAATGATTAGGCATAAAAATACCCTGTAAACCCTGTAAACTAACTGTCCACAAAAGACTCTATTGCCTTGTATTATAGGCATCAAAACCCCAGCTGTCACCTCAGTGTGTCTGTGATTGCTCTTTCCCTTCATTAAAGAGGTGCTTGTCTCTTTTGGCAGCACTATCACTGGAATTCTATTTACCCTATTTTGACTTAATTGGTTGTCCGGAGTTTGGAGTTCCACAACTCCATCCAAGAAACTATAGAAATTATGGAGGTATTCAAGAACAGTTTGGGCACAATCCTGTACCATGTGCTCTGGGATGACCCTGCTTGAGCAGTGAGGTTGGACCAGATGATCCCCTGTGGTCCTTTTCAATCTGACTCATTCTATGATTCTTTGATACTAAGGCATGAAGAAGCTTATTGATCTGAGAAATCTGAGTCTCATATACCCTTATTTATTACTGTTTTTCCATTCTCCTTCTCTCTGCTACTTTTTACATGACTGTAGACAAACTGCAATGTGTATTTGTAAACAGGAAAAGCTGAAGGATTAGTTGCTTCCTATGTGATTATCTGATTGTATTTTAGATTTGGTATTTAAAGAAGCAAATATTAAAAACCCCAAATCTTTCAGCACACAAAGTCATTAAAGATGTTTTTATAGGATGTGATTTATATTGATCCTTTTGTCATAAGGACAGTGTCAGATACTGACTGATCCTATGCTTGAATTTGTTGATTCCATTTACATTTCACACATGAAGGGTTTGTTTGAATGGCCTGAGGAGAGGAAAGACCTTTTTCTACTGGACCTTGACGTATACTTGTATAAAAGGGATCCTAAGTTTTTAATTCTCTTAAAAATATTAAATCACTGATGAAAAAAATGGTGAAGTTGCAGTAATAATAAATAGTATTTCAAAGGCCATTCAGTTTTTAGACCCGTGTGAAAAGAGCTGGCTTTGTTTTGTGTTAGAGGAGAGAAAAGAACATCAGAAAAGTCTTCCCTGCACTAAAGTATGAGGTCTGTTGCTCAGTCTGTTCACACCATGCTGCCTTTGCAGTAATGACTCCCACACCCTCACAGAAAGGGTCACTGCTGAAGCTGGTTAAAGATCTATGTTGTTCATTCAGCTTCCTGAAATGACTAACAAAGGACAGGTTTTAAATTACATGAGGTGGATCTCAGTGGAAGGAATCACTTTTGATCCAGGATTCTGATTTTAAGACCCAACTCCCTGAGAAAGCAGGAGGAAACCTATCCTGAATCTTCTGTTGTGAAAAGTGCAGCAGGGTTCACTGTAGATGAAACACTGCTGCAGTCCCAAGTGAACCACTTCATCAGAATGAACTGGAAAAAAATGTATCTCTAATTCAATTACCTATTCCTGTAACTGAACCCTCCAATTCAAATGCAGAGTGCCCCTATATTTTCTGCTCTATTTGCATGGAAGAAATGGGAGAGAGACCAATGAGAATAGTACTCTAAGGCACAGAAAAGCTATTTATATGCAGGAATATAAATACAGTCTGAAGGCAAAACCTGAATAAAATTGATGTAGAATATATCATAGATACACATAGATGGATAGAAACTTGTGCATGTTCAGATATAAATAAGTGGCTTATTAAAAAATGTGCACTTTTTCCTTCTCTTGTGACCTCTTCCTGGTTCCATGTTTTCTACTATTATGTGTGTTTACAACAAGGAGACAGGTGCTGTTGAATACAGAGAGATTCCAATTTTAGTTTAATTCAATGTTCTCGGTTCTGTACAGCCAAATCTGAAGGACTCTTTCAGCCCATTCAGGTAATCGACATTAATCCAAACAAATAGTTATTTATAGCTATGTTTTGTAACTTTAGTGAATTAGTATTACACACACAAGATACTTTACCTTGTCCAAATAAGCAAAAAAATCCCCCACTGTTTTTCCTCAGTAAGTAGTATCACTTTTGAGAATAGTTCTCTAATAACCTCATTTCACAGCAGCAGTCACACAAATTAAAGTCATATATGATGGATGCACATAAGAAAAGCTGTGGAAAGGGGATGGATTTTCTGATGGAGGATATTTTTGTCTTGAACTCAGTTTTGTGAGCTAGATTTAATACACGAGCAGAATCTTGTGTGCTGTTGTATTTTAGGGTATTGTCCTGAAGCGTGATTATTTACTTTGCTGTTACACAGACTTAAATGTTAAAGAGATATGATGATGACAAAATAAGTGCTTATTTCTGTTACAGGGTACTATCTGGGGAAAAAAATATAGTTAAAGCAAAAAAAAAGATTATTTCTCTCTTGAAGGAATTTTCTTGTTTTACATATACCTTGTTTCTGGAATTATGACAGCAGCAGATTGTGAAATTTATTCTTAAAGAAGCCTTGAACACTGTTGTTCCTAAAATTTCCCTTAATGGTGAGCCTTAAAAACAAGAGAAAACTTTCTTGCTGATATGGCTGGGATTATGCCCAAGTCACTGTGGATCTTTTCTAAGTAGGGAAAACATGATTAGCATTACCCTTTATTAATTGTGAAGTGTTCAAGTGAGTATATCAAAGACCTTAAAATAAAACTGGTATTTTTATATTTTCTTTTGATGCCTTTGTTAATATTTTATAAGCCTTTTCAAAATAAAGCAAACCACAAGAAGTGTATGCTTGCCTAGTGAATGAGAACTTGTATTCCTGTATAGGTACAATAAATTATTAATTTTTATTTCTGTATTTTAGAGTGAGTCCAAAGAAGCAAACACACTTAGCAAAGAGGGCTAAGCCTACATAATTTGACCTCCCTGCATAGTTGTTACACTTTGCAGATCACATTTGAGGACCTTCTTTATTATTTGAAAAAGTCAATGTATTTCATGAAGTAATGTATATGTGAAACAATTTTATGTCCTTCTGTGAGCTTGCTTTCTACTGTACATTTAAAGTCATGCAAGTTATGTTCATTAGACCGGATGATCTGTGGACTCAATGAAGTGACTAAGGTGATTTGCTTATGCCCATGTCTTTAGCAGATACAATAAAAAAGTGCACTGAAGAACATCCAAAATAATTTTTCTTTTATTATTGGTTATAGTTCCAGCTTTATTTGAGATAGCTTGTAGTGATCCTTCTCTCCATAGTTAACATTTTTGAGCTGAATCAATCCAGCTTCCTCAGCTGTGATCTTCATGCTTCTTTATCCACTAACAATGCCTCTGAAGGCTCTGGAGAACCCTGGGGAGGATCTTAATGGAGTTCACGTATTCTGTATTTAGAATTAAGAGTAGACTTGTCTGTTCTAAACATATTTTGGGTGCAGTTAAAAATGTGGCCAGTTGCAAAGTCCAGTCCACAGACCGAATATTTGTATGGTAGCAAACTGCCAGATCCATATGCACGGGGTGTTGGTCATCCAAGGCAGAATGTAAGCAAACAGGAAAGTCTGAGACTATGTGTTCCAGCCTGCACAGATGAATGAACAACAAATTAAATATGGGGCAGCTGTGAGAATAAAGGAGGAATGGATGTGTTTATACACTTTATATAAACTTTTTTTTTTTTCATTTTTGTGACCTTTTTCTGTTCTGTCACTCTGTTTGTCTTGTCTTTATTTTAAAAGATCTTTTCTGGAAGAATCATTTGGCCTGTAGGCTAGTTGGCTAGTCAGCTGCTCCTGAAAGTGTGTGAGAGAAAAACATTCCATCAATGTTTTCTTCCCCTGTTATGTGTGCTTTCTTAAGCTCCAGTTTCTTGCACTGAAAAATTTATTCTAGAATTCCAGCTTAAATTAAAAAAAAATAATCAGAAGAATTTTTCCTTTAGCATGCAAGAAAGATCTGAAACTTTATTTCATTGTACTCTCCAGGCTCAGAAACCAAATTAAAAATAGTCTTCTTTATTTTTTTTTTTTTTTTTTTTCTCCCAAAGTTGACCTCTGATAGTTTAGTGCTCTGGTTTCACTCAGCTTCTGTAAGAGTTACAAAAAATTTGAGGCATCAAAACAAGAAAATTGGAAGGCCCCTTAATTGCAGTGACCACGAGATTATAAAGTTTAAAATTCTGAAAAAACCAGAATGACCAAGGCAAATAGACTCACATGGACTTCGGCAGAAACAACTTTGACTTGTTCAGGAATCTTCTTGGCAGGATCCCATAAAGTCTGAAATGGATGACAGAAATGCCATGGGGAGCTGATTGACTTTCAAGGATAATGTCATCAGTTAGAGTGGTCTATGCCAGTATGCAGAAAGAAGTCACACAGGTATTGCAAAAGTGTGAACTGCAAAATCTTGACTGAAGATAATCAAAACTAGAATGTACAGAGAAGGTAGACTTTGGGATGGCCTTCCTGGTTATTTCTGACAGAGGCATTGCCCGAGCATGTAGAGATGAGGTTAGGAAAGCACAAGCTCAGCTGGATCAAGAACTAGAAAAGAAACAACATTGACTTTTGTGAATACATTGGCAGCAAAAGGCAGCCTGGGGAAACTGGGCCCATTGCTCAGTGGGGCAGAGGATTTAATGACAAAGGACATGAAAAAGGTCAAGCTGACAGAAAGTTCATGAATTTCAACAAAGGTGAATGCTGAGTCTTGCACCTAGGTTGGAATAATTTGCCATGCAGCAGTATGGGCTTGGTGCCAGCAGGGCAGAAAACATCTTTGCAGAGAAGGTCATGAGCAGGTCTTGGTAAAGAAAGCCAAGAGAAGAAAGCCAACCGCATTCTGCAGAATTTTAGTAAGAAAGAAGCCAGTAGGCTGAGGGGAGTAAACCTCCTCCTCTATTAAGCACTTGTGGGACTGCATCTGGAGTATTGTGTGCAGTTTGAGTGCCCCATTTACATAAAATATATTGATATCTTTGAGCAAACTCAACAAGAAGCTATTGAGATGGTGAGGAGGATTGGAGTACAGGATGAATGAGGAGAGCTTAAGAGAGCTGGGTTTGTATAGTCCTAAGAAGATAAGGTGCAAGGAGGGTCTTACTGCTCTCTTCAGCTACTAAATGACAGTGTACAGAGAAGATGGAGATGGATTCTTAATGGTGCATGACAATATAGCAAAATACAATGGATACAGCTAGTGTATGGGAAATTTTGGTTAGAAAAAACATAAATATAATAAGAGCAATCAAATAGTGAAATGGGATTCCCAGTGTAATGTCCAATCTCCACATTAAAGATATGCTAAACTTGACTGGACAAGTACCTGAATAACCTGATCTCCTTGTCCTTACTTGGAAAAGAGATCCCATGAGACTATGTAATTCCACTGCTCTATAATCACAGCTTAAACTAAGATAGATCATTAAAATAACAGAACGAAGTGTCATGAGTATAAAAAAAATAAAGTACCTAACTTTTAAAGTTGCCTTTATTATTTGAATGTAAAACTTGCTATATTTCTGAGAAATCAGATTGAAACTGAAATGTAGCATTGTCAGTTTGTTTCTGGCAAAAATAACAAAAGGTGGATGGAAAAGCTCCTGTTAGGAGCTTGGTGAGTTTTACCTTCTTATTTTCAGAAAAAGACTGTATGCAGAAGTATCAGGATAAGCAGTGAAGATGCTTCTGACTTTATCTGAATTGAACCCTACCGTCAAAAAAATTCAACATTTGTTAATTATTTATGATGAGTCCACAAATAAATGGAACGAAAACCAATCATACAGTGCTAGCTTTTTAACCATATTTTGATTTTTCACAGTTGCTGAAAGATCAATACAGCTTTTTGTATGGCAAATATTTTTGTTACATCAGAACATCATTAAGTGAAAACCATTTCCTGCATTCTTATTAAAATAATATATGACTTTATTGGAAGTAGAGCCAGGACTTTAACATCACTTTGTCATTTCACTGCACTATTTAAACAGAAAGAAATAACAAAAATGTTCCTGGTTAACCTGAACGTAAATTTGCAGTAAGTATTCTTAGTCACTAATATTTCTAGCAGTAGAAGTGTATTCTGCTTCTAGTAAAAATATCTGAATATCTGAAAATATAAATAAATAAACTCCCAGTGGTAATTAAGGCTGACATAGATTTTAATGGAGGCATTGAGGTTTTTTGCTTGGTTTGGTTTGTTGTGGGGTTTGTTTTTTGTTTTCTTTTGGTTGTTTGTTTGTTTGTTTGTTTGTTTTTTGGGGTTTTTTTGTGTTTTTTGTTTTTTTTTTTTTTTTTTTTTTTTTTTTTTTTTATCCATTGAACTGAGTAATGTACTCTTATTTGGACAAAATATTCCAATACTGTTTATTTGCCAAGAATTTTGGGCTCTAAGAAAATACATAAATGAAAACCAGAGGTTTATTTCTCTATAAAGAACAAAATGTGATTGTTTCTGTTTAGCAATCTGTTAATTCTGTTTTCTGTGCTTAGTCTCCAGCCTTTCACAGTTTTGTAAATAAAACTGCATTTCTTTTAATGTGCCTGAAGTACATGAGCAGGTGTATGTTCTTACATTATGTCAATGAAGGCGTATAAGCATTATTTATGGCAATTAAAAGAAAGAAGTATTTAGGAATTTATTGATAATTCTTGATACTGAAGTAGTGGAGACAAATTTTTTATATGTTGTTAACTGCAACTCTGACAGCATCTTAGAGGCTTGACTGTCAAAATTGTCAAAATTATAGCCAGGGACACGGTAATAGCTGTGGTGGTGTTGTTTTCTACCTAGAGATGGACTAGGGGAGGTGACCCTTCTGTGAGATTTATTGTAGGACTTTGTGCAGGACAGAGGATCAGACTGTAGCTATAATTTTATTTCCCATTAGCTGTCAGTTAAAAAATCTGCTGGGAAGATGTTCTATTCACAGATTTCTTTATAGTACAGCCTAAAATTACATATTCGAGCATATTCAGTTGACAGTTACACGAAAGTAATGATACAGTTGAGAGGAAATAAATACTTTGAAGCCAATGAAACTAAGTTCCATGAGTGAATGGAAATTTTCTTAGAACATGCCCTCCATGGCATGAATATAATTTAAACATAGATAAAACAAAAATAGTCTTATCATTATACATATTGAAAGGCTATTCTAACATAAAGCAGAATGCTATAACTCTTTTTTACAGCTTTATTCTGATGTATTCTGAAATTTTCAGTTTGCACTATTTTTCTTAAAGCGTTGCAGGCTAATGACTTTCAGACATGATAGTCAGGGTGTAGTGTACCTGAAAATTCTCTAATAACTTCTTACAAAATGGTGGTTTCACAAGTACTAAACTTGATTGATCGACTCAACTACTTTGCAGTAATTGTTGAGGGTGGGGTGGGGAGGAGGAGTTAGTCGATGGTTGGGAAGATTTTGAAATTGGCAGATGATTTTGTCATTGAGTCCAAGTCAGCTCCGTGCTGTGCGAACCAGCAGCCTCTCTGGCTTTTGCAAAAAGAATGTCAAGTCCTTTTCTTGAGCAATTTCAGTCACAGATGCAAAAATCTGTCTTTACAATTCCAAGGCATTTATCTTTGAGTTATACTGAGAGATGGGCATGTCCAGCTCTGACGGGAGTGTAAGCTGAGGGAAAGGAATGGTTTTCTGCATCAGAGAAAATTACGTTTCTGGTAGAAACAGGGAATGCCTTTAGAATCTGCCCTATGAGGGAACTTAAGATTGAAGGTTTTTTTTTATTCTGTTGAGCTATAAGGCTAAACCCTGGGACTTGGCATAGAATATATGATGATTTTCAGTGAGAATCATGTTATGGAGAAATCCCCCCCCCCCCAGACTTCAAGAGAAGGTGGAGTAAGCTTTGTATATTTTATTTTTTTCAGGCTTGAGGGTAAACTGTTGATGGAGTTAAAATACTCAAGAGGGGAATAACAGTCCCTGCCTGATAACTTAAAAAATCAACTGAAGCATTGGGAATTGATAATAATATAGAGGTAAATGAATAAAATTTGCAGGGTAGTGGGTTTTTTGTTTTGTTTTGTTTGGTTTTTTTGTTTGTTTTTAATGTGTACTTTAATTATATGGGGTACCTATGTAGATATCTCTCTTTTAAGCACTACAGAAATTATATTGGAAAAAGTAACTATTTTCTTCTTTTGCCTTTTTTTTTTTTTTTTTTCCCAACACATATTGTTACTGGATGTTCAAGTCTTTGGTCAAAATTTTTTTCATTCTTTATGATCATAAATTATGGATTTAGTGTCTTGGATGGAGGGCCGTCTCTGTGTTAGAATTTACACTGTGAGCGAGGATAGGTTTACTTCCAAGCTATGGATTCAAACAGATACCTCATTTGCATCCAACTGTAACTCAGCTAAAAAGAAAACTCATTACCAGCTTCCTCCATCTGACTTACACACTGTTTAAATAGGAACAGGATGTGTCATGTCTGTAGCAAAGAAAAGGGAAGCAACACGGTGAATATATAAGGAATCTGATCTGTTGTTTTAAATGGCAGTTTCCTAACACAAAAACAGGAGCTTTTACTTTTTTACATCAACAGGATTAGAATGGTGACAGCCATTGAGGAACACCATGTCAAGTCACTGAAGAATCTCTCTTACAGATCTTTATTTTTCATGTGATTTTAGGACTGCATGGAAAACACTGGAAAATTAATGAAAATTACAGTTTGATGGAAAAAATGTGCAACAGTATAAAATAACAAGGAAAAAGAAAGCAGGTCTAAGAGTTAATTCTAATGACTAATGACTAGTAACTTAGAGTTAGTTTTCACGACATTAGTTTTAATGACTAATTGTGTTTAGTTAACTATCCCAGTTAACTACCCTTGTGAGTTAACTATCCTTGCAGATGGTCTTTTCTAGCAACAGTAAAGTCTTTTTAAGCTTTACGTTATATAATGTTATTTAGTTATTATCTAAGTAATCTTTATTAAAAAATCTTGAATTATTTTAGAGCTTGTTCCCTAATTTTTCAAGCCTGAATTGATATGAATAGTTCTTTCTTTCTGCATTGCAGCCTTTGTGGAAATAGACTGTAAGAGATTGTAAGCATATGGTTTGTGGATTTACACGAAGATCTTTGAAAACTTTACACCATTGAAGTGCATTTTATAAAAAGATTTCTTCCTGCTATATAGACAAAAATGATCATATTTAATTTTTGTGTATCAGACTGACGTTTGTTGTAGAAATGCTTCTTTAACAGAGCAATTGTGCATTTGAGATTGAAAGAAGTTTAGAGAGCCAGCTTTGACTATGTCCATTCTTTGAAGTAAATCTTGTTTTAAGAAAAGTAGAGATTAGGGTAAAAGACTAATATTTGCAGCTGATTTAAGCCTTTACTGACATTTATAATTCTGTGATTTGCTCTAAAACATCTAGATGTCAAACCTCAATACAAAATCCATCGCAGTTATACTTCTATAAAGCTAGAGCCTTAAGTGTGTACCTGAAAATATTTCTGTGTCCCAGAGATTCCTCAAGGTCAACAGCAGTCACCAGGAGATGCTCCTGCTTCTATTAGCCTTGTAGTATCAACTTTCCGTATCCATCATGACTACAGCCCCAGAGAAGTAGGAAGAATTCTGTGGCTGGGGGTTCTTGGTAAGCTGTTCCAGGACCCAGTTTGTAGATTTTAGACATACTTAGGTAAAGGCTAGTTTGTTATCCGATTGCTGCTAATCAAACTCAACTAAAGCAAAGTTAAGATAAATTCAAGTGCTAGCATCTGTCTGTAGCATTCAAAACAGTCTAGACCACACAGTTTAAAACATTTTTGGTCTTAAGTGAGTGGTGTTGCAATTATCCTTGCTGCACAAACCTTGCATCAGATTATATGTTGCTCACTCCTTGAGCTCAATTCTATGCTGTCTGAATATCTATGCTGTCAAAATGGCAGTCAGGCTTACACTGTTTCTGCTTGTCTTAGACCTCAAATTACACTTGCTCAAAAGGTTTTGTAAGGTAATTTACAAAGCACACTTGGTGGCCTCCTACATTTCATTGCATATGAGTTAACACTGCATAACAATCTGTACTTTAAAATTGTGTGCTACAAAGATCTCTGTAGAATGACTGAATGAAAACATTTCATTGGGACCAGATGTATTACGCTGAGATCACCCCTCCCTCGACATAATGTGAAAGTAAACTAACAGGAGCACAGGAAAAATCTGCACGTGTTTATGATACATGAAAATGTGTAAAAAAGTTGATAAAGAAATTACCAATTTGTGCTTATTTATTGGCATTACTGCTGAGAATGTCAGCCTGAACGATGTTAGGATGTTAAATTCTGAAGAACTTACACAGAGAAATTGAAGCATTTTGATTGTCTTACCCTCCAACTGTATTGTTAATATCAAAATTTTTCACCTATCCCTTTCCTGATAAAACATTTTCTTGAAGGTCTAAAATCTGATATACAGAAATCAGCCATTTAGTCAATTTTTCATTAAGAGTTTGCATCATCAGAGCTATATAGGAGACTTTACTGTGGACAAGTCCCTGGAATTCCCTGCTAGGGTGCACATTTAATTTAACAATTTCTATATCACGAGAATGCATATGCTTGGTCTGTAAACTGAGCAGCACTGGCTCTTGAAGGGTAAAGCCAAGTCATGTCATTACATGAATCATTGTATTCATTGGCATTCATTGCCAGAGGGATTTTGGTCGCTTGAAAACTTTCAATATGTGACAAAAATCTCATGGAGCAGCAGAAGCCATGATTACTTGCCTGTGTTTGAATTAAGGCATGGCAACAGTTGACTGTACTGGAGACTATCTAGCATACTTCTAGCATACATTATACTTTTATGCACCTACCTTGGGGAATTGGATATTAAATACTTTTTTTTTTTTTTTTTCTCTCTGAATGATCTGTCATTTGTGCAAACATATTCCTCCCCAGTTGCAGGACTTGGCATTTTTTCTTGCTGAAATTCCTGACATTACTCTCTACCCATTTCTGCTGCCTGTTGACATCCTATTGAGTAGCAGCACAACCATCTGGCTCATCTCTCACTCCCCCCACCCACCCCTGGTTTTATATCATCTGCAATCCCCAGAAGAGTGGACTGTGTCTTTTTTTTCAGGTCATTTATGAAGATGTAAGTAGTACTGGCCCCACTACTGGCACCAGGGGTACAGCACTGGGGTACAGCTGGATTTTGCTTACCACAACCCTCTCTGCCTGGCCCAGTTTTCCATCCACCTCACTGCACTTACATAACCCATACTTCAATTAGCTTGTTTGTTAAGATGTTACAGGAGTGTCAAAAGCCTCCCTGATGAGGATGAGGTAATCAGCACCCACTGCTCCTCCCTCAGCCACCAAGCTAGTCTCTTCATTATTGGAGGGAATCAGGTTGGTTAACCACAATTTCCACTTCATAAATCCATGCTGACTGCTCCTGATAATTTTCTTGTCTTTCATGTTTCTGGAAATATTCTCCAGTATTAGATGCTCCATCACCATCCTAATGGTGGAAGTGAGGTTGATCAACCTGTACATTCTTGGGTCTTTCTTCTTGTTCCTCTTGAATATAGGAGTGATATTTGCTTTCTTCCAGTCTTCAAGAACCTCTTCTGGTTGCCACACAGTGACATTAGTGGGTGCTTTCTGTCAGCCTGCATGGGCTTATATATATTTAGATTATTTAAAATTCTCCTCCACCATCATCTTCCTTACTCCAGACATTGCCACTGGACAAAGAGGCCTGTGATTCCTGAAGACTAGTTTTCCAAAAGAGACTGAGGTATAGAAGTCATTGAGTACCTCAAGGAAAAACACTTGATCAGAAATATGTTTGGTTTGAGTAATTTCATAGAAAGTTTCTGTAGACCATTGCCTCAATTTCTATAAGAGTGTTGTAAATCACAGGTTTTCCAGGCCATGTGGGTGTTATATCCATGGAGTTAGAAGTCAGCCTATGCCACGTGTTCATGTCTCAGTGTCATAGCATAAGGCACCAAAGTTCCACTGGGTTTAAGGATTCCTCTGTACATTCTGGAATGCAAAAACAGCCTGAATGTTTGGGAGGTTACAGTGCACTTTACATCAATGTACTTTTGTTTTCTTCCCTTGCTCTGAGAATTCAGAAATTCTGATGTCGGTAGCTAATTTTCTTTATTCTGTTTTTACGGTGACTAAACTACACTGAAAAGAGAGTTAAGTGACTTACTTAGCTTGTAAGTGACTTATTTATTTCCTGTACTTCTTGATATTTAATGTTTTTATGTTGTGCATGTGTTTAGTTAATGTTGATTATGCATAAACCTTAGATAATAGCTTTTTAAAACCTGCTGCACATTTGCCTGGTAAATAGATTCACTGAAATGATTTATATTTATTATTTTATACTTCAAATCTTCTTTCTTTTCTCCCAGCCAGTGTAGGGGGAAAAATCTCACACTAAAAGCCTGATTTCGTTCTGCTCTTGCACATTCAATCCATTTGCTCAGTGGGATTCCAGCTAAGTATAGAAACAAGAGTATCACACTGGGGAATGTATGCACCTAACAGAGACCTGAAAGCTTCCAACCTTAAGCTTTGCTGAAGGCAAATGATCTTAGTGATCTTACTCTGTTTTATCTCAGGCAAGAATTAGAGAAAAATTAAAAAAAATAGTCTTGCTCACTTCAAACTTAATTGATAATATATGTATTATTATTTTAAATTGTTATCTGTAACTTGTATTTTCTTCAAGACACAGAAGATAGTGTTGAACTTTACTTTTATTTTAAAATCTTCCAGGAGCTTTTTTGTTGGCACACCTGGAATATGAGTTAAAACATAACTCCTTGCCCTTCTCAGGGGTGTGTAGAGGGCCACAAAATTTACTGTTGTGTGTTCTGCTCTGTACAATGAGCTTTAGCCTGTTTCTCTGGTAAGCCCACTGCAATTACTGGAGCCACTCAAGGAATGAAGCCTCTGACAGTTCAAGTCAAGGAGTTGATTGCACCCTATTTTGTCTAGCACTTGGTCAAAAGATGTACTAAATTGTTTCAGACACTTGGTTTTTTCTTTAATCATAAGTGGAAGGAAGAAACACATACAGTGTTTGTTTTTCCCTAGTAATAATAAATTCTATATAATATAATATAATGGGAGAGGTGACTTAAGAAATAATTTAAAGAACCCTTTCAGAAACAGCATTTCAGCAGTTTGATTTTCAGAAGTTGTTTGCTAAAAGTTTTCTCTGTCAGTCACTGGCAGGACTGATGAATATATAAGCAGTTTTCCTTAGCAAGCACTGGAAGTACATCTGTTAGTTAAACTGTTTTCCTGTCTCCTGTGCCCACATTTTATAAATATTTTAGACTTCCAGAGGATCATTTAGGATCATTCTGTTAGCAGAGATTATAATTAGATGTATTGTACTGGATTTGTGATGCTACACCATAATTTTCAACAGAACAATTGAGAAAACATTAATAATGATACAAAGCAGATGAACAGTTCATACTAACTATATTCTTCCTTAAGAATTACACAAATTGCAAGATTGTGAAGGACATCTGTAGGAACATAGAGCATTCAGCATCTTCTAAGATACACCATACATGGATGTTTTCAAATAAAGTAATTGGTATCTGAAATCACTTAATAAGCTTTTTATTTCTGCCCAAGAGTAAAATCTGAACTGGTAAAGTTAAGTCATTTCTACAGTGCAAGTTTCTAGTCTTGATTATAATATCAGTAAACTCTTACACAACAAAGAAAGGATGCAGGATGAGGAAGGTAAGCTGAAGAACAGACAGAAATAAGCAAAGTTAGTGGGTTGTTCTAATAAGTAGACAGACTATGTTTGATGTTTCAATAGTGTCTAGTAGAAATTGTGGAGACCGTTCTCATTTTAGAAAGAACAGATAAATCACTGACCTCAACCTAAAAAACTTGCAGGAAGTATCCTAATGTTTGTAAACAGGGTTATAAACTCCTATCTCTTGCTGTCACTGTGAGAGGGTGAATGTTTCTCTATTTGACTGAAATAGGCATAGTTACAGTAACTGATGGAATGAGGCATGCTTTATTTTATTAGAGCTCAACAACATACATAATTTCTTTTAATTATCACTATTTCCCCAATATTAGATAGTATTTTAAAAAATAATTTACCAGATAAACCTTATAGTATTTTGTACTGAAAAGCTGAAAGAAGAGCATGTTATGCAGTTTAAAATTATTTACTAATGTTAATTTTGTTATTGAAAAAGATACACAATACTATTTGGGATACAGAAGGTGGCAGATGTGTAGGTGGCTGAGGTCCAGCTGCTGGAGATTGAGTGTTACAGTCTTGGTTCTGTTGGGCAGATTGCTTAGCCCACTCTGTTTTCATCATTTGGTGATATAAAACAAGAAAAAAAATTTCCAAAATGCGGAAGAGAGCCTTTTCAGATTGTTCTTTTACAGTTTATCATTCAAACAATTTGTCTTGACCTTCTAAATCTGTTGAGCTGCTCCAATGTCCTACTGCTTCACGTGCTACTGATCTCCTTGATAACTCTTACAACTTTTTTTTTTTCCTGAACCAGTTCCTTAGCTAAGTGCTTCCTAAAGGGTGAACAGTTACTTCCACAGAGATCATGGAATCATAAAATCATAGAATAGTTTGGGTTAGAAAGGATCTTTAAAGGTCATCTAGTCCAACCTCCATGCAATGAGCAGGGACATCATCAACTAAAACAGGTTGCTCAGAGTCCCATCCAACCTGACCTTGAATGTTTCCGGGGGTGGAACATCCACAACTTCTCTGAGCAACCTGTTCCAGTGTTTCACCATGCCATTGTAAATGCTTCTTCCTTGCATCCAGTCTGAATCTACCTTCTCTCAGTTTAAAATCATGATCCCTTGTCATATATCAACAGGCCCTAGTAAAAGACTTTGTCACCACCTTTCTTATAATCACCCTATGTTATGTACAGTAGAAGACAGGAATCTTGCAGCATATCTCACTGGTGTTTTTCCCTGTGATCTAATGGCAAAACTGGTTGGTAAGCCCCTGGCCCTACTTTGCCTCTTCTGCTTTTCTGTTGGTGATTTGCAATTTCTTTGCCTTTTTCTCTCTAGGAGTTCTAAAAAAGATGGAAACGTCTTTTACCCTTTCTATTCCTTGACACTTTTTCCCAGGTCTCTTCTGCAATATTGTAGCAATAATATTTTATTTTTCCTGGAGTAGCCTTGGGAATCAGAGCATGGAACAACCCCAATAATGTTCTGGTTTGAGCCCCTCTGTTGTGTCCTGACTCTAACTCTTGTTTTCATTTTGCAGGACTTGAGCACACACAGAAATGCCAAGTAAAACAGCTGTACTGGCAGGTGTCATTCTGGAGATGAGAATGATGACATTAAATTGAAATAGGTGAGGAAGGCAAATTAATTAAGCACTTGATTAAGTACTCTATCTTCAGAAAAGAGGCTTTTTTTTTCTTTACAGGAACTCTCATCTCTAAATTTCCTGCAGTGCAAGAATACAAATGTGAATAACAGGAAGTTGAAAAAATATTAATCCAAATGAAAAGTAAATAAAAAAATTACTTTCTTGATAAAAAAAAATAATAATAATTGTAGCCTTGCAAGAATATGAAGTTGGTAGCAGCTCATCTGTATTTCTGTCCTGTGCAAAGTTACTCAAGTAGAGTGGGCAGATGTTCAGATCTCATTTTATCTGAGTGCTGCTTGCAAGTAGATTTTACTCCATGAAATTTGGCATGCCTTATTTTTCTGTTTGTAACATAGAAATAGTAGCCACTATCATTCAGGGAAGGTTTCTCTTCAAAAATACACTTTTAAATACATTTCCACCTATGCAGTACAGGGACTGTCTCCTTGCAGTGTGTAAGGAGTGACTGTGTAGTGCAACAGGGGTCTTCATGTTGTCCCTCAGCATTGCCACCAGCTGCTGTGAACAGAAAAACATTTTGTAGCTGGTGTTGGGCATTTAAAAGCTGTCTCTGGCCTTGACAGGAGGTGTGAGAATGATGCTGACTTTCAGAAAGAAAACTCTTCCTATTTCATGTTTTAGTCATGATGAATTTTACATTGCCTTGTGAAGCAGAGTTGTCCTCAACACAGTGGCATGTCTAATACATATTAGGTTTGAAAGGACTATTTAAACTTGAATTTTTTAAGATGCTGTCTCAGTGTCTTGTAAATGAGGCTTACTGTAAATTGTAGGTGCTTCATCACACTAGTGTTATAGGAATAATTCCAGCACATTTTATTTGTGCTAGAATCATAGCTATTAATAACTCTGTTGAATAGCCAACATTAGCACTGCATTGCTTACTGACACCTTTGGGGAATGCTAAGCAATCAGCAGCTTTCAGGTACTTCAGAAAATATGTTTCTTACAGTTGCCTTTTTCTTAATTGCATTTTTTCCAGTGGAAATTTACAGGGTTTATATATATGAGAGGAGAAAAAAAAAAAAAGTTTTCAAATAAGCTTAATTCTGTATCAAGGGGTAAACATTTGTATTTGCAAATAAAATAAAAATTGATACTAATATGTTGGTAGACAAACCTTGGCTAATCCTTTAATACACTTGGCCAGTGGAAAATGCATTGGAAAATATAATTCATTGTTGAACTGTTGATGGTTCGCAGTTTGGTAAAAAGACAAATAATTGGGCTATTTTTATGTTTATTTTTATATTGTTAATATATTTTTTCTGGGTTTGTTTGGGTTTTTGTTTGGTGGTTTGTTTTTTTTCTTGTTGTCTAAAGATGTTAACTTTGTGTCCCACCACAGCACTCCTGAGAAGGGATTTCTTGTTCAGAAATTCTTGTTAGCTGTTATGACAAAAAGATGAAGTTTTAATATCACAGTTACACTGATCTTTACTTTCCCTGAAAGAGATTTTTTTTTTAGTAAAATGCCCTCTCCCTCAGTTCCTTGAATTATGACATGTGTGTGGGTTTTTTTGTTTTTGTTTCCCAGCAGCTAAAGAAGCAGTAGGTTTAATTTGGCAAGTCATTTGGAAGGAGGAGTGGAGAAGTGCCCTATAACCACTGAACAGTAAGTGCCAGTTTTACCTGCTATTTTAGCCACAGAAGTAAATAGGATATGCAGATGGATTGGCATGAAACTTTTATAATACTGAGGGGCATACAAAAATGTGCAGATATAGAGGTAAACCTACTCTGAAATACTTCCAAAAGAAGACCAAGAGATCTGCTTGGATATAATTATGGATCAGGTCATGAACGGTATTGAGATATACAATATAAATTATTGAAAGCCAACACTGAAAAGTACCTTAAGTGACATTCTGTTAAATTGATTTGGATACTAAGTAGTTTTAAATATTCAATATACAAAGTCTCTAAAATTAGAAAACACAGTTTGGATATGTGTACACAACTCTGCCCTTGGAAAGTAGGAACTAATTGAATAAAGACATGCCTGTCAACAGTATTTGCATGCTATTAAAAATGCAGCTCTGTTTTATACTAAAAATGACTATCAGCTTTGTTTGCAGCACGCTTGTCTGTTAATTCTAATGCTTTTTTGATTCACGTCAAATTAAAATTTCAATTTCAAAATGCAGGTGTTAACTGCTTTCAATTTCTCCACAGCAGAAAATATCTCTGTAAGTGAATATTACAGGATAGATTTGGGTGCAAGAAGCTGAGCTGGAACACTAATGTATGAAGCTTGGCCTTAGGAGTGTTTAGACATATTTGTGAGTGTATTATGCACTTAAGCTGTTGTTCGAGGACAGTCACACAAGGAAAATATTTAAACTCTACACCTAATATAGATGTTAAAAATTTAATTACTTCAACAAATTAGTTTAAAGTGAAATTTTTGCAATTCTTGCAATTGAAAATATTACAGCAGCTGAGGCAGCTCATAATACTAGGTTTTACTTTTGTTAGCTTAGAAAATATGAACATGGCTTTTATATACTCTAGTGTCTTTTGTTAATACACAAGTGTAGGGAAGGAGAATGCCATAAGACCTCCCTGACAGTGGAACAAGCTACTTTCTGCATCTTCATGATAACACAGAATATTGGTGCTTTTAGAGCAGCAAACAGCACTGTAGGAAAGTAAAAAAAAAAAAAAAAAATGGTGTCATGTTTTAATGGAATAGGATTAGCTGGAAAGAGCATGGAGTACTTTTTATTTTTTTGTGGGGATGTACCTAGGATGCAGATTAGACCCATTCAATCAATTAGACTCAAATAAATCTTCTTGTTCAGTGCTAGTAGATGTATGGCTCTCACCTATGTTTTCTTTCTCATCTTTGTACCATGTCTGATGCTCATTTATTTCCTTGAGAAGTCAAATGCAGCACAATAGCCACAGAAAGACTGATTCATCCAAAAAGATAACGGGGTTTTTGTCCATTAAGTGGGCTAGATTGAAGTGAGATGGCAGGAAATGAGAGGAAAACCCGAGGAAGTGGACCACAAATTTCAGTAGCTTCGGAGTGTTGAAGGAAATCATGTGTCTTGCCTAGCCACAAACTTCTTCCATCTAAAAAATTTAGTTTTAATACTTCTGCCTCTGAGGGATTGCACACCTTCCTCTGCTGTCTCCTTGGCTTTTGGATGGAAGCTACCTTCACCTCCTGAGTAATGAATACTGGTTTGCTAGAGAGGAACAGCGGAGCTGAAGAAGTGAGAAAAATGACAAATCACACAAACTAAGAAGGGTTGTGGGATTTTAATGGAACAATAAGTGGTTTGTTTTGATTTTTTTTAATAAATATTACATATTTTAGGAATGACTGTGATATTATAGGACACCTCCTGTGGCTGGTAGAAACATGGCTTGAGAAATTATCTGAAAACAAGTTGCCACGGGGATGTGGCTGCAATACTGTATTAATAGTCAATGTCAAGGCTGTGAGGTAGATAGCAGTCACTGAATTGCAGGTATCATGGAAGTGAAACCAAAAGATCTGAATAAGATGTTGGAGAGAATGATGAAGATTGCAAGACAGATAATCCCTTTCCCTGAGTTTTGTGAGCAGTAAATATCTGATGATCTTATTTTCAGAAATAAGATTCTGATCCTAGGTTACTTGTAAAAGTCTAGCCTGGTCTAGCAGGATCAGAGGGGTTGCTATCTAAGGGGTTTTCTACACACTTGGCACTAATTATGCTCTTATTAAAGAATTTAATTGAAAAGCTGAGACAAAGTGCTTGTGTTATGGGCCTGTAGAATGTTTTCTCCTGTATTTCCCCAAAGACTTTTTCAGGACACAACTGCAACACGTATGAGTGAGTTTGTGTCAGGGATAAAGACTGATTTCTTTGACATTAGCTGTTTGGGGCCTTGTCTGTGCATATGAGAAGGTTCATGATTACTGAGAGTGTTCAGTCAGTGATGAACAGTTGTTCTGATGGTCTGTAATTGTGCAGTGTGGGAGTATGTTGACATCAGTAGTACATAGCTGTTACTGTGTTTATTTAAGAAATATTGATAAACTAAAATGAGCTGGATTTTTTTGTGTGTTGATGTTATTCTGGTGGTTCATGCTATTTTGACATGCAAATTTTTGATGCATTGGATTTCATGGTTGAGTGTTGAAATAGATAGAAGTACAACTGTCTCATAAATTGTTTGCTTTCAGTCATTTATTTTTGTACATATCAAATGATTCGTGTCTTTTAGGCTGTGTCTTACCACCAGCACATGTAGTCAGCTTCCCTGGAGTCCCATTTCCTTTCTCCCTGGTGAAAATGCAGTAAAAAATGAATTAGAAAAAATGTGGTCTCTAGTGCATTACTTTCATAACACTCTTGCTAAAAGCAGCTCTGGTAGATGAGATGGAACTCCACCTGTCTATTACTTCTTTATTCTAAAATATTGGTTATGAGGAAATGTGGAATTTTTGCCGTTTTTTCTTTTTAATTTCTTTGCTATCAAGAGAAGGTAGATGTGCAGCAGTAAATGAATTTTAGAAATGCAGAGATATTTTTTTCTGTATTTAGAATGCTTGTGTTTAGAATAAGATAGTGTATGTATATAACCAGATTGCACAAAAAAAAAAAATTGTTACAGCCCACATAATAAAAATAGTGAAGGGCAGAAGATGAAAGGAGGAAAAAAAACCCACTACAATCCACAAGATTGTTGTTTAGCTATATAATTGGGGGTTTGGCAAAATTTAGTTACTCATAGTAGAGAATTGGCTTTCTTTCATGTGTATAATGCAAAAGACTTGAAGGGTATGGTAAAACTTAATAGGATATTTACTAGAAGAAATTATGGCTAGGTAGTGTTTAGGACCAAATATTATTGAGACATGTCAATGCTTTGCATTTATTTTTATCAATTAGCTAAAATAAGTTAATTATTGCTTTCAGTAGTCTATGAAGATTGCATATTTGAATGATTTTCTATCCAAGGTATGTTAAGGGCATCTTGCAGTGTATATATAGCATATGCTTATCCTTTAAGAACCCTTTTCAAATGGGAAAACTACATACCAAATGCCCTTGTTCATGCATTAAAACTCTTGTTTCCTCACAGCAAGTCGTACTTCTCAGACACGTGTTTGAATACACACTGAAAGGAACAGGGTTGAACTCTGCCTCTTGCTAACACGTTGGTTTGTTCTTGACCTTTATTTACAGAGGGAGATGTCCCTGGCTGGCAATATCCCCGGTAAAGTGCAAATACACTGGGATGAGTTCTTAGAAAATTGGCTTACACATGTATGAGTGTACGTGTGGTGTCTGAGCACAGTGCAGGCAGCACTAGCCTTTAACCCAAAAGCCTGGTCATGTAGTGCAGCCCAAGCTCAGTCTTTTGCTGTCAGAGCTGGAGAGATGCTGTTCACAAAAAAACACAATTGCTCTGATATGTATTTCTGATTTACAGACACAATAACTGGAAATGTAAGCATCTAGAAGTTATGTTGGAGGTATCTTCAGTTCCTGATTACATTTTTCCCCTTAGTTTTATTTTCTGCCCTTTTTCCTTTTTTATTAAATATACATTATGTAATTAAACCGGGCTTTGTATGTTTCTAAAGAAACTATAAAGTCAGATTTTGAAATATAAAATTTAAATATATAACCGCACAACACACTTTTTTATTAATTTAAAATTTGGAGTCCAAACTGATCAAAGTGATTGCTTTTGAAAACATTTGTAGAAGATAAGACTGCAGTTTAATGAATTTCAGTCCTTTCCCATGCTTTCCTAGAGTGTTGTTTGTAGTGCAATATAATATTGTACTCCTTTTTAATATTTTCTCTCTATATAATTAATTGAGGTCAAAGATATCTGTTTTCATGAAATGTGGTAGAAAGTGTTAGGTAAATTGTTACAAAAGCTAACAAAATCTATAAAACTCAGAACTTACTATTTTTAAAATTTCATACCTTATACAAATAGTTTCTCTAGATTACAAAAACAGAGTATTTAACTCTGGAACAGTAAAACTGTCTTTTTTGCTTTCTATTATTTAGGGAAATGCTACAAAATATTATTACTCTAGTAAGTCATCAGTGTCAATTCAGAATTGTGTTAATTCTTCAGTATTATTTATTTTAATTACCTTTGGATTAAGCACTGAATGTGACATTCTCTACTGGATGTTCTGTTCTCTGTGTGTATCTTTTCATGTGTCTCTTTTCCTTCTCATGCGTAAATCTTTGCAAAAATTATTGCAATAATCATATTAGAGCTCTTCATTTTTATGCAAGGGGAGGCACAAGTGTGTAACACCTGTCAGTGTTGCTCAAATCTGACACAGGTGTCTCCTACAGACTCTGTTCAGTCTCAAGATGTGCATAAACCCAATAATGTCAGCAGCTCACAATTCAGAGTTTTTAGAAACCAGACTTATATTCAAATTTTAAAGTTACAGCAAGCTGCATGATGATGATGGTAATGATGGTGTGTAGGAGGTGATTTCATAACCATGAAAAAAAAATGCAGCTTTATTCTGCTCCTTCAAAAGTGGTGTCACCCCAGAAAACAAACAAACAAACAAAATATTTCACTGCTGTTTCTGCAATATAGGATGGGGTTTGGG
Organism: Phylloscopus collybita; assembly: GCA_027886175.1. Taxonomy (NCBI): domain Eukaryota; kingdom Metazoa; phylum Chordata; class Aves; order Passeriformes; family Phylloscopidae; genus Phylloscopus; species Phylloscopus collybita. The sequence continues at coordinate 76,485,998 of JAJNNQ010000075.1, read as the reverse complement.
ATGGAACACAGTTGCTATAAAAGCTCTTATTCCATCAGCTATCACCTGGGGTTAAAGATCAGCTGAGGTTAAAGAGAGGCCCCTCTCTTCTGTGTCTTCTGTGTGCTAACTTGCCTTAGCCTCATGTGCAAACAATTTCTCAATGAAGAAGAAAGAGGTCTAAAGCTTCCTTAATACTATTAAATCTGCATCAGATCAAGATTATGAACTTTTATTAGCTTTTTAAGCTTTTCTAATCACTGTGGGTAGTTTTTGGTTGGGTTTTTGGTGGTTTTTTTTTGGTTTTTTGTTTGTTTGTTTGTTGTTTGGTTTTTTGTTTTGTTTTATTTGTTTTGTTTTGTTTTTTTAATAATGATCTGTTTTCTGCTGAACCTTGTTACTTGTTGATAACTGCATCCTTTTTATTCTCAAAGGCTGATGAGGCTAGTAGCCTCACAAACATCCCAATCCATATCTAGTAACAGTAGCTCTATGTTAGACTATGTGGAACTTAGTGTACTCTTAACAGTGAGATATTTATTAACTTTAGTCAAAATTAGTTACACAAAATTATAGGTACACAATTTTAGTTTTAATTTGTTTTGATTGTTTTCATAGTATATATTCCAAGCCTCATTAAAAAAAAAAAAAAAATCAACAAACAAAATCAAACCCTGGAAGCTGTTGCACTTTAAAATTTCTTTTTCATTGTTCTATCACTTCTTAAGTTATTCTCTCTCTAGTAACTGTTGAATTACTATTTTCATAAGTAGGATATAACTTACTGCAACTCGTTCAAAGATAGTTTTCATGTTTATTTAGGTACCTTAGTCTACAATTTTCATGACTTGCTTGAATAGAGTACTCTGAACACAGTGTGAGAGCTGTCATATAAGGCTCAAAATGAGAATGAGATACGAGTCCTTGCTCAGATATGTCCTTGCTGTGAAATCCTTTCCATCTTAAAGTGCAATTTTCCTAGTCCTTCAGTTCTTTTTTCTGGTGCTCTTATAGTGATGCTTAACATCACTAAACTCTCATCCTGCTCACTTGCAGGAAAAAAGCTCCAAAAAACACGTAAGTTACAGTTTGAGGCTCTCTCTGGATGCAAAGAATCCCTTTTTTTTTTTTTTTCTTCCTAATAAGCACATGGTAAATGATATCTTAAAATCTTCAACCCACAGTAGAAAGTCTCATATAACATTCCATGCCTTTTATTCACAAACAATCACAAAATGATCTTACAAGGTTTTACTTGTAATTAGACTATTATTGTGGTAATGGAAGGCAAACATATATTGAAGCTTGAATTCTGCATTCTTAAGTTTTCCTGGCAAATTTATACGTATAATATTGTCGGTGTATAAAAGCTGTTCTTCTAGCACCATAAAAATACCAATTACATGATATTTAAAATGTTCCTTTTTAAGCTAAGTTTTAGTCAGACAAGCCAATTAATGTGAATGAGCTTTTCTTTAATAGGCCTAAAGATAAGTAAGTCTTTTTTTGTTCGCTCAATCAGAACCTAAGACATGATCCTACTGATTAACCTAGATTCTCCTTCCCCTTCTGTTTCTGAGGATTTGCTGATGTTATGGCTTGAACATTAAACCGCTGTTTATCTACCTATTTACATGTTCCTGTGAAGTTGCCAGGACAAGAATGAAAGCTAAAATTTTCACAAGGATGAAATAAAGTTGTTTATACAAAATCTGTGACAAATCACTGAGATTAGTATATTTAACACAGTTTGCTGTTTAAATCTTAAAACAAACTTGTTTGTGAAAATTGTCCACTGTATGAAACTCAGATTAATCTTAAGACCATTAGTCTGACTTAAGGTCAGACGTTAAGGTCTGACTTTGGCTTAAATTACAAATCCCAATTCTAGAATAACAGAACTTTTCAAAGAAGAACTGAGGTGACTTATATCTAGACAAAAACCAACAACAACAACAACAACAACAACAAAAAGGAGGAGTAACATAAAAGTTAAAAAACCTATGTTGGCTGGAATGAAGAACAGCTTCATGAAGAAAAGAAGCTTAAGAAAAACAGTAAAGAACAATCTGAAATAAAAGCCTGGAAATAAGTCTTTCTGCTCTGAAAAGATGAGTGAGAATGAACATGACTTCATGCATTTTAGTATTAGCACAAAGCTATTTTTTTAAAAAAATACCTTAATATACCAACATTCATAAATTAATATAATTAAATATTATATGTTCAAAAATACTGTCACATGAATCAAAATTGAAACAGTTGATTTTTGTTGTTTTTTTTCTTGTTTTGGTGTTCCTGAGAACATCCAGAGAATAGAAATGGTGATAATATGCATAGATGTTAGAAGAAACAAGGTCTCAAATACTCAGACAAGCACAAGAAAATGTCACCATCTTCCTCATGTCAGTATTGACTTTCACTGATAACTGAACATTGTTATTTAACAAGTACACTGTTATTTCTATTGTTATTTTTACCTGTTTTACAAATACTATGTTGTGTAATGCACAGTTTCTTAAGACAGAAAAAACATTCCATTCATCCTGTTTATGGATTTGCCTTTCCTTAAAGAAAGAAAAAAAAATGCATATATATATATATATATATATATATATATACAATGCAAATCAGCATGCATAGAAGTTAATTTTCACTTTCTGATAGAAAAAAATGCAAGATTAGAGAGCCACAGACTGGGTCAGGCTTCAGGCTGGAAGGGACCCCTATGGGTCATCTGGTCCAACCTCCCAGCTCAAACAGGGTCATCCTAGAGCACATGGCAGAGGATTGTGTCCAGATGGTTCTTGAACATCTCCAAGGAGGGAGGGTACAGAGTCCACAACAATCCGTTCCAGTGCTCAGTCACCCTCATAGTAAAGTTCTTTCTCATATTCAGATTATTAAGATTGAAGTTTGAATTCATTTGTTGAACTGAAATTTATTGATAGTGCCTATAAAGAGTTTTTAATGATTGGGGTTTTTGGTTGAGGAGTTTTATCTTTTCTTTTTAATTTTTCCTGCTCATAACTTTGAGTATTGGAAATGGAAAACTGGGCAAAAATTAAATAATCAGGGAAGATGTACTTAGAAATTTAAACAGACCAATGCAACTAATGAAAGATGGGAGCTTGTAGAAATTTTGTTCATCTAAGTACACACATACGATATGCATTTCCGCGTGGAGACATCAGAGCAGAGAGGTTGTGTGGTTAACAGTGATTCTAGTATGTTTGGCCAAAGAAATGTCACAGGAGAAATCATAGGCTTAAGGACATCTGACTTGAAGTGTGATGTGATTATCACTGCCCACAATTACCTTTTCCTTATTTTTCTTAGTTTTTCTACAAGTACACCCAAGCTCTGTATCTCTGGTAACATTACGTAGGAAGTCTCAGCTTTAAAGAGTAGTGCTCAGATAGTCATCTGGGCGGTGTGGACATTGCAGGTCTTGACTCTCCAAAGAAGCCCCCACGTGCTTCTGGAATGATCTGTGGAATTCAGCTGCTTCTCTCACAGGCCTCTGTGAAATGAGCCATTCCTCATGGTTGTCTCTAATTTCTCTGTTGCCTGTTGTTGTACAGTATTTGGTGGTTTTTGAACCTATTTGTTTAGCTTAACACAGGCAACAAATTTCTCTGCAGTTAAACAGTTGTGTGCAGCCTAGGAACCCAAAAAATATGTAAATTTTATTATGTATTATTAAGATTTCTGTAACAATATTATTAATGGTGTACATGACTTTAAGGAATTTAAACTGCAGTGCTGAACTACTAGCAAAAAAAAAAAAGAGGTAGATGCCTTTAACTGCTTCAGAAGCCTCAAACATGGGCAAAAATCTCTCTTCCATTTCTTTATTTTTTGCTAGTCAATGGGATGCTACCATAATGCTCAGAGGAACTCTTGCTATTCACTTTTGAGAAATAATTTCTTAGGACAAACAGTACATGTGGATTATACACAAGTGGGCTATTGCAAGTTCTTTCCATTTAAACTAAGTAATTGCTCATCAGTGTCTCATGTATTTGCTTTGTTCTCTGATTGGGTGACCTGACCTTAATATATGGGAGGAATGACTCAAGAAATCAGTGAGATTTTTATTCTGCTAGCAAGTTCCTTGGGAAGAGAAATAGCACAGAAGAAAAGCTTCTGCTTCTTTGGGAATATAAAAGGACCTTTGCACTGCCTTGCATACCTGTATTATCCTTGACTAGCTACATGGACCCCAGATATAAATGTAGATGAATTGCTCTCTGGTTGAAGAAAAGAGAGAGATGTGAGTCAGATTAATGAATCATCTCTCTGTGTTTCACTGTTGTTCCTTCCACAGCAGGTAATGGCTAGCATGACTGTTTGTGCAATTATATTTACAGAAACAGTGATTGGATTTTATCTGACTAATTGTGTTGTTACTGTGTTGTGCTTCTGACAGTCACTCTGTGTAAATCATATGGGTATAGTTGCAAAAGTATTTCTTCAGTCGTTGGTTATGTCATTTCATTTCTCTTATCCTGTACTTTCCATATCCCTGCGTATTGTAGGTAAAATAGTTTTGTATGCTAACTGAGGATGGCACTGAATCCCTTAATCTTGTTTTAATGTCTGTCATGTTTAGATTACCTGTTCATTGTAGCATTAATTGCCTGTGTACATGCAATGATGTTTGCAGGTTAAAATTTTTTTCTGTCTTATTTGCAAACTTTTCAGACCCCTTTTTGTTCAAGAAAGACCTGTTTCACAACTCATTTAACTCTGTTTCATAAAATGTCTTTGGTCAACAGAGTATCAAATCCATTGGTTTGTAGTGTTTAATAATTTCCTGTGCCTATTTATGAATATAAGAATGCCATCTAATAACCATCTTCAATGGTTTTTCAAAAATCAAGGAGCCTTAAGTAATCTCTACAGTTAACTACCCACGTTCAGCATAGCAGAACACGGCTCATCTTGCACATCATCTAACCACAGCATCAATCAGATGAACTTTTAAAAATCCTACTAAGACAATAAAACTTTTATTGAATAGTGGTTCTGATATATTTTCAGCAGGTGAGGATCTTATGTGACCCATCTGTTTGTAGTCTGGCAATGATAATCCCTCTTCTAATGAAAATTTCAAAGGCTGATAGGGTTTTGTTACGGAGCTTGATGGTTTGTATATAAAAATTGAATTTTTTTGTATGTAAGAAATACTAACCCCCTCCATTTTTTAAATTTTTTAAATTTTATTGCTGTTACTGGTTAAAACAAAACCATTTTTCTTTGCATAACATTTTCTAAATAGAGGGGGGTTTGTGGTTGGGGTTTTTTTTGTTTTGTTTTGTTTTGTTTTGTTTTGTTTTGTTTTGTTTTTCTTTTTATTTCTCTTTTTTTTAAAAAAAATTTGTGTCATATTGGGAGTCAGTGTGCCTAGAATCCTTTATTTGTACCATTTAGTATGAATCTCTTTGGCCATATAAGGTGCTAGATTAATCACCTATTGTAATGCGGCTGGTTTTCATTCTTTGTGAGTGGTCCTTCAATTGATGCTATCTTTTAAGAAATCTGTTAAATCTTCTCTTTAGTGATAAGCTGTGCACAGTACCAGAAGAAAGTACCCTGGTCATGAGTTCACATTGATTTATACAAATTCCTTGAACTTCTAATAAATCTGCTATTTTAAGACTTTGGTACTCAACAGTCTTGACAGTATATTTTATTTTTCAAAAAAAAAAAGGAATGCTAAATCAGGTACTAGCCCAGTAAATATTCAGGAGTTTCTTATGCCATAAGCAACATTAAAACCTTTCAAATGTGTTGGGGTTTGGGGGGTTTTGTGTTTGTTTGTTTCTTTGTTTGTTTTTGGTGGGTTGGGGGGGGGGGCGACTATTTATCTTCTATGCCTCTTATGGCTTTTCACACTTGGTTCATCTTCATGGTACGTTAGGTAGGATTCCAGTTTTTGTTAGGTTTTGTTTTGTTGTTTTGTTTTTTTTTCCAGTGAACCCATTTAGATAAAACACATGATTTATCTCCTTTAATCCAGGCAGGAAGGTGTTTGGCTTTCACAGGTCCAGCATTTCTGTGCTGTTTTAATTTCAGGTGCTGATAGGCTGTCCTTACAACTCTCTTCATAACAAAATTTGAACTGGAGATCATGCCTCCCTCTGTAAGGAATGTGACACCTCTTCTATTAATAACTGTAGAATCATGGAGTATCTTGAGTTTGAAGGGACCCACAAGGATCATCAACTCCTGGCTCTGCACAGGACATCCCCGAATGTCACACTATGCTCTCACACTCCTGAGAGCATTTTCCAAATATTTTTGGTACTTTGACAGGCTTGATAATGTGACCACTTCTCTGGGGAGGCTGTTCCAGTGCCCAACCACCACTTAGGTGAAGTTCCTCTTCCTAACATCCAACCTAAACCTCCCTTGACAGAAATACATGTCATTTTCTCAGGTCACTGGTCAGCAGAGAGATCAGTGTCTGCCTGATCACAAGAAATTCCCTTGTGAGGAAGTTGTAGAGAGCAATGAGGTTGCTAAAGCTCTTATTCATATGATATCCATTTTCTTTTGTAACCCCAGCTTTGATGCAATCTGTTCCAGCCAACCAGGTAAGTTTTTAATGCTTACTAAGTTACCAGGCAGTCTAGACTCTGAACAGTGTAAATATTTCTTATTCTGGAGATAAAAGTAAAAGAAAAAGAAATTTAACTTTTATCTAGGACCTGAATCAAACCAATGCTGGTTGATTACTAGGGCTGCAACAAGGATTTTAAAGGAAAGTTTTGAATTTTTCTACTTCATCTTGACAAAATAAGACTTAAAAACAAACAAACAAACAAACAACAAACAAAAAACCAACCAAAACAAAACAAAAAACCAAACCAAAACAAACAAACCTAGAAAACTCAGTATGTTAATGGTTAATGGTTAATGCTGATTAAGTCATCCCTGGTCCTTCTTATCTTCTTCATTTATCAGTCTCAAGATATTATTAATATAATAAATATTTTTTACAAAGGAAAGGATCTGACTAACCTGATGTGCTAGAAATAAAGAAGAGTCCATACTTGTTCTGGATTAAAGGTTAAGCTACAAACTGTCTAAAACCAAACATATAATGCAAATATGAAAAAACCCACTAACTTTCAATTAGGCCTCTGAAAACTACTGAAATAATTAAAAGCTAGTTACTTACTCAGCAGTTGATAATCCAAAAAGATGACTAAGCCTTATTTTCTGTGATCTTTACAGAATAGTAATATATAGGTTCCTGTTACTTCAAAGCTACTGGAGCTGAGTCACTAAAACAAAAAATATTAATTTAGAAAAATATATCAATCATCCTTAAGGATGACTGACAGGATAACTGAAGGTAAAAGGAATATTTGGAAATAGTATCTACCTCTAATGGAAGAAAAATTGGAGAGAGAAAAATAAAGTTTTAGACTTTAAAAAATACCCTGGATTGTGAATACTTTTGGAAGAAATCCTAGGTGGTACAACCTGTAGAGTTAATGGAGGCTTCTGACATTGTCTCTGTGGAGCTCCAAGCCAGTAGGAGGAATGGAGTCTCATAAGTATGGATTATTTGATGTATGTCAGTCAGGATGGTGTTGAAAAATCCATCACACTTTGCTATCTGAAATAATTTAAAATTACTTAATGCTAACTCTGCAGGTAAATGCTACTGGTACCTTTGAAAAATCTAGTGGGGAGAGAAACTTCTTTTTACCTTTAAAGTGACTATTCTTTGGTATTTAATTACAACATTGGGGCATGTGAAACCCACATCTGTAAAGCCAAATTGTCTTTCTGTTATGTAAGCTCCTTTTCAGAGGACCAGCTAGCTTGCTCACCCATGGTTTCTCTGTTGTTTGGTTTTGGCTGTTTTAGAATTCCCAAAAATATGTGATTCCATTTCTTTAATAGTATTCTGGGATATGGCTGGTTTTTTTTGTTTCTTTCTGAGCTTTTGGTATAACTGTTCCTTACCTTGTGGGTAGATAGGAGATAAAGGGGGAGGAAAAAAAAGAGAAAAAAAAAAAAAAAAAAAAAAAAAAGGAGGGCATTTCTTTTCCTTTTCTTGATTTTCATTTGGGCAGTGTCAGCAAGAGTGATGTACTTATCTAAGTAATTAATTTTGTATAATGTGTTTCTCTGATTGTAAATTGACTCTAAGAATATCCCAGCTTTTTGCATATACTGCATAACAACCTGTAATCATTAAACCTCTACAGTTGCCCTTACACTGTTTTATTTCTTTATAAAGTATATATTTTTAATTTTTTTAATATCAAATGTGATAGCAGCTGGCTTGATCTGTGAATTACATGTGAAAATGTGGAAGTTAGAAGAGCTTTTTGGGTAATGGAGTGTAAAAATTACAGGGAAAAATATACCAGCTTTGTACTTCTCTTGCCAATTTCAGCATACCAGTTTCCAGAAATCTATATTCCTTGTGGAATTTTGTTTCATGATTTTTGTTCACAATTCATGTTTTCTTTATACAACTGTCTTTCTCTTGAACTGTATTAAATATATTTCTTACGTTTCATAGACATTGTACTGCTGGGTTTTTTACGTCTTCTCTAACAGCTTCAGCTGTTTCCCCTTGAACTTTCCAATCTGCCTCTTTGTCTTGGTTTGTGTTCCAGTGATTTCTCAGTGTCTCTTTTGTATCTTTTCCTATTTTTTTCTCATGCTATTTATTTCTTTAAAATGTCTCATTATTTGTTGGGGGTTTTTTGAGGGTTTTTTGGGGTTGTTTGTTTGTTTGGGGTTTTTTTGTGTGTGAGTTTGGTTTTTTTTGATTCCCCTACCCACAAGAGAATTTCTGTTGCCATATATGAAAGAACAATCTTTATTTTTCATGGAGTTGCCTTTATTTTTTTTTCTTGTTGCTGTTCTTTCTATTTATTTTGTAAAGGGTAGTTTATGTAGAATAATTTAATAGTTAAAGTAATAGTTAGTACTAGATTACTAGAGTCATTTTTGGGGTTTTTTTGAGTAGATACGCTCTTTACCAAAATGCTGTGTGTAAATGTGAAAGCGTGGTACAAGAAATAACACCCTTTGATACCTTACAGCCATCAGCTAAAATTGCTGGCTTAAAGAGATGAAGAGATGGGCATTCAATGTTCTTTTCTCTCTATTTCTTTAGGTAATAGAGAGAAAAGAATCAAGTTCCAGAGTGATAAAGACTATATTTCAGCATAGTAATATACTTACAAATAAATGTAGAAAGATTTTAGGAGTTTGATATCTCATGTCTTACCAATTAATGGAAATTTCCTTATGCTATAGAATTAAAAAAGAGTCCAGTTTCCCATTTCTAGGAGGTTTGTCAACATAGAACTATAGTCAAAACATTTTTGATTATTGGAATCACTATTATATTACTTCTAGCCATTTTCTTAGACTTTTCTTAGTTTTTCCTCTCATACACTTAGCTGCAAGTAAAAACAACAAAGAGGCAAGGCAACAACATGTAATACAGTTTCAAATGGGTTCCAAAACAGTTTTGTCACTACTTCTGTCAGATTGACTAGCATGTACAGAAGACAGACAATTTTATATTGTGTCTCTGTTACCTAGGCTAAAAAGAACTTGGTGCTGCAATTTATTGTGTAACTTCCTATATCTCAGCTCTACCAGCTTTGGGAGTAGAGAATGGAGATCAACTATAATGAACAACTTTCCTTCATCTACCTAGAAATATCACTTTTTTTTTTTTTTCCTGCCAGTTACCTGAGGTCTTCAGGAATACTGTATATTCTCTTGGCAATCTGTCAAACTCTTCTTCAAAGGATATAACAAAAAATCACATTCAGTTTTCTTTTCTAGTGCATTATTCTGCCTTTGGTCTCCAGTTAATACGCCATTGTTTCTGCAGTGCTGAAGGATATAAACAGAAAACACAGGAAGTGCAGGAAAGAAGATTTTTCTGGGTGATTATTTATATGTAAACATTGACAGTGATTTGAAAATGTAAAATTCAAAACTCGACTGTTCAGAAGAATTCAAGTGTGCGTCAATTTGATGGAAGATAGGAGACACTGAGGTTCAGGGCAAACCCATTACAAAGGATGCACCTCCTCGTGGTGGTGAAACATACATATTTTGCTTCACTATGCTCCTATGAGTTTCCTGGGCATTCACTATAGTATCTTACACTAAGCAGTAACTTACTGTGCTGTAATGTTTTCCAGCAATGCTGGTGGAACTTTCCCACCTCATCATATTTAATTCTTTATTTTAATTTTAACTCACTCTGACAGTCTCTTGAGCAACACATCTCATTTTCCTGAGGGCTCTCAGGAGACGGCTATAACACAAGTCTACTCTGCAGTTGCATGCATCCTTATAACAAAAGCCATAAATCAGGCCACTTACTCTGAAGCTGTAGACAAGAGCAATGAGCAGGCAGCATCTCAGTATGTTAGCTTCAATTCAAGGGATTTCAGGAAGTTAATTTCTTTTTTTTCTTCCCCTTTGTTCCCAGTTTTCTTGTCTAGTCTTTGTTTTATCATCTCTTCTGTGTTAACTGTGTGAAGTGTTTCCATCTGAACTCTCCCCTGTAGACACACGCTGCTGTCTTCAAGGTAGATTTGAGGTTTCTTTCGGGGTGGGTGTCAGGGTTTTATTAAGTGTTTATTCTTGACCTTTAACAGGAGACTGCTGAGTAAGGACCTTTGTACTGAATATTAATTAGGCTTTTACTTTAAAGATGTTTACCGGAGGTGTAAAACTTCAAAGAATCTTCACTTAAAACCCCTCCTATTTTAATTGCTGGATTTGTCTTAGTGGAAATGAATCTTTAGACTTCATGTACAATTCAGGAACTGTTGAAGCCATGAACTTCTAAGTATGGTTATAACAGGAAGTAAATATCATTGTAATGTGTCTTTTTTTTCCTGCTGCTTTTGTTGTTATTATTGTTATCGTTATTATTGTTATCATTATTATTATTATTATTACCACTACTAAGTATGTTTGTTCAGAGTAAAAGATTTTAAAACTTTAATTTTAAGTTCAGGTGCTTAAAATTAATCTCTTAATTGAATTTAATAAAATAGTGGCTTTACTAAAAAAAAATGTATTGACTCCTAGTTAATGTTAATGCTAAGATGAACAGATATTTTTAAGATTAAAAAGCCCTCCTTATTTTGCTGCACTTTTTTGGTCTCATTTGTTCCAATATATTTTAATATTACATTTAATATTATAATACAAATGTATATTATTTACAATATGTATTGTATGTGTATACACACATATCATCTATATCTATATCTATATCTATATCTATATCTATATCTATATCTATATCTATCTATCTGTACATCTATCTATACATATTAATATTTGTTCTGGCTCATGTGTGATTGTGACATAACAGTTTGCAGGCTCCCTCTTGGTTGTTTTCATTTGTTTTTGAGGTTTTTTTCCTATGGATGACTTCTGAGAGGGAAGAGAAACAAAGTTCTGTTTAGTAAATCTTGATTTGTTGGTAGCTTCTGCACTCATATACAAATTTTAGTGCGGCAAGAATTTTTCATCACAACTATCCCCACAGTTTTTGTAAAAGAAAATTTAGTAGTAATAATCTAAAATACATTTTAAACGGGCTATTCTGAGAAACCTCAATGCACTTTACATACCATTTTTAAGTTATTATCTTCTGCTTGTAGTCTTATGAATGGCTCCCAGGCATTTCTCAGGATGGAAACAAAGGGAAGAAAAATAATGCTCAAATGGATAAAACTAAAACATTAATATTTTGCAAGATACTTCTTAATTTTAATGTACATCTAAAGTATAGCAATGACTAATCTATTCAAATAGCTCATCTGTATATATAGAAATCTATACAAGGAAACTGCATGCCTCAAGGTAAAAAAATTATTTCTACCAAGAATCAGCAAAGAATGCAGAAAGGCAAGGAAACTAAGAAAGCTGTATGGTATACTCAGAAACCCAGAAAGTCTGGATTGTGTCCCTGATCTAATTCAGACATCATACAACATTTAACTGTAAAAAAAAATTCCTATTAAATCACATTTGAACTTACAAGAGATAATAGTTCTTCATGTTGTATACATCTTTTCTGAGATGAAATGCCAGTATTTTAAGGGAATGGTGTCTTGGACTTCACAGGGATTGAGGGGAGAGTACAGTGCTGTGGAAACAAGAAGTGGGATAATGCTAAATGTCTAAAAATTCTTTTCTTCAGTTGAAAATGCCATGCAGAGCTTCTTTTTGAGCTCCTGCACCACCACAAGAGACTGATTTTTTTTTCTTTACTTCAGTAAAGAAAAAACCCACTGTCCTGCACTGAGTACTAGCAATGGAAAATACATCCTTTCTGTCTATTTCTAATGTGCAGTAGCCTTCAAGTATTCTTCCATTGTTCTGATGAGGAATTGCTCTCAGCTAAGAGGTTTGGGCTTCCATTATGGACTTGAGAGAAACATAAGTTCAAAAAATTTCCAGCCGAAAGACACCTAATAAATTTTCTTCCACTGCAGTATTTTTCTGACTGATTTCTAAATTCTTGTTCAGTTCTTCTTTAGGGATTTTGAATTTATTCTGTTCAGTTCCTATGAAATCAAGAAATAAAATTAGTTTAATTGTTTCTGTTTATGTAGCTTTGTGATACTCAAAGAAAACCAGTATTGGAAGATTCCAATTTTTGTGGCTTTGATTGCATGTTTTCAGACTCCTGATGGACTGACTGATATGAAGATAATCTTTGATATCATCAGAAAACTGAACAAATAGTTACCTTAACGTGACTGTTTCCCTAATGTTGAAATATTTTACTTTCAAGATACTTAGCTTAAAGTGCTACATCAACTTCCACACATATTCACATTTTACTACTGTAGTATTAAAGGTTGCATTTTCCTTTTTTGAGGTTGAGAAAATATTGTCAGTATACTGAAAATACTGGTATCAGAACAACATGAACTTCCTGTCAGTATGACTTAATTTTATGATGTCCTAGATGATATGGGTTGGAATTTATATAAAGCACAAGGTGTAAAAATGCACATTTTGACTGAAGCTTCCTGTCAGTATGCTCTACTATTGAACTTTCAAAGCCCATTGTGGTGGCATTCTTTCAAAACCCATTATAGACTAGGTATTTTTCATCAAGCTGGATGTCTGTGTGGTGTATAGAACATCAAAAACTCATGGTTTAGAGATCACTGTTTAATGACACTGTAGCAGTGATTTTGTTCTACTGCCAGACCAGGTCAGTGATTTGTACGTAAAAAACAAAGGGATTGTTCTGAATCATCCAGGTTTTAATGGTGTGTTTTCACAGCTTGTGGGAGCCATGCTAAGTCTTACAGTATTTTATCGTAAACAATCAGGAAATACTTTTTCAGGAAGGATTGAAAGAAATTTTAATTCCAATGACAGTGTTTGACTGACTGCTTAGTACAACTTTGAGTGTAATCTAAGGTCAGAAACCTGAAAATTGCTGGTTTTAGTGATGAGTAAGTGTCTTTCTTTCCTTTTCACATTAGATAGAAAATGGTCGGCTGTGGAACTCTATTGTGAAGACCTCAGAAGAAATACCAATTTTTCCAGTCAGCTTTTCATAATGTAAATATAATTTGAGCTTTCCCAAATGGGCAGCTAAACCATGAACAAGGAGAAAAACCCAGTTTGGACTGTATTTCTGAAGCAGACTTCACCTTCTCTCTCGGGAACTTATTGAAGGATTACAGCTGAAAAGGACAAGAGAAAGAAAACCTTGAACGGGAATCTTATCCTACAATGAGAATTACAAGTACATCTTGTATCTGCCCAGTCCTAGTTTGTCTCTGTTTTGTGCAGAGGTGTTACGGGGCTGCTCACCATGGCTCCATCAAGGTGACCAGAAATCAAACCAAACACATAGAAGGTGAAACAGAAGTGCATCATCGTCCAAAGCGTGGATGGGTGTGGAATCAGTTCTTTGTTTTAGAAGAACACATGGGACCAGATCCTCAGTATGTAGGAAAGGTAAGGTAGTTGTTTTCTTTTGGCTTTGGTTTATTTTTTTTCCATTCCCTGAAACGTGGCACTGATAAGAGGCAAATCATTTATCTCCTTAGATGACACCTCCTCTTTTAAAGGAAGACATCTCTTGGATTGCTACACATATTTACAGTGAACTTGCCAGTTGCCTGTGTATACTGTGTTTATTATCAAAAAGATAAATAAAAGCATATAGGAATGAAGATACTAAATTATGATAGAATAGTTTTTCTTCTGAACTCAGCTAAACACAGAGTTGAGTGCAGTTGATCCTGTTACATCAATTCCCAAAACCCTAGATGTAAGGGGTCACTGCAAATTGCTTTTCCAGACTATTTCAGAATTATATTCAGTTCTTCAGGGAGTATTGCAAATGCAATCTAAGATCCATTCATTCCATTCTGAGTGTAGGGTGGAAAAGATCTCCTCCAGAAAGAAATCCTCTGTGGCTTTTTTTATATGAGGAGACACAAGGTGTGTTACTTGTTAGAGTTCCTTAGAAGACTGTGGAACAAGCCTTGCATTTAGGTTCATATATATAGACTGAGCTTCAGACATAAAATTCAGACTAATGTATTTGAACTGAAGCCTGGCTAGCTGAAGTCTGATTCATCATGTGTAATGTTGTCTGTAGAGCTTGGGTTTTAACTTTGCATTAAATAACACAAAACTCTCTCTATAGCTTTAACTGATGATATATGACAGAGGAAGTTTTACTCTCCCTGAAGATTGTCTTGCTGTATTATGATAGAATTTTTTTTTTTATTAGATAATCTACATGAGTCCCGATTTCCTTAATGAAATCAGAGAAATGCATAGAATATGAATGGTAAAGGAAGATTGTTAATGGGGAAGAGGGCATGGAAAAATAATTATTTCATTTTAGTTTCCCTTGAAAATGGGAATTATGGAAATTATATTGTAGAAAGATATGCAAGGAAACCAGTAGCTTCTGAAATCACAGATGTCTGGTAGTGAGGGCTTCCAAATTTGAACAGTATCATCTGAACTAAAAATAGGAAGTGGAACAACTGTATTTAAGAGACTGTTAACACAAATGCTGAAAAAAATATTCTGTTATGCCAAATTTTGTAAAATACTAAGTATTTCAAAATACCAAAAATTATTGGGATATGTGAAGAAAATGTAAACTGAGAAAGGATCTTTCTAAACAGAGGCAGTGGTTTGCATTGAAAGAGAATAGGTAAGGGGATGAGGAGATATGACATCAGACCACTTTACATCAATTAACATTTTCACAAATTATTTTGGAAGAGAAAAATTTTTGCAAGAATATTGTTGATTCAAAGCTATGCAGGAGAATCAAAACATTGTCTGGAAAGAGCTAGATATTATGAATATGATGAATATGATTTGGATATAGAAATAAAGAGTAAACCTCAGGAATACAGAACAATGTAATGAATTTCTGTTGTACACTAATGGTCTATTGTAATTGACAGAGGAAGAGAAAAATCTGGTCCAATGTCATGCCTTAAAGAAAGTGAATATGATACTAAGCTGCAAAAGCTGATACCTAAAAAACAGGGATAAATGGCACTGAAGCCATTGTGGGAAATAATGTTAACCTATTTTCTATTGTGGTTACTTTTGGCCAAGAAAAATGGATTTATATGTGAAGCTGTACAGGAAGAATTGAACATTATAGCTGGGATAGTAATGGAGAATAAAATATGTTTGCTTAATTACTTCCACAAATAATAGAGGAGGGCATATAATATTCTATAAATTCACCTCAGAAGAAACCACAATGAAAAATAAAAGATATTTAAGTCGATTGCAATTTTACTTGAGAAAATAAAGTTTTGGTGGCCATGAGTTAATTCAGAATTAACATTTAGTTAATTTAGAATGAAAACAAGAATAAGTCAGATTCTGAAAGAGGCTACTAACAGGAAGGAAGAAAACAGAATTTGAAGCTCTTTCAAAGTACAGCATATTTGTCTTTATGAAAGCATTTATAGACATGATTGCATGCCAGAACAGAAGACTGGATTCAGTGAGCTAAAGCATGGTCCCTTTCAATTTTATGTTCTTATGATACTATTATATATTTCCTTTCATCCTCTGACCACTCTATTAATGCCACATTTACAGAGATCAATGAATAGAATTTCTTTCAATCCTTTGTGGTCAAAAAGTGACTGCATGCCTTGTTTGAGGACATTTCTCCCTCTGTGCTTACCAATTTTTCTCCCATTTTCCTCAAATAATTCCCTCTGGTGCTCATAATTTTCTACTGTGAGTACTTCACAACATTACTAAGCTTATCTTTGCAAAAGCTTTGTGGAACTTAAAAGCAACTGTACTCTGTTTTCCATTTGATGTGATGATTCTGATGACCTGAATTGAAGAAAAGATCAATCATATTAGCTCAGGCATATACTTTTAATAATAAAATAAATAAAAAAAAAGGGGGGGTGGGGGTGGGGGGAAGCCTGGCTGAGACTGTCATAATATTAGTAATTAGCAAAACGTCAGTGGTGGTCATTTAACACGAAAACCAGACATTTTAGAAAAATAATTTTTTTTACTAATGTTGCATTTAATTGTACACACCTCATCAAGGTCTCATTTTGTGTGTCTTTAATTTGACAAGTAATTTTCACACAAAGCCCCTCAGTTATAAAGGAAGTCAGTGCAGGCTTCTGTTGGGTGGCAGCATGCTGTCAGTTCTGTCAATTATTAATTCTGTAGACTACTCTGCTTCACTGGTGAGAGTTTTGCCATTTGAGATCTGTCCTTTCACATATTTCACACCCAATTTGGGAGTAACATCACAGAAAGCAGAGCAATTATGTACAATGGTGTTATAATGCTCACAGTCACTGTCATGGAAATGCACAGTGAGGACAAGAATAGGGGAGGCCTGCAATGAAAATGGTGAGCTTTCTCATTCTTACTGTGAAATGACTGTCAAGGGGATGGATTAATTCACTGCCATCATTGTAAAAACAGCGTTAGGACAACAAATTATCATTACATTTTAATATCAATCACATCCCCATTCCTCAGTCATTATTCCTTTCCTCTAAGAAAATACCATTTGAACAATTGAAATTTGTATAGAATTAATCCCTATTAATTGTACTCATAAGGGTTTTTTCTAGGAATGGGGCGAGCCACAGGTCCTGGAAAAATGAGCTTATGGTAGAAATGAAAAATGATCTTTTTGTAGATATTGTCTGTGGTTCTCAGATTATTGGGCTGGTTCCCTGCTGTTGCACTTGGAGTAAGTCTTCAGTGTTTCAGGGTGTGTTTCACTGATGAAAGAACAAAAAATAGTTTTGTATTTAAAAAGGTATCTTAAAGTGTTTAAAGCCACAATGACGTCTTTTACCAAAATTATTAGCTATTTTTGGACAGTTTCTGGAAAACTTCTGAATGATCAGTGGTACCTGGAAATGTTAGTTCAGAGAAACTATTCACCTGCAGGTGCAAGTATATGTGTGTATTTGTCTGTGTGGGTGTGTTTGCAATGAAGAACCTGTGAAATTTTGAGTAAGGAAGATTATCCTTGTCTCAGATAAGTAACTTGAATGCACAGACTGAGCTTTCAGTTATATGAGACTTCTTGTCTTTTGTGTGTGTCTCTGATGTAAATTATTCTAATGAAATAATAGCCATGAGTGCAGAAAGGGACAGGGTTGGTGAATGTACTATGACCTGATGATGAATCAGCTACCTACTGCACCAGCTCAGAGGAACAAAGATTTTCCTGCAGAAATCTAGAAAACTTGGGCTGTAGTACTGTAAGCTTTTAGATTTCTCAGTTGTCATGGCTGATACAGTTTACATTTCTCCTGAATTTTCTGCATGTTTCTAGGTTAGACAACTCATGTCTCAACATTTGGAAAAAAATACCAAATAAAGAATTTTAGGAAAGAGGTGAAACAGACTACATGTTTCATTCTGTAATATTCTTCACTTTGAGCCTTCACACCTCTGTTTCCAGAGGATCTGTTCCTTCTTAACAGGATGTTTCTAAAAATCAGTTGCATTGGAAGAAAGTCATAATTACACATTTGCTGTGCTTTTTACTTGGGAGAGGGAAGAAAATAAGCAGTGATAAAATGAAGATCACTGTGGATTTGGGGCTGAGTGAGTCATGCTATTAAGAATGAATAGCAGAGGAATACAATGCACAAGACTGCAAATTTATCTGTGAACCCTTTGGATCTCTGAAATACCAAACCTCTTAATCCACTTCCTATTTACTCTGAAGAGTAAATAGGAATGACTGTTCAGGTATTCAGATCTGTTCTGGTTTTCAACTGTTTTTTTCTTCCCTAATTTGAGGGGTGGCACCTTACTTAATTCTTACATCTTTACCTGTAATGCAAAAACAGTTTCAGATTTACGTTGATTTAGGAGAGAAGGACGTATGAAACAGTTGGAAATGAGTGTAAATACAGGAGAGGGGAGAAGAAAGTAACAATTAATATGTCTTGAAATGTTTGCACGGCAAGTTAGATTAGGAAAGTAATCCCAGGTGTTAGATTGGATTTGCAAGATAGTAATTATTTTAATTTATCATTTTATTCTTGAAAATACAAATACAGCATAACGGACTTGTCAATTAAAATTATTTTTTTTAAAGTAATATGTGACATGTCATTGAAATAAGTTAGTTCTAATACAAGACAGTGAATCTAATCTTCCCTGACTGTATCAAGAGAATTTTGCATCTCTGGTTTAATGACAGTAAGGGGACATTATATATGTTTTAGAATAAGTTGCAAGGAAGAAACAGAATTGGAGTTTAACAAATAAAACACTTTTATTCAATTTTAGAGGTTTACGTAAAGTCTATCAGCTGTTTCAGCATTTTTGGCACAAGCAAATAGTTGCAAAAATTATTTTGATAAAAAGGAGTTTTATAGTAGAGAAAATTAAAAGTAAAGTGTAGATAACAAATGCTAAATATTTTGCACATGATTTGTTAGCCATTTTCATGCCTCTGTAAGAAGGTAGACAAGTGGCATCAGCAACAAATAACAGGCATCTCACTTTCTACCTTTAGATTGGTTGTTTCACAAATAATGAATTTATATAAAATAATTTTCCTCTATACCTAGGGAAAATGTAGTAGCAAGATCAACATAAGGAGTAAACTTGACATCAGTAAAGCACAACATTATATGGCCCTATATCACATTAGCAATCTCCTTTTCTTCTGTAATTTTTTGCAAAAAGCCTACTCAGTATTCTTTCCAATCCCAAAACTTTCCCAAATAAAAATGCGTACATGTGTCCTTGTTTTGTCCTGAGTTCTGTTTGTAGACAACTTTGTTGGCTCCTACCTTCATTTGACAAATGTTACTTGGTTTCACACTAAAAAGTTGAGGGCACACTACTTGAATTCTACAAGTCATAAAATGCTGTGGACCTTAACTTTTTTTTTTTTTTAATGTGGAATCTCTAAATATTCAAAGGTTATTTGGGGGAAAATCAGATTCAAGAGAAGAGAGAGCTTTCATCAGCCTGATCAGTCTGACTTTCTTCCAGTGTGTCCAGCTATATCCGAGGTTTCCTGAAGCATAGCACTGACAGGGGCATCTTGACTTGACAGACAACCAAAGAAACAGAACGGCATGAACATACTGAAGTTCAGTCCTAGTCCAAAGACACAGGATAAAGTGTTTACCTTGTTTAACTTCATTTAAGTCAACATGAAATTGCACCAAAAAGAAACTGGCTCTTTTATGTCAAAACAGCTACATTAAATCTAATATGTCAAAGTAATAACTGTTTTTGTAAGGAAGCTTTATAGAGTCTGTCACTTCTATATTGCAAAACATCAGCTCTCTATGTGGAGACTGTTATTTAAATTAATGTTTCAAAATAATTTTGTCAAGGTGATCTAATCTTCCCTGGAGTTATTATAGACTGAAGAACTCTGAACAAAACTCGATTTTTTTGCAATTTTTTTAATATATATTTTTACTTCTTATCCTTTCATGAATTTGCCACATCAGCAGCCAAGTTCCATGACTTTCATATCTTATTTACACTGAACGATGACATTGATGAAACCAAGATCTTTTGTGTTGAGCTGCTATTTCTCAATTGAATGGTTTAACAGTAATTTTTTGAGAGGAAATCCTTTTCTCAGGAGAGAAGAATGAGAGAGCAGCTGGGTTGGTGTTTAGGAGCCAGACAAGACTGACCCACCACGAAGCTGATGTGGTACAACATGCCTGCTCTGTAATTGCTTCTTTAACTAGTGCCATACTCTCTGAATGCATGGCCTCTTAACCTGACAGTCTTTGTATCAAAACTATGTAAAATGACCATATAGTCGGTGTCTGTTTAAAAGCAACAACAACAAAAAAAGTAAAAAGAAAAACAAAAGCAGAAAAACAAATAAAAGCATTAAAAAAGAGGTGTTACTCCCATCAGATGTAGCAATGAGGAAACAAAGATAATTTTGCATATTTTTATATTAATCATGATCTTAGTAAGTGTTTTTTAAGGATATTTACCATTGAATTGTAAATCAATAGGTAATGAAGCTGAAGGTATGCTGATAAACTCAAGTGTGAATTAGCACGTCAGTTACTTCTCAAGTATCTTCTTGACCTTATCTTAAGAGAGGTGCTCATTCATGTTCATTGTGTAACTTTCAACACCCACATGCCTTGTTGTCATTTAAAAGATTCTGGTACATCATTTTTCTGTTAAATATAGTTCATCATCTCATTCAGGATGTATTTGTAAAGCAAAATGTTATCTGGATGTGGCTTATTTAAACACTGACAGGAACACTTCTTTTAAATGATTCAAACTATAGTCTAAATAATTTTATTTACTGTTTATCAAGGTACAAAAGTTTAAAAAAGTGAAGTAAATTGAACATCAAAATTAAGTATGTTTTCATCTAGACCGATGTGGTAAATTAAACTGTGCAGAATAAGCTTTTCTGGCCTGCTCTTCTAAGGTGAAGATTCTATAATAGAATAGGAATTTCAGGTCTATTCATTTATTAATTACTCTCAAAATGTCTGAGAAGAAGGTGAATATGAGACTGCAATATTCCTAGACTCAGTGGAGGTAGCCAAGGGTGATTTTTATACCATTTTTTGTACAGCTGTAAAGTTAATGACTCAGATTTGTGGATTTTGAGTGTGGTGCCTTCTCAGCAATTGCTTCTTTGCCTTAGAAGTTACATTGGATAGATGTTATCTTTCAAGCCTCATAGAAAATTTGTATCTAATGCCCAAATTTTTTGTGTGTGTTCTAGAACACATGCACATTCATAATAGCAATAAAAAAGTGTGAAACAACAAGTAAAGCCGGAGAACTATGGTTTCAATCTAAAAGCTCTCTGTCATTTCTAATCATATAACACAGTCTATGAAACTAAAATCACGGTGATGAATATTGAGAGGAAATGCCATTGTAAATGTTTAATTTCTAAAATACACCAGGTTTTTTTTCCTTATTGTAGTGGAAATATCCAGCCTGTAAAAAACATGAAAATAATATTTCAGAATGGTTTTTTTTATTATTTTTTCCTGCCTAGCTGGATTAGCTCTGGTTGATACTTGGTAAGCAGTTAGTTCTCATTTAAACAGTTGTTCTCTCAAGTTTATCATCTGCAACTTAAACATACTTTAAATAACAGTAAGAAGAACACAAGCATCTTTGTTTGGAAAGAAAGGCCAGAGGTGATGTCTGCATTCAGATTATGTACAATGATATACAGTCAAGAACCTGAGCAGTGATAAATCTTTACATCAAAAATCACAGCAGAATAATTTTAAAGTCACTTTTGTATTCCTGTGATCTTGGGCACATTTGCTAAAAGGTCTGTTCTCTCCAGAATTTTGTTCAGGTTTTCTAAAAGATGTGTTGACTGTATGGAGCTATTCAAGACAAGAGAGAGAACTGTTATAGAAACGTCTTTCTGCAAAAAGTTATTATTAAAGGGCTTGCGGAATAAACTCACCAGAGGAGCTTGTCCTAAGTCTGTTACTGAAGAATAGTGGTGTAGCTGTCCTATATTTGAACATTTGTATCAGGTCTTAATTTTTCCTCTTGGAATGTTTTTAAATTTTTCATCAGATTACAAACAAACAAGAATTCCAATCATCAGAGTTAATAGTTTGTATTCATAAACTTTCACTTTGGATTTTAATCAGGCTTAGTGTATAATTAATTTGTGTGGCATGAGATCATTGCATGTCCTTGTCTGTTTTGTTGTCAGATATGTGTAACCTTAACTTGCCAAAATGTGTTTGTTTTATTCTCTCCCTGTGAATTATAATAATTCATACTTAAGCTATCAGTATAAAAAAGACAGCTTTTCAAAGTTTCATACGAAAGACATACTAATAATTACAGTTATTATGAAGAGATCTTTTAATAATATTTAAAGGTCCCACTTGAGACATTCTTGTGATCCTGATAAAAGAGGTGCTATCTAACAAACCCCCTCCTTTACAATAAGAAAGCCTGTTCAAGAAAATGTTTCTGTATATGTTTGCAAAGCAAATAGAAAGGTTTATAACTAATTTAAATATAATCCATTTTGAAATGCATGGCCCATTTTTACTTTTTTATTAGTAAGCCTTTTAAGAAGTGTTTATTGCTATATATATATATATATATAACTACTTAATATTAATTATAAATCTTAATTGTAAAAGTCAATAGTGGTCTAAAGAAGTATAATTTTGGATTGGAAGTATTACAGAAGCAATGTTTGCACACTCTAGATACATGAATACATTCCATGTGAATATTTTGGGTGAACTCATGGAAATATAACTTCCAACAAATCAAAGAACATCTAACATCTGTATGAATGTTTCAGATGTAATATTAAAACTATGAGAGCATTGTCATTATCCTGCTGACTGAAATAAACTTGCTGATGATGTAGAGAGTGTTCGGATAGATTCTGAGACCGGAAAATTACAGCAATGTTGGGAGACTTCACTTACTCCCTGGAACACAGGTTGAATTCACATTGAGCTTGAACACTATCAAAAGGCTCTGAGCATACCAAATGTCTGCCTCATAAGTTATCTAGTCATCAATCTAAAAAAGAGGAACTAAATCTAAACTTAAGTAATGCATGAAGCAAATGCAAAATACCTGACAGAAAGATATGAAGGGCTAAAGGAGGTTGGAATGATCAAATCATACAATAGTGAGGGCAAATAAAGGCAGAGCCTTTAAAAAAAGTCCTT
This sequence comes from Phylloscopus collybita, assembly GCA_027886175.1. Classification (NCBI taxonomy): domain Eukaryota; kingdom Metazoa; phylum Chordata; class Aves; order Passeriformes; family Phylloscopidae; genus Phylloscopus; species Phylloscopus collybita. The sequence goes on along the minus strand of JAJNNQ010000075.1, from coordinate 76,462,776 downwards.
TTCCAAATGAGAAAAATAGAAAGGATTGAGTAATCTTACATTTAATTGTAAAGAAAATAACCCATTAAAGTGAGTTTGAGGAAAACTGGCAATGAAAAATTCTTCTTTAGAAACATGAGGATGTGGAAGCCTATCAGAGGCTGCTGTAACTAAAGACATTTGTGGGACATAAAACATCTAGAGAATAAAACAAGGTCTCTCTTTACTGCATGAGGCCCTGAAGAGTTATTTTATGAGGAATGCATCAAAGATGAAGTCTTAAACAGAGGCACTGTGGGAGAGACTATGAAGCAAATCAACAAATGAACAGTAGTTATCACATATACCTGCTGCAGTAACCCAGGAAGAAATACCTAACCAAATAACTTTGGAATATAGGTATATAAAACTACTTTGGTATCTGAGGACCAAAGTGTGCAGTTATAGCAACACAGTAAACAAAAGAATCTCAAAACAAAATCCCCAAAACTTGCATGTGGGGAAAAGTGATGCCACTTAGTATTTTAAACTATTTGTGGGAAGCAGAATGAATGGCTAGGTGACAAATTTTATTAATTATATCAAGCTGAGAAGAAAAAGGGAAAGACCAACCATAATGAAGTCCAGCAGAAAGATCTTCCAAGAATGACTGAAATTCAATACAGATAAATTTAGAATGAGGCCCATGAGCAGCAACCGAGTTGAGTAGTTTAAACTGAGTTGACAGTTACCACTCATTAAAGGAACTAAGATGTTCTATGATCTCTAAGATAAAGCTCTATCAGCTAAGTCCTTGGAAACAATCCAGTGAACATACCGAATATTAGAAATCATTGGGAAGGAAAACAAAACAAAAACAAAACCAAACAAACAAACCCAAAAAAACCCACCAAAAAAACCCCCAAAAAAGAAAACCAAAAAACCACACCACCAGTGACTATAAAACCACAGCGCATCTGTATCTCAAATGCAAAGCATAGTTCTCATTTTCTTATCTCTTTCCCCAGCAAAAGAAATATTTCAGGGAAGAGCTACCAGGCTGATGTAATGTATAGAACAGCCTCTCTTATGAGAAGTGACTAATTAGATCATTTGCCACATTATTTGATAAACTCCATATTTTCAATTAACAACTTAATTTCCAGAATTTTTTATGTTCGTTTATACCTGTTGTCTTTCTGGGTACAGGATTTTTTATGGAAAAGGATGGCTTTGGAAGTAGTATAACAAACACCTGAATAGGGGAGGACTCTTCTGACAGAAGGAAAATGAAATGGGTTGGGAGTGGCCTAGGCAGTTTTAAATAACATGAGGTAGGAATGGTTTTTCACTTTCTTTCCCTTCCTTCCTTCCTACGAGCAGTAGGAATCATATAAATAATCAGCCAAAACCATAAAACCTCAACCCCCCAAAAATTTACCAACTAAAAAAAAAAGAAAGGTTGACAGCCTAAAAATTATAGAATGCTGTTCATGTATGAAATTGTTGAAAGTGCTTAGTATATCATTATTTGATATTTAAAGTCACATCAGTGCTCCTAATTAGTCTCTCAAGAATGAATTGAGGTAATTCAGCAGGTTAAACATATGACGCATTGACAGACCATGCATTCAATAGATCAGAGCTGTATATCCACAAATACAGTTAGCTCAGATAAATGTTAACAAAAATCACTTTTGCCTGCCACACACCTATATCACAAGGGTTTGTTGTGACACTAAACATTATTCCAAGCTTGGCTGTGTCAGAGAATATCAGTGATGAATTCAGAATTTCCAGTCTGAATTGTCCTTTAACTATACTTCCCTAACTTCAGTGGGGATATTGGTAACTATTACAGTGGTTAATAAACCACAGAATATGCTGAGTTGGAAGGGACTCAGTAGGATCATCTAAGTTCAACTCCTGGCCCTGCACAGGAACTCTATCCTAAAAGTCACACCATATGCCTGAGAGCATTGTCCAAGCACTTCTTGATCTCTGTCAGGTTTGCTGCTGTGATCACTTCCCTGGGGAGCCTGTTCAGTGCCCAAACACCCTATCCAGTATAGGCTGGATATTAGAAAAACCCTTTTCTAATATCCAGCCTACACTTCCCCTGACACAATTTTAGGCCATTTCCTCAGGTCCTGATACTGGTTACCACAGAAAGGAGAAAGGAGTGCCTGCCACTCCTCTTCCCCTCAAGGAAGTTGCAACTGCAGTGAGATCTCTACTCAGTCTCCTCTTTTCCAGGCTGAACAGGCCAAGTGCCCTCAGCTGCTCCGCATAAGGCTTCCCCTCAAGGCCCTTCACCATCTTTGTAACTTTCCTTGGACACCCCCTAATAGTTTAATGTCTTTCTTATATTGTAGCACCCAAACCTGCCCCCAGCACTTGAGGTGAGGCTGCCCCAGCTCAGAGCAGAGCAGGACAATCCCCTCCCTTGCCCGGCTGGCCATGCTGGGCCTGATGCCCCCAGGACAGGCTTGGCCCTCCTGGCTGCCCGGGCACTGCTGGCTCAGATTCAACTTGCCATCAATCAGGATCCCCAGGGCCTTTTCCATAGCACTGCTCTCCAGCATCTCATTCCGTAGTCTTTCTGAACATCCAGGATTTCCCCATTCCAGGTGCAGAAGGAAAGCGCATGACCTAATTAGGCAGCATATACAAGTGAACTTGAGTGGAAATCAGATGGTTAGAGTAATGTTTCTGATTGTTTCACAAAAAAGACATACTGTTTAAGTAGATTTTCTTTTTCTCTGTCAGCCCTTTGTAGACAACCATGATTTAAACAGCCCTAGCTAAAAACGTGATACAAGTATCAAGCCACACAGGCATTTCTGAGAGAATTTAGAAGCTTCCCTTCTGGTCCTGTAGATACTGAGTAGTAATATAACTTAAAAGTTTCTTGAAAATTGAAAGACCCATTTTTGATATTTATAATAAGTATCCTTCCCATCCTATACCCCTGCTCCCCCCCAAAATTCAAACAAACAAAAAACCCAACAACAACCTGAGAATTTAAAACTATAATAAGACAAGACTCTTATTACCAAAAAAATTATCTGTAATGTTTCAGTCTCTTGAATACCAAGTGCAGAAAAGGAATTTTCTCTGTGTGGGAGGGTGTTCCAGTCTGTCAGCCCTTCTGATTTACCTTGAATAAACTTCTTTTGAAATGTTCTTAATTTCTCATGGTATTCCCCTCTGTTGAATTCTTGCCAGTTACTGTATTTTCTAACACCTGCATACCTCCCCCATCATCAGTACTATTAAGGAAGTGGAGGCAAACTTTTAAAAATCTGTTCATAATGTGCAGAAATGCTTTCTTCTCAGTCTTCATTATTCAGCTGGATTCCATTCACCTGCTGAAATTTCTCACATTGCAGTTTCCACTTTCCAGTGATCTGTGGCTGCATTTCCTTCTTATCTTCCTTTGCGTTGTTTCACCTGTAACTCTAAAAATCGCCTTGCTCTAACTACTTCTGGATCCTTTGGAGGCTAAGAGGATTCAGTTTTCACATTACCTCAGCTCCACAGGCACTTCATGAAAGATTATATAAATATATGAGCATTATGTATGTGGGCATTAGAAGCTGAATGAGAGCTATTCAATGCACCTTTCTTCAAATCTTTTTCATTCTGAAAAATACTAACTAGGAGGAGAATGCATATTTCAAGACTATATATTACAGCTACATGTACTGCTATTGGGGAGCAAGATAGGAAAAAATATGAATGATTTTGGCTTGTATTGCCTACAGTCTTGCATCCAAAGATTTTTGGGAGATATCAACTAATTCACCTTCACAGCATTTTTCTAAATCTTAATTTTAAGATTAGTTCACCATATATCAAGAAACCCTTTCTCCCCATTCCAACATATGTTAATTTAAAAAATGTGTACACATGGAGTGGCTATCAGTTTTCCTGGATTTTGGCAGCACACCAGACAAATGTATTTTACATCAGACAGATGCAGACTTGCTACGTGTCTATTCAAATATGTCTGAAGGCATAAACCAAGAACACAAAACAAGGGACTTTAACAAGCAGAGTTTTGCCCTGAAGTGTTCATCACTCCACTGAAGCCTATAATTAACAGGTAGTCATGCAGTATAAAAGCGACCTCTGCACCTCCCATTTCCTTTTTTTCTTCTTCTTTGTGCAGGTTTTGTGCAGAGAGAAATCTGTATCTCTATTGTCTTGTTAAGAGAATATAAACACTCAAGTGTTGGAGATCTGCAGCTTTCTAGAGAGTAGGTGTATCATCTCCTATGATAATTAATAGCATCTAATGTAATATTAACATATTATAGAAGTTTACACTGAGTTTCTGAGAAACCTCTAGCAATGCCACACTAATGTGACAATAATCTGAATTTCACAGACTGGCTTCTCAGCAGCTGTAAATGACAAATCATTGGATTTTTTTTTTCTCTAAATTGTATCTGACGATTTTGACACATTTGTAGGGAATTATATACACCTAGTTGGTGTTTGTTTCATGCACTCTCTGAAGACTTTTTGACAGAAACCAGTTAGGAATTTAGCGTGCGAAGCTCTCCCAGAGGTGAAGACATGATTTTGCTTTGTATAGTAAGAGGTTTTAAGGAAGCATATGTGATTACAAGGTGACATGTAGAATTTGCTTTCTCTTCTGCTAGTCATTGAATAATATCATGTGTGGAGCAAAAGTACATGGGAAATACAGAACAGAGCTTACAGGAGCAAGACAAAGTGCAAGAGTAGGAACACCCAAGTGACCATTGTGCAGTGTCTGTAGAGAGTAATCTCAGATCAGCCATATTTCAGGCATGAAATTAAGAGTGAACTTGTTTGGTTAAGATATTCCATCACTTTTTGAAAGCCTTCTGCTTTGGATCAGTGTTTTAAGTTCTGTCCCTTTTGCAGAAACATAGATGTCTTTAGGCTTTATATTAGCTATATGAGATGTCTGAGTTTTGAAACAGATTAAAATGCTTACCTATGAGAATAAAAGGTATGGCTTGTCTTTAATGTCTATGGAGAACAATTCTTGTAATTTATTTCTAGTTCCCATATCTGCAGATAACCAAGATATTTTTTTCCTTAAATCTGAGTTATTAGAATTCTGAAAAATGAAATTAAAATATTAAAGTTTTGGGCTTCATTATAATCAGTATTTCTGCTTTCTGAGAATTTCACAGAACCCTGAGTAACTTCAGAAAATTTCCTAAGCATTGAAGCAATGCTTTATGGTTTTTTTCAGCTGACAGTCAGAAGCTAAATTTGGAATTGACTTTTGTTTGATAGGTCTTTGTTATGTGGCAGTAGCAGGATCTGGATGAGGTAATGGATAATAGAATCTGTGTTATTCATACACTGGAAGTTTCTAAGAGTGTAAAGGAACAATTCTCACCCATTCTGCAGAGGTAGGATGGCCAGCAGAAGACACACTGAGGAGCTATGTGGCTGTATTAATAGTGCATGTAAGACATCCAACAAATAGAACTTGATTAATTGATTAGCTACCATGTTTGTTGATTAGGAGAGTTGCAAATATCTTGTCTTTTATAGTGAACTTAGTTTCCTGACAAGGAGGGAAATTGAGAACTAAAGACATTTGTTCGTACATATTTATGAACCTCTACATCAGGGAGGAGAAATAAGTCCCAGTTCAACTCTGAATTTAACTATATGACTGGAAAATTAAATGTGTATTTTAGGAGAAGAGATTTTCTTTTCCTGCTTAAACTAGATAGAAATGTGCAACAAGAAGGCCAGTTTCACATTCTGTGTAGATATTGCTGCTCCGTTTTGCTTCTCCTTCTGTCAAAGGTGTCAAGATATTTTTATGGGTCGGATTCTGACATTTCATTTTTATTTGTTGGATCTGAATATTGTCTTCTGTAAAGCTACTTCATTTTGTTCCTTCATGTCTTTAAATGTTGGATGCTTATTATTATTATTTCCTCCTTTGTTTTCACAAATGGTCATCATGTTGAAATAAGTTAAACTGCCTATTAATATTTTTTCTTCCTCCTCTGCCTTGAGGATTTATACAGTTTTCTGAGTACAGGGTGGCAGTGGAGAGAGGCAGCAATTGGAGTCAGGAGGTGGAACAGCAGAGAACACTGCTAAAGGGTACTGCTAAGTCCCTAAGCAGATGTTGAGGTCTCAGACTGCCAAGAGGAGTGGTGCTGAAGTGCATTCTCTCATAGCTCAGGGCAGCCAGAACAGCACCACATTGGTCAGTAATGAGTCATTACACAAGATAGGTAGAAAGAACAAAGAGCGATTATGTGCAAAAGAACTTGACAAGATGGAAATAACAGCCAGAGAACTGGAAGCATGAGGACTATGAAAGGAGAGTAAGGCTTCAAATCAGTTATAGCTTCACCATTTATTTACCATTAAGTTACCCACTGCAATTATGAACCATAATGAATGATCCTAATTTAAATTACACTGTCACCTCTTTGAGATCTTTGGGTTGCCAGACCAATTGAAAGAATCTTTAATTAAAGAGTCAATACTGTTACATTTTCAATAGAATCTATTAGATGAGTAGTCCCACTGACTGACATTGTCTTTCACAGTTTTAACATTGCCCTTTTATAAAAAGCTAAAAAAATATAAAATGCCAGGTTTAGAGTATCCAGCAGTGTACAAATATCCAAGAGCTGTAGATTTTTTCCTTTCCGTTCTGCTTTGTAGCTGTAAAGGGGAAAGAAGCTTTTTTCATGATTTGCTTAAGAATGAGAATATATGAAAATCCTCTAAATGGGAGGACCACCAAGCATTTAGGGAAGTCTCACCACTTCATTGAAATGATGGGCAGAAGATAAAATTACACATATAACAAATAAGTATGTAACTATGAGTTCAAAATATTCTATTTTAAATAAAAGTTCCTCCATAACTGTCACCTCAGTAGAAGCTTCTGTCTTTTCCAGAAGTGATTAATTTCTTCTGATGACCTTATATTGTGTGTTTGTAGAGTACAGAAGAATATTCCCCTGTTATGTATATATATTAAGATTAAGAAAGACACGTGATAGCTGATAATCAACACATGATAAATTCACTAGCACTAATATTAGAGGTATGGTTACACTTTTTTTTTCTTTTTTTTTTTTTTTTTATTTAAGCCCTTTATTCATATGGGACTAACCCTAAACATAAATATAAATAGCTGTTTTAAGAAATAGAAGAAAATTAATAAGTCTGTTATTTTTCAAGCCTTGCACCTCTTTAGAAATTTGAACTAGGAACAACCTGCCTTGTTTCTATGCTTGGGACTTTTTTTGCAGATTTTGTTTGATTCAAGAAAACATGTTGTGGTAGTATTTCAGCAACCCTGTCTGCAAGATAAATTAACTGTTGCTGATGTGTAATGAAATAATGATTCCCTGAAAAAAATAGACCCTTTTTCTACCCTTTATAAATGCTACTTTCAAAAGTTAGAATCTTATTTATTCATAGAATTGAGCCTTTACCCTTCCCTAACAAACAAGGATAACGTATTGAAAAGAGATGATTTATACATGAAATAGCCAAAATGCTTTCTAAAAATTAAAAAGCTACAGAATTTTAGAAAATTAGAAAGCCACAGGAAGAAACATCAAAAGATCATTCATGCCATAATGACAGCCTGCTGTGGGACCAGCTATGACTAAACCTTTTCTTAAGAGTTTTGTCTACTCTGTCTCATTTAATCAGTACTCTTTTGCACCATCTTGTTATTTTCTTTATTTATTTGTTCTTTCATTTTCTCTCAGGTTTTCAATCTTGTGTGTGTGTTTGTGGGGGTTTTTTTGGAGCTGTGGGGTTCTGCTGGGTTTTTTCTGCTTTTTGTTCTATTTTGGGGTTATTGTTTGGTGATCTTTTGCTTTTTTGGGGGTGGGTATTTTTGTGATTTAATTTTTGGGTTTATTTGTGTTTGTTTGTTTGTTTCTTTGTCTATGTCAATTGTCCATAAGCCAGAGTACTTGTATACTAACTACTGAAACTACATTATCAAGCTGGGGATGTTTGAGGGGAATAAGTAGAATCATTGCAAGATAAAATGAAATCATATCCAGAACTAAACAGACAAACTTTTATCTATCTTAGCATGATTTTAAGTGTATCATCATTATTAGGACATCAGAAAATGTCCCAAGATTCCCTGGTGTGGTATTGTTTATGCTGGATATTCCAGGACCCACTTGATTTTTGTCTGGAGCCCCTGAGCCAGTGCATCTTTTGCACAGAGAGGTACCTCTTCCATGCAGAAGCTCCTTGGAGAACTCCTATATAAGAGTGTCAGAAAAAAAAAAGTTATTTTAAATACTTGATTAGTAGGGAGTATTTCTGATAATCTAGTCCAGATATTTCACCAAGTAAGGTTTTGAAATATCACCTCTCTCCTTCTTTTCCATGAGTCAGGGAAGCAGAGCTGAGAAAAAAATTGTTCCTCTACTATAAAGAATAATACTTTAATTGTAAATATTGTTATTATTATTGGAGAGGATTGTTCAGAACTGGTATTTTTCATGACCAGACTAGTCTGAAAAATGTTGTATTGCTTACTAAATACATACTGGAACTAATATTGAAGGCCAGCTGAAAAATCTTTTGTTAGATGGATTCATATACAGTAAGCTGTCCTTGCTGCTGGTCAGGAGTAAATGGGAAAAATTCATGAAGAAATTTGCTGATTTAATATTGGATAGTATTTTGTTTCTATTTCACAGGCCTTCAGTTTTCTCTGGAACAAGTTTTAAGATCAAATGGAGTTTGAAAAATAATTCTTTCCATGAGAAGGAAAAAAATTACAAAAATCACAAAATAAAGCACAAGGTGCATGTAGTGTAAGAAGTAAAACCACATAGACAGAGGTAAAGCAACAACATTACTTCTGGAAGATATAAATGGGATTAATCAGTAACTAGGTGTAGTAATCCCAACTGTGGGCTGTGAAACCACTTTCTGAATTTTTATCATTAATTAAATTAAGCTTTCAGAAGGCTTCAGTTGTCCTTGAGCATTTTCAGAATTTTGCAAGCAACTATTCCCCCTCAGATGCTAATTTGAATAACAGCATGATACTGAAAGCACCACTTCCAGTGAGGAAATAAATGGCAGGCAAACTCATGCTTTACTGAATGTGTCCTTGGTATCTTTCTCCAAAGCTGTTATCACAGCCATATCATTTGCTTTAAGATGACTGACTGCTGGAAGCTTTCTTCTTTGTATTAGAAATTTATGTAGAATTGTGGAAAATGTCCTAATTCCCCATTCCAAAGAAAATGCAAAATGTGAGTATTCTAAAATATTTATATTTTGAAGCTGTCTTTCTCACCTTCACTAAGATTGTATGTGTGCTGTATATATAAATATGTGTACACCTGTCTTCACAGAACTAAATGTGGATATTTTGGTGGGTAGGGGCAGGTTGTATTTTTAAACTGAAAATGCTTTTTTTGCCTGCCCATGGAACCTTTGGATTTGTTTAGGAAAAGCTGAAACACAGATGGTCCTGAGACAGAGAATTCCTTAACTTTGAATTACTTACTTTAATGAAAATTCCACAATGGCTACCCTATTTTTAAAACAAAGAGCTTTAGTTTTGGACTGAAAAATATACATATGTTTCTATAACTCTATATTCACTGCAGAGTTTTGCAGCCGGTCATACTTCCAAAACTCTCCATATCCTTCAGCAAAAAACTTAAATGCCAAAATCACATGCTTACATTTTCATATGTCCTTGACATGGCAGTTTATCAGTGTGAATGCTGATGGAGGTGGGGTTGTAGGAGCTTCAGTGCATGCAGAGCACACGAACAAGAGCGTTACAGGCTGGTGTGCACACAAGAACTGAGCGTCAAAGGGGAAAGTGAAGAGGCATGATGGAGCTTTTTGAAAGATAGAGGGATGTAAGATAGCCTGAGGAGAAGAGCTTGATCGGATAAGGATGTGATATCCTGGGCTGAAGAGTGGGATTTCCCTCTTTGGAGTAAAGGTTCAATACCACAATCCACCTCCAGTTTATGAAAAAAAAAAAAAAAAAAAAAAAAAAAAGAAAAAGTAATTCCGCTCTAAAAGATCTGAAGTTATCACAAAGCTTCTCCCTTTGATCTCCTGTACTACTGAGTACTCTGCTGCTTGCCTGAGAGCTCACTGCTCCTGCCCTGACCTTACTTACACAGACATCTGAGCCTGAGTCAGCAATTAATAAAATCAGCAATTAATAAAATAATAACCATTTAATGTTTTGAGAACCATCTTACCTCACCATTCATGACCTGGTGTGAATTAAAGCTTTGGAGACTTGCCCCTATGTATTACCTAAGTAGTATTTTAACTATGTGATGTCTGCAGATGTTGTTGGAAGCTGGAGAAGCATCCTTGTTTGGTTCAATAGGCCTCGTCTTCAGAAAAGGATACATTATCTCCTTTGGTTTATTTATTGTCATGCAATCTGTATCTAAACCTGGGCCTAAAGAGGAAACAGCTTTTCTCCTGTATGTAAGCCAAAATGACTTTGTAATTCAGACCACAGGATATTTGTATGGATAAGTTCTTAGAATGGTATTTTTTTAAGTGCAACCATTTGGCAGTTTTATGAAAATAAGCATATTTAAAATACAGTAATTTTCCACTTTTTTCCCTGATTTTATGCGTTGTAGTAAAAGTCAGACATTGAATAATAAAAAGAAATGTAGTTTTGAAGCAAGTCTGCTACCAATAATGAAAAATCATAGAAGACAAACAACATTTTTAGTGTAACTTCTTTTGGAATTAGTTGTGAACTAGATAGATGAAAAGTTGCTCTGAAGTAAAACTACTTCTATGCTAGTGTTACTAATCTCTCATGAAAATGATAAGTGTCTGTTCTTCAGGATGTAGATTTTTTTAAATTTTTTTTTTTCTCTACTAGTTAGGTCAAGTCAGGAATTTATCCTTCTTAGGAAAGACAAAATATACCTTATTGGCATTTACAGAGGAACGGTTTTGATACAGTCTTTCTTGTTTTACTCCTATCATCAACACTGTTGTGCTGTTGAATACTTACTTTGTAGTTTGCTCCTCTTACACAAACATAGAATTCTTCAATATGTGGATTTCTGTCTGAACAAAAATTTTATTTTTATTAACAGAAGAGGTGGGAAGCAGGAGGCTTTCTTGGTTTCACCCAGAGTTTTCTTGAGCATGCCTTTAGAGAATGTGATATTTACTATGTCACCAACATTTGTCTGGGTTTTCTTTAGTTCTAAGAGCACAACAGTGTTTGGGTCAGAAGGAACATATTTCCAGTTGATTACATAATCTCAAAATTATCTTTTGAGGGAAAAAAAAAAGTTGACCTCCTGTCAAAACATGATTTTTATTTCTGCTGTCTAACCAGTAGTCATCTTTGTTGCCCTGAATTCTTGTGTTAGGACTATATAGCACCACTGAGCCTGCTAGATTATTCCTTATATGGAATAAGTAGGATTTCAGCAATACAAGTATTATTTACTCACTTTAGGATGACTAAGTGAAAACTTGTATTCAGTGGGTGTTTGAAATATCAAGCAATATGTTTTTATTATTTTAATTTTTTCCTGAAAAAGAATAAATATTTTTGGACTTCACAGTATTAGGTTAGGAAAAAAAGACCCTCGGAGATCAGAATCATGTCCATGGATCTTCTGCTGGGACATATGGGCACTGCCTCCTGGGGTGCTTAAATGTAAAGAAAACAGTCTGTTATGGAAAATGTGTTAAGGAATAAACTATGCAAAGAACTTGAAAAGAGGACTCTGTGTGCTCTGTATTGACATTGTCTTATACTGCTAGCAAGAATGTGTAGTAATATATCTATTATTGGTCATTTTAATGGCCTCCCAGAATGAACTATTTTAATATTGCTTTCCCTGTCATTTTACACATATTGTTTTAAAGAATCATTTGTACCTAACTGTTTCTTGGCAGCCAATAGCTTTAGGGGTTGTAATCCTATTCTGCCTGAGTATTTTTAGAGAAGGGAGAAGGTGTCAGAGCATCTCTGAAAATGTTCATGCTAAATTACATCTATATCGATGTATCAGCATGCCCATAAGAAACACTAAGGAGAGGAATATATTGCTTTGAAGTGTATGCTTCTGACTTTTAATATAGTTTGAATACTGGTCCTGGAGAAAGATCAAATTTTAACAGATTTCTTTTCATCCCTTTCTTTAAGCAAGTGATAGCAGTGAAGGAAACATCATGTCTGGGATTCTTTACGTGTACAAAAAGTGAACATTGGTACTATCTATTGGAATTAGCTGATAGTGAATATACCATAGTTCTTAATCAGAAACATAGATTTTATGTTAAAAGTAACATGCAGATTATATTACTGTTCATTTTAGTAAATCAAACAGCCTCTGACTTGCTTTGTTGAAATGCTTTCTGTTAAACACTGTCAAAGGGTAACTGGAAGAAAGTAGTTCTCAACTAGACTTTTCTTGTGTTAAATTCAAGATAATTCCATGGTCCAGATACATCTATCCTAAATAAAAATGAAAACAAGTTCAAGCATGAAACATAGGTGATTTTACAATGTACAGCAAAGAACATAAATGTTTTTCAGTGAGAAAAGTTGAACTTTGAGAAGAAGGTATTATTTAGTTATAAAACATCCATTTATCTAAAGCTATGGAAGATAAATTCTGCACATTTTCTATGTTTTTTAACATATGGGAAGATTTTATTGTAAATTTTATTGCTTTTACCAGAGCAATACTAGAATACCAAATGTTACATGATTTTACGTCTTGATGTCATCTGCAGACACTTCTTGTACATCCCATTATAAAAAATATGCTACAGCTGCTTTTAAAAACAGATACTTCATGGATTAAACACAGGAACAATTAAGTATATTTCAAATTTAACTGCGAGTCTCTGGAAATTTAGATGGCTTGGCATCTTTGGTTGCTATTTCAAAAGTCTAGCATATTTTCTTATTGCCATTGTTAGACTGTGTGTTGTCAGTCACAATGAAGAATGGCAGTTGTCCATGAAAAGATTAAAATTGTCTGTACTGTGCTGAAAAAATGTCATGCAGCACTTGCAAGTTTATTGTCAGGTGCAAAATGCAGCAAAACTTTACACATTACATCAGACCTCTATACAAGTGCTGTTTCAAAACACTGGTCAGTCATGAATTGTTATGTAAAACTGTTTTATAAACATTTTAAGAACTTGTGTTTTACTTGTCTGAAAGTTGTACTGAAGTAAATGTGAAAATGAGGGGTTTGTTGTGTCTTAAATCAAAAACTTGCATTAGTGGCAGTTTAGTTTTCATACACTGCAGTAGGTCATGTAAATCTAGAAATACAAAAGAAGCAGTAACACAGTACCACTTTGAAAAAAACTGTGCTAATAGGTAAAAATTACCTGATTTAAAAACCTTGAGCTCAGAAATTTTATTAATTCTTGGGAATGCTTGTGTAAAGTAGGGAAATACACAGAAAAGATTATTACATTTCCCCAATTTACCTTCCTATGGGATCCAGAAAGTTTTTGTAACAGCCAATAAAAAGCATGATAAAGTTAAGGAAAGTTGTTTGCATTCCCATTCACTGGCATTGATGTGTTCCTATTTTTTTGTTCCTACTTGTGAAAGTATAGTCATCTTTGTAAGAGGATCACTTTGTCACTTTGTTATTGCAGTCATTACATGACATATCTGTGGAGAGGGCTGGTGGTAATTGTCTATTCTCAACATGAACCTTCTGACTTACACAACAAAGATGTTCAAAGTAGCAGAGCTGGCATTTTTTATTATCGATGGATTTTGAGGCACAGGTGATCTTTCAAATTTGTGGAAACATTCTCTCAGCATGATGTTGCAGAGTTGGTTTTTTGGGGGCGTTTTTGTGGGTTTGTTTTTTTTTTACTGTGTCATGTAGTACTTTTTGTTTCTTGCAAACAGAAGAGTTCTACATTAGAGGAAGAAGGAAAGTGTCTATAATCAGAAAAAAAAATCATACTCTCGTCTAAGAGAGATGCAAAAGAAGGATGGTCTGTTATGAGACTTATAGAAGCAGGTTTTTACAAATATAAATTTCACCCAGCAAGAAAAGCTGTAGACCCTGTGAAAGAAATGAAATCAGATGCATCAATTCCAGATGCAAAACCAGAACATGATTTTAAGGGTTTAATTCTGCATAAGCAGTGAATCAATACCCCAATAAATTAATATTCTGATATTTAAAGTTATGATACTACTCCCTAATATTTCAAAAGTATATAACAAAGAGGTCTTAACAAATAAAATGACAAAAATAAAAAAAAAAATCAACTCAATAATGGAAAAATGTGTTTATTTTACCTGGTAAGTTCCTTAATGTGCTTTCATAGGGAGTTCACAAAAATATGGAGATTAAATGCTTTTTAAACAATGGTATATGTAGTCTTTGATGAAACATGGTAGTGCATTCTTTTCAGTTTCTTCAGAATGAAACTTTTTCACCTGAAATAGAAGCCATTGGACAGTAGCTAACCTGTTTTCTTTACACAGTCTTAAAAATTTCTCTGCAAATTAGCTTCAAAGACATCAAACTGAAAAATGTGTGAAAGTTTTTTGGAAGGATGGGATAAAAGGAACTGTTAAATTAATTATCTCTCCTTGATCTTTTCTACATAATATTTTTTTTTCCTAATCAAACTCTGTAATTGAGTAAGTAATCAGATCCCTGGCAAAAAAATTCCTCTAGCTGATTTTACATAGCTCACAAATACTATACCAGAAAGTCACACATTTCTTTTCTTCTCTTCACAGTATTTCTTAGGAAGAGCAAAGTAAAAAGAAGTAATTTATAATATCGCATTTGCACACAGCAGAGTTGTTTTCCCAGAGCTTAAAAATTAATGTGCTGTCTTCAGATCTTTCATAGAGTAAACAGTATTAGCTGTAGCACTGTCAAACAAACAAGCAAACAAATAAATTGTACTTTCAAAAAGGGTTTGAGTACTATTACACTTACAGCTCTGTGCTGCAGTGAGCTATTTCTATCACTCTCAATATCAGGAGAAGCTCTAAGCATGGAGATCATGCATAGTACAAAATTCATGATCAGGGTTTTAGAGAACTAATAGCTTTTTCACCTATTGGAAAATCCTAAATAAACCTTAGGTTGGCATTCCTGTTCAGTAAAAGATATGCATCTTTTCTTTTTGGAAGACCCTATTACAAGGGATGTTTTCCCTTTTTGCCTCTGTATTGGAAAAGGAAAGAAAGAGTTTAATTTTCTCTTTGTGTGAGAACAATATAAAAATAAAAGTGCCCTGAGAGTAGCTTGACCAAGCCAGCACCTGAAATGAAGGTCAAAAGCACCTCTAGAAAGTCTACAGAAACAGTGTATGGAAACACACTGGTTTTACACATGCTTTTACTCCATCATTGTCACAAATGTGCAATGTTTTTCAGTGAAGAATAGCTTTTTACTGCATCAGTAAGTTTCCAAACCCTGAACTCTTGCATCTTCTGGGTCTTTTCAGAGAATATATGCACTTACTGTTTTTACTGACATTGACCTTTTCAATGTCTTAAGCAAATATCCTTTCATATGAAAGCAGGCTTACTTGAGCAGGTAATGCAAGTTATGATATTGGTACCTAGGACTGCTTTTGGCATTTTTGAGGTGTAATGCATCTGTGGTTGTGTAGCTGAATGCTGCTGCATTTGCAGACAAAGCAGAGCTTCAGTGGTCTAAGTGAGAGGTTTGAAGGATCTGTGCCTAGGACTAGTTCCATGAACTGAACTTTTATTTCCCATTGCTGCTTGTGCCCATTGATAGGAATGGTGAGATTTTTAGAAGTGCTTCATGCTGACATATCACCACCTCGTTATGATTTAGTAACACAATCAGAAGTAAAACATTTTTCTTACAATGGTGATGATGTGTGGTCAGGGCTTTTTTGAGTAGCAATGTATCATCAAGACACTTGGATTTGAACTGTCAAATTTATGGTCCCCCTGAATGGATCTTGGAATCTAAGTTATCACCATGACTACAGATTTATTGATTGTAAAGTGAGATTTTGTAATTGTGAAGAGGTGCTGAAAACTCAAGACCAAATATGATTTTTTTCTTATTTCTTAGTAATTTGCTTCTGTTCAAATCTATGAAACTCATGAAAACCTCTAAAACACAAAGACTTTAAATCCTACTTGCTGGGAAAAAAGAATAGTTTCTGTGCCCATCACAGCATTTGCCCAAGTAAAAGATGTCTGAAATGAAAGCTTACTGCTGTGAAGAGAGTTCAGATGAAAACTTCACCAGAGTGTAATTATTTTTCTTCTGTAAGGAAGACAAATAGTATGGACACATAGTACACTGAAAGAACAATTTGGGTTTCTATTTTTCTTAAAAATATGTAGTGTTTTTTGAAAACAAAATGACAGTTTTATGCATAAAAATTTATTGTGTTGTTTTAGAATTACTTCTCTCTTTTTTTTTTTTTTTTTTTCTTCTTTTTCATTCCTTGGAGTCTTTTTGTATAGACAGAAAATAGAAGCTAGTGTTGACCACTTGTGGTTGCTTTAGTATGCCTGATGTTGCTTCAGATGTGATTGCTTATGCACCTGCACACTTCTGCCATTACAGTCTTCCTAATGGCTGCACCAAAGGAGCAGACTTCAGAGAAGCCGCTTGCAAGCGGAAACATCTTGCAAGAACAGATGTTTGTGTGCTATAGTGTTATATTGTGAAGTTAATACTGTTTCAGTTGTGTTTTTCCTGGATGATTGCAATCCAATTATTTTTCTTCTATCTCAGAAAACTCATTCAGCAGATGGGGGAAATTGCGGTTTTCTATTTTCTTCCCCTGTTTGACAAGGGTGTGGAATAACTTCTTGTCGATTTGTGGACACTTCTATGGATAGTACAGTTATCTCCTGGGATAATGATTCCCTCTGAAAATTCCATTGAAATCTGTGACATTGCCCAGATCACTGCCTTTCATTAAAATATATACTATAGCTCAGGCCAAGGGAAGGAAGTCAGCAGCAAATCTGACAATGTTTTTACTGCATAGACACAATGAGCATTTCAGTAGTGTCAGCTGGACTCGGCTTTTTCAGTGTGCACCATCAAGAAAAAGAATTAAATGCAGTTTTTACTGCTAATAAGTTAGTGTAACATTTCTTTTAAATTAAATGTTTTGTCTACATAAACGTCAAAAGAAGTCAGTATGATTGCAGTTCTTATTAGAGGGAAGAATAAAATATTCTTACTCAGTGTTTTAGTGCTCTACCATTAATTCTTTATATATCTCTACATTTTGATGTTTTTAGTGAGGCAATAAACAGTTCTGTGTAACAAAAGCAAGTAACTTAATACATTCCTTTATGTTTTGCTAAAGGTCATAGCTCATGTTGTTTGGGTATAATTTTGTCATCCTCTGGGCTTGGCATTCATTGGCAGACTTTACTGCAGTAGTGTTGTGCTGGGTCCCTCTTATCAAGTTAAACTGAGTAACTGTGAAAACAAAATTAAGAAGAGGAGATTCTACTGCTTTCTTTGAAAGAATGTGGTGCTCTCTGAATAGAGCACAATATTTATTCAAGACATAATAGTAGTGTCACGACTATAACTCAGGTTTTGCTTTTGGAATCCTGTGCAATTTTTTAATTATTATTTTTATTAATTTTCAACAATACTAATAATTATTATTATCTGATTATTATTAATAATAATGATTAATTATCTGCAGTTATTTCTAAATACTTTTAAGTGTTTGTAAATAATCAATTCTGATTAAATTCATTAGGTTAGTGCAACAGTTGTTGGTTTTTTTCAAATCAGCCCTGGATTTGAATTTAGTTCATATAAGGCAATCTCTTTATAATATTTTTTTTTCTGGAACAAGATATATCCAGATCATATATCAAGAATTTTTGGGTAGTCCAATTAAAAATACTGTAAAAATCATAAGCATTCCACTTAAAATGCCATCCACACAACTCCCCAAGAAGACAGATTTTTCAACTAAAGTAAACAGGATGAAGCAGTCATGCAGTTAAATCACTAACAGACAGCTCTTCTACTTTACAATTGCCCCCTCTTATCCAGGCTTTTTTCTCTTCTGGTCATGCATGGTTTGCTGTTTGCAGCTTGTTTTCCTGAGGCAAGTGCAGGCAAGTGCGGTGATCACCGTGAGTTGTTAACATTCCTCATTCCCAGTAGAAGTAGGATGTTGGCTTTCTTCTCAATTTTTGGATTGGTTTTGTAGTACCTATTGGTGTGGGGTTTTTTTTCCCATAGGGCCTCTTTCCTATTGTCCGGTAGTTCCTGCCTATTTGCTTGACAAGTAAGTATGTTTAAATATTTGGATGTGTGAAATGGCTAAACATCAGCTAAAACAGTGCAGATGTATGAAGCTGATTGGTAGTGAATAAGGCCAGTAACTAAGCAGCAGCCATCTGATATTTGTGGTTGTGATTAGGCTTTAGCCACTGGATCATTTTTCAGTTGCAAACGGTGACAACACTTTACTAGGTGGGCAATTAGCCTTCAATCTGTGAATTCATTTTACAGCAGTTAATGTGCTAGTGCATCACAAAAAGTATTTAAAGATTCATAGAATCAAAATTAATATAAGAATATAACGAAAACTCATTAGCTGAAATATTTGCAAGTATCTGCAAATCATGCCTTTGATTAATGTAGCCCTTCTGCAGTTTCTGCAGGAATTCTAAAAGAAAATGAGCTTTTAAATGGACTGATGGAAGAAAAATGTTGAAGTCTTAGCAAAACAGGGGCAGCTTGGTTACCGTTCTGCAAAATAAGTCATACACTGCTGATATGGGCTAGTTAAAGATTGAGGAACCATCATAAATCTTCCTTGATGCAACTTGTTATTAAATATATCAAGAAATGTAGGCCACTGGGTTGACAAAGGGGATATTCCAGATATGCCCATTTGCTATTATTTTCAGCTTCTTCTTTCCCTTAAAAATTCAGAGAAATGAAGACAGGCATAATGACCAAAGGGGATGAAAACTGAATACTTTCAGGCAGCTTCTGGTTGTGTACAGATTCAGAATATTAAAGAGATATATTCGTGTTGGAAGCATAACCAAACCAGCAGTAATGTTTGTGGAAGCCAGCCCATCACTCAGAATAGAGTCCGCATTTCCACAGTGAATTCAGAAACCTGCACTGACTCCAGTTTGGAGAATTGGAAACATTGCTGTCAGAGGTCAGCAGGGTGAGGAAGCTCTGGACTGGGACACTGGAGACTCCCCTAAGTGGGTCATGAGTGGGCCACATACTTTCTAGGGAGCTGGTTTGAGGTGACTTCCCCAGGTCACACGAGTTAGGCCTGAACAAAACGTGAGTTGGCTTGCATTTGCATTGCTTAGTGACATTCTCCTCCATGTCAAATTAATCTGAAGGGGAAATAGCTATAGCAATTCCAAGCAGAGAGAAAGGCCTCTGTTGTCCAGCTAGATTTTTCTCCCTCGATGTCTTTTAGAAACTATTACAGGCAGCACTACAGAAATACACTCTCCCAAACCATGTATTTGTAACCTAAGAGGTGAATCACATTTATTCTAATTGGAAATGCTTTTGTGGAGTAAACCTCTTGTTGTGGAGATGATTTCATAGTACAGAGAGAAAAGAGAGAAGTGCACCGTGCTCAGGGACATAAATCTCTCATTAATCTAGTAAACATTGTCTTAAGCAGGGATTCCCAGGGGCTCTCTCAGCACAACACATACTGCAAATAAGCATTTGAGAGAAGTCTTGATATTTTTCTACTTGGACCAATTAGTACTAAGATGGAAGAATTAAAGAAGACAAACAGTTCTTTAATCTTTACTTTGCAGGAAAACTGAAATATAAACAACTGACAAAGAAAATGCCATTTTTCTATGCAAAATCCTCCTCTGTGTGTTTAAAATTCAGCATTAGAAATTAAAAGGCATAAATCAAAGTGTTATATTTCAAACAGTATAGGGCATATCTGGAAGTAAGGAAGCAGGAACATCTTTTAGCTTTTACTTCTTTTTAGTTGTTGCCTTACAACTGCAGTTTAAAAGACACAGTTTTAAATGGAAGGTTTTCAGTGATTATTAATATGCACATAGTTTACTTCTGATGATATTCTTGCCTGTATTTTGCAGCTGAAGCTTTTTGGGTGACACAATGTTTAGCAGGAATAACATATCATTTGTTGACCATGAAATCAGCTGAGTATCTTTTGTGTTTCTTAACTTTTCTTAGTTTTAGATGTAAAAACCCATTCAAAATGCATCTGTATTTTCTTCACTGATGACAAGAGTGGTTTCTTCACAATAAAAAAAGAGCTAATGTTACTAATTTTCCAAATGGTTCATAAATTTCATGCCATCACAATGAATTTGTGCATGTGCCTTTACAGTATGGTATTGGAATGGCATGTCTGTGTTGATATTTGGAGAAGCTTACTTTTTATATTCTACAACAGCTCCTTATTCTGTGTATTTCTTACCTAGCAATTTTTAATTGATTAATACGTGCATAATTCCAGTTACAGATGCAGTGATTTTTGCTGGAATCTCTGTTTGGTATATCTGAATAAGATTTTACATATACATTGGTTGAGGTAAAAAGAGAGAAGTATAATGGAAAGCCTCCTTAGTCTTGAGCTCCTTATAGCATCATAAACTCATCAAATGTGTCATTTTGCTGTTAGCATTTGCAAACACTGACAATTTTATCCCAAAAGGATCCTACAATTCTAATTGTTTTGGAAAAATTAAAGTATCGGTAAACCTATGCTAGAATACCAGAATATCCACTACTCTTGTTTTTGGGTGTGAATCACTTCAAATAACATTTTGACTTTGTAGGAAGTTTTAATTCTTGGTGTTTCACATAGAGTGAATTATTGTTTTGTTAATAGAGTACAGTGTTATTTGAAGGAAAAGAAGTGATTAATTTTGTCAATGACTACTGTAAATAAAATTTGTAAGACTATTCTGCTGGCCTATAAACATACATATAAACATGCCGAACATACAGACACTTCTGCTACTTCTTTCTTTCTTTGATTAAGGAAAAAAAAAACACCAAAGAAAAAAAGGGGGGTCGACATTTGTGACCCAGTTTTGTTTTGGTTATTCAGTCAGATCTTCGTGTGACTCAGATAAGTATATAGTGCATTGACTGAAGTTGTGCTGAAATTTATATGAGTTGAAAAACTTCAATTTATTAAATTTCCCCTTTCCAAGCCCCTACTTTACAAGACATAAATTATGTGCAACACCATAATTTCTTTCATTTAGAAGAAAAGATGAAAAATCTCATCAAGCACCATATGCTTATTCCTTTTACAAATAATAAGGAAGATAGTTTTAAAGGCAAGACAAAGACACAGAAAGAAGAGATACATGTAGTGTATGAGAAAATATCATCGCCTCTGTATCTTGTGTTTTAAGTTACAAAAAAGATGTTTTCTACCATACAAGTCTTATTTTCTCTCTATCCAACCCCTTGTGGTTTTTGAATTGATAATGGAAACAGGAAAGTAACACCTTGCATCCTATGAATTAAAAATAGTATGTCATGCTTTTTCTGCTTTGCTCAGATTCTGCATCAAAGTTTAGTAATGACACACTGCAGACATTGAAAAATATTCAGGGTGGTAGGATAAGGATAAAAATGAATGTCTTCTTAAAATAAAGAAGTTTCCCTTCTGATTTCACATCACAGTATAACTGAACAATACCTGAGGCTGTTAATTTATGCATTATCACTTTTTCCTTGTGCTCCTCAATAAATGCATTATGTTCTCAAAGTTGTTTCAAAGGAAAAAAAGCAAATCCACAAAACTTCTCAGTTTATATAAAAATCACCCTTTCTTATCAAAGAATACATGTTCATTTTTATTCTAAACAGACAATTCTTTAAAGTCAGGTTAAGAACAGTGAAGCAGTAGGAAGGCATTTCATGTTCTCTTTTAACACATCAATTTACTTCCTGGGTTTTCCTTCCCCCCCACCCCCTCCAATCCCCCAATAAATTAAAACTTTACTGTACTAAAGGAAGATTATAATATATTTAATGTATATTTCATAGCACAAGGTGTTATGAAGAATGAAAATGCTGAAAGTCTCTGTCAAACTTCATCATTTAACTATAAATAATTTAAATACAAGAAAGTTAGATAACTTTCTAGCTAAAAATAAATAAACAAAATCCAAAGAAAATGCCTATGTTTTGTTGTGTGATAGAGTAATCCTGGATAGACATCTGCCACTGGCACATTGTGCAGTTTCCTTTCACAGTAAATGATGGTGTCCTTGGGGCCACAGAGGAAAATGTAGGGGGGACTGAATTACCATCATTGCAGTGGACAATCCTCATTGGGAATGCATCCAGCTTAGTGGCTAGATGAGGGTTTCAAGTAATGAGTGCTGTACAACAACTACAGAAGGACTAAAACAAAAACCACCACAGTTGCTAGAATATTCTTGACTTAGGGAAGTTTTCTAGAATGGATGCATTACCCAAGAAATCCCAGTCTAAGAAATGAACTGTGCTGGGTGGAACAAAATGACTGGGTTGCCAGAAAGATCATATTATGAGGAATTATGGCAAGATTTGAGAAGGGTGAAAATGAAATAGAAGGATTCCAGTAGTAATATTATAGTTTTTATATCTTATGTGCCAAAAGCTTTAATGATTTTTAATTAATTTTAATTAAAATTTTTAATTAAAAATTAAATTTTATGTGGTTTTTTTTCCTACAGCTGCATTCCAATTCCGACAAAGGTGATGGATCAGTCAAATACATTCTTACTGGAGAAGGGGCAGGGACTATATTTATTATTGATGACACAACTGGAGACATCCATTCAACCAAAAGCCTAGATCGAGAGCAGAAGACACACTATGTACTTCATGCCCAAGCTATTGATAGACGGACAAACAAGCCACTCGAGCCCGAATCTGAGTTCATTATCAAAGTGCAGGATATCAACGACAATGCACCAAAATTTACAGATGGACCATACATTGTTACTGTGCCAGAGATGTCTGAAATGGGTAAGGAAAACAAACTGTGTTATTCAACAGTCTTTTAACAAGTACAGATGCCACATACTGTTTGTAAAAGTTCTTGTCACATCATTGAGTGTATGTTAAATATATGGGAGTTAGGAAGAGACAAGAAGATGTGACATACAACCCGTATGTTAATTGTGACATTCAGAGTAAGACAACAGTATGCACATGCACATGCTGGTCGTAAGAGAAGAGTCACTCTTAATCTCGAATGCTTTAACATACATTCTTTGCAAATTGTAGTTTCCATTCTAGAACCAAAATATATTCATATATCCTCATTCAACTGCACTCTTTGTGGCATTCTCTTATGTCTACATGAGCAGTCTGTACAATTCACAGAATTAAGCACAAAGTAACAGTAGTTTTCTAGATTATTTTAGACATACGTTTATTTATGAGGTTTATTATAAAATGAAGTGAGTTCAAAAAGGTACCAACCTTTGGTTTTCCCTCTTACATAGATCAGATGTTCTTATTCTTTGAGGTTCTGCATTGTGCAATCAATTTTCTTTATTTAATATTTCTCTGGTGTTGAAATTATTTTATAACTTTCCTCTAATAGGAGAATTGCCAACAGAATTTTTTACAAGGACAAAAGTGCAGTATTTCTGTGAGTAATATCATAAATCCGGGACAATGCAAACAATATGTGGTTGTGTGAATTACTGCAGTGAGTGCATAGAGCTTCCAGTAAGAATATTGTGGCTCTTTATAAAACTTCTTCAACTGTCTTTGATAATTCACTGTGGCAAAAAGCTTTACTGTTAGAATTGCAGTTCATTTCAGTATCATCTAAGCTTTTATCTCAGTTATGTCCCATTACACCACAGGCTGTCTTAATGAGTAATTCATTTCCTTTAGCAACTGTTTCCAAAAATGCGTCACTCCATCTTTCTCTTTCTTTGGTTTTCTTTGTCTTTAATGGAAACCATTTTAATTGATTATTTCCTTCACCTTTAGAGGCATTTTACTTTCTGCATAGGAGGAAAGATAGTGGAAATATTATCTTCAAAATCAAAAGTAGCTAATGTAATAATTTTTTATTTGCATTAAATTTATGAAAGTTTTTTTTCATCTTCTCAATATTGAGCATTCTTACATAAATGTTATTCATAATTTTGCAGTAATCAGAATCTGTTCAACTACACCATACATGTTACTGTTTTCCAAAGAATGATTTGAATAATCTGTGATGGTATTTTGTGTTGTAAAACAGAGTGGATTATAGTAAACCAATGAAGTTTTACTGGTGAAATAGAGAATTGATGCTTATGTTTTATAAATCAAACTTAACTGATTGTACTTGAGGCAAATCATTAAAATATCTATTCCACAAAGTTTTTGTGTTGTGTGAATAAACCTGAATTTTCATATCCTCTCATACAGGCATTCTGTTGCAGGTATACCTTATATTTTCATTGTGAATTTATTATCTCTATTTTCTTTTCTCTCCTATTGATTTGTTTGCATTTGTTGCATTCTGAAAGCATTTTTATTGTCTTCAACTTCAGGTAGACTAATTCTATTACTACTTCCACAGGATACATTCTTTGTGTCAAATGATGGAGATACTGCTCTCACTTTTATTAGTTCTATAATTAGCACAGTTTTTTGACATTTAGCTGTGAAGTCTATACATAACTGAACTTGTTGATATTGTTCTGTGAATTTCTAAGGAGGCCAAACTCTTAATATTTCTTCTTATTTTTGCCTTATCATTTCAGTCTCTCTGCAGCAGTTCTCATGCTAAGTGGCATTAATTTTGATCTCCAATATTTTGCTTAGTTTCAGCAGCAGGCTCTTGTTTGTTTCCTTAAGATCTTAGGTGGTATTTTCCCCTCAACTTGAACTTAATCTGGGTGTAAAAGCTGTAGGACCTTTATTGCTTTTCTTTTTTCAAGTCACTGACAAGAACAGGAAAATTTTAAATTTTTTTTTTTTTTTTTTTTTGCAAATATTAGATTACAGTTTTCACTGACATAAAATAAGCATACTATATATGCTTTATATACTACTCTGGGACAGATGAAAGAAAATGCCTATTCAATGCCTTCAATGAAACTTTTCCCTAACATTTGGCCCAAGACTCAATATTTATATCTGTAATTATTTCTTTAGTAGTATGAAAAACTCAGTTACATTGAGATCTCTGTGGTCTGTTTTAAGGTTTATGAAATCCATCTTTATGTAAATTAAAATAAAATAGGAATATTTTTCAATCAGTAAAAGACTTCTATATGTGTTAATTGTAGCTGTAAAATGAGTGAAACATTCCATGTTAAATTTTTATTGCTGAGGTCATTAGAGGTGAGACTAGATGACTTCTTTATGTCCCTTCCAACCCTAACCACTCTGTGATTCTCTGATACGAAGAGTATTCCAAATAAATTATACTTAAAATTAATAGGAACAGTAGACGTTTCTGAACTTCTTTTGAGAGTACTCCAATGTGAGGTAGTCATAATTTCAGATAATCTGGAAGACAGCATTGTTCATAAATACGATTTTTATTAGAAGTGCCTTTTTAACTTCCTGTGTTGTGAAACTAAATCCCATTTGGTTGACTTGTTCCTGTTTTCAGACAGTACTAAGAATTGTTTTCATTAGGCAGAGAATCCCTGTGTTTATTAAACTTCACATTTTTATAATTTCTTTTAAGTTTTTTGTTCAGTATTGATCCATTTGAGATTTAATAGTACAGACACCTATGCAGAGTCATGCATAAAAATTTGCATTCTCAGTAGACGTATTTAATGGAACTTCCTCATTAAACATTAAAAATTTGTCTTCAGAGAGACAAATTGCAATATTGCTTTCACCTTTTCTTTGAGATATAACGTCACAAAATTCTTCTTGTAAGCTATTAAAAAAAAAAAGAGAAAAAACAAATGGAGATATTTTGAAATAAAAATATAATTTAGTTCCCCAATTGAATAATCCCTTTTTTAATACCAGAAAAACACAAAGCGGTGTTCAGAGCATACAGATATGTATACATGTCAGTTCTTTATAAAGCATTAACTAAGAAAACAGAATGCCCAAAATGTAGTCTCTGAAATGTAGTGGGAAAGCATATGAAATGATAGTTGTACTCTGAATAAGCAGAGACTCCACTTGGGGGAAAAAAAGTAATTTTTATTGCCTAACTTGAGTGACAAAATTTTTCCATAGAAAAACTGAGTTTTTCTTGACAGGAACTTTTACACTAAGCTAGAAAAGAAAGAACAGAAGGTATGGGTCTATGTTCATATCTCTCCTGTGATGTTCAGAGAAATTAGACCCTTATCTTTTGTATCCGATTACTTGTTTGTTTGTTTGTTTGTCTTAACATTTAAAATAGCATTACTGTGTAATTCTCCATCTAAAACCTTTATTAGATCTAGCACAACAAAAAATGATGCTCCATCTAAATGACAGAAATGTGTCCAGAGTTGTGGTTTGCTTGTCTTGCAAATGAGCCTGAATGATGCTAACTTTGAAAAGAGTCATTGGAAGGTAAAAGTACCCTCTTTGCCTTTTTTTTTTTGCAAGACATTCTAACCTGCAGCTTTCACCAGCTGCCTTTCCTTGGTGCTCAGCAAATCAAGCAAGAGCTGGGCAAAAGTCTGGTAATGGGGATATCATATAAAATGTTGAGTGTGCTTATGTGAGATAGTGAAGAAGTTAAGTTTCTGAAGCTTAACTCCACATGAAGCTAAACTCTTATCCCACTGAATGAGAGTTTGAGAGGTATAGTGGGAGGTTGAGTTAAAATTTGTGATTCTAAGAGTTCTTTTAGTTAGAAAGAGAACACTTAGCCACCCTTCAATGCTAAATTACTATTATCAGGTGTTTCTTGGGAGAGAAGTTGTATTAGAAAATCACTGGGGCTAATTTTTAGGATACAATGGCATTCCATTCATGCTAAAATGATCTGTCAGCTGCTTATGTGAGATGCTGCCTTTCACTGGTTCTCTTTCTTTTCACTCACATCAATGAGTTATACAAGCACTAAGATTCTTTTAAAATAAGGAGAGAGAAGAAAGTCTTCAAAGAAGGAGAGAATTATGAAATCACAATATTCCTGATTTTTCCTTCTAAAATAGCCAAAATATATTTATCAAGTTCAAGACATATCTTGATTTCCTAGAGTTCTAGGGGAAAATTCTAATGGAAACTCACACTGTTGGTAACTGTTTTCCTGGAAAAAGGAAAAACTATAGACAAAAAAGGTACAGAGGTTGCCCAGCATTCTGGATAGTAAACTATGGCAGGTGACTGACTATACCAATTGAATGGATATGTTTTTGTTTTACACAACTACAAAATAAAATCGTTGTGCATCTATAACCTATTAATCTTCAGTGATTCCACAAGGTCGAACTATACAAGTCCCTCTCAGGCTAGAAATTATTTGCAAACTTGGCTACAGAAATATATCATTTCAGCATCTCAGTGTCATAGATTAGCAGGGGGAAATGTCTGTTCCTGGAAGTGACCTCTTATTCTATGTTTAGATAGCAAATAAATAGGGCTGAACTGATTCCTAGAACATTTTAAGAAAATATATACAAATTTTAATTCACATTTGTTTACCTTTCTATATGAACACAAATGAACAAAGTAGTTTACTTACTTTTAACATTAACATCTGAATTATTATGAACATACAACTAGCTCCAGCTTGATTTTATTACAATATTCAACTTCAAAGTCATCCAGGTATCCATATACTTGGTTCATAAATACATTTATCTATAAGACTGTATAACTTGAGCTTTTCAGAGACCAGAAGACACTGTATTTAAGTATGCAGACACATTTGCATACAGTTTTAACAAGTCTCCAGTAGAGATATGAATAACAGCTCTTGGTGTCCACGTTAGCGTGGTACAAATGAATTAAGAGTTTCTCAAAGAGGTTAAAAACCAAATCTGTGAATGTTTGCATGCTTAGTTTGCTAGATCTGAAGGGAGACTCCATGACTTTACATACTTCTAATTCAAGTGTACATGGAGGGTGTGCACATTAACAAATGTTTCCGTGGAATAGAAATTGATCTAAGAGGCTGAATAACTGGAGCTGAGAAACTGATGTCCATGGCATATGCATTTGTGAAATCTTATTTTAGATTAGCTCTTGCCTGGTGTGTGAGACTGCGTGCCTATTAGCAGTCAGAATAAATCAGATGTGCTGCTAATGCACATCTCCTGGTTTAGTTGCATCTAAGAAGAAATCTAGTTAGCATGCTCTAAAATGGTTCTATAAGGCAAATCAAAGTGCAACAAGTGAAGGAGATCAAGGGTTTCAATTCAAAAACATACTTCTCCTATCCACTAAATGTGAAATTGAACACCTCAGAGTGGACGTGATACCTCAGTGGTTAATTTAGACAAGAATCTGCTTTCAGGTGCAGTTACATGAGAGCAGCCTGTTCTGCTATTATTATGGTATTTTAATGCTGAACCAAGAAGCCTGTGTCTGAATAAACAAATAGAATGAAGTCTGAGCCTTTATTAACTTGCAATCTTACACTTACTGATTTCTTATGGGAAGTGTTTGGCAGTGATAGCAAAGATTCATCGTTACATGCCTTGAAATATTCACTAAAATGAAAAAATCATTTCTCCCCATTCTATCTGTGCAGTACTTATGCATTTTATTTTCTCAAAAAGGTTGCTCATAACTTATCCCACCTAGTGATGAGCTAGATACTGTGATTTTATTCTTGTGGTGGTTTTTATTACAAGCATAAAAATAATTGTCTTTTAAACTGATTTTTCTAATTTGCATCCCCAACAAGGTTCTAGTAGTTATTTCGTTTTCAGATCTTTGATGCCTTCCAATAGCTAGATTTTTTTTATTAATTTAGCAGTTTTTACTCATTTGGGGGAATTTATACAAGTGATTTTAAATACTTCAACTTTAATTTGTATTGTGAATGAAGATAATCCTGAAGTCCATAAATCTGTGTTATTTAGAAGTCAATATCCAAGTTTGGTATCTATGTGTGTGAACATATGTAAATATGCACACCATGTAGTGACTATTTATGTTTACATCTCTGTAGCTTCTCTTATATTTTTATATATGTAATCAATTTACACATAAATACATGGACCCTTTTTTTTTCAAATTCATGTAACTATTTTTCCTTGAAAAATTATACAATGATAATAGAGAAAATGTATCTTTTAATTTTAGAATGTGAGTACTTTAGAGTTTTTTTTAAATGTATTTGAAAATATTTGTCAGAAAATTTTATTTCAAGTTAATGTTTATTTTCCTGTATACACAGGTACATCTGTTCTACAGGTGACAGCCACAGATGCAGATGACCCCACATATGGAAACAGTGCCAGAGTAGTGTACAGTATTCTTCAGGGACAGCCATATTTTTCTGTTGACCCCAAAACAGGTGGGTATTTTATATTTCTGTTGATATGTTTTAGCTAATATGTTGTAGTTAATTAAGTCTTGTAGGTGAAGTGCAACGTACACAATGCAGGTATGACTTTTTTTTCTTATTGTTTTTGCAGGCTGCTTCTTGCTTTAGCACTATGAAATTTATAAGTAGCTATGTTTTGCTGAGTAGTAAAATGAGCCTGCTGTGTACAGAATTAATTCTGCATCATGTCATGATGTGAACCATTCAGCCAAACTGGAATAGCACTCTTTCATCATTTTAAGCCTCTGTTTAGGAAGTGACTCAAGTATGCCTAACACATTATGATTTTCAATGCTTTGTTTTGCCTGAAGGATAGGCTTGGGAGGATTATTGGATGTGTGCTTCAACACATATACCAAAATAAATTGTTATAATTTGTGTTTTTATTAAACTAAAGGATTGCCATTGTGCTGGTTTGAAAGCAAAACCAGTGAGACTCCCAGTCAGAGATACAATTTAATAGGAGAAGAGAGGAAAAAAAGGTAAAATAAAATAAATGGAACAATACAACCTGACACCCTGTTGGTCAGGGTGTGTGAAGCAGTCCAAAAGTAAGTCCTCCTGGAGTGGCAGATGTGGTTCTGTTGGAGTAGAGATGATCCTGAGAGAGAAGGGTCCAGTGATGGTGAGAAGGGTCCAATCTTCCTCCAGGTATCCAGTGGAACCAGATGAGATGTTCTTGTCAAAGCAGCGATTCCGTCTGGTAGCTCTTGTCTCTTCTGGGAGTCCAGTGGATAAAAGCTGCTTGTGATGTCTCAAACCCTGGATTATATCCAGGTGGGAATGCTTGGCTCCTCTCCCTGGGCGGAGCATCTCACAATGGGATGATCTCATTCTCTGAGTCATGCAGTGGGTCCTTGATGGCCCATTAAACAGAGATAACTCCCAGAGGAAGTTATCTATGAGTCATGTGGCAAGGCATTGTTGGGCTCGTTAACAGAAGATAAGGAAAACACTGCCCCACCTTGGCTCCAAGGGCTCATGGGGATAGAATACATACCTTGGGCACAATTTTACGTTGTAACCTAGGACAGCCATTTAACTGAAAATTCATTCTATGATTTGAGAAGTAGAATGAACTGAAATATTTATGCTTAAACTCTATGCGTTGCCTTTTTTTTTTTCTTTTCCATAAAGTATAAGTTATGTGTAAAGTATACAAACTCATTTATTTAAAGAGAGGAGAAATCTCTTTTAGGGATGGGAGTTGTAATGAGTTTGTGATATTCTGAAGAGCATTATTATGATAATATTAACATGGTTATACATTTTTAGTGTATATTTGAAGTCCTCAATAATTGGCAAATATAATTTAAGAAAATATATTTTTATATATTTTTAAACTGTTTGTCCCTGTCTATATCAAAGCTTTAATACTGAGGGCAAAAAATGAAACGCACTTTACAGTGGTCATTTCCCTGGTTAACTGTAGTGAATAATAATGACTTTTTAAATGTGCTGAAGTGAAATAAGTGTAGGGTAAATAGCTTTCATTTTATTGTTTTGCATTTAAAATTCTCTCTTGGAGGTGTACCCTGGGTTTCATTAGAGGAGTATATCTGTTCCATCTCAGAGAACTTTGAAGTTAGTGCTGCTTTGATTAGGAGACCAAACTCTGTGACTCTCAGAGGAAGGTCTGTCTCAACCTAAAATATTCTATGAATTTTTGATCTCATGTTAGAAAGGCCTAGAATGGAAAATTGGTGGTACAGTCCTCATGCTCCCTTTGTCCTTATGATACTTGGAAATATAACCCTAGTTCGTATTTCTAAAACTGTTTAGGCACTCTGAGACAATGGTCTACATTTTTTATTTTCATAATGGTGTAGAGCTTGTAGTCTGAAGCTGCTGTCCAGTCAGTGAAGAATCATAATGTATACTCTCTGTATCAAGTCTGTATCACACAAGAAATAGTATTGTTATAATGAAACAACAGATGGTAGTATATTTTCACTCCTCAAGCCTTAGGCTTTGACTGGGATTTAAAAACACTTTATGATCTTAAACTCTTTTTGATATTTGTCTAGAATATGAAAATTATTCTGATGCCATAGTCAATGAAAATGTGAAAATTAAGTAAATAATGCAACAGGGAAATAGAACAGTGAAATAGAACAGTGAAAAAAACAGGAGAAAGATTTTTTGCTTTTATAAGTTGCCTTTTTATAATTGTAGAATAGCAGTTAATTTAATTTGACATGATAAAATGGGAAGAAGAAGAATATTGGAAAAGATAGGAAGGTCTTGAAGAATATAATTTTTTACTATGAAATTTCACTTTGAATTTTTGGGGTTTAAGGCTCATTTTTCAAAATATCACTCTTCTGAATTTGCAACCATTTCTGTGACCTACTTTTCCTAATACCTCAATTGTACAATTCCAGCTCAACTATACTTTATCTGGAAGTCTTCTGAATTTACACTTAAAGGAAGCAAAAGCTTCCTTTACAACAAAAGAAGTCCAAAAGAGGGAAAAAGGGAAAGAGAAAGCATGACTGAATGCTGTTCATGAAGCCTAGGATCTCGTATCATAATCAGTAAATTTTCTTGAAGCAGAAGCAGATATCAAGCTCTAGTTTGAATACTCACCTTAAAGTCTGCTACTTCTAGTTTAGTACGTCCTATACTCGGTTTTTAACAATTTAGTATCTGAAGACTTTAAAGTTTTGGATTTTTAGAAGCTTAGGTTAGAATAATTTAAATATGATTATAGAATAAGGCTATAGGATTCATATATTTAAAGTATAATAAGGGAAAACCACCAAATAACAAACTCTGAAGTAGGAAAAAAAGTGTGTTCTTGGCCGAAGAACAGCTTTGTCAGCTAATCTGTGGCTCTTCTCCACACACTCGAAGTGGGGCAGAGGTGCTGTGCAGGGAGAGTAAAACCCCCTGTCCTAAATAGACTGGAGCCTCAGCTCCTCCTGAGGTTGACCCAGGTCAGCCTCAGCTCTATGGGCCAGGGCTGAAACCCATCATGAGGAATCAAAAGGGAACACTGCCCTGATCACCCTTCAGACTGAGAAAGCTACTGCCTACGGGGCTACGGGACATATTATGAGATGCAGATAAGAATGTGATTGTGTAGACTTATTCTTGGCTATCTAGAGGGAGGACCATTGAGATTGAGTGGAGAGAGAAAAGCAAGAGAAAATGGAGGGCTAAGAGGGTAAAAGGGGCCAGCCATATGCAAACAGGCTTTGCTTGGCCACTATTATCTGGCCATGCCCAGATCAGCAGTCTGTTCAGTGTTGTATTATGCTCCATTTGTAACTCCATTTCCTGAGTAAAAGGAATCTCTCTTGTATGCATGTGTGCATGGAGATTTAAGTGCTAGCAGCTGGAGTAGGACAATGAGTCAAAGGGGTCTGTGTATCTGGTGCCAGCAAACTGGGAAATGCGGACTCTGTATGTGTTACACGGGTGTCTATGCCAGTATGGTATTACTACAGGGTCTCAGGCTAGAATAGCCAGCAAGCTGGATGAGTGGTTTGGGTGATGGATATCCATTTGGCCAAAAGTCCAGACCAGAAAGCTCAGGAGTCAGCAGTTGGAGGAGCCAAGACCAGACCAGAGCAACTGTATGGTGTGTGGTTTGAGAGCCCTGGTTATAGCTGTGTATCTCTGCGCATGAGGCAAGGGGAGACCAGGGAGCCAAGGAGCCAGGAGCCAGCTGGATGGCATTGGGAACTGAGGGACCAAGGGGTCCAGTTACTTTACTGGATGTACTCAGTGTGTAAGGCTGTGGGGGATCAGTAAGTGTGCTGGGTTGATTGGAGATGTGTGACTATGTCCAGGATAAAAATGGGGTCAGTACCTGGAACTGGAGGGCAGCTGCAGGCCCCAGAGGTGAATGCCCAGATGGCACCGAGTGCAATGTCCAGGTGTTGGCTACTGATAGACCAAGTATGGCAAGTTACAGGAGCCATCCATGCTGAGTTTGTGAGTATATTTCCAATTGTAGATCATCCTTCCTTCTGGTCAGCTGGAGAAGAATGAAGAAGCTGTTTGTGCTGCCTGTGTTTGAGTGCTGAGCTGTCCTATTTATGTGTCACCCGTTGCGTGTTTGCATCTGTGTATGTGCCTTGTGGAAACACTGCTTGACC
Organism: Phylloscopus collybita; assembly: GCA_027886175.1. Lineage (NCBI taxonomy): Eukaryota > Metazoa > Chordata > Aves > Passeriformes > Phylloscopidae > Phylloscopus > Phylloscopus collybita. Next base: position 76,429,219 of record JAJNNQ010000075.1, on the reverse strand, counting down.
TCACATTGCTTCTAAATCATGGATTAAAAATAGGGAGGTACAGCAACCTCATCTCCATCAGGCTACCAACAATCTAGTTTATCAGTGATTGGCTCTAGGACCTGTGTTTTGTTTTGTTTTGTTTTGTTTTCCCCTGGGGAAAAGTTGTGGATTCTCTGCATAGAAATTTGCTGCAACTATGTAATTTTGGCTGTGAATGTCAAAACTATTTTCCATGCATAGCCCAAAGTTTTAAGACTTTCAAAATCCTTTGATATTGAATGGCTTTCTATGAATTGCTCTGCATTTTTGTTTATTAATTTCTTTTGGTAATTAGCTGTGGAGTGAAATAGTAACTAGTTATGTAATTAATAATTACCTGCAATAGCCTCTACTGATTACTTGTTTTCCTCCCCAACTGCAGCAAAACACTCTGCTGAAATTTTATATCCAAGAGTGTACTAATAATGCTGGCAAAAGAGAGGGAAGGAGTCAATGTCTAGATCTTATGTATATTTGCAAAGATTATGCATATAGGATTGTAAGTTTTCTTAAATCAAAATATTCAGGGAACCCCAAAAAACATGAAATGCTTATATTTTGAAAGTATCATTAACTTCTCTGTAAAAAGAAAATAAAAAGTTATTAGTGAACAGTAGAGCAAATATTTTATTCTGATACTTACTGTTTTAATATGGTTCTGCCTTCTCCTGCTCTCACCTTTTCACATATACATCCTTCCCACTACATGTCTTCTAACTTTGAGCATCTTTTGAAATGCTCAAATACACATGAAGTCTTTTCCTGTGAATTTGAACTGCAAATTCAATGTTCCACCTTTTCCGAACCATGAGGTCTTTTGATCCATAAACTCAATCTAGGATCAATCCTCGCTTGTTCTTTGCTTATGTCAAGAGTGGCTCATCAAACAGCAACTGCCAACATTGGACTGGTAACCCAACCCCAGGAGGTCTTTTGTTTTCTGAGGAGACCTCAAATGAGGGTATGTGCTTTTTGTTGCAGCTATAGCAGCCCACTTTCTATTACTACATGCTTTGGGGATGAAAGTGAAACCTGTAGTCCAATTCCACTGCTTACATGGTAAATCCTATCTGGAGAACATTAGTTCCACACAGCTCTTCCCAGGTACCTCTGTCTTTCTGAACCAAATATACAGAGTGAAGTAATCTGTAGGCCACATGTCTTTTCATATCAGCAGTATTGCTGCAACTGTTATAAAATAAGAGATAAAACCTTCACTCATTGCAGTTTTGAATTTAACTGTAGAAACTGGCAGGACAGGAAACTCGATTGTCATTGAATTGAATGTGGAAAAACCTCAGATATTTATATTTGTATTTTTAATCTTCTGCTGTTGCAGCAACAATATTACAAAGATCTTAGTAATGCATAAGATTGTTTGCTTATTTTTTGTTTTAGTTTAAGATATTAAATAGTAAAGAAACATATATCTCTATTTATCAAAGAATGTCACTGCAAATTAGTCCAGGCTAATCACAAAGTGTGAGATGAGTGTCAATCTCCTTCTGCTTTCTGTCTTCACAAAATATGAACAATAGCGTCAAGGATCCCTCCAAGAAATGTACTGATTATCTAGTTTAGTTCCTGACTGAGAGCACAATACAAACGGTAAATAAACATAGTCAATGGCTGAATAGATGCTCCCAAACACAGGGATGAGCCTCATAAACACCAATTACCCACCCTGGAAGATCCAGACTTTTGTCCACATCTCTATCTATCCTTATACATTTTTTAAAGTTCTTGGCCATAGTTCATATGGGAATGGCGGATTTTATGGCATTATAATAATTAGAGTGCAATTTTAGGGCTGCATGTGTACTTCTCTGCAAAACAAGAAAAATGTATTGTTTATTAAGTTATTCACAAGTTTAATACAGCTAAATAAGCATGAATACTTAAAAATATAATTAAATAATTAATCTATAAAAGTGCTTTTAGTGGTGAAATATTAGTTATTAATTTAATTAATTAAGGCCTACTTCATCTCCTTATAATAGACAAGATAATTTATATTGATATAAAGACAAATTGAACAAACTTTCCAATTCAAAAATAAGAGCACTCTTTTCATGCTTTAGTAGAACAGCCTGTCATGTTATTCCAGATAAGAATCTATTGTCCTAATTGAAATAATGATAAGATATTCCACGACCCTTTGTCCCTGCGTACATAGAAAATCATATCAGTTAAGAAGATAATTTCAGAAATCAATTTCTGCTAATTTCTTGAACAAGCATCCTTATTTTTCCTATTAAGAATTATTAGTTCTTTTAGTTGAAATATCTTTCTTGACATCTGTTCAAAATGAGCAAGTGATTCCCTGCTGAAATGCAGGTTAGTTCATATTGGACTGCTAAGTGAATATGAAAATGAAGTGTGTTTAGGTATCTCATTGCTTTTTGCTCAGAGGCTCCAATATTATTTAAATGAGCTTGCAGTACTATAGCAGTAAATTACATAAATCGAATGCTTCTGCTCTGAAGGAATATCTTATGACAACCTCCAAAATCCCTGATTAAGACACCGCAGCCAGTTCCCAGACTCCTGTAGTGGTCTTAAAGTGAACTTAACTTCATCTATCAGAGTTTTTGCACATGGGCTTGTAATTGGACACCGTGTATGTTAAGGACAATGAAGCAGGTGAAGGGTCTGGAGCACAAGTCTTATGAGGAGCAGCTGAGGGAGATGATCTTGTCCTGTCTGTGGAAAAGGAGGCTGAGAAGAAACCTTATTGCTCTCTACAACTGCCTGAAAGGAGTTAGAATATAGCAGGGAGGAGGTCTGTCTCTCCTCACAAGTAACAAGTCATAGGACAAGAGAAAATGGCCACAAAGTGGCCAAGCAAGGTTTAGGTTACATAGTAGGAAAAATTTTGTCACCAGAAGGGTTGTCAAGCATAAAATTTCGCTAATGACACATTCTGCTTGAGCTAGAAAAGGAAATACCTGTGATGAAACTTCAGAGTTTTACGTGTGCAAAACAGTTATTTGTAGCTGTTGGTGAAAATTCCAACTTAATTTTATGTGATTGGTTTCTACTCATTATCAAGGCGAAGTCACAGTGAAGAATCCATTTGAAAGTTTAGTTATTTTAATGAGTGATACATTTTTTAAAAGTGTATGGGATTAAAATAAATTGACTTTGTGCATGAGTACTGAAATTTTATCTTGAAGTTCTAAGAACTGTATTTCATATTCAGGTTTTCATACGTTTGATTTCCCTTAAGGAATTTCTGAAATGTTATAACAGAAATTACATCTCTAGTGTAGACCTTTTCCAATGTCTACACTTCACTGACAAGAGTATCACTAGGAATTCAAAATCAAAATTTGAAAGAGTCTTACATTGTTTTTCTAATTCCACCAGGTACTGTACAGTGCACTCCTCCATTCCTGAAAGAACTGAAATATGTGCTTCATCTAAAAATATTGTCATGAACACTTGTGTGAGAGTGTCATCTGTCAGCTCCCAGCTAAGAGTAAATATTGTAATGTCTATTGCTTTCAATTTTAAGTAAATATTGGATTTTCTACACCTACAGTTTTAACACGTTAAAAAAAACTTCCCTGAACAATGGACTTAATTCTCACAGTTTTCTTTTGTGTTCAGAATACTGATATACTCTTATAGTTTTCCCAAGAGTAATTCAAAGAATAACTCAGGCCATCAGACAGGCAGGAAATCTACTGTTTCTTTTAGATTTCTAGGGACTCCATTATGGTACCTTTAGAGACTTTGAGGGTATTAGTACAACTAAAAACCTTGTTGCTTAGACCTTATTCTCCATTATCAGGGAAACAATGCAGAAAGTCTTTTGCTAATCAAACGTGTACAGTAAGGAGGAGCAAAATGTTCTGTTCAACCTAGCTCAGTTTCTTTTAGTGTAACTGATATTTGCTGGTGCATCATCCCTCTTATGTATCCTTATGCCACTTTTGGCATCCACCTCCAGGAAACTTTGTGTTGTACTTGCTGGAGCAGGTTTTGCAGGGCACAAGACAGATTGGTCACTCATCAAGAACAGTGTTCTGGCACTGTATTTTCTTTGTTTGATACCTACCAGTACTTTCTCTCTCAGCATGCATCATATAGTTAAAAAGCACAGGCACAGGGAGCAGACAAGCTGGGGAAAAGAGATTGCCTGTTGTTCTAACTCTGGTTTTCTTCTCCTCTGAGATGAACCATGTGTTTTGGAGATTGAGTTCAGAAAAAGGGAAGAAACTATTCCTTGGTTTTTGCTCTCTTATTTGTTTCTGTGTTTGTTATTCTTTCCCCACCTGGTGGTGTGAACAACTACTGTGGAAAATCTTTGCTGCTCTTCATCCACAAGTTGTTCTCAAATGAAAGCAGTGAGATCCTACCTGATCATGTAGGGTAGATTCTGTTGCCACATCCTTTACAGTCATTCTCTTAGATATAAAATTGCTCTCTGTTCAACATTTAAAGTCTTTGCTTTTACTTTCTATTAGACATTGGAAAAGGTTTCTAATCTTAATGTTTATTAGGCTTGGCTTTTCACACTTCTAGACACTCACGTCTTTTCAGAGGTCCTGAGGGCTGTAGGGAGTTTGCTCTATTTTGAAGGTCTGAAATACCATTCTGTATCTATTAGAAAAGTTAAAGATCTTGATCTGAGGAAAGCATTACATTGCAAGTGCCTGTAAAATGTCTGTTTTCCTAGAGTACAACTATTTTTATAAACACGTTTATCTCTGTGTCTTTGAACTTTACACAAGGGAGATGTGAACCAATAATTTAATTTCTGTGTTTTTAAACAAGGAAGGCTTATTCATTCAAACAAAGTATGAAAATTGCATGTGTGATAAAAAAGTGTTTAACTTTAGGGAAAGGGAATGAATAAGATTTCACCCTAAAGCAAATAATACATTACTGCAATTTTTAACTCAACTGTGATGAGAACCAGGACACTGACTCAGAAGATTAATGCTCTAGACTGTTTAAAGGCTCTTCCCCAAAAGACCGGATCAGTCTTTATTGTTGAGAGATAAAGTGGTGACTTTATTGTCTTTAATTCAGCTAACAGGTGTCCTTTTCCCATACAAGTGGTTGTTATTTACATCTCTAGTTCTAGAAGAAAGAATCACCAAGGCATTGAAAAAAAAAAATCTCCCCACACACACCTTTAAAGTCTTGGCGAAGGAACTGAAATGAAGATACAGAATCAGTCCTTAAGTTGAACTTCACAGGAGTGTGCTAATTCACACTAACCTCTCCTTCTTAATCCACATTTCCCCTTTCCAGCTTAATTTTCCCTTATGCAAACTGTTATGGATATTGCTGTACTCGAGGATAATAAATTCAGAAATGCAGTTAAAGGTGACAGTGAGACTTTTGCTGTGGAAGTGTAAAAGAGGCAAAGTGTCATTGAGGTTCTATTCCTGGAGCTGTTTGGTATCTACTATCTACCAGTTTTGTAGTCTTAAAATGCCTGCTTATGGTTGGTGATATAATGGTTATCCATTTTTTGCTTGCAGTTCTGGTTTATGTTGTATTTGTAGTTTTTTGGCTTGTTGGTTTTTTTTTTTTTTTTTTTTTTTTTTTTTGTTGTTGTTGTTGTTGTTTTTGTTTTTTTTTTTTTAATTTTTTTTTCAGATATATTGTTTTAAAAATATTATTGCTTTAATAATAAGCTTCAGCAAGGTCACATTTTTGCCATTCATATTTTGATATTTTTTACTAATTCACATTGAAGTGGACTAGACAAATAGTGGTAGACATGTGATAAGGAAATTATAAATATAGAATTGGTTGAGGATACTTTTTTTGTTTTCCGTTACATAATTTTTGTTAATACATTTATTTTAATTTTTTAATGCTCACAAATCCTGTGATTTAAAAACTTAGCTACTCTCAGAATTCATGAATAATCTACATTAGATCAATGTATGCATGCATGCATCTGGTTTCCCATCAGTCTCATCACTTAGAACAATGCATACATTTTCAGTTACGATTTGAATAAATATGTCTGACAACATCGTGCCTTGTAATAAGCCATACAGAACAAAAAAAAAAGTATGAAGACAATTATTTGCCAAAGATTATGTATAAAGAAAATGCTCCTCAAGAAATCTTAACCATCAAAAGTAATCCATCTGCAGTGAAGATTCCTCCCAAGAAAAACTGAACAAAAACTTTGTAAAATTAACACAACTTCCATATCTGGCCATCTATATGAACAAAGAAGCACAACGTATATATGTATACACCAATTTTACACCAGTTTTACAATGATAATAACTAAGATGACATTTAAGGGACTGTTGTAATTCAGTTCGTATCTGATGAGAAAGGGAAAAAGAAATTACTTTCAGAAAACACCAAGAAACTTGTGATCTATCCAGGAAATTCAGCATTTGCCAGCTGTGTGACAGCATTTGTCTTCTCTTCAATATTCAGCTTTGCCAGCTTCACACCATCGGTGCCTGTGAGAATGGGGAACACAAAGCCTTGCAATAAAGTTAATCTATATTCCTTAGGTGGTGTCCATCTTTTCTGAATGTGTTCCAGAGTGTGTTTTCATTCCCTATGTCAAGTCCAGGAGCAGCAGCAGAAGCAGTACAAGGAGGCTTTCCCTGGTTTCTAAGACTGAAGATAGGCTCTTATAGAACACTGTAACTAGCAGATATACTTCGTATCTTTGCCTTTATGAGTTGCCATCATATTTCTAAATTTAAAATTTAGGAGAGACTATAACCAGACTTCCTGAGACCCTGTAACTCTATTTCCAGTAGAGGACTCTGTTTAATTCTTTTGTTTGTTTTACTTATTTTTCCTTACACCTACATTCCGTTACTTGATTTGTGAATGATAGTAAGAGTTAATTGTTTGGTTCATTTTTGAATTAGATTAGTCAGCATGTGTCAGCCTGGCTGAGGTGGTCTGTCCGTCTCTGTCTCCAGATCCTTGCCCCCAAGGAGGTGCCAAGGCCTGAGACTGATGCTGCTCCAGTGCCCCTGGCTGGAGGTGGAACAGGCTGTCACTGCCAGGCCCTGCCATCACCATCCTGGCATGCACTGTCACCTGGCCCCTAGAAGCTGCCAGACTCTCTGGTGCCCTGACAGTGTCACAAGTGCTTTTGTCAACAAAGTTCTGTAAGGTGGATGCTTTTCCCCACATTTTAAAAACCATTTGCAAAACCCATCCCTCAGCCAAAAAAAAAACCCCAAAACCTTAGAGCTTTTCAAATTTGCAGTCAGTACATTCCTTATGCAATATTTTAAGCATTAGATAAAGCCCCTGAAAATTCTCACTCTAGAAGAGACAGAAACAGATCTCTGTTCACTACCCATTGCAGAGGAGTGAAGCTCTGTCTGCAGTCTATTATTTAGATCCCTAAGAAAGTGGTTTTTTGTTTGTTTCTTCTTTTTTCTTTTCATATAATTTTGTCTTATTTTCTCTTGGTACACTCTTCAGGATTAAAGCATGACATTTTTTATTATATTTATGATGATGATTCAGTATTAAAGTATTCTAAAGCTGCTGATCTTCTTTCTATTTCTTTAGCTGGCCCTTATTTCCTTCCTATTTCCTTAGCTAGTTCTCAGTATTGCTGTCGCATAGTATTTTCATAGCATGCCTATGATGCTTGCAAGGAAAGGCTCAATTCCATCTGTAACACTAGGAAAGGTGAAAGAGTAGAAACCTGCCTGGAATTTGGTAAAGAGCTTGCAGTCCCAGAAGCTATAGCTATCATGGGAGCAATCCTAAGGGAAGTGGGTAGATTAAATGAGATTTTATTCTCTCCCAAACTGTTCTTTCAAGAAATACATTTTAGATCAATAGATTGCATCTAAAAGTGTTTGAACAGAAAATGCAACAATTCCCTATATATCTACCCACCATATCAGTGAGACTTCACTTTACTTGAATTGAAGACAAAAATACAATGAGAGACTTCAGAAGCTAAGGCTGTTTCTTCCTCAGAAATCTCACCTATGATGAGGTTTTCTCTATTTTCTTTTTTCCTTCAACATGAAATGGCAATGGCTGGTAACACAGTGTAGATCCTTTCACTTGAATGGATTTCCAAAGTCTAGGCCTTAATCCAATTGTAATCAGCTCTGATTAAAAGTTACTTTCATAGTGAAATGGACTAAGCATCTGTAAAAATAACTGCATCAGTGAAAGAACATGCAAGTGTGTTTACTTGTGCAATCCATTTGCTTATTCTTCTGTGCTTTAAAAATGACTTCTCCATTTTCAAAGTGGACATCTTTATGGTAAATATCTGGTTTAATTTACCCTTTTGAAAAGAATAAAAAAAGAATAGTGCTTTAAATTAGGAAAATCAAACAAAACCTTATCCTATTGCTTAACAGAACTTTACACTCCTATATAATCATGATTCTAGATTTTTCCTTATAATCATTTGTTTTAGTAAGTAGATTAGATTTGTTTCAGGTGTGATACCATCTCCAAGAGATTATCCATAATCCTGATAATATATATTAGCTATTGTGTTTTCTGATTCTGAAAGAAATTGTTGTAAAATACCATACTTTTTTTTTAAGCACTCAATTATTTTTCTTCTAACCTCAGATTTGTGTAGTACAGTACATTCTCCAAGAGTTTCAAAACACTCTGTTAAAACAGTATTTGCAATGTATGCTGAGTTATTAGAAATAAGGCAATATATTAAAAAAATGCAATCACATGTATCTTCAACTTCTTTTTTTTTTTTTTTTTTTTTTTGTAATTGGTGCCATAGCAAATAATTACATATAAAGCTATAAATTGCTGATGCCAAAGCCTCATTTGTGAGCTATCATGAAAGAGGGTAGAATAATTATTGGAAAAACATTTTTTTCTACTTGTGATAGATTACTGTTACACTATACTATTGTTAAAAATTAAATATACATTAAAGGACAAAACCCTTCCATTTTGTATTCAACATGCTGAATTATTTATTTTGAGACACCATCTTCTTGTTCAGCTAATATCCCATTAATTCAGAAAACTAAGAGTGAGTGCAATGTAACATGAAGCACTTGTAGTAGAAATTAATTTGGCTTATGTAACAGTTTTAAAATACTGTTTCTTTACATAGGTTTTGAATATTCATCATTCTTGTAAATTCTTTATTTCTGCTTTTCTTGAGGTAGAATCTTCTTTTCTGCTGATAGTTTTTCCATGATAAAGATCTTGCGAGTGGATTTTTCATCTGGACTGTTGAAAAAAAAAATTAAACAAATATACCTAAAATCAATATCTGTTCATTTTAATAAATTTTGAAACATCCAGTTCTGGAGTTGCTTCTTTTCAGAGCAGAGCAGATGTAAAATTACATTAAAAAGAATTAAGTATAGTTGCTTAGTCTGTGACTTTTTGGTATGGGGTGAAGCGAGGGTGATACATATTTACTATCCATGTGTTTCTCTTTGATGTATTGTTCTTTAAAGACATGAAGAGTTATAAATGTCTTGTTTCTCATGGGAATGCCTTCCAGGTGTGGGAATTTGTTGCTGGCTTGTAGTGTCAAATACACATTACCACCAAAACAAACACTGAGATACATGGAACTGATTATTTTTCTTGACCAGCTAACCATACAAGAGATGAAAGACGGACAGATAAATTTATTTTGAAAGTGGATTAACCTGGCTTCACAGGAATTTTGTCCACCTGGCAAGACTTTAGGAACACCCTAACTTCCACAAACCTTTGTTGGGGGTCATCCACTGTTTTCACCATGTACTGTATTAGGTTGCCTGTTAAAACCTAATAAGATCTTTCTTCTTGATTAATTTTCAATTAATAATACATCTAACAGCTGTTGCCAAATGACAGCCACAATGCTGTGGTATTTTTAAATTTTCTTCTTCTTTTTCGTTCTGAAGATCATTTTCTTCTGATGGGAATCCTCATGGTGAATTTCAAGGCCTCAAAATTAAAAATTATTCATGTAGCTGCTGACACATACTCATACTCCAGGGCAGAAGCAGAATAACGAATCAAAACCAAATGTCCTTTACATTTTCTCCTAAGTCTGCCACTTTACTTAAAAGATCCTAAATTATTAGTGAAAATTTCATTTTTAGTAGGATTGTACTACGTGGTAAGAACATAAAAAGCAATAGGTAAAAAAAATAGTGGTTTTAAATTCATGTCAGGTTTAGGATTTTTTAATCAACCTTACATTTTCTCTGCATTACTATCTGTCTTTTATCGATTGCTAGGAATTTTGCACCATTCATGACAATGTCTCCTTGTGGAGCATGAGTTGCAATACTCATTGGTGCAAACGTAGAGAGGAAAATATTTTCTTATTACAGGATATAGGACTTAGAAGTATATCCAAACATATGCCTTTTTCAGTACTTGCAACTTTTGTGGTACTTTTAAAACCCAGCCAATGATGCTGGCCATGCTGCAAGCTGCCATTGGCTCAAAAGAATATCAGAGTACCACAGTAATCTCAATTCACTTTATATCTGGGGCTTTCTCCTGGGATCACTCTATTTACATGTGCATAAGGACAGTCCAGCATATTCTAACCTGTCAGTGTCCCCTGACCATTCCTGTCCTCAGGAGCAAGAGGTTCTAAGGGCAGAGACTTGTGAAGGGACCAACCAGCCTTTGAACTGGTGTTCACTGCAGCTGTGGGCTTTTGTGGACATTCTCTGCTTGCAGACCCTGCCTGGTACATAGTGAACAGAAAAGCAGAAAAAGGCTTTGATGGCATTTTTCTTTTTGACTAGTCGAAGTGGAAAGAGACAGGTCATGTTCAGACCATCAGTCTTAAAGGTCTTAAGATCATCAGTCTTAAAGGTCTCCCAGCGTACATGATTCTAGCATTTCATGTAAGAATTTGTTTGTGCTGGCCAGTTTCTTATAACATGGACACTGAAATATCCATACATCACAAAGGCAAAGGAGTCTGTCTGAGGGTCGCTGGTCCTCATATCCATGGTTAAAAGGGTCTCCTCTCCGGTGATAATCACCATAGTGCCTGTGAAACACTGTAAGGCCATCTGGTTCCATAAGAAGTGCTTCTGATTTCCAGTCTAAATCGGCTTCATATAGATTTAATTTCACAACTAGATAGATAGATAATGACACAGTTCTGAGAGAGTGGCTTAGTAGGCTATAGTGTAATGCAAAATATAATATGATGGCATTGCTCCTTTTTCATTGTCCATTGATGGCCTACTTCAGTGACTTAGCTGTAACAGAGGTCAGTGGTAGAAAATTTGATTAAACTCTGTTCATTTCAAAGAGATTTTCTTTTGCTTTTCAGTGAAATTTGTATTAAGCTTCTGAAGTCTAACCTTTCAGGACTGAATCAGAAATTATTAAGACAAAAAAATCCAGGATCTAACTGTACTTTATTGTCTTTATGTGTGGTTTGGTTTTGGTATAGTCTCTCCTTTCTGCCATTAGAAATACCAAGAGATAGAAAAAAGTCAAGTCTATTTGAAGAAAGATATTTTTAAAAGCCTTCATTTTTTTCAATCTCTGTAAATATCATGATACCATATTTTAAGAGGTACTATGATTTTTTTTTATCCTTATAATTTCAGCTGAAAATAACTGTTTATTGCTGAGGATAATTTGAATAATTATCTTACAAGAAATGATAAAAATATTTTTTTATGAATCAAAATGGAATTGTTAGTGGTGTGTTTAGTAGGTATAAATTTTCACTTATGAAAAATCAAATAAAGTTTTTCTGATCCAATATCAAAGCTCTGATTTGCATGAATTTCTGAGATTGGCAGTCAAAATGTTTTTTAGATAGTTTAGTGTAAGACGTTAAGTGGAAGGGATTCCTGTCTAGCAGAAAAGCAAGAAGGAAGAATTTTTCCACTCAACCACCTGCTTTCCTGCCCAACAAAAAGCACAAAAGCACCCTTGTGTATTAGAAAGTGCATTTATCGTTGAAAAATAGTTTCTACCAAAAACCCTGAGACAAAGTCATTATTTGTCTTTTGAATATATTTCTTATGTTACTTGTAAGTTTAAACAATCCATTCTCCTGTATATTTTTAGTTTGTGTGCCATGATTCAGGAACTGTTGATGAAGTAATACGTAATGATCTAATTTTGCTATTCTGCTTGTTGGAAATGTGGGTGTAATACTGAGAACATAACATAAGAAGTAACATGTTTAAAGTTAGAAATTGCTAGTGGCAGGTGGTAGGTTAGACTGCTGTTAACTCTGAATTAATTATGTAAGGCACAAATTCTGCTAACTGGAAAAAAGGATCAGCTTTCAGATGTTTTGTACTGTATTCTGAAAAGAGCTGATAGCAATACCTACAGGTGAGGTTAAGTAACAGTTCCACTATGAGGCACATAGTCTTTGATACATTTTATTATTTAAGCTGAAATGGTCTATTATATAACTATTATGTGTAGTGATTATGTTATTTCAGCAAAAGCTCTATTGGCTCACTATTGAGAAGATCTACAAAAGGCTATTCTTGTAGGCCTTTACAGATAGCATGAGAGGCCTTTATAGATAGCATGACTGAGAAACTGCAGCAGGCCAGCTCTAAAAATCAGAGATAAATCTGAAAAATTGACAAACCCTACCCAGTACAAACTTGCTCAAGTTGTAAAGTGCTCAGAATTACTTTTCTGCCACTGTTAAAGAAAAAGAAAAAAGCAACACCAAAATCCAAATGGGAAAGACACTAGTATATGATTATAGAATCATTTAGAATCATTTAGAATCATACATTTCCTTAGGTTGAAAAAGATCTGTAAGAAAATCTAGTCCAGCCATTAACATAACACTGTGAAGTACACCACTAAACCTTGTCCCTAAGTGACAGATCTACACTTATTCTGGTGACTCAACCACTTCCCTTAGCAGCCCATTCTCAAGAACCCTTGAAAACCCTTTTCATAAAGAAATTTCCTAATATCCAACCTACTCCCCCCATGATGCAACTTGAGGCATTTTCTCTTGTTTGTCACTGGTTGAATGGGAGGAGAGACCAAAACCCATCTGGCTACAACTTCCTTTCAGGTAGTTGTAGAGGACAATAAGGTCTGCCCTCAGCCAACTTTTCTCCAGGCTAAACAACCCCAGTTCCTCAACTGCTCCTCATAGCTCCTCCAGTCTCTTCACAGCTTTATTGTCCTCTGGACACACTCCAACTCAGTGTCTTGTAGCGAGGGGGCCAGAACTGAACACAAAATTCAAAGTGGCAAGTACAGAAGGTAAATTGCTGCCCTGGTCCACTGGCCACACTGTTGCTGATACAAGCCAGGATGCCATTTGCCTTCTTGGCCACCTGGGCACATGGTGGCTCGTGTTCAGCTTGCTAATCATTCTCAAAACCATGGTTCTCCAGCTCAAGGCATTGAGATGCTCTTGGTCGTCTTCTTTGTTGAAGACAGAGACAAATATTGCATTAGACACCTCTGCCTTGTCTATGTCCCTATTTGTGAGGTGTCCATCCTCATCCTCTTATTTCTATACTGCCTTTCAAAATTAATATATTTGAAAAATTCTTCTTATTGCTCCCACATTTGTGGCAAGCTAATGTCCCATTTGAGCTTTGGCTGCATACATTTTCTCCCTACTGTGACAAGCAGTATCTCTGTATTCTTCCCACACTTGACCTCGGTTACTGAAAACACACCTTCTTTTTCCATCTAATTTCCAAGAGAAGATTCTAGTTCAGCCAAGCCGGCCTTCTGCCTCGCCTGCTTGACTTCTGACATTTTTTAACTTCAGACATTAGCTTGATCCTGTGCCCTTAGAAGGCGATTTTTAAAAAGTAACCAGCATTGATGAACCCCAGCACCTCCAAAAACATTCTCTCAGGGATTCTGCTCACTAGTTCCCTGATCAGCCTGAAATTGGTTCTCCTCATGTCCAGAGTTGAACTTTTGCTGGCACTTTTCCTCCTGTCAACAAAGATTTTAAACTTGTTCACTTTGTGGTCATTGTGGCCAAGATGGCTGCCAACCACCATTTCACTCATAAGACCCTCCCTGTTGACAAGCTGAAGGTCAAGGAAGGCACCTTTCCAAATTGGCTCCCTTAGGACCTGTTCCATAAAAGTTGTCATCTATGTGTTTTAAGAATCTTCTGGTCTGGGCTGCACCAGCTGTGTGATGATCCCAGTTGATTTCAAGTCCAGCATAAGGACAGGTGTGGTTGACTTGGAAGTGTCCTTTAGCTTCTTCAAAGGTTAATTTGTCAGTGTCATTGTTCTGGCTAGGAATTCTATAGCAGAGTCCCACCAAGACATCCCAATTATTGGTTGTTTGTCCCTTGATTCTTACCTAGAGGCCCTGAACTGTGCCAGTGCCAACTTGTGAGCTCCTTATACTCTAACCCTTTTATTACATACAATGTCACCCCTCCACCTCTTCTGCCCTGTCCATCTCTCCTAAAGAGCTTGTAACCATCCAACAGGGCACTCCAGTCACTGGACTCACCCCTACAGGTTTCACTTATGTCAGTGGTATCAAATCTCTGGTACTGAGCCAAAGCTTTGAGATCATCTTGTTTGTTCTTCATGCTGCGTACATTAGTGTAGAAACATTTCAGGTGTGGTACTTTGTAGACAACACCTTGGGCAGCAGATTGAGATATCCCATCAGTGCTCATTCACTCAAGATTTAGCACATCATCCTGTTGCTCATCACAGGAAGGCAAGTCTGGTATTTTCCCCTTCTCCCTTCCAAGCTCTGTCAATGAGCTCTGCTACTCCTGCACTAGAACTCTTTTCCTCCTCTGAGAAAATCACACGCTGTCAGTGGACTGGTGTTGAATAGATCCTACCATGGTCAGAAAACCCCAAATTTTTCTGCCTACACCAGCCTCAGAGCCACACATTGACCTGATGGATTTGCCTATTCCTATCAGTATTTTTCATTGTTAAAGGATATCTGTGCTCCTGAGTCTTCAACCAATTATCTCAGAGCCCTGAATTCTCTTTTAATTTCCCTCAGACTACTCAGTTATTTTGATGCTGCTGGCTTGAACAGCCAATAACAGATAGTAATCAGAGGGCCTTACTGGAGACTGTGCAGTACAATATAATGGGATTATAAGACCTACTATGAAATCTCTATCTAAAAATACTCTCTCAAATGAGATTGTGTGTTTACATTTACACTCAGCATGATAGAATAAATCAGCAAATATATTAAACAGTATCTCTGATTATCAGAGGTACACAATCATAGTTCATGACTTTCATAATCCAGACCTATTTGAACTGTGAAATGTAGATTCTTTGTTCTGTTATTCCTTGTGTGTGTTAATTTCTGCAACTCCAAGATAAAGTTTTGATCTTCTGATCTTGTAAACAGTTGTATGGGTGCTTAACTTTAATACTAGCCTGTTTATATTTGCTGATGCCCTAATGTTTTTGAAATGGATTAAGATAATGTAAATGAATTTTTAACTGTTTCAATCTGTAGTTTTGCACATGTGAACTGCTACACTTCATGTAGCCTTGATATCTTTCTAGTGAAAGGTGATTTTTTTTTAATTAGACCTAGAAATGTCTTTCTTCTTAGCTACTAGGAGGAGATAAAATACTATGCATGGATTTTATGAAATAAAGAAACAATGAGGTACAAAAGCATGCAAAAGCTCTTTGAAAAGGGTGGAATATCAGATATTGCCAGTAACAAGATGACCACATTTAAGAATAAAATGGTGTTTGGCAAATAGGAAGATAGGAAAAAACATCTAATACTTTTTGAGAAAGTTGGAAAGCTATTATTTCCAGAATTGCAAGAGCTAAAATTATCTTTAATGAGATATTGAAGAAAAATAAGAATCATCTTGAGGATAGATATGTGTGTCTTGTGTATCTTTCAGGAGTCTGCATTAAAAAATGGAAATTTGTAGAAACCGTGAAAAAATTGCTATATTAATCTAGGCAAGACAAAATGAAATAACAAGTGAAGATCTTACCTGAAGTAGAATTGAAGTATTTCATTATAATATCTATGATTTTTACATCTGTGAGGACCTTAGGACTGTATTTATATAAGCAATACCTTTCTATGACATTAGTATTTTCTGGTTTTGAAATCATGTGCCCTCACAAAGTTCATTCCTTTCAGAACTGTTACAAAAGAAATATCTCACTGGTACCAAAAATGTTCTTGTTCCTGTTTCTGGGTTTCCTCATTCAGGGATGTAAAGTGGACTGTGAATCATACTAAATGTTCTGGTATCTTATTTCCTGACATATTCTTATTCTCTGATGACAGGAAGCATATTTAATACATAGCCAAAATCCCGATACTGCATTTTCATTCTTGTTGTGTGAGAGGACACTGTTATGTTGGTTGTGTAACACAGGTAGGCACATGTAAGCATCCATTATTCTATTGCAGACACTTACCTTAGGGATTACTGTTGACCATCCCAGTATATTTGTTGTTAAACAAGCTATATAAATGTCCCCTTTTCTGTTATTAAAATTCAAATGTTATATCTTCAGAAATTATCATAGTTGGACATGACATTCTTCTCTTTGGTATTGAACAATTGCATACTTTTTTGCATCTTAGAAGGTCAGGAAAAGTTTCAGTATGGTTGGAACATACAGTAGATTACATCAATTATATCCAGGTAGTGATTTTGTCTGACATTTTAAGAACACACTAATTATTGATTTCTCAGAAAATGTGTTAGAACATCATCATTCTCACCCACTTTCTGTGAGTCTTTTTGTGTCAAGTACAAAATGATCTAATTATTTTTGCATTAAAAAGAGTTGACTTATTTCCATTTTCACATGGACAAATAAAAAAGCTAAAAAATCCAATGAAGATAAAAAAGATACTAATAAAGCTAATAGCATCATGCTAATATATCCCAAGCATGATCTGGCTATTCTGATTTTACAACATTTGCTTTTAATTATTCATAATACATGTGCTCCAGTAAAACCTTGTGCCAGCCATTATCTTTATCATTTATATTTTGCGTTAATAGTAGGTGATTTCGTCTTGTGACTCTTCTTAATCAGACAGGTGAATGACCAGCAGTTTTAAAGTCTAATGAGACCATTGAAAAACAGTAGCTTGGATTTCTTTGTCAGGAGCTTTAGTGATAGGACAAGGGAAAATGGGTATACACTAAAAGGAAATTTAGCTTAGATATTAGGAAGGAAATTTATTACTGTAAGGGTGCTGAGACACTTGAACAGGCTGGCCAGGAAGGTTATGGCTTCCCCTTCCCTGGCAGTGTTAAAAGCCAGGTTGGATAAGGCCTTGAGCAACCTATTCTAGTGGGAGGTGTCCCTGACCAGACTAGGGGGTTGGGACTAGATGATCTTTAAGGTCCTTTCCAATGCCTTAGCATTGTATGATTCTAAAATTCAGGGGGGATTGTAGTTCAATATGAAGTTACACATACCTTTAGCTTGCCACTTTGTTGATTCTTATTTCACTGATGTAGAGATAATAAATATTGTTGTGTTTCCACTTTTGCCAAATTATCTAATAGGGAACACATTTGGAATTGATACCACTAACATAATGAAAATTTTCTACTCTGCTATAGAGCGTGATTTTGGCTGCTATCACTGCATGTTGATGAAGAAATCTCTTTATTTTGGGATATGCATCCCAGGAGGTAGGAGTGGGATGTCATACTGACAAAACTCTAGCTTATATGTTAAGTGGTAAGTATTACAGCAGTGAAAGCTGGGGCTGAATCAAACCTTTTTTCTCAGCTGTGAAGTCATGATTTTGTGCTGTGACAGTTGTTGGCTTGACTGCTTTGTCAATAGCAATAAAGCATTATTTGTTCTCTCTCTCATTTAGCTACACTTTTGCTTAATTTTGAAAAATATCTTGTTCAATTAATTCTAAAAGAACGTATTAAATACTTTTTACACTTGCATAGATCATGTGTCTCTGTTTAGCTCTTCCCAATTATATCAGCCACGAAAATAACCACCAATGAAACCACAGGACATTGCAGTTGAGCCTGAACAAAGATTGGTGCTTCCAATGTTGGTAAATTAACATTAAGGGAATTATTTGTTTATTTTGTTTGATTGTAGGATTAGTTGGGAAAAGGATGGAAGAAATTAGTGTCAAAGTGGTTTTTTTTCAACACCATTCTTCAGTGGAAATAAACCATCAAATATCCTTCTTCAGTCATTTGTTCAGAGCCTGTGACACCAAATATACAACTAGTTTTGGTGCATTCATGATGAAGTTGAGAAATTGAGGACTGGATTTACAAAGCTGCCAATAGAAAGATGATGATTTCATTGTCTATTTCATCTAATCGGCAATTAGGTAGAAGATGGAGTTTCATATTTTCCTTTGCTTAGAGTGTTTGAACCTATGCTTTTAACATGAAGAAAATCATTAAAATGGCCAGACTGTCATTGTTTAGCTGCACTTTCAGGTTAAAAAAATGGAAGTGACAATGATTTTCTTTGCAAGAAATGAAGGAAAATATTCTACAGTGAATAGTATTGTTTTGATACGTTTAGAAAGAAATTTGTTAACTCTATTTTGAAATTAGTTTATCTAAAAGTTTGTTTACTAAAGTTTACTATTGAAGTTGATTTACCAGTTTCCCATACAGACTAGAAGGTTTTAACAGCAAACAGTGCTCTCTAATCAGTGACTGAAATATACCTGTGAGATGGAAGTCCCGAATCAGATTCCCTTTCGACTTTCTATTCATGAAATATTTTATATCAAAGGGTAAAGGTGAGGTTGTTTTTTTCTCCATTAAGAAGCTCTTCTCTGAAAAGGACATTTATGGCATTTATAAGCAACTGTCCTTATTCTAGAATCTTTTGTTATTATTACAGTGGGCATGTGCCATATTTTTGATACTCAGAAAGAGTAACCAAACATCTAATATTAATTAAATTGATAATATTTACATTTAAAATGAACTGTTTAATGAAAATGCTTTAAATTACTGAAACAATACTGAGCTGAGTGGTGAGTTATAAATAATTTATTTGACACAACCATAATCAGACAACAAATTGGAAAACTTTTTTTTTAATGCCATTTAAAAAAATGTATTATGACAAGGAACAGCAAATTTATTTATCATTTTAAAGCCTTCCCTCAGAAAAAGATCTGGTCTTTATTTGGTAACTGCATCTGCTTTGCACCCTTAATAGAATGTTTTTCCAATGAGTAACACCTTTAACATTTCAAAGTATGGTTCCCTGAATATGTATCTATAAAGAAAACATTTCTTCTGAAAAGAATAATATATATATATATGTTCCCTGAATATATATCTCTAAAGAAAACATTTCTTCTGAAAAATATCACTTCTCAGGTATTTGTGGAATTGGGGTCATGAAAGCTACTGGAGGAAAAACAGACTGGGAAGTCAAAGGAAGAGGAGAGGGGTACAGACAAGTGTGGGAACACTGACTGTCCATTTGTGGACACTGAAATTATAAGGGATCAGCTGCATTAAATGAATCTGTGGGATGCAGTGCTCTGAGGGAAGAATGAGCTGAAGGGCAGAGCTCAAAGGGGTGTGGTAAATGGAGTTATATCTGGCTGATGATTCATTGATGGTCACCAATGATATTTCTCAGGTGCAATTCTAGGGCAAATCTTGTTTGATCTGTTTATCAATGATCGGTAATGAATGAACCTTTAGCAAGTTAGCTGATGATGCCGAAGTGAGAGATGCTGTTGACACTCTTGAGGGACAGGGGGCTTTACAGTGTCATGTGCTTTTGGCTGTGGTTAATGGGATGAAGTTTCACAAGTCCAAATATCAGTTTCTGCATCTAGGATGGCGTAATATTGGACACAGGTATAAACTGGGAGAGGATTTTCTGGAGAACAGTCCTGGAGAAAGGGGCCTGTGGGTGCTGGTCAGCAGCAGGTCAATATGTGTCAGCAGTGTGTGCCCTGGCAGTCCAGAGGTGACTGATCCTGCATCCTGGGGTGCATCAGAAAGGGCGTCCCCAGCCAGTCAATGTGGTAATTATCTCACTTCATTCAGTGTTTGGTGTGGCCTCACCTTGAGTACTGTATGAACTTCTGGGCCCCACCATTTAAGAAGGATGTGGAGGTCTTACAATGTGCCCAGAGGTAGGCAACAAAGTTGGTGATAGAGCTGGAAAGACTATCCTGTGAGGAGCAGCTGAGGAGTTTGATTTTGTCTAGTTTGCAGAGAAGGAGGGAGAGGAATGACCTCATTTCTCTCTAGTTTCCTGAGGAGGTGAAGGAGAGAGGCAGGTGCTGAGCTTTTCTCCTTGGTAATCAGTGACAGGATGTCACTGTCACTGGCCAAGGAAGGGTTTACACTTGGAGAGGTAGTAGATGCCCGAAACCTGTCAGTATTGAAGACACATTTAGATGATGGCCTTAATAATATGCTTTAACTTAGTTGACCCTGAACTGGTGAGGCAGTTAGACGGGGTGATCGTTACAAGTCCCTTCCAACTAAAATCCTCTTCTCCTCTTCTCTTCTCTTCTCTTCTCTTCTCTTCTCTTCTCTTCTCTTCTCTTCTCTTCTCTTCTCTTCTCTTCTCTTCTCTTCTCTTCTCTTCTCTTCTCTTCTCTCTCCCCTTCCCCTTCCCCTTCCCCTTCCCCTTCCCCTTCCCCTTTTGAATTTGTGAAAATGTTAAACTCCCATGTCTATGTAAGTCCTACTGCTACAGGCCTTGCTAAAATGTCTGTCCCCACTAGGCCTCCATTGAGAAAGGCCACAGTAAAGTCTCCCTGGAGCCTACTCCAGGCTGAACAATCTCAACATTCTCAGCCTGCCTGCAGAGGAGACGTGCTTCAGCCCTCTGATATTTTTTATGGTCCTCTTTTAGACCCACTCCATAAGTTCTGTGTCTTGTACTGAGACCTCCACAGCTGGATTCAGTACTCTATAAAAAAATCATAACCGTCATACAATTTACTAGTAAATAAATCATCATAAACAAGTCTTTATTCTTTATAATACAGTCAAAACCTGATATATTAAATTTGCCGTATTTCTTAGCTTCTGTCATTAACCATTTTCTGAACTGCAGAATGTGAGAAATCCTAAGATTTTGCTTTGTGAGAGATTGTTCTGCTTTAAGTTATGAGTTTAGTGGTCCCTAGAATCAAAACATTTTTAAGAGCACACGGTTTTGAAATTTCAGTTCCCCATAACAGGATTGTACTGCACTAATTCATGTAACTAGAAAAATGTGGATAGAAGGAGAGAGTACAGTTTATTTATCTTTTGAATCCAATATCCTTTCACACTCTGAGTTTCACCTCCAGCCAAATTAATTTCTTTTTGATTAAACTGGTGCTGTCTTTTGCATTGATTATTGACAGAGTGAAGACTTAAATACATGTGCACTAAATAAGCAAATCCATTCAACAAAATTAATAACTGTTCGCCATCTTTTAGTCCTATATAATGACTCTGCTAAGATTATTGTAATTTTGTGCTGCGTTTTTATTCTCAGATTCTCCTATACTAGCTTACTGCTTTTGGAAAACAAAGTTCCTGGGTTATCATTTCACAAGAAGTAGCTACCCAAGGGAAAGAGTTAGATCAAATCTTCTCTACAGTTTGTCCTCTGTTTCTAGTATTCTAGTCTTCTGGTGTTCTTTATTTGCCCACTTGTGACATTTAAACCTTCAGTTATTGTCTCTTTGTGTGTATTCCTTTATCTTGTATCTTGTTAGTATTTTTTACATTACTATAAAACATCACAAATTTTTTGATTCCTGAGTGAGTGGAACTGAAAATCTATCTAAGACTTGCCTTTGGCAAAAGTTGCCATAATCTCTTAGAGCTGAACTTACCTCTCAGACCTAAGCCTGTATTTTATTAGTTATATTTGATTTTATTTTACTTGAAACATAAATGCATGAATAATTCAGATGTAAAATAAGAAAACCTATTAAACAAAGCAATCTTAAGTAGTCAAGATATAAAATCTTTCTGGGATAGTGGTCCATCTAGCACAGTATCCTGTCTCTAACAAGTAGGGATGACAGTTGTCAGTGTGGTAACTTGGGCACCTTTTGCTCCTATAATACTTTACCAACATCCACAACTGTTGTATTAGGGTTGTAAGGGTTTGTCTCATTGCCCTAGTCTTTACAATATCTTTTATGAATCTATTGTCTGTAACTTTGGCCATTTCTGAAATTGCTAGTACTCTTCTGTGGTAACAATTTCCAAAAGTTCACTACCTGCATTGTAAAGAATTTCTACCTCTTTCAAACCAGCCTCTCTGAGGAGTTTCATTTGTTGTCTTCAATTATAATGTTGTTGAATTTTCTGAAAAACAGTTTAGTGTTTCTTTTATCTTACATTTTATTACCCGGTAGAACTTAGTGTTGTCTTCTGACTTTGAGATTTCACTGAACGCTCCTTTGTCTTTGATAGAAATACTGAATAATAGTACAATTTAAAAAGCAAACAAAATGATGTAATAATCCTAGCTTTTTTGCAGCAAGATGCATTAGCTTTTTCATTCATAAACCTTGAGTGTACCTTCCTGCAGTTCTCAGTCAATAGATCAAAGAATGCGAGTCTCTCTAGTTCCTCCTTGTAAAGTACTTACACTGAACAATCAATCTACTGGTTCGTTTCTGTTCCTAACTTAACTCTGTTTGGATTGTAAAATGTGTGTTTTTATACTTGAAGGCCAGAACTTCTTCAGTACTCAAAATATGGGCGCATTAAGATTTAATGAGTGGCACAATGTCATCCTCTCTTCTATTCATAATACATATCCAAATGTGTTGAACATTTCATTTTCTTTTTCAGCTGCCATTATTCCTGTCATCTAAAACCACCAACATTAACTGGAACCTTTGTTTTCCTTAGTTTTAACCACAAGTATGCATAGACAGATGCTAGGTAATTTTTCTGTAGTGTATTACATTATCCATTACAGTGTAATGTATTTCTGTAATGCAATTTTCTGTACTGTACCTTTCTCTACTCTCTTTCACCTTTCTGCCCAGATTTTTGTAGAACTTCTTGCAGGTGTTGGTGTTCTATGACCTTTTTAATTTCCAGTGCCAGCAGCTTGGCTCCATTACTATTTAAGTGTAGACTGATGGTTTTGTCCAGGTTTCTCTTGCCTCAAAAGGTTCCCTAGTTCCAGTTTGCAAAATTCTTCCTCTCTACACTACACTATCATCCACGTGGTAAGCCCATAAATCCCTACCTGCATCTCAGCTTTTGTATATCAACCTGGCAGTTTTCCATGGAGACCATGGAGTTGAGTTTTCTTGCCATGAAGCCATGAGCACCAGAGCATCCCTCTTGCACTTTTCTACATCCCTGATAGCGACACGAAGTACTCCTACTGGGTCCTCTCTTTCACCTCCCAGATCTCTTGACACATTAGGAGACCGGTGTAACATTTACACCCAGCAGACAAGTTAACTTGTGACCTCTCAGATGTCAAAATAATTACCTGTGTTTGTAACAGTTAAATCTTTCCACTGCCACTGTGTGCTTGTTTTTGGAGCGGGTCTCTATGGAGGGAACATCCTGCAGGAAAAAAAAAAAGAAAATAAATTTTGGTGTCAGGGAAGGTCTTGACCACTGTGTTGATCTCTTTTTCTCAGCTGGGTAACCTCAGTTGCTGAGACTTCTGTACTCTGTGGTAGGAACTTTGGTCCACTGCTGCTGTAGAAGAGAAATTGTTCTACCATATTCCTGCAAACTGCAGCTGTTGGCCTTTCAGATTTCCTTAGCTGTTCCAGGGAAGTACAGGAGCAATAGATGTTGTTGAGTAACCATGGTTAGGGTGTAGGGTCTTTATAGGATCCTTTTGCAGTATGTTAACAAAAACTTACCAGTGGATTGAAGAAATTGTGTAATCACCACTGAATATTGCTTAATACTAACAGACAGAGTGGAAAATGACAGAGATAATGGACCCTGAGAGAGTGATCTGGAACACTTGAGACATTGCCATAGGCTAAAATATCACTGAATGTAAATACTGTTGAGGTACACCTTTCTTTGTCTGAAATAGTCTGCCTCAAATCCTTTTATGTTTTGGGAAAATGAGAATTTCTGTGAGTTCTCATTTCATTGAAACATCTAAAGAATCCTAGAAGTATCTAGTTCTCTTAGTTTGGTATAAAATCTAGACAAACCAGCTCAAGCTTAGTTGTTGAAGGTGTTTAAAGTTAAATCAGATAAGCACACAAATGCCCAGTTAACATGAAGAGGAGAATTACAATAGGCTTTAGCCACACCTAGTTTGGGCAACAGGAGTATTTTGACTTGAATGACTGAAGTATAATATTTTTTCACTTCAAAATTTGCTGAAGAAATTCAAACCTTATTTATAAAAAAATACCTTGGAGATATCTAGCAGTCCACAGTCTTTATTCTTTAACAGTCTTTAACAAGTTATTAATATATATATAATTACTTCCTTATAGATTACATTTTACTAGATCTCAAGAAATTAATGAGTAACATTGATCCCCAGCCTGCTCTTTTTTAACAAATTAAGCTCATAGTTTCTCTTTTTCTGTGGCTTTTCTAGAACTCTATAGCTCAGCTTTCAACACTTTTTGAAATTTTAACATGACCTAAATGAAAACCAAATTAAATAATTTAATTTAATAATTTAACTAGAAGAGCTGCTTGCCTCTTCCATATTTACTTGTTATACTTAGAAGAATGTAGACTTTTAAAAGGCTTCAGAAAATTCCCATTAGAGATGCCAAAGGAAAAATGTTTAAAAGCTTAAAATTGTTCTCTTTCATGCCGAAGTTGGCAAATCCATGGAACATTAAAATCCTCAAAACACATAAGTCTTTCAGCATATCTTACAATTCATCTAGTTTAATATATCCTTCTGTGTCTTTGCCACTCAGTCTTGACGACCTTTTTAGTTCGTTAAGGAAAATGGGTAATTCAGTCACTTTTTGTTCTGTTGGAAATTCTACAGCATTCCAGGGGCATGTAGTTCTCTTCATCAGTTAAAAAGATTGGTTAGAAGATAGCATGATTGCATATCTGAATGAGGATATAGAAGTTACCTCTTATCATACCTGTATAAACATCTTCCAAGGTGCTACATTTTAGTAATAAAGTATTTACTATTTGAAACAAAAAATATGTAATCAGTACTGTGTATGATACAGAGGTTACAAAATATTCACTTAGTAGGAGCTTACAATGGAATGGTGATTGAAAGAATGCATAAGGCACTGTTGCAAGTGTTACATAGTAACACCCCCACCCCCCCAAAATATTTCATTAAATGAGTAGAAGACACATTATAATAATCTTTCCAATTTTTTGACCTTGATGTATCCTCAGCTTGCCTTTTACCAGGTACTTGGTACTGATGGAGGCTATAAAGGTCCAGGAAAGCTAACAAATATGATAAAGATTTCAGAGAACATTTGCTGAAAAGACATATTGAGAGCCTTGTCCTTGTTTGCTCAGAAGGAAGTGACTGGGAAAATAAATCACAAGAGTCCTCAATTATCCAAAAAAAGGACTGTAGCAAAAGGAAAATTGCTTGCTGTGTCTGTTGCATATGGAAGTGTTAATTAATGTGGATTGCCAGATTTCATAAAATGTCACCCTTTGTTTAGATTAGCTGTAAGGAAGGGGTGATGTGGTGGTGTTGTTGTTGTTTTGGGGGGGATTGTTTATTGTTTGTTGGTTGGTTGGGTTGGTTTGGTTTGGTTTGGTTTGGTTTGGTTTGGTTTGGTTTGGTTTGGTTTGGTTTGGTTTTTTTGCAAAGAGGTTGGTAGAACACTGACACAGGTTGCACAGACAGATGTTGGATGCCCCATCCCTGGAAACACTCAAGGCCAGGTTGGGCAGAATCTAGATGGAGATGACCCTGCTCATTGTATGGGGTTCAGACTAGATGGCCTTTAAAATGTCCCTTCCAACTCAGGCTGTTCTATGGCTCTATGAGTTTAAAAGAATTTAAAACCCATGAACAAACAAACAAAAGAACACACATACAGGAGCAACCAAACAAAAATCAAATAAGCAAAAATCCAAAACCAACCCCTGCAACAACTTAAAAATAAGATTTTACAGGGAAGAGAAAATCTTCTCAGCCAAACAGGTTATCCATGGCATTCAAAAGGGTTTGGAACCCAGATAAAACCAGCACACAAGCTCAAAATGATGCTAGTGGTGAAACTGCAGAGCAAACTACCTAGCTGGAGTTATTTATCCTGGAAAAAAGAAAGCTGATGGGAGACATTTTCACTCTCTACAGCTACCTCAAAGAGGGTTGTAGAAGGTGTGAGTCAGTCTCTTATTCCAAGAGACTGACTAGAAGAAAAAATAGAAGAAAAGGAAATGGCTTCAAGTTGTATGAGGGGAGGTTTAGATTGGATATTAAGAAAAATCTCCTCACTGAAAGGGACACAAATCAGTAAGTCACTATCTCTGGATATATTTTAAAAATATGTGGATATGGTACTTACAGACATGGTTTAGTGGAGGACTTGGCAGTGGTGGCTTCACGGTTGAACATGATGTTCTTAGAGGTCTTTTCCAATCAAAATTATTCTATGATTTTTGTAATTGTAGAATAAAGGAGTAGCTAAGAGGCATTCTGCTACAAATGTTAAAAAACCACGTAGTTGCAGTGGGGAAACGATGAAGAATCTTATATATATATGTGTCTTGTGCTGAAAGTGGCATGCTCTTTACAGAAGCATTTTCAACTGATGTTTAGATAAACATTTTTAAATTTATCAATAAATATGACAATAATGTCAGTTTTGATAGGAAAAACAGACTAAGAATAACAGTCATTAAAAAATTTCAGAATAACATATTCAAATTCTAAAAAAGTTACAGAAAATAGAACAGAAAGTAGATTAGTAAATTAATTCAGCAACTTGTTGAATCTGTTGGATACAGTTTACGTAGCTTGATAGTAGGGATGCATTTTGCAATGACGAGGCAACACGTGAAATGGCAGCAATAGAAATGAGAAACAGGCTACTCATATGTGTAATGCCATAGTTCCTCCAGGCTTATCTGAGCTGTCATAAAGAATACAGGAAAAATTTACTTGGAATAAGTTTTTAAACTGCTCACAGTATTGGTGATGTCTCTATAATGAGGGTTTTCTTGCAGAAGCCCAGTTCTGCAAGAACAGACTCTGAAAGCCACCAGCCTACAGTGTTACACACCTTACCATATACCAATAAAGTCAGGCTAGGAAGGGAAATTTAAGATATTTTATTTTTCTATTGAGTGTATTTTTATTTCAGTTCTATGGTATGGTCACAAATATTTGAATAGATAGCTTCTAAGAAAAACTAGTGTATTCCATCAGTAGGCATTTTAAAAATAGTTTATAAATCTATGTTTGTTTCTGTTTTCTCAGTGATGCTTTGTGTTTACAGTAATAAAATAATTTTTCCATCAGCATGGTGGAAAAATGAAAGATGCATCAAGTAGTTTTACACCATGAGATTGTCGATTTGTTGATTATTTGAGACCTGACCTTCACTGGCAAGAAGAATAGGACCAGTAAGAATGTACTGTTCTCTTTAGTTAATCTATCCAAGATGTATTCACCGGTAGTAGCAACACAAAAATAATAAAAAAACCCAGCCTTTTAGTACTGAGTTGTTTATCCTTTACAGGGGTATCCAGGGAGAGCATTTAGATTTATTGCCTGATTTTTCTAGTGTACATCCCTGTGTATAAAGAATTCATTTCTGGCCATGAATATGTCAAGTAGCTAGTTCTCAAAAAGATGGAGCCTCATCTGACTGGGAAAAGTGTTTTCTCAAGATAAAGATTCCCACTGTGTGACTTCATATCTTACTGTAGCTTGTAAAATTAAAGGAAAATAAATAAATAAATGGAAACAACAACAACAAAAATCAAACAATGAACAGCGAACAAATTTTGGGGCATTAGGTCTCAGTAAACAAGATCAGCGCAGCACAGTGTTTGTCTACACAGGAAACAGCCCAACATAAATGTGACTTGCAAGCTATTTGTACTAAGAATAAATTTACTGCCAACTGTTGATGTGGGTGGCATTCACTTCACAGTTAAGCAATCAATCACAGATTTCCATAACCCTTGTTTTTGCATACCTGCAGATGTTCACATAGAAAACACAAAGATTTAAGAATTTTAATCCTAATATAGTTTTTCACAGTTACCATTTCACACTTCCATACTTATGTAAAGGTTTGTAAAGTGTACTTCTTAAAAGTATCAAAAGGAAGGAAAAGAAGTATGTTGAGACTTGTGTCTAAATATATATGTCTGTAAAGAATAAATACAATGGCTTGAAATAGGATGTAATGTAATTACAGGATTTTCATGCAGGAGTGATTGGGAGTAAAGTGAATGAACAGAGCTTGTGTATAAATTGAAATGCATTACTTGTTTTGCAGATTCATTCAGATTAGTGAAAACCATTTTATGACAGAATATAAAATAATCTTACCCCAAAAAATGCATAGCAGTATTTCCCTCCTTGTTCCACTGCAGCAAATCCCCTTTGAACATATAAATATTCACTACTGCAGAAAAATCAGATCTATCCTTGGACCTTGGGAATACTCTGTGTCATTCAGAAGCATCCTTTTCTGGCAGACACCTGAAGTTGTGTCAAAGCTCTTTTATCTAGGACGGTGGTCACAGTAATATGGGGCCTCTGGGAGAGAAAGAAGGAGAATGAAGGAGGAATTACGGAGCTCCATAAACCATTGCTTAGTTTTGAAGTAAGCCAAAAATTGCACTTTTACATTTCTTTTGGATACGGTCCTCTTTTTTTCTCCCCTGTGACATTTTCAAGACTCTCTAATATTGTCAGAATTTTTAAGTTGTTTTGGCTCTGCTGATATTCCATTCCTGGGATAGTAATGTACTGTCTTCACAAGGGGAAACTACACCAAATACACAAATAACATATTCAAAATTATTATGCAAAGGTGTCTGAAATCCGCTATATTTTCTGTGTTTTTCTATCTGCTCAACTATTGGACCTATTTGGATTTATTTTTGAGCTGTATCAGGATATTTAGCATATTTATTTTATTAAAATAATTTTACTGTTAATAATTTAGATAATCCAAGCGAAGTAGCTATCCCTTTAAAACTAATTAAAGGTGGATAAGTTTATTTCCTTATTTAACAACAAATTTAAACATATATTATGTGAGTGAATCATATATTAAAGCTATCCCTATGTGTGGCACTTAAAGACTCAGGAGAACAAATAAATCTATATTCTATTCCTTGCCCTGGCTACTAAGGTAAGGTATGGAGCAGTGGTATATTTTTTTCTCTTTATTTAAGTGAGAGTGAAGACTGAAGAACATAATTCATGAAACCTGTCAATGACAATCTCATAAATGTTATTATATAGAAGTGATTGAAAGAAAATGGGATCTAGCAAGAAGTAAAGGTGTAGGCCCTGTTTGGAAGAAAGGAATGCAAAGAAGTTAGTGCTCAAGTTCAACCATTTTCTGTTTTGCATGACACAATATTGGTCTTCACAGTGTAAATTAACAATCAGTGTCTTAAATAAGTTAACACCCAAGGAAAGTATATGTCAAGTGGCTTTGCAGCATTTTATATGCATCAGCAAAACTGCATTTGGTTCATGTAGCTTGTAGTCAAGATCTCCTACTGAAAATTACCAGTTTTTAACTTCAGATTTTCATTCAAGTTAACATATGCTATCTTAGATAATTGAGCAAACTAAAATGGTAAATAAAAGCAGGTATTCTTTAAGATGGTCTATATCTTTGTTGTGAGGTGTTACAGCTAAAAATTGTCTGCTTCAGTTTCATTCAGAAACAAGTGAGAAACAAAAAGAAAACCCTTCCAACAAAAGTGAAAGTTAAATAGAAGTACAATCATGTTCAAAATTTGGAGTGAAGCATCTAACACAAACCTCCACTGAGAGTCCAGTAAAGTTCTTTTCCTGGCTTTAGACAGTTTTCTTTAAAAACATAATAACAATCTGCTTCTACTTACTCTAAAAGCAACTATATTTCCAAACTAATAGAGGAAAGGGACAATGGATAATCCATAAAATGTGGTTTGCACTGTGAAGCTTAGATACCCTGTCAGGTGAATTTTGGCAAAGTGGTGTGAAAAAGGAATCAGACAGCTACTTGATACTAATATGATTGCTCACATCTGCAAAGCCAAAGCAGAAAAATCCAGAGATACTGAATGTGGTAATGAAGTAGCTGTGAAGATTTGTTTACTTGAAAAGATACTGTGTGGATTGATTTTTCTTTAAATCCATTTAGATGCAAGGTCAATTTTACTGTTTAAAATATATGTAGCAATAATGCATCTAGGGAAACTTACTTTACATAGAAATTACACCTCAGTTAAATATTCCTTTGTGGGTTCCTGAACCAGAATTTCAATTACGCCTTGGTTTGTCCTAGCATGTCATTCAAAACCTTTTTGGAAGACTTGAAGAAGAAAACTGACCTGTTTCCTTATGCTGTGAACATGTAGGGAAAGGGTCAATTTACCTATATTCTAATCCTAAAGGGAAGAAATTACTTCCATTGAAATACAGTATAATTTGTTTCAGACTGCCTGTTAGATAGCACTTTCTGAAGATGATAGAAGACATTAATTGATTTTGTAGTTCAGTGACACTAGGTTAAGTGATTTTCTCAATCACACAGCTTGGCTTTTAGACTTGTTTTCATTTTTCTTCTTCTTGATTTGAAAGGTTTTTGTCAAATATGTGGGAGGCACTTGATGGGAGAAACATAGCATGCAACACATAATTAGTATGATGAATGTATCTGCCAGTGCCTGCCTTTGGTTAACTTACAGGAATTTAGAGTAAAGGCATTACTGGCTTAGGAGGAAAAGCAGAGGACAGATGAGAGAGAAGACAAAAAATAAATTAAAATTTTCTTCAGTGCTATGTGTTAGTTGGAAACTATCACTAAGGTATTAGAAAGTGAAAGCCATTCTTTTTCTAAGCAAATTTACTGTCAGCATTGTTTAGAAACCAGTAGCTAATATCACATATTTTCCAAATGATGTTCATATAAGATCCAATACCTGTTTAAGATGCTTAATATTCTGTAAACAAATACCAAATTTTTCTTGTTCAGAAACTCAGTTTCAGCACCTTGTGGTCTAGTGGAGAATGAGTAAATTCATCAGTCCCTTATCAATCCCTTTTCACTCCTCCTTTTCTTTGACAAATATACAATACCTATACAGTACAGACCAGAGTTCTGTGACCTGATCTTCCTGGATTAAAAGGTCATTTTCTCTTGCTGTGTGTTTTGACAGTTATCCCAAACCTATATTTTCTTCATCTCTGCCCTTATAATGAATGAAAAAGAAAACATATTCTGTAGATGCAGTTCTCCTGGAGTGGGAGGAAATCGGGGAAGGAGAGGGGTGAGGTGCGGATCAACACATTCATTTCCTTGCTAGCATTCCTCCAGATTCTAATAAATAACATGGGAACATTGCTAATAACAGAAAAAGAAAAAAAAGTCTTGACAGTTTTGACTAAGTACACATATATCACCAAAGAAAGCTAAAATAAAGCCAAATGTTGCTGAAATTAGACTTACATAATGGAATAAACAAGATAAAATGGCTTTTCAAGTCTTTTCCCTCCCACTTGAAACCTGTACATGGTTTTTAATTTCCACAGACTGTATTTAAGTTGATCAGAGAGCCTTTTCTTTTCCATTTGTAAAGCACTTCATGTCCAGTTCTGTAGTAATCAGTAAGCTTATGCAGACCTTGAATTTTCATTTTGTTTCATTTTTCCAGACTTACATAGCTGTACGTCTGTGCACTTATGCTGAATTTATTCCTGATAAAGTCACTTTGAAGGGTATTGCACCAGCTTGGTTTTAACTGTGTCTTGGACCTCCGGCTTTTAAGTGTATTTGTTATCAGAGACAGTAAAAGGATCTAGCTGCAAATCTAAGTTCTGGTTATAAATTGATTTTTTCTCCAGTATTGCATCTTCCAGTGCAACTTTTATTATACTTCATCTCTAGTAAGAAAAATGTTTTGTACTGACAACATATCTTAATTGGGGGTGCTGGTGGATGAAAGTCTGGACATGAGCTGGCAGCATGCCCTTGCAGCCCAAAAAGCCAACCATCCCTGTCCAGCAGGTGAAAGGAGGTGACAGTGCTCCTCTGCTCTGCTCTGGTGTGACTTCAGCTGCTGTACTACATCCAACTCTGGCATTCTTAGCACAGGAAGGATATGGGCCTGTTAGGATGACTCCAAAGGAGGACCATCAAGATGATGAGAGGGCTGGAGCAACTCTCCTATGAGGAAAGGCTGAGATAGGGCTGTTTAGCCTGGAAAAGAGAAGACACTAAGGCAACCTTACATCAGCCTTCCAGTACATAAACAAGGGTGATAAGAAAGAGGGGGAGAAACTTCTTAACAGAGACTTTTGAAATACAACAAATGGCAATGATTTTAAACTGAAAGAGGGTAGATAAGGGCTAAACATAAAGAAGAAATTTTGCACAATGAGAATGGGGTAACACTGGAAAATGTTGCCCAGAGAGGTGGTGGATACTCTACCTCTAGAAACATTCATGGTCAGTTCGGACAGGGCTCTGAACAGACTGATCTATGTTAAAATCTCCTGCTCATTGTAGAGGGGTTGGACTATGTGATTTTTAAATGTCCTTTCCAATCCAAATGTTTCAATGGTTCTACTGTTTGAACAAACCGTTTAAAAACTAAGCAAAATTGGCAATCAGGACAATTCGGTGTCAGAGACAGCTTATTACAAAATACTTTGGTTGGTAACAAAAATTATTATAAGATGGGGAAGGGTGAGTGGAAGTGATAGGAGTGACAAATCTAAGAAAATGTGTCAGCACAGATAAAATCACCTGTTCTTACACAGTCGGAGATTTAGCTGCGATCTGGAGAGAGCAAGTTTACATAAGCATGGTTGCATCTCAGGACACGACTCAAGAAGGAAGTATGACAGATTGCTAGGGGCTATGCTATCAAAGGCTTTTAACAAAAAATAACCTGAAAGACAGGCATGATGATTGAATAGTTTTTCAAGGCAGCATGCTATATTCTGTACTAGATATAAAAAAAAACCAAAAAAACCAACAACTGCACGGCTTCCAACAGTTACCTCTGGCAGGATATTGCAATAGTCAAGTATTTTAGTTATACACACGCATGTTTTTTTTCCCACAGTCATCGAGACATAAAACTAAGTATTTTGTGAAAGAATAAAATCCCTTTCAAGCATTTGGATATATAAAATTTTCCTTCACAGCTGACAATGATTATGGTAGAAGATATGTGTTGTTTTTGAAAAGCCTGGATAACTGAAATCAAAACATATCATACAGAATCACAGACCCACATAATCAACAAGGTCTGAAAAAAACTTTGAGATTATTGAGTCCAACCAATGACCTAACACTACCTTGTCCACCAGACCATGGCATTAAAGTGCCATGTCTAGTCTTTTCTTAAATACCTCCTGGGACCATGACTCTACCACCTCCCTGGGCAGCTCAGTCCAATGTCCAATCACTATTTCTGTGAAGAAGCTGTTTTTATTTGGGTTGTTTTTTAAGGTATTTGTAATATTTTATTTTTATGTTCATAAGTGGGAATCCAATTAAAAAAAAAAATACTTAAATTAACATCTTCAATATTAGTAATTTTTAGTCTTTTATTTCTTCTCCTAAAGAGTCATGAAGCTGTTTTATTTTCATCCTGACTGTGAATGGGGAGATATTTTTCTGTTTCAAACTTTGACAGACATTGAAAAACATTTTTAAAATGTATTTAATATATGTCAGACAGGACATCAACAGTCTTAGCCAGACACTTTTCTCCTATGTTTCTTCAATGTCCATAAATGATTAATTGTCAGTAACTGAAGCTGATGTTTTCTCAACTTCTGACATATCTAGTTTATGACTTAATGCAAACATACTTGCATAGCTGAGAACTAATATACATGTTTTACGAAAAAGAAGATTGAAAATCCTCCAAATCCAGGAGCAAGCTTCTTTTTTTTTTTTTTCTTTTTTTTTTCTTTTTTTCTTTTTTTTTTTCTTTTTTTTTTTCCTTTTTTTTCCCTACTGAGCAGAAAATAATTAAATTTAATAGAAAGCAGCTCCATTTGTATTTTGCAGTTATGGTTTAAGGAAAAAACTGTTTTCAGGTTGTTCTAGGTAAGAGATAAAGTCTCCTCTGGGACTCCTTTTCTCCCCTCTGAACAACCCCAGATGCCTCAGCTGCTCCTCATATGAGTCACTCTCCAGACCCTTCACCAGCTCTGCTGCCCTTCTCTGGACACACTCCAACACCTCAATGTCCTTCTTACCCTGAGGGGCCCAGAAATGAGCACAGGATTTGATGTGTGGACTCACCAGTGCCAAGTACAGGGGCAGAGTCACTGTCCTGGTCCTGCTGGCCACAGTATTGCTGGTACAGGCCAGGACATCATTGGCCTTCTTGGGCACACTCTGGCTCATGTTCAGCTGCTGTCAAACAGCACCCCAAGATCCTTTTCCCCCAAGCAGCAGAAACCATAGTATGAAACAAAGGAGTAAAATCTACAGCGGTTAAAAGCTTTTTTTTCTTCTTTAACTTTTAAGGAATTGTTTTGGAAGTCATAAATAAAGGTTTCTGTCTAACATTTTCAGTGTCTCAACAGCTGTGGTATCTCTTACAAAATAATAATTAGGATGTTTTGCACATTCTTCTTAACAGGTCTTCAGAAATTTGGGGGAAGCTGTAAATCCCCTAGTGTTAAAGCAGCTTGAGTAGGTGTTCTTTCTGAGGAAGTTTCAGAGGACTTATGCCTTTGGGGACTTCTTACTACTCATCATTTTGGACATACACAAAGTTTAGTCCTGCTACTTTGTTTCTTCATAAGTGTATATGTCAAGATATTTCACTTCCTTTTCATGTTCTAAATCACAGCAGAGATGAATGGAGATAATGGCACAAAGCCATAATTGTGCAGGAAACAAATGATTGTCAGTTTTAGTTGATTTTCTTATTCATTTATTCACATAAATTAGCTATATGGTTTATAGCTCTTGCATTAAGGGTACGGAAATGTAGCAGAAAATAAAACCCTTTGCATTTCAGCTGGTTCTCAGGGATCAGAGGTGCAGTATGAAGCTGGTCTTAGTTTCTGATTATAGCCAATCTAGCGCTGTAAATCTTCTGGAGTTCAGTCAGAGCTTTCACAACCACAGATCCACAAATACCATAGTTTTGTCACTATAGGTGTGGTTGTATACAGTAAGAACTTGTGCAATCACTGATTCACAAGTAGTGCAGTTTGCCAATCTGATGCCATAGGTCTGTCCAAGTTCAATGAGAATTTACAGAATCCAGGTTCAAAAATGCTGCAGTTTATTGAAGCAACAGAATGGCAAGTTGAGGATTGCTGGTGATAAATGCACTAACTACTGAGTGTTATATGTTTTGAGACAAAATACAGCAACAGATCTATTAGCACTGTACACACACACACATATATACGTATATAGGCAACAAGTATTCCCGTGTCTGTTCAATGCAGTTGGAGGGACAAACCTTTAGGAGAGGGAGAGAGATGGAGTCCATAAATTCATACTGATCCAGCAGAGATACTAGGTTTCCCCTTCTCTGTATTTTTACCCCAAAGTCCTTCTTTTATATTATAATTTTTCTCACTTCCCAAAGGGATGGAACAATCACATGCTATAGGTGGGGTTTTGGTGACTGTGACTTATACATGTAAGGCATGTTCTCTTTTTTCTTCATTTGCATTCTTAGGGGTGTGAAAATTAGTACATAAACAGGACTTAATGAGGATCTTTGTTACTTGCTTATTTACACTCAGTCAGAATTTATATTTCATACAAAACAAACACACTGGTCCTCCTCCATGCGCTGAGGCTGTCTGACCTTCTCCAGAGTGTCTTTGTGAGCATTCTTATCTCCTTGAAGGAACAAATTTACAACTCTTGTGGCCAGTGAGGGGGAGTGAGGCTGACAGCTGGTACAGACATGTGGGTGCTCTTCTGTGCCTCACTGAGAGGCTTTGAGGCCTCCTCTTCACCCCAGACATCCTTCCAGCATTAGGTCTGGTCCGAGTCCAGTGTGAGATCACCAAGGGGCCCAGCTCATGTTTTTCTCAAGAAGCCTCATCAGTTCTTCAGTCACTTAAAGCAATCCCATAGCAATTCTGACAATTTACCACAAAACCAGAGAAAGCATATCATTTAGACTTGAAAAATGTGATGACTCCTTCTTCATTTTCCTTCAAAATTCCGTCTGAAGTCAGTTTATTTAACCAGAATTTGGTTTCATTCTTTAGGCTTTGCAAATAGTCTATTGTTGTCAGGCAATACTCTGCCAGCTGATCAGGAAATACATATACTAAACACAAACTTTGCATTGAAGTAGAGGATTAAAAGTGATGACTGAAAACCCATTTTCCTTCCACTGTTTTGCCATTTGACGGGTTTTCAGCTGTGTGTACTTGTTTGAATTATTTCTGCATTACTCTAAGCATCTCAGTCTTTTAAGTGAGAAATGCACCTAATGGTCTGGAAAATTATTTCAATGTTACTCAAAAGCTGTATGTGACACTATAGTGTATGGTGCAGTAAACTCTTGTCAGTTAACACAGCCATGAATGGGGTGAAATATAGTTATAGATAGTGCACTGTAAAATAAAAGTAGCTTTTTCTGTCATTAAATAACTTTTTAAAAGAGGATAATGCTATCCAATTATAGTATGCTTATATATTGATTTTTTAGCAAGGTATTAATCTTAAACCTGGCCTCTATTTATACTGATCTTTCTGAATCTCTTTTTAAATAAAACAGGAAAATAAATAAGTAAACAAAAAGCCACATAAAATGTATTTATAGTCAGTGATGTCTATTTTACCCATCTGTATCTCACTGAATTTCAGTTTCAAGGAAAATAGAAGAAGAAACAATGAACTTGTATTGTAACTAGACAGATTAAGGCTAGTCATTA
This sequence comes from Phylloscopus collybita, assembly GCA_027886175.1. Classification (NCBI taxonomy): domain Eukaryota; kingdom Metazoa; phylum Chordata; class Aves; order Passeriformes; family Phylloscopidae; genus Phylloscopus; species Phylloscopus collybita. Next base: position 76,392,242 of record JAJNNQ010000075.1, on the reverse strand, counting down.
GGAATAATTATAATGAGATTTTTAAAGTACTAGAATGCATTGCCTCTTAAGAAATGCCAATTTTCTTAAACATGTCTGTAAAACATGTTAGACCAATATGTGCCAATAATGTCTAAACACAGTTGATTCATACTTAGGAGTGGAAGTCCTGTTTCTCTGTGATTCTTTATACTTGGGCAGATGCATTTACAGAAGTAAGATTTAGTGCTTTAAACTGATATTTTTGTAGATTGTATTCGTGTAGAAATTAAAGAATTTAGGCTGGTAAATATGTTGGAGAGAGGATGTTAGAGACTGTAATAATTTCATTGCTTCCAGAGTGATTTTCACAGTGAAATGCTTATTTCTCATCTCAGAGGGAAAATGAAACTAATTTTGTTTGGGGTTTCTTTTCTGGGAAAATATAACTGTTTCATTAAAATGTGAAATTCAAACTTCTTTTTTTTCCTTTTATTTTAAAGTCTGTACTAAATCAGACAAAACCAAGAGCTATTGAGGAGACTAATGAGTATTCTCTCAAAATGCAAGAATTAGCTTAGCCTGTAAAGAAAATACTTGCTCCTGAGCTATCACTGAATGAATAGGCTGAATGGACTTCTGGGAAACGCAGGTACAAAGTAGAACAAAATACAGAAATACTAGGAGACAGTAAACACAGATCTCACTCAGTGGATGGAGTCTCCTTTTTCTGTCTGGTACTTTCAGAAGTGTATATTCATCTGTATTAGACACCTATATGTACAAACTGCAGTTGCTCTGTACATTGTCAGTAAGTTCCTTACTTTTAGGATGCACCAAACCATGGAGCATCTAAAGACTCAATTTACAGTGGAAGATCTCTTCACTTCCTGGGTGCACGACACTGGCTGTATTGGTACTTATCGTCTGTTTAGTACCTCAATAGTAAATCTAAACTGGGATGTATTTCACTGGGAGCATCAGCTAGTTATATTTGCTGTGTATGGGGAAAAAGCACAGAATTCTCAAAGCCTGTAAAAATAAAGGTTTGGACAGGTTATACAGAACATACCTTGGAAAAAAACCTGGATGGATAGAAACAGTGTTTAGAAATGGGTTCTCATTTTTTTGTCTGAGTTCTTAGTATATAGTTTTACACCATTGTTTACAGTGTGAGATTCTAATTTATGTAAATTTGAACATTAGAGGCTAGAATGTCATGTAAATAAATAAATGCATCCTTTTTGTAACCTTTGTTTCCCCAGTTCAAAAGGACGGAGGAAATGACTGAATATTACACAGGTACACACACATGTATGTACAGCATGAAAGGAGCAGGAAATATCCTTCTTTTATTTTCTTTTCCTCTTCCTTTTTTATTTGAGTCCTTGTTGGATAAGTTATTGACAACTCTTGCATTTCTATGCTATAGCCAATATTCTTTTTGGTCATAAAAGCTTATTTTATTAAACTCATTTTATTGTCCATAAACAGAGAAGTGGAAACATCACCATGCTGCAAACTAAGTTAGGTAGTCACATAAACAAGAAGAAAAAGTGGTCCTTTTAACATTATAGAAATACTCACAGTTGATGATATAGAGCAGTGTTTAAATAACCTTAATAAGAGTTCTTATGTGAAAAAAATCTATACTAAAGTGTTTAGAATATTTCAGAGGATTTCTTGCAATGTGGTGTGTTCCTGAACAAGCGAATTTCAAGTGGCACTTGAGAATTGTTCAGTGTAAAGCTGAAGGACACTGTAAGTTGGTGGAAATTCATAGGCATTTTTGTAAGCACTTTTAGAACATAAGAAGACATCATCATTTCGTTTGTATTGCTCATTAAAATATCTGTGTAATATACTGATGTACTTGTTTGTTTTCCATTTTGCACCACTAAAGAAAATGTAGACTTAATAATGAGGCACAAATACAAAACAGCATTTTGTAGCTTTCAGACTTCATAATTGCAGGACTGGCAGTTGAAAAGAAAAACTAAACACTTTTTGAAGTATAAGAAAAGATTGAGCTCTTCATAAATTTTCTCACTGTTGGCTCAATATGTCCCTTTGAATATAGTTCACTAAATTCAGTAAACAAATATATAATTATCAAGATTTCCTTTGTGCCATTATTGAATATGAATTTAATTCATAAATCCCTAGTGTGACAAGTCAATCTTTTTGTACACCTTTATAATAACAATAGTCTCAAAAAAGGAAAAAAGAAATCCATTTTGACAGATTTATGAGAATTTATGGTGTTTATGCTGGACTATCATACACAGACATGTCTTCAGTCCTTTGCTACAAATAGCTTTCAAAAATGTATTTAGAAACACTTATGTGGAATTGGGATAACTTCAAAAAAGGTTCCCTATGTGCTGGATTTGTAAAGCTCAAAGAAATAGTGAGAACTTGTAAAATGTACAGAGCTACAGTGCAAGAGAAGACATTGTGTGTCCATGGACATTAAAGTACAGCTTTTTTCCTGAAATCAAAATGGAATGGTGATCTATGTTTGAATTACATTAGTACATTATGCAGCAGTCATACTCTGAGCAGCACATTTCTGAAACTTGGAAATACAAGGGGACTGTTGCTATGGGTCAAAGGGGCTCCTCTGGAGCCAGCTGAGCTGGGCTGGGCTGCTTTCTAATCATCCTTAAATATTTGCTATGCCTCATGATATGTATTGCACATAAAAATTGGAGAGAGCTCTGGCTAAGAAGTGTGTGGCCAGGTAGTCAGTTCATTTATTGGTCTGTGGAGCACTGGGTTTGTCGTGGACATACATTCATATCCTGAGACATGGGAGTTCCTGGTTTTGATTCTCACCTGGCACTGACAGAGAGGATGAACTGACTGACAAATAATAGACCAACATTGGACTGTTGGAACTTTTGTCTTGAATGTTCTGCCATTTGGTCAATATCACTTAGGCTGTCATAAATTTTCAATAGATAATATGTAGTAGTATTATCCAGGACATAATAAATTATCAAACCCCTCTTTCTCCCTAATCTAATCACTGTCCCCTGCTTTACACAGAAAGACTGAATCCTTTTTATTCTTCTGCAAATCAGTTTTATAGATACAAGAAATGAAGGGTGAAGAGAATGATTTGAAATTTCATTGTCCAGGGTTAGGGTTGATTTCTCAGAGGCAAGTGGGCACACTTAATTGCAGACCGTGTTTTAAAATGACTGTTTTAAGGCATTTACAGTTGAAAATTGTGCCTGTTATCTATATTATCTTGCTATTGTGTAAAGATAATTATCTTGCTAGGAATTTAATTTTTTTTTTCAGAATTAGAAGAAAAATAGAAGATCTAATGTTTTGAGACAACTTTTAGAAATCTCAAATATCTTGTTCTTAAAAAAGAGACTTTGTTACAAGCAGAGTAATATAGTCATGTCTTTTCCAAACTATGCATGTATGGGGCATTAAATGATCTTAAGATCCTGAGGATATGTGTGTAATTTTCCTTTGACAAATGAAATCTTTTTAAAAGGGTACTAAAAGTCTGTTCTTCAATCTTTCTGTAAATGACTTCTGTAACAGATTTCACAAAAGCCCTAAGTGATACTGTATTACTGTTATGGATCACCATGTGAAAGTTGGGTGCATGTTAAAATATAATTTTAAGGTTTACTTTTTTGTCTCCTGAAAATCAGAATGAAACTTTTTGTTACATGTTTGGAAGTATTTAAAATAATTTATTAGGATGGTATATTGTCTAAGGTCAAGCTGTAGATTTTCCCATACACCAGAGAATGTTTGCCACTAAAAAAGAATTCTGCAAGTGTAAGAATTTCTAATCAAAATTAAGATACTATTGTTGACACAAATGGGCAATGTCTACTTATGCTCAAGTGGCTACTGTACACCGTTTTAACTTCATGGACAATTAGATGTTTTCTTATAGAAAAAACAGAGCTATTTAAATACAGGAGAAAAATATCCATAGCATTTGTGCAAATGTGAAATTCCTTAAAATACCCATACTTCATTTTAATTTTAAGTTTCCTGAGAGTTACCACAACTAATTTTTGCAGATAACTCTCCTAGATCCAGGAAATATCTAGTTCTTCGTAGTTTTCTCTTGACTTAGATCTGTTTAATTTTCACTATTTAGTTGAATTTACAAAAGCTGAGTTTTAGAAAGTCAGAATTTTATTTCACACTCACATTGTTTGTTTACTTAAATCTTGTCTCATAAGATGCAGTTCTAAATTTCTCCATGAGAGTTTCATTGGTAGAAGTATACATCTTACAAAGCTTCTTTTTGTAATTATTGTGTGTGGTATATCGAAGCATCACTGTACCTCCATAGCAGATAATGGGCTTCACTTGCATGCTGAACATTCTCCAGTAAGACAAAATGGTAAAAGACTTTGGAGAGTCTAAAATGTAAGATGGGAAGCAGAGGTAGAGGTATTTTAATTTAATTGCCTGTTCCTAAGAGGAAGGAAATGCCTTAAATAGGTATGCTGTCTGTGTATCCTGTTCTTGACCTCAAAACATTGATTCAAATATATATTTTGTTCTCCACCTGTGATTTTATTAACATTTTGGTATAAACAAAATGTAATTATTATCTAGATTCTCAGCAGCTGTAACAGCAACCTTGCTCATATAAGTTTCCACCACCAGTAACACCTGTAGAGCGAAAAACTCATCAACTAGATTACTGGATTGACAACTTAGTCCTAATCGTACTAAGAAGATTTTTGCCTAAAAATAACAGATAAGATTCTTTACTGGTGTCAATCAGCATAACTTCATTACCTTGATATGAAGTATGTGGATTTATACTGCATTGAGATTGACAATGTGAGGTCCTGCTCACCCTCATCGGGTAGGTACTTCAAGAAGGTCTTAAGGAGGATGGACAAGAAAAGTATTTGACAGTTCCAAACATGGGCAGGGGATAATTGTTATAATACCTGCACTAGAAAAATCTCTTGTCTCCCTGTTTTGGGACTCCCGTTTCATTCTGGTACCATGGATTTTTATGTTTTTTCCTAGTACATGTGATAATTTCTTTTATTTGCATATCAGATATGTAGATACATGTAAATTTCTTTAGGTATACTCTTTTATAACACTTTAGATCATTCTGGAGATTCAGAAAATGAAGCAACACATTCAGGGCAATGCTTGTTATAGTAGATTAAATTTAGAGGATGGACTTCTTATACAGACATATATAAAGAAAACACTGGGTAAAAATGTTTCTGTACTTCATTCAATTAAAGAAGAATGCTGAAAAGAATTCAGAATGAGGACTAGGATACTGCTCTGAATCCCTGTTTTATTTTGTCATTATAATTAGAAACGGGGTATTTTTGTATAGCCTGTGGTGTGGTGTTCAAGAACAATTAGGCCAAAAATAATAATTTAGCGTGACAATAGGTAGTTAAACAAAGTGAGTGATTGGATCTTAAATAAACAGCCTTCTTTCTTCCTTATGAACTTTAAAAAACAATTTTACTCCTCCTAAATGTTAGCGGAGTAGGGAATTAGGGTTGTTGTTGTTGTTGTTGTTGTTTGTTTGTTTGTTTGTTTGTATCTCTAAGTTATATTTAAAAATGGCAGTAATAGTGTAATTTAACATCGGCCATGGTAAGGAAGGCGGCTTTGCTTTTTGTTGTTAAAAATTTATTTCCTAATGATTGATTAACATGTACATTTGAATAAGTTTCAAAAAATCTTCATGTCATTATTTAAAACATACACAGTGACCTTTTGTACCAAACTGTAAATTAAGGTAGACCTATTATCCTATCCTGTATTGTCCTACATTTTTTAATATGAAAAGAAGAAACTGAAAACAATGTTAGAAAATTTTATGTGCTTTAGAAAGGACACATTAAGGGTATTAAAGTCCACTCTTTAAGTTATTCCAGGTCTTCAGAAGACAGGAATTTGCACAAGATGGAAGCCCAGCAAAGGAAAAAAAAAACCAAACCCTCTCTGACACTGCTATTGATCTGTTTTCTTGCACTTTTTTTATTTAGATTATTGATGACTGAGCAAGTAAGTTGAGTCTTAATTTGGTAGGTTTTGTTCTTTTCTCATAGGGAAAATTGAAACCTGAAGGCACAAAACAAAGACTGTTGCATTTTTGAGTAATTTTATATGAGAATGGTAAATAAGAAAAAGAGAAGAAAAGAAGATTTTTTTTCCCTTTTCCTCTTTTTTTTTTTGTTTTTGTTTTTGTTTTTGTTTTTGTTTTTGTTTTTGTTTTTTTCGTTGTTTTTTTTTTTTTTTTTTTTCAGCAGAACCCAGCATGGAAGTGTATAATATATGGTGGTTGAAATTGTGGTACTTTGTGATTGATTCATGAAGTTGTATAACTTCCCTCACTCTGGGTAACAAAGTCATTATTTTTCCAGGACAAATAAAAAAATGTATGCAGAGTTATTCCTAAGTAAGTCTTGCTTCAGTTAGAGTTTTTCAGAGTCAGAACTAGAATTTTCAAATTTGGAATTTCTCTAAATTCAGAGTAATTTCAAATGCAGACTATGCTTGTTTCAAGTCAAGACATGTTCAATGTAATATGTACAGCAGAAGTTGAGCACTTTGTTGAATAATCAAATTCAATCAAATTAGAAAGAGAAACAGTTGTATAAAAGTGAGTTGTGTAATTTTTTATGATTTGTGTGACCTTATTGTGAAGCTTTTTAATTTATTGTTGTGTGAGAGTGCCTCTTTTCAACAAGTTACACCAATAATTCAGTAATGCAGTAATCATTTTCTTGATAGCAGTGTACTGCAACAAATGAACAACAAAGAGCTGTAAGATTTATTATACTTCCAGGCAGAGATTTATCTTTTCTCTGATGAGGTCTATCTGACTTTCAGGTCAATAATTCCTGATTGAATTTCAAGAGAAGTCAATAGCTACCTATTATGTCACCTAATATACAAGGATTTTGTGGATGTTTGGTCTAAGAAAATAACATTTGTGAACATGTATCAGATTCTTTATGATAAGATTCCTTTAAATTTTGTTTATATATCACCATCATTTTTGCGTCCATAAGAAAATTCTAAAAATTGTGGTTTACCTAAAGCTACCACAGACACATTTTCAGCATTCAAAAATATCTATTTGTTATCTGCCATGGTTCTTTAGTCAGCCTTCTGTTTGTCAAGAGTACAGTTCTTAGATATTTCTCTTATGCAGAGTTTGAACTAATTTTTTAAATGTATAAATAGATTTGGATTTTTATACAAGTGTGGAAGTTTCAAAGAATTTAGAATTTTTTGTCATTAATTTTACTTTTCAAGAGATTATGATAATTTTTTTTCTAGAATTTTTCTTTCAAGGATCTCTAAGGAAACCAGTTACTCACATTTTAAGTTGTATCATATATACATATATACGTATTTACACTCTGATACACTAAATCTAGCACTAAAGCACTTCCCACAGTTAAGAACTGGGTTTTTTTATTGATGGTATTCTGCTGGTTATTGAATTTGATAATTTTTCTTTAAAAAGGTATTAGCTTGCATGGCCACTGTCATAGGATGTTAACAGAGTTGTTTTCCTTGTAATCCAGGTACCTGGAATAGATGGAAAAAATAATTCAGATTTGCACATTGACACCAGTCTCAATGTATTTCATTCACACTTTGCAGATAAGCGTACTGACGTGCTCAGTAAGGTTGCACCCTAAGTGACCTATAAAAATTATGTGTGATACCATACTGCTTTAACATCCTTAACACGTCGTGCAAGGGCCAATGAAGCACTGCAGTTCAGTAGAATGCTCGTGGGTGTGTAAGGAGTGCATATCACAGGGAGAAAAGGACACCACCAATGTGTAAATGCTTGCTGTGTTGGCTAAGCCGGTTTTCTTACTAACAGATAATCTGAATTATATGTCTTGACCTTGTCAGTCAGTTGTAATTACATTATTCAACAGATGAAATTTTGTCCAGATATGGAATATTTTCAAGACTGTGTGTTAAATTCAGGGGTTTTTTTATTAGCTGGACAACATTTTGAACCTATTAGAAAGGGGGGATTTATGCCTGTAGTCATTGTCTCTCTTCTTGGCCTTTTATCAAGGTGATCTACTTTGAAAAGAAGCCAAACTATTATTCAAAATAATGGGCAACTACATTAATGACCTCCAATTATTTAGATATATTATTATGTATTTATTAAAGACAAAAATTTTTATTCGCATAAAAGCAAATTGATTTACTAATAGTAGATGGGAAATATGAAGTAAAGTCTGTGGCTCCATCTTTATTTTCTTTCATTATGAAGGAAGTAATAAGGAGATTTGGACTATTACTGGCATATTAGCAGCTTTAACCTTCATCTGCTTCTTCCTTTTTCATTTTCATTCAAGCTATAGATTTATATATATATGTTTATGTAGGCCAGAAGGTATGTGACATTACGAGAAGAAATGTTCAATACTAGCATTCTATTCTATTTTAAGAGAGCAGGATTTCCAAGCTTGTGGATATAAGTAGTTAGTTTTCAGGTTGTTTTACACTCTTTCTTGTCAAATGTGATTTCCTTTGAGAGGACTCATGTATTTAATTCCCATCTGCTGTGTTCAGAGGTTACTGAATGCATCCCCTTTTTACTTAATTGTTTTGTTCGTCACGTGTCATTAGGTTGCTCCCCCTCACAAAGGATTAAATACACCTATAAGAAGTTTATATCTGAGAAAATTGCACTTAATGAGTAATTTAATCTCTTCCAGCATTCTTTGCCCTTGCCTCCACAGTGATATCATTTGCTTGGTTTCTCTGCTTGCATATCTGACAAGTAAACTGTTGTGGAGAATGCCTCAATATCTAAATGGCATTAAAATATATGTTAGTCACGTATATCTGTATCTAGGTAGGTTCCAGAGCTATCTTGGCCTAACATTTCATTCCATTATACAGCCAGCTGTCACTTGTTACCATCTTTGAGCAAACAATAATTCTGCTCCCCCTCTCTTGGGGTACAGATTCCTCTTTGCTTTTTAAATACATTTTTAATTGAATTCTTGAAAAATATATTTTCAACAGAGCAGTAGCATCATACTGCTGCGAGCTTTATCTGAGACACATGCCTACTACATTAACAGGAACACATCAGAGTTTGAGCACCACATTGGTCAAAGTATGGGACCTGACCATTTATCCTTTTTGGCTCCTAGACACACGTTTCTTCAGAACTATAGAAATACCAATAATTAGGGTTCCAATTCCAAAAAACTCATGAGTCTGTGCAAAAGTACCAAGATGTCTTCTAACAAAATTGAATTATTTAATCTTGCACAATTATGAAGAAAATTAATATATAGTGGCAGATTGCCAAGACACAGGAATGTTTTTTATTCTAAGTCTGTCTTTAGGGCTTTCTTCTACTTCTCCATACCACATCTCCAACAATTTTGTGTGGAAAAAATTGTGTGTTCAAAAATAGAAAAATATTTTAGATAAGGTCAAAACCACTCAGGTAGGAGATCTCTTGAAAGAATGCTTAACTATATTTTTATGTCTGAAAATCATAGGAACTTATGTGCAATTTGTACTTCAAAAGAAACTACTTGCACATTTTGAGGACTTAACATATTGATAAATAGTTTCTGAGGAATTAATGCTTTTCTGAAGTCTTTTCAGAATCTGCACATGAAAATAAAAAGGCAGAATTTCCACTTTTCTTAACCCTGAATTGTTGGCTCTTTTAGGAAAGGAATTAGATTAATGAGGGAACTGTAATTGTTGTCCAGTCCCAAATCTAGAAAGGGTAGTAGTAGATTCTCCCTGAGTAAAATAGATAAGCAAATTTGCAACATTCAAATGTGTGCCAGTTTTCTGATAGGCCAAGCAAAAACAGTTTGCAATATGAGGCTGGCAAATTTAGGCAAAGAGTAAAAAAAGAAAAATGGAGAAGCTAGAAAGATTTTAGCCAGTTAAGAAATAGGAAGAGCAATAATGCCTCTCCATGTGTTTTTCTGGAAAACAGGCCATGCTAAACAAACCTGATTTCTTTGTTTTATGAAATGGCAGGTTATATCGAAAAAGATAATTGCGATGCCACATGTAATTCTAATTAAATAAATAGCAATTAGTAGTAGCAACAAAGCACATATTAAATGGCTATGAACTGGCTACCTAGGAATTAGGAAAAAAGTTATCATCAAGACAGAATTGTCAAGAAAGGAAGAGATTCCTCCAGGGCTTTACAGGTATCAGTGTAAGACCAATTCTATACAACTTTTTTCAGTGTGGATTAAAAGTGAAAAAAGGACAACCATTGGCAAATGTTTTGAATGACTACTTCTTTAATAGATACCTCTTGGATTACAGCACTTGCATATTGCACATTAGAGTTTATGGTCTTCTTTCTGGAGGTGTCATGGCAGCAAATGTTCAATTTAATTAATTTGATTGTCCCATTATGAAAACTGGGAGGTGCTGTGATTAGATTTGCTATCCATGGAATTGCCACATAAATTGGTGTGTTTTCCACTCAGTGAAAATTTCTTCAGATTCCTTAATTTAGGAGGCATCAGCAAAATACTTTTTTTCATTTTGTAATTTCTGTCTATTACTCATAAAGATTTTAGAGGAGGCTATTTTTACTAATTGTTATTTAAAAAGATTTTTTCCTCCTGGGGGTGTTTATTGTAGTAAAATCTGGTCTGGTCAATCCACCCCTTCTTTTAATACTGAATGAATGCTATTCTAGCTTATTTTTTTAAATTGTTTACTATTTTCCTTTTAAAATATTCTGTTTAAAATAGTATATATTCATTTTAAATATTTTAAAAGTCCTTTTTCAGGACCTTCTTTTTTTTTTTTTTTTTTTTTTTTTTTTTTCAGTTTCCCTTAAATGTTGAATTCATTTATTTCATTTTCTATGCTAATTTTCTTAAGGGAAGAATGTACTGTCTTTCAGTACTATAATCATGACCAGAGAAGAAAACTGACCACTAATTTTCATTTCTGTAGTGCTATGAATTTCATCCCTAAAGTGTGTAGGTATGTCAGTGTAAAGGAATAAAGTGTTAGTTATATAAAGTAGATATGAGTCAAAGGGCTAGATTAAAAAATATGTTTGCTATAGAAGAATTCAGAATGTGGAGAATTCATAAGCTTTATATTGCAGGTTTCTGTTTATATTTTGAACTAAATCACAAATTCAAGTCAACATCTATTGAGAGTTCTAAATTTTAACTTTATTTTGAAATTTTATGGAAAAAAAAGTTTTTGCTGACTTTTTCAGTATTTCTCTTAAATGAGAAAATTGTGTTTCTCTTTCAAGGTAGAATAATATTTGAATTTGAAATATGTTTTAATATATACAATATGTTCAGAATATTAAGTTACAATAAAATAGGCTGAATTCATACCCAAGAAAAAGCAGTTATAAAAATAGTGCTTTTATTTCAAAAGAAAAAGTAATATTAATGAAATTACCATCTGCAACACTTCAAATCCCTTAGTAAATTATAAACTCCCACATTTAGTTAGCTATTAAATAGATATTTAAAATAATATTTGAATCATAAGTGCATATGATCATAGCAAGAGAGATATATAAGAAACTAGAATAGGGGGGATCAAATGTGACCTACTGGCCCTTCATCAATTCTCTAGTGACCAGGCTCCTGTTCCAAGAACAGAATGGAAATCTTCCAATCAAAAAAACACTTAGTTCCCCATGACCAAATAGTTTACCATTAAAGTGGAGTTGTGTGATTGTTTTCTTTTTGTTTTCCCCACTAGATAAAAAAAAACCCTGAGCTCTAAATATTAAAATAGAGCCTTTTTATCCGGGGCAATCCAGACATCACTCAGGAGTAGGCTGTAAAATAAAGATGACAAAAATTCTGCAGTAGTTACTGAATGTAAATGAGTTCTTATTTTGTGTAAGTAATAAGTTAAATTCTTTCAAGTGTACCAGACTAATAGGTAAGTACGTAGAAAAATACTTCAGTAAATGCATAGCTTTATCTGGCTGTGGCAGATATTTTCTTATTATTTGTCTGCACTTGAACTAAAAATTCTTGATTTTTACAGTCTCAGTAACAGTATATCCTTCCATTGTATCTTTTCTTTTATGTAAGTTAAATGGTTCTTCACAGAATGTTAAAAAAAAACAACATAACATATTGTCAGATGCTGCAGAGCCTAGAAGTATCTTTAAGAAAATTTGGTTAAAAAAAAAAAAAAAAAGTATTGACTGCAATTCAGTAAGAGGAATGAATTCAGACAGCCTGAGAGAGAAGTAAAACTTGCCAAAAATAAAGTTATTTTCAGGGCTTTCTCAAATCCAGATATGCTGGGGAAAAGGAAAGGAAAGGAGTTATCCATAATAGTAGATATAACAATATTTCATCTCAGTGTTCTTTTTTTCTGTTTTATCTGATACTTTGAGGATAAATGCAGGACTATCATGAAGAAATTTCTTAATTGCAAAAGGTTGTGAAGAACTTTCAGTAGAGAAAGAGAACCTTGTGTGGTTATGGCAAGAGCAAGAAAAGCATAATCAAATTTAACACCATCATATAGTAAAAGTACTTATAAGACATATTGTTTAGTTTTAGTCAGTCCTATGAGTAGCAGGGAGTAGGACTTGATCCATATTGGTCATATTCACATTAAGAGATTCTATGGTTCTACAGTAATTCTGATTTCATTAATTTGGAAATATCACTGGAGAAAAATGCCGTGGGTTTATTAATCAATTAAAGATCAATCATCAATGTCATGTATTCCATATAAAAAAGAAAAATGTTGTCATTAAAAAGGTGATATTAAAATCTTAATTGGAAAGTAAGTAGGTTTCTCATCATACATGGTCAAGAAAGCAAATTGGAAAATGTACTTTCCAAATTTGTCAAAATTGTCACACACACACACAAAAAAAAAATTAAAAAACCCTAGCAAAAGTGGTGTGCTTTAGAGGTGAATAAACCTAGAAAAGAAGTTAGAAGAAAATGTGTATTTTGGGAAAGCCTTCCATGTGGTAAAAGAACCACCTCTCATAATTTTAAGATGGAAATGGGTATGACTATTTGTGAGGGCAGAGGTCCAAAGCTGTGTGTTCTCCTCAGCTCCGTTCCAATAAATTTACCCCTCCATATGTTGTATTTCATTTTTGACATAGCAGTCAAACTTCTGTAAAAATTCTTTACTTAATACCAGACACAGTATGGGGTGTACCTGTAATGATGTCTACATCGAGAGTTTTTAGTTTTCTTCTTTTCCTTTCCCACTAAAGATGGATAAATACTGAAGACATAGCTGAAAGTATTTGGTTAACAGGGTCACAGTGCTGCTTAAAAAATATGAGACAAAATAAGGGCTGTATTTAAATAAAAAAAAAAAAAATAAAAAAAAAAAAAAAACACAAACCTTGTGACAGCTTTCTTTTTCAGTTTGGTTTTTAGTCAGGGAAATATCTTTCTTAAGATTAACTTCCTATCTTCTTGTGGGATGTATAGGAACCCCTGCCAAGCATACAGATGATACTCAGGGGCAATTCCTACTTTGAAAGAAACTGCTGGAGCATTTAGTATTATCTTAGTGAAAAAAAGCAACGAAGTTCTCCTTGCACATTTGGGACCAATAGTGAAACTTAAGATTATGCAAGGTTTTAGTGCTCCACTGCCAGGACAGCTAGTGGAGCTGCTAGTGACAAGGACAGAGCATTAGGGTCCTCACAGCAATCACATACCTCATACTGATATGATTGCAGGACGTATACATGTATATGAAACCCAGGAAGAAGAGAGAACTAAATCTTCTCTCACCTTCTGCCTTTAGCCCATCAAAACTTTAAAACTAGTTTCCTTGTTCTAAATTCTGTGTAGAAGGTTTTGAAATTAAGAACCTCCCCAATTTCATTTTCTCAGTTTTCAGAGAAGAGGAATCTGCTGCATATGAGAGATGAAATGATTAGTCATGATTAGTCATCCACAAATCCTTATTAACTAGTTCCAATTCATTATCTGCAAGCCTTGATTCAGTATCATACCCCTTGAAGCAAACAAGGTGGAAAGTAAGCATAAATCAGGGGAATTTCTGTTTGTTTAAATTAATTAAAAATGCAAGTGGCTCATACTAGGGAGGATAGTGTAAAAGACATGTTCTATGTTACATTTGATCTGTTACAAGTTGAAATGGAAGGTTCTTTTAAAAAATCCCGTACTTCTTACATGCATATGCATATGTATGATACATTTGGTTTCAATGTTAAAAAACTAAAACAATTCATTTGAAAAGTCAAAGCAGGACATTATCAGTTCTAGTACATTCCCATATTCGTATTTATCAGTAAAATGAATTTGCAGAACAGTAGTACCAGATTTTGTGAACCATATTTATTTTGATGAAAATGCGTATTTAAATTATAGCAGTTCCTTTTATCTAAATGACTCTTTATATTTTCTTTTCTAAATTTATACTGTGTACAAGTTGTGGTTATTTTTGATATATCATGTTGCAATTTCTGAAAAAAAGATCTTTTTCAAACAATATCATTTTAAGGAAAAAAAGCACTGATAAACTAAACCAGACTGGTACACTTTTTTTAGCCAGTTTGTCCAAATCTACACTTCTGATGGAAAGTAATTTACAATGCAAAACTGTGTTAAAATAATTCTAAAACCTCATGGACACTTAAAAAAATATTCTTTGATCATAGACGTCCTTATTTTTGTTTGATTTGCTTTCAGAACAAAATGGCAACAATGGTGTAAGCTTCATATTCTATTTCATATGTAGAAATGGCTAAATGGTTTCATTGAAGAAATGCAAAGAAAGTAATTTTAAAATACATGAAAAATAATGCTCTGAAAAATACTTTTTAAATCATCTGAAACTGTGGGCATCAAAATAGCTTGAGAATTGTGCTGTACATAAAATTGTCCTGAAGAGTAAGACTCTACTTAAGATTCTTTGCAGTAGTAATTGTTACATGATTAAAGTCTACCCAGAAGCAGCATCTGATGATGCTATGTTATATTTACCTGCTGGTTATAGCAAGAGCTCACTTTCAGAGTCCAATAGAAATTAAGCTAAAATTTTAGCTCTTTAAAAAATTAATGCTAATAAATTGGGCATTTTACATATATCTTTATTTATTTATATGAAACTCCCTCCAGTCTATTAATGTCTTTTACATACTGGTATGCTCAGAACTGGATCCAGCACTCCACATTTGATGAACAGAGGGGAAGGATCCCCTCCCTCGACCCTCTGGCAATGCATTTCATGATGCAGCCTGCAAAGATGTTGGCCTTGTTTGCTGCAAGGACACATTGCTCATGTTCAACTTGAAGACCACACCAGATTCTTTTCTGAAAAGCTCCTTCCCAGCTAATCGGTCCACAGCATGTACTGGTTCCCCACTACTGCACTTAACATTTCTCTTTACTGAAATCCTAGATTTTCTGTCAGTCTGTGATAAAAGAAATTAGCAGGGTTTGATTTATGGGTATCATTTCATAAGTGAAAAATGTCTCCTAATTGAAGTTGTGCCCACAGAGTTGTCTGTCCCTACTTTTATTTTAATCTTTGCTTCTACATGTATAGGTAACTGAATGTGAAAAAATTTCTGATTATTAGAGATAAAAATAATAGAACTTAGGGATCATTCAATTTTGGTTTTTCTCTCTCAAACACAAAAATAAAAATAAAAATCTTATCTTTTACTTTACAATTATTAATAAAGTCATACATAAACAAAAATCTATATGACTGACATGTATCAAAACCAAAAATAGGGTTTTTTTGAGATTTGTCAAATAGGAAAATCTTTTGGGTCATTTTAAGAGATACATGATACATTAATTAAGAAATTACCTTTTGTAAGAAAGGACCTTGTGTCTTATTCCTTGGGGTAAGAGTTCCAATTCATTAGTTTTTCTATTAAGTAGCTATTTAAGGAGTTATATGAGAAAACACTGTTATTTTGGCAATGAAACTTTGGGTCAGAAATGTTATAAATTAGATTAATTATTATAATAGTATTATAATTGATTTAATGAATATTGTTTCAATTTTTTTCAGATTATCCAGCAGGTTAATTGTCTGGTGGCATCTGGAGTTGTGTTTTGTATATGCATATGTATGACACAAAGAACTGAAAACAACTTAGCTCGACCTTTCCTTTAAAGAAAGGCTATGCCCAGCCTTTGCTCTTGCTTGAACAAGCTAATCCTGATCTTCTGTTTGTTTTCTTTCCCTCACAGGAGTCATCAGGACTGCCTTGCACAACATGGACAGGGAAGCCAGAGAGCATTATTCCGTTGTCATTCAAGCCAAAGATATGGCTGGGCAGGTCGGAGGGCTGTCAGGGTCAACAACTGTAAATATCACACTCACAGATGTCAACGACAATCCACCCAGGTTTCCTCAGAGTATGTACAATTTCAACATATAACTGGTTTGGAAATCACGTTGATTTTCAGTGAAGTAAGAAGCTATTAGCGAAATCCAGTTAGTAGTCAGATTAATGGGGGAAAGGCTTGGAAAACTTTTGCATTCACCAACATTTTTTTAATTTTCCAGTATTTCCAGATAAAGCACAGAGATGGCATAACTAAAATACCGAAACCAGTAAAAATTTCTTTCAGGCTAACCATTGAATAATACTGAGATAGGCTACAAAAGTACACTGTTGTCATACGTGGATTATTCTCCAGCCCTTGTTAAATGCATATTTCAATAACTGTGTGATTTTGATCCTAAGTAGGAATTATGATGTTCCTATAGATAACAACAAAAGGCTATTCATTAAAATATCAAATCCGACATGCCTTTGGCTGCTTTCATATGCATCCATCAAATTTTTTTATTCTGCTTTCTCTATACCCAACTAAACTTTTAAGATAAATTATTACATTTCAGATGGTCAAATCTAAGATATTTCTCACTATTGTTGGGCAATGGTGGAGTCTGACTTTATCATAGCTAAATGATTTGTTGATGTTGATTTCAAACAATATTATCACATGAATATATCAAGAGTAAATACCAGATTAGAATATCTTAATGTGACCACTAATAGGAAGTTAATATCTGTCCAGCTCATTGGGTACACAATGATCTGACATGGTAGCTGGGATCTTGTAGGAATTCTGAATTCAGTCAACAATTTATTTAAAAATCTCAGAATGTGAATGCATATTGGCTCAAGGCCAACAAGAATATTGTTATCTGATCTCAGACATTGTGTGAGCTGTTGTAGAACATAATGGGCTGGTACCTATAGGTATAACCACCAGAAAATGCCTTAAGCTGTTTGAATTAAAAGATTTACAAACAATAGTATATAAAGATCACAAGGCTCCAAGGAAAAACAAAGCTCCCTGGTAACACACATTGTATAAAATCTGGCCAAACAGTAAGTAGGCTTATTACGAGTGTTGTAGAAATGAGTGTCTTCTCTGTGCCTCACAAAGACTAACATAAAGCTTTTGAAACACACCCTTAAAAATTCTTTTGGTTTTATGTTCCACAAATTTTTCATTGCATCCATAATTCCAATATTCAAAAGACAAAAGGTAAGGCTTATCTGTGAACAAGAGCTAAATTAAAAAGAAAGAATGTCCTAAGTTCCCTGCAAATTCAGTGGATGCAGGAATGGATCTCTACTTATCAGGTTTCAAGAACTGACTGGCCTCTTTTATTTTGAATGGAATGGTTTAGATAGCAAACTGATTGACAGGTAGAAATGTACACTGGCATATGCATTTATCTGTATTAATATTTTTTCAGAAATCAAAGAAATATAAAATGTTCATATTATAATTTATACATTTTAAGGGATTCTAATATTGTTAAAAATGACAAAAAATTCACTTTTAATTAAAAATTATAAAGGCAGAATAAAATTGTAATTTAATATTTATTCATTTTAACAAAAAATGTTATTTCTAGAACAAGTCTTGTAGCATACAAAGATTTGTTTTCTTTCCTTAAAAAGATTCCTATACACAGTTGAGTGACGTAATTTCTTTACTCCTTTTCAAGAACTATATTTTAAACCCCTTGCAAAAGAGCAGTAGCTAGCTATATATTAGTAATAGAGAATGAAAGTACAGTTGATCTAAAAAAGGTTGTTTTACCATCGTGAACTATATACACGAGTCTTAGACTAAAAGAAATAACTTTTGTTCATTTTTCCTCTGTTTCCTTTGTGTGCCATGATTTTCAGTTAAATTTCTCTTCAATTTCCTTATTAGACGGAATGCTAAATGAGACTTACTGAGGCTTGTCACATTCAGAATTGAATTCAAGGGAAGTGCTAACCAAAACTGCCTATATCGAGTGTATAACCCTTGGGACAGGCTGAGCCTCAGCTAAACCACAGACTTTCTTTTGGTTAGTTTCCTTTTCTCCGTTACCCTACTTGTGAGTTTTGAATCTGATTCTAACTGTATGAGTACCTTAATTGAGAATGTGCTGGGAAGTACATCTGATGGATGCTGTTGTTATTTGTTTTATTTAAAAATATACTTTGCTGAATATATTTAAAAGATGGTACCTTTCTGGCTTTAGTAGATCAGTGTTCATTAGACATACAAAGTGCAGTAAGATATGCAGGATTTTTCCCGTTAAATAAACACTTTAAACCCATACTTAAACTTAGAAATAAGGTTTGTAAATGTATCTGCTTGAAAGGGTTTATTGTGTTTTTCTCTGTATTCATTCTAAATAGAGCTGACTTTCTTTCAAAGGAAGCTCTAACAGAAAAGCAACAGTTTTCTAAAATATAAAAAACAAACAAAAAACCAAAGACAAACAAAAAGTAGGAGGAATAATATTAAATAGGACTGCATAATTTTATCAGTCTAATTTCTGGTATAGGAAACATAGCTGAAACATTTCTGATTACAGTAGTAGTACAAAATAGTAGTATGTCTCAAAAGTAGGAAAGGGGTTGTGAATTCAGCAAGAGAATAGCTTGAAACCTCACATACTTTTTGCTTATCAATTACTTCTTGTGTGTCTTGTATAATACTGATTTGTTTTTCCTCATCATCATAAATTTCCTTTTCTTCCAAGAGGCAAGTAATAAATGAACTATCTATTCAATGTAAGCTGACAGACAGTGCTCTGCATGGGAAGATTTTTGCATCTCTCAGTTCTTGTTAGTTTTATCACTGATGAATCCATGTGGTTGATGACTGAGGGCCCTAATTCAATAGTTATAAATTTATTTCATAATTTGATAGAAGATATTATATCTTCTAATGGCACTGTTATCAGCCTTGAGCTACGTATTAATATTCTTTGTACTTTTCTTTCATTAATTCTCTCTGCTGTTTCTTAAGATGAATAAATTCTCTGTGTTTTGCTTTGTTTAGTATGAAGAAATTCTGATAGCATCAGGATCATCACACTAGGCAGAGGCTTCTATTGATATGCATTGTACATCAAGTGCTAATGATTACATTCTGGCCAGCGTGTAGAAGACCTGTAGTAGCTGTGTCTAGACTCTGATTTGTAGATTTTGGGTTTTGATACATCCTCAGTTCCTTAGGATAAAGCAGAATTTAAATACAACTTAAAACATTTTTTGTAAAGCTCGATTTTTTAGGGTTGATAGTTTCATGGCAATACTAAACACAACATGAAATTATATATGTGCATAATTAGTTTGGCTTCTCTTTTTACAATATCATTGTATGAAAAATGCACAGACATGTTTAAATAGGAATGTGATATGAAGATGCTCCTGCTAGTTCTGAAAAAGTAAACTCATATCCCAGAATCCGATATTAACCCTGTTCAGTCCTAGTAAGGTATCCACTATCTGGCCTTGTTAGTATAACTCATTAGCTAAGTGAAAAAGTATCTGCTACTAATTTTCTTTTGAAATTCATACTCCAGTGTGGTCCTTTCTGAATCCCCATTTCCACATAGTACAACCTGCTCTCATGATTTCCTTTCACGAGGACAGTCATGATTTTCTGTCATGAACTGTTGGCACCCTCTCACTCCCCACTGCCATGTGCTGCAGCCTCTCCTGTCCTACCTGGAGACTACAGGTCTCTTTTCCACTTGGCTCCTGCCAAATGTGATGAGGAAAGCAAAATTTTCTCTGATAGTTTTTTAGCAGGTCTTTCTCCTTTTTTCATCCAGTAATTGCTAAGAGGCTTATAGAATCATTTTAGGTCTCTGTCCTTCTGTTAGATTTGCCTGATATTGGACAAGGGTTAAAAATTACTGGAAACAATTAAAGTAAAAGGATTGCAAAAGTTTTGTGTCCTCAGGAAACTCAGATTTTAAATGAAACAAGATAAGGACATAACTTACGATGGCTGACATCTGATCAACTGTACTTTTTAAATTTAGATCTTTGCATATCTAGTATAATCTAGATCCTCTTCATTGTGCCATTTAAGGGCTTCAGAAGTGGGACCATATGAACCTAGTGTAGCTCAAGAAGTCCAAGTGCAAGGTCTGCGCCTGAGTCAGGGCAATCCCAAGCATGAAAACAGATTAGAAGAAGAACCCTGTGAGAGCACCCCTGAGGAGAAGGACATGGAGGTTCTGATGGGTGAAAAGTTGGACATGAACAGTCAATATGCACTTGCAGCCCAGAAAGCCAACTGCATCCTGGGCTACATCAAAAGACTTGCACCCCACAGGTCAAGGGAGGTGATTGTCCCCCTCTACTCTGCCCTCCTGAGGCCTCACTTGGAGTGCTGTGTCCAGTTCTGGAGTCCTCAGTACAAGAAAGATGTACTGGAAAAATTCTGGACCTGCTAGAGTGGGTCCAGAAGAGGGCCATGAAGGTGATCAGAGGTCTGAAACACCTCACTGATGAAGGCAATCTGAAAGAGCTCAGGTTGTCAGTCTGGAAAAGAGAAGGCTCTAGAGAGACCTCATTGCAGCCTTTCAGTATGTAAAAAAGGATTTATAAAAAAGATGGAGAACAACTTTTTACAAGGGCAGATAATGATATCAGAAGGGGGAACATTTTTAAACAGAAAGAGAGTAAGTTTAGACTTAGGTATCAGGAGGCACCGGCACAGGATGTCCATTGAAGTTTTGGATGTCCCATCCCTGGAAGTGTTCAAGGCCAAGCTGGATGGGGCTCTGAGCACCCTGGTGTAGTGAAAAATGTCCCTGTCCATCATAGAGGAGTAAAAACCAGATTGTCTTTAATGGCTTAAGTGTTACATCAGAAACAGAATGAGGGGCAAAACTATTTCTGTCAGTTTTCAGAAGCTTTCTCATGACTGTGACAACCGGGAGCAAAGGTAACAGGGGAAAGCTGTTATTGTGTGCCCATGTTACCTGGTGAAGATGTTATACAAAGAATTATGTTGGGGCTTGATTCTCTAGAAGTATTTAGAATCACCTTCTTAGCAAGGCTGCTGCACAAGGACAAGCTTTCTTAGGGAGTGGTAAAAGAGAGAAGCCATGCTGATCTGAGTGTTTTTCTGAAATTTCTCTCATACTGTATCTTTGTAATGTGCTAAAATCTATCATTCATCTATGGGATGTCTTGGACATATGATAAACACATTACTTGAGATGAGGTCGTTAAGTTCAAAAGGGAGTTAAGGCATATGAAAGAAAAGTATATGTACTTTTGAGTGTATGCTTCCATAGACTGGAAAATACTATCTAAAGTGATTTAATTGTCTTCTTTTTCTTCTTTTTTTTTTTTTTTTTTTTTGGGGGGGGGCGAGGGAAGGGGGGGAGGAGAGTGCTATGTTCTGATATTTGCACAATAATTGAAATTAAAGCTACCAAATAGTTTCATATATCACTGAAATCTGACATGAGTTATTTAACGGCATTTGATCACATAGGAAATCTCACGATGTTCTGTTTCCTGAGCAGAATAAGTGTAATTTCCATAATCAGTTTTTTACTGTAAAATTTAATTAACTAATTACAATGCTTTTCAAGAGTATTAAATATCTTATTGTAAAACTTTCCTTTAAACAAAATTCATAACGACAAAATTTGGTGACAGAACTGTTTATGGAATTCAAATATTACAGGAAGTTTGATGGGGGAAAATATATTTATGTCAAAGTCAGATTAAATACTTGTAATAAATACGTGGTCTACCAAGTTTTATCACCACTTAGATGCATCAACTTTACTCATAACACTACCATGGAGCCTTATTTCAATTTATTGAACACTGTCCATAAGGATTTTTGTGTACCAGATCCATTATGAATTACATATATCATATATATCAAAATAACTTCAAAGCACTCTAGACAAAAAAAAAAAAAAAAAAAAAAAAAAGTGCAGGTTTTTGTTGGTTCATTTGTTTGTTTGTTTTTCTGTGGGTTTCTGACTAAGACTGTAATGGTTTTGGGAATGAGGGAATGATGTTTGTTTTTCTCTCAGAGTGGAGAATTGGGAGCAGGGCCACTCCATTTTGAGAAGGGTTCTTTGCAAAGCCTTAATTTTCATGTCCTTTTTGAAGTCAAACCCCAGTGTGATCACAATCCTAGCTGTACTAGTGCCAGGGAAAAGCAAGCATATAAACAACAAAACAAACACAGTCCAAATGGAGTTTAACCCTTTTATAGGTCTTGCTATTACCTTCTGCTTTACCCAAGCTGCCTGATGCAGCCATGGTCCCCCTTTAAATGACATAAAATATGCTGAGCAGAGCACAGCCTCTAGAGACTGCTACAAATCACACCCAACAATTAAGTTCCTCATTAGTGATTATTATGGAGTGAATATGTTGCCTTTCCCATGCCATTTGCATAGAAAATATGTATTTGGGGATTCAATCTACAGGAAAGAAGCAAATCTGTAAATCCAGGAGAAACCCAGTTTTCTTAATGTTTTTGCTTTTACCTATGAGTGGTTTAAACATCACAATTTTTACAAGAAGCCACAATACTCTTGTTCTTCAAGAACAAAAGTTTAGTATTCTAAGGTCAGAAAGTTTTAAACTTTTAGTTATTGTCTCTAAAGGCAAAGTGTCATGGAACATAAACTCATCACTGATTAAAATCTCAATCGCAATCATAACTCGGGTTTTACACTGAGATGTAAAAAGCAGGTGCATTGGGATGTACAAGTCTTGTTTCAGCCAAAGGAGTCTCTTGTATCAGAGAAGAATGTTGGGTTATTTTTTTCTAAATTGACCCAAGACCTATATTCTTCAAACTTTCAAGGCAAGCAGAAGTTTGAAAGGTTTGAGTTTTGAAGTTTTTTGATTGTCATATTAGCAAATAAGAAGTAACTTCACTTATAATTCAAATGCATTTAGAAAGTGCAATAGCATTGGGGGTTTTGGCAGGGAAGAAGAGTAAGCCAAACATACCTCTTAAAAATTTCATAGTTTAGTTTTATGAAAGAGATGTTGGCATCAAAAAGGAATATTGACTGAACTTCTGCAATAATAAAAGTTTCTGTACTCATAATGACGACGGATTAAAATAGGATTTTTTATATCAAAAATAAGCATAGTACAGGAACATGTGACATATATCCAAGACATACTGTGATAAATAGGCTTCTAAAATGACTGCAGTCTCAAAAGAGAAATACAGAACTATCTATTACATGTAATGAAAACAAGTAGCTCTGTGAATGAAGAATAGCTTTCTCAAAGAAAGCCACCAAGAAAGATTGAGCACAGTCCACAGTTGAAACTCCACTTTAGTTTTATCAAAGATGGCAGGCAGTAAAACATGAGACATACCTTTTTAAACTACAGGATCACAGGTTCACATGAGACTTGAGAAAGTAATCTTATCCAAAGCCCAGCTTAAAGCAGGTTCAGTTAGATCAAGTTCCTAAGTCTTGTCTAGTAAAGCCTTGAAACATCATTTTCAGTTCCCTTTCTGCAAAACTTTTTACAACTGGCTGGCCCCAGCATGTACTGATGAATGGCATTATTCCTCCCCTGGTGCTGTCACTGAATGTCATGAGGTTTGTTTTAGCACCTTTCTCCAGCATGTCCAGGTCCCTTTGAGCAGCAGCCCTGCCCTCCAGTGTAATAAAGAATTTTTCCCAAGCTAGTGTTCAGTATTATGTCTCTTCTCCCTCCCACTGTTAAATATGGTAATGTCTACTGTTGAATGAGACATTGTAACCTATAAAAGTCAAAATTATCAACAGAATAGAATAGATTAATAAATATAATAAATTCAATAATATGATTATTGATTTTCATTAAATACTGTTGCACTTCATTTTTGAGAGGTTGAGACTGAGAAATTACTTTTCTGAGAGTAAGACACAGCACTGGAGGTTGCTTGTAGGCTAATTGAAATGAAAGTATATTGTTCTAAAGATAAATAAATTATTTCTGTGCTATAATGACAGGTGAGATATAAAGTTTATTGGAAGACAAAGGTCATATACATGAATTTGGAAAATGTTCCAATTAGCATAGATTAAAGTCCTTCAAAGTGATATCCTATACATTACCTGGAAAAGAGTATTAATTTCCTCATCATGAACAAAGGGAATGCATGTGAGTGAAAGTGATAAAAGCTGAGAACTGAATCAGCTAAGATTCTTGATTTGTAAGAAACAGGCCAGCTCCTCCAGAAAAAAAAAAAAAAAAAATCGACCATCTCCAAGAGATTTCTGCTTCACAATAGCTCCTGTTCAACATGGTCGAATTTGGTGGAAAAAATTTGCTACAGACTGATCATACCTGATCCTCAGGGCTGCTGTCTTCCCAGTCAATTGTTTAAGAGGGTTGAGGCAGACTCATAGTTTGCAATACAGAACTGTAAATTCATAGTATACACATCCCATATTTTACAATGTCCTATTAAATTTTTTTTATCCAATGCCCAAGGAAACATTCATAGAATCAGAATCACAGGTTATGCTGAGTTTAAAGGGACCCATCTGAGCCATTAAGTCCTAATGGAGAACACCCAAGGAGTCAGAGCATGTAGCTGAGAGCATTGTCCAAATCCATCTTGGATTCAGACAAGCTTGCTGCTGTGACCTCTTCTGTGGGAAGTCTTTTCCAGTGCTCAATTGAGCCTTTTGTTAGTTCCTCTTACTAGCAATTAAGTTTACAATGATTTAGTGTTTGACATTTCCAGTTTCACCACTAGATTATAAAAAATATCTTTAATATAGTTTAACCTTCGTGTTGCTGAACTTTATCTTCTTGCATGTTTGGGGTTTTTTTAGATAGTATTTTTTGTGTTTATCTATTTGGTTCATGTCTGTATGAGATATTGTCAGGCTGTGTCTATCAAGCAGTGGTTAAATACTGACCTTATAATCTAAGAGTTTTTATTTTTTCAACAGCTTCCTTTTAATTCTATCTACATTGTTTTAACATTTCAGTTCTACAAAAACTGACATAATTTGTGACTCATTTCAAATATTTGTTTTGCTTGAAGTTTTTGTATTTCAGAGTCTTTGAAGCAGGTATCAGTAAAACTATTTTCTGAAACAGATGGCTAACACTTGGGGTGTGATTATAAAGCGGAGTATAGTGTCATGTAGATAGATATATTTGAACAAGCTCAACTATTTGAAAGTCTCCAATTAGATCACCCTATCATATGAGTTATAGCACGTCCAGTTTCTGAAGTGGCTTGATTATATAACATATGTTTAATGGCCTTAATCTTTTCCTTTTTGGAGGTACAAAAGTGTCAAAAAAACATATTTTGCATTTATTTTAACACCAAGTAAATTTTGAAATGAATCTCATCCCATTACTATAATTTCATGTGTGAAATAAAAATAAAAAAAAAAAAAACACCAATACAAAAGTATGACTTGACATCATCTCTAAGCACAAAACATTGTAGAGCATTTATTTGGAAATTAGTGTAGGTGGCTTTTAAATGCATATCAAAGAATTGCATCAAAGTGTTAACTAGGAGTTTTAACTGATTTAAGTAATTGTTCTGCTAGATCAGAACCTTTTTGAAGGTGTTGGTATTTTATTTTTCACATGTTAAGTTGTAATTTTGCTTTTGCTCTTGGTCTGCTGAAAATTTCTTACTTTTCTTAAGATTTCCAAAATTAATAATAACGTTTTTGTTTTCCTATGGAACCTCTCTTTTCCTTTAGACTAACAAAGATTAGTGCACTTGTCCATCCTTGCCACACCACTAGTTGTTTAATAGTACTATAGGCTAGTATGAAAAAAATAATTCAAAGCAACAAATAGGTTTAGGTAATGTCCAAGGAATTAGATAAATTTATAATTAAATCTTCTGTTTTCTAGTAGGTGTCTGTAAAGACAGCTGTATTTTAATGAAGATATCTATTGCCTTTTCAATTGCAGCTTCTGTCTGTTGATAATTTCTTCAATCCATCCAACCAGTAGTGGGTTTCTGCCACACCTCAGGTTTAATCTCTGAATTCAATTTAATTTTTGCCTTTATTTTTCTACATGCTTACCAAGGGCACCTCTGCAGTCATGCCACCTGCTTTAAACCCAGCAAACCATAACAACGTATTAATTTTTATATATCCACACACAAATCTGCGGATCCACTGTCCTGCCACTCAGTTTTGCACTATTGCACTCACTGCCACAGAATGCCTTCAAGGAACATAAAAGGAGCCTGGTAGAGTTCCAGATGATGTGTAATGACAGAAGTTATTTTGCTTTTTTTACTGTGTTGGTGGTTGGACTGTGATGTAAACTCTGCAGACTGTTAGGGAGGGAGGCATTTGGATTGGGGTTTTTTTAGATGGGAAATGTGGATGTTGTTGGTATGTGAATTATTCTTTTCAGTTTTGGTAGATTTCATCATTCCTGCTGTATTATAAGGGTAGCATTTTTGGAGATATTTTCTTTAAGCTGTTTTCCTGGCCTAGTTGCAGATGGAGATTGAGGTTTATGTAATGACATTATGTCTCTTTGCCACTTTGTTTCCTGGTGGCAGCTTCTTGTCCACAAGAAAACTTTGTACTTTTTAGAAAATGTCATGCAAAAGCATAGAGAAAGTTGAGAAAATTATATTTCAGAAGATATTTCACGTACTTTTTATTAACCTAACAAGTTACAAAAACACTGAAAGGAGGTCATAGTTGTAAAGGAAGATTTTTCTGGACACAATTGTGTAATACTTCTTTGTACCCATTATGTTGATTTTCATTTGCTGTGGATGGCAGTTAAAATTTTTGTGTAAAGGGTAAAATATTAAGATTTATTACATATTTCTTTAGTAAAAATTACACGTTGAAAATGTTGATGCAATGTTGCAAAAATGATCAGATTTTAGGAAAAAATTCAACAGATATTTCAATTTATAAGTACTCACTTGACCATGCATTTAATTGTAAGTTGGTGAAATATATATATATATTGGTTATGGAGAATATAAACTTTTAAAAATACTAGTATGAACTAATTTCTGTATTATGTGATGTACAGCAATACCTGTGAAAACTAAAATCCTACATTAGGTAATTTGGATTTTGAATAGGGAATGAAGGCCTCCCAAGTAAAATACAATTCGGTTTTGAATTCTTTCAGGGATCTAAATAAATTCATAAGTTTATTTGTCACTTTACAGACTATGTAAATACTCTTCCATTGACTCAGACATCCAGCAAGCAGATAATAGTTCTCTAATTTAGTTTGACTAGAAAATGTCCAAGCTATTATGTTGGGTTTTTTCCCCCTCAGAACATTATCAACTGTATGTTCCTGAGTCGGCTCAAGTTGGATCAGCAGTTGGCAAAATCAAAGCAAATGATGCAGACACTGGTTCAAATGCAGACATGAAGTACACAATTATAAATGGTGATGGCTCTGGGGTATTCTCCATATCTACTGACAAGGAAACAAGGGAAGGAATTCTCTCTCTGAAGAAGGTAAGCCATAGAAGATGTAAAATTTGGGTGAAAATTCTACCTTTGTTCCCAACATACTTGAATCTTGGCATAGAAAGTGTATCTGTGACACTGAATGTGTAATTCAGTTTTCATAGTTTGTTATTCTTTGATTTACTTTCCAGCTGGTATCTAAATGATCCAGTATTTTGCTAAAGACTTAAAATATTACTGGTGAAGCTCACAGAGTTTTTACGTGTATATATATCTTCAGTCTCAAAGATCCTTCCACAAAGGGTTGATTACAAATTGTCACAAAGTATTTACACTTTACCTCATGCATTTCCTTGCTTGAGTAAGAAACTGGAGGAAACCCAAACAAAATAGCTCAGTAAAAGCCATTATTCTCTGTATCCTTCAAAAAAAGAATAGTCATCATGCTCCCCCTTTGTCATGATTTTCAGAAAAATATGTTAGAATTTTCCTGACCTCAAGTCAGCAAGTATCATTCAGGCTTCCCAGAAAAAGTGTCTAACAGCCCAGGTCTCTTCCATTTTATATAATGAGACTGGAAAAGTTCAAGAAACAGATAGTTATTTCTCATAAAATTCTGTTTGGGAAGTTACAGTTACCCTAATATGACACTCCTTTTGGGAGTCTCATATTAGAAATTCAAAGCACAGTATAATGCACAGCAGCATTTTCCAGTTAGCCCTGCAACTGGTCATTTGAGCTACATTTGACATTTTCAGTTTGGCAAGAAAATCATAATAGCCGGTGAATACATACTGAAGTCATGTGGGTTATTGTCATGGAAAGACATTATTCTTTGGGAAAATAAGAAACATGAACAAAAATTCTGTTTAATTCATCTAAAATTTAAATGATTTGCTTTCTTTCTGGGGAAGATTTAATGATCTTCAGTGTTATGACAGTTTTAAGTAAATACAAATATGATTTGCATATCTAGAGACACAAGACAAGTCTGTCTCTCACCTTATAGCTACAACTAATGATTGAGATGTTATAGGAAGGAAAAAAAGCAAATGAAAACAAAACAGAAAAAAATAATACTCTGGCTATATTTGAAATGTTAGCTTTTTCTGATTATCTAAATAGATTATCCCCTTAAAATGTTATTGTTTGATTAAAGAACTAGATAAAAGAAAGAGTTTGTATTACTGCAAGACTGTGTGTCATTCCTCTTGTGTTTTCTCAGAGAAATTAATCTTTCTGTACAAGTTGATTCAGTTCAGTATAAACTGGGTTTGCCAAAAAGACATCAAAGATACAAGTTGCAATCCTATTTAAACCTGTTTACTCTTAGAATATACATGCTGCAGAGAAATTAAAATCACTGTTCAATATTTTTCTTCTCATAACAAAAAAAAACAAATTCATGAACATTTGAGTTAGAATTTATTCAATCTATATTTCTTTATTAATTGACTTGAGTAGCAAACTTTGCTGCTCTTTCTTGCATAGCAATAGATTTACCAGGCTATGGTAAATTTCCATGCCTTTAAAACTTATTTTTACATTCAAAAAAGGGAAACAGAGAACTTGAGGGTCGCAAAAGCCTTGTAATTTCAGAGTTCATAGAATAAATTCATTGTCCATAAGTACACAGAGGAGAAATCAAAGAAATATATAAAGTATATGTAAATCTTGACCAATTTTTCTTATACATCATCAGTCAAATTTACTGTCGATTTTATCTACAAAACACATACTGACAGTGACAAAGCATATATTGGGTTCCTTATATGTCATGCCTAACATACTACTTTGCCACTCCTTGGGGTGACAGGGAATACCAGTTTAAACTTGGATAAAGATCTTTTGTTAGACAGACTGTCATGTCCACACAGAATGATACTGATATCAGTGGAATTCTGCCATGCCATAATAAATAAAATTCTGGTTCTGGGGAAAAAAAGAAAATCTACACAAATGCAAAATGCAACTTCTTTTAATGATATGACTGTGTTTTGAGGCTGCTGGTAATAGACAGACTACATCTGCAGCCTTTTCCTCATTCACTAGAAGGATCATAAAAGTTCCTGTCTCTTGGAGTGAGTGTTTTCCTGCAAGAAATAGCTTTTATTCAGTTGAGGATAAAAGAGATGCCCAAAGGAATTTTAATGTCCCCATTGCTGTCTATGAAACTTTTTTATTAAAGATAAATTCAGGATACATCAGTCTCTACCTCTTTGAGGATTTAGGATTTACTGATTAAAACCAAAAGGTGACAAAATCCAGACACTACATTGGCATGAAAGTAGAATCTGAGGCTCATTCTAAACTCTGGGTTATTTCCAAAACTAGTATCTTTTTTAATATTATGTTGTGTAGAAAAATTGAAACTGTCCTTCTTCATTTATATCCTTCTACACGTAAGGTATGGCAGTGGCTGCCAGAATATCAAAGAATATCATTCCTTTCAGTATCATGAAGAAATGTTTTAAGTTAAAAAGGAGAGATGTTGTGTCACTGTTGGACACAAAAGAAAGACACGGACTCGTGATTTCAGAAGGCTGATGCTCTGAAAAAGGGGCTGGTTTATTCTTAGAACCTATTTTTATACCTTTTTACAATGTGCCCACCTAAGAGGTGGGATCTTTTGAACCATTGGTCATACCAAGGGTCAACAAGCAAAGTCCGTCCTTAGGAGAGAAATGTGAAAAACAAGATAGTTTAAAAGTGTGACCTTGTTTACCAGTTTAGATCCCTGGGAAAGAACTTCAGAAAACCCAAACATGACAAGCAGTGGCTACAATGTTGTTAAGTTGCTAGAAGGCTAAACTGAAGAACAGAATGGCTCTGAAAATTCAGTGGTTTTTTTGTGGTTGTTTTTTTTTTTTCCTGCCAACAGCCACTCAACTATGAAAAGAAGAAGTCATATACACTTAATATAGAAGGAGCAAATACTCACCTTGATTTTCGCTTTTCGCACTTGGGGCCATTCAAAGATGTAACGATGCTGAAGGTTATTGTTGGCGACGTGGACGAACCGCCGCTCTTCACTATGCCTGCCTATGTCATGGAGGTCTATGAGAACGCAAAGGTTGGGACACCTGTTGGCACAGTAACGGCACACGACCCTGATGCTGCAAACAGTTTAGTCAGGTATAGTAAGTCCAAATGATATGGATTAATTACTCGATCATGACATTGAATTTCACAAGCTTAAATGTTAATGAGATCTGGTATGTAGGAAGACTGTTTATTTTAGTACATAAAGGGAAACACAGGTCACAACAGTTTGTAAAGATTAAATTTAGTAACATAACCTTCAGCCTTTATTTGGTTTGCACTATAATTCCCATCATTGGTCTGAGCAAAGGTCTGATTTCACACTGTAAATCTGTTAAATATCAGAACACTGTTTTCCCCCTGTCTGTCAGAATTGTGCTGGCCCTGTGCACATTGGCTGCACTGTAGTTGTCCCAGGTGCTTGTGCAAGACAGCAACAGGCTTAGATACATCTTCCTTTTAGGGACAAGAAGGATCATTTTTGCAAAACTTTGGTTGAGGATGAACCAATATTTTGTAATATGTTTCAGCCTCAGTGGAGTATAAAAAGAATCAAATATGTGTAATAATTCTTTTGGAACAATGCATGAACTTTATGTGTTAAAGGTGGTAGAAATTTTTAAAAGTTTCCAAAAAATATCCACAAAAACATTTTTTTACGCATTTCCTTTCCATCACATAATGGTATAACCTTCATAGGAATCATATGATTTTATCCTTTGAAAGCAGTTTTTCTTAAGCTAATTAGGCATATTTAGTCTCCTGACTGAGTTGAAATCTGCTGGGTGTGTGTAATAGTCCTGGTAAGATGAAACAATATTTTCAGAACAATGAAAACATCAGGTTTTTATGGTTCTTTTGTGATAATAGTCTAAGATTCAAAATGTTTTGTGTCAGAGAATCAATATACACAATTTCTTAGTGGCAAGTTATTGCCTTTGAAAAATTTCCATTATGGTATTTGTGCCTAAATCATAACATACATAATAAAATTTTGCTAAAAATAGCTGCCAAATGCCTGTAGCTCTAATACTATGATTCTGAAGCTACTAACACAGTCAGACCAACTACTATCATGGAAGTTTGGAGTAGGAAGGGCAAGTGCAGATCTGACTAGTTGGTCCATAATTCAACTGTCTGTTGCCCATAACAGTTCTATCTAGAAAGAGATAACTTTGGGAAAAGGGAAGCAGCAGCAGTTTATAGAAAGGCTGGGAAGGTCAGAAGTAGGTTTTCTGGGTGAAATAGCCAGTAATTTGTAGATAGAGGGATCAGAAGGAAAAAATATTCCAAAATATTGAGCTTTTTGTATTTATTTGCCTTTTTTTTTTTTTTTCTTTTCCAAACCTGAATTTGTAACCAGTGATTGAGGGCAGAATATTAAGTATCTATATTATTCATATAATTAAAGGGAAAAAATGTTTTTATTTTTGTCTATCATGTTTTTCCCTAAATGGACATATATTTTTGAGTTGTTCCTTCCATATCTTTATGTCTCAATGGAGAAAAATATATAGTGCTAATATCACATACCAAACCATGAAGATCTGAAAGGAGCCAATTCTTACTCAGTTATGTGTTGGTGGGGTTTGGCAAGGGCAGAGATCCTTGGCATTTTTCCGTGACCAGGTCCACCCTCTAGCCAGGCTTTATCCATCTTGGTGGAACTGACAATGGATGTCATTTGTGAGAATGAATGTCATTTGTCATTTTTATGAAGATGCTGATTTCTCTAAGGCCTGAACTGACATGTTGCTGTGTGGGACTCTAAACAGACACCAGGTTGGATTTGTGTGCCCTCAAGTTTTCCTTGAGGTTCCTGCTGTGGGAGCAGAAACACAGACCAGAGAATGGATGGCTCCAATCCACCTTCCCTTACCTGAACTTCACACAGAAACACTGATGTAGCACAGAAGGGCTTTGTTTTGTTTCAAGATCTGGCTACAGCTTTGGAAGCTATGGGTTGGGAGAGGTGTGACCTGAGAAGTGGGACAGTGCATGGGCTTAGCTGCTGCTCCACTTGGAGGCAGGGTCCTGCCCCATGCTCCACTCAGAGCCATGAGCAAAGGAGCCACTCAGAGATGGCTGTATTTCTCAGAAGAGTCCATGCAGTGCACTTAAGGCCTTTTGTGCTGCTTTACAGGAAATGTCTCCACTGTTTGTCTGAAACTCTGGTGAGTCTGAAAGATAGTCAAAAGTAACGAGGTCAAGTCTCTTCTTTTTTCCCCCACAATTCCTAGTTAATTGAAAATGAAAATAGTGATTATAAAAATGTAACCAGGAAGATTCAGTGTAACTTTCTTAGAAAGCAGAGATCACAATCTCCAAGCAAGATAGGTACAGATGATAGGACTTGCCCTGATGATCTCTGTGCAGCAGGGGAGTAACAGAATAGTGCTTCTTATCCAAATGGCTCAGCTACATCTCCAAACACTGTGAAGCTACAGGACAAGATACAGGGCAGCAATTTGCTTATCAGTCTTTCCTAATCCACTTGTGCATGCTTTCCACTTTATGAGGACACTCGCTGCTGTGTGTGAGATTGATGAATCATTTAGGCACACAGTTGAAACCACATCACTTGGCTGTTCAACTGCTAAAAGAGATACAGTGCTGTGATTTGTTCACTGCCCAATTAAGTAACAGTTTATTTTGATGGCAGGAACAATTCTTGTATACAGAATAATGGCTGGAAGTGTAGTTAAGATAATTAACAGCATTGAAATAGTTTAAAGTTATTTAAACTGAACACAAAAATAAATAGCAGCATCTATTGCTATCAGTAGAGGGAGACAAAGTGGGTTTTGTCCTGATTTCCTCACTGGGATTTCATCAGAGTGATTTCATCTTGTTCCTGAGCTGAGTAGTCTTCAGAGGGCACTGATTTTTTGCCAGTGCTTGTACTAGTGTTTTAGTAGAACCTGGCAGAACAACCTCTGTAATAACAAATATAACTAATAGTGGAGGGATACTTTTTATTGAGTGGAATACTTTTTATTGAGTACTTACCTGGTTGGCAATTTGGACTGTTCTAAAGGATTTTTCTTTTTAAGTTGATTAATGTTTTTGTTTTTTTCTTTGAAAAGATAGAAATGCATTTTCAGGGAAACTTTTTTAAATGCTGTTTTAGAATAAGATTATTATTCTACTGAAATAAGAAAAGTAAGGTACAATAAGAAGTGTAAGAAATAAATACATTAAAACTTCATAGTGTATTAATTTAAAATATAAAGGAGTTTTGAGTAGTTTAAAAATTGCTTGAAAATTTACCTAAAAATTGTTTCCTAAATCAACAGAAAACATTTATTTGTAATTCAGTCACAGGTATTACTGCCTTGTTGGAACATTTATGGGAAACTAATCCCCTTTCATTGATTTGTGTCAATTATTCTGCTTCCATACTCATATCTTTTGTTGCTTGAAAAGGTCAGGGTTAAGTCACATCTTATAATAACATCTGATGTACAAGTGAGTCTTGAAAGATCTCTTCCCACACAATACAAAAGAAAGCATGACTATTACCTTTTTTTTTTTTCTTCCTGAAATCATACACAGAAGACTTGCATGGAGATTAGGGGTGAAAACAGTTTTTGATTGGCAAGGCACTTAGGTGTGTTGAGAGCAGCCCTCAGCTGTTGGTGCTGCCTCAGGGCAGGGCAGCGACTCTTGAAACCCTGGCATCTTCCTGTAGGTCCTGATCCTTGGGATGTGAGTCTGCCCAGCCACAGCACATATTCCAGGTGATCCTTGGAGCTTTCCAATTGCCTCTGGTCTGTTGCCAATGAAATGGTTTTCAGAAAGAGAATGCTGCAGCCACCTCCAAGGCAGTGATTCAGAGAAGAGCTGAGATGTAGTTTTAAGATCATGACACTTTCTGCAGTGCTGATACAATAGTGAAAGTGGTTCCATGACATAAACCAGTTCCCTCAGAGTAACTTCCCAGTTTGGTAATGTACTATGAAGAACTGAAAGCCTTTATTAACCTTATACACTTAAAAGTAGAGTTTGAGATATAAGACATGCCATTACAGAAATACTGTGACATCAGATCACTCCTTTGAGTGCTACCTTGTCATGCAGTGATACAGGAGGTAAATCACTCTTGTAAGCATTAATGATAATGCTCCCTCTAGTCATTTTTTTACACCCACTCATTATGTTTAATTTAGGTTGTTTACATTTCTGGGAAGAATTTTTCTTTGCCTGGTATCTAACAGAAAACTTCAGGAGAATGGGGTACAGGTCTTGATCAGGACTCCGCCTGTGAAAGTAGTGTCAAATGATAAGAAAGATAAGCACGTTCCCTTTTCAGAAAGTCCACAATTGCCTGGTTAAAAACAACTTTATAATTTTTTTTTTGGTGCTTGGAAGATTGATTTGATATATTAATATGTAGAAATTTAAGTAAACTTTCTGTTGGACCCTAGTGAGGCTGTAATATATCTTACTATAGTGTATTTTATTCACATGGATTGATCAGATATAGGAAACCGAAGTCAGAAAAAAACCCCTGTTGTTTTGGGTTTTGTTGTGTTTGGTTTTTTTTCTTTTTTAAATATTCTGCTAAAAATTAATTTTAAAATTTTTAAATTTATTTTGTCCTAAAAATTGACTTTCAATTTTGTACTAAGTTGGTGAAAAATAAAAGTACAATCTTAGCCTTGATCCTGATTTCCCACTTTTCCAATGGTCTTATGTTGTTGCCTTAAAACGGATGATACATCAAATGGTTACAATACATGTATATACTTGTGAGTACAAAAATTTGCTTTCCAACACCACACCTGGTATCTAGAGACTCTAATAAATACATAGTTCCATTGTTCTACTTTGATTTATATTGACAACCTTCTCTTTCCCTTTTTCAGAAAGAACACTAAAATTTAATGAATTACAGGTGCATATGATTGTAACAATTAATGTGGTGTAGGGTTTTTTTCTTCAATTCCTGCATTAGGTAGATAAACTTATTTTAACTTTTTCTGCATGGATTGTGAAAGATAGTCATCTTTTAGATTCATCTGAAGGTGAATACTTTCTGTCATCAGCCTTTAGAAGGTAATCTGAATTTTCAGTGAATGGTATCTTAAGAAGCATGCTCATATGTAGATGAAAGAACATACCCTGTAAGCTTTATGCATTTCTATTATTATTTCTCAAAGTCTTAAAGACATAAAGTATTTTGAAAAATTCAAGTTTTAGACTTCTTTTCTAATGTAAAGTTTAAATTTGCTAGAGGTAGAATAAAACCTCAATTTGTGATTCAAATTGAAGAGAGGTGCAAGACAACTGAAAAGATTAAAGGGAGAGGCTGAAAATTATATTTTGTTGGCTGTATTTAGGGGAGCTTGCTGAGATCAGTGTCATCATGTAGAGTGACCATCCCTCCCTCATATGTCTGTGGGAGAACATGTGAGATTTTCCAGATCCTGCCAGACCTGTGCTGGTGACAAAGGCGGAGATCTGCTCACCTCAAAGGAGATCTCAAAGCACAACACTATCATAATCCTTCAGTACTCTCTCTAAGATTGTCAGTAAATTGAGACAGAAAAAGAATACCCTATTTAAAATGGCTGGAGAGAGATGGGAATTTTTCTTCAATCTCTTTACTAATTCTCCATCTGACTTCACAGTGAGAAAACATCTTAAAACCTTTCTTTATAGTGTTGAGGTGAGAGGTCTGTTGCTGTTTTGTTCCCTGAGGCCTCAAACGAGTTTTGATTCTTGTCAAATTATGTCTCTTAGGTCTCCCAGTAACAAATATGTCCATGTCCTTGAGCAGGAACTGGTAAGATGTTCTGACAGCTCTTCTGACTAGGAGGAATCCAGCTCAGGATAGTGGTCAGAATCCCATGTCAACCAGAGCCACCTCCATCCCCCCCTGAGAGCTGAGAGAAAACACTGACAGATGAACTTTTTGACCATGAAAGACTGGTTTTTCAAGCCAGAACATCATCTTTATATTTCTATAATTTCTACTGACTTCAGAATGCCTCAAGTATTAACATTCTTTTATGGTTTTAGAGTCAGCCTTCATATCTGAACATATCTAGAGTGTAGTCATTTGATAGGGTCAGGCAACTCCAATAAATAGGCATAAATCTATCAATTTTGATTTGGTGTATAATATGTAGAGAGAAAAAAAAAGTATGCAAATATAATACCGTTCTTTACTGGTAGGTAGAAAAGTAGGTGTAGCTGTAGAGAAGTAACTGTAGCTGTAGCTAGATTGTAGGGGAAAATAAAAATGTTTCTCATGTAACATTGACTGCACTTTATTTCTTATCAACATCTGAATGTTAATCTCTTTGAAAAACAAGCAACTTGGATATAATAAGTTATAGTTCTGCCATCAACACATCTACCTGAAATGCTTTGAACAGTCATAATCCCCTGAAGAAACTCATAAAGTCATGAAAAGAAGACAAATCTTTATCTTGCTTTGAATTCTGCATTATGCCTTGTTCTTAGCCTACACTGGTGAATTAGCTAGAAAAATGATCACTGATCAACATATCTGTTAATCCAGAAACAGCCAGTTAGAACTTACGAGTGTCCAGAAAGGGCTTTTTTCCTTCAAATGAACAGTGTTCCAAATTTCCTGTGTCCAAGGTGAGCTGTGTGCTAGAGGATGGGAATGAGAACTGGAGCAGGAAGCTGACTTCTGCATAAAATTCAAACCAGTAGTGGCTGTCTCTCAGGGGCTCTTCTGGGAGACAGTGGTTCACTGCTGTCAACTCTCCCCATGTCCCCTGGGATCCGGCAATTCACATCCTTAGGAATAGGCTCAGAAATGCTACCACTCTGGCTGAGCTGAGATTTCAGTTTGAAAGGTGAACCAGGAGTCCTGTATGAAGACAAGAAGATACTGCTGATCAGCTGATGGATGTCAGCTGGCAGCCAGCACCAGAGATAACAGTGGGAACAGCATATTGAATCAACTTCCTTTAAATGCTGTGAGAGGAACAGTATCTTTCTCAAAGTTATGCTATGTCTGTTTGAAAAGAAAACAAAGGAACAGTAAACAGAGGGATTACCTTCTCCAAGATATCTTCAAATGTATTTAATTTTCACACCTGGAAAGCACAGTTGAAGGCTGTAGTTCTCAGTAGCAGTCTTCTGCCAAGGAGCTCTGGAATATCAAATGTCTCCTTAATGTACCAGACATGATGCAGGGAGAAAATTGGTTACCTGCTGATTGGCATGACTTCTGACTCATACTTCACAATTGCTTTTCTCTCCTGGCTGAATTTGTTTGAACTATGGGGAAATAAATTGTCCTTGGAATGGAAGTACTCTAGTGCAAGACAGCCATGGCAACAGAATGTCTCCCCACCACCTCATTTGGCTTCAAGGGTTTGCTGCTGCTTCCCAGGCTCATGAGTGCTGCTGTCAGGAGGCAGAGAGAAGATAAAAGG
Source organism: Phylloscopus collybita (assembly GCA_027886175.1). NCBI lineage: Eukaryota > Metazoa > Chordata > Aves > Passeriformes > Phylloscopidae > Phylloscopus > Phylloscopus collybita. The sequence goes on along the minus strand of JAJNNQ010000075.1, from coordinate 76,354,077 downwards.
CACACATTCAAGTTATGTCCAGCATGGGCCATTCCTTGTTGTTCTCCAACTCGTCAAACACAGAGAGTTGCAGCTGGTTGGTTCTTTTACTCTTTGTCATGGTATACCTCCTTCTCTCACTCTATGCAGCTGCTTATTCTTCTTTTTCTAAGATATTTTATAAAATGAAATAAAAATTTCTGTATTTTAAATCTCTTTCTGAGAAAGTTTTTTTGCTTAATTTTTAACTGAACAGGTTTTCTTATAATGGCATTTGACTTCTAACTGATAAGTCTTTAAAGATATAATTAGTTAGACAAGGTTCTGTTCCCTTCCTATGGACTTTTTTCTTTGTAATTCTTTGTAACCAGTTTCACTTATTATTTGAGAACTGGCTATCTGCTAATGTCTCAAAACAAAAGTCCAAGGAAGCGCTGTGATCCTTGATTTCACATCTGGCTGAAATTTGTCTTTGAAAGTTTACTATCAATATGAGATTTCTAGCCAGGGTAGAAATATGTAACAGAGTTCATTTTGCAGTTGACAAATAGGTTAATAAATGAAAAATTACATAATTAAAAGATTTGATTAAAACCAGAAAGAGACAACTTAAAATCTCAAAACTATTTTAAAAGTTCAAACTCAGGGTTCATCCTTAAAACACAGTAACTAAAGAGAGCCATACCAGAACAGTAACAGCCTGTGCCAGTTGTCTATCCAGTGATAAACTGGTGTTAATATTAAGACAGTAATCTAGGTGGAGAGATTTCTGAAAATGCTTATGCCTTTTAGCTTCAGAAGCCCTCTTAAAAGGTTTGGAGATCATAAATATTTCTAAACTATTTTGGCACCTTTGAAAATTTTCTCCATTTTAAGCAATCTTTGCATTATTAGTCTGTCAGGTTTGATACTTATGTGTTCCATAGTGACGTTCTGCCGAAGGGCCATCTTGTAAATATATTTCTCTTTATTTCCTAATTGATGCAAATGCTTTTAGTTTTTGGCAAAAATAGGGGGAGTATCTGTCATCTGACCCACTGCTTCACTAAAAGGCAGAAAGTGAGGAATGAAGCCAGAGGAGCCAGTGGCTTGCTTTGGTCAGAAGAAGGGTATGGATGAAGCTAGAAATGCACTGACACTTCCTAATAAAAAGGTGGCACATGTTGCATTTCCTGCATGTTAGCAGGATTCAGTTTTGGTATTTAATTTCCTTCAGATTATCTTCAGATAGCATGACTATTAAGTTTTCTATATTCGTGATCCTTTTTAATGAAGTTTCTTTCAGTTTGGTTTCTGTTGCTGGTTTGCATGTAAACAGTTTTTGGAGAGCTGTTTATCTAGGCATGTCTCATTATTAAGTCTTTTTATTAACATGTGCCATGCAGCTCTGATGTGCTGATTTAATGTGCAGTGGTTATAAGCATGATAAGTCACATGGCGTTGTCATGAGTAAATGTCTATAAATAAATATCTCAAATGGATATTTTAAATTAATTTTTGAATTAATGCATTCTAAGTGAGCAGAAATCATCAACTGAGTTAAGGTGAAAAATCTCTTTTGTAATCACTCTTTGAAATTCAAAACTTGCACTATATCTTTTTGTGGTCTAGAAAAAACATCAAAAGCAGATCAGTAGATGTGCAGGGAAGGGTAGGAGCAGAAGGGAATGACTGTGTCTGTTGCCACTATTATTCTGATGAAAGTATTTTTTTTTTAATCAGATGAAATAAATTCAAAAGCTTAAGTAAAGCATCTTTGACTCTAGAATGTGCTCTATTTATGAATATAATTATGAATATACCTGGTCTCTCTTCTCAACATGTTGATAAATGAGTGACAAGTATTTATAAAGGTCTAAATTTTTCAGCATTTTGTAAAAATAATGAAACTTGTTCTAAATGTCCTCTTACATAACAAAAATGAGTTGCTCTACCAAGAGAGTTCTTATACAAAATATTTTTGAAGCAGTTGGAAGCAGAACTGCCATCACTAGGTTTTCTACTGTGGGGGAATATATATTCTGTAAATTGTTTTACTGACACATTCATGAAAGTTGGGAACAGAGAAGTGCAAATGGCTGCTTTAGATATGATACACAAACCAATTTTAAGGAAGAATCTGGAGTAATGGAGGAGAACAGAATATTTTAATTATGGGAAAATCTAAGAAAGTACCACTCTCTTATTTATTAATTGATGAAGAAAAGAGTTGTCAATCTGTGAATATTTCAAACTGTATGCAAAAGTTAACACATGAAAGGGAAGTGCTACTGTGGATAAATTAGAAAAATAAATTCGTTATTCTAGCATCATTGGAAGTAAAAGTGTTAGTACAGTAAGCTACCACAGCATTATTTTGTTTTCATTAATGAATGGAAGTTATTCATCCAATCCTAAGTTCTTACAACAGAGATTTGGGCTTCTGTGGAACACACTTAAAAACCTGATTTAGAAAAAGATGTTAATATTAAAAAAGAAAAAATACCATCTTTTACAAAATGTTTATGAAAGTGAATCGTTAGATGATCACAACTCATCAGAAAATGAAATATCAGGGTTTTTACACAAGCTTCATTTTTGGGACAGATATTTTTCATTTTTGTTCTGTACTTTTCTCAGAGGAAGAGGTAACATTTTGTTATAAGTCACATACACATAAAAGCAGCTGGGTATTCATATTGCTTTAAGGATTTTTTCTCATTGAAACCCAATATGAAATTCTGTTTATTTTTAAGCTACTGTCTACAAATAACATATAACCCTATTTTTATGGCTCTGTGTTTAGCACAATAGTGACTAACAGAATAGTCACTGTGCCTGATGTTGATAATAAGCAAACAGTGTCCAGAGTAATTAATGTTTGCAGGGACGAGACTCTTGTATTAAAAACTGATTTGGATTTGCAGTACATATTCCACAAGAACAGGTCAGGAAAGAATATTTGATTTCTTTTTTTTTTCAGAAAATGATTCTTGTTGTTATTGGGAGACTCCTAGAGTCAAGCAAAACAAAGCTATACTAGGAGAGAAGTAATTATGATGCTGTTGTACACCATAATGTCACAGACTATGACATCAGAAGGCTGAAAAGGACTCCATCATTTTTGGGATTGTCTCCCTTTCATACTATTCTACACAGAACAATTCCATTGGTGAAACAAAGACAAACCTCTTCAATCACATTGGTCAGACCAGAGAGACATCAAGAAGTCCCTCCTGGGAAAGGAATGTAAACAAAGTTACAGTTACAAAAACATGTCTCTGGTTTACAGAAAATTCCCTGGGAAAAGAATTTCAGAAAACAAAAACATCTCAGGCACGAACCAAGGGCTACATAATTAAATTTTATCATGCATAACCGATTGTAAGCTCTACCAGTAAAAGGACTCCAAGAAAACCAAAGGACAATTATGCTTCCCATAATTTCTCTCTTAACTTTCTAGTTCATCAAGTTGGGTATTTGTATATGAATCTTGCCCATCATGACCAAATGTTCATCACTTCTGTGTTGGTAGTAGTATGATCAAAACATTCCAACTATTTTTCCTGGCTCAGTTTTCCTATGCTGACAAGCATAAGGTGTAAAGCATGGGGGCTTTTCTCCACCTGAAGCATATATCTTCTGGACAAAGTTCAGATGTCAACATGACTCTGTAGCAAATATGGCAGCTTTATGGATTTTTTAAAGGTTGATATCACTCTGTTTCCAAGTTTTTGTAAATAGCTAAAGGTCATGCTCTCTATGGACATGGGAGATACAACTTCTCCACTGAGACTGGCACAGTCTTAAAGAGGTAATTATAGCTTGTACAAATAGGGCCACATAAAATAATGTCAAGAGGATAATTGTGTGGTCCATTTTTGTTCTTTTTTTGTTTTGTGTCCTTAGAGGATTCCAATATTCCTCAAAGCAAAATAAATTCCTTTGGATGTCTGCACCATCCAGCTTTCATGATCAGTGACTGATGAATGTTCATCAGGAGTTTTCTTTTAATTCCTCTCCAGAGTTTACCAAGCATGGAGAACCACACCAATTTTCAGAAGTGGGTCTGCAATGACTGCTGTGCATAAATTCACTAACTTTTTGGTTCTTTTTCGGACAACATCACTGTTTGGTTTTGGTTTGTTTTTGGGTTTTTTTTGTTTGTGGGGGGGGGGTTTGGTTTTTTTTTTGGTTGGGTTTTTTTGGGGGTTTTTTGGTTTTGTGGGTTGTTTTTTTTTTGGTTGGTTTTTTTTGGTGGCTTTTTGGTTTTTTGGGGGTTTTTTTTCAGTTAGTGATACACTGAATAATGTCCTCTGAAATTTTTTTCCTGACTTAAAATCTTAAAAATTGCCCCATCACCGATGTAATCAAGATCGTGTTAGTTCACTTGTTTGAAGCAACTTGAGCTGCCATCTTGTACATCCAAAGTGTCATTATTGGGTACTTCCAGTGTATTTTGGAATGAGATATTCTCAAATGTTGGTAATAATGAACTGCACAAGGAGTTCTGAATTAGCTTATGGGAAACAGCAAGGACAATCCTTGCTCCAGAAAAACATGAAATGAGTAGGAACTGAGGTCTGCTGTCTCTTCAACAACTCCCACAGTCATAAAGCAGGGCCTTCACTCTTCATGATATTGAAAGGAAAGATGGACAGCAGGCAAAAAGAAAGATATTCTATCCTAGCTTTGACTGTTTTGATTTCCAGTGACTGAACTATGGTTCTTTAACTGCTGAAAATACTTGAGGCATGGTAAGAAAATCTGGAATTCCACAAGGCAAGATAGCATACTGTAAGGTAAATGTAAATACTTCTTGCAGGTGGGACAGGTGGGTTCAGTAAGGAAGATCTATCCTAAGGCACCAAATCCTATCTGGCTTTTCCACTGAGTGTCCAATCCTTTGACCAGTTAAGGTGACTCCCTCAGATTTATGCTTTCCCTTCTAAGTGCTTGCTTTCTTCTACTTTTTGCATCATCTCTGCCTTTAATATATCACCCAATTAAATGTTTGTTTGCTTGCTTTTTGCTTACACAACTGGTATAAATAAGACATTGTGAGATAAATAAAACTTAATTTTAATTGTTTTGCACTTGGCAATTTTTGTGTGTGCCACTCTTTTCATTAGCTAGGAATTACATTTCTGGTGATGTAAAAATAAGAGCAATTGGATGGGACAAATAAATCATTTCTGACCTTTATATGCCTTCCATATATTAAATATATACATATTTTCACAGAATGAAAGCACAGATGACAGATTATCAGGGAAAATAGTTACAGTATGTAAAATAATTATTTTTCTTTTTTTTTTCCTTTTATTTTCTGGAGTTAGTTTAGAAGGCTTGGAAGGGTTCTGCAATTGCTTCATTTGTTGAAAGCCACTGTAAATGCTTCCAGTGTTCTGATAAAATGTCTTGTCAATCTCTTCTTTTGTGTTTTTTTTCCCCTCTGCTTCCATTACCCACTTCAAGGCTTTTACTTTCTCTGCTAGGCAAAGTGCCCAGACGCCAAGGGAATAAAGGAGGGAAGTTTAGTTTTGCTTCTAGGGTAGTGTCAGTGGCTGCTCTGGGAACCAAATGTTTCTGAGACTGTAATGTTATGTTCCAAATGGCTTATGTGTCATCTTGTCATTGACCTCATGTCAGAGAGGCATGCTTCAAAGCAGGAGCTGAGGCTGATCACACTGGTTGGCAGTGACAGGCAAATAAGCTGAATAATATCTTAGTATCTGCTATCTTTTCTCCTTTTCCATTTCATGATTTTTAGTGAAAATACTTGTGTATCTTACCTTTGACAGGGCTGTACACTGCTGTGCAAAATACCACCTGTTAGCAATTTATATCTTTGTGACTCACAGTGGAAATATTGTTATGTATCAAAAGAAATAAAACATTATGGAAGAAATGAAATATGCTGTTAGTTTGGATTTCTCCAAATTATAGGGTGTTTTTTAGCTTGTTTTTTAAAATGTCTATGATTTTAAAAGCTTGAAAATAATGTTCTTATATAGCTTTCTGTTACTTTGGGTTATATATACTACAATGAATATATATTTATTGTTATATTTCTTCATAGATATTTCATTGATCATAACACAGAAGAAGATAGGTATTTCACCATTGATGCTAGTACTGGGACCATTAAGACTGCCAAGATCTTTGACAGAGAGGAGACACCTTGGTACAACATCACAGTGGCTGCTTCTGAGATAGGTAAATAATTTATTTGGCACATAGTATGAAAAATAAAAAATGGAAAGGAAAATAATCACTCTCAGATTTTAAAAAAGACTAACTTAATATGTTATGTTCTTTTTAACACCAGTGGGTTTTAGCTAGCCTAGATAAAGGAGAGTTTTCCGTGTGTGTGTGAATACTCTAACTCCACAGGCAACTAAACAAAATGCCACATGCCGGTGTGATTCCACCCGTGTAAATTTGCCACATTTCTCTGCATGGGACAGAAGGCTGCCAACTTACCAGCAACATTGCTAAGCATTCAATGTCCAAAGGCAACAGCTTTGTTGTCTCATTTGTGTTTTACAATTCATGTCTTAGAAGTTAAGACTATTTAGTTTTGTCTGAGGAATTAATCTTTCCCTCTTGTACCCACTGTCAACTATTTTAGTGAATTAGAGGATGACTTTATGCCCATGTTGATTTATACATCACAGATGCCTAGTAGTTTCTGCTTATGTCTCTGGCCTTTTAATAGGCAAGTTGCCAAGTAAAGATACAATAAATACTTACCTGTGCATTTGAAATTCCTCTAACTTTGATGAATTTCCGTTGCCTCAGATAAGCCCTGCAATGATCAAAAACCATCTGGCTGAGTAGTACGAGACAAATAGTTCTACTTGAGGCAAGGAGAGTTAAAGAACTTTTCAGTTAACCTTTTTATTACAGGGTCTTTATTTTTTCCACAGTAAAAGTTTTTCATTTAAAAAAACTCAGCAAGGCAAACAAAGAAAGAAAAAAAAAACATCCTGGATTGATAGATTCTGTCCTCCTAAGCACTATTCATGATACCATCTTTTAGTGGCAGTGGTTTTGTTTCAAATTGTGAAATGCTTTTAAGTATATTCTCTTTTTTTTTTTTTTTTTTTTTAATGATAAAACACAGGTTTTACCTCTAACAGGTTCCACTGATAAAATTGAGGCTTGTCTGCTTTCATCTGTTTCATCTCTAGGTTAAAACCACTACACTGCCACTACAGCACAAGCACATTCTACAAAATAAACACCATGAACGTATTTCATAAAGGCAACAAATTGTTTCGTATTATTCTACCTATATTCATAACTAAATTGACATTTTGGGCTAAGTACTTTTCTACAGTAAATAGTAGAATCTAGAATTTTATGATTAGCTCTTTGAAAAAGTAAACACTAGCACTCCTGTGTGCTTGACAGTGTTGTCATATATAGAATGTGCTATTTCAATTCAGCATGAATAAAATATAATTAAAGCCTAATCATAAACAGGTGAATACTGTTAATTCAAAAACAAAATTTAAAAGCTACATTGGGACACTGAAAAAAAGCAGTAGTCATGAGTCCTTTTATGGCAACCACTGAAATGTAATTATTTTACAGAAAGAAATCTCAGTAGCATAAAACTTCAACATAGCTTTCTCCACATTATTTGTTTCATGTAATCAAAAGAGTACTGGTACATTTATCATGCAGTGAATAGTATGAAGAAAGAGGATTATGTTTATGACTAAAACAGAATGAATTATAAGAATTATACTCTTCTTTTTTTTTCCTTAGGGTTTTGTCATTGTTGTTGTTGTTTGATACTCTGCTTAGAATTCTCTGTTTCAGGTGCAATTTGTTTCAGGAAAACAGAGATCTGATTTTTTTGTCCCGTGCACTGCCTTTGTTACTGTTAAATCTGGGGTTGGAAAAATAAGTAAATCTATAGTGTCAGTTGGAAAAGCAATTCATTTATGAAGAAAGGAGGAGAGAGTAGTGAAGAAGAGATGGATGACAGACAGACTAACAGGCAGCCTAAATGACAGACAGCCTTTCCTTGTGTCTACTTCCTCAACCATTTTCATATCTGTAGTAATTTGGAAATTACAACACTGTTCTTCTCTTCCAAATCCCTTGTAAACTTATTTACTGAATTTATGGTGGAACAAGCAGCATATGTTGTGTATGGCCAAAGCTCTTCCTTTAAGTGCTGTCTATCCCATATGTATCCCTTATGGCTTTTGCTTTCAAGTTCAAGCACAAGGTATTGCAGAACTAAGACTAAAGCTGAAATATCAGTCAAAGGCTATAACCAAAGTGTTATTGAGTGGGGATGGTATTCCTCAAATTTACCTGACAAAGTAGAAGGCATTTGCAGTTTCTGACAACATTTGCTTGGTCAAAAACACAGCAGAACCTGCAAGGTCCATAAAGATTGTATTCCTTCAACAACAAGAGGTGGTCTGCGGATATAAAGTGTTGATTGTAGTTAGTTTCTTGAAGTGTTTTCCTCTCTTGACTTTGTGCTACTTTTCACTGATAGAATTCAGTTTCTGTCTGTCATCCTTTTGGTCACTATTTGTAACTGGGCTTATTTTACATAAAGGAAATTTAGAATTGGCATTATATTTCTACAACTAACTGTATGATATCTTCGTGCTTCAGCCTTATTCATTCTGAACCTTTCATAAGACATTTACCTTCACTTTTCATCTCTATGTGATATATGTTGTCTGCATTGGTCAAATGTCCTCTCTGAAATCTGAGGAAGTCCTACCACTTTGCTCTGTGGGAGTAATGCTGATGTAATAATCAGCAGGTTCTTTTTTCTGTTTGTGCTGCTGCTTCTGATGCCTTAGGAAGACTGACCTGAAACAGAGGCTGGACAGAGCTAGAGAATAAAGTAGATATTTATTAAAAGGCCTCCAGGACCCACCCTGGGCATTACAGGAGCCTGACCAAGGCTGCACCCAGGGTGAGTTAGGAATGGCCACACAAAGTGGCTACTCGATCATGTTTAATTGTCCAATTAAGCTTCAGGTTGTGAGGTCCCTTCCTTCTTGTTCCTCCCTTCAGTCCACCGTGGTTTATGCTTTTTGAGCTGAAAGTTGTCCTTGGTTCTCAACAAGAAAGGATTTGTTTTGTCTATTTGCTCTGACACTTAATATGAGGCTCAGAACTACATCCTTAGGCAGCACATGAAAATAAGAAAGCTAAAATCTAAGGCATCACTTCTTAAAACACACCATTACTATAAGAGTGGATGGGAAATCATTTTCTTTCTCTAACATGCATTGTTCTTAAACAGCTGCATACAGGGAGGAAGAGTGGAATTTTCATGTCCAGAAGCATCTACTTTGATTGTTTCAGTACTGGTGCTTCCTGAAATATCTTTGTCATATTAGGGAATAAGATGATAAAGTAGTACTATAGTTTGTGCTGAAGGATCTGGAGACTAAATCTGGGGCTGGGGGAAGGAGTAGTAGTATTAATAGTAGTAGTGATACTTTTAAATACAGATTCACACAGAATTATTACCATTTAATTGACTCAGAATTCTTTGAAAAAAATTTAAAGCATCTATTTGAAAGAGGGAGAATACACAATTTGCTTAGCTCTAGTAAAGGTTTTTGAACAAGTCTTTGACAGGAGTAATGAGAATAGGAAAGTACAGAGCAAATGCACAATGTTTTATAACAGATGAAAGACTGATTTAGAGGAAAGAGATACAGTCATAGTAATACTGAGAATACAGTCAGTCCCTTTGGAAGTTTAAAAACTTAAGGCTGAACTATTTTAAGAACTAGGGTAGAATCTGTCAATTAGAATTCATTATAATGATAGCACTCAATGATAGGAAGTGATTCAAAAATTACCTCCCTAGCTGGTAAGAATTAAGGAAGATTGAGAGAGATTTGTGTAAGAACAAGACACATAGAAGAACGGGCTAAATAAATGAAGGGTGAAGTGGACTGAAAATTGTCTGGAGTGGCAGGTTCAAAGGGCTGTAACCAGCAGCCCAAATTGCATCTGGAGTCCAGTCACTAGGAGGTACTGCCAGTGGCTTATGCAGGATAAGCATAACACATTCATTAATCATGTGGTATGTGGAACAGAGTGCTGTCTCAGCCACTCTCAATCTCTTTGCAAATGGCACAAAACTGGAGTAATGGCTGATACATCAGACTGTCATGCTGACAACAAGAAGGATCTCAACAGGCTAGAGAAATGAGTGAACAGGAAATGAAGAGATATTTAATAACAGGAAATGCAAAGTCCAGCACTTGGAGAGGAATAGTCCTATGCACCAGTTCACATGTAGGGGCAACTGGCAGGTGAGCAGCTTTTGAGAGAAGGATGTGGTGGACATCCTGGCAGATGAAAGCTGGACATGAGCAAGTGATGTGCCCTTGTGGCAAAGGAAGCCAATGCCATTCTGCACTGGATGAGAAAACCTGTTGTCAGCAGGCTGAGAGGTGATCCTTCCCCTCTATACAGCCCTGGTGAGGCCACACAAGGAATGCTCCCAGATGTGGACTCCTGGGTACAAAAGAGACATGGACATACTGGACTAAATCCAATGCAGGGGCATGAAATCATTAAAACTGGAGTATCTCTCACATGAAGAGAGGCTGAAAAAGCTGGGATTGTTCAGCCTGGAGGTGTGAAAGCTCAGAAGGAGCTTATCAATGTGTTGAAGTAACTGTTAGGGGGAGTCTTAGAGGTGACTGAAGATGATCAGCATGACAAAAGACTTATCTGCATAGTATCCAGTAAAATGACAGGAAGCAATGCGCGCAAATTGAAGTACAGAAAATTCCATTGAAACAAAACAAAACAAAACAAAACAAAACAAAACAAAAAAAAGGTTTTACTGTGAGATTGATCAAAAATTGGAACAGATCACATTGAGAGGTTGTGGATTCTCTGTCTTGGAGACGTTCAGAACCCAACTGGACATGGCCCAGAGCAATGTACACTGCAGATCCAGCTTTGAGCAGAGGAGTTGGACCTGAAGATCTATGGAGGCACCTTCAAAATCAATGATTCTCTGATTTTTTGATCCTGGGAACTGCGTTTTTAATGTGGAGAAGAAAATAAAAGAAGAAAACCGAGCAAACCAGCTTCTTGGTACATTTTTCAGGTGATGTTAACATCAAAAGATCATTGGAGTTCACAAAATACTGGACATTTAGATGGATAATAACTGTGCTTCTAATCAGAAATGTGATTTTTTTAAAGCAAGATAAGTGCTTATATTTTTAAGATTTTAAAGGCACCTTCTACTGGGAAGATTTAGCGTATTTCTCTTATGCAGGTGGTTATCATAACAGTGTGTAGAATGGATTTCTGGGTTTATTAGATCATCAACAGTTTGGAGATTGAGTTGTGGGGCTCCTGAATGTCTCCAAAATGCTCTGCAGTGGCTGAAAATGGAAAATTAGGCCATTTTCCACTATTTATTTAAAGGACCAACTCGAATACAATGGAAGAAAAAACTTGTGTTTGAAGGGTCAGTGAAGAGTTCCTAATTTGTAAAGACTTGAAGAGACTGTATAGAACAGGAAAACTGAAATAATGGTGTTTCATCCCAGCTTCTGTCAATTCCTCCAGACTTAATGAAATCCTATCAAGAGACAGCAAAAAATGACCATGTGAAAGGATACTGTATATAGAGAGCTTGAAACCATAATAGATTAGAAATCAAAATACTGAAGAGACATCATTATGCAGTTGGTTTTACAGAAAAAAAAAAAAAAACAGAAATCTCCAAGGCATTAAAAAAATCAGATATTGGAAAAACCCTCAAGCAAAAAAAATATATTTGTCTTTGTTTATACATCTGTATTTACTTTGCCATGCGTATTCCTTACATGAACTTCAGGGGAAAAAATACCAAAGTGGTGAGTTAGAGCAATACTTCATTGACAAACTCTGCAGTACCCTATGTGCTATGAAAAGGATACCAGGAAAAAGTCATTGCAAAAACTACTCAAAGAAAAAAAATTTTGACACATTTTAGTAGAGTGCCAACAAACCCTGCTCGGAATATAAATAAGTAAAAAGTCGGGATAACTCACAAGAATAAAAGTTTGGAACAGTTATTTTACAAGACTTGGAGTAAAAAAACATTAAAATGCCTTTTCTAGTTAAAATATAAGTAGCTTTTTAATTAGTCGTGGTAAAAACAATAACAGAAAGATGCAGTTATATAATTCAGAGGAAAACAGGATTCACGGAGACAACTAATAATATGTAGCAGTGAAATATAAAACCCCTTGAGATGCTGAATAATGAAAGTCCTATAATTACCTCAAATAAACAGATAAAGTGTATTGTTATAGTGGGGTGTGGTTATATCTGTTCTTTAGACTCACAGGGGTATTGCTACCCATATTACCATCATTAAACAGCAAGCTATGAGAAGAATTTGGCAATTCTTTTTTACATTTTATGTTTGCAGAAAAGAAATTACTAAGATTTGGGTAGGGTATTAAAATATATTACTCCTGATAGCACTACATGAGGCTGTCATATGGAGGAGGATAACTGAAGATAGAGGGGAGATATAAAGTATATATATAGTATTTCTGTTAATGCTACTAAGAGGCAAGCTGATTTATTTTACAAAAAGTGAAATCAAAAGACAAAAATAAACAATTAATTTCTGTTTATTTGAAACATATGAAGGAAACATATGCATTCCCTAAAGGAAATAAGTCTTTGGAGGAATAGCTTCCTGGCATACAAAACTAAAAGAAAAGAACAAGAATTTGTGTCAATTTATTTTCTCATTTTAAAATTTTCCACATAACCAAGAAGAACTCTAATAGCTTGTGTCAAATAATTAGTTTTTAGAAAATGTTTCCTTTACAATATCTTTAAGAGTATTTTAAGAAAGTATTTTAAGAATGTACTTTAAGAAAGTACCTAAATCAGAACAAAATTGTGTTGCAGTTTTATAAGCTCCTAACTTGTGGACAACAGGATGATTGTTTAATACCAGTGAGTTTGTTGCTAGATTCATGCCTCAGTTTTTTCTTTAAATGATTTTTTTTTTTTTTACAATAAATATAAAATGTCCTCACAGGGATTTTCAGTCTCAGGTTTTTTTCCAAAATATTTTTTTTAGTAATAGAGAATAGACCTAAACAATGAAATTCACTGCTTTTTTGCCTTTTTTTTTTTTCTTTTTTTTTTTTTTTAAATATTATTAGAGGGAAATATTGTCTTTTGTATGGTTTTCTATATTTATGATTATCTCTATAGGTACATTACAGAAACAGAAATAATTTTTTTGCCACAAACTCTGCCTTCACAAGGAAAAAAAATATCACATTCGTTATCTTTGACCTCACTTGCATTCTGCCTGCTAGCTCAGTTTCAGGAAGAGTTTTGCTGTTGGTAACATTTGCTTTATTTTTCCAAAAAACAGAATCTACCACAAAAGTATTTCTCTAAATCTGAAAGAGATTAAAGTAGATTATAAAAACAAAACTACAGGGTCTGTGTTTTGAGACTCTATTGGTCATGGTGCAGTTGACAAGGAGCTGGGTATCTGCTGTCTCTTTACTGGTGAGAGCTGGACCCATACTGGCACCCTCTTCAAACTTACCAAGGATACACAGTTTACTTTCAGCCTTGGCAAGCTGCCTAGTAATGCATCACAACAATATGAATTTACAGCATCACATAATCATTAAGGCTGGAAAAGACTTCGAGGATCATTGAATCCAACCATTTAGCCAGGAGAGAAGGAGAATCAGGGAATGTTATTGCTCTCTACCACTGTCTGAGAGGAGGTTGCAGCAACGGGAGGGTTGGCCTCTTCTACCAAGTAACAAGAGGATGAGAGGAAATGGTTTAAAGTTATACCAGGGGAGATTTCATCTTGATATTAGGAAAAAATTCTTCATTGGCAGAGTGGTCAGGCACTGGAACAAGCTGCCCAGAGAAGTAGTGGAATAGCAATTCCTAGGAGTGTTCAAAAATCATGTGGATGTAGCAGGATCTGCTGTTCTTTTAAATGTGTTTATCAATGCAATACGGAAAGCCTACAAAAGAGATATTTAAAAAATCCAACAGTTGTCGAAAGGTAGTTAGTTCTCCATCCTGTTCAAGAAATGATGCTTCTAATTCCAATTTCAATGCTTATTCCTTGTTTATATTGGTTTAGTCATTGTCTGCTAGGCATGCTGGATTTTCTTCTCCTGTTTCTTTGGGAAAAGCTATGATGAGGATATTCCTACGTTATCATCTGAAAATGGGGTAGGGTATGGCTCTTCTTAGCTACCAAGGTGGGGCCCCAGAGAAAGGATAGAATTTGGAATCATATGGCATTTATTTCCCCATTTGAAACTTTGTGACAGAAATCTCAAAATGGACATTTCTGGTCGAAGAACCAGTATGTTTTGTGGTGCCCTGTCCCAATCAGGCAGTCAACACCAACATTGTGAGAATTTTGCTTGCATTAAGGCAAGAGGAGATTTCCAGCTTGAAAGCTCTGAATGTTTTTGGTCTTCTGCAATGCTATGGTTATTACTATTGCTTCTGTAGTTGCTACTGCTATCACTACTACTGTGATACAAGATAAGTGAGCAGTGCCTTCAGCTTTCTGTTCATCAGTAAAAAGTTAAATTTTGCTACAAGAAAAAAATAAAAAACATTTGCTATCCATCTCCAGGTAACATTATTTAGAAATACCCACTTCCTTTAAAAAAAAAGAAGACTGGAACCTCACACTTATTCTTAGATTCTGCCTAATTTTCTCCTTGACAGAAAATTTGGTTTATCACATATATACCATCCTGAATTAAACCCAGTCTTTTATTAATATTGCCACTCTCATTTGCATGTTGGACATTCTTTCATCACTTTAGCTTTGTTTCAGTATTGTATTTTATTGTTCCTGGATCTATGTTTATTCTTCTACTGTGTTAAAGCAAATTTTTGTTAGAGAAATGTGATGAGTCCTTTTTACTTTTCTTTAAAAAGTAATGGTATAGAGACCTAGTTGAATTTCCTAAGTATTGGCTTGCATTATAAGGTCTTGAAAAGATGTCAAAATGGGCTTATATAATAAACAGTTATGAACCAGTCTACAGCTAGCTAACTTAAAAAAAAAATGCAAATAAACAAATCCACAAATCATTGTTGATGTCAGGACTTCTATTCTGAAAGTCATTCAGGTAGAATTTTCATTAAATCTACGGGAATTTTGTTAGTGTGAAAAGAAAGTCTCAGACATCAGTGACAGTATTAAAATTTTCTTCTTAAATGGGTATTTTAAATTTTGCCCACAGAAACTAGTAGAAGAGAAGATTCAAGGCTTCACATTGGCTGTTAGTTGGATGTTCTGTATATTCAGAGTGGACTTGCCAATGGAGGATCTGATGATGAAATTGATCTACTTTACAGATGTGTAGTATTCTGGAAGAAAAATTATTTATTCTGGGAAAAGTCTCAAGCATAAGAAAGTCAGTCCCTAGCATAGGTGAATCAGAGCAATATTTCTGCTTCAGTTGCCCCTTAAAGCAGAGAATATTCACTTCGAGAAATATACTCTTGAGGCATAATGCTAATAGGATGCAGAATATTTTGTAATGCACAGGCCTGAAATGTATGTCAGCATCGATTATCTTAAAACTGGAAATCTGCCAAACTGCTGCAAGAAATTTGTCTAATTAAGAAAAATGTGCTATCAAAAGTGCCAGTTATTAGATTCGTTTGGAGATTGCAGGTGAATTGTATTCTTGAAAACAGATTGGGGTATATGTTGATACTCAAAATCAAAACTTAAAAAAAGAAAAGGAAAAAAACCCCTTGTATTTCCTTCAGTTCCTTCTAATTCCCTTCCCCCATTATAAACTGTTCTGTTGCCTTGCATGCAAATTCATGTTGTATGCACACTGTTCAGGACTGTTTTGGTAAGCTGTGTTAATACTCTACCATTAGCATTTTGTAGTGAGTGCCTGTCAGTATGGAAATTTGCCTGCAAATGGCAGTGATCCCATGAGGTACCAGCTTCCAGAGAGTTACTAATATTACCTTGTGCATAAAGAGCTCTCTCAAACTGATGAGGTATTTATACATTCTTTGCACTGCACAACAGCTGCAAAAGAAATAAAAGTAAACTTCCTGAATCTCCATAAAACCTCTCTATAAAACTACTGCAAATCTAACAGACTGAGTAGGATTGCTCTGGGCAGTAGTGACAGGCATACAAGAGGACACATTCAAGGTGGGACAAAGAGGTCTGCAGCACTGTACTGAAACAAAAGTATTTAACCCTTTTTGTCATGCACTAAAAATTTTGATTTTTTTTTCTTCCTCAGTAACTATTCCAAACATACAATACCTACAGAGCAGTCCTTTATCTGTGGTACCCACTGCCCTGTGCTCTCTCTGCTTTTTTGCTCACTTCCTCTTAGATGTATTATACCTTTGAAGATGGCCCTGCTTTGAGCTGGAAACTGGACCAGTGACCTCCAGAAGTCCCTTTCTACTGAGATTTCTCAATGATCCTATGATTACCTGATAATGACAACTTCCATTGCCTTCATGCTAAAACTCTTCCAGGTTTTCTATACTATTAGGATGTTCAAATTCTTTGTTATAGTTTATGAATCGCCTCAGGAATTATTTATTAATCTTTAACCCTTTACAGTAATCCCTACTTTCTAGCTCCTTGTTATGCTTTACGTACTCTCTCTATATGTGCATTGTACTTCCTTTCATTTATACCACTTTCTAGTTCACATACCTCACAAATTATGTTCAAGAACCTCCCCAACAAAGCCTCAAAACCAAAGTTTCTTTGAGCCATAGATATCATATTATGTAATTATAATTACAGGATTTTTTTTTTCATTGTCTGATTACATTGACAGGATATTACCTAAATGAGTTGTAAGTTACATTTAAGTGAGCAATAAGAAAAGTTAAATCTTTACTGCCTGTGCTGTTCTGCACAATATTTTGACCTACTTCCAGGAAAGGAACAAACATCTTTTAGGACTAATACTCATACTGAAAATGTTCTCCTGGAGAGAAGATTGTTTCCTTCAGAAAAAACAGCAAAGATAGATAAATGGCTCCCTTCTTTCAAATGGAGCCACTTAGTGGACAGCCAAGTGTCATTCTTCCCTCACTTCCTTAGCATTTTAACCTTCCTTAAAGTTTTCTACTAAAGATATTTTTAGATGGCAATAGAAAGCCTCATTCATGCATAAACACAGTTGAGATAGTCCAGTTTAATCTCTTAGTTCATCTCTTACAAAGATATTCACAGATTCAGGGTAAAGATGAAAAAAACAGTCAAGGAAAATTTTAGCAAGATAATGGAATTTTCAAGACTATAAATGTCTTCTAAGCATGTTCTTCTAACTTCTAAAGCTAATGGTAATTAGGAATAGCATTTGTCTGTTAGTTAAGTTTTCTGTTGACTTTTTAACTCCTTTCTATTAACATTTTATGGGGATGATTGAGTTTCAAAAGTGAATTAAAATCTTCATGTGAACATACTTATGTTAGTTAAAAAGAGAATGTGAAAAATCTGAGGGAACTTTGAAGACCTAGATGCTTTGGCTAGAATCCCATGCAAAAACAGAAAAAGAGAGATCTCTCCATATGTCAAATAAACGTCAACATTCTCAAATATTCTTTCATTGTGAGCCTACATCACTGGTGGTTTTAAAGCCGTGTGTCTAGTCAATGCTTCCCAGAATTCTGAGCAGAGATCATTAAAGGTGTGACAAATATAAGACATTTTACTAAAGATCCTTTTCAACAGAAACATGGTAGGGATTAATTATGATCAAAATAACCATGGTGAATGAAGTTTCACCGTGAATGAAGCTTGGACTACTAATGTTTCTCTCGTCCTTCTTTTCTTTTTTTTTTTTTTTTTTTTTTTTTTGTCTTTTTTTTTTCCCCATGAACACAGAGACATGAATTTTTGAAATGTCAATCTGTAGTACCCCATTCTTCCATTTTATTCCATTTGAAAGATTGACTTTACTGTCTTCTACTGATACTCTCATTTAGTTGGTGAATGTAAGACGAAGTTTGTCTGATTGATACTTGTACAGACTCCCGTAGGCATGTATTAGATAATTATAAAAAGTTTAAATGCATAATCCTTTCAACAAGATAAAATTACGTTAGTACTTAGAAGTAAGAACAAGGGTGTTACAGACTGGAAGGAGCTGTGGGGGTTTTTTTCATTTTATCATGGAAAGTGTATTCTTATTGAAAGGTTTCTATTTGTTGTTCCTTTTTTGAGGATGTAATCTTTCTGAGGCTGAGTTCTCATGAAAGTACAGATTATAGCCTAAGGCACTGGTACTTAAACATTGTTTTCTTTGTGCAAAACCCAGACTCACTTCTGCTAAATTTTCTTTCTTTTATTCTGCTAAAGTCACACTCAGCAACTACTATGTGAAATACCATAGCAACTTGTGAGAAACCAGAACTCAAGCTTGAGAAAAGTTTATATATACTTATGCATTTTATTATTACATTTGAATTTTATTTCTTAAACTCTTTAAGGAACTGTGAAAAAGAAAAATGCTTTAATAACTTTTGTATTAGATTTAATTCAATACTGTGATGACAGTTTAACATTCATTACCAAGAAATTGATCATTTCCTAGCATACAGCATGACAGTATATACTGAGCAGCTTCTTCCCAGTTAATTTCCAGAGTACCTTGGTATAAGTGACTTAAGACTCATGCCATACTTTCTACTCCTTTTAACTGCTATTTTTTTTAAATAGTTAATGAAGCAAAACAAACATCTTTTAGTATGATGTTACCTAAATTTCTGTAGCTGCATCCAGTTTTCATCTACTTATTTTGTTAATAAACCACTTTTAAATTGAGGATGACATGGAATATTGAGTATTTCAAGAGGCTTAATACCATCCTGTGTTTTGCAGACAATCCTGGGCTAGTGAGCCACGTTCCAGTTGGTGTTAGAATCCTGGATGTCAATGACAATCCTCCTGAGCTTGCCAGAGATTATGATGTAGTCGTCTGTGAAAATACAAAGCCTGGTCAGGTAACTCTCATAGCTATATTGCTTCCTGTGATAAAGAACAATTACTTTGTTAATGTCACGTAAGTCAGAAGTTTGAAATATGTCACAATTCTTTCGGATTTCATTTTAGCATTTTGCATTTGATTGAAATTTTAATTGTATTAGGAAAAAAGAGAAAATCTTGGCATTTTTTCAATATCTCTTTCTTGTTGCTGCAAAAAAAAAAAATACTCAAGCTATCTTCTGTAAAGACAGGTAAAACTTTAATCCTGTCAGATAAGGGATAGAATTTGACAAGCCACTATCCTGAACAAAGTGAATGAAGCAGATTTAGCATCTCTCATCCGAGTGCCACATAGTAGCAATGTTTTAAAATGCAGCTCACCGAAATGGCTGGTGAGCATGGCTCACATCCTCACTCTTTGCTTGTTGGTTGCCCTTGTCTATAAAGTGTCATTACACAAAAGATCTTGAATGAGTTTTTCACAACTATGAGCATGGGGAGGGCCAGAACTGCAACTGAATAGCTGAATCATATTCCAGCCACTGCTCCTCTGACAAATGCATGTCATTGCAGCCAAGTGTTTGACAATCTTGCCGAGTTCTTTTGCTTTTCCGCATAGATTGTGTTTTACCCACAACACTGTTCTGCATTATTGCACAGGTTGTATTTTTCACTTATGAGTTCATATCTTTCCTGAGGAATATATAGCTAGCAATAACATTATTCTCATCAAACCCTTAAAAAGAGTTCACACAACTGCATAGTGACATATTTTTGTTTTTAAACCTGAGACTATAAAGTGCCATATGTCCTCTGACTGTAGCCTGATCGAAGTTATCTTCATTCCACCAGTAGCCAAAAACTGGCACCTAAATCACAGTATGAGAACATGGCAAGTGTGTATGATACTTACCACAAAGACTTCCCTGGTATCAGATCATTCGCAGGTAATTTCCTGATCTAAATGTGGTTTGTGTATTTTTTAATAATCTTTTAATAACTACCTCATATGAACCTGTCTAACTTTTCCTACAACAAACATAAATTTTTGGTGTCTGCTGCCTCATGCACCAAGAAACTTCGTAGTTTAATTGCATGCATCAATAACATCTAAAACATTTTTTTTTAATCTTTCCAAACTATCTTCAATCAATATTTACCAGTTCTTTTGGGAGAGAAAGAGGGAGTGCGGTTGATCTCTATTTACTGTCACTGTGAAATGCACAAATCTCTAGCACATTGTCCCTTAGCTGTCTTTTGTCCAGACTGAGTCAGTTTACTTAACTGGGGCAATCGGTGATAAAGCCCTTCAAGAATTTTGATCATTCATCTTTTCCTTCTTTAAACTTTCTCCAATTCCTCTCTACTCACCTTGAGATAGAATCAAGATTCAAAATGCAGGTATGCAGTGGTTTATAATTCTTAAAATAGTTAATGCTTTGTAGTACATGATAATCTCTGTTTTGATCTTTAGTACTTTCATAGCAATTTCTAAGAATGACTTTGCTTTTTTAACCACCAGTAACCATGGAATGCAAAAAACTATGCATCCATAACACCAATATCATTAAAGGTAATAGATCGGAGATCATCATCATGTGTGTGAAGTTAAGGCTTTATGTCTATGTATAATGAATTTCATTTATCTTTTTACTGTCTGGTTACTGAGCATTGTAAGGTCTTTAACGTCAGCCCTTCCTCTTTTCTTCTTTGAACAATTCAATATCATAAGCAGATTTGGTGGGCTGATACTCTTTATAAGACATTTATTATTACACTGATCAACAAGTTGCCCAGCATAAGCAGGAAATCACTGTGGCTTTCTCTCCTTGTGTAATGCACAATTTACACAAGAGATCCTATTTCCTGTCTTTAGAGGAATTATGTGTGCAAGGACCTTCCCTCTTATCTAATGACTGTATTGTGTTCTTCAAGGCTCTTATTGAGACACTAGAAAATCCAAGTAGGTCTGTCTATCAACTGAATATCTCTTATTAAATGCTTATTAAAGTAAAAAAAAAGTTCTGAAAACCTCAAATAAAGGCAAATATAGAAGAATTAAAACTTGTAAAAACTAATATATGAAAAAAAACCTCTTTTAAGCATTAGTTGCAAATGATTTCATCTTCTATTTTTAAAAGTATATAATTTAATAATAAATGTTAAATTCTTATAACAAGTAATATGATTAAGTGTGCAGTGAAGTTATCTCAGAAATGTTCTTTGCTGGGGCTGTTGTTGCTGATAAGTAGCTAATATTTTGTAGCAAATTTTTCATTCTCTAATAGTAATTTTACAAATAATAATTTATGGGCATGATCTTTAAGGGATGCAATAGCATTTTCTCACTGTTTGGGCCAGCCTTGTACTTTTCCCTGAGCTACTGTTGCATGTGTGAACAACTCCAGACCTTGGCAACACTGCAGTTTAACACCCAAGATCAGTGCCAGCATGAGGGACTCTACAAGCTGTAGTTTAGTAGCAAAGGCTGGACCAGCTTGATGTTGTATCCTTCAACTGACAGGGCTTCTTTATATACGTATTTTTTATTTGCATTTCACAAGAAGCCTTCAGAAATATTGTAACACTAAACAAAAGCCAAAAATAAAACACAAAAGTACATGTCTTTTGCTCAGATATTACCATCTAGTCTAAGGAAAGAAAGAAGTTAATGGTGTTCAGCAAATATTAGGGAGGAGCAAATAAACTGATTGCAGAAGAAGACAAGTGTTCCATATGCTAAAAAGGGTTCCCAGCTGGGTGGTTCACTGAAAGGACAGTATAACTTTGAGTTATCCAACATCCTGTGAGAATGTTTCATAAGATTTATGCCTAAATTACAAATTCTGTACTGCTGGGGACATCTGCCTGACTTGGGCTTCTGTGTTGCACTGTCCTTTAAGATTCATTATTTCTTTCCTCCGCACATATATTTTGAAATTTTTATGTGTGAGATAAACTAACCTGTAGATAGTGACTGAAAGTCTTTTTGTGTTTGCTTGTTAATTATCAGAAGACCCTTCTATGCGTGTGAAATAATCTAATTGCAGAGCCTGTCTCCTGATTTTATTCCCTTCACTGCTCCATTAAAAAAAAAAAGGGAAAAAAAAATTCAAGTGTTTAATGCTTAAGCCTTAAGTTTAAAGGACCAAACATAAGGCATGTCAAAAAGAAAATAAAGAAAATGCTTATGGGGAAACAATCATTTCCATGCCCACGTGATAGCTTTAGTCACTTAGTAATACGATTGAGAAGATAGACTAAGTATCTGCAACAGATTCCAAGTGAAGCCTGGTTGATATTATATGTTAAATACAGATGAAGTAGCCATGATTTGATCTTAGAAGACATTCAGACTTGGGCAATACTGACTTCTTGGCATCTACTGATTTTGTGTATGACTATGAAATTTAGCCAATGTGGGAAAATGACATTTTACCATCTTCCAAAAAGGAAATCAATGTTAGATGGCAAGGAGTGTCTCCGTTCTGTGTTTTTCATGTGTATATTTACTTGTTTATTGATTCTAAAATGATTCTGAGTAGAATTTAGCACCTGCTCTCTGTCCTCTTCAATTAGTTCTCCTCAGTTCTTGGAATTCTCTTTTCTTATCCTCTCTTACGTTTATAAAAACGTAATGCTCCATATAAAAACATGATGCTCCAGTTTCATCCTATCAGTGTAGTCAGCTGGGCTTTACTGAAGCTGAGGTTATGTGTCTACATTTTTATTTTAATCAGGCTTGGCAAGGTACATGTTAATGTCTGCTAATAGGCTATTAAGTACTTGGCCAATTAATTAGAAAAGAGTTAATAGTACTTTTGGGTGTCAAGATGGCACATACTTTTGTTTCTCACTGCTGAATGAATATCTTAGAAATCTTTTCTGAAAATTGTGTGAACTTTCTGTTTAAAATCAGGTCTCTAAAAATAATTTGACCTATTCTGGTAAACATACAATATTTATTTTCTATGTGAAAAAGCATAACTTTTATACCATGTGGTAGTATACTTTTTACATACATTCATGAATTCAGGGAATACTTGAACTTACATGTGTGAAATCAGGGAATATAGACAGTATATTTTGAGCTATAAATTTAGTCTTAAAACCAAATACTTTTTACACTAGTCATGTGTCACTGAGGCCTTGATCAAAGGTAATTTTATAGCAGAATGGCATGCTCTTGAAGCAGTGTTCTGTAAAATGTCACTGAATGTTTTATGTAGCATAGGGCAACAGGATGAAAATTTATCCACTATGCTGTCAAATAAAAGCTGAAGCTGCATGGCAAATTGACTTATATTTCACTGAGAAACAACACTGAGAATTTACAAAAACATATTTATTGAAATAATACATTTTTCTTATGGTCTTACCTGAAGTTTTTACAGATGTGTATGGTATTTAATGGCATTTTTAGTACTTGAATAATAACAGAAATTGTTTCTTTTGAACATATTCTTCTATCACCTTTTTTTTTGTCCTGCTGTGCCAAATACCTTTTCAACATTATGAACTAAATATATATACCTAAGAAAACCCTATATTTCTGTGTTTACATGGTAGTCTCACTAACAATTGTGCCACTTTGCAAAATTCAGCAATGAAAAATTAGCTTTTGCCAAAATTTCCAATCAGTATTGCCATGACTTTGGTAAAAGCAGTATGCATGAATATAGATATTTCAGGGTGGGGTTTTTTTATTATTTTTCTCTGCTTCACTTCAGCAAAAAAATATTATGACAAACTAGTAAAATATTATTGGCAACCATCATAAGTATGGTTAAGTGTCTCAGATGTATATAGTCAATGCAATGTATATAGTAAATGGAATAAGCATTATACCCTATTGAGCTGTCAGGGTTTAACCCCAGCTGGAAACATCCCCACACAGCCACTCACTCACTTCCCCACCAATGGGATGGGGAAGTGAATCAGGAAAGTAAAAGTGAGAGAGCTTGTGGGTTGATATAAAGACAGTGTAATAAGTGTAGCCAAAGCTGTACATGCAAACAAAGAAAAGCAGGGAAATCACCACTTCCCATGGGCAGGCAGGTGTTCAGCCATCGTCAGGAGAGTAGAGCAACATCACATGTAGCAATGCTGACTCTGGAGGACAAACAACATAATTCCAAACATCCCCTCCTTCCTTCTTCTTCCCCCACCTTTATAAGTGAGTGTGACATCATGTGGAAAATCCTCTTGGTCAGTTGGGATCAACTGTCCTGGCTGTGTCCCCTCACAGCTTTTCCTACACCCCTACCCCCTTGCAGGTGGGGAAGTACAAGAAACAGAAAAGACTTTGAGACTGTGCAAACCCTGCTCAGCAATGACAGAAAGATCTCTATGTTACCAACAGTTTTTCCAGCACAAATCAAAATCACAGCCTCATACCAGCTACTCTGAAGAAAATTGACTCTATCCCAGTCCAAACCAGAACATGGTTTAAAAATATATATTTGTTTTGCTTCTCTTATGTGAGTGGAGGTAGAGAACTTTCTGGTGTCTTTCAATTTTAAAACAGACTAAGCCACTGGAGTCTGCATGGTTTATGTTTCAGGTTCAGTCCAGACCGACTATAGCTGAACACTGAACAGAAAAAAATCTTATGAAAAGAACGCTTTCCCTCCCCCTTTTATGTTTCCCTCAGGATATCTATCAGCTCTGTGCAGCAGTCTGTGTGGGCTTCGCTGCCTGTATCACAGGAACAACTTTTATTGGATTCCACTTTAGCACTTGAGTTTCAAGACCCAGCACGAAAATGAAAGCAGAGGTAGAAATACTGTTTGGTCCCACATTCCAAGAGCTTAGATCAATTTTAGTTGAAAGTAAATTTAAAAACCACCAGGGCTTTCGAAGGCAAAGGTCCTACCTTTCAAAAATACCTCTCTCAGACTACATGGTTCTGGCTACATCCAGTTCTGCTGCTTTCTGGGCAAACTAAACTAAAGCCAGGAGTGGCTGCTGTTCTGCCTGTTCTGTTCTCTGGCAATTTAAAACTGATTCTTAAAAGGAAATTTTTAGCAGAAATATGGTTAACAGAAATATTTTAGTTAATTGTTTTTCCTTACCAATATTGAAGTGAATTTAATTATTAGGACAGCAGGCAGATGACTCTTCACATAGACTATCCTGGCTTGGCTTGTCTTTTGTCTCCATAAAAACAGATATTTAGCTAGAACTGTAATTCAGGAAGTCAGCAGGATACAATGGTGATAATCTCTGCAACAGGTCCTGACCATATCAAAACATCAGAAAGTATAGATCCTTTTGATGCTTTTGCCTGGCTCTGAAGTGTGGTTCCTAAAATATTTCCTGCTAGAGAAATCGAGTTAATGACCTGTTGAATTCACCAGCAGTCAAGTAGAAAATTAAAATAAGGTAAATTTGAGCATCCTGCTGAGGTCAGGTACTGTATGGGTCAAGTTCAAATTTCAACATATTCCCTGTTAATTTTTATTTCAGGTAATTCAGACTATCACTGCTACTGACAAAGATAACTCTGCAAATGGTGCAAGATTCCATTTTTCTCTTGATGAAGGGCTTTCTTTGAATCCCAACTTTACTCTAAGGAACAATGAAGGTAAATCAAATACATAAATCTCAAAAAAATGGGCTTCTATTTTGTTTGGGTTGTCTCAATTGAACAGAACAATTTCTATGCATTTCCTGACAGAAACAGAAAACTGTAATATGTGATGGCATATTACATCGCTGAGCTGTTGGATATCAAAGACATATGTACACAATATATTGCAAATTATTAATCAGATACAGCATTTTGGATTTATATTCCACTTTATTTTAGCATTTATATATCATACTTTCAGGAATATTTTTGAAAAGTGGATTAATGAAAAATATGTACATTTGGCCTACTTTTAGGTGAATAGCACTGATTAAATACTGTCAAGGTTATTGCCAATTACTACTTAAAGAAGAAAAAAAATTAGGTGCATAAAAATTGGAATTCATGCTTATTTTTACAGATATAATATCAAGAGCAGGTTCTTCTGTGGTTCCTGGATGATAGTCTATTGATTCATTCCATTCCTAAGAAAGTGTACCTAAACATTGCAATCAGGAATTTATAACAGATAGGCCCAGAAGGAAAACAAGTGTTTTTGAACATTTCATGAGTGAAAAAACTGTCTAACCTTTCTAAAACCCAAACCTGAATCAGCTTTGCTCTTGATCAAATATTAACCTGTGGTCTCCACTTTGTAACCTGATGAAAATAAGAGTAAACTTTAAATTTTCCTCTTGAGATTTTGTGTATGTGTGTATTGTGGGGCTTTCTTTGTATACCTGTGTGGAAGTGTGTGGGATTTGTTTTATTTTACAGTTATATATTTGTAGTACTGCTGTGGAATACATTTTGAGATCTTACAGATCACTAGTCCTCTGTAATGCATTAACTCCATCATTGGTATATTTGTACATCATACAGTGATGTTGAAACAATTCTTTACAGAATTTTTTATCTGTTTGTAAAATCAATCAGGGAAGGACATTGTATAATCTTCGTAAAGAATCTGTTTCAGTGCTAAACTATACTTACAGCAGAAAAAAAATCATGCTATTTATTTGAAATACATAAATGGATTTCACATTCAAGTTCCAGAAGATGTATATAAATATATACCAATATTAATAAATAATGATAAATATTGAAGGGCTAATTCATATTTTAAAAATATTCCCTATGTGAGACTCCAGTACTTTCCAAGGTTAATATATCAATCCCACTCAGATTGTGATGGAACATTATAGAAAAAGCTAGACTGTTGTTCCTGAAATGAAGGAGGGGTACCATTACATATCTCTGTATTTTAGTCTGTGTTTCCAATAAACTCATTGACTGTGATCTCATGCGAAAGACCATGTGCATGTTCATTTCAATACAAGATATTTATATCAAGAAGTTTTTTTGAATAGTTCTACTAAAATTGTGGTTTGTGACAAAGTAGATATTTTATGGGTTTGAACATATTTAAAGCTGGATCTGTATCATGTGTGTTCATTGCCACGTAAGTTATTAAACTACACAGAGGTATAAGAGGGAATGGACTTCTAACAAACATTTGATGCAGCAATGTCGTATTTTGGATAGAAATATTCAGCTTTGGATGGAAACACTTGCTGCAATTTTAATTTTTTACTTCCCCAAGATCAGCAATGACTTAGCAATCAACAGCTGAAAGCAGGTTTAGGACTACCCTAGATTGGATTTTATGGGGGGAAGTAGAGGAAGGAACAGAAAAGGGTGTTTTTTAAGGTAAAAGCTTATTGTGCATTATGTTTTTATTTCGCCTATGAAAGCACAAAGTTATGCACTTCCTACAGCATCTTGCATAAAACTTCTCACACATACAGAGACTCCAAAAATTCCATGTCCAAACTAGCCATATAATTAAAAAGTGACTGCTTAACTCAAATCATGACAAGAAAATTATCTCAAAAGCAAATGCATAGTTATGACTTTGCTTGGTATAGGACACTTTTGAATCTGTTGTTTAAACACTGTCCTTTATTGGGACCTTTTCTTTGTGACACGACCTACACCTAAAACATTAGTGAAATGTCTGTGAAGTACATGCACAATATGCAGCTATCTAGCATTTACAACTTTCATATTTCCCATCTACTTCTATTCAAAACCAGATTTTTTATTGCTTTCTATTCTAAGAAATAGCAGAAAGAAGGTGGGCAGAAAAGGTTTTTCTTATAACAAGTTTGCACTTTTGAAAATTCATGTTTTTGAGCATCAGGCATTAAAAATAATCAGAATGCTCTAAACAGAAGACAGCTGCTATTTTTAACTCTGGATTTTCAAATTCTATAAAGGCTGGCATTGTGAGGGTTTTCTTTGTTTGTTTGTTATGTTTTTAAAGTAAAAACCTACAAAAATTGCCTTAAGAGAATTTTTTATAATGGCTTGCAGAACGGTAAAATGCAAATTCTTGATTTCACATAGAAAATGGTAGTCAGAGGTAGCTGTATCTGTCTCTACAAAACTACATTTCTTTTGCAGTCACCATCTAATTCAGTCATCCTCTCCTTTTTGTTTCTTCGGGAAAAAGGTTCCATTTCATTAAAATATCAGTAGACATTTTTTACCCTTGTTTTCATAACCCAACACAACAGAGTTTTGTTCTTGGACCCCAAATAGACTTTTGTATGAATATATCCCTATTTGTTTATTATCAGTATACTCCACAGCAGTGCACTGGATCTTAAAATAATTATGTGTGTATCTGACTGTATCTACCTGTACTTTGACTGAAATCTAAGGCTTGTACAAGCATAAGATTCTGTAGTTTGTTCCTATCTACCTGTATAGACTGCAGCAATATACAGTCCCAGTGCATGTATGATTCAGCTCAATAATATTCTATGGCTTCAGCAAATAGGTATACTTTAATACCTATTTAATACTAAATAGGTATTAAAGCCTCAGTCCATATAATTGATCATTTGACCAGTTAAACTTTTATCTCTTGGGCCTGAACTTGTCCATTTTCTAAAATACAATATTAAATCTCCATTTGTAGAATATTCATCCTCATAATGCAGAGCTTAAAAGCCTCAGGGAAATGTAGGTCAGGGCTATACCAAATATTATATGCAGCAGAAGTAAGAGTTCTTTGGATGCCCTTCTGTAGTCTGTTTGACTACCATTTTCATTTGAAAGAAAAAAAAAAAAAAGGAAAATACAGAATATGACAGCTTTTACTGTATTCTTAAGGTACAAGAGATTCTTTGTTGCTATTTAAGTTTTATTACATATTTTAAAAGTACTGTTCAGAAAGAGTAAAGGCTTACAAGTATGAACAAGAGGACAGACAACAAAATGATGCAGTATCTGTGCTCATGTAAGCTAGGCAGGACAAGAGCTGGAATAGAACTTCTTTGTTATACAAAGAAAATGCATTAAGTTGTAATAATTTTCTGTACCTTTAGAAAGCAAACCCAGAGAAAAACCTTTCTATTTTTTGTTTGAGAATTGTACGTATGAAGGTCTTTCCATGAAAACAGGTTGTTTACAATTTGTTCTTCCTAGAAAATTGTTACAGTTTCTATTTAAACCTGAGAAGCCACTGTATCTTTCCGCTGTGCTTTTATATAAATCAGATTCTACATAACTCATTTCATTGCTGTCTGTGTTCTCCTCACTTTCTTTTTTAGGATATTTTCGTAGATAATTTTGTAATCCTTTTTCTAACATCATAAACTTACACTTTTTGCCTAATCAGGAATATCTACTTTTGCATATCCCATGAAAAACTTCCCAGAACAAGCTGGGGCTAAACCCATTTTCTGTTGGGAAATCAGAATAAAGACGACAGAAGTTCTTCCCAATAGATCTGTTTCTATGTATTGAATTCTGGACTTGTACTTTTTTTTTTTTCCTTACCCTAAAAATAATAATATTTTTCCAGATGCTTAAAGAATTGTGGATATATTTGTCAAAATGTTTTATTTTGATGGAAGTGCATTGAAACATGTAATTACTATCATATTTCCAAGCATTAATATGCAGACACACTTATCTTTCAGAACTTACATAATACTTTTCAAGAGAGGAAAAGCCCTCAGAAAACAGTTCACTTAGAACATTTAAAAAAATTCTGCACTGTGAAGCACTGTTTTGCTGGTGCTATTTTTTATCACAAGATATACAGTTTAGCATAGATGCTTAGTGGTATTGTAAATTTCCTGGACAAGAAGGGTTTATGAAGATAATGGACATATTCACCCAACACTACCAGTAAGATCTGTGCATTCTCTTACCTCACTGAATTGAGATTGCTGACTTCTGATAGCAGACTAAGTTTAGCTTAGTTTCAATGAAGAACAACTTCCTGGAGAATGCTCAGCATTTGTTCTCCTCTTCTTTTATTTCTTCAGGACAAAGGTTTCATATCACAAAAGTATTTGCAATTTATTTTTCCCCTCTGCCCAATTATCTAAAAGATCTGGCCCTTTGATTATTGCCCAGTGATGGAGAATATGCTGGAATTGGAATAAAGGTATGCCATTTTTCTGATATTATAATTCTGGAGATTCCATTTTCTTAATTTTATATCAGAAGATCCATTGATGCCCACAGAAGTGGAGATGTGTTTTTCTGTAAAATCTAGAGCACAGTAAGTTCAGTGGCATCTGTATGAAAGGAATTTTTTAATATATTCATCCACCCATGCCTGTGATATATATTAACCTTTTTCCCTGTGTCACATATCAAAAAATAGTAAAAAAAAAATCAAGTTTACTCATCATTGCTGTTATTTAGAAAGAGAACAGCCTCCAGAGAGTACCTGAGTGTGAATTTCTTACAGAACCTTCTGTTTATCACTCTGCCCTTCTTATTTCCTACCATATTGGACAATGTTTCTGTGAATTAACTTCAGAGCTTTCAAGTTGCAAATGAGTATGCCAGATAACAAAGCATGTCTTAGTTGTTCTAGAACATCTAAAGTGGCATTTAAAATGGTTGGATTGAAGCCCCCACTTTGCAACCCATCACAAGGGGAGAACACCCACTTAGCTCCTGCTTTCATTTACATCACAGAGTCGTGCTTGTTCTGGTTATGTGCTACTCTGAGTTACTGCTGACCTTCTGTAAAATATCATCCTGCAAAGAAGACAAGGTGTAACTGGAGAGAAATGATATCTGAGAAAGTGCAAAGTTAACATCACCCATGGTGACTGGAAGCACAGTCCACAGAAGTACTGTTACTGCAAATGGATTGAATGTCTGAGTAGGTATCACAGAATCAACATATGGAAGTTAAAAAGGAATTCTACCATGTGTATAACAGAAAACCAGGACCAGCTACCGTAGGGGGAAGACATTTTCCCTCTTCAGCCCTCTGAACATCTTTGAAAATATTTTGATTTAAAAAAGTTGGCTCTAAGATTGATCGTATATTTAGTTTAGTGCATAGTGTAGAGGTTCTTGCATTTCTTTTCTGGACTGCAACCTGTTGGTGATTCACAAACCAACCATAAGCAAATAACTATATTTCAGACCAAAAATGTGTTCTATGTTACTTTTCGTTTTTGCTACCCACTGTACTAGAAACTTATAATAGCTTTTTGCCCATTGGCAATAGCTTTGAAGCCAGCAAAAAAGAAAAAAATATTTACAAGAGTTATCAATAAAGAAATGAAAGAGAAATGCCTATCATGTAGTCCACATAAACAAATTAACAGCTCCAACTTTAGAAATGTAAGAAATGCAAATCATTCCAATATATCTTCTTTGGTTTTAATTAGTTTATAACTTCTCAGAAAATTTATAGTAGTTGAACTGCTGATACAGGCAGAACTGAAAATTGAAATGTGCCTGAAGATATAAACAGGATTTTACTTTTTTTTTTTTTTTTACTTCCATTTCTCTTGTCTCTGCTTTCAATGCGTAATGTGTCAAAGGAATTCTCAAATTGTGAATAATAAATGAACATCCTCCAATGTGCTCCAGCAGTCACCTTCCATGGTGTTATTGTATCTCTGCTTCCTTGATTTTCCTATGCCCTCCTTTCTTTATTTAGCTTGGAAGCTCAATGTAAAAAGGCAGAGATGATGGAAAAAGACCATGATAACAGCCTTGTATGCAGTGTACACCTTGGCTTAGTAAACTACGACATCTTCAGAGTGTGAGGATTGTGTTACAGCCATGCAGCATTTCCCATGGGTAATCTCAAACTCACTTAAGATGAATCTTAACTTCTAGTTGAAATATTTGCAAAGAACAGCCCAAGCAGGAGTAAGTTTAGATCATTAGAAAGCTTAGATCTTTAAATGGAGCAATGTACAACACAAGGTATTAGATAAATATTTCTTTCCCTATATGGGGGTTGTTAATTTTCCTTAGCAGACAGTCCTGTAATCTCCAGTGAGTCCTGTTGCTTTTCATACTCCTCAGAGATGAAGTTCACCATTTAAATCTGTTGAGATACAAGAGTCCTTCCTTCCAGGCCTAGAAGAATGAGATCTTATCATCCTATTGCTATTGCTGCTGTCCTGTATGCTTGCCTTCCCTGACTATTTGCTGTATCTTTTTTTCAGATACCAAAGAAATTTCTCACTACATAAACCCCTGGCTCCCTTTCAAACTACTACTGTTGATATATACTTTTGATTTTCCCCCTTTTCAATAAACTCTTCTAGATCATCAGTGTCAGACTTCATGCTTGGCTTCCTATAGCTTTTACAGATTGTGAGATTTTTTTTGTTCTGTGCAAAGCTCTTAAAAGTTGTCTTCTAGCTCTTCTCTCAACATGTTCCTATAATGGGTTTTGATAAGGAACAAAAGCAATTAAAATTTGAAAGCTCAGAACACCAGAATAGTTGTCAGGATGCAGTCAATATTGCAGTTTGGCTAAATATTTTTCTACCCAATAATTTTGTTGGCATACCTTTGCATATCTGTTCAGAGCTCTGACTAGAGCATCAGAGATGTAATTTCTCTGTTATGGCAATGTGATTGACTTTGATAATTTTCTGCTTTGCAAGCAAAGCAAATTCTCAGTGACCTTTGGAAAACCATACACAGTTGTTTTTTGTTTTTTGGTTTTTTTTAAAGAAAAAAAAAAGTCCGATATCTTATTTGTAAAATATTCTAAGAAATTTAATGAGAAAAAATAGTATGTGAGAGTTCAGATACTTTCCAGTATTTTACTTAAATGTAAACACAATGCACTAAGTTACCATATCTAAATCTATGATTAGATTTCTAATAATGAGAATTAACATCTCTGATGATATTGGGAACAGAAAATTTCTAAGCCAGTGTGTGAAAGATCATACTTTTTATTTGTGTTAAAATTTGTGAAATTTCATTTAAGGAAAAGCTTTACATAGCAGTTTCTTTGAGAATGCTTATCACTGGGTATGTTATTACAGAAACTTCTGGGTATGTCATGTAACATCTGTTACTACTCAAAAGAATACAAACAACAAAAACTCACTATGGCAATTCTTTGAAATTAATAATGCTGTACTCACTCCCTTTTTCCTTTAATTGTGTCTTATAGCAGTATTTCATTGTATCTTATATTTAGTTGTATAATGTTAACTGTACAAGAAAAACAATTTCATATTGAATGAACAAATACAACATTGAAAGAAAAAAAGTCTATTTTTTAAATTTGTATTTATTCTGTACAGTATAGAAATACAAGTTCTTTGTTTGGCAAGGCCTTCCTCACAGAGAAGCATGGTTTAATTATAGTTTTTCCACGATTTTTCACTGTAACATTGAATTGTATAATTTTCCCATTTCTTCATTTTTTCTCTTATTTTCTTTTTTCTCTTAGCTTTAATATTTTTCATCACAATTTTTCTCCCATCTGTCCACATTTACCCTCATAGCATACATTCTCACATCTCAATGTTCTTTTCTCTGCATCTTTGCCAGTGGTCTCTGTGCTAAAATTCTATCATTCTATCCCTGATCAGGAGTCCTCAGTTTTTCTTCATTATATTCAGTCTCTGATGCTTTTGTTGTCAGCCAGCATTTTCATCACTGCTACTGGAGCTGTGATCTGGATCATGCACTCTTTTTCAAATTTCTGTCGCAGGCAACAAGCACAGCACTCGGCCTTGTACCTCCTCTTGACTCTGTGTAGAACCTGATGGAACCCAGATCTCATTATCAAGGGGTTTTCCTCTTTTGAATTTATAAAATAATGTGAAAGTTGTATTGCAGCTCAACAGCATACTGTTACCATATTACAAAAGGAATTTACATGCCACAGTGTGTCATAGTGTGTGCATAAGGCTATTTAGGGATGCTTAAGGATCTACAGACTGTTGGAATAATGTTGAGGCAGGAAACAAACCTGGTGCACTCTTGTCCATACTGCTTGAGAAGGGTCACTGGGTGTATGTTAATAACAGTGACTGTGCTTGGATGCTGTGCAAGAGTCCTGGTTGGCCCAGAACCACAAAATACAAAATATTTTGGGAGCAGGATGTATGTATGTGTAACAAATAACTTTGCAAAGTATATCATGGACATTTTATAGTCTTTATGGAAATATGATTTCCACAGCATGACGTTCTTATGTTCTGTCACAATTTTTCAGATCAAAGAATTATCTGTTCACTTCATTCTGGTTCCAGTAAAGTTCTGTAACTTGAATGAATATAAACAGCATAATAAGTCACTGGTGTCATCAATCATCAAAACATAACCTTGCAGAAGTAAACTTGATGTAAACAAGTAGAAGCAGGACTCCAATAAATAAACAAATAAATAAACACACAAATAAATACTTATATTGTGCCCACTCCAAGTGAAAAGAACAGCACTTAATGAATTTATAACAAACTCACCATGCTGCATATTTGCTATTTCCAAAATGGGGGGAGTGAGGAGTGAGCAACACCCACCTGCAAAGGGGTGTTGTGGGTGTTGCTTACATGAGGAAGTAAAGCTAAAGGACTTTGGTGCTTAGTTCTTGGCTTAGCAGCAATGGTATCACTTCCCAGCTCATATATGTATTTCTCGTGTGAGACCTGTTACCAGATATTTTATCTTGTGATATGATGCTGATGTGAGATGATACTACCAGTTTTTCTAAATATCACTGTCAGATGGTATGCAAAATAAAATGTTGACAAAAGTGGGTTAAAATTAATGTTTTAAAATTTTGCACAGAGCTTGATAGAAACTATAGCATGAAGAGGAATCATGAAACAGATCCTCTATCCAGTTTAAACAAAAACCTAACTCTTTCACTCAAATGTGTGTGCATCTGTCCAATGGGCAGATATATGCCACACTGGCTATATTGTTGCACTAGATTTTCAGAGTGACATGGATTTCACTTTTCCTTAGATTGATAAAGCCATTTAATACTGTAGCTACAGTGGTAAGGGAAAATAAGAAAATTTCTTGCTTTTTGTAATAGGAAGAGAAACCTGGCAGATGTATTTAGTATTTATCACTCTTCTGTTGTTTGCTAAAAAATTCCAATCTCATAACCCACAATTTGGAAACCACGTGACAAGCATTACAAGAAGAAAATTCTTCCCTTCTAAATGTCTCTTTCCATTTATCAGTCCCCATCTCTCTCTCCAGAACTGCTTGTGTTTCAAATTCTCACTGTCTCCAATGGGTTTTTTTTGGTTTTATTTTGGTTTTTTGGTTTGGGGGTTTTTTTTAACTTATCTTGGACTTTTATACAGAGGCTAGTAATTTCATAGTGATGGCAACAAACTGAAAATAATTTTTACACATAGGAGTATTAGCTATAACTATATAAGGTTGTAGCATTTCTTCCCCTGTATTCTCTGTATGCCCCTTAATTTCTTGGACTTAAAGAGATATGCGTGGCAACTTCCTTAGTGCCTACAAAGACTCTTGCAATGTGTGTGTAATAAGCAGCAGGTTCTCCTTGTCTGTCTATGCCAGATGGACCCATAGGTAAGGGGTGACAAAGTCTTATGTCAGTCTTTCCCCCTTTCTTATTTATCCTTGAACTCTACTAGTTCAAGAAAAATGAATATCCACTCTTTTTCCCTTCCTTTGCCTTCCTTTGCCTTTCCTCTTTCTCCAGACCTCTCCAAAGCATATGTCTTTGGTCACTGTCCTTTTAGATATTTTCTGAAAGTTCACTTAAACCTTAAAATCTTTTGCAAACACTAAAACATGAAAATCTTAGTTTAGCTTTTACTAAAGAAATTTTAATGTTCTTCTGAGAATCAAGAGGATTTTGTGTTGTACAAAAAATTTCACAATAGATATCTTCATAATTTCAGGTATTCAAATTGACAAGGGTCCATATGCTACCAATGGCATCACATTGGATGAAATCACTTGCAAATTGGGCCCAAAATGTTTGTCAAAGCTCACTTAGATTCCAGTAAAAATACAGGATTTTTAAATACTCTTATATATATTATTTTAGTTACTTTTCATCGCCTCCCCTTTTTCCTCTATTGGCCGGAAAGGCTGCCTGACAAATTTTAATTCTACATTATGCATTTTCACCAATCAGGACTAGCTAGTTTTAAGATGCCCGATGCTTCCATTTGATGGGAAACAAGCAGCAAAAGCCTTTTTTTTGTGGGTTTGTTTGTTTTTTTCCCCCATCTTTTACTTCACTGAAACATTATTCTGGTTTTGATATTGTAGATAATACAGCCAGTATCCTGACAAAACGCAGGAGATACAGCCGAACCACGCAAGACACCTATTACCTCCCAGTTTTGATTTCTGACGGCGGCGTGCCCCCTCTCAGCAGCAGCAGCACCCTCACCATCCGGGTCTGTGCCTGTGAGAGGGACGGACGGGTGAGAACCTGCCACGCTGAAGCTTTCCTCTCCTCGGCTGGCCTGAGCACGGGAGCTTTAATCGCCATCCTGCTCTGCATTGTCATTCTTCTTGGTAAGCCATTGCCGATACCCAGTAATGCTCTCCCCCCAGTGCCTCTCTGAACCCGGCACAGCACCAGGTTTCAATATGGTATGCTTTTGATCTGGTGGTTGCCTGGTAGTAGGAGGCAATTAGGAACACATAGCTGTGATTAGAGGGGAAAGGTCTGGCTAAAGTTAATAGGGAAAGATGCCTTTAAAGTACATTTGTGAATATCTGGAATCAAGTCGAATTTTGTTTCGGAGGTTATCAAGTAATTAGCACTGGAGATCTTTATTTCAGTAATTTGGAAAGATTTCAAAAAGAGACTGACTCTAATTCCGTGTCTTGAACGGTGTGAAAAATTATAGAAAATAGATGGGCAAAGCTTTTTGAAATTTATTATGCTGTAAGAATCATCATTAGCACTCTACAAAAGCCATTTCTTAATTACCTTTGTGTAATAAACTGATAGCAATGCACAGCATAATCCACAGGGACAAGGGACGTAGGAGATTATAAACAGATGCATAGGATTAATGCCATTGCAAGTGCATTTCCTCTTGACTCTCTTTAGGTTTTTTATTTTCCCAGGCCAATTCCGATACTATGCATTAGTTAATATTGTGGTTAGTTTTGGCTTGGGTTTTTTTCCTGTCAGAGACACAACTTGCTGCATACATGACTCTGTGCTACTCATGTGATTTTTTTGCATTCTTATAGAGATGGCAAGAAATAATAGTAATTGCAGTGTAACTGAGAGGATATTTTGAGGATTTTTTTTCCCCAAAGACTAGATTTTCTAAGATCTACTTTCCTTATGGCTTACTTCTTGTATTTTCTTGTCAGAGGCTGCTTTAAAATATGTAGTTATACATTTATCTTGTAATTTTGTATTTGATTACACAAAATTGCATATTCATAAGAAAAAAAAAACCCAAACTTTTACATAGTAATTCAATTTATATGCTAAACATTGGTTTTAATGAAGCACTGAAAGCCCTGGATTATGCTTCTGAAAAATGCCAACTTTAGTTACTCATTTTTTGTTTACCTGAAAGAATGTTATCTCCATTTATCTCCTTTATGAGATCCCTAAAAACCTAAGTAGCAGATGATCCCAAATACCAGCCTAAAAATATTATACCACAGTATTTTTGACTTAGTGTCTGCTGTTTCTGTAACATTCAGATGTAAACTTTAAACCTACTCTAATATCTGCAGTTTTCTCTCTAGCAATTGTGGTCCTTTTCATCACCCTAAGACGTAGCAAGAAGGAGCCTTTGATCATTTCAGAAGAAGATGTCCGGGAAAATGTTGTGACATACGATGATGAGGGCGGTGGAGAGGAAGACACAGAAGCATTTGACATCACAGCACTGCGGAATCCATCTGCCGCTGAAGAGCTAAAATACCGGAGGGATGTCCGTCCTGAAGTGAAGCCTCTGTCCAGGCATCATCCCTCCTCAAGCCTTGACAGTATAGATGTTCAGGAGTTCATTAAACAAAGACTGGCAGAGGCTGATCTGGACCCCAGTGTGCCCCCGTACGACTCCCTGCAGACATATGCCTATGAGGGTCATAGATCAGAAGCTGGGTCTATCAGCTCCCTGGATTCAGCAACAACGCACTCTGACCAGGATTATAATTATCTTGGAGACTGGGGACCCGAGTTCAAGAAGCTAGCTGAACTCTATGGGGAAATAGAACCAGAAAGAACAACTTAGTGGTAATTCCCAGAACAGAGAAATTCCTAAACAACTGGACAGATAATGACAACACTGGTAACAAAAAAAAAGTGAATACAATACTTGGAACTGAGTAAGTTGTATGCAGTTACTGTAGAACAAGTGCCCTTTTCATATTTGAAACTGGGTTCTCCAATTGGAAGAAGGTCAAATTTTGGAAAATACAGAAAAAAGAATCTATTGTCCCTTGTGTATTTTTTTTTTTTTTAATTGTTCCTTAAAATCTCTGGTACCTTATCTGCAACAATACCTGAAATAAAGCCAAGAAATGACATTGTTATTGCAATATTCGTAACAGCTCCAAGCTGCAGTAACTTTATGGTCATGTCTGTTTAAAAAGAGAACTAAGAGAGGATCAAATCTCTTGCAGGTGGTTGTGATGTTGCATTTCTAGCTGTGCTCTAGGCCTTGTGATCCC
Organism: Phylloscopus collybita; assembly: GCA_027886175.1. Classification (NCBI taxonomy): domain Eukaryota; kingdom Metazoa; phylum Chordata; class Aves; order Passeriformes; family Phylloscopidae; genus Phylloscopus; species Phylloscopus collybita. The sequence continues at coordinate 76,315,552 of JAJNNQ010000075.1, read as the reverse complement.
AAGGTGAGATAGACAATGAGGTTTACTATCAGTGTGAGAAGTGCTACCAGTCTGTTTCCATTACTGAGGTGATAAGCCACACCTGTCATCCTAAATAAATGGTCCTTTGACAATTTAATCTTATTGACTTAGCAGGTTGCATTGAGAAGCTGTCATTTCATTATGTCCTTCATAATCTTGTCATCCATACCCAGCTAACAGATGGAGGGCATCATTATCTGTAGCTCAAACACAGCTCTAGCCCACAACCCCAGACCTGCTCCGTTACTGCGTGCTAGAGGAGCTGCTGTTTCCAGTGTTGTGCTTTTGCTTTTTGTCTTTTCATGGGAACATCAGTCATCTAAATGGAATAGGCCCAAAGTACTCTTTATGCAGAGAAGCAGATGAAGCATAGGCTTTTTTTTCAAAAAAAAAAAAAAAAAAATGGCAGCACCAGTAAACTATGCAGTTGTTTGGCTCACTGTGCTTCACGTATGTCAAGAGCTGAAGCTTTTTAAATCTTTTGCTAGTGTGAATCCAGAAGCTACAACAGTCTGTTTAAAACCCAGAGTTCTTAATCATAATGTTTTTCTATTTTTGTGTGTGACTAAAGGCAAAGTAGAGATGCTGGTAAGACATTGGGATAGCAAAAATTGAAGCAAGGAGAATAAGATGATGATGCTTTTTTTTCTTTCAAAAGTTCAGTCTACTGATATTTATTTCTCTTAGAGTAATTGCCACCTCAGCAGAACAAGATCATTTTTCCCTATTTCAAACATCATGGAAAGAGGAGAATTTTAAGTCAGTGAAGGAAATACACTATTACTGTGGTTCCTATGGATTAAGTAAATTGATTTCTTACATTAGTAGCTTTGTAGCATTGCAGAAATGATAGTTCTTCTTAACATAGCAGGCTGCTTAACACCTAATCCAGCATTTTTTTTTCTTTTTTTAGCTTTGCTGCAGCAGAACTGCTAAATAGTTCTGCTTAACATAGCCTATTTAGCACCTCATCTAGCAGATTCTGATTTTTCCTTTTCTTTGTTTGAAATTTTAACCTTTTCTTTCTGGTGATAATACTGTGAGAGGACCAGGAACTCATAATATCCCATGAGGGATTATGACCTATACTACTCACAATCACTATTAACAGTCCTCTGCTTCTAATTGTATCTCCACTTTAGGGAAATGGACTTACTTCTTCCAGTATGCATTTGATTGGAAAACTGTTCAGAGTAGAAGCTGTGTACTTTTTTCTTACTCTCCAGTCTGGTGTGCAGAGTAATACAGATTTGTATGATGCACTATATTCCTCCCACTGCATTTTTAGGTGCCACTTACATTCAGCTTAGTAAAGAAGGGTCCATATTTATTGCTGATCTACTGTGAGCCACATAGGTGAACTAGCTCATTAAGCCTTCTTTTCTTTACTCTGTGGTTGGATAGGTCCTAGACATGACTGAAATTTCCGATCAGTTTACTTTGAGGAGTTAGTTTTGTGTGTATTTTTTTTTCCCCTAAGATGTAGTTGACTGCTTTTGGTTTAAACAGCCTTCTGGAAAAAATAGCAAGTAGCTTTGTAAGCAACTTTTACACTCTAAAAAGTATTAGTTGCACTGTAGTTCCAGAATTGTTTTGAGTACACTATTTTGTTGAAAATTTGTAATGTTTCTTCTGTCTTTCAGAATCTGAACCCACAGGAAAATTTAGTAGGGAAAAAACATCTGTACCCTAAGATACTCTGCTGATGACTTAAAAGTAGTTTAATAATATATGGGGGGGTTTAATATACTTTTTATGAAATACAAAATCATTTAGAAAAGCATTTAAGAAGGCATTCTTACTGTAGTATGAAGTTAGATGCAGTAAGAATTACGCAGAAGCTGAGAATGGTTGTCTTTTATTGTCTTTTTTGGGGGTTGAAGTAGGATATGTTTCAGTTTTGTCCCAAATAAAGCAACTAGTAGTGTGCAATTTTATTAGGAGAAATTTTATTTTTATTTAGGTCACACTTGCTTTATGCCAACATCTAAATTTTTATACTGTATGAGTAGTTTGTTAAACACAAAATGTTTCAGCATTACTACTACCATAATACTTTGTATCACAGCTGCATGAAAATTGCATTCATTGTTGTATTATACGTTTGAGAACTAGGTATTAGTTATCTTTATGTCTATTCCCTCTGGCCCTACACCAAAGCAGGGAAAATCAATTGTATTTTGTGTTTTAAGCAGTGTTTGTGCCATTTTATTATTATTATTATTATTATTATTATTATTATTATTATTATTTACATCACAGAATGTTCAGGCTTAAAGGCAACAGAAGTGCAGTGACACAAGCAACTAGTCACGCCTTACGCTAATGGTCAGTTAAAGTCAGTAACATCTCAGAGAAATCATAATCCCCTCTTCGCCATTCCTGGTGCTCTCTTTGCTGCTATACAGCACATGCAGCATACCCCAGGAAACCTGAATCCTTGAAAACTCTGCAGGGTTGTTGAGACGCTGCTTCTGTGATGCTGCGGTGTGTCCTGTTTGGTACGTCCTTTCCACAGTGATCGCCAGATGTGCTTTTCTATCACGATATGTCTGCATGCTTGCTATGCTTACTGTGTTTTATTCAAATACACATCACAGTGTCGTGTTGTTTGCATGACAAATAACAGAATATTAAATCTTCAGGGCCACAGAAGAAGGCCTCACAGTGCAGAAATAACAGGTTTACAGTTTTATTATCCCAATATCACTTTTATTTTTTTTCCTTTGGTCCTTTGTTTCCTAAAAACCAACTCAAACTATATTGGAGAAATTCTATGTTGACCTAGATTGAAGTGAAAGAAAATTAACACTCGATGGCACAACCATTTTGTAGCATTGCTGATTTAAACAAAGCTATGCTTTAAACAAATTCAGTGAAATTACTATGGGAAACCTTTTCTCAGTTGGTTATGTCTGATTATATTGACTATGCTTAAAGCTTTCATGGATCTTTTGTGTACTCATATGCTCAAATATTTTCCTATTGGCCTAAATAGTAATCCTGTTGCTGCTTAACAACTAAATGCTGAAAACTGCCAATTTGACTTAAACTGGAAGTACTGAGTAAAGTTAAATGACGCATGCAAAGTGATACTTAAGGGCTTTTCTGTTTACAGTTTGATTTCTACAACAACCATAATATTACATGTCCACCAAAATGATTAGTTGCATTCCTTCAAATAAACCCTCTTTCTTGTAATGGTGAGGGTACTCGGTATGCTGTAATATTGAGAAGTCAAAATAATCTGAAAAAATGGTCAGTATAAGAATTGTAAAATGTGAAACTATATTGTCAAACTGAAACCTGTCAAAAATGTAGTTTAATGCACTTTAAAGACAAAGAAGAGCTTGAATTCAGCTGGTGTTAGTTAAGATTCATGCATTGAAAACAAATTAATTTGTTTATCAGTGTTACCTTTCATTACATGCACATAGAATACTATAAAAGTTGAAAGTAATTTCACTCTGTTATGCACTTTATTTTTCTGCATTCTTCAAAAACTAAAATAACTGCAAACATTCTTGAGTTTTAATTCTAATTGACGCAGTTGTTGAAATTGTGAATATTGAAAGAAAATGTCTATGGGAAAGTATTATTTCTTGTATTTAAAAGGAATTACAAAGTATTAGAGGTGTAAGAATTTTTAAAATCATCCTTTAGAAAATGTAAGTATTGGACCAGTCTGGAATTAACCAAACTCATAAGTTCACAAAAGGGTAACAAAGGGAATATTCTGAATGCAAAGAAGGATATGAAATTATGCTGCCTAGCATTACTTTGTGGATTATAAGACCTTGTACTTGCAGTACGTATAAATGGCACAGTGCATTCAAAGGAACATTAGAAGTGTGTTGCAAGTTTTGGGCCATTCTTATTTTTCCAAAGTCTCCAAATATATATATATATTTTTTAACAAAAGAGTAATGTAAAGTATACCTCCTTATGCAAGTGTTACTGATAGAAATTGTTACATTTTCTTTTAATAAACAAAAGGGACAAAATCTTTTATTCGTATTTTTCAAATAAAATGTGCTCTTTGCTATGGTGATGGGTTATTGTATTCCTCATCACAACCAGAACATGTTAGTTTGTCTTCACTCTTGTGTTGTATACTCACCAAGGAACCAGACTGTCTAAAGATGCTCTGTCATTATGACCCAGGTGGGACACAGTTGCATTAATGAAGCCAGTGTCAGAAATGGTACGGGAACTTGAACTGGATCTGTAATGCCTGGGAAAGTCCCTTGGCTGTGCCACTATTTCAAAGACTGTCTCACATGATTACTGCTACAGATGGATAGGGTTGGAGAGAGACACCATAAGATACTTTACAACAGACTGCAGTATAGCTGCTAAATGGTTCATTACTTTTACTTGTGGCAACTGTTCCTCTCCAACCATCACTGTCCTGAAACTGATATACAGTGTTATAGGACGAATATATTATCCAGATGAGTGAACTGGGGAATTGCACATCCATGAATTCAGATTGGTGCTAAAAGCCATGGTTATTATCCTAAGTTGACACAGAAGACAAAAGCAGACAAGGACATTTACAATAATCAAGCTCAGGCACATGTAATGAAAGTGCACAGGAATCACTCATTCTTACTCAAAGGAATTAACAGGCTTTGTCAACAAGCCACATCTTAGAAAACAACGATACCGTAGCTCACAATAAACTTGTTGCATGGAAGGCTGTCTTCTCCAGACTGTCATAAAATTCAAACATAAAGCTAGGGTGGATAGGAAATGAAAATAGAATTTTCTTGCTGAACACTACTTCCTCTACTTTATTGTCCATGGTCAATATAGATTTTGTACCACCATGCTATGCAATTTTCACATGTGCCTCACCACAGACCCAGAAAATAGAAATATTGTGGTAAGATAATATTTGCAAGATAAATATTGTCAGCCTGAATCTGAATGCAAGTTCAGGGAGGTTTTGTGGTATTTGTTTTAGTCCTTCGTTGAAGTGTTACAACTTTCAAAAGAATTTTTAGGAATATTTTAGATAATCTTTTATATTTAGGATTGATTTTTTTTTTTTGGCTTATTAAAACTTACCATTATTTTATATTATCCTGAAATTTATTTTTAGTCTGTGTGGAGTCCATACTACTTCTATATATGTGGCAAATGTATTATTTATACTTAGGTACAGAAACTCTTCAAAAGTTAGAACATTTTGCTTGTGAGTTTAGCAGATTTTTTCTGTGGGCTTCATGATTCCTTGTAACATTTTTTGTGTTCTTGCAACTCCTCACAAGTCCATCAAGGAAGTCCCAAAGACCCGAGAGAATTTCCACGCTACCTCTTAATTTGGTTTGTTCTGGAAGTACATGCAACAGAGTTGAAAGGCAAGTCAGTATCTGCAGAAACTAACTCATCCAGCAGAGATAACCTCAAAGCAAAAAATGGACATTGGGATTAGCACTCTAGAGGATCATAGGACACAAAGACCTTGGAAGATGATAGATTCCTACCCAAAGCTGTATAAAGTCCACAGGAACTTCCACCATAGTGGATGTTGTTGTCATGTTCAATGCCCAAATACCTGGTGAGCTCAATGGAAAGCTCAGTACATGTAAATAAGTGAGCTGCTCAAATATCCAAACTGCCAAATCTTCTGCTAGAGTTCTGGGCAGGAATGGATAGGTCTTAATACATGTCAGGCTAACAGTGTCAACACAATTCTGAAACATTCAGCAGTTGTTACAAATTTACCCACCACATTAACTGCCTTGAAACAAATTGGATTGCTCTCGACCTGCATTGTCTCTTTAAATCTGAATTAATATCCTTGGTTTAAGAGTAATTCTTCCCTTTATCTTCTAGGACTGATCTGGGTAGAAAGCACCTACAATTAAAATTCAGCCCTGTTTTGAAGCCTTGAGCACACACATCTAACAGCCAGTTTCATTATTGGATTTGGGCTGGGCAAAAATCAAACACTGCTTGTGTGTGAAAAGTAAAGCTCACTCTTACTAAGCAAACTATTTTTCTCTGCTAGTGTAGGTCTATTGATTAAAAACTATGCTTGAAGGGAAAAAGTATATGAAAGTACACACATCCTGCTTATGTCATATAAACCACATTTGGATTTCTCAGAAAGAAGTAAACATGCTCATAATCTGTACTACTTACAAACTATATTTTTTTAAAAAATCTAACTTGCATTTTCCAGATAGTTTCAATGCTTTGTGCTGCAGAAATTTTCATCTGAGAAATGGTAACATGGAATAGAATAATTGAGAGATCAAAATCTTTTTAATCTCTAGCTACTCCAACTATTAAAAAGGAGAAAACTAGAAAATATGTTTCTTTATGATAAAAATTGAACCATCAGCTTTGAAAAAAGTCTCTTGCATATGATGTTGCTAGCAATAAAAATAATTATGTTACTGTTCTTTCTTACTTGTTTTAAGCATCTTTTTTAATGTGGGATGCCAAAGTATGCCTTTAGTGTTGACTAAATGAGTTATATGACTGAGAGTATGGCATGAGATTTTCTGAGAGAAGGAAATTAAATGTAAAGTAAAACTCTCAAATCTTGTAAGTGAAACAGAAACTGAGACTCTTTAAGTGTATCAGAAACCACCACCTCATAAATATATTCTATCCCATATAGTGCTATTTGAAAAAAAAAAAAAAAGGTCCTCCAATGCTCACTTGATGTTGTGTCCTGTCTAAATGACCTTTTGATGTATATTTATCAGTAGGATGTTTATATTTTTCCCTTTTTCTGTAAGACTCACTGCATTTTTTGACAAAATTCCTTCTTTTGATTTCCTCAAAGCATTATGAAATCATTTCTGTTGAATTTGATGGAAACATTGGTGGTGTTTTGGTTTGGTTTGGTTTGGTTTGGTTTGGTTTGGTTTGGTTTGGTTTGGTTTGGTTTTTTTTTTTCCTACCCTCACAGTCTCCCTTTTTGCACTGGGTGCTTGAAGCACTGCAGTATAATAACTCAGGTTAAGAATAGCAGGGGAATCTAGGAATGCAACTTCATCTCTCTGAAAAAAAGGAAATACTTTTCAGTGGTAACTAATGCCACATGTACTAATCTTCATTTTCTACCTTGGGGCAAATATTTAAATTGGAATTTATCACAGCTGAAGTCCTTCCTGTTTTTTTCCCTGCATGAGGTTCCAAAATCCAAATCACCTTTTGTTATGACTTAAATAATCTTCCTGGGTTTTAGCATTTATATTGTCCAAGACCCTAGTGTCTGAGGTCACAGAGAAAATTATATTATTTGCCTAAGTAATTGCTTACTTTAAAGACAAGATTTCTGATTTCAGTGTTACAAAGACTTATAAGGGAGGAAAGGGAATTATAGGAAACATGAAGAGTGATGGAAGGGTAGTAGAGTAGATAACAAACACCACAGGACAGATGTGATTACACAGAAATCATCAGAAATGCATCACAAAATAAAGTACATACTGATACAGGACAAATTTGTCAGTGAGGCAGTATAATCATTATTGTAAGTTTTATGAATTAAAATCGCAATATTTTCTGACTAGTCTCCTTCAAGTTAATAAAAACCTAAGTTATATGTGACATATAATGGGGTTAGGTTAGGAAACCCAGAAAAAAAATCCAGTGGAAAATTGACATAATTAAAAGTTATTTATCTGTTTCTTACTGTGTTTCTTTATACTATTCAGGTTGTGCTGATTTCTATCGTTGATGTTGTGAATAACCCTTCTGGATCAGTCATATACACACAGATTCCCACTGGAATGCCTAGGTTTTTGTCTTGCTAATTTGACATGGATTTTGAAAGTATTTTGTTTGTTTTGCAGGAAGTTTTGGACTGTACTTTTCTAATGAAAAACTGCTACAACTTCCTCGCTTGTGGAGCAGATTTTTTTATTATTATTTGTTGTTGTTGTTGTTGTTGTTGTTTAATTATAGATTGCAGGAAAAGTGACAAAAGCTACACAATTTGCTGCCGGTGAAAATAGTTATGTATCTACTTACAGGAACCTATTACTTTTTGTAATAGATTTGTATCCACACAAAATATTGTCAGAGCTCAGAAGACATTGGAGAAAGCTGTGGTCATGATGAACATAAGAAAACCTTTGTTGACTCTCTTCTATTTCTTTCACATCTAACCAAATTTCAGGTTAGGTGAATCTAAGATTACTTCATTGCTCACACTTTGTTGAGCTTGTGTGAAAAAAAACCCACAAAAAATATAGACATTACATGAAACAGAACATAAATGCACCATATATGACCTTACGCTATATTTAGCTTACTATCCAAGCTTTATCCCTAAAAGGACAAAGTGAAAAGGGGGAAAATCTTAGGTTATCTTGGACATTCAACATCCACACTGGAATCTCAACTGTCAGGTAAATGAAATAATAATTTCAATGTGTGCATGCAAAGATGCAGTGTCAATTGAAAAGGAAGTGAATTTGGACAGCAGTTTACACATGAATTCAGACTGTCTCTTCCCAAATTATATTTTAGAAAGGAAGAACATCTTTTGATAAAATGGGTCAGATGATAGAAACATTGTAATTCAAGTGAGTGGAAAGAGTACTTGGTGTCTTGTAGAGTTCTACATAATTCTGACAGCCAGGAAGATGCTGCTATGATGTGTTACTGTGGAAAAGAAAACTTTTGGCCTCTGAAAGTGAAAAGACTCTCCTTGTTTTCAAGGCATTTTATGACAGACAATATCACAGTTTGAAAGGATTTATCCTGAATGTGAGAGGTTGTAATGGTCAATCTGTCTTTTTGCACCTTGGACAGTTCCTGTTGGCAGTGCAGTCTGCATGGTCCCATGTACTGCTCAGGAGCATCCCATTCTTGACAGACTTTTTAATAAAGAGTATGGTGGTAAATGTACTTGGTTCAAAAGATTAACATGAAACTCTGAGCAGTTCAGTTCAAGGTCACAAGTTCATATTTGGTATGGGAATGTGAAATGTCAACATGAGTAGCAATCAATGACTACTTCTTTACAGGAAATTTATTTCTAATCTCACTTCAGTGTTGGTACAGAAAATCCCCAGGGTGGCAGTGCCAGAGAAATAGTCACTCAGTATGATCACCAAATGCCCATCTGCTCCTAATTGTATTCTGAATCTCTTGTTTGACTTTGGGGATTTGACAAGTAGTCCTGTAACAGATATATCCAAATTTTAGGTTAAAGTATTATTTAGATAAATCTGTATTCAGCTCAACATTCCATCTCCAGCTTCCACCCTTGCTACATCCCTGCTGTTGCTCCCAGATTGCAGTGGAACTAAAGAATTTATGGATGATAAGGATCTGAACTTCGTGCTGCTGAATAAACACCAGCTGAGATTTGCTACCTCAGGAACCTTAACATGTACAAGATGATGATAAACACTCTCATCCAGATGTTGACAGAAACAACACAAATAAAAATAAAATAGATGATGTTTTGTAATTGAAGTCCAAGAGACAGGTGAACTAAGGAAAAGATAAGATTGAAACATTTCTGAAAGAAGAGGAATAAATAACTTGATGCTTCTCGCTGACTTGATATATCTGGTTATTTGCAATGAAAAATTTATGGATGAGCAAAAGTCCTTCTTACACTTTTTTTTTAAATTGATAAAGGATAACTACACAATGCACACAGGAAAGATGAATAACCATATGGGATCCAGTAATAATGGACATGGAACTGCAGTTCATTTAGTGATAAGAAAGCTGTTTGTATGTGCAGTGATATAGAATCAAGGCCAACTATTTTGTATAAAAGAACAGTACAGTAGAAGAAAACTTGTTCCTTGAGTTTAGTAGAACTAAAAGCAAAATTCTGTTCCATGAAAAGCAAATTATGTCGCATCCATAAACAAATATACTTTGCCTGTCTCTGTCCTTGATTCCCTATCTGTCCTTAAGAAAATACCTTAATATATGCCTATTAGCAAGGCATTGATATGTTTTTCCAGTCTGGAATTAATTAAACCTCATTGTTCATATATGCATTCTTGAAATCAATATTCTCTCTATATAAATGTATGCTAAACAGAGGATGCTAAAGCAAAAGGTGTAGAAGTTTCCAAGTCATAATTTCTACTAATAACCTGGAACCTTAAATCTAAGTGATTTAGAATTTCAGCCCTAATGTTCAGCTTTGAAAATCCCTTTTTGTTAGGTCTTTTAAGAACCTGGGGTGAAAGTGTTGGAAAATTCCAAAACCTACATATTCTATTCTGAAAATATTCTTACAAATTGTATAGAAACAGCCACAAACAGCAAAATCAAGTGAACACAGCAATTCCTAGGATATGCAAGTTAAGAGTAAACTCAGTTTATGTAGAAACCTAATCTTCTAGGTTTTCTTGAAGTACGCAATAAGCCTTTGAATAAAAGTAGTGTGATTTAGTCACTTGGATTTCCAATAAGATTTTGATAAAGTCTTTCATCATACTTACAATGGAATTACATGATCTTAAAGACAGATTTAAGAACAGGAAAAAAGTACAGGGCTACTTTGTACGGCTTCTCAGTGCAAAGAGTACTGTTAGGCATTATTTTAGGATTGGAATTGTTTGATACAGCCAAAGATAATCTAGAAAACCAAACTGTGACTACTTGCAAAGCAATCAATGGATCATTACTGCATGAACTGAAGCTGTGGTTGAAGCTGAAAAAAAGTACAAGGTAATGAGCAAAAGCAAAAACTACCCAAAAGGCACCTGCTCCATGAACTCAGAATAAATTTGTTACTCAGGTAGAGTATTTTCAGTTGCTGTTTCTAACTAAATATGTGCTAAGTTGGCCAAAACCGACATAAACAAATCTGGTATTAAAATGTATTACATCATAAGAGAAAAAACAATTAAAATTGTCATCATGCTTTCAAAAATTCAGAATGATTCCACATTTCAATTACTCAGTAAAACAGTCTGATGCCATTCAGAAAATGAGAGAAAGCACACAGAAATCAAGAAAATTATTAATAGTTGTGAAACAGTATGCATATCAGAGCTTTTCAATAGAGAAAAGAAATGAGTGATGGGAACACTATCTAATAAGTCAAAAATTTCAAAATTACAACTGACAAGTGGGAAATAAATAGGAAATTACTATTATTATTTTTCACAAGAGAAAAGTGAAAAGAAAAATCTAGGAACTATAAGCTTTTATTAGCAGATTTGAAAAAAAAAAAAATATATAGTTTTTCACCTGGCGTACAACTAAGTGGTAAAAGTCAAGAGATGATATAGTCTTTTTTCCATGACAGCTGTAGCTTTGAAAGTCACACAGCTGCGATTTTTTCTCTAGCTATGGTGTTGTTGACCTTCACTACTGTCCTGAGTTATTTTTTCACCTGGTGACAATGGAAAAAAAAAAAAAATCATCTGATATCTGGCAAAGAGAATAGCTACTAAAAATGAAACCAAATATCAGCAGCATTAAAACTGGTTCCAGTTGTTCATGCCTAGCAGTTTGGAACACAAAGAGGCCATCAACTAATTTCCAGCCCTGTAATACTTACTTCCATGCTCTTCTGCATCTTTTAAATCTGCCAGTCACCCAGTTACAGAAGTAGTTCATGAACCTTCTTCAGCTGACTTGGCTCATCCATAGATAACACCAGTCAGGAAAATGAACCCACAAGTTCATTTAAAGTCCAATGAATTATGAAATGGAAGTCAATGAACTGCTCACATCTACTCATCCTGTACTGTCCACAGGCTTCTATTAGACCATTCAAAATGCTCTGAAGTGAATCATTACTTAATTAAATTACCAAGAGCTGAGATTACAGAGAAACCACATAAAATATTCAGAGAATCAGGTTTAAAGAGAAATAGAAATATGAACCACTATGTTTCTCAACTATTAATCACATCACCTGTGACACTTGGGGTTCTTTCCTTTTATGCATGAGACTATAGCTGACAAAAATACCTGTTGAGAAAATAATTTAGTTCTGTGTTTTATTCAATATTAGAACACCTCAATGCCAACTTTGAAATTAATGATTCCAATTATATATGTTAAAACTAGGGAAATTCAGAGTAAACCCAACTGACTGTTTAAATTCATCCATTGCTGAAAATGGTAATTTAGAAGAGTACTTTGAACTATCACATCTTTCTTCAAATATGACAAATTGAAAGACAGGAAATTAATATTTGAAGCATACGAACTTATAAATTTTACATTGTCCATGTAATAAGCAAATAAATTATTCATATTATGCAGAAGGAAAAGACACGTATGGCCAAAACACATTTACTTCTTACCTGCAAATTAGTGAGTGATTTTATTATAGTTACTCCTTTCCAGTGCCTAAACTTTTTAAAGAAATCACTCTTAGTTATAGTCACTGATAACACTTTATACTTTCTATGTAAAAATAGACTTGTGTAGAAAAAAAAATAGTTACTAAGAAAAAAAAAAAAAAAAGTCATGCATTTAATTTAACAAAATACAGCATAACCATATTGAATATGGTAAAATAGATGTATGTGACCAGGACTATAAATGGCTCTATAGAGACTTTTCTGTGTGTAAACACACCAAGTAAATACATTAAAACTTATAATTCTGACTTCCTCTTACAGAATGAAAATTGCTTTCTTTGCTTACTAGGAGTTTACTGCTAATACACAAAAATTCTGTGGAGTATTGATTGTTTTGCAGTGAGCTATTTTTTCCCTTCTTCTTGATCAGTTGAACATTTATTTGTTTCTTGTTTTTAAAATGCATCATTCCACCCAGGCTTGTATCTATCTTACAGCATTTTATTAGCTCTGTCAATGTCATTTGCAAATGTGACAGCTATCTCCTGTGGTTAACAGCTTATTTATTTATACAAAAATCACACCAATATACTGGCCAAAATAGTTATAAAACCTAGTTAAGGCATAAGGCATTTTATGTGCTTCACACAAAATGCAAGAGAAAATATTGATCATATAAATAAATAACTCTGCCTATTTCATTTAGAATAGTTTGAACATTCTAAGGTAGCAGCTTTATATTACAAAGTTCTGCTTACAGATCCAATTTTACTCAGTAAATCATATACTCCCCCTCCCACAGAGTCACGCCACCACATATATTCCCCTGATATACTATTTCATTTTAAAAATGTTAAATATATGTAAAATTACAAACTTGGTTTGAATAAAGAAAAAGTGGCCTAAAGAGAGAAGCAGAGTCATAGCAGAGCAACAAATTTCATGTACTCATGTCAAACTAGACAGATTTTATTATTGTACTAAAAAGTTTCAATACATCATCTTTTACTATTGTGTTTATTTGATAGAGGCAAGGTTGTTTTTTTTTTCTGGAAAAAAAGTCTTTCTGCTTGGTAATATATACTAATTGATTGGGATATTCTTTCATATCCATTTGGGATAACACTGGAGCTAGATTATTTCTGTATGATGTATTTATATTCATGTGTCTGTTTTTTAGGAAGAATCACAAGACTGAAGGGACCACTTAGTCCTGGGATGGCTCTCACTCTATTGTTTCCATTTGATATAGACTCAATGTGGTGTGTTTTGTTGTTGTTTTGTTGTTGTTGTTGTTTTGTTTTGTTTTGTGTGTGGTTTTTTTTGTGGTTTTTTGGTTGGTTGGTTGGTTGGTTTTTTGTTTTGTTTTGTTTTTGTTTTTTTTGGTTTTGGTTTTGGTTTTGGTTTTTTTTTTCAAAGATGCTATCTTGATAGCCTTCCTGGGGGAAGACTGGTTTGCATTACAAGATGCTGGGGTCATATTAGAGTAAAAATGGCAGTGGATGGTATGTGCTTATAGGCATTTAATTTTCTGTTTCAAAATAGCTGAAGTGGCCAAAGTTCTAATCTATATTTTAGTCATGACTGATGTCTCTATATTACCTAAGAGTCTTATAGAGCATACAAAATATTATATATGGGAAAAATATGACTGATGTGTGAGATTCAAACATTTTTTATTCAAAAATTTTATATTTTAACCACTCCATATGAGACAAAATGTAGATAACTGCCTATAAATCAAGGCTTTTGTGTTAAAAAAGATAATGATGGTTTTTGTCCTTCTGTCCTGCAGAAGCACAGTGGTAGGCTGAGCTACATCAGAATAGCTCTTCTCCTGAAGTCTAAATTTTGTGCAGCTGGGCATGATGAGCTATCTTTTGTATATTACTGGATGGAGTGAAACTGCTTCCCAGCAGGATGGGCTTTCTGAATGAATTTTTGCTGTAAGTCACACATACAGCTGCACTATATTTCACACTGTTGTCAGAGCCACAATACTGAGAAGGAGTTTTCTGTATGAAGAAGTCACACAGTTCAGCATTTGGGAGTCATAGCTGTTGATGTCTTATCATGGAACATAAGCATGAGGGAATAAGAAGCTCTGCTTTTCCACGCTCCTGGAAGCTGAAGTATTTGTTTATGTTGCTTGTCACTCAGACCTCTGTCTAATAGAAGTCTTGATTTCATTTTTTAGCCTCAAGACTTGGTGGACAAGGTCCAGACTCCCCTAATGCAATTCCACTGGCTAGTTTTTCTTTTTATTTGTAAGTAATTTTGATTTTAACTTGTTGTATGATTTGACTCTCAGGCATGGCAGAAATACAAGCAAATAGGAAATCCAGAGCAGAAAAACTCTTCTTGAACTTCTCTGTTTTTCTTACATTCTTCAGTTAACGCAAAACAAATCATTAGCAACTCAAAAGATTTCAAAAATTTAATGATTAATTTTTGCTACCAACTTTGGGCAGACAACCCTATAATGATTTATTAACATAAATTAACACATATTAACATGTGTTCTTGTCCATTTCACTTGACAACCATAAGCTGGGGTCACCCCTGTCCCAGCGACTCTGCAGCAGGGCTGTTCTCCATCTCCCCACAGCCCTGTACTTCCTGGTCATAGGCACCACTAAGCACCCACTCTCAGGCCCAAATCCTGGCCACTCCAACCCAGGGGTCACCCCTGCAGCCTACCCTTGCTGTCAAAGTCTGGATGTCTGGACACAACACAGCCATGATTTGTCCATGATTTTAATATGCCTGGCACTCCTTTTTCAGAGACTCCTAAGTGATTTCCAAAAGACTGTCTCATCTCATCTGTATGTTGTCCAGGCTAATTTCTATAAAAGCCAGTAAGAATGTTGCTGCCCTTTGGACTGCCCTTTGAATTAACTGTGACTACAGCCTGCGTTCCACAAACTTAAGAGTACCCCCTCCTGTTTACTGGTCAGACTAGAAATGGCCTCAGATGATGCAACATTTGCCCAATGTAGTGGGTTTGCTTGGGCAGGTTTTGATAGCAGGGGGGCTACAGTGTGGCTTCTGTGAGAAGCTTCTAGAAGCTTCCTCCATGTCCAACAGAGACAATGCCAGATGGGTCCAGGACAGACCCACTTCCAACCAAGGCTGGGCTAATAAGAAATTGTGGTAAACTCTCTGTGGTAACATATTAAAGAAGAAGAAAAAAATTGTTGTGCAGTTGTAATTGCAGCTGGAGCAGGATGAGAACACGTAAGATGAACAACTCTGCAGACACCAAAGTCAGTGAAGAAGGAAAGAGAGGCTGCAGGTGCCAGGGCTGCAGGTGCCAGGGCTGAGATTCCCCTGCAGTCTGTGGTGCAGACCATGATAAAGCAGCTGTCCCTCTGCAGCCCACAGAGGAGCACATGGATGCAGATATCCACCTGCAGTCCATATAGGAAACCCAGGCCAGACCAGGGGAAGGCCTGAGAGGAGTCTATGAACATGTGTGAGACTCATGTTGGAGCAGGCTCCTGACAGGGACTTGCCAGGACTTGCCAACCTGTGAAGAGTGGAGCCCATGCTGGAGCAGGTTTGCAGATAGAACTTGCCCTAATGGTCCTGATGGACCTGAAGGACTGTGCCTTAAGGACTGCATCCCATGGAAGTGTGACCCACGCTGCAGCAGTCTGTGAAGAACTGCTGACCATGGTATGGACTCATTGGAAAATTCGTGGAGAACTTCCAGAGCAGGGGAAGGACTCCTCTCCATCAGCAGCAGAAAGAAACAACATGCAATGAACTACTGTAACTCCTATTCCCTGTCTCCTTGTGTCACTGAGAAAGGGATGGAGGAGGAGCGGAAGCGTTTTAAGGTCTTGTTTTACTTCTAATTATCCTGATTATTGCTCGTACTAAATTCAATTAATATCTCTAATTCAAGTCTGTTGTTTTCTGTGAGAGTATATGATGAGTGATCTTTCTCTGTCCTTATTTCAACTTATGAATCCTTCATTATATTTTCTCTCCCCTGTCCAGATGCGAGGGGAGTGATGGAAATGCTTTGGTGGGTGTCTGGCAGCCAACACCTAGCTATTCTTATTTTGTTGCTTTTCATAGCTTGAGGGCAGCTCATGTGATTTAATACATCTAGCTCAGAGAATATATTTGATGCTTTTCTGCTTGGCAGCAAAGCCTAGGTACAAAACAGAACTGTAGAGAGGAAAAGTCATTCTCTTCTTGCCATTAAATTTTGCCATTCCTATAAACTTCAAACTGAATTTGGAAGTAGCACAAACAGAAGTGTGATCAATTTCTTGGTGTGAATGAAAATAGAGGAGCCTCTAAAACACAACTTAATGTGATAAAAACTGTGACCCACAAAAAAACCCCCTCTGTATTGAAAGAATTCTCCCCAACCTTTGTACAGTACTGCCACAGTATGTGCAGGGAAAAAAATCATGAATATTGCATAATATATATGTATCTGGAACACAATACATGGTGTAATTCCTGAGTAAATTGTTACTGTACATCACCATTTGTAATGGTGTTTGTCATAAGAAAATACAAATTTTATTTCAGGCATAGAAAGAGGAACTATTTTCTTGTGCCTTTAAATCAAATTGCTTAGAATATTGTATAAAATTCCATGTAGCTTTGTGCAGAGAAAAGGACAATAAGAAATTCTTTCTTTAGTCTATTTTAAACATTGCTTCCTTTACCTCTTATTTTCCACAGCAGTGATCAAGGCTCAAAGAAGCTCTTGCAACACTTTTCAGTAGTTTCAGTCATTTTTGCTTCACTTGATGGAGATTACTATTCCCATGTGTTGTGTTAGCAAAGTAGTCATGCAACGCATTTGAAGCTTGAATTAAAAGTCCATTTTTTCCTCCTGAACAAGATTCATAAATAAAAAATATCTTCTCTCAATAAAATTCAGGTATTGCACTGAAGGGAAAAGGCTTTATATGTTAACACTGTCAAGAGTCAACGATGCATAAGAAAATGGCTCCACAAGTGATGAAATTCAGATTTCAAGCTAAATTCTCTAACTTTTATTTTAAAAAAATGTTCCAGTACACTCAATTTCATTAGGATTTCTGTCAGGATAAGTTCAATTTTATTATGCATGTGTGCTAAATAAAAGCCTCAGATATATAGGCTGTCTTTCTGTATCTTAAATTATCATTCGTAGGGTTGACCCACGGCCCTAAAGGAAATGACTTTCAGAACATTATCTCTGAGACAGTGTTTGGTGACACCTGGATGCATCCATTTATCACTCACACACTTTTCCTCCCCCTAACCCTAAAGTTCCTTCAGCAAGTTGTATCCCACTTCATCCTCATACACTTAGCTGACTGTCATGGATAAAGAAGTGAAGACTGTTACCAATCTTTGCTTTCTCATTAAAATGATCATTTGAATGCTATTAAATCTCATCTATTTCTGCAGCCATCAAAGGAATGCAGTTGTTCAGATTATGGCCTTCCCAAGGACTGGTAGATCTGTTAGTTCCCTTGAAAAAAACACTGACTATTGTATATATTCAGTTCACATCAGTTAGACTTTTTAAGGAAGGAGGCTCATTCAGTGCTCATTCTTGGTTCATGAGCAGTGTCACTGGATAATAGGGCATCTAAGGCTATTCATGGGCATCATTAGGATAACCATGTGTATCCAGCTGCGACAACTGAAATGCTTTACTGGTGAACTCTGCAAGTGCCATACTGATGTAATACTCAGTATTTAAATGTGTTAAATATGCAACTATGGTTTGAATGAGAGCAAGTTTCTTTTAAAGTTGTGCTTTTAGAGTGTGTAAGAGATGGTCCCTAAGTTCCTCATCTGCGTCACGATCATCGCCAAGGACTGAAGATCCCAAAAGGGACTGGGACTAAAACCACCCCCCAATACAGCAGTTCTGGCCTGACTGAGGTGGAAAGACTGCCAGCCATTGTCCACAGGTGCGCTCGTTGGACCGATACATCCCCCTAGGAACCAGCTTGGACAATAGGACTTCACGGCAGACTGGTCTTGGGCCGGTCTGTCCTGTGCCTGCCCTATACTTGTACCTGTTCCTGAGGTGGTTATTTGCTCTAAGTGCTGGAGTGCTGCACCTGTCGTCACCTGATGCTGAGTTCACCTTCTGGCCAACTGCCTGTTGTTTCGGAAAGGACTAAAAGAGATACCTCAAGATCACCCGAATTCTGAGATCTCCCCACGGAAGAAGAAGGATCTATTGGCAGGACTACGAGGACATCGTCTCTCCGTTGGTAGTTATACCCACTTTTCTCTCTCTCTCTTTTACTTTATCCCTCTCCCTCTCTCTCTCTCTCTTTTATGGCATACAGTGCTGAGTGCACTTAATAAACTGTACTGCTTTTTAGCAAATTATTATTGTGCCTTGTCATATCTTTTGCGCCTTGAGATTGAACTCGAACCATCACGATTCCCGCCTGCGTTAGCGGGTCGTGACAGAGTGTAATTAGTTTTGTGTTAATTTAGCTGGGTTTTTTGCTACTTTGTCCATCACTGTTGAAAAGACTACTATAATAAAACTAAATTTGAAGACAAAAGTAGACTTGAAGGCAAAAGTAGATTAGAAAGAATTGTCTTGGTTATACATATACACCTGTTAAAAAAAAAAGTAACCTGCTGCAGAAGTTCGAAACTTGTTTTGTATATCTTAGACAATTTTCCTAAGAAAAGTCATTCATATTTGATATTCTGGAAAATATAGCCTCTTTCAGAAATGAACTGATTTAAAGAGTATAAACAAGTAAAATGTAGCTTTTGAAATAATTCATTGCACAGATTTGCACAGATCAAATTGAAAAAACCCTCTATCCTGCTATATTTATCTTTAGTACTGTGAACTGATGACATGTCAGATAGACACACAAAACACTCATGAAAAGTTACAGCTCCTCAAGTATTTTTCTGTGCTGAAACAACAGTTGATTTCCTTGCTATTTTACTAATGTGTTTACCAAAGAGAGACATGGTGGTTTTGCTCATTATGTCAATAGAGTTGGAACTCTGCTTCTGTGCAGTTGGTGGCCTCTCATGTAAAGTAGCTGAAAGCTTTAAAATCCTTTAGTTGGCTTGATTAGACAGTGACCCTTTGCTTGTCATTGATTTCAGAATCTACGGTTTATTAGCAGGTCACCAGGGCACTTTTTTTCCCTCTGTATTGTTGGTCATTATCCAATTTGAACAACTAAATAAAAAACCAAATCAGAACCAAAGCTGTTCTCTTTTAAAAGGTTTCAGTGTTTCTTTTTCCTTTGTATAGTTACAGAATTTTCATATATGTACTAGTACTTCAATATATTTTACATGTTTATGTGCTAATTCTAAAATATTTATTGACTTTTTAAATATAAGAATGCAAGTGGAAAATGAATGGTGAGTCAGTATGGATTTCAGTTAAAGGTTAATCTATATTAAAGGCTTTTGATGAAAACAAAAAACCCAAAACCTCAAAACAACTAATAACAAACCAGATGGAAAAAACCAAACAAGATAAACTAATAAAGTAAAAGCTCATAAAGTGATTTCCAGCATGCCATATAATTCCTTTCTCAAAACAGAAGCAGAACGACAGGTTTTCTGTACAGTACTTACATGGAAAGAACATTTAGTGAATAAAGTGCAGAGGAAAAAGAAGGGTTACAGTCTGCAGGTCGGTGGCTGTAGCATGGCTGTGCATAAAGCATTGATTGAAGGCAAAGGAAGCTGAGCATTTAACAGTGTAAACAACAAAATAAAATGGATGCTGTCCAATGTCGCCCTGTTTTTCTAAAATTTTTCTAAAGTTCCTTTAGCTTTCTGATGTTTATATTTTTGTAATGGAGTTTCTCACGTAATTTTCATGTAAAAAAATGATTGTTTTGCATTCCTTTTTAGAGGAGGAGAGAATTGATGGACTGTTGGGTTGACCAGTGTGGTTGGAGAGAACAATTTTCTTCCTCCAATCCATGGTCACTTTTGGAATTCTGTAAATGTCGAGGTCTGTAAATAAACTGTCCCTTTTTTGCCTTGGACATCTCAGTGCGTGAGTGTTGTTCTTTCATGTCATACTGCGACAGTCCAACGCAGCTTTCAATACCTCCTGTTTTGGTGCAGTTTCCCTACTTGGTAAGTGTACCTGCTATTCCATCATTATGGAGCTTGAAAATAGTGAATAGTAAAGGATTATGGTCCAACTTCCATATAAAAGTACTCAACCCATTATTTGTACTTCTGACTATGATGTTCAACTGGCTATTCTCTGAACAGTTTCCTGATAAGTTCTGCATTCTGCATTTGATTGAGTCTGCAATCAGTTTATGTTCCCCTAATATGCCAACAAATATCACATGAAAGAGCATCCCTGTCTTTACTTGTGTCTACATATGTGGAACATTTTCTTTATTCATAAGAGTCAGTGAATTGTTGAAGGTGTAATATTGGATAGACAGAGAAATATCTTCACCAACTGAGTTTTGGCAGATATAAATAAGTTGCAGGACTATTTTCTTCAAACTTCTGCTGTGAATTGGACCTCAGCTAATTGATACATAGTATTTTTGTTTGATTGTTTCAGACAGGCAAAATCATAGAATCATAGAATGGTTTCAGTTGGGAGGGACCTTTAAACATCATCTAGTCACAGAGGTCTTCCAGTGGGCAGGAACATCTTCCACTGGGTGGGGTTGCTTAGAGCCCAGTCCAGCCTGTCCATGAACACTTCCAGAGCATGTACCTCGTTTATGGACAACATATGCCAATGTCTTACCATCCTCAAT
The DNA here is from genome assembly GCA_027886175.1 of Phylloscopus collybita. Taxonomy (NCBI): domain Eukaryota; kingdom Metazoa; phylum Chordata; class Aves; order Passeriformes; family Phylloscopidae; genus Phylloscopus; species Phylloscopus collybita. The sequence continues at coordinate 76,294,503 of JAJNNQ010000075.1, read as the reverse complement.
ATTTAATTTAAATTTATCCTATTTCAGTTTAAAACTACTACCTCTTATCCTGTCACAACAGGCCCTGCTAAAATTTTGTCTCTGTTCTTATTAAAAGCCCAGTCTCAGATCTGAAAGGCCACAGTAAGGTCTCCCAGGTGCCTTCCCTTTTCTGAAATGAGAAACCCCAACTGTCCCAGCCTTGTCCTCACAGGAGAAGTTATCCATTCCCTTGGTCATTTTTGTCACTCTCCTCTAGACTTGTCCCAACAGGTCCTCGTCTTCCCTTGTGCTGAGGACCCCAGAGCTGGATGCCATGTTCCAGGTGAGGTCATATGAGAAAGGAGCAGAGGGGCAGAATTCCCTCCCTGGCTACACTGGCCACGCTGCTTTGGATGCAGCCCAGGGCACCAATGGCTTTCTGGGCTGCAAAAAGAAATTATTGACTCATGTCCATCCTTTCATCCACCAGCACCCTGAAGTCCCTCTCAACAGGACTGCCGTGAATTTCTTCATCCTCCAGGTGAACTATTTCTAGTTTTCTGAGATTTTACTTCCATTCATCTCAAAATAGAAATTAATGTTTAGAACTATTAGTTGTGGAGCAGCTTTATGTCATGAAAGTAATCAGTTAATTTCCTAGTGAATTTTCTGGCAAATGAAGTGAACAAAGAGATAACTTTGATTTTTTGGTCCTAATATGCATGCTATCCTGCAGAATGTTTTCCTAGTAGTTGTGATTATCTACTTTGTATGTTGTCTATAGTCACCTGAAGTTCCTGAAAAAACATCTCTCCTTAGGACTCCCATACTTCTTTCAAAAGGGGTACTTTGAAGCTGCGCTTTTAATATAGTTTCTTTAAGAAATTCTTGGTTGTTTCTGATATTTTTTCCCGCTTGAGTAGTTGTATTTATTCTGAGGAACCTTTCAAAAATCTCTTTTTTTTATTCTGGACTTTCATGTAAAAAGGTGTAATCCTGAGCAGCTCTAACCACCACCCCTGCAGCCTATCTTCAGGTACAAAAATCCTGCAACATAAAATAAATACTGATTCTGGTCTGTTGCTTTTGATGAATAAGCTGACACCAATATTCTCTCTGCTTTTGTTTTTCTGGTTTAAAGTTTCCATCTCTAAATGGGAGAAAGCAATTATCTCATTTTATTTTTACAAGAATTCATGTAATATTTGCATTATGTTAAGAATATGATTTCAATTTGGCATCAATAATGAAAAAAAGTTCTAGCTGTTACAGTTTTTCTAAGTTGTATTTCCGTTTTTCTTTCCTATCATAGAGAAATATAGATTCCCCCATTAATTTCTCTAACTCATTGCAAAACTCTTTTTTTTTTTTTTTTAATCTATTGAGGAAAATGTAACAAACTCCAGTAATTGTTTTGACACACACCTTAAATTATTAAGTAAAAAGTATAATTTTGAAACATACTCTTTTTTTTTTTTTTCCATTTATTAAATGACCTGAGACAAGAAGGAAAATTAAGTACTTTATCAAAAATAAAGACTACGTTCTTTATAATTCCTCTGGGAAAAGAGTATTCATCATACCTCCCTGTTCTCCCCCATCTCTTCATCCTGAGCTATAATCCCATCATTTGCTTGATGGACATTCTTGAACTTTCACCTTTGTCATGCAGTGTGAAACGTATTAATCCGGCACATGCACACAGGTGTGACCTGCTTGCCTATGCAGTCATACCTTCTCTGCCTCTCATTTGTCTTAATAATATGGGCTGGAAGCATTAAGAAGCCCAGTCAGGTCACATCTGTTAATGGACTGCTCTTGTCACAGACCAAATTTATCCTTAGGGGTAGAAGGGAATCATTTCAATGTTAGGTCTCTTCTGGACATTATCTATCTGTATACTTTCCCCCTCCCCTGCAGCTCTCCTGTATAAATCATCACTGGTTTTAATTAATATCCTCTCTTTCTTTGAGCCAGTAAGCCAGCACTGACCCATGATGTGTCATTTTCTCTTATGTTATACTAGTTGTATGACAGTATTTTGAGCATGGCATTAGATCACGTTCTGCAGCTGAAGACCTACTGTTTATTGTTACAGACCATTGAAAAGAAAGTCTGAGTATTACTTTTTAATATTTTTTCTTAAATTTGGTTTAAGTAAACAATTAAATTGCTAGGTAATTTATTATTTATATTAGCCTGGAATTCACAAGATAAAATGATAATACATTTAGATCACACTAACAGCAGGATATGATCTTTAATTTCACTACAAAAAGCTGAATTTCAGCTGAATTTTTGTCATCAACTGATGTAGTGATTTCATGTTCACCAGTTTCTGCTTCCCATGATTAGTGTAGTAACTTGAGTGTTTGCTAAAATCATTTACTCCTTTTCTGCTGTGAAATAGGATTAGGAGAAAAGCAAAGGAGGCTCAAACTTAAAAGGTATAAAGACAAATTTATTAACAGAATTACGAAAGAGAAAAAAAATAATAAAAATCAGAATGAAACCTTCAAAACACTTCTCCTTTCCCCTACAACTGTTCACTTACATACTAACAACACAAAGAGACAAAACCTGGGATTTTCAGACAGTTTCACCACTTTAAAAAAATCCTTCATCAGTTCTTAGGGAGAGGAGTCTCTCTTAGAAAGCTCATGGAGACATTGGCACAAGAAACTGTTCTCTGGTGGCTCCCATGTCACGCTACACCTGCCTGGAAACTATGCAAACTGTGAAGTCCCTCCCATTGGCAGCTTTTCCCACAACTGCATATGGGCCATGGACTCATGCAAACTCATGGGTTATCATTTTAAAGATGAACGGTTCCAAAAGCAAAGGATTTTTTCATCTCAAGGAATAGAGATCTTCTTTCTTTCTAGGGGCAAATCCTCATCTCACTCTGTTCAGGCTTCTCATGAAACCACAGCTACTTCAACACTTACTTAGTTCATCACAAATGCCTTTGCTGATCTCCACAATTTAAATACTCTCATCATCTCCCCATTGCATATTTTTCCATGGTTTAAAGAGATATTTTAGCCCGGTCTCCATGGCCTCAAAAGAGAAGTCCAGCCCAGACTAGGTAACTCCTCAATCCTCCTCTAACGCAGGATTTTTACTCTCTCTTCACTGACTTCAATATCATGCCTGTGTCTCTCCATGTTTCACTCTAGCTGTTCTCTCACTCAGAGAAAGGTTAATGCTTTTCAAGCTTCATCTGTGTAAGGAGTTAACATTCTCCCAGGTCTGCAGAGGGCATGCTTAATTCAATGTTGCAAAAATAATGACAAGGCCAAAAATTCCAAGATGGTAAAAAAGGAAAGGCCAACTATTTTTTGTTACAAAACGGCTACAGGAACAAGAGGCTGAGCTAGTCTCAGCCCCTCACAGCAAGCCAGAGCAAACAGGTGCGTATATATGGGCCACCCCTCAGAACAGTCCGTTTGTGAGAGCGAAGTGTCCACTGAGGGCGGACAGTCCCCTTTATAGTTTCAGTCCCCTCAGGGATTGGTTCGTTTTGGATCCTCTACATGATTGGTGCATTCTCACGGCTCTCATTGGTCCTTATCAGGGTGCTTTCTGCACCAATCATTCCTTCCCGCCATGACTTGATTGGTTGGTTGTATCCACCAATCAAGGCTCTGGGTTGTGGTCTCAGTCTCTGGGTTATCTGGAGGAGAGTAGAAGATTCCCCCCTCTGCCCCTGGTATTATCCCTTTAACTGCTCCATTACAGTAGTAACTACAGTTGGGAATGCAGCCGCACAAAGTCTCTAGGAACATTTGTAACTATACATTGCAACACTATCTAACAATCACTCCAACGACATTACAACTGCAAGTATTTGTAACCACTCAGAACCACTCGAAAAATAAACACAGTTGCGGACAGAAATCAAAACACACAGTCAACATTCTGATACAACTATTAAAAAGTTTCAACTCCTTTTTGTATCTATAACACGCTGGTTCTTCCCTGGGAGATGGCCGAAGGCGGTAAATTCAGGCCGTGCTGGGGCTGCAGCCAGGACCTCCTGTGCAGCCGGGCTTCGCCCCCATCCCTCGCTGCCCGGCAGCCGCTGGAGGAAGGGAGGAGCTGCCGCTGGGGCAGCCTCGGCCCGGGCCGCGATGGAGCTGTGGCGTAGGGGCAGATGTTAGCAGCCACTTGGGCCCGGGCTCGGCCGGGACGGGGCAGACTCTGCCCTCCTCCCTTTGCCCGGGAGTCATCGGGCCCAATCCAGCAGGAACGGCTGCAGCGGCGGGGCCGTCCGGCCCCCCAGGCCCGAGGGCCAGGAGGCGAAGTGGGGCCGGCCCTGCCGCCCCTGTTACCTGTCCTAAGGCCGGGAGGAAAAGGAGTTTTCCTGGAATTCCTCTGATTTTAAACCTGTGTAGCCCAGAGGCATGTCCCATATTTAACTGGTCAGTCAAGCTGTCAACACATTGCTATAACTTCCTTGGAAAAAAATCGCTTCCATGCTAAACCAGCAGAACTGAGTAGAATGGGGATACATTCTTTAATTTCATTAAGATTCAGATTAAAATGTAAGGTGTCTTGGAAAGAAACGATTGGAACTGGATGAAACATCTGTTCTAGCACTGTTCACTCTTTATAATTTAAATTATGTCTTTTTTTCCCCCTGCATTTTTCAAAGCCTGCTTCCAATCTTTCTTTCAGAAGATAAAATCTTGTACCCTGTCCTGGTTTCGGCCCAGATCAGCAGGAGGGGGATTGCCAAGACTGTAATGTTATTTGATAGAGAGGATGCTCAGAATGATGTCAAGTCCGTGCTTCCTCAGAGACTTAATATGGGACACTAAATCTAAAAATATCAGTACTGAAAACCTTAACCATGGTTGATTTTAAGACAAATTATAAAGCTTCTTTAGAATTCAAGAATTGATTAAAATTAAAAGCTGATATTTACTTGGTAAACTCCAGAGAGTTAACAAATTAGTTTTCATATTGTAAGTCAAATGTTTAAATCTTGAATTTTTTCTTCTATAGCTCTCTGAATTATAAAGTCAAGAACAATATTCAAAGCCTTTGCTGACTGCCAGGTATATCTCTGACATATGACTGTTTAGCTGTTTCTATCATTTGTTTTTTAAGAAAACATGAATGTGTCTATTATACTAAAGGGTACCTTCCCATATCAGATTAAGCATCTGTGTAAAAGCATTATACAGTCATAAATCTATCCAGAATATTAGTGCCATTTTATTTCCCAGGATGAGGAAAGTAGTGTAAGTTCAGAAAACTATGAACTTCATTGGACACAGTCAAACTTCTGACTGATCCAGTCTCACCATCATTGCATAATTGTCACTTTTGTTTGCATCCAAAAGAACAAAAGGCAGCTGTGTTGCATCACTGTACCAAATTGTGTCTAACATCTCTTCCATAAAAGCAGTCAGACTTTGGCAGATTAAATTTTTATCTTAAAACAGAACTTTTCATGCAGGTAAGCAGAGAATTCTCATTTTACCTTCAATGCTGAAAAATGAATAGGTCACTTCTTTGGTAAATGCAAAAATTGTGGGCTTTCGCAGTTAAGCATGGATGAATAAATAATACTATTTTAAAAAGTGATTTATATATTTTACAGAAATTTAGGTCTTACGTTTAATAAGCTATAATGCATGGCTAACCAATCTACTTGTAGGACTGGACTAATATGTTTTGAATGTACTTCTTGAAATACTTTATGTTGCACAGCCTGAATAATTTGAACTTTACATAAATGTAGTGCAACAGTATTGCCTTGTAGTTGACAGCATTATAATAACTCATTATTCCTATAAACTTTTTTAGTTTTATGAAATTAATTGCAAAAGTCTTTTTTTTCTCTCTTTTTTTTCCTGCTGGTAATGATAGTCATCAGTTCATTTTGTGTCACCAAAAAGAAAAATCAAAACTCATGGAGTTCTTCTTTTCAACTTCTGTGATTACATGTATCTTCATATTTGGAATTCATATTAAATCAAACCCAGCTAGAACAGCAGGACTCTATATCAGTGCTCTATAAATCCTATTTATCGTATTAATTTCTATTTTAACAAAATTATGATATTTTTCACAGAGTTATGCAAAACAGTCATAAATCAGACAGAAGCCTCAGTGGATGAGTAAACACCCAAGCAAATCCCTGCTTGCTGTTCTTTAAAGTAGACCCTTCAGTGGAGTGGGAGGTCATGAGGGAAGGACATAGATAACTCTCATTTCCCTAACAGCTAGACAATTAAATCACTTAACCTTCTGAGTGGCCAGCTGATCTTGAAAGGTTTGTTGCATTAAAAAAAAATAAATTGTTTGATTTGTGAAAATAACTCTCATCCTTTATGTATTTTCCATCAACAGCTTGCAGCTTCTGTATTCCCCTACCATGCCCCCCAGATCTGTAATGAGAAACTAGATTTCCAGGTCATAAGAAAGAAGCTGCCTACCTTATGGGGAAAATCCTTCCAGAGAAATTTAAGAATGTTACTAAAATGAGTTTATAATGTGAAAGTTCTTCTTCAGTGGGCAAGAGCTGGGATAATACAGTGACATTTAAAGAACACTAAATAACCTTGAACATGGAGGTGCAAAATAATTGTTTAGAAACTTGGTGGGAAATTCCATTTCAACAAAAGGAAGGAGAATACCTAATATGTAGAATTTTCTATAGCAATCAATTTGACTGCTGCATAATAATTAGAAACATTTGCTGCTCAGTTCCTTCAATAAACTGCAGTTTTCATGGGTCTGGATTATGTAAGCTCTCATGGAACTTGGCCAGATCTTATGTATTGGTTTGGTTAACTGCATGATTCATGAATCAGTGATTGTGCAAGTTTTATCAAACTCAGCCAGGCTGATAGTACTGAATTGGTTATAATCAGAAATTAAGCCTAGCCACACCCAACCCTTCTGATCCCTGACAACCTGCTGAAGGCAAGTGGATATAATTTCTGCCAAATCTCTATACCCTTATTGCAAGAAAACGTAAAGCAAAATAAAGGAAAAATATTTTCTGTAAAATAATTTGAATAGAAAGGATATAAGTTTGTCATTGGGTAAAGTTAAAAGTCTGTAGGAATATTGATGACAGTAGTCTCTTTCCAGAAGATCTTTAATTCATATAAATCCATGTTTTGCAGATAAACATCGTGTCAAAATCTGTGATCCCATAATTAAATATATAAGATGCAAGGGAAATATATAAAGCAACCACTGTTTCTGTATTTAATTTGTATTTATATTTAAAAGAGTAGGATTAGAAAAAAGAGACATTAAGTAGCACATTAATTATGCCTTTGGCCTTATCTGTAAAGGAATAAATAAAACATTGTATAAAATTTTATCCATAATTATGACTGAATAAGTTGGAAAGACAGAACCAAGCCAAAAAGCACTCCACCTAGCTCTCCTACATACCATTTTGCTTTGTCCCTCAAAATATATATGGAATTTCTTGCTTGGGTTAAGAGGTTACCTGAAACAAAGTAGTACACAGAGTCAGCAGAGGATGATCATTAGGCTTTAACTTCTTAGACAGTACAATGAAATCAGTAGCATATTCCTTCAAAGAAGCTCCCGATATCTTATACTTAATCAAATCACAAATAGCTCAATATATTATGTGGACAAATAGGATTTATATACTCTTGTCCTTCTGACATGTCCACATTTTGGTAAACTTTAGTTTCTAAACTGTCACTGGTTAAGTTTTGCCTGGGTTATCTAAAATACTTGCTTTAGGACTGTCTACCGTTACTATATGTACTATTTTTGCTGCAGTGATTTGCAATTCAAAATCAGGCGACAAGATAATTTTTAAAAATTGATCAATTGAACCATGCTTTTTTTCAGCTTCCAGCACAGCTAGTTAAAGAAAAATAAGTAAAAATAAATTTTAAAAGCATCTTTTCTAATGTGAACAGTTATTAAATCTCCAACACATTCAATGGAGACGTTAATTTAAATTAATTTAAATGGAAAGTGTGTGGTAGTAACGGAGAGGATAAAACAATATGAAGAGATAAAATCTGCAACTACCTCTGTCACACAAGGATGATGAAGTCTCTCTAGTAGGAAGAAAGGGGAGCTGATGTGCTGAACAGGAAAGATAAAGCAGATTTTCCTTAGACAAAACATTCACTCTTGTTTCTCACCCGGCATTGTGATCTACCAGCTGGCTTCCCTCTTTTGTTTTTGAACTACCACAAGAGTTTGACATGTCCTTTGGACACATCTGTTACTTCAGTTGTCGCTGGCCGTGGATTGGTCTGTTATTGTCTATTTCCTCAAAATAATGTTAAATATTAAGCATAGTTCTATAGTAAGACCAACTGTACCTGCCAGAGCTGCCATATTTTCTGTTTCTTATTTAACATGGCAAACTGAATCTTTTTGTAAGGAGCCAGATAAGGAGCACTGGCTTACCTCTGCAGGATATGCATCTGATCAAACTTAGAGTCTGTGTCAGGGATGAGACCAGAGCTGAGCAGTTCTACTCGGATAAAATGTAGTATTATACTCGCCTTTTTTTCTAAGCTCTAGAAGTTTGCACTGATTTCCAATGAACAAGTTATTCTGCAACACAAACACCATGTCATGTTTTTTATATTCTGCTAAGAGCATTTATTTAAATATCATCAGTTCAAGTGAAACTGTGTGTGTGATGGATATACTGCATTGATCAGAATGCTTCCCTGGAATAAGGTCAAATTAATGATGGAAGTGTAAAAAATTCCTCATAATGGTGGTTTAGACATGATGTAGACATTACATCTATGCTATAAATTATGTAAAGAATTATCAGAAAATAAATGCGCAGTACTTTTAAAAAAATTTGAAGCACTATAGAAAGTAGTGTTTTCCTGGAAATTCGTAAAATGTTCACTTGGCTATCCAAATCAAGTCTGAAATCGGTTGGTTTTTTTTCAGAAGTAAGGAACAAATAAACCAGCTGAATAGATAGATATTTCAATGCAAATATATAACCCCAGAAGCTTTCTTTAAAGTATATTTGTTTTTCTTTTAAAATTCCTTGTTTTCTTTTAAAGTGAATTTGTTTTTCTTCATGATAGTGAAGTGCTTTTCATACTGCTTATCTAAAGCTACAAATATCAAATATCATGTGCAAATATGTGCATATATATATATGCATATGGGCTGTACTGGCATGTCGTTCTTTTCACTTAAAGAACTGAAAGTGAATAAAAACATTGTAATTTTATACACAGAAGCATAATTTTGAAGGGTTAAAGTTCTTAATTTGCCAGTCATCTGTTCTTTTCTATGAATATACTTCTGGGTGTAATATATTAGCTTAAATACTTCGCCATAGCCCAGAAATCATAATAAAATAGAAATAAACCCACCAACTTACACATATTCACTAGAGATTAGTGTTCTAATCTATGAGAACATGCAAGTGTTGGTATTATTAACTGGAGTGATGACTTGAACCTGTGGGCAAAGAAAACCTAGATAAAGAACTTTAGACATTGCTGGCACCATTCCTTCCTTAATAACTCAATGTGAAAATACATGAGAGGGTCTGATCACAGAAAAGGGATTTTACCCTTTTGTAGTTCTCACTCTCACTACTCATTACTCACACCTTTACAAATTCTTTACCTCCAGTGTACTTGCTCACTGGTCTGTCTTGGATGCCTGATGCTTCACATCATATTAGTTGTCTGTCATCTTGTAATTCACAGAACTGTTTTCCAAAACCCAGGTAGATTTAGTCACATTAACTGTTTTTACAAAACTTGTTTGGGTTGAGACCTCCATTAAAACCACAAAGCAGCTAAGCAATATCTTAAGATTTTTGGAAATGTTTCATGTTCTTATTTTGTCTTCCATCTTTTCACTGCTTTTTGAACGAAAGATACAACCATCAATATTTCAAAACAAACAAACAAAAAACCCAAAACAAAACAGACAAACAAATAATAAAAAAAAGGCATGTGGAAATTCCATATTTTTTCAAATTTTAAAAAATTAACACATTAAAAAATGTATGTCTCAGCAATGGCTGCTTTCTAGGAGCCAGAAAAACAAAGAAAGAACATATTTAGAGAGTTCATACTTAAATTATTCCAGAGCTGCAATATGTATAGATAAACCCAAGGCATACGCAAACTTTCCATTTAGTCTTTCTAAACTTTTCTTCTCTTGGAGAGAGATGTGTTTTTTATGAGATTCTCAGATACAATGTTATGTGTACATTAGTTTCTAAGAAAGATTTCTGAATGTGTATAGGCAAAAGAGATGAACAAATGGTCTTGGCACTTTGGTTGTCACTATTAATTTTCCTGAACTTGTTTGCTTACTATTAATTATGCATGCACTAGCAAGGATGTTAGGAATGTCAGACCAGCTTTACTAAAATGGTAAGTAAAGTTGCAACAAACTCAATGGAATGAAAACACTGAATAAGTAAAAGGTTGTTATTTATAATAGATGGGCTTTCTTAAGTGATATTGATTTAGAAAAGGCTCACTTGACAAGAAATATCACTGTGCTTTTAACAGGCATTAATCACCAGATGGCAGTGGCCTTTAAAAAAAAATGTATTTGATTATATTATTACTAAGTCCAGATCATGATACAATATATCACACTCAAATGAAATATTTGCAGAACCTTTCCAGAACATTAATGCTTCCCCTATAATGGCAATTCCCACCAAAGACTATGGGTAGATCTTGATTTCTTTAGACAGTCTCATCCACTTGTTTTTAATTTTTAGGACAGAATATCAAGTATTACTAGCAGAACACAAGTCTGAGTGAATTCAAATGAAAACTGTTCCCTGATACTCTGTATTCTCATGGGAAGGTGCCAAACATATTCAAGTAAAATTGAAGTCTGGAATTGTCTTGATTTGTTTTAATAGTTTATTGCACTAGCTATGAAGCACTTGGGTGGCTAAAGTCAACTCAAAAATAAAATGGTGTTTGTTGTTAAACTACAGACCTTGTTCACTATTATTATTCTCCTCACTTATTCAAATATGTTTTATTAAATGGCTTTATCTAATGCTTAATTGTTTGAGCTAATTGATTTAAGTTAAAATGCTTACCAATAGCAAATATGACAGTACTTTTCTGTACCATTTCTATCAAAAGCCCAACAAGCAATGGTAAGAAAAGTATTTTTACAGTTAGAATTGCAGACCAAATGGAAAAGACACATATAAACAAACACCAACATAAAAAAGAAAAAAATCGAAAATTTTGAAGACAACCTGATGAAGTTTCCACTGTAAACACAGAGTTAACAGACCATTATGAATTCCATTCACCTGCACTTGCTTAAGGGATCATGAAACCATTTGCAACCAAACAGTGAGAAAGAAGTTCAGGTAATAGTGACATCTCTGAAGTACACTACTAATAATTTAACTGTGTGATTAATTTCTCCTCTTATTTTGGTTGATCAATTTTGCTTACTGGTGTGTTGTATGGGTATAACTTTGACTGGAAGAGTAATGACTTCTGGCATATGTCAATATGAGCCATAATAATTCCACCAGTATCACTGGTAAATCTGTAGTTCTTTCGTTTTGCTCATAACATACTTTTTGAACATAAATCCAGGGAGCGTGGAGGAAGCTCCTAGAGTTTTGAAGATCTGGAATACCTCAGAGGACTAGAATGAGGAAGAGGAAATGAGATGTTTTCCCCGAGCTACCTGGCAGAATTGACCTTAACCCCCATAACTGTCTGAACTTTCAGACATGAATATGTCATTACATATTTTTTACCTGTGTCTGCTGATGTGCAACAATCTCATTCTGATCTTACTGTTCTTATCTTGCTGATGAAAAGATCCAAAGGTCGACACTCCCCACAACACAATATATTTGCAAAAGTGATATTTTTCCACATAAAGAAACATACAAAATCTGGAAATGTTTTCAAGATTTTTAATAACAAAAATTGTATTAGGATTATAGATTCCTTGAGGCTGAGGTTTCATTGTTTAGCTTTTGTCCTAAAAATCATCTCATACAAGGTTTATGCAAGGTTTCATTCTAAGTCTAAGTAAACAGAGCTGGAGGATGATTGCTCATTGGTTTCTTTCTCCTTTTTTTTTTATTCTTTTTTATCAATTCTTTACTGTACTAGGACACATCTGAACAACGCCTAGTCTTCTGTGCTTTCTCTGATTGTTAAAAATGCTTCCATGTGTTGCTTCTTACATTATTCTTCCCAGTTTTTACAGACTTTTCCTTTTTCAGATTATTCTACTATACACGGAAGATATATATTACACATATATAGACACACACATACATACATATATATATATATATATATATGCAGAAAATCACAAATTCTTCTAGACAAAGGTCACCCAAAATGATACGCAGTCATAAGCTGTGTCTGGCAATTGGAAAAGGAATTGGCTGGTTTGCTAATGATGAACACCAATGCAGCTCAGAATTTAGTTTCACTCAATTGTCACTTGAGCTGTTATTTGAGCAGAGGAACTTCAGAGGCGACTGTGTCATCTAAGACAGTATATTTTTCTAGCCTAATGTTTCTGTACTATAATTTAATAGGTTTGACGCACCTTTTTGCTGGCTGGCAGTGGGGTTTTATCTTGCCTTTCCTTCTGGACTGGCTTTCTGCTAGACCACAGCCTTTGGTTTGTGGGCATATTGGAAGAGAAAGCAGTGTAATTCCCATAGCTATACATGTCCACCTACTGTACTTCTAATAGACTCGCAAGCCCTAAGTTTTAAGTAAGATAGAAGGATGAAAGAAAACCCTTGATTTCAGTCATAGGTTCACTGTTTCAAAGACAGAAACCAACACAAAATTCTTAACTGCTACATCTGCATCATATAACCACCTGCAAATTAATATACTAATAGGAGCAGATCAAACAGGATAAAAGAAAAAAAAAGTATGCTTATGGAATAATCTGACCCTAAAATACATTTGTGTCTCAAAGTTGTCATGATTACCAAGAAACCAAGTACTGAAATTGAACATTTATTCTCTTTTTAAAGACATATGGCTTCTTATAAAAGTACTAGATTAAAGTACTAGATTTGGGAAACTAAAATTTTATGGTGTCATACTACATCTAAATTCATACAGAGTGTTGTGTTCCAATACTATGATGTGGTAAGAAGCTCCTGAAAGTAGCTGAAAGATCAGCTACTACATAAATTTTCTAAAAAATTTCTCTCTCTTTCACAAAAGCATTTCTGTGTCCCAGAATTCAGTTCTACCTCTTATTATGCAACTCAGAAATTTCCATCTCAAAAATTTGATGCATTATATAGACTTTGAAAATATTTACAAATAGAAAAAAAAAAAAAAACAAACCTCTGCTACAATTTACTTCTTTTCTTTCTGGCAGTTGCATTTGTTGTTTTCATTTGGGTTTTTTGTATATGTTTCATAGTAATATTGTAGGATCCTGCATGAAATATCAAAGACTGCATGTATCAAATCTGTGTATCCCATTACTTTTCCCAAAGAAGGAAAATTTGATAATTTGGAAAAAAAAAATTTGTATGCCTTTTATAACACCATAAAAACTCTTCCATTTAGGAGAGTCCCTAAGAACTCAGTGTGAAGATTGAAATAATGGTAGGGGACAATACATTACTATATTACTTGTTTTTTAATTTCAATGAGTTAATGGCATTCACGCTTGTCAGCATGTAGTCAGCAGACATAACAAAAAGTAATGACATAAGAAACTATGTTAGCACAGTGACAGATATGTAATATGGAAAATATCAGCAATTACTGATTACATATTCCTTCTGTGTAAAGTAATGAATACATAGAATTCTAATAAACCATTTATATTTTAAAGAAATTCAATATTCTTTCAACATGTCTGTAATAATATATTGAAATACTAATGAAGAAGGTAAAAAAAAAATTTAAGAGCTGTGCACTGTTTCTAGGCAAAGGATTTAAAAATATTTAGGACAAATTAAACAGCAACATGTAATTGACACAGGAGTCCAAGTCTCATTTTCAAATGCCTAAGTAGCTGAGAGCACCTATATATTTAGATTTGGCCTATCTGGAATTGCAAATATTGGCCTGTGACATGTTTACTAATTAATCTCTTAGACTGTTCATCATTAGATATGCAGAGCATAAGAGATTCAATTGAGCTGCATGTCATGTTCCTGGAGAGATATCATCCCACTTTAAAAATAGGAGAAGTAAATATATCATACATTTTTTGTGAGCTTTCTGCTTTAGAGCAGTGAAAAGACACAAAAAGTTCCGTTTCCTTTCTTAAAAGATTAACAGTGCAATATTAATAATCTCAGACTGTATTCTTGAAAACTACTTTTATATGCAAGTTATACCTAGAATGTTTCTAGCCTGACCTGATGTTATCTAGAAAAACTAGATGAGACATATGCCCAACAGTTTTGCCTGACTAAACATGGACTTCTGCAAGGAGAAAGACAACAAATAGTAAATAAAACTTAAGCTAACAGATCCAGTCGGTCTAAAAGATTGTAAATCTTAAATTTTAGGATCCTTTAATTTTTCTTAAAAATGCAAACTAGAGAACAAACAAATCCCCAATATCTATCACTTTCATAAAAAAATTCAAACCTATTCTTTTCCCCATTATGCAACATTTCTATGTATAGACTCTTGAAGCTGAGAGAGTGAACATGACAAACATTTATGCATTTCTAATGCACTGCTGGAGGCATTCAGGCATTAAAATCATTCTCATGATAAGACATGTAGAAACAACTGATCTGACCTACAAATACACTGCACTGTCTTGGTTTTCTTTACCTATTCCTGATAATAGCAAAACACTTGCATCTAAAATAAACCATATCCACAATCAGTGTCAGAGATGGAATAATACTTTCTTGCAGTCAAACAAAACATGTTTAAGAAACAAGTAGGCTGACAAGGACCTTAATTTTTCAAAGTGTCATTTACATACTGGTTTGGAAGGCCAGACACTAAGAATGTTTGACAGAAGCTTCACTGTGTGTGGAGGGGCTTGTAGAGATTCTGGGAATAAACCACAATTGCCTGTGGAGCATTAAATGTGACCAGAAGTGAAACTTTACAGGACACAGGAAATTAAAATGCATTTATCTCCTTCCTTCACAGATTTCTTTTCCTGTTCTTCCTGTTATTCCCAGCATCCCTGAGCAGTACTTGTTGGTACTATTTGGTTAGTAGTAACAGTAGGAAAGGGAGTAGGAAAAAGGGGAAAGAAAAAAAAAAAAAAAAAAAAAAAAAAAAAAGGGGGGGGGGGGAATATTTTTTATTATTTTGAAAGAAAACAATAAAAATAAGAGCATCTAAACTGAAAAGCAGGAAATGAGGGTATATTGGAATTATTTGATACCATAAAATCAATTATTCAGAAGAAACAAGAAATTGAGCCAAAAGCGTAGATAGAAAACAACAACAGCAACAGTAAGAAAAGGAGATGGGTAAAGGAATAAAAGATCAGTACTGTGTCTGCATAATGATTTTTTCATGGCTTATGAAAAAACTTCTATGCTTCACATTTTCTGTATGAGGCCACAGTGTGACTGTAGCACATCGAAGAAAAAGTCAGCATTTCTCTGCCAATGAACAAAACATTTCTTCAATAATTAAATATCTGTGATCTGAAGCTCATCAGGCATTTAGAAGTAACTACAGCAATGATAGGTTAGATGTCTGTGCATGAGTGAGGACCTCACAAAAACAGGTCAAAGTACAATTCTCCTTCAAAATTGCTCCTTTAGATATTGACAGCAGAAATGCAGGGTATGTTTCTAGTGTTCTTTTGCAACGTAGCATGTGGAGGTAATATACTGATATCATTTGGTTACCCTTGGCCTAGCAGCATTAGGCAACCAGTGTGTCATATTTCAGCAGCTGTTGGACAAAATTCCCCAAAATAACCCCCCTGCTGCATACTAAAACCTAGGAAGCCACTAATCAAAAATCAGAAAACACAGTTTTGAAACTGAAATACAGAGTTAAGATTGCAGAAGATTTTTCATGTATTTTCATTTTTCATGCATTTCTTTAAAACATGGGGGAGCTTCCTACCAGCTCACTTTAGTCATTGTGAGATTGGAGCCTGACATGCACAGATACTGCTGAAAGGCAGAGAGGCTCCCCTATGGAGTAATTTTAGATAGGAATTGAAGTTATGTGTCCCAAATCATTCACTAGATGATGCTCTTTCTCCTATTTATACATAGGTCCTAGACAGACTAGCCACTAGGCATATTAATTGGTTGGGTTGTTATGCGCTTCCCTGATGCCTTTATTTATGAGGTAGGATGAGCTACTGTTACAAGGAAAGCAGAAAATATATTAATACAAAGATAAAGGGAACAGGTTCACTGCATCAGTGAATGAACAGAGAAAAAACTCTAATGAAATCCCAGTAGATACTCTTAATATTGCTAGTGGTTTTAATTGAAGTAAATTGACTTTTTATGGTGGAGTAAATTTATTTGGGTGTTGTTTGTTTGTTTGTTTGAATCAATTGATATTAGTGAGTTAAAGACAAAGGTCTTCAGGTATTTTTATACAAAATATCTTGAAGATAGCTGGCCCTCAAGCCAACTGTCATGACCCAGGCATACATAATTTTTTATTCAAGAGCTTGACCATTTTTCCATTAGATTCCACATATTGAATTTCTCTTTACTCAAAGACAACTGTACTCCATGCTGCGTAGTAGAGAAGGGTTTTTTGTTTCCACCTACATGCCTACAGGTGGCTGAGCAATTGCAATTCAGGTTCCATTTGCCACTATGCAGGAATCAGGCATAAGGAACAAGGCAAGTCTGTGCATGGCAGCCAAATAGAACTGAAGGCTCCAGATTATTAGGACTGTATATATGACCAGCTTGGGACATACAATATCTCAAACAATAAAGCAGCAAAAACTTACCTTTTAATACAACTGGATGGAGAGGAAGATTTAGGTCTCTGCCACACCACTTGGAGTCACACAAATGACAAAATCTTTCCTCTGTGATCTGAAAATATTTAGAATTATTTTATGTGGTATAGTTTGCTCAATGTGAAACCTTGAGAAGCACCTGCATTGTGGTTGGGAAGATAGGTTAAAGCAAAATTAATTTAAGAAACTTGATTAATGCCATTTTACCTTTTCCTACAATTAACAATTGTTCTCTTTTTCTCAATCATTTTATGCTGACTTTTATAGTCAGAAGGAAAGTCTGGCAAGGACATAAGGGAGAAGAAAGTGTTCTTAGAGCAATCAAACAAAAAGATCAGCTTGGTAAAATTTTATCTTTTTTTTTTTTTTTTTTGTGTGGGAAATATTATTCTTTACATTTATTCATCATAATACATTGTTTTATTCAGCCCCTAGATCGTGCAATTCTACCCTTCATGCAACAAATTTCTTAGTCTATTTAGAAAATGCTATATAATTCTGTTCCAAAAGGAGCTTCCTTCCTTCAAGGAAGTTGAATTATTATATATACAGAAGATATTTAAAGATGGCAAAGATATTTAAAGGCTGCAAAGAAAAATCTTCAGTTTAATACGAATGTAGCTCTTTGCTCTGCTTGTATTTCACTTTATTGATCTTTTAGAATGTTCCTGTCAAATGGCATTTTCCGCAGACTGTAAGGAGCAGAGGTAGCTTATCAGCAGATGTGTTGCAGGTCCTTCCTGAGTGGCTGACTGAGGATTCCGTTTGGTGACAAAAACTCCAAATTGAAGTCTCTAAAGTGATTAGGGGTCTACTACCTGGAAGTATGGAACAGAAAACATTAGTTAGTCAATGGAAAGTAAAATTATTAAGAAGCTATTTTATTTCATATTATTTTTGTAACTGTTAAAATATACAGCATGTTTTCATGGGTGAGTGCATCTCATTCTTGTCAGCTGCAGCAAATACTCTCTACGAGGGGAAAACAGAATTTGTTTGGCAGTCAATGACTGTATAGATCAGTCACTCAGATTTCTCTGATGAGTCTAAATCTTAATTTTCCAACTTGTCTGGCAAAGACAGCTCACTATTTTGCAATTCCCACTGGAATTTGGAAGCCAATGGCTCTACTGCAGAAAAGTAGCTATGAGTTGGTGATATATTTTGAATCTGCCATATCTCATTGGATAAATAAGGGCATAATTCGGGGAACTAAAAATATATTTTAAAAAGGCTTCCTAAAATGAAAGTACTTTCTTATGTTAGTTTCTTGTTCTTATACAGAAGTAAATTAACCTCCTGGGACCATGACAAATCTATTCTTCATCTGCAATTCCTGTTTTAACTTTGTTGTGCTACATGATCTTGCTTGTAAAACATTTCCTCAAAAAAGTCACTAGGGGAAATGTCAGACAATTCATATTTTAAAATGAAACTATACAATCAAGAGCTGTCCTTCTGCTGCAAATAATTCTGACAAGCAATTAGTCAGAACTCCCAATTTTATGTCTCATTTTTATCTCAGCATTAGTCGTCTGAGTTCGAGAGAGAGAGACTAATGGCAAAAATTTTAAATATGGTACAAGAAGGCAAAGAATCCATTTGTAATACTTCTGTAAATTTTTTAAAGAGGTGTCTTCACATACATGTGTCATGAAGTCTTGGCAGCTGATTTGTGAGTGAGAAGAAAAAGAGTAAGGATGTCTGCTTTAACTGAGGTGGATCACAGAGTAATCAGAATTTGATGCTCTAGTGGGAACATGTTAAAGCTGCCTTCTGTCTCAGCTAATCATTGCTTAAGAGATAATTTTTGAGACCTGAAATCAGTGATAAAACAACTACTGAAAGTAATAATTTTCCTCTTCTATTTATTGTCTTCAAAAGTGAACTCAGTAGCTGAGGATTACATGTCTGGAGCTGAAAGAAATAATGTATTTATGTCAAACATGTTGCTGTTTTAAAATGTAATCTGAAATTACAAGCAGAAATGCTGCACATATTTTTTTTTTAAACCAACTGTGCAGAATTTCTTGTTGTTCTTTGATATTATTATATTAGTAAAAAAGGAACCTTTTATTAATGAATGTGCTTATACTGCTAGTACTGTACATATAAAGTGGTGCTATTCTCTTGGGTTTTGCCTTTTTGGTTTTGGTTATTTTCTTCCTTTTTTTTAACCTTGTAAATCATGTGATCATTGCAAGACCAAAAGAGGATGAAGTTTTGTCAAAAAAAAAAAAAAAAAAAAAAAAAAAAAAAAAAAAAAAGTTATTTTTTATACTTCAATTGCTAAGGCTGGAAATCTGAGAACATCATGAGAAGGAAGCTGCAAAGGAAAGTAGGAACACTGAGAATTTTTTAATGGAAGAAGCTACACACATATATAATCATATTTCTCAGTTAATTTACTAGTAAGGCAAATGGGTTTTTTAATGTACAATGATATTAGCACAGGATACCAAAATACTCATGCATGCAACACTCAATTAAATCCTCAAAAACTGCAAAAAAAAAAAAATCTTAATATTGTATCTTAAGAATGAAAAATATTATGGTCCATAGGAAAAAAAACATGGGTTTGAGTAATTTTTATTGGAAAAATATTAAGCAGTATATGAAACAGTATATTAACAAGAAGAAGTAGAGTTCCATTATATAGAAATATGTACAAGCCTATATTTTGGAGAATTTAAAAATTACATGCTCATTCATTTATTCTTCATATTAATCTGGAACAAGCACAGTTAGTAGCTGAAAAAAAGCCTTCTCTGGAAGGTAGGATGCTTTTTTTTGCTTTGCAACACTGATGATTTTCCTCCTAGGATTTCAAAGAGGGGTGCTCTCAGATGTACTTAATGAAAGCAGAAAGGATGCTTCTCTCCTGTGATAATTATGCTTTGTAAGGGTGAATATAAGTGAAGAAAAATCATAAAGAAAATACCATCTGCTAGAAATAGACAAATTTGGAATATTTGGTCATAATGTTAAGACTGGGGAAAAATAATAAAAGATATTATTATTACTATCAATAAGTAATGAATATTATGAATTTCCTTGTCTAGCAGTGCTTAGAGGTTTAGGGAGAACACTAGTCGAAGTAGAAAAGATAGATGAATAAAAAAATGAAAAATTTTAAACCAAACAGTTCAAACTAAGTAGTTAAACTACAATGTCCTGTTAAAACAACATTTTTTAAAGGCTTTGCTAAATTTTTACAGTACATTTATATCTATACATATACAAAACAGTAGATGGAGGCTTACTTTTGTGATATAATTTAAACTGGAAAAGAAAAAAGGAAGTCTCATTCAAAACCTAGTTTTGTTCAAAAGATTTGGCAACAACAGAGTAAATATGGGTTCATTGATCCTCTCTTTTGGGTAAATAGAGAGTAAAACCTATAAAGCATGGATTAGCTATTCTTAACGTGTGGCAGGCAACACAGCATTGGCACTACAAATGTAAGCTTGCCTATTCTTTTGTCAGTAGCTCTTAGTTCCTTTGTCTGAAGGCAATGTTTTCCAATTACCAATTATGAGTGTTCCCTCATAAACTGCAAACTTAAACTAATTTTCTTCACTCCATCTGGGGAACGTACTGAAAACTGAATCTCAGTGTAATCCTATTAGAGTCTTCTCTGTGTTATGTCTGGTATTTTGTTGCCACTTACCAAGAATGTTACCTACCTTACTTATTTCTTCCCTTTGATTGTTTTACCACAGCCATCTCTTTGCTTGGACTGGTCTTTTTTGCTTGGAAGACTTCTTACAAGAAAGTCATGTCCCCATGCTGTATTACAAAATGCCTGAACAGATTTTGTGTGAGTTTCAAAAGCTATATAGAGTGGCATTAAATCTAAGGCAATCTTGCTGAGAGGCAAGGTATGTTAGCATGAGTGTCTTATCACATTCAAAAACTGAATGTTTTGTGTCCCTTCATTTTCAATGTGAGCAAAGTTGCCTGCAGTTTATTGAACTGATATATTTTTACTGTAAGCCCTGAAAGATGTAGTCATTGTTGATAACATTACATTTATCAACATTTCCATTCTCAATCTGCACTGGCAGTTTTTCTTGATTTTTAAAAGATTTTTCTTTTTTCTTTTTTTTTTTTTTTTTTTTTTTTTTTTTTTGTCTAATCAAAAGCCTCTAGCAGCTTTTGTCCTGAGATAGTTGCTATTCTCACTATGCCACACTATCTGTCTGCATATAGTATTTGACAGCCTTAGTTTTTTGTGGTTTTTACACATAATGTTTGGTCTGTTGATATCCTGTATGCCCCTTAAAGGTTTTGTCACAGGCTGAAGCAGCAGCTAGAATGTGCTGAACAACTTCAAGGGTGTCTGGCATTTTAGCCTTTATTTGACAGCTGAGTATAAATGTTATACTCCAAAAACACAGTTGCAAACTGAAATGAAAGAAAATTATACTTTAAACTCTTTGTACCGAGACTGGATTTAAAAGATCATTCCCAAATTTATTTGATTTTTGTAGATTGATTTGTGTCCCAATCCACTGGTGCAGGGACTCTGTACCCTATATCTTCTGGGTTATTTCTGCATGAAAACAACCAAGTTTTAAGAAAAAACTTTTAGTGGACAGAGAACATATCACTATATCACACACAGTTATGCAGATGCAGTCTCCTATATGCATGCACTCTAATTCAGTTGATGAGCTGTGGGAAACATTTAACTAAACTATCAGCTTCCCGTCTTATTTGGGGATTGCTAGAAAACCAGTTTTGGAAATGGAGGTTTGGCAGAACAGTTGCCTTCTCCTGTACTGTTGCAAAACTATTTACCTTGATCCATGTTCCAAATCCCATTCAAAGCAAGGTCGGCTTTAGAGATGAGCAACAATTTAACAACCACTTAGAAACTTCCTAGTGAGAAAATGAGACATCCCTTCATGCATGATCTCATAAAGTATTTCTATTTATTGAATCAATGTCATAGGCTATTTTTCAATAAGGTCATAAATAGATGTTATACAAAGTGCTAAACCTTATAAGATTGTACCTTATTCTGACCCTAGAGAACAAACACAAGAATCATCAGCTACACTGGGTTAACAGCCCCTTTAAGACAATTTATTTTATGTTTCAATATTCTTTTCTATAAGCACTATTGAACTTTCCTTACATCATCCACTACACAGGAAAAAACCCAGACTGTAAGATACAAGTGTCTATGCTTCTTGTCTCATCCATTTGCTCACTGGTATACCTTTCTGTTGACATGATGTTCACAAAACAGAAAAAAGCATTTAATGAGCAATTGACTTCTAGCATTTCTTTATGCTGATCACAACTGACTTCAGAGTGGATTCAACTAGAGCATTAAGGTGCTAGCTTCAGGTCAGTTTTTTCAGGCCCTGTTTGTCTTGGGTCCAGATCATGGACAACTCCAGTTTGTGGATGGCTCCAGTTCATTTCAGCTACAGTTTGATTTTGTATCCAGCTCATTTACAGCTCCCATGTTTCTGCTCTGATTTGTTTCAGGCCCAGCATGTAGATGGCTCCAGTAATTATGTCTCAGTTCGTCCACAGGTCCTCTTCAGTTCCAATTAATTTCAGCACCCATTTAATTTAATTTCTCTTTGTTCAAACAACTGTGAGGTTTGACAAGGTTTTAGGTCACGGGGCCCTGCCAGGGGAACCAGGTCCAGCCTGCTGGGCTGGCTGTCATGGCAAGATGGGTCAATAAGAGGAGAGCAGTGGATATTGTCTACCTTGACTTCAGCAAGGCTTTTGACACTGTCTCCCGCAACATCCTCATAGATAAGGCCAGGAAATGTGTGTTGCATGAATGAACAGTAAGGTGGATCAAGAACTGACAGAATACAGAGTTCAGAGGGCCATGATCAGTAGAGTAAAATCCAGTTGGAGGTCCTTGTGCCCAGGAGAACCAATGATATCCTGGGGTGCACTAGGAAGAGTGTGACCAGCAGGTCAAGTGAGGTGATCCTGACTCTCTCAGCCCTGTTGAGGCCACATCTAGAGTGCTGTGTCCATTCTGGGCTCATCAACATTAGAAAGACAAGGAGCTTCTGGAGAGGGTCAAGTGAAGGGCCACAAAGATGATGAGAGATCTGAAATGTTTCTCTGATGAGGAGAGGCTGAGGGAGCTGGGCCTGTTTAGTCTGGAGAAGACTGAAAGCATATAAATACATCAAAGGCAGGTGCCAAGAGAATAGTGCCAGATCCTATTCTGTGCTGCCCAGTAACAACAAGAGGTAATGGCCATTAACTAAAACCAGAAGTTTCACCTCAACATGAGGAAGAACTTCTTTACCTTGAGGGTGGCAGAGCACTGGAACAGGCTGCCCAGGGAGATTGTGGAGTCTCCCTCTCTACAGACATGCAAAACCAACCTGAACAGATTCTGTTGTAACCTGCCCTAAGTGATTTTGCCTTGGCAGGGGGATTGGATTATATGATCTCCAGAGGTCCCTTCTAAGGTAATGATTCTGTGCTTCCATCTTACTGATGATGTGTATGTCAATTGCCTGCTCTTATGTATCCATTGCAATTCTGCATGGAAAAAGGAAGTAGCAATAAAACTTACACAATTTTTGTAAACATTTCTTTGAGGAAAGCCTGCACTCACCTTCAGCATGAAAGGTGGATTCGAAGTATTTGTTACATTTTTTTTAAAAAAGGCAACATCATTGAGAAGATCAGTAAGGAATACTTAATGAGCATATTAAAAAAAATAAAAATTAAGGTTTGTTTCCACACTAAGCAGCCTAATCTAAACTGATTTGAAAAAGTACTGAACACATACATGGAGGAGAGCCCAAACAGTGACTGTTGCAAATACAACTCTAGGTGAAATTCAAAGCTCTAGGAGACTCCAAACTGGAAGTCAAAAAGATAATGCAGGAGAAAGGTCTTTCCTTAAGTATCTGTAGTTGTTCACTCTCACATGTATAAAATTAAGTAAGATGCAACTTCTAGTCTGATCATGCAGACTTTTCATCTGTCACATACTGTTTATTAAGGTGAGACCAAATTACTTGTCCTACATAATACATACTCAGAAAGCATAAAGTTAAAAAAAACCCTAAAACAAACAAACTGGGAAAACATACTTGTTTTCTTCTTTTGTATTTTAGTACTTTCATTCTATATTTACAGTGCCACTGACAGAAAAGATTGCAGTTAAACAAGCAGAGAAGTTATTTCAGATACAGCTAATAAAATATTTCCACTAATCAGAAATTTTTCCTAAAATAATCCCAAATTTTATGTTGGAATGAAACTGGGGGATTTTAGCATTTTGTAAGAGTACATTCTGTTAGCTGAGTTACTGTATAGCAGAGAGTAATATTTACTCAACAGCTTACAATTATTTGAACTAAAATAACAAGGTCTTGTTGAATTTGACTTTCTAAGCCCTCTTGAGAAAATACATATTAGAACAGACATAAAATGATAAAAAAATGAAATAATTCTTAAGCTTTATGTCAGATGATTTTTGGGAAATGAAGTGCAAATTTCATAATACATTATAAGCAAATACTTAAAAATTTGCTTAAAACAAATTATAGCATTCTAAAAATTCTGCATTGGTATTTTTAGTAATAATAATGTTTCCAATTAGAAGAATAAGTCTGATACACTTACAGTTCATTAGGGCATCATGTGGAAAAGGAAATAAAAGTTGTAGGAAAATCCACCCAATCATTGTTTCTCCCCTCACTCATATTTCATGTGTAACCTTCTTCCCACATAAAAAATCTAAACCCTCCATCTTAAAGGTATGGTAATTTACTGATTTTTCCTCATGAGTGTGATTAATCCATTTCAGGATTTATATTCCTGAATTTACAGCCTTTGTTATGAGGCAAAAGTGGTTAAGGGACATGGAGATATAGTGACTGTGTTTTAAATTTAAATGAGCTATATATTCCTGCTCTTGACTACTTATTGGATGAAATGGGAAGCAGAGGTTTTATGCACATGCAAAAGAGTATTGCCAAAAATATTAATTGGCCAAATAGCTTAGCATTTCAAAAATCTTATACTGTGTCTGTAGAACAAATATGATGGCATGAACGTCTTATTCCCCAATCTAATGTTTCTATTATGATTTGTCACAATAAAATTTAAGGTTGTGTTTTGCAACATTTCTTTTGGGATGTAGGGTTTTTTTTTATATAAAATGCTAAGTTCAATTACTTCAAAAAATCTGTCTGCACACTCCCCTCTAATGAAAGCCTGAGAAGATTTTGAAAAAAAGTAAGCTGAGGATGTGAAATTGTGTCTACTGTTGTAAAATGTATTATTTAAAGAAATCAGGGTAATTGCTGACATTCATGCAGACAACTGTTTATAATGAAAGAAAAATGCAAAACTCAAAAACAGAACATAAGGAAAAAAAGTTAAAGAAATAAGGCTTTAAATGGATTGCTTCTTCTACAGAGATCTCTCGAACAATAACAACATTCCAAGCAAGTTTGTCAAATCAATGTTAGAAATATTGGAATATATTGAAATACTCCTGTATTGGAATTAGAATTTTTAATTCTAAGTTTATATCTTTTGTTTCAAAAACCATTGAGATTGTGAGTTTTTTTGGGTTTTTTGGTTTGTTTTGTTTGTAACTTACAAACAGAAATTGTCAGAGCAATTCATATTGTCAGACATGTTTCTTAAAATGGTTGATGCAACATTTTTTTTATTTGCAACTTTTATTTCTTTGACAAAATGAAAAGCTGGGGATAAAGGATTGGAGTTGATTCATTTACATCAAATAGCAGCTGGATTATAAAGATTTATGGTGAAATGAATGGGAATTATGGCATAAGGCAATATTCTCCATAAGGGTACCAGATTCTGTGTTTTGCATAGTAAGATATCTGGATGGCTTGGACAAAAAAGTGACAGCTGAGGTCTGGCATACTGACAATGAGGAACAGTCTAAACAGCTAACAACAGCTATCTCTGAACACTTGGTTAAAAATTTGCCATTTCCTTAATTTTTCTATCTCTGAGGGTGTCTTGCAGATGCAATCTTAATGATGTATATGCTGCAAAATTTCTAGTTAAATTTTTAATTAAGTTAGAGAAACCTGACAACAGTGTCTATATGAACTGAAAATCAGGATTTTGCAACATAATAGAAAGGAGGTACGGAGACTCAATATATTTGCTTTTTTTTCTCTGAATGTCACAATAAGGAAATTAGATCTTAGATTGTTAGATATGAGGTTTAGTATTAATTTTAGCTTAATGAGTTAGTTGGTTGATCCATTTAACAGTTCAAAAAACTTTGACTCCAGAATTTGAAGGATTTGTTATTCCTTTGTTCAGCTCAAGGAAAACTTTGAATAAGACCTCAAAAGAAAATTAAAAAAAAAAAAAAATGAAGCATTATATATTTTAAAAAATTCAGTTTAACAGTAGGGAAATGTTTGAAGATTATTCTAGAAAGTAATTTTTCGGCCTCCATTAAGTGCTTTGTCACTGCTAGGTGGTTAAAGCTGGAGTCTCTAAGAAAGTAAATCTAGCAAGACTGTATCCCTTGCTGAGATATATGTTTGTGTATATTTCCCTGTCTCACAACAACTTTCATGCCAGGTATCAGAGATCTGAGATGATGATTTTTACCCAAATTTGACAAGTGAACAAGTGGAATTAGAAATTCCTTTATCAAACTGTATGCCTGGATACAACAGGGTACCCTAAATAGAGCTAAGCTCTCCCTATTCTGAAAACAATCCATCCCAGCTCACCAAAGACTAATGATAGTGCATAAGGACATTTTGTGACACACAGTAGAGACGGTATAGAAGAGAGCTGTAGCAAGTATAAGAAAATCCTGTGAACCATAAATTTAAATCAAGTCAGGCTTCATTTGTCCTGCTATTCATAGAAATGCTTGTTTCTATAACCACTGGCAAATGTGCCAGCAAAAATATCCCAGCACACTGAACAAGGGATTCTTATCAATCAAGCCTGATAAGAGTTTGGCACATATCATTTCTTCCCTGGAGAAAAATTAAAAGTCAGGAGGTTGAACTTTGACATAACACTTTCTTCAAATTATGCAACTCTGTCTGAAGCAAATATATTAATAATGAGGAGAAGGTTAATAGAGTCTACCTCATTAATGGACATCAGGCACTGAACTCTGAATGAATTTCTAAGCCTAATAAAAAAAATAAAAGGACAGAGGTGCTATGGGGTTATTTCTTTGTCCACACATTTGTGGTTTACAATGTTCTTTAACATTTTCTCTTCCAGTATCTGCACATTGACATTAAGCCAGATCCTATTTAAGAGTAATTTGGACAAATATTATCATTACTAAACCACTAGTTATGCATGCTTGCAGAACAGAATCCAAATCCCTATATGGGGATTATATTTCTGATTTCATATATTTAACTTGTATATCTAAATTAAAACTCCTTTTTGCTGTAAACTCTTAACATAAGTATGAAGTTAAACAGAAATGTACTCCTGTCTCTTTTCTGAGGAAGTCTCTTTTCTGCAGTGTTTAAAAACCTAGTTTAAATATCTGATTTATATAAAAGTATTTATATAATAATAATCTTGGCTTTGGTACTGCTATCTTCCAGCTCTTACTGTCATCTCCTATGGCCAGGCATAATGAAAATTCACCCTGTTGCTGGTGGCTGACTTTCTGAGTTACCTGCACTGAAGCACATAGTAGGGTTTTGAACATGAGGTGAAGTGCATCTTACTGTGAAAAGCTGTCAAAGACCTCTGTAGCACAGGAATCCAGACAGATCTGATCTGAGGCTCCCAGCAGTAACTGTCTGATGATGAAAAGGCTCCTGGCTTGTATCCCTCTGGAAAAAGACTTGGATGGAAATAAGTCAAGAATTCTGTAAAAAAAAAAAAAAAAAAAAAAAAAAAAAAAAAAAAAAAAAAACAAACAAAAAGCCCCACCAACCTACAGCCAAAACCAAAAAAATAAATAAACTAAAAATTCAAACTATGTAAGAACACATGTATTCAAATGTTCCAAATGAATTGATGAGATAAGAGAGAGAGACAGATTATCTTTAGGGCATATAGATTTGTTTGTCACTGTGGTTATTGAAGACCTAAGTTCTGCCTCAGATCTTCTCAGATGACAGGGGTTACTTTCATTATTTTGGTGGGGTTTTTTTTCTTTTTCTTTTTTTTTTTTTTTTTTTTCTTTTTTTTTTCTTTTTTTTTTTAGCATGAGAGACTGAGAATGACCTAATTCTGACTGATCAATAGATAAAAGACAAAATGTGAGACAACTTCAAAATATGATCTTCCCTCAGGGTCTTCCACATTGCCAACTAGGATTCCTTGTCATACAGATATTGTCTTTATATTTCTAGGAGAAAAAAAAAAAAAAAAAAAAGGTGGGGGAAAAAAAAGCTTAGTGTTGTCTACCAATTATTTTATCAAGACTGTGATAAATGGTAATTCATGTTTTCATAATATTGCTGTTATAGTAGGTAGAAATATAATGTGTTTTTGGGAAAGCAAACTGTACCCTAAAAAGCCTCTCGCATAAGGCAGAGGGGCGGGTGTGAGGCTTTCGCAAGGAGCTCTCACCCATCTCCAGAGGGGAAGACAAAGACATTAAAATACAAATAGAAGGTGGAGGACAAGGCTAGAAGGAAGACACTCAACACCTGATAAGACTTGATGGCCCAGCGATGGTTTCTTATCAGGACCATTTGGACCATTCAGGAGTCTCCCCCACCCAGGAAATCCTTTCAGGAGGAGCGGACCCTGTTTTCAGAAATTACATCAACCACCGAAACGAAGTAACTCAGGAACTAAAGAACTTATAGAATTTTGGACTCACGTAGCCCAGCCAGAAAAAGTGTAAAAACAGCTGGCATGGGCCCAGTCCTTCGTGAAAACCCGTGGGTACAGTGCGACAGAGGCTGGACTCGCGGTGTCACCCAGTGACGGACGCCCGGGGTCGGCACTGTTTCCTTGATTGTGGGCTTTGTCAATTTTGCTGTCCAAATTCTCTGGCAAAATAAAGCACTTTCGATGGAATCGGCTCTTTGAATTTATAACACGTCTGTGGAAAAAGCTTCTTAGAGCACAAGAGGATGATCCGAAGTGAAAAAACAGGCCAGTGTTGCCACAGACTGAGCAGACAACTGATGGGTAGTGTTTTAGGCTGCAAAGGAGATACTCAGAGAATGTTTTAAGAGCCCAGTCTGGGTTGTGCTGCCCCAGTGCTGCTGCTGCTGTCAGTTAACACTGACCTCATGACTGCAGCTTTGTCAGCACTAGGTTTTACTCTAGAAAAGGCACAAGAATGGCTAATTCATCAGCACCTCTTTGAAGTGTTGTGAAATAAGTGAGACGACTGCAACATAAACTAAAATTTAACTGCATGATGTCAGAAGAAATTCCATCTCCTGGCATGAGCTGAGTGTTCCTTGCATTTTCTACTGAAATAATTTTGTGTTATAAGGGATCTTTACCAGTAAGTAAAATATTATTGCAAATAAAAATATTCTCACACAGGTCTTGAAAAAAACAGTTTTGGAAATTTGTACACCAAAATATTTAGGTGTTTAATTCTTTAGGTACAATAAGAAGTAAATTCTCACAATAGACTTCCTTTCTAATCTCTGTGTACTGACACTTCTAGAGGCTGAGCCATGGGAAATTTTGTTGAAGACCCTATTGTTTTTAGCAGTGTTCAGAGTAAAAAGAACATAGCCAAGGACATAGTTTGCATTCTGCATTTAAACAACAGCTGATTAGGTGATAACAGCATTAATTACTCATTGGCAGGCAAACAGCCTAGGTAATCAAAAATGTATTTTCTGCAGTGAGATTTGTATTGTCATGGGAAAGTAGGTGCCAGACACAGCATTTTGGAGAAGGAATCTGGGCAAACTCAGGCTCCTCTCTCTCTGAGTGTTGTAGCAGTACTGCCAGCTGGTAGATTGATTGCAGCACAACAATATTGCTGAACACTGGGCTTAGGCTGCACCCTCCTACTAGAGGAAATGGCATTATTATATAAGTACTAATAAAACATTTGAACAGAAAAGTGATAACATAATAGATACTACTTCCTAAAACATTCAAAAAATATTATTTTAAAGCTACTATTGAAGTATAATTTCTAGCTTTTATTTTTTGAGGCGAAAATGTGGTTTCCTGTTTATTTTTAAGTGTGTAAGATGTAGCTTCTGGGGTCCATACAGGTTGCAAATGAAGTAAAGTTTTACAATGAAGCAAAATCAAGCACAAAAGTAAAATTATAGTTGAATATCACAAGTATTTACTAGGAAATCCATGACCAATAATGAATTAGGTACATTATATACATTAGGTACATTAACATTACAAATTAGGTACATCCAGGGGGACACTACAGCTCATTCATTTTCCCTGATACTTTTTCGTGGTGTTTCACTGAATCCTTCTTTATTTGCATTTTATTGAATCCCTCTTTTCTTTTATGTAAAAAAAAATACAGTTCAAATTATGATCAAGTAAAAAAAAAAAAGTTTTCATTTAGACATGTAATAAGTAATAATTCATGTTTTCATAATGTTTGTTGTTGGAGTAAATAGTAATAAAAATATAGTTTTATAAGAAAGCCAAAAACCCTCTCGGAGCAGGGCAGAGGGCTTGGAAAATTTTGCAAGAGCCTCCCCCGTCTCCTGAGGAGAGCACAAAGAAATTACAATTCCAATAGAAAGTGGAGAATGACCAGGATGAGGACAATCAGGCCCTTGATGAAGCTTGATGGCTCTGAGACAGTATCTTATCAGGGCCATCTGAATCACCCGGGAACTCCCTCCACCCAGGAAATCTTTTCAAACAGCAGATCCTGCTGCCAGAGATTTGAACATCCACCGAAAACAAGACGCTGAGAGACAAAGGGACTTATAGAATTTTGGACTCACATAAGCCCAGCCAGAAAAGGTATAAAGCTGGCTGGCATGGGCCTGGATTTTCATAAAACCAGGGGCAGTGTAACGCGGGAGAGGTTGCACTCGTGGTTTCACCCAGTGCTGGCACTGTTTCCTTGGTCGTTGGCTTTGTCAATTTTTCTGTCCGAAATTTTCGCTGGCAAATAAGTTGTTTTCGATGGAATTGGCTCTCTAAATTTATAACAAGAAGCATAATCTGAAAATCAGATAATATATCTTTATAAACAGTATGTTTAGTTAATTTTTATTATATTTCAGTTACTACTTCCAGAATTTTTATTCAAAATTAACCTAAACTCTCATTATAACAAAGCTGTCAAGAAAATTGATAATGAAGAATGTTCTGAGTTATCTACAATGTAGGTTTTAGCAAGGAGCTATTCTGAGAACAGTTCCAGAACATAGAGGAGCTCTAATTACGATTTTCAGATTTTGAAAGAAATATAACGCTCATTCAGAAAGATGGGAAGATACTCGAAATCTCAGGAGACTGAAGAAAATTCTAGTCTTTTATGATGCTGCTAGCACAAACTTGTTTTTTTATAGTGCCATGTATGTGATATTTCTCTTTTGTTTGGTATGTTATTTAATTGCAGTTTTTGTTTCAGTTTGTCCTGCCAAAGGGAACTCCTCGTTTATGTTTCATTGGTGTGTCCAGTTATTAGAATCATTGCATTAATGCCAGGGTCTTGTCACAAATTCAATTACAACAGCTGTTGCATACAAGCAATTAGACATCTGCGCAGCAGCTCCCTCCTTGCCGTTGCCTTTTATTATGCTATTGCTGCAACTAGACAAATAATTTATATCTGTACTGTGCCTTCCATGCAAGGCATCTTGAACAATTAACTGCTCATAGCCTCTTCCAAGGCAGGTAAAATGCCAATATATTCCCCTTCCCTTGTGGAACAGCTGGCAGAGCACTTGGAGCCTGATTTGCCTGTAAAAGGACAAAGGACAGAAGGCAAATAGCCAAGAGCAGTTGCACCAAACCTTGTTTTAAATTGAAAAGAACAGAGGGTCAAAGATAGCCACTCTGAAGCACATCTTTGCTAACCAAGAGGGCATAAAAATTAGCTGAGAGGAAGATGGAAGGACTGTTGGATTTGTTGTTGGAAAGCTGAAGAGAATTGTGTTACAAGTGATATATTCTTCCTTTCCCTGAAGGATTATGGCAATATAAAAACCCCTTTGTACTCATATTTTTATTCTGCACAAAAAAAAAAAAAAAAAAAGAAAAAAAAAAAGAAAAAAAAAAGAAAAAAAATCACTGTTTATCATGATTGCACAGCCTTACTGAATACATATGGGGGTTTATTAGTGCAGATGTTTGTCTGAAAAGAAATCACGGATCAGATTGAAGTAGCTCTTCTTAAAACTATTAAGCTATTTAGCTGAGGGTTGTTTAAGATGGAATGAAGGAAATGAAGCATTCTTTTTTCTCATAAAATTCAAATCTGTCTAAATGTGTTGGTGTATAATCCCCCCTCCATCTCCAGTTTGTGCCATCAGTCACTACAGGATGGGATGAACAGGTGTGTTGCACAGCCGTACTGTGAATGATACTGAATTGCAGCTTGTTGCCCTGGATCAAGACTTCACAAAGTGCAAAATGTGTATCCCATGACTCTCACCTCAATGTGCAATTCCATGAGCCAAGAGACTCAACAGCAGCGCCAAACAAAGAAATTCTTACTGCTTCTCAGTGCTGACTGCAGCGGAGTTTGCACCCCTTTACCCTTTCTTGGCAGAAGCCAAATGGAAACCTAGGGAATACTAACATTTTCGTGAATACCACAGTAACACAACCCTCCTCAATCCTTGGTTCTTCAGTTTTTTTTTTTTCTAACCAAGATCAATTCAGGTGTCTGGATTACAGTTATTTTAGCAAAATGAAGGGCACTTTAAAGGTAAGCACATGAAAGCAGAGGAAGCAAGGGAAACACCGAAGGTGAATGTGTTGCCAAACCACAGTGCTACCGTCACGTGTTATAAATTTCTGTCAGACACCTTGTTTGTTTCGATAATGAATTTTGAGCAATGACTTGGATATTTGTCTTTTCTGACAGAGAGGGAGACTGCTGCAGCATGACGTAATTCTTGGTACATTTATGGGAAAGATTAGCATTTAAACGAACTCTTTTCTTTGAAGTGGAAGTGATTTTTAAATTCCTGTTGTTTAATCTTCTAAACATATCAGGGAGAGGTCCCTATTGAAGTTCATGGTTTTAGAACTATGCCAGAATTCTGAAGAAAATTTTCATACACGTTTCCAGAAATGGAATGTACTACAGCTCAGCATCTCCAGAGAAAAAGATTTATTGCAGCCAAGGGTTTTCTAAACAGAGAGACTCAGACCAAAAGGTGAGAAGACAGTAAAATGATTTGAGAATTACTATTCAGTCTCCTTACTGCATTGTTTATAGGAAGATCCTTTTAACTAGTCCTGTATTCAGTTAATCAGCTTTTCTGAGTTTCAGCAAAAATCATATCCTTTGTCTAGTTCTCTAATGTTTTTGTTTTGTTTTGTTTTGTTTTGTTTTTTTCTTCTCTTTTTGTTTTGTTTTGGTGATTTTTTGGGGGTTTGTTTGTTTGTTTGTTTGTTTTTTATCCTGCCACTTCTGATATTTGCCTGTTTATTTATTCCATTGTTCTCCAAAGTCTTTCTTTTGGTCTTATAGTTTCTTCTGCTCATTTCCTCTTGCTGCCTGTACCCTGTATGTATAGGAAAGTCACCCACTTGAGCAGTGTCATGCATGCTCTGCAGAGGTATTACTCACCCTTTCCCTCTAGAGGGTTTTGCTGGATGCAGAGGTTAGCAGGCAGAACAAGGAAAACCGGAGTTCTTCTGCCCAGCCAATGCTCTTTAATAGAAAAGATCAACTGTGAGCAGATCAGATACCACTCATCACAGAGAGCAACATTTCAAGTTGTTTTTGACGGGAAATTTAATTGTGTTGTATACAAAACCTTACTTGTTCTGTGCACTTAGAATTGTGGCCACTCACTGAGATAGCTCTTTCTGTGGTGAATTTTGTTTTTCAGGAGTAGGAGGAAAATGCATCTATCTTCCGTTGGATTTAAAACCGCAGTACAGTCTGATTGCAGCAATTTCAAATCTAAATATATGATTTCTATGGCAGCCGTCTGTGAAAGATTCATTTTATGAATAGTGTAATCATGTTTAACATAGGAGATGCTTGTGCTGCTTAGTAGGCAATGTTTCAAAGTAAAGAAAGTTTAGACAAGAAGAAAAACCATTGGGAAACAAGACAGGTTATAAAGGTTCTTCAATTTGTGTAGAGCTGATGGGAAGAAGGAGCTTCATCACATTGTATGATGGTTCATTACTTGACAAATGAGCCATAAATGTGCTCACTTGTACATCCAGCTCACACTGCTCTCAAAATCACAGCAAGGTTTTCTCTTGATAAGCCTCATGGGCAGTTATTTTATCTTCCTTGCTCTAGCTCCAGTTCCGTGCATTGTGGGATTTTTCTTGCCTCACATTTTGTGATAAAAATGAGAGCCAGCTGGAAGCAAGAGCAATTCTAGCACCAGAGGTCAAGCACAAAGGTTCTCTTTTCCAAATATCCTGTTGTTTCTCTTGTTTTGGCTGAGTGACTCCATTTATAGCTATTACCAGCCAGGATGGACAAAACATTGTTCTTTACTGTGGAGCAGGTAACTTCACATATGTAGTGCTTTGCATAGGAACATGAAACAAACCGCCTGAGTGCCAGGCTTGCTATCCTTTGCCTGCTGGATCTCCACACTCCTAAGCATCATTTGCAGCAGGTTTTTTATCCGTATTGGCAGATACCAATAGTTGCTAATAGCTGTCACGACAGGATAATGCATACCAGCTGCTTTGCAAAGAACTCTTCTGATATGGAGCAACATGTCTACATGTGTTGATACCTACTTTGTGATATCTACACACTAATATCTGGGGGTGGGGTTTTTTGCTTTTCTTTTGTTTTCTCTATTTGTTTTTTGTTTGTTTGGAGATTTTTTTTTTTTTTACAGTAACTGCTGATAAGGGGAGTAACTAATCAGTGCTTATGGGACAATCTTTCAGATGCTTTCAGAATGTTATGAGCAGGACAAAAACATTCTTCTTAAAATGACAATGGCAAGAGTGATGAACATTGAGTGCCATGTGTCTCTGCACAAAAGTAACAGCCCTTGCAACTTAATTCACGCGATGCAGAATATATATAGTTGTATTTTATGTCATTTTGTCAGAACTTCAAGAACATCAGAACTATTTATATACAATTTAAAAATAGGTGAGTATGTCCTAGATTCCTTCTGTTGGTATGTTTAAATATATACAACTTAATTCCAAGCTTACCTACTTTAAAAGGACTACAATTCCTTTTGCTTGTACTTTTTTTGGATTTTTTAAAAATATATTTGATTTTATATTTTATACATTCTTTGCTATAGCTGAAAAATCCTATTTCTTACCTTTCCACCAAATCCAAGTGCAAGTGGATATAAATATTTTTAATGGAAAATGTATAAATATTTAACTAAAATTCAAACCTAGGGCCAACAAATATGTAACAACTGAAATATACAATTTCAGTTCATATTCTGTTGGAAGCCCTTACTTGGAGAGTACCACCCACGTAACAGAAAGCAAAAATAGACCCAAACTACACTTTTTTAGGAGGGATGGCATATTTTCTTAGAAACAAAAGCAAAACTACCTGATATGAATGACCTGCAAGACAATTTTCTGCCTTTAACTTAAAAAAAATAATAAATTATCACATTAAGTACCTTAAAATCCATTTATACTTGTTTTAATGTATTTAGCGAAATTAAATTACTAGATGTTTTTAATTATTTACAGCTACTGAGCCTTAATTGAGCCCTCATTTATAGTTCATATCAGTGACTTTTAGTGTCTCATTTTTTTCATATTTTGCTCCCCTTAGCAAACGCTTTAAACACCTGTGTTGTAAAAAATGGTATTTTCCCATTTTTTTGTTTGTTTGTCATTTTTTTTCTTTTCTCACAGGTATCTCCTAGGCTGACAAGGACATTCATAATCCTTCAATGGCTTCAACAGGTGGTATTTAGTCAGGAATTGCATCACAGTGTCATACAGGTATGGACTTTGGGTGAGTACAACAATCAGCCAACCAAATTTGAGTGAGATCAGATCAAGTGAACATGATTTCACACCATGAAAGGACACTTAGACAAAAGTCCTGATAAAATGATTCACTAGATCTGTGTAATGTGCAAAGAAGCATGGGATCGCAGGTAGGCAGCTGTCCAAGAAGCTGTCCAAGTTCCAATCTGTTGCCAAAGCTACACTGGATTACCACTCACTGAAGAGGGAGTCCAGAATCTGCACTGTCTTGTCAGGGACTATCGGTGCAAGTCATTTCTATGTGTAGAAACTAGGCTAGGGAGCTTCTGTTCTATTCTTTTGTCCTTCAGAATCACAACTTTAATAAAAAAACCCCAGTATGCAATATCAATTGGAAAAATGACTGATTTATTTATGTTGCAATAATTACCTTGATGTGCAATACTATTAGAAATATATCTGACTTTATCTCCCTACTGTCAGTGTCTTCTTCAATGTTTTCATGTCATCCGTTATTTTCTTCATCTAGACAAATCTGGGGAAAAAAAATCCCTGTCCCGTGTCTTTAAGAATATTTAATGAAAACCAATATTGAGTTAGCTATCTCATCCCAAAAGACATCTAAAAATACATGAAAAAAATACATTTTGTCTGTGTTAGGAAAGACACTCATCTGAGTCCATGAGTAGCCCACACATTGAATGATTTGTAGAAGTTTGTTTCCAGGCAGTTCATTCTTCTCCCTCTTCTGGAGTTGCACCTCGTATAGTACCTGCCTCATGTTCATGAATAGAATGCCTACAGAACAGACCATGGGAGCTGTCCATGTTCATCCTTGACTCTTCTCTGTCACATGACTATATGCACTCTGCAAAGAGAGCACTGAGGACATTAAAATTAGAGTATTTGCTGAACAGTGACAACACATTCCTCTACAGGATATTGGGGTTGCCATAGTGTGTTGGAAACAAAGACAGAATTATGAGCATGCTTTACTATCTCATTCAGTGAACATCTGGTTTAGTTTGGGGTTTTGTCAAGGATTTTTTTTTTCTAGCTGTTATTTTATTCTGCTTAGGCTGGCAGAATATTTATTTTTACTATCTTTAAAGAAATCTGCTTTGATATTGTTCTGAGGGAGTTAAACAATACTGAAAGCCTTAGGTAAGCATGCTTAAAATGTATCAGTGTAGGTTCACCAGGGAACAGCAACAAGTAAATTGCACCAGCGTGAATTTACTAATACAGATGATGTTTGAATCCAGCACAGAAACATTCCTAATAGGCTTGCTAAGGAATTCTTGAGAATGTGGCAGGTATGTGACCAAAGTTGACTCTTATTAGGGAACCTCCCCTGAAATTTTACACATTGATGGATAATCCAAACCAGTCCAGTGAGGAGGAGCTTTCAGTTAAATCCATTTTGTCATCTGAATACATCTCCCACCCTTTCATATAGACTGCCGCAAACATTAGTTTTGAGAACTGATTCAAACCAGTAAAAGTTAAATTTTGAGATTAGAGAAAGCTGAAAATGTTTTAATGAGAGGTAATCAAGCATTCTGTTATGTCTGATCATATACTCATCTGTTACTTCATTGTAAACATTTTCTTATCACAAGCTGTGGTGACCACATCAGCCAAGATGGTACTAAATATCTTGGGAGAAGGGTAGAAGCTCAAAACCTGTAGTATTAAATTAGGAAGAGGCCTTGATATTTATTTTTTTTGAAACAAAGCCTTAAGGAATTGAGAATCTTCATTCAGGGTTCCTCCTTCAAAGTCTCTAATTCCATCTTGCTCATTTTACTGGTCCCCAGGCCTTTCTGAAAACATCTGCTTCTCCCATCTTGATAGCTGCAGTGTTTCTAACATGGAATAATAATCATGCTTCATTACGGGTGCACAGAAAGGACAGACATTTGCCAGAATGAAGATGCAGATGCAGCTTTAACCCTGCAATTGCCCACTGAACCAGGAATGCCAATTAAAAAAAAAAATAGATGCATCTTCTCATTAAAAATAATTAAATTACCAGGGACTAGGGACAAGGATTGGCAGAGCTAAAAAACTTCAGTGATTTTCTTGATTCAAGCTGTACTTGTGTTTAATCAGAAAAGGTGTCTGATGCGTGCAGTACACTTTCATAGCTGCTGTGTCATATCCAGTAGACCACAAAGAGGAAAGTTTGCTCTCATCAGAGCAAGGAAATGAAACATGCAAAGGAAAATGATGGATGTAAAGGACGAAAAGTCTATCCTGCTGTGTGCTGGAAAAATAACAAGCGATTTCAGATTTCAGAATTCTGAACAATTTTTTTTTTTTTTTTTGGGTAGCATCTCAAAAAAGGTAGAATCCCAAGCATTAGCTATGCATTCTACTCCTTTCACAGATTATAATTTCACTCTTTTAAGAGGAGAAATACTATATTTAAATCAAACACTCTTCAGTTCTGAAAATTTCCATTATAAGGGGTTGGCAGAGGTGATATTGGCTGATTCAAAGGTCAGTAATAACTTCTCAAAGCTACTGACATTTTAACTGTGTAAGTGTTGCCACTTTCATTTCACACAATTTTATCATACTGAGCCCCTATAGTAATGTCAATTATTTCTTCTTCCAATGAGTTTCCCAGTGTTGGGATTCTTCCGTCATCACACATTGCAAGTTTGCCCAGAGGGCGGTTGAGCACTGGAACAGGCTCCCCTGGGCAGGGGTCACAGCAACAAGCCTGACAGAGTTCAAGAAGTGTTTGGATGACTCAAGCACATGATGTGACTCTTGGGGTTTTCTGTGAGGGGCCAAGACTGATGACCCTTGAGGGTTCCTTCCAACTCATCATATTCTGTGATTCAGTGAAATATCAGGATACTCCAACTTACGACAATGGCTTTGTACTTATTTCTTTGTGGATGGGTGAGAACACTTCGTTTCTGCTTTGTCAATTACTTACATTTTCTGTAAGCTTAGTCTGTGTCTGTTACTATCCTCACTTTGTGCTACAAGTTTACAAACTTCAAACTCCAAGATATTTTGAGTTTCAGAACTGAGTAAGTCCAATTTCATGTGAATGTATTCCACAGGCTTTTTATTTAGCTGTTTCTTAAACTGTTACTACTTTGTCTCTAGTCCTGCCCTCTAGCACCTTAGCTTTTGTCCTTACCCCTTTTTCTCCTCCACGAAAGCTTTTATGATCTCCGTGCCTGGCAACACTGCTGAGCTGAAACTGAACTTTTTTTTTTCTTGTAATAGGGGAAATAATCTTTATATTCCTCTGCTTGTTTTCAGGACACATCAGCTGGTCTTCACAAACCCTCTCATTTATCCTCATCCCCAAGGAGGTTTCAGGATATGGACATGTACCTGGTGTCTTTGATACCTTTTGATACCTTTGAGACTTATTGGAACTTAATAGCTGTGAGCTCTCTACTTCTGTGCTAAATGTGGTAGAAATTGGACAAATGCTCCAAAATTATTAGGAAAGTATTAGCAGATCACATAATCTATATCTCACAGAAATAAAATTCATTCTTTTTGAGTGTAATTATGATTAGGACACAAAGAACAATAGTTTTCAGAATTTTATTTTACTAAAGAAAAATCAAATTGGTAATTATGAAACTAAAAATATCTTTGTGAGCGATATATTTTCTTGCTCTCTGGAGAGTTTGTTTGTGTGATGTACATTCAACCCTCAGCTTCTAAGGGCTTTCTGTACAACAGCCCTATTTTTCAGCACATCATTCACTATCCTCAACTTGAATTTACCTTTTATATTTCCTGATGTTGCTTTCTTTTCTGTCAGATCATTAATACAGATGGTAAACTCTAACAGTCCCAGTATCAACACCTGATGAATACCAGCCATAATGATCTTAAAACATTTTGAGATCACTAGTTGAGCCAATTTTCCTCATAGCTCCACTACCCTCTTAGTATTTTGCAAATGTAGACATGGTCATTGATGTACAGTTCTGGTATCTAAGTTTATTTTTCCCGGATACAAGTATTAACATTGAAATCTATGGTTTTGCTGAGCTGTGAGACAAAACTGTTGCTGCAACTGCATGGCTATATCCCAGAGTATTTTTCCCTGTAGTGAGCTGAGCCACTTTATATGGTATCTTTTCCAATCCAAGCATGAGAATTTTCTTTTAGGCTCACGTATCATGGCAATGAATTGTTGTAGGTCTATGAGACCCATGGTGGCTGGCCTGTGTTCCCACTGCAAAATTAGCAGGCAATAAGCATAAATGAGTTTTGTCCTGCTGGGAAAACCACGTGGGATTCATCAGACCTTTAAAGGAATCCATCTCTCCCTGAGGGTATGAAGCAGTAAGCAAAATTCTCTGTGACAAAGCTGGCAGAATCTTTTTTTGAAGTAGAATGATTTCTTCTGTGCTTTTTGTGACTAGAGTTGGAGTAATGACATGATGCTGCTAGTGGGGACCCACAGAATACAAGCAAATACCGCATCTCTCATGAACTATAGGCACTATTGTTTACCTTGAACACTGCCAAAATATTTTCCTGGAAAGATGGATTTTGTTTTTAAGTATCCTATCTTTGAACAAGTGTAAGTAATACCTAATAGTTCCAACTGAAATACCTGTTTAT
Source organism: Phylloscopus collybita (assembly GCA_027886175.1). Classification (NCBI taxonomy): domain Eukaryota; kingdom Metazoa; phylum Chordata; class Aves; order Passeriformes; family Phylloscopidae; genus Phylloscopus; species Phylloscopus collybita. The sequence continues at coordinate 76,253,946 of JAJNNQ010000075.1, read as the reverse complement.
AGTGATAAAACAAGTCCTGCAAAAACCGCTTGTATTAAAATGAAAATATAGAAATTGAAGCAAGACTTCTGCTTCCTATTTTTTTTCCTATACAGCATCTTTGCTGCCTAACTGCAGTTGCATTGCAACTGATGAATTTTCCTAGATCCAACCCCTGCAGGAGAGGATTGAGCATTTGGAATATCTGTCATTTAATGTAAATAGGAAAATTATTATATTTTTCTGGTATTCTTAGCTGAGAAAGTACATAATAATTTAGAAAGAAAAAGGTGAAGAAAATGCAGGAGACAGGTATCCACCTTTTTACCTGTTCACCAAGGGAAACTCACCTTACACCCTCAATAAATGCCAGAAGTGTGTACATATATATTTTTGTAAATAGGCATGAATCTCAATTTCCTTTGGGTGTGAACAGTTTGGGCTCTTCTTAAAAAATTAGCTTATTAGCTCTAGGAGTGATTATGAGAGAGACAAAGCAAAAAACCTCATATTCTGTCTTTGAAAAAAAATAAATTTTAATGAATAAATTTTTTTTAAAAAATCCATACTTTAGTCAAAGATTAAAGCTACCACTGGATAAGAGGAGCATTATTGCAATAATGCTCTTTTGCTGTATAAACAATAAAAACAGACAGCAAACCAAAACCAAGTGAATAAAAAAATTTTGGGGAAAATGAAAATCTTTAAGGTTTTTTCTTGCTGTCTTTGTGGAAATAAATTATCTGTATAGATCCCTGTTTGAGTATGTTGCAAATTTCTTCCCACTGAAGGAATAAAAAATATCAGAAAAAATACTAGCTTCTGTTGGACTGCCTAGGATTTTGAAATACAGAAACCCTATGTAAGAACTGCATTTGCAGATGACATATATGAACACTGATGTCAGTGCTTATTTTGACTGAGATGCCTAGCCTGATGCAAATTATTTCCTTATAATCTTTCAGAATCTGTTGACATTTAAGGTTTTATTGGAACTCAGCAAACATCTGCTGATAGAATTGTTTCTTTACAATGTTTGAATACATCATGCTTGATCACAGAAACTTAGGACTATGGCTCTGTTTTCAGTACATATCAGCTGGTCTCCAAAAACCCTCTCATTCATCCTCATCCCTAAGGAGGTTTCAGGATACAGACATGTACCTGGTGTTTTTGATACTTTTCTTCATGCTTCTTTAAAGATGCTACAATGGCATTTACTGTATAGGGATTCTGACAGTATATATAAAGCTATTTTTCAGCTAATTGCTTTCTTTATTTGTACCCTCAAAAATAATTTTATTTCCAAGAGAAAACAAGGTAGGTTTTGTTCTAAATGCTTTAGTATTCTTTGTATCCATTTTCCAAAATTTTGGGTCATGAAGAAATAGCGCTTAATGAACTCCACCAGAACAGTGGTTCTGCCTTCCTCAATGTCCTGCCTCTATCCCTAGATGTTCATCTGATTTTTTTTTTAATCTTTCCAGAAAAGTACCCAAAACTCTAAAGTGTGAGATTTTATTCTTAATTCTTGAAGGCAGGACCTCGGGAACAACTTCTGTCTTTACTTCTCTGTAAGGGAGGAATACAAAGATGTTGCTTATTCTCTCTCACTCTATATTTCTAGGTGCTTTTCATTCTTTACAGACTGACTGCAAATAGTTCATAGATTGTAGGGACCTATGGAAATTTGCTATGAGCTTTAAGACAAAGGGATAGAGAAGAGTAGGAAAATACCATATCTACTGTCAGTTCCAGTAATTCCATCTGAACTACATCTGAATGGTAGAACAGATGCTTTAGGAAGTTCCTTAGAAGCATCTTTCTTTAATTCCACATTTTAGGCCTATTTGTAGCTTCAAGAGATAAAATACATTTTATTTCAATCCTAACTAAAATATAACCTTTTCTGGATGACCTAAATAACATACTGAAGCATTTTTAATGTCCTACGGAAACAGAGGCAATTTTGCCTGCATTTAGGAAATGACTGGGAAATGCATTCCACTTCTTTCTGACTACCTTCAGAAAAGTAACTTGAATTGCCACTCACTACCTGAATGAAGGACCCCTGGTTTATGATATAATACAGTTTATTATGGGTACTTACTAACCAAATTAAGGATCTTGTAGAGAAGGAAGAGAACCCCCAGCAAGTTTCAAAATATCTCACATCTTAAGATCATCACTGGGGACCACTTGAATAACAGTCAGAGTTGAAAAAGCATCTGCTGCTTCTTCTTCCTCTGACAGTTTTGGACACTGAAAGACTGAAACATAGCCTGACAAAACAAAGTGTGTAGAAGAGGAGACAAAACTGCCATACAACCAATCAAGTCCAGCATCACAATGAAACAAAGCCTCCCTTCCTGCCAATGTAAAGATCATGCTGCTTTTTCAAACCATTTTTAAATTATGTCCTTAGGTAACGAGGTGCTTTTTCTAGATTCATGGTTTTTACTATTCACTCTGATGCTTTTCTTCTGTGAGGATCAAGTTACATCTCACTGTCTGGTTCAGTATTCAAAAAGATACTAGAAAAAAGCTGGAACTAAAGCATATCTGAAAAGTGTTGGATGTAGTTTTCTTGTAAAGCTGAGTGTCAGGAAGCCCTGTCCTATGCTTCTGCTAGTAAGGATTTGTATTGTAGATTCAGCTTCTATCTTCCTTTCTGTGCTAAACGCTAATCAATTAGCTATGTGCTAATTTATCTATTGGGTGGATATTTTAAGCACAAACAATTTCTCATTTACTTTAACCAGTCAGCATTGGAAAAATATTCCAGAGAACCATAGAATCATGAAATATACTGAGACGGAAAGGACCCATCAAGATCACTGAGTGCAGCTCCTGTCCTTGTTCAGGATACCCCAAAAATTACACCATGTGCCTGAAAGAATTGTTCAGACACTTCCTGAAAGCCAGGCTTAGTGCTTTGGCCACTTCCCTGTGCTATGTCTGTTCCTTTCTACAAAGCATTATGTTATCCATATGGAGTCCTCATTGTGACAATGGGTTTGAACATTTAAACACCAATGATATTACGCTGAGAACCCTGCAGTCTGAATCAACACAGGCTTCCGCAAGGCAGTTTTGGGAGTTCAGTGCATCAAAAAGAATTGCAACATAATCTGCTCAATTTTTACATGATGGTAAGAAATTTAGGAACTGCTTGATACAGATGTAGATTTCTGATTATGGAAAAGCATTCTTATAATGTGATCACTATGTCATCCATACTTTTCTATGTCCTCCATTCTCTTGTATGCCCTCCATACCCAAAAATGGATTCCTTGTTTTTAGTCCTCTCAGGAATGAAGACTCCAGAAGCTAACACAAGTTTGTCTGACAACTTAAGTCACCAGAACACCTTAAAACAAAATGCTCTCAGTGACTGAAGACATAATATTTATTTGAAGAAAGCTTTGCTTTGATTCCTTTACTGAGTTTTTTATTTTTGTCTTATTTTTTTTCAAGTACTCATACTCATATAGTAGTAGGTCATTAAGATGTAAAATTTAGTGACTAAATTTCAGCTGTAGTAGGAACAAGGTGGGGTTTTTGTTTGTTTGTTTGTTTTCCCAAGTAATTACATTTGTAATTTTGTTATCTTTTTGCCTCAAAAAAATTTTTTTTGCTTGCATAGGTAAAAATAAAATAATATTCTTTGTAGGAATTTAGGTAATGCATACCACATATAATTTACTGTACTAATGTTTATATTGTAAGCTATTATCTATAGTGAATTGAAAATATTAATTGGAATCATATATATTTTGACTATGTAACTTCTAGTAATCTCCCTCAGATCAAACTGGACAGAAAAAAAGAGCACAATTGAATGTATATTTTTCATATTTGAAAGAGATCTTATAACTCTCTACAACTACCTGAAACAAGATTTTAGCAAGGTGAGTGTCAGTTTCTTCCAAAAAAACAAGCAATAGGACAAGAGGAAACAGATTCTAATTGTGCCAGTGGAGGTTCAGGTTGGATACTAGGAAAAAATTAACCAAAAATGTTAATCTTCAGAATGGACTGCCTAGGGAAGTGGTTGAGTCACCAACCTGTAGATGTAGTGGCTAGAGATATGGCTTAGTGGTAGACTTGGCAGTGCTGGGTTAACATAAGACTTGGTCCTTGTAGAAGTCTTTACCAACCTAAATGATTCTATGAGTCTGTGATTGAAAGGTTTGACACGTGAAAGATTCCTTTGATACTAAAAGATACCACCTCATTAGCAAAATAATTGTCATGCAGGTAATTCTCATACCAATCCTTAGAGAGATCACCTTTCTAAAAAGTCTCGTTTTCCTGTCAATTTTCATTTTGAAACAATTTCCTTTTTTTTGTATCTCTGACAGAAACTTGATTAGTGGCCTCAAGATGACAAAACTACACATATGTTCTGAATTGGAAGAAAAGTTGCTTTTTCTTTTTATCTCTTTAGTGACATTCATTAGTGTAAGCAGCTTTTTGTGTCCTTTGTAAAGTTAATGGATTACTGCAAAAGAAATCCTTTACTTTGTTAAAATCCACTTCTCAGCACTATTTGTGAGGGAAAGACTGAGTACAGTACAGACTCTAAATGAAGGTCAACATTAGATGTTAGATATAAAACAAAACAAAAAGATGAAGAAGATAAACCATACAAAAGGGTGAGATTTGTTAGGAAGTTAAGCCACTGAAGGGAAGGAAAAATAAGCAGGTTTTTTAACTTTTAAGAAAAGAAAATGAAGAATGTTCTCAGCAAGTTTCATTAGTGGCTGCATAAATAATTATATGCTCTTCTTCTAGTTCTCAAATATCTAGCTAATATGATATATCCATTGAAATAAGAAAAGTGCTGGACAAAAGTAGAATACTGCTGTGGATTTTCACACCCATGTCAAGGGCATCCTAGAGATACAGCAAATTATTTACCTCTTATGCCTAAAATGAATGTAAAAGAATTATCTGAAACAAGAATATGAGAATCCTATATTTCTAATTTCACTGGATAGAAACCTTTTATAATGGGACCTGTTACTGCTGTTGCTGTTCCTGACCTGTTGTAGCTGACCAGGATTTTCTTGGAGTTCTTTCTTCACTACAATAATTTTTTCAATTTCCTTCATTTTGAAGCTACCAGATCTGAAAGATATCTGTATAGATACTATAGGTATGTGCATGGAAGAGAGCATCTGCTTCTTAGAAGGAGCCTCATGGGTGATTTATTCAGTGTCACAAATTGTACAGGAGGAACAAAGGCAACAACCACAGGTTACTTACAGGTGTATGTATTTTTAAAAGCCTTTTAAAATTAGATTTTATTCAATATATAATACTCAATGTATAATAAAAACACAGGATGATACAGTGGCTGATACTTAATAAATGAAGAAGGGAAACAGAAGAAAAAGCTACAGAGAGAAATGAAGTCATGGCAACATAGTGTACACGGAGATGCTTGCATAATTACAAGGATTTCAAAATTAGCAGTGTCCAAACCAATAGTCAGCCAGACACATCATCAGAGTTGTGGCTACCACTCTGTTATCTAGTATTTGCACATTTTGAGATGAAAATGAGAAAATACACACTCTGTCACTGGTATTAGTCTGACAGAATATGAAATATCAAAACTGGAAGCTCGATAGAAAATTCCAAGAAAGAACAATGGGCTACACAATGTCCTGGTTAACAATCAAAATTAACCACTTAGCCAAAATTGAAAAAGATTAAACTATTCTGTTTTTCTGGCAAAGATAATGGATTTTCTTCTTTCCCTTAGGAATAGGAAGTCAATTCTTCCTGTTGGAGATTGAAATGAAAACCCTAAGCACCCCTAGAACTTAAAGGGAAAATAATTTTCCTTCTTTTTATTGTTTTTTTTTTGCCACCTTGTACAGTTCTCATAATTTAAATAAACCATATAGAAAAGATAGAATAGCAGTTATTTTTTTTATAAAAAAAATAAATCATGACAAAAAATTACTGGTCACACAGAAAAATCAGCTGATTTCATTGAAGCTTTATATAGTTAACTTGGAGAAGTGAAGGCAGATTTGTTGAAGTTTATCTCTACTTTCACCTCTTCAGCACACAAACCACACTGAATGCTAATATTTAAGAAACTGTATGCTAACACTACAGGGTCCAAAATAAAGGTCATTTATCCACTTGGGTTTTCTACTACTTGGACTTTCACTTAATTAATTTCTGGAAAACTGCATGATTTCAATCTCGAGATATGTTTATCTTGTAATCGTGCACCTTTGAGAAAATGCTTTGCTCTGTTTTTTGTATTGCTGGATTTTAAATCAGTTTTTTCTTCTCAGCAGCAGTAATGAATCTTGTATACTAATCACAGCCTATAAATTACTGAGTCCTAGTTCCTCTGAAATAGATTGCAATAATATTCTCTGATTCCATGTAATGACAGAATGGTTGGGATTGAAAAGGATGTCTGGACATCATCTAGTGTAAAGTCCCTGCTAAAGGAGGTTCACCCAGAACAGGTTGCACAAGATGACATCCTGGCAGGTTTTCAGGATCTCCAGAGAAGACTCCACAACCTCTTTGAGAAGTCTGTTCCAATGCTCTGTCACCTCACAGTAAAGAAGTTTTTCATCACATTCAGATGGAACTTCCGGTGTTTCACTTTGTGCCCATTGCCTCTTGTCCTGTCCCTGGACACCATAGAAATGAGTCTCACCCCATCCTCTTGACACCTGCCTTAAGATACATCTAAATGTTGCTAAAAGCCTCTCTCAATCTTCTCTTTTTGAGACTAGAATGTGTTTGCAATCAGGGATAAAATCATGCATCGGACATTGGTGAACTTTTAAGTATTTTGTATTCCACAGATAAACAGCTACTGCATTATTCCACTATTCCAATCTCAGAGGTCTGAAAACTAGACTGAGCAGTTCACAATGAGTTGCTGAAGGTGCAACATCCAAGAGTAGTGCTTGTTTTATCTAATCACTCTTAGAATACATTTCTTTCAGACGCAAATTTGTGTATCTGGTAACAGACTCTACATGTAATGAAGCGGTTCTGGCCTGAGAAAAGTACTTTAAAAGTCAAATCTGAACTTGGCCTTCCCACTGAATGCTTTTGAGTATTTGGTATCCTCCAGGGCCTTCAGTTTGAGGTGCCCTGAAAGATCATGACACCTTTTCCCAAATAGGCCATTACCATATTTTTCTGCTTGCAGTAACACCTGCCCAACACTGAGCCCAACCCTGTTGATGCCACACACTCAGTACTACACACAGGACACTGTGAGACTCTTGCTGTTATCTCCCAGAATTCTACAGCAAAAGGCAGGCAAAAAGAGACAATTTTGACTGGGAAGCAACTTAAAAATGTCTTCAATACTGAGCTGTGAGACCTCTCTACTTGAGGGATTATCAGTCTCCATATGTTGGAGCTAGTTTCATTGGGATACAAACACTTGACCCAACTAAATAGAAAACAGAACAGGCTACCCCACCCTTACACTGTAAAAGTCCAAGTACATACATGTCATAGGCTCCATCCACTGTCTCTTTGGAATTTGATGGTGTTTGTTTGGATACTAGTAACAAAAATAAGCTCCTGCATTCTGGGAAATGTTTTTTTTAGGCAGAGAATACAAGTTCTGCCTATGCTTTCTGCTTGTTTGTATATATGTTAGTTGTACATTTTCCTGTCCAAAACCAGCACAGTTAGTTGAGATGGCCTCTCTGATTGAAGGGGTAATGGGGATCATGGAGGCAGGGAGGAGGAAGTCATGCAGAGTAAGAGCTGTGAGCAGTGAGTGCTGAAGCATAAAATTACATCAGGCATATGCATGTGTACAAACCAGCCATCTAGATATCATGTATGCTGCTCATTCATGTGTTCATGGGGGCAAGGCAGTAGTGGTTCAGATTGCTCAGGTTTCAGGTTTCCCTAATAACAGAAGCTGAAGACAGGTTTCCCACTAACAAGCAAAGAGCTCAGTTCTGTCAAGCGTAAGCTGACAACAGGAGATACAGAGGGATTTTTTTATGCACTCGCTACATGGACAAAACATGTTTCTGCCATCCTGTGGGCTTAAGAGCAGGATAATACAAGACTGTAGCATAAACAGGTCCTTTGAACACATCGGACTGGAGACTATCTCACCAGATGGGTATCCACAAGGTTTTTTTCTACTTTTCAACTGCAGGGCTTTTGGATTGCTGCTCAGGGTCTTGAAAATAAAGAGTTTATACCTGGGCAGAAGACAGGGCAAGTGCACCCTAGAGAAGGCTGTCAAAAGGTAATATAAATGCAAGACTATTCCATTTTATTTCCCATGGCTCTTCCTTCTACTTTCAGTCCAGAGTTATGGTCTTGATGTTCAAAAGGGGCGAAGAAAAACAAAGTTGTAGAGTAATGCTTAACCACTACCCACAAAATAAGTTTTGCACCCCTAGATCTGCACATCCTAACCCTGACTTACTGACTGAGGTTCCTTCCTGACCTCAAAGCTGCCCCATTGGGATGGACATGCCTGGATAAACCTGACTACTATGAGCAGACTTGTTCTGCCCACCCTGTTCATGTATTATGAGACTGCTGCAGATCACTCAGTGAGGAATTGGTCCCACACCAACTCTATTCCTATACAAACTCTGCTTCTGCTCCCTACAGTAATGGGTCAACAGTGGACAGTCCTTGTGTGAAGTGTGGCATTTGCCCAGATTCACACTAATGTAATATCTACACAATATTTGAGCCAGTAGAACACAGGCAGAGGAAAAGAACCAGAAGAATAATGATTGAAATGTGAGCAGAAGTGAAGACCTTTATGTTAGACGAACATTACTTCAAGAATATTCATTGTCTTGAGACCTCAGGAAGTCTCTGCCTACTGCAGTAACTACTTTCTCTCGCAATCCACTTGCCTATGCTTGGATCAATACTACTCCCTGAGGACAATGTAGTGAATTGACTAACTTTGTTAATGCCAGTCTTACTTTGTCAGGAGATTTCTCATTGGCTAAGAGAATGCATGGAGCAATAGTCTCTGTGTGTGCTATTTCACTTATACTGAATTACATTGGATACACTGGTGATATTTCCAAAATAAAAGCCTTAAGAAAGGCTATTTTGTCAAAAGTGTCATGGAAGGTAGACCCATGCTGTCAAGCAAATATCATGCGGGTTTTTTCATAAACATCAATGTAGCATTCACACATTGGAAACATCAGGAATGCTGATACTATTAAACTATATCATATATCCCTAAGAAATGTGAACAAATAATCTTCCATGGAATGCTAAAAATGGGGAAATCATAGAAGCTATGTCAGGTTCGCTCCAAAATAAATTATTTTTAACAAAAACTATAGAGAACTTCAAACAACATCAAAATCACATCACCTTCATGTTAATAATAACCATTAATATTATTATTGTAATTAATTGAATCCAAAGTGTCTGTGTAAATTAATAATTAATAAAAAAGTAAATTTACTAAGAAATTAAACACTCAGAGTCCATTTAAACAGAATACCAACTTTGCTTCTTCACCAGTAATGTCATGGACTGACTATAACACTAGAAAATAAAGAGAAACTCAGTTTGGTCTTGTCAAAGGTTTAGCATTTTTCATTTTCTTTGATTTGCAAGTTTCTGGCAAATAGATTGAAAAGGAATATTTTTCTGGACTAAATGGCACATCCCAGTGGCTCATTGATTCAGCAGTAAGTTTTTGGGGTCTTTTGGGGTTTTTTTTGTGGGGTTTTTTGTTTGTTGGTTTTGTTTTTGTGGTTTTTTGTTTTGTTTTGTTTTGTTTTGTTTTTTTACTAAACAGTTGTCTATATACAAATCTTCCTAACTTTTGGAGATGTCATAATTTCTAAAAGTTCACTGTACTTTTCTTTTTAGAGGTAGGCCAGATGACTTGCTCAATGCAATCCAGGAAGTGTGCAGAAAAGTCTTGCAACCTTTTAATCACTACATAATTTCTTTTTAATATTGTTAAATTATGTTATTTAATATATCGATGCAGTCTCACTTAAGTCAGTAAGATTGTGTGTTGCATCTACATTAGGGGTTCCTAGTCTCTTTAGCCATTGTGAAGTCTAACTGATAATAGTTCTTCTAAGTAATGTAGAATTAAAATTTTTAAGGATTCTTCCTACTGTTGCACGTGCTCCACTGCAGATATTATTTGACCTCATTTCTCTTAAACATTATGGTAGCAAGAAAATACATGGAAACATTATGGAACATTATGGCATGTTCTTTTATTCTTTCTCTCTCTCTGGTACAGTTACCATTATTTTTTGAAAATGGTTAAATATCAAGCATTTTATTGCAAATATTTGAACACATTAATTGAAAAGTGGGTAGTGTTTTCCTGGGATCTATCTAATATTGCTTTAAATTTTATGGCAAGTTGTCTTTGAAACACCATATTATGCACACAAGCAAATGTACAAAAGTAGTTAAATCTTTGGATGAAACCAGTCAGATTTATTCCCAACAGAGAGATGAATAAGAGAGTGTAAGGTGTGATGTCCTACCTTAAACTGAGATGCAGGTAAACTGTTAGGATCTTCAGATCCTATCATCAAAAAGACAGAAATTGGAGGGAGAGACTCCACTTAATAAGGATGCATATTAGTATGAAAGCCATTTAACTGAGAGATCTTTCAGGGGAACAGATTTAAACCTAATAATACTGACATTAATGGTGATTTAATGTCAGACATGTTACTGTTTGGTAGATTGTCTAGGGATATGATAGTGAACATTACACCTTTTGACAGTCTCATGTTTCTTCTCACCTTCTTGCCAATTTATTAGCTCTGAAGCCTTCCTTTGAAAACACACACTATGGGTAGGGTTTATATTCCAGCTGCCGAGGTTGCAACCAGAAAACCAGATGTTATCAGTATGTGTAGTCAGGCCCAATTCAGCTGTATGAAAGTGTTAAAAAAAGACAAATAAAAAAATACATTAGAGCAACACTTGCTTGGTATTTCCTACACATTTCCAAACTTTAATTTATTTTTTTTCTCTGAAAATATTTAGCATATTTTCCATTTGCCAACGGTGGTAGTAGAATTTGTCAGGGCATTGGTAAAGGCACACATCACTGACATGCACTATTAATAACAGAAATATTCTTGGCAATGAGCAGGCTTTAGTCCATGTCAGCTGCTGAACATATTTCATCAAGCTTTTATTTTACAGCTGCCTTCTTTAGTCTCCAGAGGCAAGGAACAAGCTATGCCTCCGTTCAAGTGCATACCCTTGCCTACTCTGCTTGGATGTTTATTCCCGAAACTACTCAGCTGATCAGCTCTCCAAGCCTGGAGACTGAGCACAGCTCCTGGTACAGCCTATAAACACCTCCCAGGTCATGCAGGGCACTGTGTGCAGAAACACATCCAATGCGTTTCCTAACTCAAAAAAAGTGCCCTCCTGTACTGTGACCACCAGCACACTCACTGTTCAGGTGTAGCTCTGCAGATGGATCACAGTTATCAGGAAGGAGACTCCAGAACCCATTCTTATCAATGTGTTTAAACTCCTCCCCACTGGAGTCACCCCAGCTTCTCAGCAAGTCATAGTACAACTTTCTTACTACTGGTAAAAGGGAATTTCAGTTGAAGAGTGTAAAAGGAGATTACAGAGTTCTCCAATTTATAAATTTCTAGGGAATGAAAATGTTTCAAAATAGATGCAATAATTAGCAACAATGTGGAATGATTCTAAGGTATTCATTAAAATTGGCTAATTGTGATTCACTTTAAACTTGCTCACCAGCAAAGGCCATGAAAAAGGCCATGAATGAGGCTTTTGTTGCATAACTTTGTTGGTTGACTGAATTCTTGGATGTTAGATTATTTAAATCTGATACTATTATATTTCAAAGTATTATTATGTTTCTTTAATGAATATTGCATGTGTGTTTAATATTTTATTGCTATAATCTCTACTTTTATCAGTTGAGAAGTATCAAATCATAGTAGTGTCTGCCATTTCCAAACAGGCTACAGGTGGCTGCAAAAAAGGAAAATAATTGAATGACTGAACAATGAATATATGTATGAAATATAAAATATCCCATCCCATTTCAGGAAATGTTGCTCTTTACCTCTTTGTTGGGCTGACTTTTTGTGATCCTGCTATATTTAATTTCTCAATAAAAAGGAGACATAAGAGGAAGATGAGGTAAGAAAAATTAAAGAACTTTAAAAATGCCAGAAACTGAAAGATAACCCAGTTTTCATAGAAATAGTTAATTAACATGTCAGCTACAGTATTTGTGATGTGAAATCTAAAGTATTCTTTAAAGGTTACAAGTATATATTTGTCTTTAGTACTTACTATAATGTTTATTTCATGCTGCCATTAATATAGGTGCTCTTACAGCAAAATACACTGGAAGCCAAATATCTGCTTTTGAGGTAATTTGTGTGGGGAATGTGTTTTATACAAATATTACTAATTGAACAATTTCTTTCACAAGTATATTTAACGGCTGGGATATGGGCCTTAAAGAAGGGAAGTTATTGTGTCTCACAATTCATGTGTAATCTGTGGATAAAAATGTTTAACTCTTTAGTAATGTATCTACAGACCCACTAAAAAGGTCACTATACATCTGAGTACAAGTAGTCCTCATAAACGGATGCAAGACAGTTGTTTGTTATCCAATAACTCTCTTCTCACAGAGAAAAAATATTTCAAGAACATTGAATAAAATGGCCACTTCTGATTTTATTATTTTTATTTTCTTTTTAAACCAGTCGATTTCCATATAACAAGGGTGTTTTATGTTATCCCAGATGGACACATTAATGTGTTCTCTGAAATTTTTAACATCTTTAAGGTGACTGGGTTCAAAGCAATTATCCTTATGTTAACTTGGGCTAATAAAATATTCAGAAAATGCTAAAAAATTTTTGAAAGGTAATGTATTTTTCAAAATTTGACAATGAATATTGTCCAAAACCTCAGTGCCTGCCATGAATCAAGTGTTGTTATTCTTCTTTCATTTGCCAGTGTCAGGATTGTGCTGAGACTCCATTGTTGCCATGTGTATTTGGTATGCACACAGTTCCACTGAAGTGTCTGCTGCTGATATGTGGAAAACACAGAGCTATATGACTACAGGGCATACCGAGAGAAAGAATATGGGATCACACTGTCACATCAAACACACTAGGATTCTTTCATCATGGGATACACATTCTGTAGTCATATACACTTGTGAAAAGGGTGAATAAAACTCTATCATTGTCTTTTGACAATGAGCACATGAGTAAGTGTCACACACAGTAGTAAACCTATGGAGACTAGAACATCAAAATTTAAAACTTTTTCTGCTCTGTACAGAACTACTGGAATAAAAAAAACCCTGCCTGGAATGCAACAGAACCAGTTTTATATATTCTGTAAGCCTCATGAAACGTTACAGCATCTTACACTATACCTAAAAATTCATCTTGCACAGTATTTACGATAGGAAAAGTTGTTTGGATTTTGACTTGAGACAGCAGGCTTATTTATGACAATGATTCTTCAAAAAATGGACCAGATCTAAATGCACTTTCTTTGCATGTTCAACTTGAATTACTGGTAGTATTCTACTAATGTCATAATTGCAATGTTAATTAGAGAATGTTAGTCTCACATTCAATGACTTCAAGGGTTTAACTCAGGTGCTGGCCATATTATCAGCATTTTAAAACAGCAAATGTCTAGCTGGATGGATAATATTTATCCATTTGAAGTTTGCCAAATCTTGTGTAACAAAGTAAAATACGTATTTTTAAATAGTTTGCATAACCTCAAAACCCTGTTGCTATTGTTATTTTCTTTCACAAAAATGACAAATGTATATGCAATTTTGTGAATTTTTTAGGGCTGTTTGCCTTAATCGATCTTTTACAATAAGATTAAAAAGGCACTGAGTATGCAACACAGTGCAACAGACATCATCCAATTTACATTGTATTTTGGTGGGATGGAAATATATGGCTCAAGTAGAAACTGAGAAGGAAGTGATCTAGAAAGCTTGAGCAGGAAAAAAATAATTAGCAAAACACAGGTAGATTTAAATATACATCTACCCGTCTACTTAGCAATAGACAGGTAGATATATATTTACTCTGTTGATACATTGGCTAGAGAAACAAAACCATCTAATATACACAGTGAGATGTTTTAATGGATTAAATCAATTGTACTTCCTCATAGATGTAAACATGAGAAATATCATACGATTTTAGAGTTCTCTAACTCAAGAATACTAATAGAAAAAATAAGGAGAAGGGCAACAAAAATGACACAAAGGTGGGAAGGAAAGATATATGACTACATGAGATTTGCATATATTTATAAAATAAAATAAAAAAAAAACCACCACAACAAACAAAAGCCTGAGAGCTAGGAATGGCAACCAACTAGGGGTATAACTCCTGTAGAAGTCATTCACTGAAGGGATCACCAGGCTGTTTGACATATGGACAGTTCAACGGGGTTATACTGTGGATGTGTAAAGAGGAAGAGTACTTTGGAAGACCATGCAAAGTGTCTCAGACAGATCTCCAGGAACAAGCAGACATTTTTATTTTAAATTGTCTGTCCCTGTCTAACAATGGCACAATAAATACCAACCGTTCATCTCACAGGGACGTTGTGAAAATGTTTCGTACCTGTGAAACAGTTAAATATAGATAGTGCAATGATTAGTTTTATACAAAACCCTAGATGTAAATAAATATTTCTGAGTTTATAAGGAGGTTGAAAACTGTGCAATAAACACAGTATAGATCAACAAAATGCACAAGACCAAAACAAAATATTGAACAGCTGTTAGCTAACTAACGATTATCCTGCCAAGTGCACAGAACTAAACACAGGGGAAAAGACCATTGCAATCATATAATTAAGACTGAATCAAGATGCAAATCTGATAAGTCTCTGAATTAAGAATATATAGGAGCTTAAATCTTGCATTTCTTTCCCCCTGGGTGGTGAATGCTCCAGCACAAAGAATTTGTGTGCCATTTCCTAAGCTTTCTTCTAAAAACCTCCCTGAGAAAACAGTTTTCTTATTTTTCTTTCATAACACGACATTGACACCTAACAGGATACTAGCAATGCTGTAGTATTTGGCTCCATGCAGAATGTTGCTACTTGGGCTAATAAGGAACTTGATACAAGTGCTTAGCTTTTATGGAGACCAGAACAAGAGCAGTATGAAAAGCAAGGCTTTGCTGGCAGGTTTCACAGAATTTGATCAGAAGAATAGCAAGGTTTGGAGTAGGGCATTTTCTGGACAGAACTATACTGCTGCTAGACACAAATGCTTTTTCCCTATCTTTTCGAGTACAATCTCATTTTGTCCTAGGGGCTTGGGAAGGCTGCTAGAAACCCATGTGTAAGGGGTACATGTCCTATCCTTGGCCTCTCCAACCAACAAAGCAGGGCTGAGGCCAAACCCAGGGCCTGCTGTCTGAGCCACAGGGGTGGCCACTGGCCAGATCAGTAAGACCCTAACAAAGCCCTTCCAACAAATCCTTAACTCACTCCTGTAGTTGCTGAAGAATAGCCAGTGCTGGATCTTAAAGAGTACAACAAATGAGCTTATTAAGGTGATCCTTCTTATTTTCTGTGTTTCTGTCAGTCAGGTCCTCAGGAATTTCCCGAGCTAGAGAAAGCATATTTTACAGAAGGATAATGTCCCCATGAAACACTCCTGTTCCTCCTTGTCTTTCAAACCCATACCCATATCCAAACCTAATTAGTATTTCTCTGCTTCTTTCCTCTCTAATACTGCATTTGTTCTGCTTTAGCCTCCAAAGTTATCCTCAGCGACACAGGAAAGATGGATGCCTGCTCTCAGATAAGCATCCTGGAAGCACCATAAACTGTAGCATCAGCTCAAAATGACATTAAATATAAATAAACCTCCGAGTTTAAGTAGGCCCAAGACTGAGAAGAAAATTTAAGTTCACAATTTCAAAAGTACTTTTTTTATATTTACTGAGGCTATATTTTTTTATGCCAATAGTTTTCCCCATCAAAAAATTCAAAAAACTTACCTAGTAAAAAAAATAATTAAATTCTTCTGATTTCCTTTATTATTGTTGCCTGAAATAACTAAACAATTCACACTAATATTAAATTAAATTTTAAAAAAACAAAAACAACCAACCAACCAACCAACCAAAAAAAACCTAAAAAACAAACAAACAAAAAAACAAACAAACAAACAAAAAACTAAAACCAAAACCAAAAACAACAACAAAAAAAACACACCAGCCTGCTGTCAGGTGTACTCCCAAGCAATTAAGAGTTGCTAGGCCTTTTTGAAAGACAAAATGTCTCTCAGCCTTTCCGACATGGAGATGAGGAGCAACAAATCTTGAGAATCCATCCATAAGAGCATACAACTACTTAAGGAAGGTGTGTCAAAAATTAGAATTGATTATTAACTTGGTTAAATAGGCTGTTTGACAGATGGAATTTAACATCATGAGTGAAAGAGCTTTTAAAAATGGGTTTATACTTACTGGTTATCATAGTAGTTGTGCTAATAATGGTGCCTTGTTTGCTCCAATGCATACGACAGATGATTAATAATGCTATCAAGAGAATCTACATGGTTCAAAGAGGAGGGGAGATGTTGAACACAAGATAGAAATCTCCAAGAATCCCATGAACAGTGACTGAGAGGGAGAAAGGAATGCAGGGGTTGGTCTGAAACCCTCAGAGAAGCGAAGATACGTAAAGTCACGCAGACATGAAGTGGGAATGTAAGTTTTAGTTTTAGTAAAGTAGAAATATGCCTTAAGTGCCTTAAGAAGAGATTTTATTAGTTAATACAAAAGCCCTAAAGTCCAGTTTAAAGTCCAGTAGCATTACCTTTTACAAAGTTAACTAAGCCCTAGGCATGATGTTGCAATGTGGGCAGTTTGTGGAATGCTGCAGCCTTCCTGAAGTGTCCCCACAGGAGAGCACTCCACCAGGCACACAACAAACACTACCCTCACAGGCAGCAACTGATTAACAATAGCAGTGGAGGCAGGAAGGGTCTATGTGTGGATTTCAGCAGTAGTTTATTTCACCCAAACACCAGAAGGGCACAGGGACAAACACCCTGACAGTTAGAGGGCCCAGGCTTATATGTGGGTAGAAGGGGGTGGAGCCAACAGTAATAACCAATCACAGAGAGGTGTGGGTGGGAGAAGAGAGTACAATGACCAATAGGGAAACACAAGAGTAAACAGACAGGGATAAAAACCAATGGGGTTACAAAGAGCAGAGAAACTGCTGGAAACCTGACCATATAAGGTCAGCTGGGGGAGTAACAGCCAATGGGGGGTTGTTGCTGGGATTGACTGACAGCATGTCAGTGAAACAGGGGGTCCATAGGAGAGGTTAAGGTCTAGGGGACATTCTTCCAAGGCATAGCCCCAGGAAGATCCCTAGAAAGCCCACAGGACTCCACAACATAACATAGCATTGCTAACATTGCTAGATAGAATAGGTAGGCTATATGTGTAGGCCTTGTGTAAGAGATGACGACCACTGTCACACAACTGTGTTAGACCAGTATAGGTGCAAAAAGACAGTAATAGCATTGTGTTTGTAGCTGATTGGATGATCTATGAATATAATGCACTGCATCGAGGCTGCAGTGGATGGGGCTGCTGTTAGAGCTTGGGACATGGGGAATTTATGCCAAACAGCTTTGCATAATAGCATGGACTGTTGTCCTTTGAACTCTTTGCCTTTGAGACTGATCTTCTAGCCATGCAATAAATAACTTTTACAACAATCCAGCCACTCTAGTTTTCTTCAAAGACCCTAGCAAGCCTGACAGTTAAAGATGCACTCTGAGTCTGAAGAAGAGTCCTTGAGAGAAGTTGCTGATGAAGGTTGCAACATGCTTTGGACTTCTTTCATTTTCATCACATGAACTCTAGTGTTTATGCACGTCTTTTGTATGGCAAATCCAGATTAAATGGCCTAAAGTGTGAATCAAATGCATGAAGTTTTGCTAAATTTCCAGGTCTATTTACAATGCAAGGTAAATTAAATGTAAGATAGGCTATTCTGGGATGATCACTAAAACTTTTTTAAAAAAAAAGTCTTTCAAGAGTAATTAAAAGAATAAACCTTTAATTAATGATAGACAACTGATGAGGATTTACCCTGCATTATAGTGAATGCATATTTTTCTGTGGAAGAAACTTGAATTTCTGAGAAAGCAACAAGAAGACAGTGCTCATGCAAGATTTACTTCTGTTCACTACCCAACACAAATCAGATGTCACCCTTTTGCCTCTTAGGAATGCCACAATTAGCAGATGTATGATCAGTTAAAGGTCATCCTACAAAAGTGGAAGAAAAAGATATAACTTGCATAATGTCTTCTCTGGAGACTGTAGCTACTTAGTGGTCTAAACAATCAAGAGTGATATAGAGCAGAAATGACTAAATCAAAGTTCTCCTGACTTTGAAAAGAATTTATAGTTTAGAGTTTGAACTGTATAATTGGGTATTGTTAGAACCTTGAAAGTAAAGTTTTTATCTTCTTTTTGAAAACTCTAGGGAAAATGCATTATTGAAAAGACCGAATGATTTCTATGACCTAATTAAAAATCATAAATATTAAAGAAATGGAACTGACAAGTTTTTATAAAAGAACTGAACAAATAGCAAAAATAATGTAACAGTACAAAGAACTGCTGTTGAGCTAATCTCACATTAAAAACCTGTCAGGAACATGATAGCTAGCCCAGATTTGCATAAACTATTTTAACATGCAAATACATTGTGCATATGTTATTTTAAAGGCAAGTCTTAACATTTTTATGTTTCTTAAACCTTTTTTTTTTTTTTCAGAAAGCACTTTACTTCTGTCTTCCACTTCTTTAATGTTATGCTTTATCTGATTTCCCAGGAATCTTCTTTGGTACTTTACTCCAAATTAAAAGAAAACCAACAAGCCAACCAACAAAAAGTATTTTCATATTCCCAGCTGCTTAAAAAAATATTTGCATGATACAATATTTTAGGTTACATAAGAGCTCATCTGTGTGTGTGTGTGTGTAAGAGCACCTGTGTTGTCTCTAAGGTGGAGAGCAGAGGGGCTCAGGTGTGGTGCCAGGGGAGTCCCTGGCAGGTCAAGGTGAAGGTTTATATGTGCCTGTGTGTGTAGAAGAATTCATACCAGTAAGCAGAGTGGGACTTTTTTATGCCCAGTGTCAGCACAGCTCAGGAGACTGGGGTCCAGGACCATGGACAGACTCAGCCCAGCTGCTGGAGAGATCCTCATTGTACATATACATATACATATAAATATATTTTCACCAGTGAACTTTTTTCGCGTTTAGACAGAGAGAAGAACAGAGTGAAACCATTGTTTATATCTGTATTCATGCAAACCTTGCTACTAGTTGATACTGTGGGTATGGATTGGCAGCAGCCTCACTTCTCTCATGTGTTGGACTGAGATGTGATCTTCTTTGAAGATGATGATTCTTCTTCTCTCTCTCTATCTCTTTGGTCAAATACTGTTTAAAAGCAAACCACTTGTGATGATATGTGATATTTACATTAGCAGATATTTCCCATTTTTCATTCTCTACCCACAGTCATATTGTATCAAAAATACAAAGAAAATATAGGAACTAGATGTAAAAAATGCACAGCAGTTTTGTCTTTATTTACATAATTCCCTTTTGTGTGAATGCATTTTTTCTAGATTCCTGGTTGAGGCGGTGGTCTCATCTGTGTTTAAATAAAGTATGTTTTGCTATGTCTTAATTTACATTTTTGTTCCAGTGGGTTTGCCACAAAAAAAGTGATGAAAGCGTTTGCTATCTGCCAAAGGTGCGGTTAGTTCTTTGTGTCAAATGAAATTATGACTCTTCTTTGGTACAGTGTTCTTCACAAAAAGTGGTGACCTTTTTACAGGAGTTCTGACTAGAAACCTCTTATCTACTCTTCTACAGCTTGCATGATGCCTGATCAGTAAGAATATTGCCACCACTCCTCATTTACAGTTCCATTAAACAGTAAACAGTTCCATTCATAAGAAGTTTCATTTGAAAAGTAACCATTGTTTCAGAATCAATGCTATCATTAATCACTTCACTATCCACAGCTTCCATATGATGATGACACACTTCTGTATTCAGGTTTTCAAATCATGTGTATGCTAAAAGGTAAGAAGCCTCTGTGGGAGTTTTAGTTCTCAGTGACACACCTGAGGATGTGACTTATGCAGTAGCCCTTGTCAGTAGGGCTCTGCTTCTGCTGTTCTTGTTGCATCTCACATTACAAAGAGAAAGAGGAGAAATGGAGAATAAGTATTAATTGAAATGCAACATTCAGTGAGGCAAAGTCCATATTTTTGATTGGGCTAAGAATCAAAGTGGTCACAGAATAACAGAATTAACCAGGTTGGAAAAGAGCTTTGAAATCATCAAGTCCAACCTATAACCTAACACCACCTTATCAACTAAACCATGGCCCTGAATGTCACATCCAGTCTTTTTAACCACCTCCCTGGGTGGGGACTCCACCACCTCCCTGGGCAGCCCTTTCCAGTGTCCAATCACTCTTAGTGTGAAGAATTTTTTCCTAATCTCCAGCCTAAACCTCTCCTGGTGCAGCTTAAGTCTGTGATCTCTTGTCCTGTCACTGGTTACTTGGGAGAAGAGACCAACCACCACCCAGGCTACAACCTCCTTTCAGGTAGTTTTAGAGAGTGATAAAGCCTTCCCTGAGCCTCTTCTTATCCAGGCTAAACAACCCCAGCTCCCTCAGTTGTTTTTCATATGGCTTGTGTTCCAGGCCCTTCATCACCCTTGTTGTCCTTTTCTGGATGTGTTCAAGCATCTTTCTGGAACTGGGAAGCCCAGAACTGGACACCAAGTGATATTGATCTACTTGGTGTTTGTTTAATCTGCCTGTGAATAAAGAACTGTAGTATTGCAATATTTGTGCAAGTAATCCATCAGTTTGTTAGTGTGAAGATCTTTACAGATCTTTCCAATCCTTTCTAAATCACACTAGCTAGTGCTGAAAAATAAGTAACAGATTGTTCCATGTGCCCCAAAGGGAAATAATTTGGACTGAAAATCCAGGCAATTTTATTTCTTTTTTGGACAATAAAAATTTTGAAACAGCTGTCATGAAAAGAGGAAAATATACATTCTGAAAAGACTTCCAAAATCTGAGCTTTCAAAATAAACTAGAAGATGATTATGTGTATTCTGAATGGTTGATAAGAACTATGGACTTTCAAAAAATTTTAATCTTCTGCAGATGGATGGGATACAAGAGAGTTCATTGGTCTCTCAAATTAAGCATACGTGTTGGATTCTAAAAAACAAAATTCCCTTGCCTTTGATAACTGGAAAGACTTATAAATATTGCAGTTCATTATTTCCAGTACAATGTCAGAAACCATGAAACAAATGATCTTGGGACAACTATCTTAAAAATACCCCAAAACTATAAGCTTTTTTGTGTTATCATTTCAATCACCTATAATTAGTAGTTGGGTAAACTACTTAGCTACAAATTATTAAGGTATACTTTATAAAATATTAAACAGATGGTGATAGTAGCTTTTAGCAATAATAGTGGCACAAAAAAAAAAAAAAAAAAAAAAAAAGGAAATATAAGTCAAACAGCTAGGGTACTACGGCTTTCTAGAAATGGATATAACTCATTGGATCAACCGGTGGAAGGAAGCCGACAGGCCGCTCCCTGTGAATTGATACTCTCTTTCTGTCCTTTTTAAGTCAAGATTACAGGTGAGAAAGACTTCCCAGCCATTTTTATTTGGATCAGGAAAAGGAAACAGTGATATTATCTCAGCAAAGACCATAATTAACAAAAGGATCTGTGTGCAGATATGCCTGGCAGGCTCTTCTTCTGATCAGCAGAGAGATAGCTGGGAACACAAGTATGGCTGCCTTCTGATGGCAGAGGGTTTAAGTCCTTCTTTTTCCTGTTGTTTCACTACAGTTTTTAAATTATCCTTCAACTCAAGAGCCAAAAATCCCAGTTGAAAAATTGCATCCATGATCAGTATAGTGTTGTGTTGGGAACTGAGAGAAGTTCTTTTAATAATGGATGGTCGGGAACGAAATTAATCCAAAGAAGGCAAACATATCTGAGAACAATTTATTGGTAATAAAAAGACAAAATAAAAGGAGTGATTCTACTAAAGCGTGTTAGAGAAGACAGAGCAAAAGGAAGAACAATAGGAGGGAGAGAGGTGACAGAGGGAAAAAGAGGGCATTACCACCAGAGGTCAGGAAGCACCATCAATATCCCCAAGGCTGGGGCTGTGCATGCTGCCTGCCTGGGGACAGCATCCACAGCAATGGGTGGCTGGACATGAGGTGACACGAGGTGAGGGGTGCTCGGGCAGGAGGTCCAGAAGCTTGGACAGGGTCATGCGAGTGGTGGGCAGACTTGGAGGCAGGCTGGGTTGGATGCAGGTGACTCAGGCAGGGACAGAGAGATGAAGCAGGCAGGACGGTGGTCAGGGACACAGGGAGGCAGGACAGACATGACAGGGAGCAAGAGTCAACGAGGGCAGGAGAGCCAAAAGGCATTACCCCAAATGCAAGTTTGAAAAGCCCCCAGAGAGTCAAAAGGCAAGGGACAGAACAGCCCTCTGAAGCTTGGGGTGCAGTTAATTTTTATGTCCCCTACTCCTTCCAAAATCTGCCTGCTGACAGGAGACCATTGGCCCAGTCCAATGTCCCAGTGCAGTCCATTGATACAGACCTTTTCCCATCTGACTGGAGAGTGTCTCTGGGGTACAGTGTCTTCAGTGCTTCCCTGCAGCCTGTCTGACATGTGTCTTGGTTTGGAAAGACAGGGAAAACTGGGGTTTCCCTTAGAATGGAGAATGTAACCCCCTCAGCCCTGCCAAATTATAATTTTGCAATCAAGGGCTTTAAGGCAAAGATTTGGGAATAGGAATAACAGTTCTTTACTAGGAATATTAACAATACAAATGTAGCAGGAAAAAAAACCAAACAAAACCACCCAACCAAACCAACAAACAAACAACAATTTTGGAAAACCCTGACAAAGTTAGAGCTACAACCTGACACCCTGTTGGTCAGGGTGTTGGAAGCAGTCCAAAAGTGAGTCCTCCTGGAGTGGCAGAGGTGGTTCTGGTGGAGTAGAGACCATCTTGTAGAACAAGGGTCCAGTAGTGGTGAGAAGGGGTCCAGTGGTGGTGAGAGGGGGTCCAGTGGTGGTGAGAAGGGATCCAGTCTTCCTCTCAGAAATCGGATGAAGCTGGATCTTTTCTTGTTTTTGTGTCTCAGTTTTATCCAGGTAGGAATGGTTGGCTCCCCCCAAAGGGTGGAGCATCTCACAATAGGATGATGGAATGTGGATAGTCAGTTTTGGAGATGTCTTAATGGTTCATTAGCAGAAAATATTCCCCAGGCGGTGACAGAGATAAGAAACAATGCCCTACCGAGTTTTGACAGTTGGCCCATTATTAAAAAGCATCCGCCCCCCTCCTCCCAGAGTAAAGAAGAACAATTCTCCAACTACTTTCAGCAGATGACATAGAATACACATTTTTGGTTCCATAACCCAAGACACATATCACCATGAACTGGTGGCCAGACAAAGTCTCCCCACAGACAAGGCTTTCCTCCGTCTTCTCCTGGCTGCCTCCTGGACATGGCACATGTGCAACCCCTCCCCCAACATGCCTCTGACAGCCTTTGTTGAGGCACAACAAAACTGAATTGGCTCCTCACAAGTGTCCTTTAGAGTTGTCATATTTGTAGTCATGTGACTTCCTTTAATTTGCAAGAAGGGGTCTGAGAAATAAACTTTCACAACTTCTTTTATTCTAGGAAATAAATTTTAAAAAATACTATTGAAAAATTAAACTTTTTGAAAAGACCTATTGTGCTCCCTTACAGTAATTTCTTTTCTTAAAACACTAGAAGTTCTAAATCTTTTTCCAAATATTCTCAGGCATGTTCTGACTCCAGTAGAGCATTTCAGTGTTCAGGAATAGTGTTTGATATTTTGTCTGAATTGAGAGATCCATCAAGTCTCTTATAATGAAAGAATATACCCTTGCCAGAGGCTCAGTCATTAATGTCCAGACAGATTTTGGGTGGTTTGTATTACTGGTTGGCAAACTTTTGATATTACAGTGAGAAAAGTAAGCAAAGAGTATATCCTTTAGAAATATTTCATCTGTCAGTACAGATACATTATAATTATCGCTGGATCACTTTCCAGGAGCCTGGCAAGCAAAACGGAAAATTAATATGCCAGATTATAAATACCAGAGTAAATGTAATTGCAGAAATCAATATGTTTTTACGATTCTTCATGCATGTTTATGAATAAGGACATGAGATGAAAATGTCCCCCAAATATTGGAAAATCTTGCTCTAGATCAGATCAGTTCAGATAAACCATCTAAATTTGATTTCTCATGTAAGCTCTTTTTTTATCAGTGTATTATTAGTCATAATCCTAAATTCTGCTATTTCCATATGAGATACTAAATCTCATATGGAAATATCAGTTGTACTAGTAATAAAAGGGGATAGTTACGCTGTGGTCATTGGATTGCTTTGAACTGCTCGGTGTCTAGACTACAGAAAATGAGACAATAATTTTTTAAGAGTAGTAACTTCAAAAAAGGTGTTTAGCCATCAAAAATATTTCAACAATTGTCTCTCCATGAAATCAAGAAAAACTTGGAATAGAAGGAACCATATTACATGAAGAAAATATATTCACATTGCTGAGAACACATTTGAAACCATGTTAAATTGAAGACATTTAAGTATGGACTAGATCTGATGACTGTGTCATTTGGATTTAATATAACTTAAATTCCACTGCATCCTGTGAAGAGAGAACTTCTACACAATAAGTATTGTCTTATTTTACTCTTTTTGAAACAAGAGGAAACCAGGCGGATCACTCCCCTACTGTTTTCAAGGGCAAACAGCCATGTTCCCTTCCTTTCTGAGTATAATTTGGGATTTACAAAATGTAAAGACTGCTGCACTAAGCCAGATCATCTCCCCATTATTCTACTCCCTACAGAGGATGTTAGGGAGAGAAGCAGCAGCCTCACCCATCCCGAGAAACTCTCAGTACAAAGTGTGCTGAACAAAGTGCTGCACTGAAAGAGGTAGTGAAGAATGATCATAGATCCATACACCAGCTGGATATTGTCTATGTAAAATGAATTGTAGAATACAGTATTTGTTCAACTCCATTCTTATACTACTGCTACTATTGTGAGTCCAACAAAAAAAAGTTAACACTGATGGCATTAACTTGAACAGTAGTCCTTTAACTGTGTAAAAAGCTTGCTAACAATTAGAAAGGTACATTTATATGTTGCTGAGTTCAACCATTTTAGAAAAAGTGATTTTTTTCAGAAAAAAAAAGTTATTTTTCTTTGCAAGATGAAGTTGATTTACACTTGATCTTTATTCTAAGGCATTTCAGGCAGCATATTCTGATAGCAACAACCAGTGGATAGTATTCAAAATTGTCAACATCCATTTTCAGGGTTCGGCACTGGGCATTTCAGGAAGAATTATGTGAAGACAGTATATTATTTGTCAGGAAATAATATACTTTCAGGCAAATTACAAGCAAGGCCCCTGACAGGTTCATTATAAGCCTTTTTATACCTTAGATTTATTAAACTCTTTTAACTCATACTGTGAAAATTATATGAGAAAAAGGAAGAAAAAAAAAAGTCTCAGAGAGTTCTATTACTGATCTGACAAACAAGTGACTCAGGTTTTAGAAATAGATCTTGATCTGGGTGTCTTGGCCTCCAGTAAAGGAGCTTCTATCTATTTCTTCACAGCAGTTAGAGCTAATATTTTTTCTCCTGCTAAAGAGATAAAAGACAAAATGTGTCATGATTTCTGTGTAATGAAAATTGTCTTTAAAAAAATGGAATTGAAGTAACAGGGCATTCAGAATTCTGGACATGTTACTTGTCAAATCTCCAACATTGTAAAGACTTATGAAAAGTGATGCCTTTTTTTTTTTTTTTTTTTTCTTTTTTTTTTTTTCATCTATTACTTCTAGGTGGCTTATGGCATTCTTAGGATATTCTAGGTTTCTTCTGTAAGAGTTCTTGTTCATTATTCCAAACAGTCTAAATTTTACCCAGGGAAATACAAATTAGTATCTCCAGCTAAGGCCAGACTGTATTCAGAATCTGTATGAAACAGATCATCTGGACTATCATATATGGAGCCATTGATACTGTGTTGGAATTTATAAGGGAGGATGTCTATGCTTCTAACATCTTTCTTCTTTTTCTCCTTCCTTGTCCAATAGATCTCGATTGACTATCAATGAGGTTGTAGAGACTACCCTTGTCTCCCACTGCCACAGGCAGCATTTATTTTATAAAGTTAATTTGGATCTAAAAACCCAAATAATAGCTACTGTTACAGAAAAGAGCAAAGCGTATATATCAATTCCTCATCCAACATGGTGGTATCTTTATTTTCAGTAAGACTGCATAATTCTCTCAGATTCATGTTTGAATGTTCAAAATATTTAAATGGCATTTTTTATTTGAAAAATATAAATGTCATGGCCTAACTGAAGAAAATAATATCCCAGTTATTTGAATAACTTTTTTTATTTATTATACTTTTGGGTTGTTTTGGGGGTGGGGTTGCATGCACAAACACATGCATTGTATACAGACATATATATATATACACACATGCATATGAAGTGAGCAATGGGGGATTTCTCACTGGTACTCCATAATTTTTGTAGGCAGATATTATATGCTTAATCTAAACTATTGGAAGGGAACATTTATAGTATAGCTGAAGGAAGGATATACAATGACATCTTCATAAATGAATCTCACAGAAAACAAATATGATTACAAATGCAGATATTGATATCTGAGATATATTTTTTGTACACTGAGTTTTTGTTATTAATTAAGAGGCTAAAAGCATAAATCTACTAATAAAAATGATTAATGACAAAGCTGCAGATCACAGATACGTGTACTGTAATGAAACTTAAAGAACAGAAAAGAAATTTAAGTCCTGGACTTCTTAGTGCCTGAGAAAAGGAGATTCACTATCTCTTTTCTACATGATTAGCACAGAACACTGATATGTTCTGCTTTTTTCTCCCTTTTTTTATGCAAGTAAGGAACTAAATCCTTTTGCAGATGAGGGTAATACTTGAAATTTAAAGACTGGAGAATGCAGTAGCTGTATACCACTATATTCCTTGTTTAAATAATTAATTTTATTAAATTGATTTATGATCATTATTGGATCTATAGTCATCCTAAAATATACTTACCAGGACACTAGGAATGAGGTTTCCATTGTGCTAGGAAATATGTATTAAAAAAATATAAATTCTGAGATGGACAAAAAATTACTTAAGAGCAATACTTGTTGTTAAACGAATACCACAGAACAACATAGAGAGCTTAATGCAGTAAATACATAAGTGGATGGGTTATTAAAGAAATGCTTTTTAAATCAATAGAGCCTTACTACCATATTTTGCAGGTGTGAGATGAGATGAGTTTTAAGACAGAACTGAAGCAAGGCAATGTTCTCGGTTTTTAGTGTTTATTTTATTCATGAAGATCAGTAGTACCAGTGAGGACTTGATACATTAGTAGTGAGGGAAAGTGCAATTTCCGAGACCCCTTTTTTACAAAAAGGAAATCCTGCAAATGCATTTCAAGAAAATACCACGGAAAGCTTATACCTAAATACAAGACTGCAATAATAGAAGGATTTTAGGTTTTAATCCAGGTGTTAGTACAAGTCCAAAAAGAGGCAATAATAAGTGTTTTCATTCAAATGTGACTTAAGTGCTAACCGTATTTGCATAATCCATAGGAATAAATGATTAATTTTAACATATAAGGCCCTTTTTGCTCTTACCCAAAGTCTGGTATATACATCTAGTAGTCTTCAAGGTAAATATTCTGCTTTTCATTACCAAAAAATGCATGTGGACTGGCTTAATATATTATTGCTTGTTGATAAGGTACTCGATTTTGTGAAGGTTGCTAGGTGTTTTTGTGAACTTTTGACTCTGCTGACATGATCCAGCAAGAACCAGACAATACTGCCCTCGACATCCTCTCTTGCTGATCAAAAAGGACATAAAATTTGGTCAATAGCTAGGCAGCACTTTATCACGAGACTGAAATGTTATCACCTTCAGAAAGAGGTATGTATAGAAAGAAAATAGTAACACACCTTTTTTTTTAAGCTTTAGTTCATAGGACAATATCTCCAAAAACAAATACTGCAAGATTTCCAAGAGTTTGACTCTCATAGATACGTGGTGCAGCCTAATTTATGTGCATCATCTTTTTACGTTAAAGCATAGGAATTAAAGAGAGGAGAAATCATCTGCATGATTCTCAATGGTTTTGTTGGTAAACCTAAGATCTTCTGAATATTCTCAGCTTTCCCATAGAACAGATAAAGATTGAAGAAACAACTAGATAAACTATAGAGAAAGTTTTGCTTTCTCCTTAATAATTTCTGTATTTTTATCAGATATCAGAGTATTTACAATATTCATGGGCTTGAGTTGTTGTTAGGATATCTCAATTTTACTATTTGAATAGCACAGAAAGTGATTTATAAGGAATATACTTCTAGTTCTTTCAAGAAAAAAATAATAATAAAAAATCTGATAAATTGTTAGCTGAACTACACCTACTAAAATTCTTACTAGGTGATTTATATTTTAAAAAAAAATGCATGCTTTCTGGCACACATCTTATATGTGACAGCATTCTCTTTTCTTTCAAAAGCAATGATAATAGAATTCTATTAACTACATTTGCAACAAAACTCTAAATCTCATTTTGGTTATGTGTTGGATTTCTGCATATGACTGTATTAATTTAACTTTAAGCAATTCTGTATTATTTTTTCAGCATGTATATGCTTTCAAAAAAATTAAGATAAATTATGTTCTTCAACGACTTATAAATGCAGCATCCAGATCTATGTCTCTGACAGGAATACTCTTAGAAAAAAGAGAAGAAAAACTATAGTTAAATCAAATAAATTTATCTTGGCACAACACTGTGCAAGTTCATAAACCTAGGAGACTATGATCTGTAAGCAGTCAATTTCTCTTGACATTGAGAAGAACCACAAGAATAAAAGTACAAATATACAACAACAACAAAAAAGCCAACATAACTATAACATTGTCTGTCTTATTTTCAGGGTTATAGGAAGATCAAGATTTAAATCCCTATTGTGAACCTCTGGGTCACAAATCTTAAGGGAGGGCTCACAGTTGGAGACTGGGGCTCTCTTTATCCCTGCAGCTGCCTGCAGAAGAAAATACAGAGTTGCTGCTTTGATTGCGCACCTCAAAGAGGAAAGGGAAAAGCATGCAAGAGTGGAAAGAAGCTGTGCTGACAAAGCAGTGAAAAAGGCGTTGAGAAGACACTCAAGACTCCAGACAAAAGTCTTTTGTTAGTGATCATATTTAAACATAAATGCTGACATATTTCACAAGCAGTAAGGGGAAGGTGGGTCAGGCAGCTGAAAATATAATTTTTGTCCCTGAGAGGGCTCCCAAGTGCTGCCCAGGGATGCTCCCTTGTCCTGGCATCGTCTCAGAACAACTTCACAGCTGCCCTTCAGCCATACTTTGGTTGTTCTCTGGAAGTGCAGATGTCTGCACAGGCCAGTGTTCCCCCTGTTATACTGGGGGATGACAAGGAGCTGGAGCAGAGTGTGGGGTTCATGCACACAGCATATGTCCCCATGCATGAATTGTTTCTTTAACACACCAACTGCTTCAGTCAGCTTCAGTCAACAGGAAACGAAAGCAACTAAGAGAGCAAGAGGACCATAAAATCTGAATGAGGCCCCAGGAAAGTAAAGCAATCCACAGTTGTAATTGTCAGTTGTTCTCTCATTCTGGAAGGGATCTTAGTGTTTTCTTAACCTACTTTGAAAGATCAGGCTTTGCAACTCTAGAAACAGGAGAATTGCTATCACAGAGCATCTTATTGAGTTGACCGTCCTCCATTAACTAACTATTTTAACTATTTACAGTGGCTTCAGTTAGTTAATGATGGTTTTTATTAATCTGACCTGTTTCCACCTAAACCTGGAAAACTTTCATGGGTAAAACTTTACAAATGGCTTGTCCCATTGTCTATGATTTTATTTGCTTTAATATTGTTATTATTGAAAAAGAAATGCTGTGACTGAGAGTACAGATAAAGTAAATTTCCAAAGTCAGACATCACAGTATAGTCAGTTCCTTTTCCAGTCATGTCTCCTTAGAAATGAGATAGAGAGCTCAGAATCATTATTAAATAGAAGCATATATATATAAATGAGTTGATGTATCACAAACAGTAAAAACTTACATTATATAACATTGAAAGATCATGTTTAAAGTTGAGACTTAAATTTATGTGAATATATTTAGACTTGCCCATGGGCAAGATTTTCATATTATGACTTGAAAAAAAAATTAGGATCTAAGTACTGCATGTCTTCTAAAAACCCATTTATTGCAGAAACAGAATGTTCCTCAGAAGAGTCATGCTTCTTACTTCCTATTAAATATACATGTTAAGAAAGATGCTTTAATACGGTTATCTGTGAGCTTCAGAAAGTTGTTCTGAGTTAACTGGCAATATTCATCACATTTAAGTTCTGTGAAGAACAAGGTTTGACATAAAACACCATGCAGCATGTGTTGTCAAACTGAGCTTTCTCAGGCAATTATCTTCTGAAACGAACAGGTTGAATGTTGAGGATTGTTCTAATGATGCTCACTGCTGTCAAGAAGTACAATAATAAATTTCCAAATGTAGCATTTCAATTAGAAGTTATAGCCAAAAATCCCCATGATCTAGTCCAACATGCCTTTCTGCATGATTTTGCTTCATTTTTATTTTTGGGTTTCTCCAGTGAGGAGTTCTGCCATTTAAAACTGGCTAGAAGCAGTAGGTGAAAGTCAAAACTCACTTTCAAATTAATAAAATATTGCAGTACCTTAGTAATAGAAAAACTCAGCATAAACAGAACTGAAAAGTGGTGTAATATGCGATAGTCAAAATTTGTCCAAATATTTCCTTTTTTCCCCATTCAGGGTAACTCTGCTACCTCCCAGATAGTTCATGGTCCTAAATTTTTCAAATTTTATCTAAGAACGTTTTAGAATAAAGGTCATTCTATCATTCAAAATTCTTTGCAAATAGCTTATTTCTAGTATTAGACATTTCAGGTGATAGAATTGATGTTTAGACAAATCTTTCTTTTGAAAAAGGGTAATAACCTGACGTTTCATGGTGTGCTTTAGCAAAGGCTAATATTTAGATAAAAGAGAGGCTTTGCCTACTCCTTTTTCACACCTGCTTTTAAAAGTTCTGTATGGTAATAATTACGATTAACAATAATAATTTGTTTCTTTTTATATCAGGAATCTCTTCTGCTGTTGTGCAATAACTCAAAAGCTCCACTTCTCATGTTCTGCCCAGTTCCCATAAGAAAATTGTTAAACCATTAGTTAGTACTGAATCAGTGTTAATACCACAGTTTTGAATACCAAATATAACCCATTGGGTCTTTAGAAGGGAGGTAGTGCTGCTGTCCTGCCAGCTATGAAACAAGGAATGTAAACAGAGAAAATGTCTGCATCCTGTGCCAAGGTTTAAAAACAAAAATGTTGAATAATATAGATATACCTGCATTTTAGAACTGGAATAGACTAATGGGTAAAGAGTTTATGTACAATTTATCTATGGAATTTTTTTTGTAGATTTAACTTTTTTTTTTATGTTAAAGTTGTTTGAGCTAGAAAACCTAGAAGCAAGCTTATTAGGAAAGCTGTCTAGAAACATTGCAGAGAATAACAGTCCAAAATGTACTGCATTAATTCTTTTTCATTCTTTCATGACATGGGTTTTGCCATTTTCACAATTATTAATGTGTTAACACTGCGTACAGGAAGAACATTAGTTTCACAGAATTATAAAGATGCTGATTTTATATGATACTGTGTTTGATTAAAAAATAGAGTTACAAAATACATAGGAAGCTGACACAAGTCTGAAAGCTACAGTTACTTAAAGAAATGAGATATTCCTTCACTTTAAAATTATTTACCCAAATACAGGCTTTCATTTCATATATAAGACACTAGTGTTCTTCCTTAAGAAAAGGGGGAAAATGTTGGAGAACCCATTAAGAAATGTGTGAAATGAGTTGTCAAAACATTGCTTTGATATAAGAGAAAATGAAAAGTCCTTCTAATATTCACACAGATTTAAAAAAAATAGAAAACAATAAGGTACCTTTTGTATACTTCTTAATTTTTAATGGTTGGTGTGATAAATTTACTTCATATGTATTTAGGATTTTTTAATTAAAAATTTTGTCTGACAAGTTCATGGTGGCAATAATTAATGTTGACTATAGATATATAGCTCAGTCCTGCAATAATATAACCTTTTAAACAGTACAATAACTCCCTTTATGTGTAATCCTTGATGCCTCTTTACCATGAAGAGTCATAGCTAGATAAGAAAGATCATTAATTTTAAGGAGTTGCAGCAGATATCTTTGCCCTATCTTCAGCATTGTTATGAAGTCCTATTTACAATGTGCTACTGTATAATTTTAGAGGAGATGTCAGATTAAAATAAAGACGATACTTTTAAGATAAGAATCTCTCTTTTATTAATGAAACATATTTTTGATGTAGCAGTGTATATTCCCTTCAGATTTTTTTTAAGATGAAAATAATCATATACAGAGATAGCTCTTGTAATTATAGAATTTGATGCCCAGAGGTATAAAGTGCAGATTTTGTATTTCTTTTGTAACTCAAATTACTGATGTTATCAGAAATGTGTGTTGTAGATTTAGAAGTTATAGAAGCGTAAATACTGGTTTAAGAGTTACAGGAAAGATCTTGAAATGGATCAGAGTATAGAAAAATAAAGTTCTGTTTAAAGCATTCATGTCCTTCAAATAGATTTCTTCTCAGCAGAAAAGTGAATACTGATATTAAAAATGCAAGCTTGCACTATATCCCTTTTTTACAAAGCAGACATTAATGAATGTATTTAATGGTGTACTTGAGGTCTATTAAAAAACATGCAAATTCTTTAAGATATTGTGTGATTGTTGTGTACTCTTTTTACACAGCCTATAAATGAGAAAAAAATTATTTTCTGTAGGGTGTACTCCCAGCAAAAAAAATTTTAAATCATTTATAAAAATGATGAAATTTCCTTAGAATTTGGAAAAGTAATTTTGCAGGTCAATTGCCTGTATCAGTGTCATGTGATATCAATTTTGGTGTGTCAGAATATGTTTTAACTAACAAGAAGTAAGAAATCTGAGTTGATCAAGTGAATATATTAGAATTCTATAATCCCTATTCACTATCTTGCTTTAGTAGTTGAATATTATAGGCAAAGAAAGGATGCAACAAACCCA
Organism: Phylloscopus collybita; assembly: GCA_027886175.1. Taxonomy (NCBI): domain Eukaryota; kingdom Metazoa; phylum Chordata; class Aves; order Passeriformes; family Phylloscopidae; genus Phylloscopus; species Phylloscopus collybita. The sequence goes on along the minus strand of JAJNNQ010000075.1, from coordinate 76,220,446 downwards.
GATAAAATCCTATTAAAATGGAAATAACATGAATTTCTAGATAATGAGGTATGCATTAAGCTTGGAACACTAATGACCATAATAGTAAAAAGTATATGGAATACTTTATGTACCTCTACTTTGTGTTCAACTTAGATGACTGTATTGACATAATTATAGAGATTTTATATTCTCTTTGTCACAAAACTAATTGAGAGTTTTAGACTCCAATTTTCTTGTCTTCATACTTGTTTTATTTTTCTGCTTATACAAACAAAATATTTCTGACCAACACAAGGATGTTCAGATATCAGCAGCCACTTTGGGAGATTTTTGGGAATCCTAAAAAACCATTTTTTTCTTACAGAGTCAAATGCAAATAACTCCATTTGCACTATCCACAGAGTTTGAGTCTGTATTTTTCTCACATTTCAAGTGATCACTGCTGTTACTTTTTTTTTTTTTTTTTAAAGACACTACAAAACCATCATTTCCTCTCTGTCAGCTTTTCTGAATTTGGTTTTGATCCCTACTTAATCTGAACTCTCCTACCTCTAAACACTTCCTCAGTAATGAGCTTGTTCTTTACAAAAGAGACTTTTCCTTTCATTTCAGTCCATTAGTAAAGTGTCAGCCAACACAAAACTTCTCTTTGTTAAGCTGGCAATTTTTTTTGAAATGGAAGTATAAAGCTACTCTCAGGAATATGCATTTAGAAACCTGTGAAATTCTCTTCATACAGCATTTATCATGAATCTCACACGAATCACACCCAAAAGTGAATCAAATCATAATAAATGTAATAGATTTAACTGTGAAGCATTACTAATAACAATGGCTACTTGTGTAGCCATTTCCTGTCAGGGCACCTTGTGAAATGCAAACTTGAAGGGCCAGTCATAGGGGTCTGTCACAGGTATGTGAGAGTAAGATAAGGGAAAAACATTCTGATCATACCTGTTGTGGGATGATCTTAAGGCTAAGAAGGATCTGTCAAGAAGAATAAAGGTAGGGAACCAGCATGAGAATTTAGTTTAACAAATGCCTTTTTTAATGAGCAGGTTGGGAGCTAGCATTTGAGTTGCCAATTTAAAAAAAAATAATTGTTGAATTACTGAAAACAAACAAACAAACAAACAAACAATTTTGAAGTTTTTTGATTGATTATATCACACTTATTTTCATAAGTCACTAAAACTACTTTGAAATATTTTGTGACTACTTCCTTGGTTTTTTTGAACACAATTTATTATTATAACAACTAGAGGAATAAAAGGATACCTAACTATGCCCTGCTTGGGATGATTTGTAGCAACAATAGATTGCTATCATCAATACTATGAAGAATCATGGAATGGTTTGTGTTAGAAGGGACCCAAAAGATCACTAATTCCCCACTTTCCTGCTATGGCTATGGACAAGTAGTTCAAAGACTCATCCAGCCTGGCCTTGAACACATCTAGGGACAGGATATTCACAGCATCTCTGGGCAACTCGCTCCAGGGCCTCAGCACCCTCACAGTAAATAATTTCTTCCTAATATTTAATCAAAATAGAAAACTGGAACTGGGGACACTAACTTGCTTAGCAGGTAGAAATTGTAGTTTTTTTCATAAATGGGAGAAGTGTTTGGCCAAAACTGCCCTTTGAAAATAGTATCATTTAGTTGACTTGATGCTCAGAACACTAAGGGAGTAATTGTGAGGTAAAAATCCTAAATTATTAAGAATTTTAATAGTCTATGTGGCCAGTAAGCTTAACCTTAAAAATAATATTAAGACAACAAATATGGATATAAGTGCTAGCCAGTGCTATCTCTGCAGACAACTGAATCCATATATAAAACAGTATTAATTTTTCTAGTAACCTGCTTCCTTTTCTAAGTTATCCTTTGCTGTAACTTAGAGCACAGGGATGCAGAATTGTCTCCTTCAACTAGTAAGTTGATCTTTTTTTTTTAACTGAATTAGTGGGTTTTTTTTTTCTGTCAAATATTCTATCTCTTCTTAACCAAAAATTATTTTGCTTGTCTTATAATTAAATGCTTGACCTATTAAGGTCTTAAGTTTACAAGTTCTGTATGAAAGATATTAAGACTTAACAGCAAATCCAAATGATTGTATTTAAAATTCTATTGTTTTTTGTAAAAGATCCTTAAAGAGTAATAAATAAATAATTCTTGACAAGAGCAACTACCTCCTAATTTTAAGTTACTTAAGTTACTTGTTTTGTATCAAATAAACAAAAAGAAAGTCAAATCAATGAATCAAACTTATTTTGCAATGTTAGGCAGCAGCCTTTGATTGCATCTCTTTTGTTTCCATAAACATTTCAGCACAGTTGTTTAACAAAAGAAAGAAATCCAAACATAAAATTTTAAAAGGGTGTAATTTTTTACAGGTTTGTTGTGCTATTCCAGAATTTTCCCTAAAACAACATCCATTAATGAAGCTATGTATTTGTGACTTTACATTTTAAAAATAAGATTCTCCAGATGAAGCATGAAAATGACAAGGAAAGAATAAAACCTGTAAGAAAACTTGTTAATGGCTGTGCAAACAGAAAGTTAACTTGAGTATTACTATGTTCTATTCCAAAAGTCCAAGGAAGTCTGTATAGAGGTTAGGTCTTTGAAACAAGATAATCATCCAGCACCTACTGTGAGCATCTGGCCTTTTCTAGATAGGGGGCATGACTTGAGTTCCTCAGAAATTTGTCTCAGCTACTTAAAAATAGAAAAAGTTTCCATCCCCTAATAGGCTACATTATTATGTGCTGTGAGCATGTTTTGAGCTACTGGGGAGACTGATGGAGATTTGGAAGTTATTTGGTAGAAACCTGAAAGATAAATTGAGTTTAGGACAAAAATAGGGTTGAGAAATTCAGAGAAAAACTCTGAACTTTGTGTTACTGAGAAAACTGGGGCAGGGACTCTCAGTAAGTCACTTGCTCCATCTGTCAGATTGCTCCCATCTCCAGCTTATATGTCTAATTTAATAGCAACCTCTCATATTTAATTGTGTTGATTTTTTTCTGCAAACAGGAGAATCAGAAAACATTTAGCCAAGGAGTGGCAAGGGCAGATGTTAATGATGTCAACAAGTGAAGCAAAATATTAATAAGAAAATACTGTTCAAGACTAAATCCAGGAAGAGGTATTTAATCCTCTGACTATTCTTTTCACAGCTTTCTCTATTAATCTTTACACCAGATGTACTAAAAGCCTAAATGTGAAAGGTGAAATAGAGAATTGCAAGGAGAACCACGTGAAAAAGACAAGCATTCACTCCATAACCTTTCAGGTCAGAAGTCCCCTGAACCACATAGCACAAAGGTGAACTGTCTGAATGTCTTCAAAATATTCTCAAGGTCTGGAGTGCTGAGATTAAAGCTGGTAAAATGTTTATTTTTTTTTCTACTTCTTTTTAATACATTTCTGATATTTTTTGTTTACAGAGCTAATGAACTCGTTATAGTTCTGTGAATCTTTTAATTAAACATTCCCTATGTGTTGCAAAATTCAAATTCAAATTTTTTTTTGTTTTTATTATTAATTTAATTTTATTTTCAGTGAATTTTTTAATTGTATGATCATTTATACAATTTCCACAGTAGCCAGAAAATATGAAGTATTCATGTGAATCTTAAACATCACTCTCCTTCTATTCTTATTATCACGTACAGATACTGAAAATATAAAGGGGACTAGAAGTTAGGGAATCTCTCAGAACAAGGGCAGGTTGACAATTTCTGGCAGTAGGAAGTCAAGCTATTGTCACTAGAGTCCACCTAGAATGAACAGAGAGCAGTGGCTGAGCTTGTGGAAGCTGATGATTTTTTTGCTTGTGTTTCATCTTGTCCTCCGAACTTTTCTCATGGGAATCAAATACTTTGTCCTTATGTTCAATGGAAAAAAGTCCATTCCAGGACAGATCATATAAAGGAAGAGCGGTCTGTTGGGGAAAGTGAGATGGATTTTCTTCAACGTTAGAAAGCAAATGTGATTTTCATTTTTAAATTCATGTAGATATGTATGAATACCACACGTGTGTGTGCGCGCACACACACACACGTATATGGATGCCTCCAAAATTTTTCTATCCAAATGTGGACTTGTAATCCTGTCTACTTCTACTTTTATCCTCTCAGAGTCACTGAAACCACACAACCTCCTTCTTAACCAATGCTTATAATAATAAGCAAGTCTATACTTTCAATTCTTCTTACAGCGTTATGGCATTCTTTTGATTCAAATGCTTCAGCCTCTTTTATTTTCAGAGAAGTTATAGGTCTATAATTGGAACCTTGCAGCAATTACACAGTTAATATGAACTTCATACTTCCAATGATCTGGTTTTCTTATGTGCATATAATTTGATACATAAATAAGTTATATTGTCTGTGCGTAAATATACAAAAAAATAGTTTCTACTGCAAGATATGTAAATTTTACTTCCACTACTTTTAGTGTATTTTTGTCTTTTAGAAGTCCAAATGTATTAAATCACTTCAGTTCTATGTGATACAACATTACTATCATTTGAATTTTTAAGATTCGTAACAGAGAGAATGTTCACAGATATTTGTACCTCAGAAGAAGTGTGAAGAAACGCAAAAGCTCCCGTCTAACCCAATGATCATCATTGTGCTTACTGAAAGAAAATCACAATATTTTTTCATGACATTAAGACTTTGTTAAATCAACCCTATGCGTGAACAGTCAGGAATAGAAGCTAATTTTGCTCTAAATCTCCTCCTGTTCATTTGAATAAGTTGAGGAAAAATGCCATTTTGAAAGATCTGTGGAGTCTTGATCAAATCATTGAGGTGAGATGAATGAGTCAAAGCAAAAATTGAGATTGCTGATAAAATTCTCAATTGACAGCTGATAAACTCCATTGTCATTGAGGTGGTTTTTTTTGTTTATTTTTTTCTGTCTGTTCCATGAATTACAAATATTTCCACTGATTTGTAAACAAGAGTGAAAAGTACACTTTGATGTAAATGTGAGGAGTGCATATTAATGTGAAATACGATATTTAAAATATCTCATATCTTTTAATATCAAATTCATTTGTTCTAAGTAAAGATGAACTGAAGCATTGACATTTTAATCTGTGTGATGTTTGGACTTCTGATTTTAGCTCTGAAACAGCTGAAAACACAAAAAGGATTTGCATTGAGAAATTTGAACTTAACCTCCACTTAAAGTTCTGAGTATCTAGATTCACTGCTCTGGAATTGTGCTTTTTCTATTTCTGAATGAGATACTATATTAGCAACTATCATGTAAGTAAATCTGATGAGCAGATGTCATCACATTTTCTTTAATCTGTAATGAAAAAGTTTAAAGAAAGATAATGCACTTATAAACTTAATCTAATTGCACTTTGTGTAACTTACCTGGCTTTAGCTCTTAATACAGTTTTCTTTCTTGTACATAGGGGTTTTATTTCAGAAAAAAAATTATAGTATATAAACCCAGCTATGCTTGAAACAAAGCTGTAACTTTTGCAGGACAGACATGCATGGTATTAGAACTGGATTTTCTACTTGAAAACAGAAATTAATTATAATACTTTGTCTAATTTGAAACCATATCTATTCCTATATGAAAGCCCCAGATATATAAGAATTTCTGCTCAACAGCAGCATTTCTGTATTTGAAAGCACAAAGGACTAAGAAAGTAGAAGCCATCGAAAGGATCTACTTGTATTTATTAGGATTTTAACTCAGAACTGAAGCTAAAATGTGAAGTGTTTTATCTCAAAGAGAAATATTTCATCAGAGCATAATAAAACCATTCACTTTTTAATGTGTGAAACTCTTAGACTAGGACGTTCATACAGTGGGCAGTGTAGTTCAGCATGACGTGCCTTAAGTAAATATTTGTAAAGATGGGCTGAAATCACACCACATGCTTTGAAAGAGCTGTGAGTTCAAAATTATGCATAAGGTGACTGAAGTGCTTCTGATAATGTTGAAAGGATATGAATGTGTACAAACTTTGTTTTGTGTGTATGTGACCATGAATGAAAATATAAATTGGAGACCTGATTTGGTTTCAGATGGTACCTTTTTTCCCTGACTATGAGATCTTTGATGTTTATTCTGCTTCCTGTCCATTCCAAACCAAAAAAGTTTTGAATATAAGATAGTATTTGGAGGGTTCAATTTGCTGGTTTACTTTTTTTTTCGGGATAATGTAGTAAATATTGGTTTGTTTTTGTGGTGTTTATTGTTTTTCTTTCCACTGTGAAGCAAGTACCCCCTACAATTACTAAGGTTTAGATGATTAAAAAGGAAGACTGTAGTCAATGGGTCATAGCCTTCTCTTCTTTTTATCTAATAACATTTTACTCCAAAAAGTTTCTGTTAGCAGGAAACTTACTTGATATCCGTGCTGCCTTTCTCCTTGTTTACCAACATTGTCACTGCACACGATGTAGACATTCTATGAATGTGCTGTCTACCAACTGAATCATTACTGTACTCTCATAGAGTTATTCATACAGTCATTGGTGTACATTCATGCAGGGTTTTTTTAGAAAAATCAACCGATTAAGGGGTGCTGGCCTACATTCACTCAGTTTTCAGGTCGCCATGGTTGTGCCAGGTCCTGGTGCTACAACAAAAGTCTCTGTTGGAAACAGCAGGTGCATTTTGTCTCCATAGCTATAGGTACCTTGGACTAACCTAGCAAGAGAATGAAAACATTCACACTGAGCATTCACACTAAACAATCTGAACCATGGATTAACTGATCCATCTCCAGCAGATGAGAAGCACAATTTGTGATAAGTTTGCCAATGCTGAACAATTTCACGAGGAAGAAACAAATCATTCCATATTGCAAGGCTATTGAAATAGTCTTTTTCCAATAACAAGTCTGACAGTGAAGTTGGTACCCATGAAGATTTGCAGTTATTATTTTCTCAAGGCTAAAATAGCACATCAGATTTCTCATTTTAAGTGATTTTTAGAGAAAAAAATCTGTACAAAGGTTTTTATGTAATGACTGCTGTAGCCATCTCTAAAGACATAGAAAAAAGAGAAGTTTTTTTCCAAAATTCAAAGCTATTTCACTTGTTCACATATCACTTATGTACTTGTACAAGGAAAACAATTGATGAGTTTAATACCCATCAGTTAGGAAACAAATAGCCAGTTCCATATATGTTAATACATGTGTGGAAGTAGACAGGGATGAGAAGAGGTGGTCTTTTTAGGGAAGACACTATGATATCATTTCTGTTCTGCTTTTGCCATAAATAATCTACATTATGTCTGAGGTATGACTTTCAAATCATTGTCTATCTGTCTCCGGGGTTTTGTGAGGATAAATGCATTGGTGTCTGAGTCATCAAGACTCTATGATGGTAAGACACAAAGTAACTGTGAAGATAAAATTAACAGGCTTTTTCTTCATTCTTGTACACAAAGCTGGTCTTTGTTTCCTACTGAATTAATCTGGTATTAATCAGTCCTATCTTTGCTTCTGTACATTGATCTGTGGCTGTTCTTTTCCTCCACATAATCTCCTTGTAGGACTCCACAACATCAGCTTGTCAGGTAAAATATTCCTGCCTGTATTCTTATTGAATAATTTATACAATGTTGGTAATTCTAATGTTGTGTCAGACTCTCCATCATGTAAATAATTACACATGCACAGTGTGCCTGCAACCAGCCAAAAGAAGAAGTGAGATTTTTAGTGAGATATAGGTGCATTATGAGGGAAAATCACCGTGAAAGTCAGTACTTAAATATTTTAAGCTTTCTTCAATAATACTTCTCAAAAATTAAGTCTGAGAAAATACCACCAACACCATTGTCTTTTCTCTATTGCAAGTTTTTCTTCTTAATGGTGAGTGAAAATGGTCTTGATTTAAGACTGCTGCTTACAGATAAGTAGGAGTACTCTTCTTTATTTACGATAGCTGTAACAAGCTAACAGAGCCTGATGGCCCTGCTCCAAAGAGAAGTACAGTTCATCATCTAACAGAAGAATTCCAAAAAAAAAAAAAAAAAAAAAAAAAACCAAAAACCAACCAACAAAAAAAACAAATAAAACCATTGTTAACAACACCTTTTTTGACCCATGTTTTTGTAACTATTCCATGACATTGAAAAACAAACACCTTGGAATATATCAGGGGAATGTCTGAGTTGCCAACAGCATGACTGAGAAAGGAAAATGGTAGACATGAAAAACTGTAAAGTGTAATTTGAAAGGAGCTTGGACTTGACAGCAAAGATATATTTTCCTTTCTCTACGTTCTAGGATTTTAGATACTCCATTTGTTAAAAAGGAGATTTATAGAAGATAAACTACACTGTTTCATTTTCTCTGTAGAAAACAACGTGAAGGGCTCTGAATTTAGGGTAACTGCTTGTTTTAGAAGACAGTGGTAATTACCTCTGAAGCACACTTATTTACTTCACCAACACTGACTTCAAATATTTAACTTTTATCATGCTGCCCCTGTATATTTCTCTTGGGTGATTAACATGGTGTTAATTGCTTCAAAAACTTCAAAATAATTCCATTTCTAATGATAGGATAACATAATGCCCACTTAAGTGCTTTCCTCTGGCAGCTCTACACTCTGCAACACAAGTTCTCTGGGTTTAAACATATTTTTCTAACCCTGGCATCATGGTACATAAGGGTTTTAATGGGTTGTGTTTTAGAAAAATCAGAATGAGTTACTAACTACTTAATTTCTATACAGACAAGTGTTGAGGAATATGTATAGCACAGGGATGTAGCAGCACTGGAGCTGCAGATTGACCTCTGGGTGGGAGCCCCAGACAAGAAGCCATGAACTGCCATCCCAGGGACCTGTGGCCTGTCCAAGTGACTGGACACTCAAAGGCAGACAGGAGCCAATAACCCTCAGAATTTCCCGAGCTTAGACTGTAAGAGAATAAAATCCCAAGAGGTCTTTTGTTTGGGTTTCCTCCTTGGAGTAATTCAGTTTGAGCTGTTATTTTGTTATTAGGCCAAGAGGAAATCATCTAAAGGATCTGGATGTCTGAGATTCTGCTGTTGGAAACCTGGGGTCTAGCCATTAAGGAGACCTGTTGTGCCTCTGCGTGTGGGGTGTGTAGCTGCTCCTAGCTCAGGTGGTGTGAGTGTGTCTGCCTAAGTGGCTCCAGGGAAGTTTCCCAAACACTAGAATTAAGAGAAACAGTTGCTCTTTTCCTTATCCAGGCAAATTCTGCCTGCCTTGTTGGTAGTGGTTCAATTCTTTCAGAGTACACTTACGGTTCTGTTGGTTGAGCTTGTGCTGACTTGGGGCTTTGAAAAACAGATGAGAAAAATAAGGTTATATTCTCAGAAATTTGAAGATCCACTCCTTAATGAAAATACAACAGTCTATGTCAATGTTGATATCACTCTTACACATTCTTCCAATTCTATTGCAAATTTACAAAGCATATCCTGATTCCAAATATGCACAGTACATATCCAGTTATGTCTGATGAAATAAATGGAGTATGGCCTTCTCACAGAAATTTTATGTACGCAGTTACCCTGGGAGCTCTTAGTGTAAAACATAACCTAAATATTAATAAGGACAAATATTCAGACCTCAGAACAGGTGTTAATGCATGCACCTTGCAGATAAAGCCAGTAGTAACTGCTAAGCTAAATCCTCTTAAACATCTCTGAAATGTTACCTCTTAGCTGTTATGTTTGACTGCTGAAGAAGATGCCAAGAATTTAGTGCCAAGTTTTTGTGACCACTGTTGACTTTCATGAAAAGAGCAAGAAAATTATATTGGACTACTGCTAAACTGTACCTGAAAAGGGTGACAAATTTTCTAACATTGAGAGTGGAGAAAAAAAAAACCACAAAACAAACCCTGCAAGTTAATATTAGCAGCAGTGTCTTGGTTTTGAAAGACAGGTATCTGCCAGGGAAAGCTGGAGTTTCCCTTGGAATGGAGAATATAAACCCCTCACCCCTGCCAAATTATAATTTTGCAATTAAGGGCTTTCAGGCAAAGATTTGGGAATGGGAATAACAGTTCTTTACTGGAAATATTAACAATACAAATGTAGTAAAAAAAAAACCAAAACCAACCAACCAACCAACAATCCTAGAAACCCTGACAGAGTCAGAGCTACAACCTGACACCCTGTTGGTCAGGGCATTGGAAGCAGTCCAAAAGTAAGTCCTCCTGGAGTGGAAGATGTTCTGTTGAAGCAGAAATGATCCTGAGAGAAAAAAGGGTCCAGTGATGGTGAGAAGGGTCTAGTCTTTCTCCAGGAATCCAGTGGAACCAGGTAACTTGTGCTCCTATGTCTCAGTTTTTATCTAGGTAGGAATCGTTGGCTCCCCCCCACTGAGTGGAGTATCTCACAATGGGATGATGGAATGTGTCATGTCATTGGTGAGCCTTAATGGCCCATTAGCAGAAAATGTCCCCCTGGAGGGAGGATGGGTGGTGAAAGAGAGAAGAAACACTGCCCCACCTGGTTTTAACAGTTGGCCCATTATCATAAGGCATCCACCCCCCTCCCCCCAGAATAACAAGAGATAAAGGAAAATATCTCCCCAACTGCTTTCAACAGATGAAATAGAATACATGTTTTTGGTTACATAACCCAAGACAAGCAGTTAATATTTTAGTGTCAGGGCTAGGTGTTCCTTACAGGCTGGTTGGCACAAAGTGTCCCCTGGGCTGGCACTGCAGGGGCCTTATCAGACAGGGCTTGTACCATTGCCCTTGGTGAGGTCATTCAATCAGCTATAGAACTGATGGTCTCAAACTCTTCAATCTGCATAATTTTGAGATACTATTGTGCTAAACTTTGAACTAAAAATCAATCTTTTTGAAGTTCTTTGTTATATTTACAATCTGGACCTAAGTACTCTGAGGAGGATTTGCTAGTCACATAATCAATTATATTCTTTGGGGTTGAAATAAAAGCACTGAGTGTATAGTCAAATTATGTTAACTACTGGTTAAAAAAAGCCTCTGTTTTTCTTTTTCCCTTGTACATTTCCAGGAAAATAGGAAAATCTTTCCTTTTTGACAGATGCATTTTCTCATAAACAGATGTATTTATGAAATGATTACAACTGGGAGAACCAGCTATTGATCAATCCTGTCTATGTCAACGGGAGGCAAGTTCCCACAACTAACTCTCACTTTCAGGATCTTTGGAATCTGGAAAAGTACACTGCATAAGGAGTGAAGCAGAGAAAGAAGGGAAGGGAAGGGAAGGGAAGGGAAGGGAAGGGAAGGGAAGGGAAGGGAAGGGAAGGGAAGGGAAGGGAAGGGAAGGGAAGGGAAGGGAAGGGAAGGGAAGGGAAGGGAAGGGAAGGGAAGGGAAGGGAAGGGAAGGGAAGGGAAGGGAAGGGGAAGCTAAATTGTGGGAGTGTTGTTTTGTTTTGGTTTTTTTTCCCATATTGTTATATAGTGGGGTTTGACAGTATTACACCATACTTTAATATCAATCAAGTCCTAATTTGCATAAATTTAGTAGCTGTAGAAAACCAAATAGAGCACTGACATGGCAATATGATGTTAAACTTTAATGCATTTTATGAATTATATTCAATAATATGGAATATTAATTGTACATTTTCCTGAAGCTGTTAGCAATACAAGCACTTTTAAACTTGACTTTCTTGTAATAAAGGCAGATGGAAATATCTTGCCTTGATGTCCCCAATTCAACCTGAGTTCTCTACTCAGTTCATGTACTCCTTTTCTGTTCTGCATCCTGCATTCCATTTGAAACCATGCAGAAAAGCACAATAATATTGTATACTGGGGGGAAAAGGTCTTTTGGTATTCTTAACAAACTCACTAATACCCACAGTGTAGAATGGCATTTATTTCTAAAAAACACACTAAGTGTTTGAGCTAATAAATCATCTAGAAGGTACAAGCAAAATTGCCAGTCAGTTTACCAGTGGCTAAGCAGGCTGACTTGACAGCAAGGTACAAAACATTGTGTCTTACTGGACTATGAAGTCACTGAGAATACTTATTGAAGTAGCTTTTTGAAAGGCTTCCTCCTTGCAAAGGAGGATAAAAATCCTCCTATTTAAATAGCTGCTGCTCATATATACTTTCTTCTCTGCTTTGAGGCGTTGACCAAGGGAAATCTTTAATAGTTCCTGAATGAACACAGTTTTTATCTCAGTGCAACATGAGTGATGGATCATTATTTAAAGTTCATAATCTAGAAGAAAGCTGTGATGACTCAGGGGCTGCTTCATGATCTATTCAGACTTCCTTTTATGAACAGCCATGAGAAGTGAGAGGCAGTGGCCTGGGTGAAGCCAGGAAATACAGTTTTCTGATAGCACTGTGGCTGAAGCAGAACTTGCTGTTGTAGATTTAGTGCTCAGTAAGTCAGTCATTCCTTCACACACAGGTTAACGCTGCAATCTGGAGAGTTAGACTTTCACAGACTTCTAGTTAGTTAGATCTTTGTGTCAACAAGACAGAAGAAGGATATGGAGGTCCTTTGTAAACAATAATTATCCACACATTATAAATAGAGTGGAAATTAATGCATTGTCTTCTCAGCTTCACTGTGTGAACTGTCTCTTTACATCCAGAATGCTCAGAAGCTGTAGCCAGGTTATGTGCTCTCTTTTTGTAGAGAAAAAGAGAAATGAGAAGAACTTCTATTTTCTAGAAAAAATTTTGAGGTTTATCATGAAATTCAAATTATAAATCCAAATGCTTTTCTATCAACATTCAAAGAAGTATATTTTTTGCTTTTCAAGCTTTCACCTTGCCAATGTTTCTAGATGCTTCTAACTGACTAGAATTTCAGTTGCTATAACAATGCTATTAAGATTGTATAAGTCTTTCAATGAAAATATATGAGGTCCTGGATGATGTATCATCTTGCAAGGTCCTGAAATATTTTTCTTTTAAATAATTCCAATATTGTTCTGATGCACAACAATAGATCTTTGTCTTAAAATTGTTCCAGATTTGACCTGCAAGATATATTCTCTTTGTCCTTCTCTGCTTACAGTCTTTCACAGAAATTTCTTCCTCTCTTCAGCTGAGGTCTATAGTAGAATCACCATTAAGGATACAACATTCTGCCTTTAGTAGTTTCCTTGTAGTTGTGATTGTAGTTAATTTTAGCCAATTGTGTAAAACTAAATAATAATAAAATAGTATTAACAATATGGTTAAAGCTTTGAGGTCTGTAATTTTACTTACAGTGTTTCCTACTTCATGGATCCTTTTTATAATCTCTCTATAAAGCAAATAGTCTTATTCAGCAAAATTTTCTTCTCTCAAAGCCAAGTTCTTTTCTTAAAACCTCAGAAGGAAAATTGAATGTTATGATTTAGAAGTCCCGCCTTGATATGTTGAAGGACTTTTCAAGCAGATGTGCTCTCATTTTCCTTCTTTGGGATGAAGCTTTGTTGAAATCAGACCAAAGCAGCAGCGTCTCTTTCCTTGATAGAATAGTTTGTTATGGCAGTCATGATGCACATTTTATTGTCCCTGGGAGGATAAATTGAAAAAATAAGGTATCTAAGGAGTATTTTGAATTGAAAAGACTTGACTTTGCAGTGGAAAAGATAAACTTTTATCAGAAAGTAGATTTTTTGGGAAAATCTTTTTAAGTTAAAAAGTCAAGTTTCCATTAAAATAAGCCTGTTACACTTTTCCAATCTGTTTTATTCTCCATTGTTTTTCACTTTACTACTCCTATTCTAAGACATATTTCTTCTTATTAGGTTGCACTATTTGATGTCTGATAGCATCCTGTCTTCATCTCTCTTTTAATATTTTTTTTGTTGTTGTTGTTGCTGTTGTTTCGTCTTTTCTGGTTTCTTACAGCAAGTGCTGTATTCAAAAGGCATGATGGAGGGGAATGAAACAATAGGCAATCTCATTCCCTTTTCTTTTAAAATAGTCTTGAAATTTCCACATAATTGATAGAATATCCAGTTAGGGTATCTGATGATATAATGTTGTTGCAAGTGCTCTCAGTTCAGTCTGCTGAACTTTCACAAAGGCTCTCCAAGACCTCTGCTGAAATCCTTTCATTAACCAGAGGCATAATATGTGCAGTGCTTCTTTCTCACTGTCATCTTTTACTTTAAAAGTAGCAATTAAGTATATTCTTCTCAGCTTCCCTTAAGAATATAACAACCTATGAGATATCTGTTATAGTCTGTGCCTTTTAAATCAGTAAAATGTTCACAACTAACACTCTTATTTCTAAAAAAAAAAAAAAAAAAGACAGGTTGTTTCTTTCTCCATTTTCATTCCTGCAAATTAGACATTTTTAGATGTGTCCCAGCTAATTTGTTCCTTTCTGGTTTGAAATATTCAGGTTTATAGATACCATGTATCATTGCTATTAATTAAAGTAACTGCAATAGTGTCTTGGTAAACCTGTGTGTTATTATGCATGCAGAACCTATAAAGGACCAATGGTTTGAATGTTTAGTATTTAATGTGTTGCCATGGATGTTTTGAAATGTGGAGATAATTTATTACAGATAATGCAAACACCAAAGCAACTGTGATTATTTTCTTTTCATGCTTGCTTGTCTTTAAGGTCAAGCAGCAAAAGCGTGCTTTCAAGAGAAAGACTTACATGACAACAAAAGGGAGTGAGAGAAAGAAGAAATTGTTGATTCACATGTGTCTTTTTAGCCAAGAGAGATCCTGAGATGCTCTTACTTCATTTTTTTTAAGTGTCAAGGAAGCAAACAAACAAAAATCGAGGGTAATTTTTAAACTATTGTGCATGATGGGGCCCTGCTCTCCTGGAGATGGCTGAACACCTCTCTGCCCATGGGAAGGGGTGAATTAACTCCCTGTTTTGCTTTGCTTGCCTGCATGGCTTTTGTTTTCCCTGTGAAACTGTTTTTGTATCAATCCATGAGTTTTCTACCTTTTACCCTTCCAATCCTCTCCCACTGATGGGGAAGCGAATGACTGTCTGGTGCTTGTCGGGTGGCTGGAATTGAACCACGACACCAAATCAGACTCCTGGTGAGATTGAACATGGCATAAATCCATCTGGGAGGTTGCAAAACCTGTTGGAACCTCCTGATCAAATCCTGGGACTGTGCAAAGTGCAGAAGATGACCCCGCTAGACTTCTGGTGTAGCTCTACTGGGTAGGAATACACTCAGAAATCACAGGATTATATTGCATGAAGGTAATGAAAAGTAATAAGAGATAAATCATAGCAGATAAATCATAACATTTGAAGAGATGTGTCTCTTGAACACTGATCATCCTACTAACAGGCACTGTTAGTAGCACTGGAGATTAGTGGAGCTTCTATATGCTGTAGCTTCAGCCTTTTCCATTCTCACCATGCTAGATAAAATCTGCACCAAAAGTATGCTAACACTTAGAGAGCAAGTGTGGGCCTGGGTGGGAGGAAGAAAAGGAAAGGAAAACTTAGATCTTCACAGTGGAGGAATTTTATTCAGCAGAACAATCACAGTGCACCTGTCTAAGCTGCTACTGTAAACACTATATTTTGCAAAAGAGCCTCAGGAAAAAAGTCTTAACTATGGTATAAGATACCTAAAGCTGTATGTATACATCAAAAGTCAGTGCAACGGATGTTTAAATGGATCCATATCATTCTATGATGATTGAAGAAAATCACAAGAAGGCTGGCAAAACTTTATTCAACAAAGAGTGTGCTTACTCTGCAAAGAGAGGAATATGAGTGTAAAACACTTGTGTGTGTTTTTTCATAACTAGGACACAGAATATTCTTGAATTATGGTCACACTGTTTTCTGTTAAGTATTTCAACCATTGAATTCACATGGAGATAGATATATAGATGCACATACAAGTAGTGTATGAAAGCACAAAGTTTATTTCAACTGACAGGATGAGTGGAAACGTAGAAATTTGGTGGTATCTGGAGACATAACATATGCAAAAAGATTTGATCTATTTAGATACTCAGCCTATGGATAATGGTA
The DNA here is from genome assembly GCA_027886175.1 of Phylloscopus collybita. Classification (NCBI taxonomy): domain Eukaryota; kingdom Metazoa; phylum Chordata; class Aves; order Passeriformes; family Phylloscopidae; genus Phylloscopus; species Phylloscopus collybita. The sequence goes on along the minus strand of JAJNNQ010000075.1, from coordinate 76,204,499 downwards.
TTTAATATATTACATATTGTCTCCAAACTTCAGTTTCTGTACTTTGCACTGTACCTTGTGCACACTGTCTCAAAATCCAGACCATAATTTCCTCACCAAATCATTTTAATTCAACACACTGCTTGTAACTGCAAAAGATAGGCTAAAGGAGGGAATTCTACCACATATATATCAGTTTTCTTCCCTCTCTAATATACTTCTGTGTATCTGCTGAGTCAAGAACACAATTTTTCATCTCTTATCTCACTGAAGATAAGCCATACATCAGTTAAGGAAGAAAAAAAAAAAAAATAAAACCCTTGCTGAAGTGCTGAACTCACTTTTAGTTTAAGTAGAGCTATTTGCCTGGTCTCCACAATCATGGAAAATGTTTTTTAAACGAGGGCAGGTTTTATAATCCAGGCACTAGCTGTTCCTTCTTGCAGGTTTTCATCATCTCTGGGATTTCTTGGTCATAAATGTGTCTTGTTAACCAAGATGCTGCAGAAAATTGTGGAAAGACTGAAGATAGAGTTGGTTCAAACATGTAAATATATGCATTGAGTAATAATTCATTACAGGAAAGTGATGTTAAGAACAGAGAAAAATTAAGTTTTTATAATTATGTGGTTTTCATCTCAGTGGAAAATAATGTAAAACAAAAGCTAATCAAGCTCCCTACTCTAAGAATATTTGGGCAACTTAAAACTAGCTTTTTCTAGGAAGTTATAATAAATAATCATATAAATATATCTGATATAAAATTTTCCAATTTTTATAATTTTATAAGGTTGTTACCATACCTAGCAGTGGACAGGTATAAGAGCAAAATCAAGAAGGCTCCAATTTGAAGACGTTATTTAAAGAAGCACTTGCATGGGACCACTGAATCAAAATTCTTGATAAATCAGAATAGCCACAAGGGATGGTTGTGTTCACCATGTTTTTTTAACCAAATTTTTTTAAAAAATATTAAGTAAGCATCAGCAAATAGATTAATAAATGCCAGTTGGCATTGCGGCTCTGGGATGTGATTTGCCTAGCTGTAGGCTATTTGTTGAGTATTAATTAAATTAATTAAAAACTTGCTGTAAGTTTAAGGCCCTAATAAGAACGGAATTAGTTTATTAACTGCCTGCAGGCAGACAATTATTTCCATGTCATCACAGTTTATTTTGTTCTATTCTTTTGTGCATTAAGGAACACTCTGCTGAATATTAAATATATGATGATATTCTCATCTATGTCATTTAGGAAATTGTTTCATTCAGCTCTGTGGCTGTCAATACATGCCAATATGCCTGAGAAAGAATTCAAATCCAAGTATTTTTTTTCCGTATTCAATGCAGTATATGATTTATACCAGAAACCAGTGTTAAGAAAGGCAAAGGTCCATCTGCCTAGAGCTACAGCCACAAGGAGAGTGTAGTCTCATTTCCCATTCTGTGTAGAAGCCGTGCCTTTACTTGTCTCTGCCTCACCACTTCCATTTTTCTTCACCTCTCCAAGATATGTGACACAAAGGAGCACAGGAGATAAAATGCTGCTTTGACACAGAAAGGAGGAGATTTCAGTGAAGAGGGAGGTTACACTAAAATTCATCTGCCAAGTTTTATGCACATGAAAGAAGAAACAGAAATGCATACACAAATATTTATTTACAGCACAGTCTACCACTGGGCAGATAGGAAAGAAGAACACACTAATGGCTTTCAAGACCCAGCTGCCAGCAGCAAGGTCAGGTTTTCTAAAAAAAGCCTGAGTTAAAGATGTCGCTGCTATCTCTCTCATGCCTCCTTACTGAACATTTATATCCCATCTGAAGTCTGTGATGTTTTTTGCTTTAGAAGTGAGTATTCACTGGAGTGGTGTGGAAATACTAGCAGATTATGTGAAACAGAAAACAGGGAGAACACCTGAAACACTGCATCACTTTAATAAGTAGTGCCTGCACCTACAGTTAGGATTGGGAGAAATCAATATGCTAGCTATCCCTGTGAACCATACTTTGGACACAATAATGAAATAGACTTCAAGAACATGGACTTATTTCCTGTCTGGAAAAAATAAACTGGCAGATGAATCACAGGAATGCACCTGGTTTTGTCCCCAGGGTGTTTTGTTCCCAGAGCTAGGCTGATCTGAGGTAGGTTTAAATCATGGGTAATGTCAAGTCCTGAGTGCCAGTTGCTCAGGCCACAGATGTACATATATTCCTTCATATTACTTCATAACATAGACATAGTAAGAGTAGCTTCATGATATGGTCCTTTCTAGGAGGGTAAGAAGTCAAGTTCCCATATGATTACTGTGGTTTACTAACAGTGATGATTTCTTCTTAAATCGTATCCGGTTAAATTATAAAATGCCTCAAATTAATAGTTCACTCAGCTCTGTTTTAGAAAAAGAAAAAGCGCTTCTCTGATTGTTTTAAAGTTAGGATTTAGTTCCTCTAATCTGTCAAGTTTTTGCAAATAAAATATGCCTCATCCAACCTAGCCAACGCTGCACTATAGAAAAATATTGGTTTTGTATGAAGTAAACTATTCTTACTGTCTTGGTTTGGAAAGACAGGTATCTGACAGGGAAAGCTGGAGTTTCCCTTAGAATGGGGAATGTAAACCCCTCACCCCACACCAAATTATAATTTTACAATTAAGGGCTTTCAGGCAAAGATTTCGGAATAGGAATAACAGTTCTTTACTAGGAACACTAACAATACAAATGTAGTAGAAAAACAAAACCACCCAACCACATTAGCAAACAAACAACAATTTTGGAAAACCCTGACAGAGTCAGAGCTACAACCTGACACCCTGTTGGTCAGGGTGTTGGAAGCAGTCCAAAAGTGAGTCCTCCTGGAGTGGCAGATGTGGTTGTGGTGGAGTAGAGATGATCCTGTCGAACAAGGGCCCAGGTAGTGATGAGAAGGGTCCAGTGGTGGTGAGAAGGAGTCCAGTCTTCCTCCAGGAATCAGGTGAAGCTGGATACTTTCTGTGTTCCTGTGTCTCAGTTTTAACCAGGTAGAAATAGTTGGCCCTCCCCACTGGGTGGAGCATCTCACAATAGGATGATGTAATGTGGATAGTCTATTCTGAGGATGTGTTAATGGTCCATTAGCAGAAAATATCCCCCTGGAGGGAGGACAGTGGTGACAGAGATAAGAAACGATGCCCTACGGAGTTTTGACAGTTGGCCTATTATCAGAAGGCATCCACCCACTTCCTCCCAGAGTAAAGTAGAACAATTCTCCAACTGCTTTCAGCAAATGAAATAGAATACACATTTTTGGTTCCATAACCCAAGACACTTACCTTCAGACAAGGGATTTTTTTTTTTCAGGTAGAAGGTACTACATGATTAGATGATTTAGGTTCAAGCTAACATTTTATGTTTACCTATTAGTCCAGGTAGAAAATCTCAAAGTGGTTTTTCACTTGAGTCCCAGATGCCTTCCTGGTTTGATGACGGGTCTCTTCTGTCAAAAGCTCCAAAGAAAGGGAAGCAGTAGAGTGCCTTTGGCTTATGTAAGGGGGCAGTGCTCTCCACAAAAGCATAAGAAAAACACCCAAACATCTCACCCTGCCAGTTATTACCAAGTATGAGATCCCTCCTTCAAGCAGGCTGTGGTTTCAGTAGCTTACATGACTCAGTCAGGCTGTCACTTCTAAAAAGGGGCTGCAGCAGCTGAGGAAGCCTGTTGTCTTCACATAATCCTGATGAGTCACACTGTGACACCCTGTGAACTTGGTATGCAAAATCCTGCAGTCCTACATCGTAAGACTTCATGCAAATCCTTTGTCAATTTTTATCTACATGAATTTGTAGACTGAGAGGTCTGCTTTGACTAGAATATAATCATAGGCTTACAGGCAAAACAATCCCCTTAAAACATTGTTCTTTTTGTTCCATGTTTACTGCTTGCAGAATTGAAATTTGCCAGTGGTTTTGATGATAATATAAAAAATAGGATTGCATTTGATTCTGGGTTCTTTTAAAAGGTCACTGAGTCATGAACAATTTTGCATTAAACAGGAGTCATAACTGAGATTTTCAACAATCTATTGGAGCCCTAGTAAAAGGGACTGAGGCTTTGTACTAAAGTTTTGTTAGAACTGGCTTGAAGCTCAGTGAACAAACTATTTGATATTTACTGCTTTTTATGCAGATGTTGAAAACAATGTAGCTTTAATCTGAGAAGGGATTGTGAGTCAAGTCAAGGCATTTGTTTAGTGTCTTTGTTTTGAAACCAAAGCCTGAAGCTCATGGTATTGCTAGACTCATTAATGAGAACAGGTGGAAGCAGTGAGAATGTTTAATATTTCACTGTAAAGGGAGGAAAAATTTGAAAGAGAAGTTTCTTGTGACTAGGTGAACTTCTAACCTAGTTTCTAGAAAAAAACTTTTGTCTTCCTAAGCATGTGTAAAAATGGTGCTACAAAAAAGGAGGAAGTTTGTTGGTCTTTAATGTACTCAGCAATAGAGAAGTCTCAGGAGTTGGGCTATAGCATAAATCATCAATTACATGAGACCATTATGCATGTTAAACAACATCTTGTATTTCTAGACATGCTGTTGAACAAAGTAGAATATGAGGTCAGATTTGTTGTGCATACACAATTAAACTCTGACTTCTGCTCTAGTACCCACAAAAGCATCTAAAGCTCTTGCAGGACAAGGTGTGAGATGACTCAGTCTGGAAAGCTGAAAAAGGATGTGGGTAGCTGCACCTTTTGAAGGGGATGGTATTTATTGACTTGTGTTTCAGAGCTTAGTCAAGCAGATGATCTTTAACAACTTGAGGGCTCTGCAGTGGGGCAACCTACTGGATAAAAGCTTGTGCTATTTTCAGCTGGGAGGTAGCACCAAGGATCACTGTTTTATGACTAAGTCTGGTGTGTTCCACCCCAAGGGGATGAACATGACAGACTGGAACTTGTATTTTCAGATCAGTAGTAGCCCACAAGGTTATTAGACAAAGGTAAATGATCAGCCTAAGAACAGAGGTGATAAAACCATATATACTTGCAATCAGATGGGTTTATGAAAGCCATCTTTTGGGAAATACTAGAAATGTCTGAAATAATCATACTTTAGATATGAATACAGTTAAATCTAAAGGTGTAGCTGAAAGCTGTATAGGTATGTGGGATTTAATGTTAAGCTAACCACATGAAGGAGTTTTAAAAATAGTTTCTAGCAGTAGAGGATTCCAATTAATATGTAAAATCTGTCCAATGTCCTGCATAAACTTTCAGGAATCTAGCTTATATTCCAATACTACTTTGTCTGACTTGTTAGGAAGACCCAAGATAACTTTATTAACTTCAGCTGAGACAAATCTTCCTTTCTTAAAGCTGGCATAATGAGAATGTGTTTTATTTTCACTGTTATTATATTCATCTTGCTATGTTTGCATATTATAAATTGTGAGAATTTGGGTTTTCTAAATTTCCTTAGCTCATTGCAAATAATTTAGGGCAAAGGTATTATCTAAAACAGGGCGAAGGCTTCCCCCTTTTTTCTTTCAAAAGATGCATGTCCAATTGCATTTCTTCATTTGGATCAAATGAACATGAACAGTTTAAAAAGCAAAGAGCAGAGTAATATAGATGATATGACATGTCATGCTCAGGACAGAATTAATTTCCACTGTGGTATTGAAGTTGAAAGTTTTCTCTTTATCACAGAATTATTGCACTTAAATATATAGTGCTAATGAAATTAAATATCATGTAAGGTCAGGGACTATTTAATCTGTGTAAATTATAAAGCAAATACTTATTATAGTTTATATTTCCATTGTCTTTTGCAGGCTAGTGATATTTGCCTTTTTTGGCACGTAAATGAGTGTGTTTGTGCTGGTTTGAAAGCAAAACCAGTGAGACTCTCAGTCAGAGATACAATTTAACAGGAGAAGAGAGAAGAGAAAAAAAAAAGTAAAATAAAATAAATGGAACAATACAACCTGACACCTTGTTGGTCAGCGTGTTTGAAGCAGTCCAAAAATAAGTCCTCCTGGAGTGGCAGATGTGGTTCTGTTGGAGTAGAGATGATCCTGAGAGAGAAGGGTCCAGTGATGGTGAGAAGGATCCAATCTTCCTCCAGGAATCCAGTGGAACCAGATGAGATGTTCTTGTCAAAGCAATGATTCCGTCTGGTAACTCTTGTCTCCTCTGGGAGTCCAGTGGATAAAAGCTGCTTGTGATGTCTCAAACCCTGGATTATATCCAGGTGGGAATGCTTGGCTCCTCTCCCTGGGCGGAGCATCTCACAATGGGATGATGTCATTCTATGAGTCATGCAGTGGGTCCTTGATGGCCCATTAAACAGAGATAACTCCCAGAGGAAGTTATCTATGAGTCATGTGGCAAGGCATTGTTGGGCTTGTTAACAGAAGATAAGGAAAACACTGCCCCACCTTGGCTCCAATGGCTCATGGGGATAGAATACATACCTTGGGCACAATTTTACATTGTAACCTAGGACAGTGTTTTAGCTCCAGAATTTTAGAAGTTCTACAGTGCTATTTTTCTCATTTAGATTTTGTAAGAATTGCCAGGACTCTTTGGGGTTTTTGGCCGAATGCAAATTTCTGACCAAAGGCACTGGTTTCTGAAATTGACAAAGCTCTCAGTCTAGAGTAAGGGCACCTGCTATACCTGTCATCATTCCTTCCCCTTTTCCTCACATTCCCTCAAAGAACATAAGTAGATATACAAGCAAGTGCAACCATCATTTGTGTTTAGGCCTGTTACTTTCTTTGTCTTCTCCTTTGTGGTGTAAAAGCACACGAACAAAGGAGCTATAGCTAAAGCAGGCTAATGATGTCAGATTTGCTATCCATGTTGTTTTTGGTTGGTTTGTTGTTTGTTTTTTTTTTAATAGGCTATAAGTTGCTTCTTTCACAGAGCAGTGGAGAATTATTAAGGATATAAAAAACTTCCAAGATCAAGCCCAGCATTTGAATGAACAGCATCACACCAACTAAATCACAGTACTAAATACCAAGTCCAATTGTGTCTTGAACATTTCGAGGGATGGTGACTCCATCATCTCCCTGGGCAGCTCATTCCAATGCTTAACAACCCTTTCCATAAAAATAATCCTTCCTGATCTCCAACCTGAAACACCCCTCATGTATCCTGAGGATGTATACTCCTGTCCTGTTGCTGATTGCCTGGGAGATTGACTCCCCACCCTGCTACAGCCTCCTTTCAAGTAGTTGCAGAGAATGATAAAGTCACCTTTGAGCCTCCTTTTTTCTGGGATAAACAATCCCAGTTCCCTCAGACGTTCTTCATATAACTCATTCTCTAGATCCTTCACTGGCTTTGTTTCCCTTCTATGTGCATACTGCAGCACTTCAGCATTTTCCTTGAATTGAGGGTCCCAAAACTTAACACAGGATTCGAGATGTGGCCTCACCAGTGCCAAATACAGAGAAGAGTCACTTTCCCGGTCCTGCTGGCCACAGTATTCCTGATACAGACCAGGATGCCACTGTCCGTCTTGGCCACCTGGGCACAGCTGGCTCATGTTCAGCCACTCTTGACCAGCACTTCCAGGTCCTTTTCCACTTGGCTTCTTCCCAGCCTGTGCTCTGCATGGGGTTGTTGTGACCCAAGTGCAGGACTTGCCAACTCACTTTATTGAACAGCACACTGCCTCATTGATCCTACCTGTCCAGATCCTTCAGAAGAACATTTGTGCCCTTCAGTCCTTCTGCCCAACTTAGTGTCATCTGAGATCTTACTGAGATCACAGATGACACTAAGATCACTGATCTCACTGAGATCAACCTCCTCTTCCACATCATCCACAATTATATTTAACAGGATTGCATAGAATATAGAGCCTTGGGCAACACCACTAGTGACTGGACACCAACTGGGTGGAATTCCTTTCACCACCACTGGGCCTGGCCACCCAGCCAGTTTTTATGCCAGTGAGCGGTGCACCTGTCCAAGCCATGGTCTTCTAGCTTTTCCAGACAATCCTGTGAGAAACAAAGTCAAGGGCTTTGCTGGAGTCCAGATAGGCAACATCCCCAGATTTTCTCTCCTCCCTTAGGCAGGTCACCTGGTCATAAAAGGAGATGAGGCTGGTCAAGCATTTCCCAAATTCATGCTGGCTGGACCTGATCCCTTGGCTGTCCTGTATGTGTCATGTGATTGCACTCACTATGATCTGTTATGTAACCTTCCCTGGCACCGAGGTCCATCTGGCAGATCTCTACTGCCCCAGATCCTCTTTCTGGCCATACTGTAGGTGGACGTCACAATAGCAAACTTCCAGTGATCTGGGACCTCTCCGCTTAACCAGGATTATGATAAACTATGGAGATTGGCTTGACGAGCTCTTCTGACAGCTCCCTCAGTACCCTCAGGTGAATCCCATCCAGTCCTACAGACTGGTGAGTATCTAAGTGGCACAGCTGGTCACTAATAATTTCCTCCTGCACTGGTGCAGATGCACTTTGGGTGGGCTATTAATTTCACCAGCAAAATGTTTGGATAAACTTCCAGGAAATTTTTAATTAGTGTACCTTAAGTTTGTTTTCCAAATTGATGCAAATCTGGCATCATGATGATGTTGGCATACTACATGGGGTGTATAAGCTAAACAATTATCTTATTTAGAGGAAAACAGGAAGTAAAATTATTTCTGCAAAAATTCTTGGGAAAGACCCTCATCCAAGCCCTGGAAGAGCTTAGATCCGATGATTGTCAAGGCTGAGCACACCTGTTTGACTACCGAGGGTACTCAGTAAATAAGTAAAGAATGGTTCTGGATGAGAAAACTGTAGATGAAAGTTTGAGAGCTGGTGATTGTTTTCATTTCTCTTGTAATAGATGCTAGGTATCTTTTTAGGATTTGCTTTTTTAAAAAACATATTAATATATTGCTGAAATGCAACAGCTCTTTTCTGATCATCAATTTTTCACATAGCCACCTGCATTTTATGAAATACCATTATGGTGCTCTACATTGATGTTGACCTTACTGCTTGTAACTTTCTATATTTGCAAATGTGCTGAAGTCAGAATATTTTTTACCAATTATTTTTAGTGTACTGCAGAAATAAGCAATATAATATTTGATTTTCGTCAAGTGGTGTTTTGAGTTGGTTTTATTGCTGATCCAGTTTAACTTGTTTAGTCTTTTATTAAGAAGTGTTTTTGGTACACTTTGCTACCATTTAGTCATTAAATGCAATTTAAATATGAATCTTAATAATTTAGTAGAGAGGTTGCATTAGTTGTTCATTTCCTTTAATTCATGTTTTCTTAGCAAATCAACAGCTGTGTTACCTCTTAATGGGGATTACTATGTGATCGCAGGACAGAAAATTGCCCTTTCACCCCACTGGAAAAACCAGTACATTCTCATGCTGGCAGAAACTTTCAGCAGCTCCACATTTCTCCCTCCCATTCCAAGAAAAAACGTTGAACATGAATAATTTTATTTATTTCCTTGGTGTCATGGTTTAGAGATGGTGTTCCCCAAGTTAGTATTCCCACTGAAATACTCCACACACTCCACCCCATGATCTGCTCTCTCACTCTCCCCTTCTCCTCCTCCCTGTGGACGGATGGAAGGGAGAACTGGAGGCACAAAAGGACAAGATCACACACTGAGGTAAGAAGAATTTACTGCATAAGTAATAATTAAGAGTAATACGTAAGAGTAAGAGATAAGAAAATGAACATTACCCACAACAATATGAATGACTGAGGGTACAAGAAAGAGGTAAATTATTCACACAGAACCCCCCAGCAATCCCCAACCACTCCTTCCCCAACAATCCATGACCCAGAAGGGACTCCTTGCCCCCATCACCACCAAATGAGGTAAGGAAGTATAGAATAACATCAGGGTCCTGGCCATACTCCCTCCTGGTTACTGCTAAAATTAACTCTTAAACTGGAACACAAGGACAATTGTCCTATATTCATTTACCACAGATAAGTTACAGAATTAAAAATTAAAATCAGTATCTATCTTTGTTTCCAATTCTATGAAAGATATCAGTGTACTACAGATAATTAAAATGCTGTTTAAATATTTATTCCAGCAATGTACTTTATATTGGTCAGATGTGGTTGGCCTACTAATTTGTACAGCATATGGAAGAGGTTTTAGATTTTTTTCTAATTTGTTTGAAATTGAATGTTTACCAAAACTTTTAAATTAACCTTTCACAAATATTCCAGATGTTTTGAGCTCAAAACTTGACCAAAAAACCAGGTAAAATTAAATTGTCTAGAGAATTCTTGCAAAATATTTTAATTAGAAAATAGTTATTTAAGGAATTTGTCAATCTTTAGCCAAAATTAGAAAGCCATACTAGCGTTTTAGATTTTCTGGGAAGATGAAGATACCAGATAATGTTTGTACAGGTCAAGAGAAACAAACAAGATATTTTGTAATGTCATTTTTATTTCAGTTTGAGGGAAAAAAATTGAACATTGTCCTTTCCTTGCTGAGAGACATTCAGTGGGCTTGAGTTCCATTCTTAAAGACAGCAATAATTTCTGCAGCTTAAATGTTTTCAGTCACCTTTAATTTTCATTAAGCTGTGTTAGGTGTCGTCTAATGAATGTGACCTGCAGAATGCTGTAATCAATGATATATCAGGACTCCATCCAAAGGGTTCCTCTAGTGTTAAACATTTTTACAAAGCAAAACACAGAAGTGCATTTGAAACCATGAATGCTGTATGAATGATAACACTAGCACTAGTTTGTTTAAATTTAAAAAGACAAATTCAGACCATAGATTTCAACATGAAAGCCTACTCACACTGATACATTGTAATAATTTAGTTAGCACAAAACTGTGCTAATAATTCTCATTCTTCCCATACTTTAGTTAGAATATATGTGAGATGCTTTAGTAGAGAATACTTTCATACTTATGAGAAAAATCCAGAGTATGCTTTCTTTGTTTAAAATGATAGCAGTTATAAATCCAATTGACTGGAGAAGAGCAGCTTTCTCATGTGTATTCAGCCATTCACTGTTGTTTTACAGTAAACCAACAAACAAATCAGGGGGCTGCTATGACAAAGTCAGAACTGAAAGAAACAAGAAAACCTTTCCTCAAATTAGACTATTTTCCAGTGAAATTATATATTGCATAATAAAACGTCTGAAAGCCACCTTTTAAATGGTCTGTATGCATAGCGTAAGTTTAAAAAGAATGCTTATGCTTGAACCTCATGAAAATAACTGTTCAGACATGCAGGTTTTAAGAGACTGAACAGGACCAGCTCTTCCAGCCTGTCTTTCTAAAAGAGATGCTGCAGTCCTTTAATTGTCTTTGTCACCTTCTGCTGGGCCCACTTTAGGAAATTCACCTCTCTCTTGTGCTGAGGAGCCTAGAACTGCCCACAATACTCCAAACAAGGCCTCACAGGGCTGAGTAGAGGGAGTGGAAAACCTTTCTCAGTCTGCTAGCAATGCTCTTCCTAATGCACCCCAGGACACTGTTGGCCTTCTTGGCCACACTTCTGGCTCATGGCACCCAGGTCCTTCTCTGCAGAGCTGCTTTCCTGCAGGTCAGCCCCCAGCCTGTCCTGGTGCATGGGGATATTTTTCACTAGGTGCAGGACCCTGCATTTGCCTTTGTTGGATTCCAGATAATTCTTCTCTGCCCACCTCTCTAGCCTGTCAAAGTCCTTCTGAAGTTATGCAACTGTTTTCCACTCTACTTAAATACGTTATCCCAGAGGCACTATCGCTGTGACTGAAGGGCTTAGAATTGAGCAGCAGTGGGTCCATCTTAGAGATGGCTGGCATTGGCTCTGTTGGACATGGAGAAAGCACCTATCATCTTCTTACAGAAGTCATTCCCACAGCCCCTGCCCCAGATACCAAAACCTTGATGCACAAATCCAATTATGAAAATATACAGAAAGAAAATATTGCTTGAGTGCTGAAAATGAGGATCAGGTTCGGAGACTTTTCTCAGGGTATTTTTTCTGTTAAGTTGTAATTACTCTTTTTTTCAACATTAATTTTGTCTCTGGAAGCAAAATCAATACTATTTTAGACCATGGCACAATACGGACTAATACAACTTGATTTAGTTTGGGGATTTCAAGGGACTGAACCATTTCTTCTGATTGCTCAGACCTGAGTACTTGCTGAACTAGTAACTAAGTGTATGAGTGACTGGGGCAGATATTTTCTGAATCTTTTAGGGCAGTATGTCCTGTTCTAAGCAACAATTAAGATATTGAAACCTTGTTGTGTGACTGGGCTATGGGAGCCTTAGACTGGATGGATCTGTAGTTTGGCTGATTATTTTTAAGCCTTTCAAAACATGCCTGAATTATCTGAAATAGACAGATGAAGACAGAATGCCTTTTTGTTAGCATTAACAAATTTCTATTTGATTGGTTCTGCATAGCACAGCTGTTTTTTCATGACATGACAATATCATGACCTTTAAAGACAGTTCCCAACAACTGTATAAGGTTAAAAAAATCAGGACACTTTTTGATGGGTATTCCTGATATTTCAGGACATGATTGGAAGAACAGTATGAATTACACAGCAGCAATCAAGGATGACTGAAATGCTCCTATCCCACATAATTGTTTTAGTTTTTTAGTTGCTCCTTTCTTGGATGATGTTGAAGAGTGTTGTGGGAAGCGAAGCTGTACTCATAAGGTCTACTTCAGGCTTCTAACATTTGCTCCTTATCTTTCCTGGGAGCATGTGCTTCTGCTGACAACTTAAAATTATAACCTTTGTACCCTGAATGATACTCTAACATGACTGCATAATGAATATCTCCTCTCCACTGAAAATAGATTGGCCACCGTAGTCTTTGCCTTCTCTCTAAAATAAAAAATGTTAGTCATTTTCCTCCTCTCATGCTCCTCTATGACTGGGGTATTAGGAGGAGGCCTGTCAATTATGAATGCAAACCTCCCTCATAACAAAGTTTTTAACCCATGTTACTATTCTTCTATAGTGAAAACTAAGTGAAATTGGTTGGTGTTTTTACAGCATATAGAGACCCTATTTTTTTTTTTTTTTTTGCTTTAAAGTAAAACTATTTCTATTTCATTCACTGCTATGTATTTGATTTGCAATAACTCAGAAGTGGGCACTTTTTTTCTCCTTTTAGGGTTAAAAAACAGATGGATTTTTAGAGGTGCTGCAGGATTGCAGCTCCTACTGAAACTGAAAGCAATTTTCATAATATCATGCTGGCAGAGAAGCATACGTTATTAAGATCACAGAATGGATGTTGTTGTTCAGAAATAACTTCTGTTTCCAAAGAGGGAAGAATTTGGAAGAGGGAAATGAAACTGTTATTACTTTGTGGATTATTGTGTGGTATCTCTTCCTGGCACAATAACAGTTCATAAAGAGATGAAAAATTGCAGAGAGATAGTTTTCTTTTCTAGCTTTCCTGAGCTTTATAATTGATGTAATTGCATTTTTCTTTTCTAGGCTAAATCATAAAAATTAAGTGAAATGTACTTCACGCAAACATTATTTTCCCATTCTGCCCCAACAGGAGGAACCCTACCTCACTCCCAAAAGCTCCCAGTTCAAATTACCCTCAGAAATCTACATCAGTAGGAGTTCAGATATCTTCTGTGATGATTGTTTCAAGAGAATTGATCACGTTATGCAAATTTCTCTCTGACTTGAAAACAAGGGTGTGCCCTTCATCTATTTTCACTATCAATGCCAAAATCCAGGAATCTTCAATTCAGTATACGATACCCATGTGGGCAGTAAGAGCTGCCCACGTGAAAAAACGGACTATTACTGTATAACCTGCTGCCTACATCTTGTCTGTGCCTGCCCTTGCTTCATCCACCTCATTCACTCACTTTACTCTGTGTAGTTGATAACTGGGTAGCCCTCTGAAAATATATTTCCTTCCTGGCTCTCCTGACCATGAATGATGAGAGCAACCATTCTCAATGGTAAAATTGCTTCAAATTTTTTAATGTTATCACCAGCTGTTTTTTTGCAACCTCTGTAAGATGGTGAGATAGCCTTGTGAAGATATAAGTATACATGATGCTGCAAAGCACCCAGATGCTGTGGGAGATGTAACTTGTCCAGCGATGCTGACTGAAACACCAAAGAGGTGAAGCCTCAGAACAGCACTTACTAGGAGCAGAAGTTACAAAAAGGACACTGCTTCTCTGGTAGTTCTCCAGCCTCCCCTCTTATTTTGATAGACAAAGAGATTTGTCTAATTTTTGATCATTAGAGACAGTACCATGATTATCCTTTACATTAAGATTGTGTCTTTCTTTTACACTTTTGTTTCTTCTCACCACATGACTTGTTAACTTTCATTTTTTTTTTCTTGATATTCATGTTTCCTTTCTTCTATTTTCCCAGCTTCTATTTTTTCAATCAATTTTGTTTTAGCTTCAGTGGAAATAAACACAGTAGGAAATAAATTCTCTGAGACAATCACCATCCTTTCTACTTGTGTAAAAAGCCTAGCACTTATTATGTGTTATGTAACTTAGCAAGATTGATTTTTTGGAAGTGCAAGTGAAAGGTAGGGTGAATTATATTAAGGAAGCAATGGCAATCTTACTTCACACACTATTACTGCATTGCATGACAAAAGTAAAAAAAATGCAATTACACAGCTCTTCTTTCTCCTTTCCCCCTACTTCCCGCACCACTGAAGATGGAACTGACATTGCAAATAGTATTGTGAATTATTTTTATACGTATTTTCACCACTAGGACTACCTTCAGAGATGAAATATTAATGTCTATTTAAAAAATAGACAATGTTTTTGTAAATATGACTCCCTCTTCTGTTCCAAATACATTAATGGAATATTAAAAATACACCATATTTAGACAATGATATTTAACTAAAAATTGTGAATTAACAGTATCAAAAAGGCTTCTTAATATACCCACTTGATAATCAATAATCAACCTTACATCAAAATAAAAAAACAGAATCTGAGTTCTGAAAATATTAATTCCAAATGTAATTAACAACATTGAAGTATTCTCAGCTGTAAGAGATCATAAAGATTGATGTTTTTCAAGGCTAATCCAAAAAAAGCCTTTGAGTCTGAAATGAAATATATTAACCCTAATGTTGGTGTCATTCAAAAAAGTTTAACTTCGGGAGCTTCAAACAAGTATTTTGAAATATTCATACAACTGCTCTCAAAGTCAATAGACATTTTTCCATTTGCTTCAATAATGTGAAACTTGGGCCCTAGTTTTCCTATAAGACATTTTCAGGTGGTAGAAAAAGCCTGAGAATTTAATGGGTATATATCTAACTTTATGGAACTAATATAATACACTGAACAGATGTTTTAGTATAGTAGAATATGTGTTATTTTAATCTGTATTGCTTTCCTAATACTGAATTTAATGTACATCTATATTTAAATGTGCTAAATAGCATCATATAGTTTTAAGAATAATTTGAAAGTGTGTACTGTTGCTGGATACAAGCCATCTCAGCAATAACACCCTGTTGTTTTATTCTCACACATTGTTCTATTTCTGACTTATTTTTCATAATCATCCTTCACATCTGTAAAAATAGATGTGGGTGATGTCTTTCTGAGGGCTGCTGTTACATTTGGTTGCAGTTAAAGCTGTATAAGCAGGGTTCTGTATAATTGTCCTAACAGCGAGCAAAGTCTAACTTACATAGAGTTCAGCTATATGAATCACAATGCACCATTTGACCCCTCCACTGTAACAAACCAAAAAAGCAACTCTTTCATAGTTGTTCTTGTCTTCCAGATGATATAATTTAGACAGTTATCAGAGAATTTTAGTAAAGAGAACTGATGCACATATTATCCCTTTAATCATGAAACAGTAAATACAGAAAGATGTTTTTGTGTAACCTACAGAGTTTTCCACATCTTCAGGAAACTTGCTAGAGGCATGTAGAGGGAAGAACTGCATTTAGCCACCTTGGCTCCCAGGAAGAATCACCTGGCTGAATATATACTTCTCATTGCTGCTGTTCTTTGATGTCTCCTCAGTCTTGAGGGACTTTGCAGATGCAATACAACAGTTGTCTTTCCTCCCACTCTATGTAGGTTGTTCACAAGGAAATGAGGTTATGTTTCTGTTTCTGGAAGTTTGCCTGTGAAATGTTTCCTTTCTTGAGACAGGGCATTGCCAAGGATCTTTTGGTGCATGCTCTTAATAGAAAGTTATTTCAAACTTAAATTATAGATATTTTTATTGGGTTTATGCAGAAAGCTTTTATTAGCAAGGGCTGCAGAGGTCGATTTTGTGGCAAGAGATAGCTGCTCCTGTGTTGTACAGAGCCAGTTCCACCTGGCTCCCAAACAGACCTGCTGGTAGCCAAAGCTGAGCCCATCTTCAAGCCTGGTGGCACCAGATCATAATATATATAAGAAAAGGTGAAAAACTCTGTGCAACAAGGTGAGAGAGAGAAGTTTAGATACTGTTTCAGAGTGCATAATTCACTCTTGCTCCAGGATGTGTGCAAATACACATGTTCTTTATTTGTCTAAGAAAATACATTATTTCTGATGTTGAAATTTTTTGTAAAATTTTTAGTTTTCTTGAAATCAGATTTTACTTACAGGAGTTGTATTTTTTGGTACCTATGTAGCTATTTCTAAGTACATTCTAATTGCCTTACTATTTCTCCTGACAATACCTTAAATTTCCCTTATTTGACTCAAGAATTAGAAAGGAAATAATAGCTTTGGATACAGACTACAGTTTTTGGGTTTTTGTTTGGTTGTGGGTTTTTGTTTGTTTGTTTGTTTGTTTTGGGTTTTTTTGTGGTTTTTTGGTTTTGGTTTTGGTTTTGGTTTTTTTTTTTGGTTTTTTTTTTCACTTTACAAATTAAGACTATAATTTTTGCACCTGACTTTCTTTTCTCCACCTGGCATGCCTGCTTTCCAGAAGATTTTCAGAAAATGCTGAGATTTCAAGAGTAATTATAATTACCATGAACCTTTCTATCAACATGAAAAATATCCTGCATAGTATGTATGTAATGAACCATTATCATAACAGTCTAAACCAGGACTATGAAAATCAAATTTCTTGGGTTTGTGGTTTTTATGATACCTTGGAATGTTTCTGTTTCTGAAAATTTGCTCTTACTAGCTGGGATGATCCTGGGACTATATTTTCTTTGAGTGATGTTTCCACAAAGACTCTACATTGCTATAATTTTCATTGTACTGCATCAATGTCACTAGCTTCAGTGGAAGGAGATCTGCATACCAAAAAGTTGGGGGAAAATCAAAATCAACCTTCCTTCCTTCCTTCCTTCCTTCCTTCCTTCCTTCCTTCCTTCCTTCCTTCCTTCCTTCCTTCCTTCCTTCCTTCCTTCCTTCCTTCCTTCCTTCCTCCCTCCCTCCCTCCCTCCCTCCCTCTTTTCTTTCATTATAAAATCTTCTTTTTTTAACATATGTAATGAAATGTTTTTCCACAATATCTATCATTTAGCATCATTAGCAAAGTTAAATAAAAACCAAGGAAACCTTGCTATAATGTTAAATAACTGACATCAAAAAGTAAAAATAGGATTAGATTTATGTTGTTTTAGTGAGCATTTCAGCCTGAAGCCAAAAATCACTCCTTTTATCAGTACACACTACAAAGACAAGTGTGTGTGCCTTTATTAAGAATGGCCACCTATTCTCAAACAGCAGCACAAATTTGAGTGCAGAAATGGAACTGAAGATAAATATAAACAGAGGATCCCAAATTGAGCAATGCTTTCAAAAGTCATAAAAGTGATTTTAAAATCAATTTGGTATTTGATCAAATTCCTCTTTAGGTTTTAGAAGATGGAATTGAAATGCTGAGACCACTTGGTGAGAAAAAGTCCTTGTAGCAAAAGCTCCGCAGTTTGAATGCTACACTGCTTTTTTCTTCAGAACATGAAAAATAAGTCATATGGCTCTGACATGCAGGCTGTGCACCACAGTGCTTTGGCTGAGCCTGCCGAATAATTTGTGATGATTACCTTTTTAAATTTCTCCTGTGGATTTGTTTTTGTTTGATTTGTTTTGTATTTCTTGTTTGAAGTGCTTTATTGCAGCTTTAGTTATTTAAATATGGGTTTCAGCCTGCTATGGAAAATGGGTGAACACACATCATTATCTCCATAGGAGCTTCCCTGGTAAGCAAAGTGTGACTGTGAATCCTAGATGTGGGTGCTGATCCTGCTTTTGGCTGTCAAGAATTCTCACGCCTTATACTTGTTTAAGTGGCACAGTTAATGAGACATATAAAAATTCATTCTCCATCCTTTGTGTAAGAAGAGTTGTCATGGTTGGTTAGTAACGGTTGTCCTGTTAATATCAACTGGAGGTGTAACTTCTCTGGGGCATTAAAATCTTACTGTATGTGTCCCTGTTCAGCTTCCAGTTTCCAAAGACCACCCTGCTCCCAGATATTATTTAGCATTGTGCAGTTCTGTTTAGGGGTAAAACCATAGTGAACATGGTGAGCAAAATACAGAGCCACAGCAGAGCAGAATGTAACTTACTCCATCCAGAGGTAGGAAGAAATGTAGGGCCTGTTGAACTCAATTTCCTTCCCACTGCTGGACCCATAGAAGATGAAGGTGAGGTATGTATGTTGTAGGGTGCATAAATTGCATTTCTTTCTCTCTCTAACAGAAGAGTAAAACAATGACTTCATCTCTCTGCAGTAACGGCAGCTCTATTATCTGACTAATGTTTATGAGCTCAGAATTCTATTTATGTTTGAAATGTTTTTTTCAGTTGCCAAGTGTGATTGAACTCTGATCAATAAATTAAACAAAGAGCAGGAATCAGGGATAGGGAGATAGACAGATTAATAAACTATGTAAATGTATAAGTTAAGTTTAACTTCCTCCGAAAACCAAAGTTAAAGGATGTTTACAGATATTTAAAGAGCATGATAACCAATAGTTTTAGTAGTAGCATGAGTATTTGTTCATGATAAGAGAGTATGTGTGTCTGTAGAACAACCTATTTGACAAGGGCCATTAAATCTTTATGAATTGTTATTCTAAACTAGTATCATCCAGAGGATAGAAAAAAACATGAAGGAAAGGAAAGGAAAGGAAAGGAAAGGAAAGGAAAGGAAAGGAAAGGAAAGGAAAGGAAAGGAAAGGAAAGGAAAGGAAAGGAAAGGAAAGGAAAGGAAAGGAAAGGAAAGGAAAGGAAAGGAAAGGAAAGGAAAGGAAAGGAAAGGAAAGGAAAGGAAAGGAAAGGAAAGGAAAGGAAAGGAAAGGAAAGGAAAGGAAAGGAAAGGAAAGGAAAGGAAAGGAAAGGAAAGGAAAGGAAAGGAAAGGAAAGGAAAGGAAAGGAAAGGAAAGGAAAGGAAGACCCAGTGCTTGGACAAATGACAAATGTGGGAAGAGCCTTAAGCCTCTCACCTGAACATAAATTGAACTTAGTAAGGATGGTTTTGGAGAACGATTATTCAAAGCTTAAATTTTCAGAGAGAGAAATCACTAACTTCAGATGAAGTTGTTGTGTATTGGGGAAATCAGACTCTATGAACATCCTTTACTTTTTTGTTTGCTAGAATAACATATTCTCATGTACAAAATAAGTTACAGGCAAATAGATCCCAAGACCTCTTCCATGTTTTAACAGTTTTTATACATATGCAACATATATAGTGATTGTCACAATCTGACATATTTAAAGTTGTGCATGGGTGTTAAATCAAAACATTCATTGGAGATTGGAAAATTATTTTATGTCATCTTAATAGGCTTAATATTAGGCAGGTTGACTGAAGCTCAGCTCTACCACTTACCTAATAGTATATAAATATGATTCCTTATTGGACGATCGAGTTGTAAAAGGAGGCAGATCTGCCTTTCTGTTTCAGTCAAAGAGGTCATACAATTAGGATGAAGTGTCTTGTTTAAAGACCTAACTTCATGCCTACCAGACTAAGAGCTCCATTTGGTATGCCTTGTGTAGGGACACAGGCAAGGGCTGAGGAGTGCCTTCTGTGGTTAGCAGTCTCCTGCTGCATGGTTGCAAAATGACAGTGAAGACCAGTGAATGCCTGTCCACTGATGGCTAAACTGTGACTCTTCCAGGGCAAGAAATAGAGAACTGCATAACCAAATGAGGTTGAGGGATGATAGAAACTATGCAAGTTTGCCTCAGACCAGGACACTAGGTTTCACATCTGTACAGTCAGAGTAACTACGTCACTAGACAGATAAGACAATAACTCTATGTCTTGTCTTGGATAGGGTTAAACATCTGTCATGGGGACTACTTCATTGGTAGCCCAGTGGGAATGCTGCTATCTGCTGAATTTCTGCTTGTGTGTTTCCTAAATGGCTCTCATCTGAGCACTGAGTCAGCCTGTTGTCACATATCTCCTGAGATGTGAACTCACAGCTTGAGGTGACAGAGGTACAAGTTTAGCAGTTGTGGTTAAGATGTTATTTCCATTTTAAGTGCTTAATTTCTGCTGCTTATATCTTTCCAAGACATTTACTCTTAGAAGGAAATTTCTTACACTGCTGCCTAACCCAGAGGTGAAGTGCCTCAAAAGTTTGATAAAAAATCCATTCGGTTGTTAATGAGGTATCTGAATGTAGTAAGGCTAGAGAGGAGTGAGGAATCACTTCCTATTATTTAGACTGTGTATACCAGATAATTTTTTTGCTTCTGGAAATTATCAGTGTAATTAATTTCCATGCTGACACATATCAAGCTGTCACAAAGCTGTCACTTCTCTATATGGTAATATTCAGCCCATACACTTTGTGCCTTACCATGAGGCAAATGTTTTGTGGTCTCATACTCCCCTTGTGTGTTTTCATACGGCTCCATTGGAAAGAACAGAGAATATCTACTTTGACACTTTGACAAAGTAGATGAAAATAAGTTTAGAAACTACAAAAGTACTCTGAAAAAAAAAAACCAACAAAAAACCCCAAAAAACAACCCACAAAAAAAAAAAACCCCACAAAAAACCAAACCAAACAAACAAAAACAAACAAACAAACAAAAAACACCACAAAACTGGGAAGATATTTTAGTCCATCCCTTAGATAAATAGTAAAATCCATTTTGCACTAAGTTTTGGCATTTTCTTGTGTTTTGCCATTTTCTTATGTTTTGCCAGATCATGGGAACATGATCCCAACGTATTCTGGAGTCTCAAACCAAATTTCTAAAAACCTCCAGGATTTTCCTTTAACTGTTCTGAAATAAAAATGAATGTGCAAAATCTTATTTTTACTTCCCAATTTATGAAATCAAGTTATTTACTCAAAACTAGACACAGCAGACCAGATCCATGTTTGAAAAAAATAATTATTTCCCAGGTTTGAAGAGATGAATGGTTCTTAGGCACTAGTTCTCTATCTATATAGATGCTCCCATATAATTCACTGTATATTCAGCACTCCATCCTGCCCCTCTTTTTCTACACCTGCTTGTTCTGCATATGTCTCTCATTCTCCTTTCATGTTTTTCTCTCTCTCTCAATGTTTCCAGCAACATTGCACTATAAAGTGACAATTTTTTAACTTGCCAGCATGGTGATGGTACCTTTAAAACAGTCAGCAAGTTTTTTTAATTCAGAAAATTGTTTATAGAGGAGTCACAGCTTCCAAATTCTTAGGAAGGTTACTTTCAAAGGTATGGGTAACATTTCAAAGTGTCATGGGGAGGAGAAGCTCACAATTTTATCACAGATGAATATGATGGAGAGGTTTTTTGGGGGGTTACAATGCTCCAGATTAGCTGGCAGAAGGGAAGAAAAGGTGAGAGGAGACAGACATAACTTCTGCTAACGTCTGGAAGGTAGAAGAGTAAGAAGCAAATTGGAGACTCAGAGGAATATCAATTTCCTTCCTGGATCCTGTCTGTTCACTCTATTCCATCATTATGACTAGACTTGTTGATATACAATGGAAAGGGAAAACATGTCATAAAGGATGATAAAAAATTGATTTGGAGAAGGAGTTTCCAGCAACTCCCAAGAGAAAATAGAGAGGGAGACTATAGCTAATGAAAAGAAATAATGGCTAAAAGTTCTGGGTTTAGTGGTTTAGTAGTAGTATGCATAGGAGAAACCCATGTTCATTATTTTCTTCATGAGGTACAAATGAAAGATGTGATATCCTCAACTCATGAATGCTGGAAAATTCTCATCAGAAATACAGCAAGATTTATGCATGGATGGTTAAAAACCTAGAAAATAAAACCCACAGAGTCACTAGCTGCAAAATCAGAAAATGTTTTCAATGCTGTGTGATATCAAAACTACTTGTATAGGAATATTATGAATTAGTTTCTTATCCTGCTACATGGAGAAATGGGAGAATTATACTTGCCTACGCTTGGACTCTCAATCCTTCTGTAGACTGAGCAGCAAACTGAATGAAAATGTCAAGAAATTTTTTTCTTGACTGCAGAATATTTTACCATTCTAATGATAGAATCAGTCTTGAGATGCAACTTATCTTGCTGGTGTACAGACAGAGAAATATTGATTACACTTGCCATGTTATCCATTTTATTTTTTTAATGTAGATTTCTGTTGTTAGGTGAAAAAGTGAAACAGATCTGTCCTTCCCATACTCTCTTGAAGTTTAGCATGGTAATACCTTCTTGGATCTTTATACTACTTCTTATTGTCTATTGTAGCTGCCATACACACAAGAATGCATTTACCATCTCTTAACAGGCAGAAGATTTAATGTTTGGACAATAAGGCTGGCCCATAGAGCTTGCTTAGTTAGACTTCAGTGCAAATAGAGAAAAATTCCCCTGTGACTTGATTTTTTCTTCCATTGCCATTGTCTGCCTCACCAACAAACCAACACAAGAAGCTGTTAGTTTTCTTTCTCTTCAGGGAGACATGCCAGAACTTAGCAAGGTGGGTCTTTGTTTGTTTGTTTGTTTGTTTGTTTGTTTGTTTTGGTTGGGTTTTTGTTTGTTTGTGTTGGAGTTTTTTTGGGTTTTTTTTGCCAAGAAACATGTTGCCCCTGTTTATTCTTATCATTATGAATAGTTCTTGTTTTCCTTCTTCGCAACTGTGTTCTCTGCAATGCCTAGGAAAAAAAATCTGAGAATTTTCGCTGAAAAATATTCTTGTTTTTAAACTTTCATTTATGACTTCTATGGTTATTCATTGGCAACCTACATATATCATTAAATTAAAAGAAACAAAGTACAGCTTTCTAATGATTTTGAAAAAATGAGGTTTACATTGAAGGCATTCTGAAGCCATGATTTATTCGACAAGGAAAACAGAAAAAAACCCCACTTTGCTGTGCTTTCAAAAGTCTTTAATTTGCACCCATAAAAGGATGATTAAGTATTATCCTATAAGTACTGATGCACATGATTTATCCCCATGTGTCTTTAAAACCCCATGGAAAAAGTAAACATACTCATTTATTGCTTTCTTAAGTTCTTCATTATATTAATTGGAATTACTCCTAAATAAAAAAAGAGATTAAAACCCAGACAAAAAGATGATTAATAAACCAACTGCTGTGGAATTTTTTTCCTGTGATTAGAACTGAAAAAGGAACATATATTTTTTTTAAAAAAATGTTACAGTATATTTTAGTCCACTTACTTTTGTGAAGTACTAAAAAGTTCTTTATAAACAGGGAAGAACGAAAATGTTCAGAGCAAATGATGATTGGAAAATTACAGACTTTTCCTTTTTTTATGAAATCCCAAAATGTTGTACTCAGTCTAATACTACATTCAGAATAAACATACTGTGAAATATCGACTACAGACTTCAGTCCCTTTCTGCTGAAGGGAGGATATTAATGTAAATATCATTACAGGGCCATAGATCAGTTTTAGAAGATGATTGCAAGATCCACAGCTACTTGAATGGACACTCTATTACCAGCTTTTCTTTAAAATTTGCAGTCTCCTTTTTTATAATAATTCTTTATAATGTATGATAGGATGAGCTAAGTATTGCACTACGTACTGCCTTCTGAAGGAATGTGATTAGATTTTGGTTACCCCTTAATGCCTCATGATTTTCCAAATGGGTTTGCAAGCTGAATAAGCTATTCTGGTTGATAACAATCCCTGACCTTCTCCTCTCTTCCTGAGATCTTGTGATTCCCACTCATCATGTGACAGAAAATATAGTTTTCACATTAGTGAGTCCTGCTATCATATAATGTAGCAGGTCCACATATGTAATTTTTGTCCCTTGCCTTGTCTTGCCCTGTCACTTGTGTTTATTTCCCGTCTTTTCCTTTCTAATTTAGCCTCCCTGAACATGCATAAACAATCACTTTATTTTTTACTAGACACTGAAATCAAGAGGGCTATAGTTACAGTGGTGCATAGCAGGGAGTAGGTTGAGCAGCTCTGTGTTTTTGAAGATAATTATAATGGCCTATTCCCGTAGGACCTCCATGAACAGTTGTCCTAAATTATATTATCCCTACCTTATACAGTTGACTCTTAGAGTGACTATGGCGGTGTAAGGATTGAGCAGAAAAATAATTTTACTTATATTTCCAATTCCCACATTAGTTGCTATTTCCACATGTAGATAGCATTGTTTGCTGGAGAAAGAGTTGAGGAGATAAACACAGAATAAACATTTTGGAATCTGGAAGGTGTTAATGGTGAATAGCCATAGTGAGAAAGTTCTCTGAGCTAACCACTGATTGTGAAATGTTCTTGACTGTTAAGCACCCTGTTCCTGAAATATAGGGAGCAAAACTACGGGTTTTTTGGCTCTAGATAACATTTAAGAATGAGTTTCCTCCTTGAGATACATTCCTGGTGTTTGGGGAATGCCATAATTAATTTTTTTCTGATGGAAATATGCTTATGTTTGAATTGTGGTACTTAACATATAATAGATTTAGTTAGTTATTTGAAGGTGACAGGAGAGTTACACACCAAAAAGGTGTAAAAATATAACAGTATGGAAAATGGGAAAAAGAGAAAGATTATTTGAATAGTGTCAAACTCATTTAAAAACAGTTTGTGCTTTTATCAAAGTCTCTGTTTCCCCTTGACACTTTTTGAGGTATCATTTCTTGCTGTTAGTTGCCAGAGAGGAGCATGCTGGCAGTGCCAAGCTGTGGAAATTGTGGAGCGTCTCTCTTTCTGCATTAATTGCTGCTTCAGATAAATATACCACATAGAATGCACAGAGCTTTTTCTCTGTGTGCCACAGGGAAATTTCAATATGACTTTACAAATTGGCTTGTTTTTCTGTTTGTATTTTTGATCAAAACTACAAAGCTCTCTCTTGCTTTGCTTACAGAGGTGCTTGGAAGGGATCCCCAGTGTGTAGTCTGGGAAAACACTTTCAAACTTGTAATCTTGGGCTTCTGTAGTAATGATAATAGACATTAAAGTCTATACTTATGTCTAAAGGGTATTTATATGCGCTGCACGAAGTAGTTAACTAAATCTCTGTACAATTTGCTTTGCTTTGTACAAAAGTACTTTTTGAAAGATAACTACCCCAAGGTTACGTAGAAATTACTCTTACATGAGAGAATTTTATTTTCTCCCTTGGTCTTTCTATGCTATTAATAAATGGTGGCACAAATGAAGTTAAAACTGTAATGGAAAGCTTAAGAAATTACTGTGATAAGAGGCTAATATTAATTAAAAGTAAAAGAATGGTCCTCAGCTACTAGGCCTATTCCAAATAATATCTCCTGTTTTAAGGCCAGATTCCAATACAGTTTTCAAGCTCATTGCTTTTCCAAGTATTGTCTTAAGGAAATAAATGGTTTCATCGTTTTCCATAGGTTTTCTGGACCATTGGTATATGAATTATCACTTACTGAATTTGCTGTTAAGGATTTTGTATTGTTAGAAGAATGGCTAGAACCCATAATGCAATATTCTCTGGGAAGTTTTTGTTAGTTATTTGGTGGCTTACTGGCCACTTCTCTAGATTCCAGTTTCCTGGATGTTATTTTTTGTCATTCACTTGGAAACTACTCTTTTTTTTTGTGGAAATTTTATGCAAATTAGGTTTCACATAATTCAAATTAATTTTGGAAGGAAGAGGACTAGTTAGAACAGGAGGAAGTTCTAAAAAAGTTTGTTCTTAGATGAGGGTGTTCATGACATATACTGGTACCAACTAACTGCATTAATTGATAGCTGAATTACAAAAAGTGGAAAAAATATATAGAGCATCCATCTAGCATTTATCTAAACTACCATCTTTTCCATAGGACTTGATTAGCCTGAATGGCTGAGTGAGCTTAAATGATATTGTTTGGAGCATACTGCAAAACTGCACACTTAAATGTGCATTTTGGATTTAAGAAAAAATGGTTCAGGAGTCAAATTTTAGGAAATTCTGTTACACTGAACCATATGTTTTGGAAAGAAGCTGAAAATTTATTTTCCTATATTTTCCTGCTGCAGGATACCATTTGTATCAGTCATAGCACCAGTCTTCAGGAAAGGGATTTTATGGCAAACTGTTTTATGACATAAAACTTCCACTTATTCTTTTTCTCTTCCATCCTACTCACATTCCAGTCCTGTGCTGGAAAATCAACTTATTCTATTCCACTGGATTACAATCTTCCCCATGTACCAAATGCATCCTCAGTAGGAAAAACAAATTCTCAAATTGAATATGAGGTTCCCATTTGCCTCATTAATAGATGCCTTTCTAAAGTAATTAAATAAACAAATACAAATAAGTAGTATACATGAATAATTAATAGGAAAAATGTAATGTTTCATTTCAACTTAAAGCTAATTAAATGTCTTGCAGTCAGTGTTCTTAGAATGGCATAACACTGGAGGAAAAATCATATTAATCATTCAGCAGTTACTTTTGTTATAAACTAATTAATTTGTTTTCTGTCTTTGTTCAATTGGCAAAAACATCTAGAAACTACAGTTTTAACTAAAAACATTCAGAGCTTAAATCCTTTAAGACAGTTCACAGAAAAAAAGTATTTCTGCATTCTTTTGATGAAAAAACCCTTTTTATCTAGTCAAAGGTAACTAATTTATTCACCCAAAATAAAAGAACAATCAAAACCTTGTGATACCAGCTGAAAAATAAATCTGTATAAGCTCGTATGGCTGTGTTGAGCTACCCATAATGATTTTATATGTGGGTGGGACATGACTGATCAGTTTCTGGGATTTCAATTTTGGTTTAGGATTTAATTTGATTTTAGGATTTCAATCAGTGCCTAGGCAAGATCATGGGATTTAGCACACAAACCTGTTGTTCCATGGAAAATCTCTCATTTACTACACCAGTATATGCCTCTATCCATTAATTTTTCTTATATACCATGAGAAGAATAATTGATTACAGTGGCAGAGATATACTGGGCTCTGATCCTGAGTGATCATTCACGGTGTAGGTTCCTGATGCCTGAACAGAGTCCATTAATCAAATGAGAGTTAGAAAAAGTGATTATTCACATGAAGTTGACAGAGACTTTATATACAGAGACAGTAAACAGAGTCCCCATGCTCTCAACAAGGTGAGTTAAGTTTACATGGAAAAACCAAAAAGCTGATAAAAATCCCTTGCTTAAAAATTCATATTCAATTTTATTTGATTCATATTATTGTGATAAACACAGAATCATTTAAGAAGCACCTTGGAAACTTGCGTATTATGTGTATGCTATATTTAAAAACAAATATCAACCATTTTGTAAGAAATCATGAAAGAATCATTGTTAACATGATATAGTCTCAATACAGGGTATGAAAGTCTGCTTTCAGCAGTAGTGCTAATCTTAGAAGCATAGAACCATTTGGGTTGAAAAGGACCCCAAAGATCATCTCATTTCAATCCCTCCACCATGGACAGGAACACCTGGACCAAGTTGTTCAAACACCCATCAAATCATCCTTGAACACTTCCAGGAAGGACTTTCTCTGGGCAGCTATCACCTTGGTTTTTTTAGCTTTTTGATGTTTCTCTTTTGAGATAAAGTTTTTCATGCACTTTTCATGTAAATAATGATTGGTTTGCATTCTTTTCTGTAGGAGGAGAGAATTGATGGACTGTTGGGTTGACCAGTGTTGTTGGAGAGGACAATTTTCTTCCATGGTCACTGTTAGAATTCTATGAATGTTGAGGTCTGTAAATAAACTACTGCTTTTTGCCTTAGACATCTCAGTATGTGAGTGTCGTTTCTTTTATATCACATTGTGACAGGCAACCTCTTCCACTGTCTCACCACCCACATTGAAAATTTTCTCCCTTATATCTAATTTAAGCATGCCTTCTTTCAATTTGAAGAGACTGCCACTTGTTCTATGACTACATATGTCTACTTGTAAAAAGTCCCTCTCCAGCTCTCTTGTAAGGTCCCCTTTAGGTACTGGACAGCTGCTATAATATTCTTTAAGAAACTCTCTTTTCTCCAGGTTGAACAGCCCCAACTCACTCAAACCTTCAGTAGAAGAGGTGTTCCAGCTGTTCCATTGGTGGCCCTGCTCTGGATCTGCTCCAGCAGGTTGTTGTCCTTCCAGTGCTTGGTACTCCAGAGCTGGATACAGCACTCCAGGTGAGGCCTCCTGAGAGCAGAGTAGAGCAGGAGAATCACCTCCTTAGATGTGCTGGCCACTTCTCTTTTGGTGCAGCCCAGGATATGGTTGGTTTCTGGGCTGTCAGATCATGCCAAGCTTCTTATCTACCAACACACCCAAGCCCTTCTCAGAATGCTTCTACTCTATTCTCTTCCCCACCTGTATTTGTACTGGGGATTGCCCAGACCCATGTGCAGGATCCTACACTTGAATTTGTTGAACTTCATGAGGGTTGCACAGGCCTACCTCTCAAGCCTGTCAAGGTCCCTCTGGTGCATCAACTGTACCACTCAGCTTGACGATGTTGCAAAAAGTGCACTTGATACCACTGTCTGTGTCATTGACAAAGACCTTAAAAAGTGCGAGCCCCAACAATGACCGCTGAGGAATTCCTCGTCACTGCTTTCCACTTTGACCACAATTCTCCGAGTGTGACCATCCAGAAAAGTCCTTATCCACCAAATTGCCCATTTGTCAAATCCACGCCTCTCCAATGGTATCAAATGCTTTGCACAAGTCCAGGTAGATGATGATGTCAGTCACTTTTCCCTCCCCTAACACTTCTGGTACCCCATCATAGAAGGCCAGTAAGATCTTCAGGTTAAAATTTCCCCTTTAGTGAAGCCATTCTGGATGTGACCAACCACCATCTTGTTTACCATGTGCCTTAGCACACTTTTCATAAGGATCCACTCCATGATCATGCCAGGCACAGAGATGAGACTCACCGGCTTGTAGCTCCCCACATCTTCTTTTTTTTCCTTTCTAAAAATTTGGGTTATGTTTCCTCTTTTCCAGTCAGTGGGATCTTCACCAGAATTCCAAATGTCTCAAGTATGATAGACAGTGGTTCATCCATGTTTTTCAACAATTCACTCAGGATCTGTGGGTTTATCTGACCAGTACCCATGGAATTGTCAACCTTCAGATTCCTTAAATGGTCTTAAACATGATCTTCCTGTACAACGTGCAATTAATTCTTCATTCTCCCAGTACCTGTCTTTTCCTTCTGCAACTTTAGTAGTGTGGTTGGAGCACTTGATAGTGAAGACTGAGGAGAAAAATTCATTGAGTACCTCAGCCTTCTTCATGTCACAGGTAAACAGGTCTCCTATTTCTTTCCAAAGTGATCCCACATTTTCCTTAGTCTTCCTTTTATCACCAAGTTACCTACTGAATTTTTCTTGTTGACCTTAATATCCCTGGCCGAGTTTGATTCTGTCAGGTCTTACCTGATCCCTGGCTGTTTAGATGATCTCTCTCCATTTGTCCCCAGTGTAAGGACTTAAAAGATCACAGTTTTCTGTCTCAAATCACAGTTACCTGTCTCAAACATTGTTTCCACCGAAGAACTCCCACTGTGGAAAACTGTGTAAAGAAGTAACTGCTCATCTGTGACCACTGAAGCCCTCACCCTCTGACGAATATTCCTCTAAGGACGCCTGAAACTTGAACTGTAAATTAAGCTACTGTGATAAGATAAAGATGGTACTATTGTCCAGGTGTTATCTCAAGCCTATGGGGAGGTAAACAAAACTGGGAAAGAAGAATGTATCACTGATCATGGACACAAAGAATCCACAAGGAAAACCAACTCAACAGCTGTACTAAAATAATTTTAGTTGAAAGGTGATTATGTCAAGGGAGACTGAGGCCCACTGACTCAAGGGACCCCCTGACTCAAAAGGACAAATCAGCATTAGAAGGGACAGAATCATTTAACCAAGAGAATAAGAGAAGTGCGTAGCCAACAAGCATTAATTCCTTTTTGTGCAAAAAATATTTAAATAGTGAAAAGTTTTGAATGACCTTGGGATCTGCATCACCAATAAGCTCAGGGTGAAAAAGGACCAACAGGATGCCACTTGATCCATGAGTGCTGGCTATCTTCTGCTTAATCTGTCTCTCTCTTCACTTCCCTCTCTCTTCTATTTGTTTCTATCTCTCTACCTGACATTTTACTGTTAAATAAAATCCATACTATTGACTTTGGTGTACAGTCTCATCTGCAACTTAATTCAGGTAGAAGCATCTCTCAGTAGGCAGATTTTAACATCGGGTGATCTGTCTCTGCTTCCATTATGTATTGTCTTCCTCTTTCTTTGGTGTTTTCTGGGCTTTTTCCAGGATTTCTGCAGGCGTCCTGGTATTTTTGCCTGACTTCCCCTTTGCCAGGATGTAACATTTCTGAGGTTGGAGGGGGCAACTCTTGAATATCAACTGGATTTCTTGAGCCTCTCTTCCTCCCAGGGCTATATTCCATAGTACACTGCCAAGGAGACTCCTGAAGAGGTCAAAGTCTGATTTTCTGAAGTCCAGGACAGTGAGTTTGCTGTGAGACCTTCTTTCTGCTTTAAGAATCATGGACACCACCGTTTTGTTATCACTTCAGCCAAGGCTGCTCTTAAGCTTCCCATTACCCATAAATCCTTCCTGGTTGCTGGGGGATAAGCTCCAGCATCTCTCCTCATAGGCTTCTCTATCACTTGGAAGGAAGTTGTCATTCATGCGTTCCAGAAATGTGCTGTATCACTTGTGTCCTGCTGTGTTCTTCCTTCAGCAGATACTGGTGTGATTGAAATTACACATGAATTCAGGGCTTAGGAGCATGAGGCTGCTCATATCTCTCTATAGAGGCCATATATACTCAGTGTTCCTGACTGGACAGCCTGTAGAAGACACCACTATAATGCCACATGCCCCTGCCCTCCCTTTAATGCTGACCCATTAGCTCTGGTTCAGCTCCACATCCATCCTCAGGCAGAGCTCCATGAACTCCATCTGGTCATAAACAATTCCTCCTTGTCTTCCCTGTCTGACCTTCCTAGGATCTGTATCCTTCCGTTTCAACACTCCAACCATAGGTGGTATCCCACTATGTCTCCGTGATGCCAGTTAGATCACTGAGATGTGCCCATGTCTCTAACTCCACTTGTTTAGTTCCAGACAGTCAATTTTGCTGGGGTTTTTTGTTGTTGTTTTTGTTGGGGTTTTTTGTTTGTTTGTTTTGGTTTTGGTTTATATATATTTTCTATAAATTTCTTTTATTGAAATTTATAGAAATTTATTGGATAAAGCAATTGCAATGCATTTTTTTGACAGTATTTGTTTTACTTATAAACATCCAGCATTACGAGCGGGAGTAGTAACTCACCCAAATCCCTAGGAAAGGAATCGTGGTGCTCACAGTTTGGATTTTTGCAGCCAGATGGCCATAAAACTAACTGATTTTGCACACTTGTATTTCAGTTTATTAACTGAGCCCTGTTCATAACTATATCAAATCAAAATTGCTCCCCAAACAGCAGAACTAATGAAGCTTGGTTTTCTACAGATGTTCTTAAGTACCAAAGACACTGTGCAATGTCACTGATGTTAGACCAGCCCTGCCCCCCTTTGTGAAAAACATACCTTCTTGTGGACCCTAAACAGGCTCTAGTAACCACTGGTCACTTCCACAAACCCAGGAATTTCAGTGCCACCCCCCACCTATTCTCCTACTCTCTGTCCTTCTCTGCATGGCTTTTCAAATAAGTGCCATGTCCTTGATGCAAAGCTACTTTCTGCTTACCTGGCCTGGTAAATATATCCTGCTTGCCTATTTACGAGCAGCCAAATGAATGAGGATTACAAATGACTTCACAATTTAGCAGTTCCCACATAGAAGCAAAAATTGACTGTCTAGAACTAATGATGTCTCTTTTTCACACCAATTTTCATTCAGCTTGTAGAGAGGGAGAATATTTTGTGGACTTTTTTTTCTTTTTTTTCTTCTACTGTGATTAGGGACTGTGTTCAAACACGGTAGGATAAACCTAGTAGACAAACACATATTCTTTATGAATTTGGAAGTTACTTCTCCTTAACAACATGGATGGCAAATGCAAATGATTAACATTTTTAAATTTCTTCAACTTTATATCCTCCACTTAAAAATTGTTTTACTGATCTGTTACTGAAAAACAGTGACATCTTTTTTTGTAACATTTTTTATTTCTTTGACTCACAGTTAGAAACTGTAGCACATTCAATTTCAAAGCCAAAACAACTTAATTTTACCTTTAAATAAAGACTAGGAGTTATTGACTCAAAGCCCTTCATTCTGTTAGGTATTCTTGGTTCTGCTTTTGCTTTGATTTCGTTAGGTTTTGTGGGGGGTTTTTATTTGCTTTTGTTTGGTTTTGTTTGTTTGTTTTTAATTCAGTTACTGATTTCCTTTAGCATTTCACACATAAAATCTGTTCTGTTATGGGGGGCCAGTACCTAATTTATGTTCTGTTTTTAGTATGATATCAAGGTCTATGTGACTTTCTGCACTAGGAAGCTAATTTTTAATTTATTAAAAGGGAATGCTGTAGCAAAATCTATCAAAATCTAGAAAACAAACAGTATATATAGTATGTGAACCATTGGTGCACATGAATATTGTGGTTATACTGAAAATTTGTTTCTGAAATAGGCATCAATGTATCTCTAAATCTTTAAAAATTTTATAAATACACATACTCACCCCACCTCATTTTTAATTCTTATATGTAGCAGATTTACAATATCACTCAAAGTAGTCAGATTTGAGTTATCTTGAATGAAAAGAGACAGATGATGACTCAAGAAAGCCTAATGGCTGCTTATTACTGTTTGTTTGAAGTCATTTTTTCTGCTGTTCTGAACAGGGGAAAAATGATGATGAGTAAAAGACTGCTCCTGACATGGCTATCTCATGAGCCCATAGAGTCACAGATGTCAAAATAGCATCCTGATCCATATATAGACAGCTACAGAACAAAATGACCTATGTCTATACTATTAAATTCTCTTTTATTTTAAACAGAGTGCCTGCAAACATGTTGCTAAAACCTTTTTGGAGTTTTTTTAGGCTTTCATTTCTAAGAAGGTGTAATACTGGGCATCATCTTTATATTGCATGAGGGGGCTCTTTCTTAAATCATCATTTCACTCTCTTAAGCGGATAAAATATATAGCAAAAGCAAACATCCTTTACTCCAAAGATTTCCACTAGAAGAGATTGGCAGAGGTGATATTGGCCCATCCAAATGTCAGTAATAATTTCCCAAAGCTACTGCCATTTTAATTTCATAAGTATTGCCACTTTCATTTTACAAAATTTTGTCAAACAGTCATCCCATAATGATTTCTTCTTCCAACAAGTCTCCCAGTGTTGGGATCCTTCAGTCTTATTTCAAGACTGTTCTATTTTAATCCGCTGGGGCAATGTTGTAATGCATATCCAGACATATAATGGGTATGTAAGGCACATCCAGTAACATATGCATCAGTTTGCATTTTTTTTTGAATTATTTGAAAGAATACTTCATTTCTGTTTTGACAGTTACTTTTAAGGAGACATACACTCACAGAATAGTTTGGGTTGGAAGTGATCTGTAAAGGCCATCTAGTCCAATGGCCCTGCAGTGAGCAGGGACATCTTCAATCAGATGAGGTTATTCAGAGCCCTGACCTTGAGTGTTTTCATAGATGAGGTATTTACCACCTCTTTGGGACACCTGTTTCAGTGTTTCACCATCATCATTGTACAAAAAATTTTCTTACTTATATCTCAAATCTCTCAATCCTCCTTTTTCTAGTTTAAAATCAAACCCCCTTGTTCTATTGCAGGGGGCCCTACTAAAAAAAGCCTGTTCTCAATTACTTCTAGCCTGTGCTGATTCTCCAGATACAATCAGGAATTTTTTGCAAGGATGCAAATCACAGCAGGCCACAGTAATGCTATGGACCATTTTGATAACTTCAAAACATAGAAAAAAACCCAGATTTCCTTTACTTGGGAACAGCTCCTGGGATTGTTTCATTTCCTACTACAGATACACTGATGTCCAATCAGAATTTTCAGCTGCTGATCCCACCAAACAATTGTACATAAATTTTCTAAAGAAGATATTTTCTACCGTGTGCTCTACTTCCCTTCACACAGCTTAATATTTTCCTTAATCTGAAGAAAGCTTTGGTCAGTTACCCTTCATTAATAACTCAATATAAATTAACCTAGCTAGAAGAGAATAAAACAGATTTTAAAAAAATATGCAGAAGATATTTAGATCCTTCTATTCCTTTCTGGAGAGTTTTAGTGCTCTCAGAAATAAGTGACCTAGACACACTTCTAAATTTGGGATAGGAATCCACAGATCAGTATGTATTACATTTTTATTTACATTTAAATATTTAAATTTTAAAATCTAAAATTTTAAATTTTAAATTTATATTTAAAATTTCATTGTATTTAAATTTTTCATTTCATTGTTGCTCTGATCTACTATTTTCAGTAAAGTTTTCACCAGAGAACTCCATGAATAGAGTTTGGAGAAAAGGTTTGTAAACCATCTGCAATACTGAACTGTTTTAATGCAGCATTTTCAGCCATGTTTCTTGAAGAAATGAGATGCATGCAGCCAAATTGTCTCTCCATCTGTGTATTTGTAAATATCTCCTAATAACTTTAGAATCTGTTGGTCATTTCAGTTAAATCTTCCTGAGCATAGAGTTGTCAAGGGTATTCTATTACTATTTATCTAGTAAAAATCGCTGAGTGAGTAGACATACATTAGTAAAGAAAAAACAAAGGCAAATCTGGCCTGTATTTCCTCCAGAATGAAATAAGCAGCTACCTAATCAATAAACTTGAAACTTTGAACCCAGCGTTTGTTCTGTTAAATGAAAAATGGAAAGGAATCTTGTGCAAGGTGGGAACAATTGGGCTTTAAGGACATAGGAAGAAATGGAGAAATTACTAGAAAATACAGAACACAAATAAAAATTTGAATTCAATTATCTCTGCTTGTCTTGCAACAACTCCCTTTACTTAGCCATGTCATTATGTTAGCACCAGTGGATCAGAAAGTGGTAATATAAAGTTCATTGTTTAAGTGTCTTTAAATATAAGGGTGAGAAAATTATCAAGCAGTTGACATAGTAGATGCTGCTGACAGGCAGTCTAGGTGCCAAAGACAACACAGAGAGGTTTGTCTGAGGCTGATTTTTAGATGGAAACAGGAGGTACAACACTGAAGCATAATATCTGGAGAGTGTCATCTATGAGAAATAGGGTGTTTTTTCCCTCTGATTTCCAGGACATCCAAACTCAGAAACAAAACAAAAACAAAAACAAAAACAAAAAACCAAAAACAAACAAAACAACAAAAACCCAAACAAAAAAAAACAAAAACACAAAACAAACAAACAAACAACCCCCACAAACAAACAAACAAAAACCCACCAAAAAACCCCCACAACAACTGGGATCTGCTACTTTAGCCAGAGACAAAATACAGAAATTAAGATGGACTCCTTTTGGACACCTTTTCCTCTGAGAGGAGGCACTGCATTCAATCTCCAATTTGAGGGTAAAAAAATGCCGCCTGACACAGCAGCCTTGAAAGATTGCTGACCCTCTGTTGTACTTTTACTTTAGATGCAATCTAAATTAAAAGTTTTTTCTTTTTTTCTGAGTAGTTCTAACTTTCAGAAAGAAACATGCATTTCTTAATTTTCCTTAAGAGAATAGAAAATCTGGAGGGAAAATATAAGCTTATGAAATGGGCTGCCTTTTTTTTTTTTTTTTTTGGGGTTTTACTTTGGGGTTTTGGGGGGTGGGTTTCAGGTCACCATTATAATGAAAACCATTGAAATTCAATCTAAACCAGGCTTAGACTTTGACTCATCCTGAAACCTAATCTACTACTCGACACCATTGATTTTTCATAGTTATACTCAAGAAATTTAACTGCCTGGCACCTTAGCTTTGAAACCTTGTGGTAAGTCATGGGAATAACAATTTTAAACATACTACCTTTGAATACATGAGAGCTACAGCAGATAGTTAATTGGATGGATAGATAGACAGAGAAAGGGAGAATTAATTATCATCAAAATAGCTGGTGAAGAAGGGAAGCTGTAAAAGACTATGCCTCTCCTCAACAAATAAGCTTTATCGAAGAATACACATTGTTTCTACTTTCCCTGACTTTAATAGTTAAGAATAGAAACTATTAGCAGAGATTATAGCAGTGGACACGTGCCAAAGTAATCACACTTTCTATTTTTAGAGGTGTAGATAAAATAAAAAATACTCTATTTATGTGGAAGGTGCTCACTTTGCAAGGAGGCATGTAAGTAATACATAAACATGCACCAACGTACATATATATGGTAAACGTAGGCAGAATTTCCTTCCTCTGATCTGCATTGCAGATATCTACATCAGGAAATTGTGCTGCATATTCTGTAGTCATTTTGCATACAGAGTAGCCTGACAATATTTGCTATAGAGTTCCACAATTTATATGATGAGGGTATTTTTCCTAGATATCTAGAGTGACAAGTTTTTGCTTTTATAGGAACACTAGGGGTTTTATGCCGCTTATTTATTTATTCATGCATTTATTATTTTGTTTTTTAATTGTAACATTTATAAGATATGGCTAATTAAAACTCTCAGGATTTGATCATCAAAACGAACCTCATTCATTCTGATTCATTTAAAATGAAAAAAAAATAGTTTTTGCCATGTACCTCAATGATGATTTAGTCTATATCTGAAAGAGTTTGCATATTCATGTCCTTAGATTCTAATGCATCTTTTACCCCAATACCACCTTCTGAATCCAAAAGAAAAAAAAAAAAAAAGTAGAAGTGAGATCTTTGTTTCCTTGTGATGTTGCTAATAGGGCATTACATTTTCATACAGAATTTAATTACACTACTGAGAATTAATAATCTTCTTTATCTACACAGCAACACTTTAGATATCTAAATGAATGAGTACACAGTAGCGTGTTTGTTAACAAACAAGGATATATTAATGTCAATTTATTTCAGAGAAAGGCTAAATTCAGTGTAGTGGTTTGAGTGTCTTTTTTGCTGTGAGATAGAATTAGGAGAAAAAGACAAAACAGGCTTAACTTAAAACTAAACAGATAGATTTTATTAATGCACACACTAAAAGAAGAAAAGAAAAAAATTGAAACTTTCAAAACACTCTTTCTTCTCTCCACAAGTGTTCACTTTTCTACAAACAGCACAGAGAGAAAAACTTGTGACTTTCAGTCAGTTTTACTATTTAAACATAATCTTTCATTACTTTGGGAGAGGAGTCTCTCTAGAGTTCTATGGAGACATTCGCTACAAGAAAAAACAGTCTGGTGTCTCTCAATGCCACGAATCTGCAACTGTTATAGACAGGAAAAGTTGAACTCCTGTTAAGTAGTATGAGTGTACAAGTATGCATCCTATAAGTTTCATTTCAATTTGTAACTGTGTATGGTTTCAAGTGGCTGCTGGAGGGGGAAGCCCAGAGGCATGGCCAGGCCAGGCCCTGCTCTTCCCAACGCAGGGAGAAGCGGTGGGACCAGCCGAGCCACCAGACCCTGGGGCAGCCATATTGCAGACCAGGACTGGCCCTGTTACTTGTTCTAAAGCAAGAAGGAAAAGAACTTCCTGGGCTTCCCAGGCTTCCAAGCCCGGGTGTTTCCAGAGGCGTATCTAACACTTTAATCACACAATCAGGGAATTTCTAGGTTGGAAGAGACCTTCAAGATCGTCAAGTCCAACCCATGCTCTAACACCTCAACTAGACCATGGCATCAAGTGCCACATCCAGTCTTTTCTTAAACACATCCAGGGATGGTGACTCTACCGCCTCCCTGGGCAGGCCATTCCAATACTTTATCACTCTTAATTAGTCAACCAAGCTGTTAACATCTGCTCTGACTCCCTTAGTAAAAAAAAAAAAAAACAAACCAAAAAAACCTTACATTCATGCTAAGCCACCACAATTATTTAAACACAATGTGTTTCAATGAAATATTGGTGAAACTCTCATGTATAGAAAAAAAACTAATGATGTCTTTGACTTTGCACCAATTATTAAAAATCTTAGAGCAGGCAGAAGATTTGACACTTTTAATATTTTGACGCCTGCAAGAATCACCAGGCAAATAATCTTTTTTCCTTCAAGGCAAACTGCTACAAAATCCAGTGCAATAAGAAAGAAAGGTCTCCATTTTAAGAGACCTTTAGGATATTGGTTTGAATCTTTATTGTCTTAGAGTCACTTTGAAAAATCTATAAAGCTACAACTTAGAGTAGAGAATGAATGCAGAAGTCTGTATTCCACATCTCATAAGAAACGTATTCTTTATTTATTTTGTTGGGTTTTAGTTCTTAAAAGAAAACATATTATGTGAATCTATCATAAGAACCACTCTTCTGACATGGATATCAGTCATATACATGCACATCAATAAACATACTGCAATTTCATCAACCATTGCCTGCCTGAAAATTGAAAAGAGATTTTTTGCTCTGCTGAAATATTTTGCATTATGTTATGGTTTGGTTTGTTGTTGGCTTTTTCTTCAATATAAATTTCTTAACTGTGTACTGTGCCATTTCCTTGTATTTTGATTTAACATTATGAATCTCTCTTCTTGCCCATACTTTGTAGGTTGTTTGCTACAAGAAGCTGCTCAACATAAAGTTATTGCAGAAATTAGTATTGAAGACTGACATAGCTCTCCTTCACATGATTGTGTAAAAAAACCCCCAAAAAATGCTGCCTTTAATATACAGTATCACAAGCACTTTTTTATGATGAAAAAAGGACAATAGGGAATATATTGGAGAAAAAATGTTTTTCTCCATAAAAAGGGAATATTGTTCCAAAGAGGTAAAACTCTACAAAAAGTTTATTCCATAAACTGGTGCTTAAGTCATAGAGCACACCTAAATGGGAGTATATATACATTTTAAAGAACGGAAATGAAATTCAAATTTTGCAGTCCTTCACTTGATTTATGCTGTTAACTTGATGAAATTTTTACAAAGTTTCTTTTCCCTTAATGAATTTTTAATTTTTCAGATTAGGCTACAAGGGCAGGAAGCATCAGAAGTCAGTATCACAATATTATAAATAATATAATGAGAAAAAATGCTTTCAATATAGAATATCAGAAAACATGAGATGTTTGGCTTCTTCATTTATTGAGTACTTCATGAAGATCATGAAGCATGGCCTTCAGGTCAAAGGAGGTGATTCTCCATCTCCACTGAATTCTCCAGAAACACCACTTGGATTGCTGCATCCAGCTATAGGGACCTCAGCATAAAAAGGACATGGATCTGCTTAACATAGATCTGTTCCAGAGGAGGGCCATGACCATGAGCAAAGGCTGAGGAAGGGGTTTTGGCTGTTTGACCATGGGCTGTGGGTCCACTGCAGACTGCACTTGGAACCAGCTATCCAACTCCTTCTCAGCCTCCTTGGTCCTGCAGAGTCTTCTCACTGCCTCCTGCTGCTCAGCCACTTGCTACAGAAGGTACCTGACTTGGGCACACCTATGTCTCTCCCTTGAAGAAAGGCTGTGTTGGGGTAGTTGAGCCTGGTGAAGAGGAGGTTATGCAGGGTCCTTATTGCATCCTTTCAGTGCTTAAAAGGGAGCTTATAAAAAGGGTGGGGAGGGATCTTTTATCAGGGAGCATAGTGAAAGGATGAGGGGCAATAGTTT
This sequence comes from Phylloscopus collybita, assembly GCA_027886175.1. Taxonomy (NCBI): domain Eukaryota; kingdom Metazoa; phylum Chordata; class Aves; order Passeriformes; family Phylloscopidae; genus Phylloscopus; species Phylloscopus collybita. The sequence goes on along the minus strand of JAJNNQ010000075.1, from coordinate 76,164,428 downwards.
TCAACTAATGGATTTAGTTTAAATATAATCCTTCTCTGTGAGGATACAGAGGCACTGGAACAGGTTGTAGGGAGAAGTTGTGTATGCCCCATTCCTGGAAAAGTTAAAGGCCATGTCAGATGGGACTTTGAGTAACCTGGTCTAGCTGAATATGTCCCATGACACAGGGGTTGGAAGCAAATGATATTTAAAGTCCCTTCCAACCCAAGTCACTCTATGATTGCATACATTAGTGGTATAAATCTGTAACCAAAGAAGTATTAGTAAACATAGTTCAATTGCTTTTTAATTGTGCTTTACTTTTCCATGTTTGTTCAAAGAATAAACCATCTTGCCCATTGCCACAAGTGAACATCCAGCTCTTCCTTCCCAACATCAAAGATGTACATCAACTTTTTTAGAATAATAGTTTAAACTCCAGTTTTGACTTGTGACTTTTTCAGGCGGAAAATCTCTGGGACCATCTGTAGTTGCCCTGGCCTGGACTGCAGCAAATTTAAACTAATTGCAGGGTTTTCTCTAATAAGGTGGATGTCAATCAAATCTAACTAGGTAAAATACAAGCCAGAGCACAAATGCAGCACGGCTGAGAAAAATATACTTTGTCTTCAGCTCAGGAGTGGAAGACAGCTGATACAGCATTGTAATATAAGGTCATTTGACTTGTAAAAGAATGGGAACTGCAGCCTTTTGTACTTGTTCCTCCTAAATGTTCAAAACATCATAAACTGCATTGTCTGCTGATTGGTGTCTGATGAATTCTGACACCACAAGTGTTAGGGAACACTCCTAACTAGCAAAGGACAATAATCTCACATTTGGGAAAAGTACATTACAGTACAAAAGTATCTTGAAGAGAAATGTAAAATAAGAAACAACAGCAGTGGCTAGTAACAGACTGTAGTGAGCTTGGTAGTCTCATGGTGATATCCCTGATACAAGCCCCTGGAAAGCAGAACACCTCTCCAGAAATTACATCAGGTCAGCAAACCTCTCAGAAAAGAGTTGGCTGCTACTATTAACTGTCACCTTTCCTTAGTTGCATTGGTTGTTATATAGGGAGAAGATTGAGCTGACTTATTCAGCTCCAGTGGCTCTCCTGATGTGACAAGTCTCTCATTTTCAGTCTGCAGAATGGTGAAGAGGTTCTTCCCTCCCATATCTCCTTGCTAATCAATATAAGTAACAATTCTTCTATATTACTAACTCCCTGCCCTCTGTGTTTCAATGGAAGAGGTTTTGGCTGTTTGGCCATGGACTGTGCAGACTGCACTTGGAACCAGCTATCCAACTTCTTCTCGGCCTCCTTGATCCCACACAGTCTTCTCACTGCCTCCTGCTGCTCAGCCTTGCAACAGAAGATACCTGACTTGGGCACATCTTTTGGAGGCAGATCTGCTGCCTGTCCCTGTCCCAGGAGAAGTGCCTTGGCACTTCCTGTAGTCGGAGGTCTGCACTGCAGCCTCTCCCTTCAGCAGTTCCCTCTGGGTAGAGTCTTCAGCCACCAGGATAGATGGTACAGACACTCAGGAGGAGTGGCAGCCTTGGCTCTCAGACAAGTATGAAAATCTGAGTGAAAATTCATCTCTGTTGATAGATTGTCTCCCAAGTTTCTCTTGGCTGAGACTGTTCAATCCCTACCAAAGAAGTTAACATGATTTACCCTTTCTTATACTCTAGATTTCAAATCCTATACAGAGTAGCTATCAACACCTCAATCAAATTGATTTAGTGTTGAAGACACAATTCAAAATTTAAAAAAAAAAAAAAAAATAAACACCAAAAATATTTCCAAAGCAACTAGGTTCATGAACACTGGAATAAACAGAACGTGGTTTTCTCTTGATTCAAAAATTTACAACAAGTCTCCAAAGAATTTTTGAAAACCTGGCTATCTTTGAGAGTTTTATGACTAAAAAATTTAGTGGAAACTGACTGACTAGAAGTTTAACAGTGGCAGCAGGGGTGATGCGGTTTTGATTTTTGTCTTTTTTTTCTTTTATGTATTCTCTGTATTCTTTACACATACATTTGGAGCCCTGTAACCTATTATTGTATTCCAGATTGGTTTCCCACTACTTTTCCGTGCTCTTCCTTAGGCAGAAAGACAAAACATATTCCAAGGGTCCCTGTCTTATCTCAGTTTTCCCTGGCTACCAAGGTTGCAAAATAGTTCTTCAGACACATTTTCATCAACAAAGTACAGTCCCAACCAAGGTGGGGAAAGACTTAGAAGGTGCTTGACCAGGGGAGAGGGAATTGTATCACCACTTGTGCTCCTAATTGGTGCTTTTTTGACATTTATGTTAATTTACCAAACTTATAAATCTGTATGCATCCCTATGGGGGGGTGGGCTTTTGTGAACACCTTTCCATAACTGTCCCTGGAGGTCATCAGTAAAAATCCACTTTTATATTACCTCTAATAATAATATTAATATTATCTCAGAAGTGTGTATTGTTTCATTTCTAAGTTGAAAAATGCATCAGGGGAATAATACATACACACACACACGTACATATACACTAGGGGAACTTTTTCCTCCCCATGAATTCAGTTTGACAATCCTTGATTTCATTGTTAAAATAATGAAAATTATTGAATTCCTGACTGCCTTATCAGTGGCTTATATACAGAGAACAAATAGATTCTAAGACATCAGCTTTTCCTTCATCAACATTTTTCCTTGTCAGAATTTGACTGTTTTTATCTTTCACTGCTATATCAAATAATTTATAAAATGTCACTTTTTTTCTCATAATCCCAATTTTGACAGAGCAAATTTTATGTCATGTTGGAGACAAGCATATAAAATTGCCTTTGCAGTAATTCTTTTGCATCTTTTTAAATTTGACTATGAAAAGGCGAGCATTATGAACTCGATTGCACAGAAAAATCATCCAAAGTACCTCAGGTTGTCATAAGAAAACATGGGTGACTACAGACTTCAAATCATTGCATATCGTAATTCTCTCTTATTTTTCCTTCACTTGGCTGTGGCAGTTTCCCTACCTTTTCTGACACTGGCCTTGCTTGTCATGCTGTTTACTATTGGCAACTCAAGCTGCTATAAAGGTGCAAAGAATGGTGATGCCCATATAAAATTCTTAGTAAATGCAATGTTATGAGTGCATTTAAGATGCATTCATTCAGTGAATGCACTGCAGCATCTAAGCCTAGTGTATTAAAGCACAACATGCTAGGGGTTAGCTAGCTACCATCAATATGTAAGGACTGCAATCTATAAAGTCTTTTACACATATAATATTGCACAGCTGTGAATATAATTCCTGTTTGTCTGACAGCAGTATTCTTTATTTGGAGATTGCAAATAATGTATTGAAAAGAGGTGCCATGGAGAGCTCCAAGAATTTCACACATCGTGTTCATTATGCAGACCTAATGACATTAGCACAGTTTGTAATTTAGCTCAGTACAAGATTTATGCTTGTTTTGATTGTGCAAGCTTACAGTCATGTAGATCTAAATGGTTGCACATCTTCTTCTTTCCTTTGGCTTATTACTGTTTGTGGACATGAAAGAATCCCTACAAAAGTCTGTAAGGCTTTGTTTTTTTAAATGTCTTCCTCACAGACTTTAAAGGCATTCTATGCTGCTAGCAAGATCTATAAAACCTACTTGATAATGGGGCAAGTGTAAAAATTCTGGTAAGGTGATGATATATGTTTTACTTTGATAAAACAACTTCTCAATTTGATGAAAGCAAGACAGCACATTTCCAATTGCTCTGTGAGTCATAAATAACCAAACAAATAAGAATTATCACAGATATTCCTGGATTCATTTTTATTTAAACAATAATTTTGCTTTATTAAAAATAAGAGTGTTTACAGATACACAAAAACTTTTTTTTTTTTATAAATACCTTTGTGTTGTGTAAAACCTTCCACACTGTAGGACAATTGGTGAGTGCAATAAAATGTTCTCTATCGATCTGTGTCATAGCCCATTGCTTGTTGCCTTGAGTAGAGTGTATAAGCCAGCCAGAACACAATCTTTTTTTTTTTCCCTGAGAAAGATAACAGCAGTGATCCAGACTTTCTATTGCAGCTGTCAAGTGCAAATAAAATATGGATAGTAGATATCACCCACAATGTTTTGGGAGAAGGTAGAAGCTGCTTTTTAGCCATTTTTGCTTTCTGTGTCAATTTTCAAGATTTTAGAACTGTTTAAGGACAAAGGTATGAGTCCATTTTTCTTCACTCAACACTGCACAGGCATATTCCTGTTCTCATATATCTATGACCCATGTGCATAATTTTATGACAATATATTTGCATCTGTAATAATTATATTCTATTTGTAATTTAAATATTTTTTCCACCCATACTTCTGTGTGTTGGCAAATGTGAAAAATCTTAAAAAATTTATTTAACAGTGTCCAGAAATGCTGTGTGATATTTCCAGGATTTTCATGCTCCGCCATAGATTTACTTAAACTATATTTTTCACTTAGAACTCACATATAGTGCATCCACTGCAACAGAATAGTAGAGTTAAGGCAAGCCAATAATGCACTGGGTATTTAAAATTTTATGAGCTAAATAAATACTTTTGTTAATAAAGGAAATGACTGAATTATTTGCATTTATGCCTCTCATTAAAAAAATGTGTAAAACAGTACACACTGTTGTCAAGAAGATAATTTCATTTGTCAGTTGATAGAATTTGATTTAGCGGACTAAGACACACAAGCAGAACTTTACTGAGGTTTACTCTGTATGCCTCCATAAAAAGCCCAATTCCTGTTTATAAACGAGACACACAGAAAATAAAAATAAATGTATATACAGCTAAAGCAATAGTTTTGATTACAGTTCAGAAAAATAAGTATATTCTAGTAAAATTAGGGTGTTCACAGCATGCCTTAGTGAAAGAAAAATAGAACAAAATTTGAAGGCTGCAAAATAAAAATTTCAAATTACAATATTTAACATGACACGCATTATTTGGATTATGTAATATAGGAGACAAAAAAGGTAAAAAGAGAACAGAGGTTTTGCTATTTGGTAAATTTTACCAATGTATTCTTTGTTATCTAGCTGCAGTATGCAATCTTCAAAGAAACCTGAAAGGATATTTATTCATAAGACAATTTTAGACAGAGGTACGCTGTACCTCAACAATTACACAATTACTCGTTGTCATTCAAACTATCTGCACATGAAAAGTAGCTCAGTAATCATATATTAGCAGTCCCAAGTTGCCCTAAAATGCTAAAGATAGATGACTTTTTCAGACTGGTGAGATCAGTAAGATTTTTGAATGTTGTGAGTGACTTCATTGGAGTTTGTTTAGCTAACAGCCTACAAAAATGTCTGAGGATGACAACAATTTCATCAATGCCAGCTGAACACTTTTGAATTTGCCTAAGAGGAGCCCTAAAAGGCTTCATCCCAGCACTGCATTGTCAAGGTCCTGCAGGTAATGCTTTTAATCAGAATTTTTTTGCACTCTTTCTAAGGAATTCCTTTTCATTTACCTTTCTGTTTACTTCTCATCTAGGGCTTGACACTTAGAACACACCATGCATAAATGCTACAGAGTCTTGGTTAAATACAATTCTACCCTTTGCTCTGTGACAAAAATACCAAGCAGATTGACTATACTTTTCAATTAACTTGAAAGCCACTCTGTTGACACCACTCTGAGAGGCTTCTGTACTCCTCAGGCAAGAAAGTATAAGCAAAGCACAACAACATTTTTCCCAGTAGCTGCTGCTGAACTGCACATCAAGAGCTTCCACAGACACAGAAAAACCTTTTGCAAAGGCCATTCATTTGCAGGCTGTACTGACACAATTCAGAATGAAAAATAAATCTAAGAGTGCAGTAACATGAAGTCTATACTTACTGTCTGTCAAGAGGCCAGCTATGTTTTATATACAATATAAATACATATACATATACAATATATATACATATATTTATATGTATGTGCTTTGGGAAGCTGCATTCAACTGAAGTATGAATATACATGATTTTCTTTAAATAGATATTTTAATGCATTGTTTTCGGTTATTAACCTTTGAAACATGATAATTTTTGCAGACTCAAAGCATGAGAGATGCATGAATTCATATCAGAAGATGTTTTTCCAGACATGTTGGAATCAGTGGCATTTGTTACATATTTAACATGTTTAGCAAACAGCATAGGACTTGGGCATATATCACTCTTTGCTGGTTAGTAATTGCTCTGATGGACTTCTCAAGGATGAATTAAATTAAAGGGTCATGGCTATGGAGATAGTTTTGCATTCTTGTTTATTAGAAATTATGTTCTTATCACATAGGGATTACATTCCCACCACAATTCAAGGATGCCAAGAAGACAACAACCATTTCCTCACAGTTCCTCCTTATTGCATGGTTATTCATACCCCCAGTTAAAAAGGGTTCAGTGTGACATTGGTTCCAGTACCCTCCCACCAACAATGGGGAATTTATGAATGCATGAGGCTGGAGCCCTCTTCTCTTACTGGCAGATCTACACACTGAATATGAACTATTTTATTTTTTTATTTGAATTTTACATCAGCATTATTTTACAAGGGAATCTCCCAAATATTTTGTTAAGTTTAATGGTTTTTGCCTCTACACTGCAGATATTTTCTATGCTATTTTCTGACAAATTGTGAGTGTTTCTCTTGTTGCACTCTTCACAGTGTCAGATTGAAATGGAATAAATAGTTATTAAAACAGTTAAAGTCATTAATTACATAGGCTTTGTTATTTTCATACTGTATGTCCTAAAGGGACAGGAGCAAGAATGAAAGAGGTATGAATCTATGAAATCTATTTTCATTTTTGACACTTATTTTACTTTAAATTTACTTCATAAGTAACAAAATTATATTTGAATATTTATTGATTACTTCTAATTTCTGTCAATGGGATTACAATATATTTTACAATCCAAATAAACGCCTCAGTTACATTAACTTCAAATTTCTGCTCTGAATGGAGAGGGAACTACATACAAAGACCTGCTGCTTGCTCAGCAAAGGTATCACCAGTATCCTGACTTCCCTGGGCTGTTTTTCTCTCTAGATAAACAGGCTGCCTTTAGGATGATAAAGCTTTCTTGGGCGCACTTTGTAATGTGATAATGCAAATGTCAACCTGTTCTTGCATGAGAGGCTTTCAGTCACAACCTCAGACAATCTCGCAAGGTTTTATAAGCAGTGTATTTCCCTACCTGCCCACCCTCTCCAACAGACTACTGTCCATGTTAGCCAATAAGTTAAAATGTCCACCTGCAGCAGACACAAACAACAATCCAGAATATCAGCTTGCACTGGCACTCATGCCATATTACCTTAAGATAACTGTGAACGGTGAGCTATGGCAGCTGACAAAACAGCCATGCCCCCTCTCCTGCAGCTGGTGGTGCACTTATGTAGGTGAGAGCTGGGATTACCTAGCATGTGGCATGATGATTGCAGGAGTGGAAATCAGAACACTTAAATTAATGATACCTACATTTTGAGGCTTATTCAGATCAGCTCATATTTTTCTGAAAGAGTCCATTGAGCTCTAATTTTCTGATTTCAGCCTCTGTCCTAAAATTACATTCTTGGATCATTAAAGCCCAAGAAGCCCAAAAAACTCTCAAAATAACTGAACAAGATGAAATTCCCTTTGTAAAATTGAGAACTATCTTTTTTCACTAATTAATTTGTTGCAGTACTAACAAAATTACAGCACAAGCAAAATAGTCAAGAAAATGGCTTTGTGGAAGCAAACCTCCATGGTCACCAGCTACCTTTTTCTCTTTACCTTTTTCAGAGTAGTTTGAATTTTGCTAAAATCAGAGTGCACAGAGCAGCATGACTTCAATTTTCACAAAAAATAATAATACAGCTTTCAGAGCACTGGAAAGCTTCCTTCCTTTAATTTATCTCCTTACTTATTGCAAGGTTTCTTATATAACTAGTTGAGAAAAAAAGCAGGCCCTGAAAGGTAAAAACCATGTAACTTGTATACGGAAGTCTTCACTGTGTACACTTAAACATCTGATTACTTCTTAAGAATACCAAGTAAATAAAGTTTTATCAGGAAAAATAGGCCAAGGTCTTCTGATGTAAACCATGGGTATTTATAGCATTTGAAGAAATTTTTAACTTTTACTAACAAGAATATACCAACTATTTTAGAAGAAATGACAGGTCCCTGACATTATTGAGTATTTGCACACCTGCCAACAAATGGGAAAACACAATCACAGACTCACTAGGGGACAATTAAAAATACTTGTCAATATATGACAATGCAGAATACATTAAGAATTTTCTACTGCTAGCTTATAGTTTGAAGTGACACCATAGTAATTTGATAATCAAGTACATAACTGGGAAGGAAAGCTGTGGACAAAATACATGAGGGTTTGTGGGGTTTTATTTGTTTGCTTGTTTTTTGGTTTTGTTTGTTTTGTTTTGTTTTCTTCAAACAAACAGATATTTTTATTCTCTAAGAACCTTACAGAAGAAAATTATATTATAACCCTATGAGGATATTGTATCCCTATTACACAGACATAATTCCTTGTCTACCTGCTTAAGTGGAAAACTTCGCTAAAATTCAAAAGTGCAGAAAAAAAAAAGAAAAAATCCAATGAGGAAAGTATTCTTACTACCATCTTCAAAAGAGAACATGAATTCAGAAATAAATTAGTCAGGGAGGTATAAGAAATAATTTATTACTCTTGAATAATCAGGCAAAATATAGCTGGGGTGAAAATGTTTGAGAGAAGCTAATTGCCCAAGTGGAGTTCTCTCAGTATGTTCTGTTCTCCTGTAAGATAAATAGTTAAAGTACCAAGGTTGTGTATATAGAGATTATTTTTCATTTATTCTTTATACATATCAATGGGCTAAATACAAAATTTATTGACATTAGCTTACAAAGCTGTACATGGGAAATATGGGAAGAATCTTTTTATTTTTTTTACAACAAAAAGTGTTGTAGAAACTGATAATAGATTTTCAGCTAGAACTGACAGGCTTGTTTCAGATGATGCATTTTATTATCTTTTCTGGATGCTTCAGGGAGCTAGGGAAGTATGCTTTTAGTGAAAAATGTATAGGAAAACAAAAGAACAACGTTTCAATAAAAGAACAAAATGAGAAAAAAACCCAAGCAAAACAAAAAAACAATCATGGGCTGCTCTATAAAAGTATTGTTTTCAAGTATATTTTACTGTCATGTCTGTTTGGTTCCGAGGTATTATCAGAAATTATTCTTACCTTTAAAAGTAAAATCCATAATAAACGCTTAATGATAATGTGAAGATAATTTGCAAATATGTTTTACATTTCAAATTTTTCTTTTAGTATCACCTTTTTTCATTTTTTTTTTAATCCCATAGGAAACAAGAACATAGAAATATATAGGCTACCCATTTGAAACATGTAGGATACAGGTCTTCAAGAAGAATCTGGATTTACAATGTTCAGGACAATATCTTGTCCTGGTTCCAGCCAGGACAGGGTGAATATTTGAAGTAGCCAGAAGAGGCTATTCTATACAACCTCACATCACTGATGGGGGAAGAGGGAAGAGTCTTTGGCATGTAGAGTGGCAGCACTTTGCACATCACCAGTTTCTGTATGGGAAGCCTTTCTGGTGAATGTTTTTATCAACTTTGTTGTTGTTATCTTCTGTCTTATCTCATTGCTGTTTCCAGTAAATTGTTCTCATCTCAGCCTGTAACCTTCACATTTTGTGCCTCGTGTTCTCCATCCGGCCTCAGGGGAAGAGAAAGGATAGAGTGAGTGAGCAAACAGAGCACAGTTTGAGGTGTTTCAATAAGAACACTAAATTGGGGAACACCATTCCACAGACCTGGTGGAAACCACAACTCATTGTAAGTTCTGACACACTGATTTTGGTACACAAGATAAAACATTATTATCATAATGAGTGAAAACTCATTATTTTTTTATAACTACATTATGGATTTTTTTTTACCTCTGTTTCCATGTTGCAGAAAAAAACCACATGGTTTTTAACTATATGTCCTGAATAGCTTCAGCATATTTTTTAAAACCTCAAAAATTGTTTCACTGTGCCTATATTCATCTATGTGGAATACAGCTCTAGTGCTCAAAATCAATTTTCCAAAAGCCAATAGACAAAAATTATATTCAAGATTCAAATCTTGAAGTAAAATACACAGTGTTCATTTTAAGACTTTTTACAGTTCAATATTCAAATGATGAGCAAGAGAAGAAACACCCTCTGGTGACAATTTCTGGATGTTTGAGTCAGCTCAGGACATAGCAGTTGCTGTGCTGGTTTTCACTTGCAGTAAGTTAAAATAGGGACAGAAAACACCTCCACTGCAGTAGTCTTTCTTCCCTCCTGAGCACAAGGTATAGGCAGTGAAGGAAGATGCTTTTCTTGCTGGTTTCACTCCTGTTTGAAGAGACTTTACTGACTCTAAGTCTTGTTTTCTTGAGCTTTTTATTTAGCAACAGTCTGTTTGTCTGATCACTCTTCTATTTTAAGGGGACTGCCCAGTAGATTTATGAACAGTTTATTATGTAGACAAAAGGGGAAATACATATTTGATAACTCCTGTTAATACTCCCTAGGCTGCATTCCAGACAGTAATAAGAAAGGTTTGGAAGCAGTTTGTGGTACTTGATTTCAGATCTAGAACACAGTATCCTTGCACCTACATTTATGCAGACACAGCCTGGGGTGTGTGAATTTCTCAGCCTCTGAGCTCCTTCCAGAAACTTTTTTTAATTGATGAAAATTTTGGGGGGAAAAAAAGGGTATCAAACAAAGTTATGGTGTTTGGAGTTTTTCTGAAAATAAGAATTAGGCAGAGAAGAAAGACTTTGTGTGTCTAGTTGATTGTAGAGATGCTGCATGAGCTCATTATTAGCCACAGAGACTCCTACAGAAATCATGGATATGTACTGCAACACAGAGGAACATTTTATGTAAAGCATATTTCAACTTCTGCTTAGTTTTGCTCATAAGGTAGCATTGCTTTGAGGAAAACATTTTCATTTGGTTTTGGGAATAGTAAGTGCTAGTGTGTATCTGCATAGACAAATGTTTTAACTGTTCTTTATCTATGGTGTACACCTGTAAGATACAGGTGAGGATGGAGGTTATATGTAACCCATGATAAGAAAGGAATATCTCCTTTATGCATAGATCTTTAAAATAGATGGATTTAGTCATGTTTGAGTACGAGAAACAGTCCAGTTGTAATAACACAGAACTTGATGAAGACACGCATGTTTATTCTAGTAGCTTCATGCTGCACCACCTCAAATAACTTCTGGTTGCATTTAAGCATGATGTGATGAAAAGTAAAAGCATTTTGCTGTATCTCCTTGCACATTTTTCTCTGTGAAACTATGAAAACATCCAGGGATGGTTTTGTTTTGCTGAATATTCTTCAAAGGGTGAAAGTTGATGTGAGTCATTTGCACAGCTACATAAAGTAACTGATTCATAAAATGTACAGAAATCACATAGGAGGTGGCAAGTATGGAAAAGGCATTGAGCTGCATAGATCTCTTTTTATTTAAGTTTACTTCTACTTTCACAATAAAGCTTGAAATTGAATCATAAGGCTGTACTAATTGAAAAAGCAATAGGTCTGCAATATTGTGTCTTAAAATATAATCACCAACTTAGTTAAGATAAATTATTTGGTTCATAGACATTGAAAGCATAAACTCAGCCATTCAGATAGAGATTATATTTTTTAGACAGAAAATGTAGTCTATAATATAGCTCTACTGGTCTTATAAAATATTTTGCTTTAAATTGTGTTGTAATTAAGGTTGAAGATGGTAACAACAATCTTGATTTCTTTATAAAAAAAAGAGCTGTAGGGTTTTTTGTTGTTGTTGTTTGTAAATAACCCAGGAATCAATCTTGATCATTTTGGTCACATTTATTATCTTTAGTTATTTGTAAATATTTTTTTTTTACTGTTTGCTTTCTTTGTGGATTTTGGTTGAGATTTTTGAGGGTGGGGTTAATAACGCATTTTTTTTACTGCTTGACAAAATGGTGGCAATATTTTAATGTAGAATAATTATTAAATATTATCCCAACATGGAGTAGGCTGGGGGTACACACGATGTTAGAAAGGGACACATCTAAGACAGGTGACCCCAAGTGATCAAAGATATATTCCATACCCAGTGTTCAACAATATAAAGCTGGGAAAATAAGAACAGGGGGACATTAGTAGAGATGATATTTGCCTTCCCAAGTAAATGCAATGTGTCCTTGCTTCTTGGGGATGGCTGAACACTTGTCTGTCCATGAGAAGTAGTTAATGAATTCCATATTTTGATTTGTTCGTGTGCATGTTTGGGTACTTTTTCTCCAGAAACTGTATTTTTCTCAACTTAAGAGGCTTTCTTATTTTTCTACTTTTGATTCTCTCCCCCATCTTAAAGTGCCAAGAGTGAGCGAGAGACTGGACATACAGGGCTAGACTAGAAAAATGTATTTGAACTATTTCAACAATGTCTATTCATTAGTTAAATGAGACTGTCTCCCAGTTCTTGCTGCACAGTCCAACATCTAAACGTATAGGAGGACAAGTAAAATACAGTACCTTTTCACAGACAAACCAATAGCAGTAAAAATTAGGGATGTCAGCTGGCCTAGTGACTTCATGATGTCCCCACTTAGATTTTACTTTGGATGGAAGAGGCCATATAGTACCCACAAAAATGCTTTTAAGGTGATTTGTTTAGAGGATTCTGAACAGAATACATTAATCCACAAAAAAACAAACCAAAAAAAAAAAAAAAAAAAAACCAAAAAAAACCAAACAACAAAGCAAAGCAAAGCAAAGCAAAACAAAACCAAACCCACAAGCACATAATCAAAAAACCAGATGTTATAAGACATGAAACCACTATGGATAGTCACAAAAAGAACAGGCGACAAATCTGAAATACAAAGTAGATATATATGGGATATATACATAAATAAAAAAAGATATGCAGAGTTTCAAAATCAGAAAAGTAAATGAGTACTTTCTGCTCCACTGAGCATATGTCAAGCACATGTCTTCATGTGCACTGATGGAGAAGAATAACTGGGAAAATATTGATGTAATTTCCTGTATATGACAGGTCAGTAAGCTATCTTGTCTCTTCTCCTAACACTGTGTGTTGCATATTTTAGTCTTCTGAGATTTGCATTGAAATGTAGTTTTTAAAACAGATTGTAAAGAAAATTGTGAGGATTTAGGGCAACTTGGCAGTTTACCAGTGCCTTCTTTGATTTTTTTTAATTTAATAATTATTGATTATATCTACTGTATGTGGAAAGAAAAGTCCTTATTCACATCATGATCTAATTTTAACTTGAAAAGCTAAGAATTAACAGGTTTCCTCTCAGTTAAATTTTATAGTGCTTTTCCAGTGTATCGTCGAGTTTGTCTTTTTAAATTAAAGTAAAAAGGAAATTTTGTGTTTATATGTCTTTTGATCTTAACATTTATCCAAAGCAGATGATCTATTTACAGTAAAACCCACTACTGACGTGATACTAAAACTGATGTGATACTAAACAGAAATATATGAAACAAAATAATGTGAGCCTCAAAAATTCCTTCATCCATAGAAAAATCAGCCTATAGAAGAGCTCTTCATTTGGAACCATAAGTTTAAATCATCTGACTAGGTTAGAAGTGGAGGTAACAAAGTCAGTGAACAAAAGTACATTGGCTAAACTAGGAAGGAGCAGCTGTCTGGAGTTGTCCACCTTTCATCATATCACATTCAATAATGCAACATAGTTTAGAGACATCAAATATTTCAGGTTCACAAAACTGCCATCAAATGTAAAGTATTTTCAGTATGATTCTACCTGGAGTACTCACGTTTCTGCTGTAAAGAACTACAGCACAGTTTGGTTCAGAAATAATACTGATTATCAGAAAAAGGGATTGAAACTCAAAGAAATGGCCACAGGTTTTCAAGAGAGTAACCTTTCACTGAGTAAATGATGAATTTCAGACTTCCCTGATTGATGAGGTAAAAGGAGCACAAGTCACCCTTGTTGCCTGAGCACCAGTGTGAATCAGCTTAGAATAATTTTAATCTGTTCTTGGACCTCTCTTGGTGGTGTCTGTGGACTACCACTCTTAGGAGGTGGGAACAGCTACCCCAACATTGAAGTGACTGACACTTTAAAGTACAGTGACACATTATTGCCCAATTACTTAATGTATTATTTCATAGTCAACAAACAGAATTTTCATTCAAATTATCCCATATCAACTGAAAATAAGCAAGACAGCATTTAAAATAGTTTGTTTAAGTGCAGGTTCTTGTCATTTTTTGTTGCTAGGTCAAGACCTAGCAACAGTTTGCTCAGTTTTGCTTACAATACTCTCCTGCCCTCACCAGTCACTTCCTTGTTCCCAGATGAGATCGAGGACTAATCTCTTCCAGCCAAAAAGAAGAATTATCTTGTCTGTCATGGGCAGTCAAATCTGTCTTCACGTTTTCTCCTGCTTGTGCAGTTTTCAATGGGTTTGGTCTAACCTGCTGAGTTAGGTTAAATTCAAATGCCACATCCTCATGCACAAAGTTGCCATCTTTCTTGTGACTAGTTTCCCAAAGCCTAGAATCTAAGCTGAACAACAGTGCTACCTGCTGTCTCTGCAGAGCATGCTCCAATTTGGAGTCCGCTGGAAAAACCCACCAAAATCTGGGTTTTCTCAGACAGCAATCAGAAGCTGGAAACGTCTTAGAAGGCTGTATCTTCAATACTGTTGAACAGTCCTTACAGGAATAATTGCAGCAGAATTTATGTCATTGCATTTGCATAAATCCTACAGATTATTCAGTCTTAAAAAAACTTAAACAGTATGAAATTTATACTTTCACCTGGGATTCAGACCAAGCATTTAATTTTTTACCTTTTTTCTAATTTTATTTTCCATTTTTGTAAGCCTTCAGTTTCTGCTTTCTATTACCCTTGTTTCTGCTTGTGTCATCACATCAAGGACAAGTTTGGATTTCACATTTATTTAGTAGCTTTGACTCAGTTGGACCCAAGATTGCTGCACAGTAAGAAGCTGTAAAATGTTTGTACCTTTAAATGTGACATTTCAAGCAATGCAAAAAAAAAAGTTGTTGAAATATCTCTGTATTATAGAAAGCCTTGTCAAATTAAAGTTAAGATTAGTTAAGGAAATTTGAAGCAGAGAGAGTTTGATGCCTTCAGACAAGAGAAATCTAAGCATCTTTGAACTGCAGAACATCACAGCAAGATTTTGACCCTATAATGCTGCCAGAGATTCTACTCAGAAGCTTAGAAATTCTGGGTTCCATTTCTGATGTTTTTGTCTGGTTTTTATATCATTTTTGGCCATTTAAATTATTTGCATAACTGCAATTATTGTGAAACAGACTAATGCTGTGATTTGATAGTTGTAAAATGTCATGAAGTTAGATTGATGATATATTAGAAAAGTCACATTTAGTATATTTTTCAAAGGCTGGATAGATCTCAGTATTCCTCAGTGTCTTTGCTCTTTGTTTTGGAGAATCAAATGCGGCTTCTTATATAGCAATCAGATCTCTTGAGAACCAAGTCTTTGAGATGTTTTCAGCAAATTGAAAAGAAACTCTACTTCACATCAAGTAAAAATTGGATTTAATTTCACTTTTCATGTGATTGACGCTAGCACAAATGGAAAATAATTCATTTAATGATTAAATTGAATATCTGGCAAAATTAGATAAGGTTAATGATCTGGTTTAGCTTCATATTTAATGTGCCTACTGAGACTACTTTTCACAGAAATTTATTGTGTGTTTACTGTGTATGAAGTAAGACATAAAACAAATTCATTAATAACATATAAGAAAAACAAGTTTCTTTTGAGCATTAAATATATAGCTACATAGAGACACAGCAAATGCAAAAAGTCTTTGAATGAAAGTGAGTTCTCCACTTTGTTTAAATAATACATAATTACTTATTTGCATAGATCATAGTTATGGGTTCTTTCTTGCATTATAACAACCATGGTTGCCAATAGAGCAATAAATACTGACAAGTTTATTCACAAAGTGCAACTAAATTATGTTTATTATGGATTTTTTAATTTCTCCTTGGAAATATGGCTTATAAAAGTGAAATATATATTTTCAACAGGCATCCCCCTTTTATTGCTGTTTAGATCACATCTTTATATATTTTAATGGATTTCATAAACATTTTATAGATTATTTTTTAAAGTAAATGTATTAAAATAACGCACAGCAGTTAACATAACTCACACTAAGTTTAACAGACTTAGTTTTTCTTAGTTGTTACTGATGACACATTTATACGGTCATCATTCAGCTATAATTAAAATAACTTAAATAAAATTTATATTCCAATAAGAAGATGCATTCACCAATGAGTTTTTCAGTTTTTCTTAGCTCCTTTTTTTTTTTTTTTTTTTTTTTTTTTTTTTTTTTTTTTTTTTTTTGGTGTGTGCGTGTGTGCGTGTGTTGATATGTCTAGGTTCACAGTTGCTGCTAACAAGAATCCAGGATTTTAAAGAGTCTTCATCTACTTAAAAGTTTTTTTACCTGACTCTAATACCATCAAATCCATTTAAACTGATGTGGGACCCTTACAAAATGGATTGTCATGAAATCTGTATGGGTACCCAGGAATTTATATAAAAACCTTCTTCAAAATCTGATACCAGTATCTCAGTCTTCAGTTCACCCCTTTGCATTAGCCTCACACTGCTGTGGACCTTTTGAGTCATGTACATATTTGTAAATATCTGATGTATGCATGCATCCTATATGTACACTTATATATATACATATGTGTATACAGGTACCCATATAGGTACAATATTATATACACATATATACTGAGATATATGTGTGTGTATATGTGCGTGTGTGTGTTTCTGTGTATTATATATGTTGATCAATGATAACTGAGGAAAACTACATTACAAAGGGGTGCAAATTCCTGAGTATTTGTGATTAATACTTTCCAGTCGCATTTGTGGTTGGGACTTTCAAGGATCACAAACTAAACAATGGGAGACCCCTGCTGAATCCACAAAGAGGTCATGGAGGTACCAGCCTTCAATGTATTTAAAAACCCATCTAGATGTGGCAAATGCCTCTAGGTGTAAGGAGGGTTAAATCAGATGAATTCCAGAGCTCCCTTCCAATCTCAACCATTCTGTGGATATGTGACAAAACTCCATTTGATAGCTAGTCTTAAAACTGTGTCTTCCCAACCTCTTGCATTCACAGTTCTCTAACTTAATGAGCTGTGGTGTAATTATCTTTCACAGAGCCTTCAGATCAAAAGGAACAGTGGAGACCTCCTAGTGCCAATCTTCTCCTGTGGTTCTTCTACCAGAAAGGCCATTGCTTCTATTAGGAATCGGTAAATCTAAAAAGAAAAAACAAATTACAACTGGGCTGGTTAAAAGCATTAACAGTTTGGAAGCTATTCAGGAATCCCTTTTGTCCTTTGACTAGTTTTCTTTTACCTCACTTTCAGTCTCCTAATCCAGTTTACTAAAATAGAGTTAATTTAGGGAATTATTTAAGAGCATTCATTTAGTGTACTTTATATCCGGAACAAAACACAGCCCAAGAAATGTACATATGTACCTCTCCAAACATATAAAGAGAAAATTATTGTCGACAACACCTATGAACTCTGCAGAAATGTGTGTCAAGCAGTCCAGCAAGATGAAGAATGTTGCAACTCCAGGAAGGTTCGATTTATTGCCAAAGTAAGACGAGAAGGATAAATGATGAAATGATACATTCTGCAGTGCTTCAGTTGCCTAGAAATCATGTTTAATTCCTGGTCTTCGTAAATTTATTTGTTTTCTGATGGTGCTTATGAATGATAAAACAAGTTTAAGAAAATGGCCATAAAAGAGCTAATGTTTGGAACTTGATTAGTCTTCTCAGGCTGGTTCCATTTTCTATCAATTTATATCTTTTACACTGCTCAGATATTGCAAGTTCCATGTTGTGGAAGGAGGCAAAGCTGGCCTGTTATTTCTTTTTAGTGCAGCTAACAAGCAATTTGCAAGTTCACATATGAAGCTATTTTGAAAATGAGAAGTTCCTTTAACACAACAATCTATTCTGAGGCTGAAAAACAAATGCATCTGTAATAACAAAGGATTTATGCCATGAGAATCAGTAAAGAAGATATGTAAACAATCCAAGAATGGATAGATTTGATGGACAATAGAATACCTTTTACTAACCAGTAGCGTAATTAACAAGAAAGCTATTAACCAGGCTATTAAAGTTGCCCAGGTTTGTAAAAACTGTATAAAACACAGCATGCCACCATAAGAGAGAGCCTTCTGAAGATTTTACCATTTCATTCTATATGTCTATATGTCATGACACCATGTCAGAGGAGTGTTCAAATAAACATGACCCAAATAGAAAATACCTGGATTTTTAAAAATTAAAATGTGCATCAACTTGATACCTATCAGCAAATGAAACATGAGTTCTTGACCTCTCTACAGAATTCTTTGTACAATTGTCTCAGCAAGTATTGATCAGTTTTAAATACTTCACCACATACAGACCGTTTTCTTACTACTATTTTTCTTAATGTACCCATGAAACAATATTCTTAAGCATTAGTTCCTCTGAAGAGTGTATTCACAGACGTGCAGTATATTATTTGATGTGTATATACCTGTGGTTCTTAATAGCACAGTATTTCTTTGTGTTTATGGAAAACATCTAGCTTTGACTTGTGAATGTTGCAGCACTTGAACCAAGCTTTTGTCTCAGTTGTAGGATATTGTGTACACTTTACATAATTTAAAAGCAAAATGGCTTTAAACTTCTTGGAATGTAATCCTCCCCCCTCTAGCCTCATGCCCATTACCAGTTTTGTTACATTTTTCCTTGACATGATATATTGAATTAGTATTTTCAACTTTTCAACATAAATACAGCCTGTCAATTTGAAGGGAACACTGTGCACCTATAAAGAATGCTCATTTTGGGACTTCTAAAGATAACCAGGTACCACTTCAATCATCGAGAATTTTTCAGTATTGTCTTTGATTCCAAGGGAGTGTGCATGCGAGCTCTAGGAGCTTTTTTGAATGCTGATGTCAGGTTGCCTAGAATACCATGTTATCTTACTGCACAGAACAACTATTTTGGAACCTATTGTAGCTGTCCTACCTTTAACTGTAAATAAATAAAGTATATCACACATAAGTCATGGAGAAAAGTGGAAACAAATTCCTTTGTTAATAAATACAATATAATCTGCACCGAATTCAGGATCACACCTGCAGATTTGTTTAGAGTCATGCATGTCTCAATACACTGAAGTCAGTTATAACTGACACCTCACGATCATTGCTTTATGAGCAATCCAGGTCGGTAGATGTATCATATGAAATACAAAATTAGTTTGAGGATGATTTTAAAAATCTCATAGCTTGCTCTAAGATAACTATTTTATCTGTCTCACACGACACAAAGAAATGACACACGCTGAGATGTTTAAGGTAGAAAAGAGGCAGTTTATTTACAGACTTTAACATTTATAGAATTCTAGCAGTGACTGTGGATTGGAGGAAGAAAATCTTCCTCTTCAACCACACTGGACAACCTAACAGTTCATCAACAGTTTCCTCCTTATGAGAAGAATGTAAATATGGTTAGACGGTTACAATAACAAGAAAAGTTGTTTATGTAAAATCGCGTTTGACTCCATTGCAAAAGGTAAACACAGAAGGCTAAAATAGAACTTAAGGAAAATTTCTTAAAGAGACAGAGGAGAACAGCAAAATCCTAGAGAACAATATCCTGCTAGTTGTATTACAGAATTCCAAGGACATAATAAAAATTAAACTAACATAACTTTTTTTCCCAAATATTTTTCATAAATACTATTCAATGGATACATGTTATCACAGTATACCTTGCAAAATAGATGCCATTTACCATTCCTCTTTACGTCTTCATGATTCAACATTTACAGTGGAAATAAATGAGAAAAGAACCTTTGGAAGTCTTACCCTGAAAATAAAAGGGTTTAAATACTCACGAAAGAGACCTTGAGAAGTGTTAATTGGAGGTCACCAAGTCATATTTAGTCTTGTTCCAACTTCAGAATAATTTCTAAATCTAGCTCCTACAATTGCTAAAGCCCAAATTAATTTCTTAAATTAATTTTTTAACATATCCCTGAAAACAGTTTTTATTTTTCTTTCATTCTTCTCCCAAATTTGTTGATCAAAATTGTTTAGAAAGGAATGCAAAATTCCTTTCAAATTTTTCAAATTACCACTAACAAAAAAATATGAAAATAAATATGAAAATAAATATTTTATGTGAAATTTTTCTCAGGGGAAAAAATAAGTATATTTCATTATGCAAGAATGCCAAAGAAAACATGAAAATAAACATAAGCTTGCTCAATTGGTGATCAAATATTACAGGATCAGGGCAGAGTTCTCCTTTTCACTAAATATTTGCAAACATATAGCTTGACTAGGCTGATACCACCTGCTAAATACGTTTTGCTCTGTGATACGTCTCATGATAAGTCTGCTTTTTTTTCAAATGCCTTATCTTATAAATTGTATAAGATCATAAATTTTTTTGCTATGGCAAAGTACAAAATAAAACAGAGAGAGATTCTAAGGAGACTGTGTTAGCTGGAATCCTCTAACTGAACAAAATAATGGCTTATACAAGTGGAGCAATATGATGAAGAATTCCCATACAGGGTCACACGCATTCAGTCTGTGTTGCAAGGGACTGTGTTGCAAAGTTATTTGGAAAGGGAAGCTTCTTTCAGAATGTGTGGTGAGATTATCTTTAGAAAGACATGAAGAGTGAATAGCTGCTCAAATAGAATCCTGACAGATTTCAGTCCTGATGTTTTTTCTCCCAGGTCTTTAAATGACTTGTCAGTTCCTGGCTTTTGGCAGGTGGATGCTCATACACATCAGCTAGCCTATGGCATCCCAGTCCTCTCTGCCCCTGTCAATAATCACGCCCAAGCTTGGCAGACACTGCTGATTTCTCCTTTACTCATTTACTGGTAATTTGCTTGCTTTAAAACAGCTGTTCTCATTTCTGGGTCACCAAATTTTATTCAGCGCTCTTCTCTTGTAGCACAGGAATCCTCTCTCCTCATATCTTTCACTGCTAATGTCCCTCCTCTACTGTCTTGCTCTAAAGAGTTATTTGGTTTTGTGAGGTGTGATGACTGTTGCTATCATGTTTTCAGTGCTTACTAATTTGTCACTTCCAAAGATTCACTTGAACATAAGAACTCACTTGGAAATATCTATGTTTGGCTAATTGCAGAGGTGGATATGTACTGTCTGCCAAAATGGGTCATTGTTTACTGTAAAAAATTAGTATTAGAAACTTTATTCTGTAAGCTAAAGGTAATCATGATCTTTGAAACAGAGGTTTATAAATTTCAGAAAGGTTTGCACCTCTCAAGACACATAACAAAAGAGACTTTTTAGGGATCCCTGTAATTTAATAGCTTTTAAATTATTGTTTGCAGTCTGTTCTGAAGTTGCATTTCTAACGTATCAAACGCTATATTTATTAATTGAATTGGGGACTGATGTGATGCTTACAAAAACAGTTTGGGGAATCTAAACACAGTGTGCAAAGTGGATGTTTTTAACATTGAGGAAGAGACTGACTTGGGTCTACAGTCACAGTGATTGTTCTGGGCCTTCTTATTAGGTTTTCTTTTACGGGTAATTTAGAATCATACATTTTCCATAAGACATAATTACTAACAAGAAGCAGTACTTCCTTGTCATCAAGTCAGAGAGCTGTTTTCTAAATTATCTTTCAACTTCAACAAGTCACAGTAGGTCAGAGTTCTCCACGTGCAAGCTGTTACTAGAAATCAGAAGCATGTAGCTGGTGCAGCATTTATTCCATGAAAAAACAGTCAGTCAAGAGGGCTGTAAATAGTGAAATATCAAGAAAAGAACTCAGTAGACATTGGATGTTTCCCAGTTAATCTATGTTACTGAATTTCTTTCTGTAATGAAATGCTCTTTTTGAAATTAAATAATTTGTATTTTAAGAGGAGAAAATTAAGTCACTAATTAGTCAAAGGTTTAGAACAATTTTCTCCATTTTCTCTGTGGTATATAAGGTCAGCGTATTATTGTGGTTCCACTAAAATGAAAACTGGCCTACCTGTCATCAGGCAAACAGCTTGCTGAGTTAAACAACTTACTAGTGGTTGTGACTCAACCACTTCCCTGAGCAACCTGCCTTAATGCCTGACCACTATTTCAGTGAAGAAATTTTTCCTAATATCCGAACTAAATCTCCCCTGGTGCAACTTGAAGATATTTCTCTTGGCTTTTTGCTTGTTACTTGGGAGAAGGGACTGACCCCCTACCTCACTATATCTTCCTTTCAGGCAGTTGTAGAGAGCAGTAAGATCTCCCCTGAGCCTCCTTTTCTCCAGGCTAAACACCCCCGCTCCCTCAGATGCACCTCATCGGACTTGTGCTTCAGACCCTTCACCAGCTCTGTTGCTCTTCCATGGACTCATTCGAGTCCCTCAAAGTCTTCTCATAGTGAGGGACAAAAACTGAACACAGGATTTGAGGCATGCCCTCACCAGTGGTGAGTACAGGAAGACAATCACACCCTGGTCCTGCTGACCACACTCTCTCTGATGCAGGTCAGGGGGTCAGTAGCCTTCTTGGCCATCTAGGCACATGCTGTTCAGCCTCTTTCAACCAGCACCTCCAAGTCCTTTTCTATCTCAACCCATTTATCCGGTCTGTCCAGATCCCTCTGCAGAGATTTCCTACCCTCAAGCAGACTAATAGTCCCAATAGCAGACTATTGTCCCCCAGACAATAGTCCCAATGAGAATGTTCTCATCTGCAAACTTAAAAAGGGTGCACTCAGTCCCCTCATACAGATCATTAATTATGACTGCATTTAGCAAAAGATGTAACCAAATGCTTCAGTTCAACTAATAAACATATTCTTTTGAATTAAACAAAAATAAAGTCAAAAAAAGGAAAAAGGATATCCGATAGCCTTATGCTCAGATTGTATTTAGAAAGCCTGTTAAAGACAGTATTTAAGCTTGCAGGATTATATTTATCATCAGTGTAAATCTGTAGCCTTTTCTATTTTCATCCAAGATAAAAAATTTGTTAGATCTTAAGGCACGCCAGATCAGTGCCATTATTGAAGTGTTGGAAACTATGATAACACAAAAAACAAGACTTCAGGGTGAAAGGAAAACTGATTTTCCCTCACTATTCTGTAAGATACCAGAGCCTTTTCACCACTGACTCTGTATTTAGCAAGGAAAGACCTATTTCATTCATTAAAAAAAGACCTAATAAGGGCAACCTGCTCTGGAAAATGTAATGTTAAGGGTTTTAGTCATATCCTAGTGAGAAAATGCAGATAGACCTATTTATTAACTGGGGAAAAGTATTTTTGGACTAGGTTGACCTCTAAGTTACCTGAATGTCTCTTTTTATAAACTGCCAGAGAAGAACACTGGTAATCTGACAATTTAAAAAATTATTTAAAAACTTAGAGTAGCTATTTAGTTACAATAACAATAATTTTGAGAATAAAAGATATAATCATATTTTACTTTGGGAATTAGAAGGCAGAGAAGGTGATAAATTGAAAGAATTTATTTTTAAAAAATCTATATCCCTAGGCTCATAAAAACTATGACATCAGTTTCAGGTTAAATTGCTCTTAATTGTTTAATAATATCTTCAAGATATCTTGATGTATTGTTTATACATTTTATACATTAAAGATATCTTTAACTTTCAGGTCCCTTTTAATTCCAAGTGTATAGCATAAAAATATTTTGTTGTGTGTTTCTCAGTATTGTTATTTCTGTTGGAAATGTGCAGCTTCCACAGTAGCATGAGCAGTAAGAGAAGCGTGTGTACTCCACTAAGGCTGCCTCCATGGGGGCTGGAAGGCAGACTTCATAATTCATGAAGAAGATGTATTACATAGAGCATAGTTCTGGGAAGTATTGACTCATCTATGCAGACCGGTTAGGGGCAGGTGTGAGCTTCTGCTTGCTTGAATGTGAATCAGTTATAGCCGAGAAGTCATTAAATCTGTCTGGTATACTGCCTAAACTAACATTGTTTTCCTTTAAAAAAGGAAAAGAAAAACATATAAATAAATCATGCAGCCAAAAGTTGGTTCCAATTTTAAGTGAAAATACTGGTTCAGAAAAATTTAAATACATAATTTTCTAAATTGGTTCAAAAAGAACCAGTATTTTGATTCATGCAGAGTCAATATATTTTAAAATATTACTTTAATAAAGCTATTCAAGTTCCATGCAAAATAGCTTTAGCTATCTCTATGTGCTTTCATTAGAAGCTAAGAAAATGAACGATGCTCACAGGAATCATTCTCTAAAATCCATTATCCTCTCTGCATTCTTTCCACAGCCCAGAATTTTTATCGTGTTGGATGTCTGCTGCCATTTAATACTCATTATCTGAAGGCAAATATCTTGAAGGATTTCAGAAGTTATCCTAATGATGTCCTTAGACTTTAATGGAAGACAATGAATGCATGTTCTAGCAACTTTATTGTGAAGGGCAGTTGTATGAGAAATATGTAGAATTTTTAAAATGCATTGACAGATTGATTGATGAGATATGGTGAAATTGCTCAGGAGAACTGCAGAGAATACAGTGTCATTACCTGCTAATAAATCGACTGGAAATACCAAAGGAACTGCAGGCCAAGCCTGCAATATTAGTCTAGTCAATGCCCAGATTTCTACTTTTATTGATTTTTAGAAATGATCATCTGTTCCAACTTGGGCATGACTGTCAGCATGGGACTGAAACTGTTATCTGTGATAACCTTTTGCTGAGGAAAACAATGAACTGAAAAATGTCTCAGTCACCTTTAATCACCATTTACTCTTCAGTTCCTACACAGGAATGCATTAAGCCACAACAAGAGGTAGTTCCAAAACTGCTTTGACCGTCAAAGCAGCCTGCTTCCCGAGTTGAATTCCAAAACATTATGTTTCTCAGCCTTTTATGAGATGCCATGATTCTCTTCTTTTCTTTTCTTTTCTTTTCTTTTCTTTTCTTTTCTTTTCTTTTCTTTTCTTTTCTTTTCTTTTCTTTTCTTTTCTTTTCTTTTCTTTTCTTTTCTTTTCTTTTCTTTTCTTTTCTTTTCTTTTCTTTTTTCTTTTCTTTTCTTTTCTCTTTTCTTTTCTTTTCTTTTCTTTTCTTTTCTTTTCTTTTCTTTTCTTTTCTTTTCTTTTCTTTTCTTTTCTTTTCTTTTCTTTTCTTCTCTTCTCTTCTCTTCTCTTCTCTTCTCTTCTCTTCTCTTCTCTTCTCTTCTCTTTTCTTCTCTTTTCTTTTCTTTGATTAATCTAAACTGTAATTTAATCAATGTAATAGAAAAAAGTTCTGTAGGTTTTCTTTAGGCAGTCAAACAAGTTACTTAGTTCACCGCCTCAAATTTGTGTTGCAATGTTTTGAGGTTTTTTTAACCTTTACATAATTCATCAAATGTCATACAAGTTTTGATTTTGCAATTTTGCATTAACATAGGAGTGTTTTTCAAAACAGAATCTCTGTGTTTTTCTTGACATTTGCTATTATTTTTATGACTTATTATTGTCATGGTTTCACCCAGCCAGTAACCAAGCACCACACCATCACTCACTCACCCTGCCAGTAGGATCAGGGAGAGAATTTGAAGGGTAAAAGTTAGAAGAAAACTTATGGTTTGAGATAAAGGCAGTTTAACAGGGAAAGTAAATCAAAAAGAAGTTAATTCACTGCTTCCCACAGGCAGGCAGGTGTTCAGCCATCTCTGGGAAAGCAGGACCCCATCACATATAACAGTCGTTTGGGGAGACAAATACCATTACCTCACAAATTTCCCCTTCCTCCTTCTTCTCCCCGTTATATATACTGAATATGATGTCATATGGTCTGAAATATCTCATTGGGCAGTTTGGGTCACCTGTCCTGCCTGTGTCTACCCCAAACTCCCAACATCCCCAAAGTCCTTGACACGTATGTGTATGGCAAGTACAAGGAAGCAAAAAAGGCCTTGGCTCTGTGTAAGCCCTGCTCTGCAACAGCACAAACATCTCTGTATTATCAACCCTGTCTTCATCACAAATCCAAAACTCAGGCCCATAGCAGCCACTGTGAAGAAAATTAACTCTACCCCAGCCCAAACCAGCACATTTGTTTATATTTATCTCACTGAATCTGCTGGGACTTACTTCACTGTAATCAGCCTTAATCTTTGTCAAGGTTCAGGGAGCAGGAGATCTGTTCTCAAAACAGAGAATTTTAACAGCCTCTTGACAATATTCTTTCCCCTGCACTGTGCTGTTTTATCAGAAGTTCAGTGAAGCAGAGTCTGACCTGATATCTGCAAAGAAAAGATTGGGTTTACATCGGTTAGAGACAAGCAACACTTGTATGTCAATCTGAGCAGATTTTTCTCTTTGTTTTTGAGGTTGCTCTGAGTCCCACATGGATACCTTTCACTTACTAAAAGGTCCTTTCCTAACTGTTTTCTTTTGTATTGAAGCATGACAGGCTCAAATACCAAAACCTTACTTAGTAATTTTCTACAATCAAATAGAACCTATATTTGGAGAAAAAACATAACCTATGTCCTAGAAAAGAAAACAGAAAAATATCTCTCTGGGAAGTGTTTAGGGGTCAGGAATAGACACCCCAGAGCTAAAGCACTTGCAGTGGAGCAGGTCTGGAAGCCTGATTCCAAGACTTCCCTATAATATCAATTTCACGTATTCATCTTACTGAGGATTTGGATACAAAAGCATTTCCAACACAGTGCAGACTGTAATTTTCAGCACATGCCATAATCCACATGAAGTACCCCCTCTTAGAACTCACAAAATGTAAGTAAAGACTGGATAAGTGTTGTATTCCCTTTTGGTATCCCCTCCCTCCTCTGTGAAACTTTACCTGTCCCTTGACTTTGACCTATGGCCTTTGGGCATAGGTAACTCCGCCCCCTACCCTGAAAGAGATAAAACCCCCTTTCCCTTCGAGGTCGTCCTCTTTTGCCTCGGGATCCCTTCAAGAAATAAACCTTGGAACAACATCTCGGGGTAAGAGCCTCCTTTAGTTTTATGTTCTTATCTTGGAGTTTCCCCCACCCTAACCTCCCTAAATCTGAGCTAGACCGAGTCTCCGGGGGGCTGAGAGAAAGAAGTTAACTTCAGATAAGCTGTCCTCCCCAATCTACCCTCTTCATCAACCCAAGAAGGATACTGCTTTTCAAATGTAACAGCAGGGGCTGGAATTTTGCCACATTTATGAGAAATATACAATTTTTTTTTAATTTTAAAATTAATTTGGACCATAAATATTGACCCTGTTAATGCAGCACAGAGTAGCACTGTGTATTCCCATAATAAAACCTTGTTTAAAGGTTTTCTATCTCAAGCATTGAAATGCAATTTAGATGCAACCTGACACATATGAATTTCATTTTGGGAAGAATGCATTACATTCATCGGGACTGGTGTAATTTGTGTGTTATTCTAATTATTTATAGGTTGATTAAACGTTTGTTCTTCATTTACAACAACAGACATGCACAAGAAATTGCCACATTCATAAGAAATGCTATTTCATAAGAAATATAATCTTTTCAGTACAGAATCCTGTACTTTGTGTTCATCATAGAAAGAAATAAATTCCCTGATTTAATATATAATGTAGTTGGTTTTCCTTAGAAAAAGGATTATTATTTTATTAGAGATCATCAGATATAATTGGCATTTTCATTTTAAAACCAAAAAATAATCAATTTCTGGGTCTTTTTGAAAAATGGAAAAGCTGTTAAGATAGTCTTTTCCACACAGTTGTGTTAGTTTGACCTTGACTGGACACCAGGTGCCCACCAAGCTGCTCTATTACTTCCCTTCCCAACTGGACAGGGGAGAGATGGAAAATGACTCATAGGCTGAGATAAAGCAGTTTATGAAAGAGAAAGCAAATTTGCGTTAGCACAAACAAAGAGAAAAAAAGGCTTATTCTCTACCCAACATACACATTTATACATATGCATTAACTACTAGCATCCATCCTTATAAGATAGATATTATTTTCCCATTACATGGGCTTCCTCCACATCACCAGATACTCAAAAACAGGCCATGACTTGCATTCCATCAGGATGGGTGGTCAGGACAGGAAAAGCACTGCACTGGAGCCTTGGCCACCAACACTGGCCTGGCTAGGGTCATCATCATGCCCTCTTTGCTCCTTACAAAATTCATTCTTTGTGGATTCCTGTCATTCCTGCTACTTTACTTCATTCCATGTGGAGATGGGCTTGTGATCAAGAGGTGGGCCTGACCATCACACAGGTTATCCATGAATGAGAAACATCCTGCAATCGAGAGAGCCATGCAAGTGAAATCTCCTTGAAATAGACAGTGGTGGATGAGTTAGACAGAGCAACTTGGTGGGCAATTGGCATCCAGCTAAAGTCCAACCACCAAAAAAATCAAGTCCCCTTTCTCCATTTTGAAATGGACTGGAGACACTGCCATGCACTGCAATGTTTGTTTGAATGAGTGAACAGCAAATTACAAACAATTAATAACTGTTATACCATAATTTCTCTTATGGATCATCATTAAATTCACAAGTTGTGAAACCAACCAGTCCTCAATCACTGAGTAATTACTTTTGACACCTACTTAAAAAGGAAAACTTACTGAAAAAAGAAAAAAGAAGAGATTTTATATGAACAAAGAATAAGAAAATCATTACTCTGACAATGGAATGTGCCTTACTGAATGTGATCTTGATCTTGGAAGGCAAAAAGACACATACTTTTTTTTTTCCATCTTCCTTCCTATTTATTTTTCCCACTGAAAAATTTGAAAGGTAGATTTTGTTGGGGAAAAAAAAAAAACAAAAAAAAAACAAAAAAAAAAAACAAAAAAAAAAAAAAAAAAAAAAAAAAAAACAAAAAAAAAAAAAAAAAAACCACCACCAAAAAAACCACCAAAAAAACCCCACCAAAAAAACAGAAAACCAGAAGCATAAAACCCTCCAAAATAAAATGAAACCAAACTTATCAAAACCTAGCACTTACATCTTATTTTTATTTTTGATTATTTGAGTTGGACTTCTTTTTGGTCAGCATTTCCATGATCCAACTTGCAATATGACTGTCACTGATGACAGGTGGTGTTTATGAACACTAGCATTCTTCAGAGTCTATGATTTTTCCATATAAAATGGAATATGCTGACCAAAAAAAAAAAAATCCTCCAAGTTAGACACCTAAAAATTAAGTTTTGGAATTCTTAATAGGCAAAAAGCCCTGCTTGTTAAATATGATCAAACTTTGCATTTTCTTTTAAAGCAAAAAACATCTCTCATGCGTGAATATGGTACACTAAGGTAAGAAGGTTGTGACTCTATTGGGTTCAGCTGAGATAGAGTTTATTTTGTTCATAGTGCTTGTGTGGGGCTATGTTTTAGATTGGTTCTGAAAACAGTGATGATAACACAAAGATGTTTCAGGTATTGCTGAGCAGGGTTTACACAGAGTCAAGGCCTTTTCTGCTCCTCACACCACCCACCAGTGAGGGAGCCAGGAATGCACAAGATGGTGGGAAGGGACAGTGCCAGGGCAGCTGATCCCAAATGCCCCAAGAGATATTCACAAAATCACGGAATCAGTGAAGAAAAGACCTCTGAGATCATTGAGTCCAACCTGTGACCTAGCACCACCTTTTCAACTAGACCATAGCACATTCCAGGCTATGGGGCATCATGCTCAGCATATAAAGTTGGTGGAAGAAGGAATGGGGGATGTTCAGGGTGATGGCATTTGTTTTCCCAAGCCACTGTAATGAGTAATGGGCCCTGCTTTGCTGGGTATGGCTGAGCACCTGCCTGACCATGAGAACTGATGGATGAATTCCTTTGCTTGCTTTGTTTGCATGTGTGGCTTTTTTCCTAATAAACTGCTTTTATTTCAACACACAGGTTTTCTCTGCTTTACCCTTGTCTTTCTCTCCCCATCCCACTGTGGGGACAGTGAGCAAGTAGATCATGGGACTGTGCTGTCAGTCAGCGTAAAAGCAAGAGAGTGGTACACTGCCATTGCCATAGCTTTAAAAGGATTTTCAAAATAAATATTTTCTCTGGAAAATTCTAGTGCTGCACATGGTTTTCTAAGGAGTGAAAGAGTTACCAAAGTAAAATTTTGTACATGCTCAGATAGATTAGACATGTTAAATATAAACTTGGCTAATTAAATGGTGTTTTGTTCACACACACACATATATATAGATATTATATTCAGCCACTGAAATACAATTCTGGGAGTAAACATCTAGAAGCACAAAATGACAAAGAGGGTGTAGACATACCCGTATGTATTGATATACCCATATGGTTTTGGAAATAGCCAAAATTATGTTGAGTTAGATAGATAGATACATAGCTACATAGATAGATACCTAGCTAGATATGCAGATAATGGCAAAAAGCAAGTGCAAATATTAATATATTCTTGAAGACAGATAAGGATAGGATATGAATAAATGTACTATGTGTGTATGAAACGTTTAATATGTCTATTACATATCATTTTGAACTCAATAGTGAAATTTACACTAGCAGACTACAACTGACAGATGTTCATCCTTCCTTTATGCTTTGCATTTCTTCTATCAAAAAACTCTTGCTAGCAAGAGGATATACTACGTGCATACACAAAACCTGTCAAAATAGTAAACAAGAATTTGGCAGTCAAAATAAAGCAGAACTGTCCTGGAATAGAAGCAGGGTTCAGAAACACTCGGTGTTTGTGTAGCAGCTTGTGCTTCTCAAGCACTCTTGCAATTCTCATTTTACAGCTCCTCAGGAAACAAGCAAGAAAGAAAGCAAGCAAGCAAACAAACAAACAAAGAAACCCAGAGCATCATAAATAGTTACTTACAAAGCAAGCATTTGAAAAGAGTGTAGAGATACAGCAATCTGCAATTCACCTGAACAGCAGTGGAAAAGTTTGTTTCACAATTCAGTAGTGACAAGTTGAATGCTTGTAAAAACAATTAAAAGTGAGAACTGACACCTATCAGTGCAGCACTCTTTTGGTGTTCTAAGTGGACCAGGGCAATGCTCATTGTGATCCTTCGGATGACAAGAAGCCCTGTGATCTCACTCAGGTTCCACAGTCACCTACCAGCAGTAAAACCCCAAAAAGCTGTGTGGGGTTGTGTCCTGAACGATGTGCCCTGAGTGACGGCTTTGCAGTTTACAGTGGGCAGCTCCTGATTCTGCTGTCATGTAACAGACTACTTTCATTTTGGTCAAAACTGAATGAACTTCTCATCCTATGACCTTAGAATGTAATTTGATTGCTTCTTGAGCACATTACAAACTTCTACCAGACAATTTCATAGAAGTTCCTATCAAATTTATCTAGCCAGTGGGTGGTGCACTTTTTTTCACATCTTTTAAGATTTATTAAGTTTTTATGCACAGGTTTCTGCTTAAGTGGATCTAATAAGGCTGCTTAGTGGCAGAGAGGTCTGTATTCTGGAAATGAGGTAAGTGGGAGCCCCTTCTGTTCATTACAAAAGGTGAGCAACAATTAGCAGACAGAACTTATATTTTCTTTGAATTCATGTTATTTCTTAATGAATAAAACATTTTAGAATAACTAGGAAAATGTTTGAAACTTTTCCTTCCATCCTGAAATTTAGAAAAGGTATCTTTCCCATGAATACTTATTGAATATGTTATTTTTAAATAACATTTTTTAAATAACTTGGAATATGTTTTTGACATGTTCAGCTGTGGCCTGTGGTGGGGTCACTGGAGCCACTGGAACCAACTCTGCAGGCCATGGGGCAGCTCCATCTGCTCCACAGAGGCACTGGCCCTGCACCCCTCAGTGCTGCTGCTGCCTTGGATACCTGCAAGTGGTACAATACTGCTCTCCCTAATTTGTTAATTTGTCAATACTTGAGATGCTGGAATTTGTGCGCTGCCAGAACTCCTGTAACAGATTTTTTTATTTTTTTTTTAACTGAAATATGAGAGCACACCCAGAAAGCTGAACCTACAATACAGACTGGTACTCAGTTTTTCATCCAGCTGTATCTCTTTCTGACCATGGGAGTAAGCGGATGAACTGAAATGTGTAAAAAATTTTCTTTACTGTTGCTCTTGACCGATCTACAAGGGTTGCCTATAATTTTCCTCTCTCTCCCACTCCTCTCTTATCCTTTTCTGAAGACAAATCTGAATTTGGGGAGATTTCTAAATCAAATTTCTGGGCTCAGAGGTCTAGTGAGGAGGATTAATATCTGAAGATGAATGTGACAATCCAGTCCCTTATTTAATTAAATCATGGTTGTTTAATTATTACAAACTACTTCATATTTCTACTTACTTTTTAAATGATTGTCTGTAAATCATAACTCAAGGTATTTTGGTCTTGTGTAATTTGTCATGCTTTGTATTTTTACTGAAGTGGAAAGATACTCAGCAGATGAACTGGCTATGCCTTTACTGATAATGACAGTCACAGAAGAAAAATATTACTCGTAAACATAGAACAAGAAGTCTAATTAGCCTAATATTCATTGTAATTATCACATTTCAATGTAGTTTTAAAAAACCTGCAGATTTATGTTGCAGCAAGATTTCTTATGTTACAGTTCATTGTCTTTTGATGAGCAATAAATCAGTATGAACAGGTTGGTAAAACTGCCCCAACAAAAACAAAGAAATAAAAAGACAAAAATCCTACAAAATACAAGTATCACAAGTTCTTATTCGCCTCTTTATATACATTGCTAACTCCAAACATGGAAAAAAATTGTGCAAATATTAAAAAAATCTTTTAGAAATAAATCAAATCAGCCTGGTAATAAAAATGTTTTTGAACCTTGTAGTAGACAACCTTTATTTTTTCTCCACAAACAGCATGTGGCTTATTGCATTTTATATGGGCTGAAATCCAATGGACATTACTATTTACTCAAAGCAACCATGAGCTATTTCCTGAAAAACAAGTTAGATTACAGGACCATCACTGACTTCTTGTTACTCACAAGGGTGCCCAAGCAATCTGATGCATGAAGATGATAATAATGCAATAGGACAACCTGAAATGTGATGCCCTGTGGTTATCTCGTGATCAGGCATGAGAGGTAGAGGTTAATTTTCTTTCTTTTTTTGGTAATTTCCTTGATTAAAATGACTGAAATTTTCTCTCCTGATCATTTTTAAGATGAAGAGCCTTTGCTAACTGAAATGATCAATGATCATAAATCACATAGGAGGATAATGCTGTGAAGTTCAATCTCTGGAACTGTATCTATGTAATTACCAAGTCAGCAACTAATGCCAATGAAGGCTTTATTATAAAAAAGCACAATCAGGGTGGATAACATGTAATAAATACTTTAAAAAGAGTTCTCAGGCTGTCTTTGATTATTCTTTCTAAGGGAGATTAAACTTCACGTACAGCTACTGATATCTTTATATTTTTTATGGAAAGGCTAGAGCAAAGGACTAACTGGAAAGTGGAGTTGAACAGTTGTTATACATAATGAGACTTTCAAATACTAGCTCTGGGATGGATGGATAAAAAAACCTTTGCTTATACTGAAATATAGCAGGAGCTCCAGATTTAGAGGTCAGTTACTTCAATTACTGTTGAAGAAGTAGGCAGACAAGGAATTTCACAACTCTTATTTTAACTGCAGCTATGCGATAAATCTTCAATCCTTTGCTAGATTATGTAAATAATGTCAGAAATAAATCTTTCTAAGTACTGGAGATGGGAGGATTTTAACCACTAACCACTCCACTACTATCATTTCAGTGTTAGAATAAAATTAAAATTGGAGGCTATCCTTACTCCTACTTAGCAAAAGACAACTCAATCTAGAATGGTTCCCAAAATTATTTGTGATGTTTCTCTCAGCATAGAATAGCATCCCTTCTATGTCCACACACTCTAACCCATATCTCTACCCTCACCTTTCTGCTCCAGCTCTCGAGTTTGGGAAGCTGTTATCGGAGCCATTCATTCACAGAGCTGGCTCCTGTCCAGTAGCAAGGATTTGACTTGTATACAGAAAATAATTGAGAAGCCATATAGCAGTCTTGCAGGAAGGTCTCTTCGGCACAGATTGTCCTTGACACCAAATTACAGAGACAGCCCAACACCCAGAGTTTTTCCTTAAAATATTCAGCCATTTGTGGTTTACATGCAAGCCAGTTTTGAGACCCAGATGGTCACAGATACCATGGTGATACTATGACTTTTTTTCAGGGAAAAGTTTGGTTCAGATTTTTAGATTACAGTATTACAAAGTATTTGATGAGCTGCCCCAGATATTTTCTTGTTCATCTTTTCATGTTTGAAGCATCAGCTTGCCTTGATTCTCTCGGATCCAGTAGCAGTGAGCTAACAAACATTTTCTACTTACAAACATCTCAGCATTCTGTTACCTGATTCTGTGCCACTAGAGCATCTTCCTTTTCTTTTAAGGAATCTTTTTAGGCTATGAGGAATGTTATGAAATGGATGGAAGTCTCTGTTCAGGAATGCAGGGAATGCACACCTGACTGAGGATGGTTTCCACAAGCAGGAGGATCCTGCATACACCACAGTGTTGTCTGCTATGGAAATGAATCACCTGGATGGGTTGGGCCCTGCATTGTGAGATTCAGACATGCAGAACACCAAAGGCTGCACTCCAGAATGACTGTGAACATTCCCATACATTTTCTACGGCCAACAAGAGTATCTTCATCTGTGTTTCAGCATGTTACACTAAGAAGAAATGGGAACCATTTGGGAGATTTTAAAATTTCTTTTACCTGCTAAAATGATGCTTGTCTATTTTATTGTTCTGTTATGATTATGAGACAGTAGAAGCAAATGAACACAAGAAAAATAAACTCTTCTTATGCACACATACTTTACAATGACCAGAAACAATGAAACATACAGAAAATGTCATATTAAATGAACAGCCGTTTCAAAATATAATGATTTCCAAAGAAAAATATTAATAAGATGCCAGCACTTTTATGGAAGCGAATATTCATTTTTGATGCTGTTAGCTCTTATCCATCTCTTATATAAAAAGCTTAATGATGCAGAAAAGTTTACACAAGCCTTTTGCAATAGGCTGTATTGGATCAGTAGCATAAATGTTGACATGTATATGGAAACACAAGGGTGAGGAAACAAATTACTTCGGGTTAGAATTGCCACAACAGAAATCTAAGGATTCATCCAATCCTTAACAAATGTAATGGAAAACATTTAACTTTTTCTTTGTGCTTTACAATGTATGCTAACTTCTGTTCTTTTCTAAAGATTGCTTCTTTGTATTGTTTTCTTGATTTAGGAATAGTACTCCTCAATTTAGTTTTCCCAAGGCTCTCCAAATCTATGCAGCCACTCAGTCCCACCCCTACTTCTCTTCTTTCCTACTCTCACCCCTTCCACAGGTGGCTGGAGAGGAGAACTGGAGGAGCAAAAGGCACAAAAAGATCACAGGTTGATATAAGCACAATTTACTGGAAACAATGATGTAAGAAAATGAACAATAGCAGCAACAATATTAATAATAAAATGTATAAGAAAAGAAAAATATTTACATGCAAAACCCATGACAATAAAACAATACTGGTTGGATGCCTCACCACATTTTCTTTACCAGCTACTGCAAAATTAACCCTATCCAGGCTAGAGCCAGGGCAGCTGTCCTAGTAGCTGCACAGAGGGGAGGTGTAAGCATATGAAGGAACAAGAAATTGCATATGAAGGAACAAGAAATTGCATCTAGAAAAGAAATTACAACTGTTTGTGCAGAGACGCTTCTAGAGCATGAGGGTAGGATATCCATGAAGAGATATTGAGCATGTGAGAAACACAGCCAGCACTGACTTAACAGCACAGTAGAGAACAAGAAAGTGTCAGTAAAATCAGAAAAATACCACAAGGGGATGAGAAAAGATGTATGTAATGCCTTCTGTAAACCAGAGAGTCTCCAAAAGGATGCTGGCACACATGGCAACCTGTAAAAATGAAAGTGATAGTGGTGATGGAAACAGAGAAAGAAGAATGACTCTCCTTCTCTGGGTCACTTTTTCCAGCTGTCTTTTATTACATGAAAGAGATTCTATCAGCAGGATGGAAACAATTTAAAGCAGAGAATAATTATTTTTTCACTAGTATATACAGTAGGTAAGTAAGATGACCATGTCACACTACCAAGCATTAGCATAGTTTCTCTGAGCATCTCCCCGCTACTGTTTTTTTGACTGGAATTTCAAGTAGTTTAATTTCACTGTCGATTTCCAGCCTCTTCTCAGCACTAGATCATACTCCTAGTCTCAGATTTTCCCTTACTAAATACCCACCAGACTTCCTAACTGTCCATTAAGGCTGTCTATTTTAGATGTCTTTTCCATTTTGTCTCCTTAGATACTTTCTGATTCTTCCCCTATTCCACATTTGACACTTTATTGCTCCTGCTAGTTAAAGATTGCTTCCTTAAACCTTTTGGTGACTACTGAGGCAGACTTCTGTGAGGGCAGGAAGGGAGGATGCAGAGAGAAAAGAAACTGGTAGTTTTGTACAAAACCATCTGATAGTGCCCTACTCTTCACCATTTCTTCTGTAGCTGGGGCTGTAGAGCTTTCCGAGGAGACCTTAGTCAGGCTCTGGAATATAGTCCCTGGGCTACAACATGGGAGATTTCTGAGAATATATAGCATATCTAAGGCTGTGTGATGAAGGCTGCATTTGCTATAAGGCCAGCTGCTCTTTACATTGCTTCTTCTGAAGAACACAAATCCAGTTGATGTGATTAGATAACAACAGATGCTATCATCTGTTGTAAAAGCATATCTGTGATATGCTTCATGAAAGAGGGCAGCAATTCTCTTGCCCAAACAGATATACAGTGCCACTTAAGGTGCACTAGGTTGTCTGAAAAATCCTCACAGGGCTGTCAGACATAGCCAAGAGAAGACCCACATCCTCATGGAGAACCAGCTGGTTGTACACTAAGGGTGCAGAGAATCATACTTGCACTATGTTCAGGCACTTGAGCTGGCTAAACGCTTCCTAATGACCCCTGATCTGTGAACTGCTGTTTGCACTGTTGAGAAAAGTCTGTTGTAATCACTGAGCAATAAATTGTACTGTTTATTTTTGCTTTAATTTCATCTGTTACCTGTTTAGTTGTTTGCCTCTTGCAATAAATGTTATCCAAAATCTGTGTGTTCTGTAGTGATTCAGGCTTTTCTATTCAATTCAAGTTTCCAAGTGATCTTTTTTCCTATATTGATAAAATCTTTAAATAAATAAAAATATATATTCATTTACTTTCAAATCCTAGACAGGATTTTATTTTTCTTTTAAAGAAACAGGTATCTCAAGAGATGAAACAAAGAACTTTTTGCACAGCAGTTAAATTCCAAAGCGAATATGTTAAAATGTAGTGCAACAAAATATGACAGGAATAGGAATAGGGGAAATGCATTATGATGCAAAAGGAATAACATAACCCAACAAGACTTAAGACAATCTTCCACGCATCTTACCTAATTTCATAAATTTTCTATAGTGACACTGTTACTGATCATACAGGTATAGGTGTGTTTCTTTCTTTTCATCATGGACAAAGCCAACAAACAAACAAATAAACAAACAAAAACAACAACAAAAAAGACTAAACAGAAAAAAAACAACCAAACCAACAAAAACCAACCCCAAACCAACAACCACAAAAAAGCACCTTTTGATGATTTCCCTGATTTCCCTTTAATGTACTGGAGGTTACAATGAATCTGGTTTGCTAAAAATTTGTAAAGTTTAATACCAATTATTTAGGTATTTCGTCCTTTTGACCCTATTGAATATGGGAATACAAATTTATGTACATTGATGATTGATCAATGAAATAATCCAGTCCGATATTGTGAGATACAAGTAAATAAGTAGGCACACCAGGAAGATTTGATCCCAAAAAACATATTTGAAGAGGGGTTCTTCACTTTTCCTTTTTTTCCCATTTGATTATATATCTGCATTTCTGTTATGCTGTATCTTTTCAGCTTGCTGGAATTTTTTAGTATTACTCTTCTTCCATTTTATCTGTGCAGCTCAGCCACCTGCATCTTCTGTACTCCTCACCGCTATCTTTCCACATGCTAAACCTTTTGTGAATGACTTAGTTTTTCTAATATAAAAATTCCTGTCAAGATTGTGAAAGAAAGAGGTCTGCTTTTAAGGAAAAAGGCAAGAAATGTACCTCAGTTTAGGGCATAGATTTCGTTTGCTACCATCTTTATATGACTGTTCTTTGTATGTGAATCTGATTAGCAGAACACAGAGCTGGAAATGTAGAGAGAGGAAAGATACTCCTTGTGATAACGTTCCTTTTAAAAACATCACCTATTTTTAGCAGATCTTTAAGCTGTTAAGAAACTGGAAAGAGAAATTCTGGCCCAGTGAAATCTCCTCTTAACTTTTCTTTACTGAGGGCAAATAAACAATATATTGCTGGATCTTTACCTAGTACTCTGGCCTCATGAATGAGTTTCTTAAGAGAATTTTATTTGCTCTCACTGCTGAAAACCTTTTGGTCCAACTAACAAGCAGCTTTAGGGAGACATGGTAATGACATAAACTATTCAAACTCCTTTTAAATAGTGCTCCTGGGAATACTCTTCCCAGGCAACAATTAAGTGCAGAGTTAGCAGTTGTACCAAATTGCAAGGACAGTCTAAACTGTTGGCATATTTTCAGATTCCTATTTAATCCTGTGTGACTAAGGAAACTATTAATGCATTGCACTGCAAAAATGGAATGTGCAGGTAGAACAGGGTAACACTGTAGGGGAGATGACTGCACTCACACCTGATAAGAATGGAATCCTCTTGATTCCTGTGAGCATTACTGTGCAGTTTAAGTAGCTAGGTGGTTAGTTAAGGTTTTCAAAAGTTTAAAATACATGTTTCTGTTAATTGCAAGTTGCTTCAGTTAAAAATTGTATTTTAAAGAGAAAAATATATTAGGCAGTGTGCTAGTTTGAAAACAAACTGGTGAGAGACTCCAAGTCAGAACTACAATTTAATAGGAAAATTAAATTAAATGCAATAGCACAAAAAAATTCTGACAGGGTCAGAATACAACCTGACGTCCTGTCTATCAGGGTGTTGGTAACAGTCCATTTAAATGGTGGCTGCAGTCCTCGTGGAGTGGCAGATGTGGTTCTGTTGAAGCAGTGATCCTATAGAAGGGTGCAGTCTTTCTCTGAGGGTCCAGTGGTGGTGTAGAAGCGCCTGGTCTTCCTCTGGGAATCCAGTGGAAACAAACTGACTGTGGTGCTCCTGGATTATATCCAGGTAGGAATGCTTGGTTCCTCCCCCTGGTGGAGCATCTCACAATAGGATGATGCAATTTCAAGAGTCATGCAGTGAGGCTCAATGGCCCTTTAACAGAAGATATCCCTTGGAGTTATCAGGGGTGAGTCACTGCCCATTCAGGAAGTTTTGTAGATAACAGAGACAAAAATGCCCATGAATACTGATTTAAGTTTGGGAAATAAAATAAAAGTACAATATATTCTGGATTGTTTTTGAAAACAATGTATTTGTTGCCAAGTAGGTTTACCTTCAAATAAAACTGTGTTTTCATGTTCCTCTATTATGGTATGCAAGGTACTTTAAAGCATTTTTCCTCTTTGAAGTTGTAAGGGGAAGAAAAAGTCTTCATTATAGATTGTGGCTTCAAAGCTAAATGGAAGTCCTTACACTGAGGTTCCACCTGAAAACCAGGAACCCACCTTAAAATAGATGAGGTTAAGACTTGCAACATATATCAGTGAGAGTGAGTGTGACTACACATCCCTAATGCCATTCATTACTTTATCACTGGTTTAATTCTTTAAACAATACTCTCAGTTTGCAATCCAAACTGCCGTTTGTGACCTATACCTCTCTTTTCTTAGTCTTCTCATGTTGTAGTAGGTGAGAGGTCTAGCCTGTTATTCTTTTTATCTCATGAAGAATGAACACCTTTTGGAAAAAAGAGGAACCTGGGAAATAACTAGTGACATTTCTCTAGTGTATTCTACTGATCTCTACCGATTTATGGCTGTGACTGCCTGAATCCTATCCACATTTTAGTGATCTAATAATTCTTTCTTCCCTGCTGTGTTTTTGTTGTTGCTGATGGTTGCTTGTGTTACGTGTATGTATGATTTGTTTTTATTTAATTTGGTTTTTTGGTGACTTGGTTGTTTGGGTTTGGTTCACCTTTTGAACCTTCATGCAAGTTTAGCACTTTAAACATCTTTTTGCCTGACTATGGCTACTTATTTAGTGAAGGGTACCTTGTTTTTTAGAAACTATCCCTCCCACACACCTTTGTTGTATCAGTCCATTGCAAGGATAATGAACACGTGCTTAAAAAAAAAAAAAAACAAAAAAAAAAAACTATTGCATTTTTCAGGACTCAGCATGAAAAATATACTGTGAAAGGATTTGTGTGCTGTGTGAGTGGATAATTGAATGACTGCTCAGGTCTAGGTTGGTTTTCTGATTTTTCTTTATCCAATTCCACACAATTGTCATAGGCTTGGGCACGGACACTAAGATGTCATGGTGTGAGTTGGTGCAGCATCTGTCTGGGACACAGGGGATCATCTGCAGCTTGGCATGCACAGAAACTTTCAACCTGTATAAAAGCATTTTACCTGCTCTGGGGACTAACACAATACAAGAAGAATAGGAGCAGCCTTTGGGCAAAAAAAGGGACTATTTTAACTCTAAGTAGTAGCCTGTATTTTCATTTCTTCCAAAAAGAAAAACTTTTTCACCAGGAGTTATTCTGTCTTTTCTCTACCAGCATGCTGGCTAAGAAA
This sequence comes from Phylloscopus collybita, assembly GCA_027886175.1. Taxonomy (NCBI): domain Eukaryota; kingdom Metazoa; phylum Chordata; class Aves; order Passeriformes; family Phylloscopidae; genus Phylloscopus; species Phylloscopus collybita. The sequence goes on along the minus strand of JAJNNQ010000075.1, from coordinate 76,123,401 downwards.
ATGAAACGCATTAATGCCTGTGGAACATTATTTTACAACTATCAAATGAAATATGTTTTTTATCAGAATGTATGTATGACTATATGTTCACAGATGCTCTCTTTTCTGTTTTTTTGTTTTGTTTTGTTTTGTTTTGTTTTGTTTTGTTTTGTTTTCCTTTAATGTTCTAATCTGGAAAGCTTATAAAGACCTGAGATTTCAAAGCAGTTTAACTTATATTTCCAGTCTGTATTTAAAGGTAGTATAAATGTGGTTTAAGTCCTTTGGGACTCCGTGGAAAGACAGAAGACCATTCTCCCAGATGTATTCAAAGGCATCATAAATGACAAGTTAATTTGCAGAATATTGGATTTAGAAATTCAAAGGCACTATCTATCCCCAGATCTAGCTTCAAATGGAGGTAAATGTGGTGTATGGAAAAATCCAAGGTGCATAGAAAATTTGTTTTCTATCTATCTACTAAAAATGCTTAAGGTGAGATCTCTGGAGAAAAGTACATTAATGAAGTTATATGAAAGGGGTTTTTTAAGTACAGAATTCCCAGGGGATAAATGCTAGGAATATGTGAGGACAGAAAGCCCTAGAAATAGGTTGGTTCATCCAAGCAAATCATGAACAGATTATTACCAGCAAGCTAAAAGTATCACAGCTTGTATTTACTGCAAATGCATTTATGGGGAAAAAGAAATAAAAAAAGGAAAAATTAAAAAAAAATAACAATCAGCATTTATAACCTCACTATGAGCTAGTTATCTTTCTTTCCTCTCTTCATTTTTGGTGGTGTTGCTGATTATAATTTTTTTAAAGGAAAAACCCGCCAGTATTATTTAAAGCAATAATCAATTTGCTGTAGTCAGGGGAAAAAAGCTGCTTTTATTTTGGAGGATTTTACTCCTGCCTGTCAAAGAAATATCAAAATGGGCTGAATGTGTCTGCTGGCATGTCAGTGACAGTGAAGTGACAGTACAGACACCTTCAGCCTAGCTGTTTAAGCAAGAAAAGGCTACTGCAACAAAGTCTCCTGAGGAATTTCTGAAAGCAAGTTCTGTTCCAGACTGAGCCAGGAACAAATTCAGGTTAAAGAAATACAGAACAACAAGAAAAGGATTCCTTGGCATACTACAGTAGATAATAATCCTGTAATAATACAGCAAATCTTGAAAAAAAAAAAAAAGCAAAATGCAAGCTTCCAAGTTTTGACTTCTAAATAATGTCATAAACAACCAGCACAGAAAGAGGACAAGCATACATCTTTCTGCCAGTTGATGTATTTTTAGGTATGCTAACGGTGTGCTGTGGAGGTTGCCCAAGTGCACTGCACCCTGAGCAATACACATTATGCAACTAAGGAAGAGAAGAGTTGAATGTGACTCCTCAGATTCTTAGCACTCAGCAGCCCTAAACACATTAAATAACATAGGCCAACAATACATTAAATAACATAAACCCTCTGCAAACATTATGAAACAATAAATAGGAGACTGTTGTGCAATGTGTTGACTAGAATGTTTTCTGCCCTAGTGCCAGCATTTGAAGGGCACATGTGGGATTAAGGTATTTTTTTCTGTAGTTTTGAGTATGGGACCATATGTCAAATTCAATTTTTGTAAATCCTATGCCCATTGTGAACCATTTGGACTAAATTATGGATGTTTGGTCATCCTGTGGCATGTTGGTTTTGTTCGCTTTTTGTTTGTTTGTTTGTTTAAAAGCAAAAGTAGGAGTTAAGAAATAAACCTTTAAACAAAGGCCATATATGCTGGACTGTGTTCCATTTTGCTACTCTTGCCACTTCCTAAGCTGGGGCTGCAAAATTTCTCAGAGCAGAGTTTGTCATGCAACACTGCTCAGAGGACACTTTCTCTGTCTAAATAACTGTGAGGTTTCAGCTGGGGAATTTAATCTAAAGTGCTTGTCCTTTTGGAATAATAGAGGGTATGTATGCAGTCTGTTTAGATCAGCAAACACTGAGTCCTTAAGTTTCTAATGCAAGCACTAGATTACAGGGAGTGGGTAGAAAGGCACAACCTTGTCATGGGTCAGGTGTCACTAGGCTGCTTACTGACGTGTACAGAGAGCTGCCTGTGCTTGTACAGGGGAGTTATCACACTTGCCTTCTGCCTTGTGTGCATCTCACCTCTCCGGAGGGAGTGCATCCCACACTGCAGCCTGAAAATTCAAAGCAGGAGAGATGATTTCAGTGTAGCTCAAGTGGTGAAATGAAAGTAGTATCAGATCAGGTCATTTTAGTTATTCTAGGAGTTGCTTCTGTTGGGGGATTGAAGCAAACTACTGGTGAGCTGCCAGGTGTGGCTGTGCAAAGCATTCCTGTGGTTGTGATTTTCACTGCCTTGACAGAGAAATGAAGGACAGACACAAGAGCTGATGAAGTGTCTGTGAGATCAGGCTAGGAAAGAAGGAATTGCATGGTAATCAAATCAAACATTAAAAATCGACTTTAAAGATTATTTTTGATGTGAAAATAATTCCTGTGATCATACACAACATTATGGGAGGGCAGAGAGGGTAATTTTCAGAGAAGCTGACCAAGTAGACAGTTTATTGTAGGGTTCCAAAGTAATTACACAAAAATAGATTGAGCTGAATTGAAACTGATTGAAATCTGATTGAAATGGTAATAATTTTTGGTTTGCTTGTCCCCCTCATAGTTTTATATGTAAGACTGTTCATGAACAGTTGTTTACAAGAAAGGTTTCAGAGATCACAATTCTGTAAGATTTTTATTTGTGTGTACTCCTCTCCCTTCTATTCTCACCTGCACTATAAATTGTCATCATTCTGACTACAATACTCACAAGCTGGAATCACTTTTTTTTTTTTCTAATATCAGTAGCCATTTTCTTCCTATAAGTCCATAATTTTTTTGGCTATTATTTAATTTTTGTTCACACAATCCATGATACTAAAGGAAGCTTGGATTGGGAGGAATTTTGATCACTCTTAACATCTGAGAAATTCAGAATATTTTGCTGGACATCAGAGGCTGGTATTTTTCAGTGACACCCATCAGCTGACTTGAAGGCTGTAGCCCATCCACAACATATAAGCACCCACCTGGCTGCTGGTTTTCTGGAAAAAATTGTAACAGGTGTTTGGAAAAGAGATTTCACACTGAAAGCCAAATTCTTTCCTCCTGAATGGCTTGGCAATGAGCAAGCTGCAGATGTAACAGGAGTGGGCATCACAGGCCTGCAGACACAACTCCTCCCGAGCCTGCACAGCCCGGCACAGCGTCAAGTACTGCCCATCCTCTCAGGCAGGGGAGGGGAGTCCAAAATTGAGATTTATCTCTCCCTGCTGTTGAGCTTGAATGAGTTTGTAAAAACAGTGGTGAGACGCTTCACCGCAGTTAGCCAGGCTTACCGTGCTGAACAAAATCACATCTCTTGATAATACTACAGCTCAGGTACCTCAGAGACACTGTGAATGTTGAAAATGTGGTACTTTAATACAGTAAATAAATCTGGGCAGCACACAGTACGTGGTATTCCAATAAATGCTACCTAGTACACAGAATCTCTGTCTATATATATGTAGAGAAAGCTCAGGAAGCATTGAATAATCATCTCTTCCAGATAAGCCTGTCACTGACTTAAGAAGTAATGAGCTGGTTTTGGATGCCTGTCCACTAAATGTACAAGGCAAACAGTTCATACCCTCATATTTACAGAATGAATTACACAGGTATGCATGCATATAGGGGGGCGAGGGAGGGGTGTGTGGGGGAGCTATTTAGTACTCACAAGCCCATTATGCCGTCAAAACCACACACATTTGGAAAAATAATTTTGGAACTAAAAAATACCAACGTTTTCTTTAAACATAAATGTTTTTGTCAGATGAAATAGGATGAGGTCGTATTTGACTGAAATTAAGTTAGGGCCTAACCTGAGGGGTTTCTAAGACCTCAGGAAGGCACTTTAGGGACAGATCTCAAATACTTATTTCTCAAACTCTTTGGTCATTGACAAAGTAGGTAAGATGTGAAATGTAACTGAGTTCACAGCAGCTTGGCATATCCAAAAAGGAAGCAGACCTTTCTGATTTTGACCCAGAAAAGAAAATGAACATTTCTTAAATTACCTTCTCCTTTGCAGTTAATAATTTCAAGCTCTCCAGAGACCCTCTGACTTCCTCCTAGACCTTCATGTTGCATCCAGTCAAGGAATAAAGCTACAGACAAATGAACAGACATCATTAGCCAACACTGTTCCCATATTATCTTTCCTAAATATTTAAAATGTTAAATGTTCTCACTGCTTATAATCAATGCACATGTTAACAACTTCACAAATATGCTCATATCAAATAAGTAAAATAAACTGACATCCATTTGCAAAAAGAAGAGTACATCCATATATTGGTGGAACAATTGCTGGATTATGCAAACTGCATTAATCACTTCTGTTAAACGAGTTATCCCTTTATGTAGATCTGAGTCATCTGGGTTTATTTTGTTTGTTTGGGGGTTTTCTTATGTAGAAGAAAAATATATTACAGTTTGCTTTCAAGACAAGCTGAACCTTGTAGACTTAAGTCAAAACCGTGGATCCTGCTGGTTTTGTAATGCAATTGTATTATCTTGTGTGAAACTTGAGAATTGGATCCCAGTATAGGTATAAATTAAAAACTACTCACTACAACCCATTTGAAACAAGCTTGCTACACTTTTCCCAAGTGCTGCTGTAAGTAATTTTTTTTAACACAGAAAACCTTGTAGCAACATGATTGCTGTGTTTCTGCTTTCCAGCCTTGCCTAGTCTCTCCTCTGGAAGAGCAATATAAGTATTTGATTTCCTCTTTTCTTTGCAGATTAGGGATATGAGCACAATTTTTTTTTTTCTTGCCAGATTAAGAAAATAATCAGAATGCACTGTAGCTAGGAGTGATAAGCCAAAAAGAAAAAAAAAAAAGATAGATGTTGTTTGTTTTTTTTTTTAAAACTACAATTATTAATCTTGGACTGATAGTATGCTTTTTGACATTTCTTTCACTGTCTACACACTGTAATTATCTTTCCCTCCTACAGCATTTTTCCCCTGCCTTTTTCTCTCCTTTCTTCTCCCATTACCATCTCCACTTCCATAATGCAGAAAATATCTTCTAGACTTAGCTTTTCAGGTTTTTCATTTGTCATTTTGTATAATAAGATTAAATTTCATAGTCTACACAGGGTAAGCCTACAGGTATATACTGATAAAAATGGTTCAACTACGAAGTGTGTATTTGCTCTCTTCTTTTCTCTCTGATTGCAACAAGCAAACTAAGTATATAATTTAACCCTGAAGGAAAAATAATATCTACTTATTTTGGGAAACATGAATGTACTGTAATATGTATATAAGTATTTGGAATATATATATATATATATTCTGAATTATAATTAAATGCTTATTGGAATATATATATATTCTAAATTATAATTAAATACTTAATTTTAAGAATTCCTAAATATTTAAGCTGTTTTAAAATATCCCTAGTAATTAAAAATAAAAATATCCCTATAGTTCTTTAAGGATTTTGTACATGTCTCCTGGCCAGAGGTGCTAAGAAGTAAATAATAAAGGTAATTCAAATCCTTATTGGTCATATAGTTCTAGGGAAGGCGAGAGAGCTGCAATAGTTAAAGAGAAACAGAATTTTTCAAAATACAGTGTGACTGAAATTTTTCAATATGGCGACAAATGGACACTAAATTGACACTAAAAATGGCTAAGAAAATTCCTTTTTTGTCAGCACATGACACAAAGAAATGACACCCACACATTGAGATGTCCAAGGCAGAAAAGAGGTGGTTTATTTACAGACTTCAACATTTATCAAATTCCAGCAGTGACCATGGATTGGAGGAAGAAAATCTTCCTCTTCAACCACATTGGGCAACCCAACAATCCATCAACAGTCTCCTCCTTATGAGAAGAATGTAAACATGGTTATACTGTCATTATAACAGGAGAGGTTGTTTATGTAAAATTGTATCTGACTCCATTGCAAAAGGTAAACACAGAAGGCTAAAATAGAACTTTAGAAAAACTTCTTAAAGAGACAGAGGAGAACAGCAAAAAACCGCGACAGCAATCACTGGTTCATTTTACATGCCTTCAGTCTGCATGATATAACTTTTATGGGTTAATTTTTCAGTTTGCCTATAATAAAACAAATCTACTTTTTTTTTTTTTTTCTATAAAAGCAAAGGTAAACAACTATTTTTTTGTGTCTCTCTGATGGTCCATCTTCTTCAAATATTTTTGAGTCTTTTATATGTCCTTTTATATGGACATATACGAAGGAACATTGTCTCCCACACAACAACTTAATACAAAAAATCATGAATAGTCTTTCACAGAAAAACCTGAACCAGTGTCCTCATGAAAACAAAAACGTGTAACTTCCACTCACTTCAGAACACTGATATCGCATTTCTTTCTGATTATGCAACACATCCTTCAATCTGTGTCTTCTTCCCTGTAACAAATGGGTCTCACATTGGCTGCTATGAACAGTAAAATTATTTTAGCTCTTTGAAACACCAGTCACTAAGACCATTGCAAAGCATGAAAACCTCATACTGTATATAGGCTTACAACCTTAGATTACTTTAATAAATTATTTTTAATGTTATAAGTCTACTGAAGATATCAGTCTTTGTACCTGAGGCGAAAATTTTGTTGATCTACATAATTGCTAACTATAACCTTATATGACTTTTACATGTACATCATGCAATTTAAAGAAAACGAGTTGATGTAGATGAATACTCTTGTCAAAGATACCAGAATGTAAGTGACTATGGACAACTTCATCATATTCCTTAATATTATTTAGATTATAAAAAAATACTTCAGTTGGAATGGAACAATGTTCATCTAGTCCAACTGTCTTACCACTTCAGTGTTATCCAAAAGTTAAAGCATGCAATTTAATCATTATGCAAATGCTTTTTCAACACTGGCAATCTTGGGGCATTCACAACCTCTCTAAGAAACCTGCTCCATGGCTTGACCAACCTCTCAATAAATAAATGCTTCCTTGTGTCTAGTCTAAGCCTCCACTGGCACACTTTGGACCATATCCACACATCCTGTCACTGGATACTAGGGAGAAGATCTCAGCACCTCCCTCTCCCCTCCCTCTTCTACGGAAGCTGCAGAGAGCTATGAGGTCATCCCTTAGCCTTCTTTCTTCCAAACTGGACAAGCTCAGAGTCCTTATCTGCTCTTCACAGGACATTCTTTCCAACGTTTTTACCAGCATTGTTGCCTTCCTCTGGACATCTTCAAGGACTTGCACATCTTTCTTAAATTGTGGGGCCCAGACTTGCACACTTTACTCAAGATGAGGATGCGCCAACACTGAATAGAGAGGGATAATCAACTTTGTTGACCAGCTGGTTACACTGTGTTTGATGCACCCCAGGATGCAGTTGTCATCTCTTTCAGAACCACTGGCAGATATCTTTCAACTCTAGAAAGAAGTGTATATAGAGGTTTAAGGATTTGTGTTGTTGCTTTTGTAATCAGTACATTTGAATTTCTTGTGAGTTGCATATCAGCACTGAAGAGTCTAGGCAGAATTATGCCTTGTAGAGTTGTAATTCATAACTGGGATCTTATCTTAAAAGAACAATAAAATCCACTTCTTATTCCGAAAATTTAAATTTTATTTCACAAGTGCAAACAAATCACAGAGCATTCCCATTGACATTCAGTGACAGTAGACGTATATAACCACTGAAGGCTCTGCTGCTGGTTCAAGCAGATGTAAGGAAAAATTTTACATAATTTGCATTTTTATCAATTTTCCACTTCAGCAGTATTCAGCAATGTTCTCACGAAAGAACTTGAGATCCACCAATTTGCACATCTTTTGCCCAAATAGCTCTCAGACATAATCTTTTTTACAAATATCTTTTCATAAGTGCTAAAAATAGAGGCACATTTATCACTTTGGGGTACCTAACACCTAGAGCAAGGATATGATTTTAACAGTGTTCTTAAAGGGGCTATCTGGCATACACTGAAATTCTTGATGCATGGCTAGAAACAATGCAAAACTATAGATCCATAAAAAATATTAAATTGGCACTAACAAAAGAAACAAATTCATTTCTGTTCTGCTGCCTGTGTCATTCAAATATGTTTATTAAATGTTGATAATACCCTTTGTGCTCCACTTCTTCCCTGGATGAGTTATAGGCTTCTTAATCTGGCTATTTTTTTTCCCCCAGACAACTTGAATATCTCATTTCTAGATTACTTGGTTGGCTTTCAGTCCTGTTCCTATGCCATTTGAAGCACACATTTTTCACTTTTATATGTGTGAAAGCTGATGCTTTGGTAAACAGAACTTGTGAGTTTGGCTATGCTGTCCTGTGTCCTGAGAGTGGATTTACGTGCAGAGTAGTGTATTTGTCCTTCATGTCCTCCACACAGCACATGGGGACGGGCAGCCCAAGTGCAACTGAGCTACCGTCTGCTCCAAAGGGAATACCAGCTTATCCACCAACTCAGTCACTGCCAGGCACTTAGGATGCTGCCACACACCTTGAGACAGACTGCTTATAAGCATCCTGGAAGATTTTTTGAAGACTTACCTGTAGACCTTTCACCAAGCCCTAGGATTTTGAGTCTTGCATTGAGACTCCATTGTGCTAGCAAACAATGTGGTTAGAAAATAAATTAAGAGGTCTGTCCTGAGGTTAGCTCCTCTAATAGTAAGCTAATTTTGAGATTTCTACTGGGATATGTAAGAAGGTTTTCATGTCATCTCAATTCAGCATTTAAAACTTGAGTGAGATTAATCTATTCCAGACTGGCCATGTCAAAGTTTAAAATTCATTAAGAATTTAATTGTCACTTTTACGTCTAAGTCAATACAAGAAAAAAAAAAAAAAAAAAAAAAAAAAAAAAAGCAGACACTCTGCTTTTATTTCTTTCATTAAATATTCTCTGTTTATATATATATAATTTTTATTCCTTTGTTATGTCCTGTAAGAGCAAAATACTCTTTTTGAATGAAACATTTTTCATTTCTGGGAGTGATATTTTTCTCATTTGAATTCCATCTCATTCCTGTGATCAAGAGTGTTCAAGATATCATGGGATTCCACAGTGGAGATTAAGTACTGAAATAAAACCCCCTGCAAGAGAAAATTTTTACTTGGGTAGAGAGGAGTCCAACATGGTTCACAGGCCCCTCTTCCCAAATTGTTTTCCGTCTGTCTGGCAAGAAATACAGGTTTTCAATACCAAAACCACTTTCTTTTCACTTTAACAAAAAAACATTTCTAGCCATCATAGTTACCAAAAAAGCTTGAAAATATGGATTCAAAAAGAATGAATTCTTGAGAACACATGATAAAGTAGCTAACCATTACTTTGAAAAGAGTCTTGTATAATTTGATGTGGTCACATTTCTTTTGTAACTAATGAATACATACAAATGATTCATTGAATCACAGAATATCTCATTGGAACAGACCTGTAAAGAATCAAATTCCATCTGTTTCAAGACCAAAGATAGATAAGGTCTTGTCCTGCTCTAGACCAACCAAAAAGCCCACTGTGTTTAGTGTGGTCCTTTTTGGGAACAAAGAAACATTGCATAAACTTGAGCATATATTTTATTCTGTTTGGCTACAGGCTTCTTTCATGTTTAGCTTTGTACACAGGCATTCACAATTTTTTTTTTGTTTAATGTTTATTTAAAAATTCAATAAATCCATGCAATACCAACTTACAGTGTTTATAAAAGATCTTATGTTTTAACAACAAAATTAATGCTGTTATATAAATATAAAATTAGAAGCAACAATTATTAAAATAAAATCATAGTAGCAGAGTAGTAGCAAAAGTACTGCAAGTATGATATTAGAATGCCTCAGGATTTTTTTAATTCTCTCCATTTTTTATTCTTTCTTTTCTCCATTTTGATAAATAGAAAGAAACAGCTGTAAGCATGTTTTTCCGTCTGTTTGTTTTTGGGGTTTTTGGGTTATTTGTCTGTTCTTGTGATTTGCTTGAGTTTCGGGGTTTTTTGCATTTCTGAGAAAAGATTTTGGGGAAGAAAATATGTTCTGTGCTTCTACGTATTCCTAACAGCTAGGCTAATTGTGGTGGCTACTACACTTAAACCAAGCCTATACATCTAAAGATCAGAGTCAACAGAGGAAAAAAGTTGTTAAGGTATTGTGGATGCTGACATCCTGGTCAAAGAGAAAGTTTTAGGCATCAGGCAGCTGCAGAGCCTGTGGGAAAGCAAGTCAGACTTTCCCAGGGATTGCTCTGGAGGAGCTGGGAGAAGACATTCTAAACAATTTCTAATCTTTGCACCTACTGCTTTGCCAACTTGTTTACTTGCAAAGATGTTTAAGAAGAGGTGTTGGCTTGAATAACCATTCATGTCCAATTGTATCAGAACAGGGTATAAAAAGGATGTGCCTTTTAATAAACATTGCTATATGCCCTCCAAGAAGATTGGAGTTATTTCAGCCACCCCAAATGCAATAATGATAAGCTATGTGACATTTGACCTATTTCCTTTAGTGTGAGATGAACTTGCCCTATAAATGTTTGTCTCTTTATACTGGCAATAACAAAGCTTGAGATCATGAAGATGAATAAAAATCTTTAGAGTGAGAAAATGGCCGTGTTTAAATAAGGACATATTTCATCATGTTGTAGGAATCTATTTTTGAGATTCTTGGCCTTACTGCCTGTGCACCTCAACAGTGATATTAGTGTAAGTACTGTTAAGAAAGATGGGAGTATTCTTTAAGAGTAGGAAAAATAGGAAAATATAATTCAAATTATACTGATTTTAAATAAGATTTTTCATTAATATATTATTTTAAAATTATCTATATATCCCTTTGATATTCTTAAACACAAACTTAAATAAGTTTAATTATATATAATTTTTGAATATATGCTGACACTATGTAAACATGTAGTTGATAAACTATTAACTATACAGTTTCAGTTTTGTAACAGAAACCAGTTAAGTGCTTTGTCTTCTTGAAGACAGTGAGAGATATTTCAATCTTTTCTTATGCTTGTCAGCTGATTCACAAGATTTCTTTTATTATGATAATTGGATTGATGCTTAATAGTGATATGTATAATTTATATTACTTTGGTTTTACCAATCAGTTCCTAATCCTTTCTCATTCTCTTTTTTTGCAATTTAAATAGCTACTGAGTTATGTAACAGTTACCTAAATCAGAGCTTGCAAAATACTCCGGGAACTGGTCTCATTGTTTGGCAATTGATTAAATGTTTTTATCAGTTTCTACATCTCAGCCTCTCCTTCTCTAGCTCTGACTTTCTATTCCTTCTTCCATACATCCTCCTCAGGGGATGATTTTGTTTATGACATTTATTAATTTTTTGCTTAGTTATAAATATTCAGCCCCCACAAAACCACAATCAGCAGTTTCTCTCTCTTTTTGTTGTTTGACTCTTTATATAGATTTAGTTAATGAATTTCTGCTTTTTGTCTCCCCATACTGAGAGGTAAAAACATTTCAAGGTTGTAAGCACTTGTGAAAACCCAAAGGTATATTCAGATTAGACAAATAATACCTGCTTATCTCCTTTTTAAATTGCTGAATATTTGAAGTTCAATGGAAATTACAGTGTTAATTATGTGGCATGAGGAAATTCACCCTTCATTTTTGATCCTATCAAATGTCATTAACTAAAGAGCTTACAGAATTTTTTTTCTGTTTCTTAACAGAAAGCATTCAGTTTTCCCAAGAGACTGTAGCAGGTATTTCGAAATGTAGGGCACTGGCTAGGGAGAGGATGACTAGGCTGGGGCCATTCCCCTACATTCATTCCCTGGAATTAAGCGGATTAAAGATGTTGGAAATATAGCTTTGTGTGCAGCAGCTATGTGGGACACTTGTGGAAACAGTGTAACAAAGTTGTTAGATACTCACAATATCTTCTTACAATAAGTTCATTGAAATCAAGAAATCAATTAGGTCAGTAAAGTTAATGAGACATTTAAATGTCTGCAAGATCCTGGTTACCTGTGATGATATGGACTACACCTAAACTCAGGACTTTTTTCTATGATTATGGAGTTAAAGTAACTACAGAGTTGCAACTGCTTTAAAAGACAACATTAGCAAATTTCTACTACTGCAACTGTATGTGAAACTCACAACTCTGGTGTTTAGATAAACCACTGGCATCTTTTTACCACTGGCATCTTTGAACCTGAGAAAATACATTGGTACATTACTGACCTAACCAGGCTTGCAGAAGGGACAGGAGACCTAGGTGTCCAAAAACCCGGGGGCACTGTTGGGACTACATTATACTAGCAGTACAATGTAGCAGTATGGAGTGCACTTCATAAGCCCTCTTGAGCTACATGTCAGCAGGCATGTACAACACTGCACATTTATTTGTAGGATCAGAAACCTGGATCCTAGTATTCCATAAATATAACCATACAGCAAGTCTTTTTTTTTTGGAATGTAATAATCTCAGAATTAGGAACATGTGCATAGACAAGCCAGAAAAAAAGCTTCTATATCAGTTAGCAACAACTAATAACAGACCTCTGAAAACCTAGGAATATAATAATTTTCATATTTCTTGTTGCTAACATGGATAAAATCCCATGGGTTTCATAGCTTGGCTGAAAGGTGCTTATAAATTTTGGATAACCTAGGAATATCTGTAGGATACAGAATACACATTCTACAGATCTTTGCTTAGTTTCCTCTTTGTTCTGTTTTGTTTTTACATCGTGTAATAATGCCTTCTTGGGGATTTGATAGAATTGTTAATATGAAGTAATATTTCAATTAACCAATACATTAATCTCTCTGAAACAATTAAGATATTTAAAAAAAAAAAAAAAGCAAATAATTGGGTTGAAATCACACAGTTTATTTTTGAAATTAAAATCAGACAAATGAGCAAATATTATTAAAAACTTTCAGCTGTGAGCTAATCAGTGTTTAACTGGCTGTAGAGCAGCAGTGCAATCCACACTACAATCTGTTACTGAACATGGTGCTATTAAAAAGAATGTCAGTTAAACATGAAATGTTACAGAGAGCTGCAATTATGAAAGTTAAATCAGAGTGATGTTGTTCTAGAGAATAATGTTTTAAATTGACATAATTTTAAGAAACTGTGCATTACGCAACAAATATCTTAAAAAGGCGTAAATGTAAACATTTAAATAAAATTTTAAGTCAAAAATTCCACCCATATAAACATATTTTTCCTCTATTTTTGTTTCAAGGATGAACTCTGTGTGTACTGCTTGACATATAATCAGGAGGAAATACCTCAAGCATATCTTTTTCTGCAGCATGTGACTTTCCATTTCCCCTTGCCTGTTCACACAAACCTAATAGAAAATTAATGACTTTCCTCCTCTTTCTGAGGTTTGTTTGCAATTAGCCAGCACACCTAAAAAGTAGTAGAGAGCCAACAGATAGTAAAAACAGACAGTATAAATGAATATAACATATGACCCCTTAAACATTATTCTCATTTAGTCTTTGGTTCTAACACACATAAAGTATGGGTTATTTTCATTTCAAATATATTGAATGGCAATTTTTTTAAAGAAAATCCAATAAACTCAATCCATCAGATTTTGCTTTGTTCTCCAACTTATGATGGATGTTTTGTCAAAAATCATTCCTTAATTTTATACTTCAGCTGACTGAGAGAGCACAGTGATTTGAAATATTTTCTTCAGAGGGAATATGGAAATAGCATCTTGACAACATATTATTTTTTTGCGTTTTAGTGGTGCTAGTTATTTATTGGTGCTAAGAGAACAGAGACATGGGACAAGGTAAGATTTATCTTCCTAGAAACCATAATGTATATTTCTTTTTTCTGAATGAGCAGACAGATGATTTCAATGTATAATGGAAAATGCATAGACATACCTAGCTAGTTTTCCACTACCTGGCCCAGTGACCCAGAGCAGTATGGACATGACAGCACACGATTTGATGGGGACAAGGTACTCATGCAGTGCTCAGGCTCCTAAGGATGTTTTTCCAGCACATGTTGAGTTCTCTGGTCTTTCAGCTAGTTTGTTATTGTCACCCATACTAGACTATTGAAAGACAATTTGCAATTTGACAATAGATGTTAAAATCATGTTATGACACGGAAGTAGATTTGCCTTCCACCATGCTGTCCAGTGTATTGTGTATAGCTGCAATGACCAAGCTCTATGAATGCAGCGGACAATATTTGGACCTTGATGAAATAAAGTGGATTTTTTTACAGCTTAGGCTTCCTCTCTTTGTGGTGTTTTTTTTTTTTTTGTTTTGTTTTGTTGTTTTTTTTTTTTTTGTTTTTTGTTTTTTTTTGTTTTTTTTTTTTTTTTTTTTTTTTTTTTTTTTTTTTTTTTTTTGTGTGTGTGTGTGTGTGTGTGTGTTTTTTTTTCCTTTTTTTTTCTCCTTTAAACTGGCTATCATCGCATGATGGGAACTTCTGCAGTTTGGTTATGAGGCAGGCCTGCAGTGAAACTACCTTAGGAGAAAGGTGTTATAATCCAAGTAAATCCTGCTGACCTTCTGATGAAAAGTGTTACAGTGCTTATATGTGGCATAACATCAGCATGTTCTGTTAAGGTTGACCACAAATTCTGTTCAAGTCCTGAGTTACCATAATAAAAGAAATAGATTAGAAAGCTTGAGACACAGTTGCACCCTCTTCATGTTACAAAGCCTGTCTTCTCATAAATGTCTTTCTGCGTTGTTTTACTGCAAGTAACAGAAAGGGTTTTTTTCTAAAATAACTTTTGTGCTCACCATTTTGTTTTCTCTCTTCACACTGAATTCCCCCAACCACTTCCCTTAATATTAATGCCAGATGAAGAAGGACAGGAGAAGGTAAGGTTTATGAGAGAAGTCTGCATCCTTTCTTATAGCATGAAAAAATTTGGCAGGAAATCATCAGATTCTTCTGAAATATTAGATGCTTCCTATCTGATGCTGAATTATCCTCACAATATAATAGCTTCATTCTTTGAGACACTTAAATATGAAAGGATTGGAGTGTAGCATCCAGATGATTATTTTAATCCCCTGGGTCACAGGAAGACCAACTGCTTTGCTTCAGATATTAACAGGATCAAGAAAGAAACTGCAAGCTCAATTCCCAAACCCCAGATTAACCCCAAACACTGAAATGTTCCATCTTCATGTATAAGAGCCTAGCATAAGCAGATTGCATCAGTGGACAAAAAAGGACTGAAATACTCTTTGAGGATTCTGTAAAGTAAAACCTGTTAGTGGATTGACATGTAGGCTCCTAGGTGCCCAGGAGCCTTCTCACGGGTATCTAGCGCATGAACTCAGCAGGAATTAGGTGCAATGTAGAAGCCGTATAAGAGCAAATAAAAATTAAACAAACTTGCAAACAAACAAATAAAATAATATACAATTTGAAAACTTGAGACAAGGGGTTACAAAGCCAAAATGGAGCTCTGTACTGAATTAGATGCTTTCTGTTTCTCTGCTATCTGCACATGGAAACTAGAAATTTCTGTTATTCATATCACTTATATCCAAGTCATTTTTGTAAGTACTTTGTTGTAGGAACCCATGTCCATCAGATATTAGCTGCTATACAAATAAAAGACAATGATACTATATTTTTAGGGTTTTAATAGTTTTTAAATTACTTCAGATAAATAAATTAGTTTTCTGGGATATATCACCTTTGACATGCACAAACCTTTCTGAATTCTTAAACTGTACTCATCTCTGCCAGTCTTTACAATAAGTTTTTAACTTACTGCTTTTGGATAGCTGCATTTTTCATAAATATTTCTTTCTTTATTCTTTCTAATTTTCAACAACAGACTTTGCAAGCAATTCTTATGTCATTCTTGTCATTCTATTCCTTATATTCTAATTAACCCTCAGATGTATACAGATTGGCATTTGGATTCACATGGTGGCTGAATTTTTTTGTTGTTTAGATTTCAGCTGCTCACTCACTCAGAATTGCTTTCAGTTTTTCAGTCAAGTCTGGAGCCAAACCATTGTGAAGAGGCTGTTAGTTTATTACAGCATTCCAGACTAGCAGAAGACTTTTATTGCTTTGGAAACTCAGTTAAAACAATAAAAGCACAATCTGGACATCATTCTGCTATTTGCTTCTTGGGTATACCTGTTGTTTCAATCAAAATCAGTGAGTGAAATACAGGCATATCACTTAAGCTGCCTTCTCTGAATATTTATCCCAAATTGGCTTGCTGCTATGGCACAAATAAGTGAACAATCTCAGAAACTGTTGTTACTTGAGGCAGATGGCAGTAGTATCAAAGCCCAGAAGACTTCCAACTGTTGTCATGACTATAATCACCTCTCAGTCAAACAAGCATTTAGGAAGGGTTTGAAAGATGTGCATACTTAGTACAGTGTGATGAAGAGACTGAGAAAGTAGGTTATAGGAAACTCAAACTCATTGAATCCCTGGGCAGTAGGTTAACAGAGCTTTCACTGAAGGTGTTAACTGTTTCCAATGAGGTATGCAGGGCACTAATCCAAAGAGATAAGAGAGAGAAGCAAATTGTTATTCCCTTCCAGATGGGAAAATACCAAACATTGGTTTTGTTACTCTGAAAATGATTTTGCAGCAGATGAACGTTTCAATTTTAAAGTGTCAAAGATGTTACTGAGTGAAATTATATTATTCATAGCAAGATCTTAGTTTTGCTTGCTACCATTTTTTTCATGTTTACATAAATTTTCATTACTTTTTTCTAAGTTTTGCTCTGTGCTTAATGAAGTGGAGGGGTAGTGGGAGAGTGTTGGTGGTATTAAAGTGCCTAACACTAGAATACTTAAAAGTTTATACTCTTATATTCAGTGAAATAAACCTCTCTAGGTAAAGATTCACAGCACCTGATTTACATAGCAGTTGTGATATACAAAAGAATCCCAGATTCACCTCTGTGTATTATCCTAATCTTCTAAAGAAAAATGTTTTATTGTTATTAAATGAAAAGTTGGAAATATGCAGAAAAGTCTCCCCTTGACCCTTTTCACCTGACACCATTGTTTGAATTCTATGGGGATAATAATTCTTAGTCCTTTTCCAGGAGAGCAGTTGAGTCTCATTTTTTCAGATAACAGAAACAGTGTTTGAGCAGAATTAAGTAATAGATTAGTGTTTGACAGCCAGAAGATACATGGAGGATACTAATGGAAGTTGAAATTTAAAACTTATATATTAAAATTTTTAAAAATAAATTTAATTAAAATTAAAACTTATATATTACTTTCAGGCATAGTCCTGAACAAATCTAGATACACCTTAAAAATAATGTGAATAATTGTGCAGCTAAGCTCAAACCAGAATGGCATAGTTGAATTTTAGATTTTTTACTTCTTCATGGCAGGTGATCTGAATAGTCCTTCCAATTTTCCAGACCTTTATTCCCTATTTCATTGTTTTAATCTTTAACACTCCAAATATTATGTCCCTGGATATCTTTGATAAACAAATTTATGTCCAGATTTCTTCACATCCCTCTACTCTAAATAATAATAATTGATCACAATAAAAAAAGTGAAGTGGAAAACTGACAACTCCTATACTTTCTGTAACCATCTGACCCCCATTTATTCTTCTGCCCATTACATATGTTCTGCTATGACCACTCCAACATGTTTTTTAGTGTCATTGGGAAAATAATTGTTCACGTCAATGTTCCTAGAGAACAAGGACTTTTGGAGAGAGGAAGAAATTTGTGTTCAAATTTTTGACAAAGAATTTTGTATCAAAACTTTCCTAGGTAATAGGAAGGGTTGGACTGTCACACTTTTTCCAGGATTGAAACTCATGACACATTCTCATTTGCTCTGCTTACAAAGTCATTTCTCTTACCTTCTGTTGGGTGACACAATAGCTGGTATCTAAATTGTCGCACCTTATGCATAGTTCTACGTAGAAATGTTTTATCCAGCAGTTTTCACCATTTCCCAGCATCCATGTTGCATGTTTCTTTTAATTAAAGATGTTATTTTGCTAATATTTCTGGTGTGATGGGATAAGGTGGACTGTAAGGGTATTTGCTAGGCTATAAAAGGAAAAATTATTGATGGGTCTTAGGCAGGACGGTGGTCATGTTGAGATACTTCTGCAGAAAATAAAGTCCAGATCTCAGAAGTGTAACAAACCTTTCAGAACGACCATTTGCTAGCTGCAGCTGCACTGTTTTTGATAGTTTTTCGTAAAGCAGAATAACATTGTAATGTGAGATTGTACTTGAACATCTTTAAGAATCCAACTGTGAAGGTAAAATGCTAATGCATCCCTGGTGCTGATACAATCATTCTCTTCATTTCCCAAGGAATAAGCATCAAAAATCCTTATCATCACAGGAAATGTAGCAAGCTGTTTCAAAACCAAATGGCACAGATTTGATAGCACAGGATTGCCCATTATAAGCCATGGCTGAAATCAGTTCTCTCTCTGTTGGCCATTTTGCACAAAGTATGAGTCCATTCCCATCAGCCATTAATCTGTCCACACATCCAGATCATATTCTACATCTCTTCCATCATCATCATCATCTGCTAAAGATTAAGAGGTTTTACCAGTCACTAACCCTATATCAGGATGTCTTCTCTTATGTATACCTCAAGAGTATGAAACTCTGTGGTTCATACAGTATGAGGAAATTTCAAAAGTTGCATTACCATGGTCTTTTGGGAAATGACAGTGCCAACAGTTTGTGGTCTGGGCTGAATCCATGTGCCTGTGGAACATGTACTTCATTCCTTGTAGCAGTGGTGGTATTAGAGTGCAGGGGAATGAACAGGTGGGTCTGCTTTCCGAAGCAGGCTTACCCTCAGAGGAGAAGGCACTCCTCAGGGACATCTCAGAGCAGTAGGACTTGCTTTCTACAAAGCAAAGGGAAAGGACCAGTAAAGAACAGGAAGCAATGAGATCTAGACTCCATTTTGGGCCGTGGGAGCACTCAATCAGTTCCTTAGGTTCAATAAATATTGTGTAAATATATTTACATATCATTAATTAATTCAGATGTCTCCTCTTTGGTTATGTACCAATGCATATGTCCTTAGTGAATCCAGGAAAAGGGAAAGGAGCAAAAAAACCCCCCTTTTTTGTCCTTTTCCTTTTATTCTCCAAGAAC
Source organism: Phylloscopus collybita (assembly GCA_027886175.1). Classification (NCBI taxonomy): domain Eukaryota; kingdom Metazoa; phylum Chordata; class Aves; order Passeriformes; family Phylloscopidae; genus Phylloscopus; species Phylloscopus collybita. The sequence continues at coordinate 76,104,215 of JAJNNQ010000075.1, read as the reverse complement.
ACTTTATATTTTATAAATATTCTGTAGTCAAGGCTAGACTAGTACTCCTAGCTTTCTAAGCTTTCTTCAAAAGTAGATTTAGAAAACTTGCAGAGTGCTCAAGTGTTCTTTTGGTTCTTTTTTTTGTTTTGTTTTTTTTTTTATATGCATTATGATTGCATATAAAGTTTATGGCAGACAGTAAAGATGATTGTATACCACATGGATGAATATTTTTCTGCTACATAAAATTCATATTTCATACACTGAACACAGGGACTATAAATTCATAATGATTACTGGTACTTCTGAACTGTATTGTGGTTGCAGAAAGCACTTTATTATCAACTACTTTACTGTTTGGAGACCTTCACCATTTTAGTAAAATAAAACTAAAGTAATACAAACCCCTCTCTTTAAACTGAAGTGCTTTCTGCTGAAAAGTTCATAAATAGCAGAACTAAAACAAAGATCACCATCAGCAAACATCATTTATTTAAGCCTTAATATGTCCTGATTCTTACATCTTTCTACTGTTGGGACAAGATTACTCAAATCCATCTTAATTTGGTTGAAGCCTTTCTATTTTCAAGAATTTGAAAGGAGTTTTTCACTGGATTCAAAGTTCATTATTAAATTTTCTCTGATTCTACAAAAACATTTTCAGCAGTAGTTACATAAATTTGAGACACTGAGAATGGATAAATTAGTATTTTTGTTTAATGATTTTTTCTTTAATGGTTACATTGCTTTTTTAAAAATAACAGTATTTTCCTTAATAAAGAATATTTTGTTAAATTATTTACCCTTGCCTTTTTTTTTTTTAATTAATGCAACTTGTAAAGATTGGATTGAGTTTTTTCCATGCTTTCTCTTTTTGACCAAAGAATATCAAATGCCCAAATATGTCAACGTTCAATTATAGTATAGAGATGGTATCTCTGGTTACACTTCTGTTGCTAACTTGGTGAAAGTTTGGAGGTGCATAAAAACAGTTATGCTGCAAGGATACCTGAAATCAGTCTTATTTCTCCTCTTTATTTCCCATTTCTAATCCTGCGACATTCCTGAAGTTCTTTAAATTCAGTGAAAAAATCATAATCATATTTATGAACTAAAGCTTATATTTCTGAGGCATAATGTCTAAGGTTATATCCCATATTTTTTTCCTGGATAGGAAACTATTTCTTGATAGTCCAGCCTCCTTACTTTCCTTCCACCTTCTTGCTGAGCCATGTGACTTGTAGCATCACCTCTTCTATACAATCACTATTTTTCTCTCTTAAACAGAAATCCAGTCCTATATTATAGATGACACAAAGTGACAATTAGAGCATTAATTCTGGATGAATTTAGTATTATGTCTTCTGTATTGAAGTATGAGCTAGATATATGTACAACTCTATCTCCCCTGCATGTATTTAAATATTTAAATTACAGCACACTTACAAAACTAGGAAGGAAACCTCCGTTTTAACCATATCTGCAAGTAAGTTGGCAGTTTACCCTTATATGTGTTTATGTTCCCAAGTTAGTAAGTAAAATATTGAATCCTATGTGGAAACAGTGTTCAATATTTATTTTCACAGGATAGTATCTGGCAGAAATATTGATTTTTCAACAGGATCATTACTTCTAATTCAAGTAATTGACACATGTAAAGGAATATTTCTACAACAGGTTGAACTTTGGAGTTTAAATTTTCCTAACACTCTTAACTTTCACTTCTAATGTGTAGTCTGTGTGTAGTCTACAGAGTTCAAGTGAATGGCAAACACTCAGGGCTCTCTTAAAGGAGCCAGTATTGATTTTCTATGGGATTAAAGAAAATTTAGATTAAAAAAAAAAAAGGCAAAGCAAACAAAATAAAGTCAGGCTATATGTTCAGATAGTCTCAAATTGTCTCATAGCCTTAAAAAGGTTTGATTTGCTTTTTTTTTTTGATCGTTTGGGTGTTTTGTTGTTGTTGATGTTGTTGTTTGGTTGTTTTTTGGGTTTGTTTTTTTTGAACAGGATAAAAAGTTTTTGGCCCTCAAAAGTTTAATACTCAGACCACAGTCAAAATAACAGGCATCAAGATTTTTGCCTAAACACATTTTTGCACTACAAGCTGAAAATATCAGATCAGGTTCTTAACAGGGATTTATAACATGCCTACTATCTTCAGAGACACTTGGTAAAATAAACCTGAATTAAATTGAATGGTGAATTTAAAATTCACTGGTTATCTGCACTAAATTTTTGTGTGGACATGGATTTTTTTTATCTTTATTAACTCACAAGTTTCGAAACAAGGGATTGACACTTTTAAACTAACAAGGTCTGCCATTCTGAATGATGTTCCTAAGTGTTCAGGAAAGAGAAGGGCTCACTTAGAGAGGAGGAGAAGGACCTTTACAATATTTAAATGTCTGGAAAGTAAAAGATACTAAACATATGCAATCATTTGTTTCCTTTAAATGACTGAATTTTAGTTCAATTAAGAATGGCCACAGATTAGGAAGATCTTGTTCTGTCCACAGCAATTTAACCATGAATTATTTTTATTCTTATCTATCTCTTAATAAGTTCATATCCATCCCTATGGACTCTGTCAGTCATGACTTGAATTTTATAGACTTAGGAAGGCCAGTAGGAGCAGAATAATTCTCACTTTTCAGGTAGAGAGATTTAAGAGTGAATTATTCATTCAACAAAATGGCTGAGAAGTGAAAATCATATACTGGCATCACTCTCAACAAATCCTGATTAGGAAGTGTTAAAGCCACTCTGCATCTTGAACCTCTTTGGCAGTTATACTTTGCTCTTTTTTTATGGGTTAATGAACATGCTATGTTACACAACATTTTATCTTTGATTCTAAATAGAGAAAGCTATGAAATTGTGGGTTTAATTGTATTTACTTTCAATACATAAGCAAAATCTGAACCTTATAGGGTTTTTAAAAATTAATACATGGGAAGCTCCCAAACTTCAACTGAGGTATATCTCTCTCCTGCACACCTTTGTAAAGCAAATCACTTATTTTGCATGCTGTGTTTTCAGCTACTAAGCTGCCACCTGAAATATTCTGTGACACATAATGCAATTTATTTTCAATTTTTTTAACTGTGTTTCTGTTTCCCCTTTTTTTTTTTTTTTTCTTTTTTATTTTTATTTGTCTTTTCCATATACCATGTTCAGGTAAAGATAAGGTTCTGCTGTTTTGGTTTAGCAAATCTATTGGGGATTATCTTCTTAGTAACATGATATTTTGTACCACAGAATTATAGAGACAACTACCATGCTGACAAAAGATTTTGGGGCATCAAAAATCCCTTAGAGCTGATGGTTTTTTGATCAGGACTACATTTTAAATGTATTTCTCTTGCAAGGGGAAATAACATCTTACATTTTATTGAGAGACTGAAACCAAATGATGTGAAAATGGTTCATTCCTGCCAGGCACTATCTACAAACAGTTAGTCAGTTAGCCTAAGCAAATAAGACATGTACTTCTGATCTGGCACGTGATTGCTGCAAACTGACAAAACCACTGAAGTAAAATAAAAACTAGTCTAAAATAGTACTATTAATTTAAACTTTTGATTTTTTTGTAACATTTTGTAGTCACTGGTTTTTTTTACCAAATGCTAACCTTCTCCTCCCCATGTATACTGGAAAGTTCATTTTTTTTTAAATTAAAAACTTTATATTTTACATTAATTCTTTGAGAACTAAGGTTTATTACATAGTATTCATTTTGCTGCAAGTGCATGAGGTCTAAGGGATTTTGTAGATAATTTCTGTCATCATTAGACTTCCCACAGAAATAATCACTAGTTATCAGGATTACTGGAGAGACAGGGAGGAGGGGAACAAGAAGGAATAGAATTATTAATGATTTGACAGAGCAAGTCCAACACACATCTGAGAAGCTTTTTGGCTTTACTGATTTCTTTGTCTCTTACTTTTTTCTTCTTCTTACCTATCAGCTTATTTTTATGAGACTGAAGACAAATGCTAATGAACTTATAATTGGTCTAAGCCCCAGAAGATTACTTTGAGGAATTTGTATTTCAAACGCATGAAGTTTATTATTTTTGCAGATAAATAGCAGACAAGTTAAAGTAAATGATTTCCTGACTCTGCTAGGCATATGCAAAATGCAAACGTATTTTACTTCTATATACACCTACTTCAAAATTATTTGTAAAAAGGTTAAGATTTAAAAACACAATGTGTATGGAGGAGGAAGTTTACTTATGCTCAGTAATGATTTTTAAAAACTAGTTTTTAAATCTTTTTGGGTTTTGATTTGCTATATGCGTTATCTATTTTTCTTCAGGAAAATTTTTGCCCATCTCAAATCTTTCATGCCTCCAACTCATGCTGGCAGTGCAGAAAGGATAGAAGTATACCTAGTTGTTATAATGCAAAAATAACTTTGCACACTTTTCATAAAGTGGTTGTTACATAATACTGCCTGTCCTTCAATTTAAGCTTAAGATGCTTTAGAAAGAAAAGATACTTTCGCAAAATTCTCTCCAGGATTCAGTATGTTTAAGGATCTAAAAAGTGTGGGAAGAGACAGAAATTGATAAATCTTAATTCAAACAAATCTGCTTCAATCACAGCTCATTACAAAATGGGAAATAAAAGTTGTCTTAAAAAAAAAAAAAAAGGCAAAGCTTGTCTATCATAATTATTTCGTATAGACACAAAGTCACTTGAAACAATCTCAATCTCAGACATTTCTCTCTCTTTATTTCTAGACCATGATGTGACTCTTGTCAAATGTGTCCAGGTTGGAGCCCTGTTTCCCAGGTGTAGCTACACACATTATGAAGGTGGAAGCTTCCTATGATTGAGTCTGTACTTGACATTTCTCTGTCATCTGAATGTCCAGTCACAAGCCATGAGTCCTTTCAAAGCTGTGGAATGGCCTTGGCATCATGAAGGAATTGAGAATACAGCAGGAGAGGTTTTGGTACCTTCAGGGCTTCTGGGATGGAGGTCAAAGGGAAGTTAATACATCCAGCACCGTCACAGCCACGACTGTCAGGCTTCCTGCTGCAGAAGCAAAAACACGTATGGTAAGCTTCCTGCGTTTCCTCCTTTTCTAGCAACTGCTGCAAAGTGACATTTCTCAGCTAGAAAACTGGCATAAGGTAGAAGGATATGCTATTTCTGCAAGCACATGATGATCACGCTGAATTTCTGTGTGAAGAAACATCCATCTAATCAAAAGGCTTGCACAGATCTTCCAATGCCACTGTTAGGGGAAATCAGCAAAAAAGGAATGGGCAGCAGAGGCTGCAGAGTCAAAAAGCCCAAGTTTCTACTAAGCTATAGTTAATCAGTTCACTAGAAGACAACTACTGGGATAATGCTGTTGGAAAATTATGCAGCCACACTGTCTGAAACACATCTGCTGAGATTTGAGCATTTAAAATCTAACATAAGTCTGAAGGAGAAGGCGATTCCTGGTTTTGATCTCAGTTTTAGAAACTCAGATAGTGTACATGCAGTCTGGACCCCTAAGCAAAGAGGAAACATACTACCCTCCAGGCACAGCGTTCTCTGTTTCAACAGGACCTGGCCAACTACAAGAGCAGGTTCACAGCAATCAGGGAAGAAAGGATTAAACTCTCCAGCTGTCTATCTTTGAATGCTCTTGAGTTGTTTCAATTTTTTTTTTTTTTTTGTATGGAATTTTGTAATAGTTTGTTCTAATGTATAGTTAATGCACAGACTGTGTGTGCTATTTTATCTTTGTATTTCTTGAGTAGGACCTATAGTTTACCAGGCTGAAGTTTCTTATCAGAATTGGACAGTAAATATATACTTCTAAAAGCTCAGTTATTAAGTTGAATACATTTATAAATCAAGCATGGATAGCAAAGAGAAAAAATCCCAACAAATTAAAAGAACTTATAGAACAAATAAAACTGAATAAAAGTTACACTTAAAAATTCTTATATGTTTTTTCTTCAAAAGCCAAAAAAAATTAAGATATCTGCTAAACAACTAATTGTATGTAAGGGAACAAAAATAATGCAGCTTTGTGGAAAAACCAATATTCCCAGTTTCTACCACTTCTAAAATGAATTAAATATGCAGACTTGGGGATACAAATGAGATATGTTGTGAACAGCATTTTAAGGGCATTTCTTAAGGCTTAGGGCAGTAACGCCTGCTGAGTGATTTCCCGCCTCTTTCTTTCCTTTTCTATCTCCTTCCTGTGGGTATTTGTGCTGTGACATGAGGTCAAGATGGGAAGTTATTCCTCGTGTATTTCAGTAACTGCGGAATAACACAATAGTGTAGGAAATCCCACTTTTCTTGACCCTACCATTCCTCATATTCATTCTGCTGCTGATGTACATTTGTAAATTTCTTCATCTGTCAGACCTCAAAAATACCTGATCCTGATCCAGGATCAGGAAAATATTGATGGTATACTACTGGTTATAGAAAGTGACGTGCTTTAGCCATGTGGATCTGATGAGCTGCTGATTCAAAGGGATGTTTGAGGGTTCTGAGCACATCACTAAGCTGGATCCTTAGACTGCAGATGAAAACCCAGTTTATTTTACTGTAAAGGAGTATGCAGGTAATTTTATTTTCACATGATTTGGTATTTAACAAAGCTTCAATCTGAACCTGAATTTCTGCTATGTCTGCAGCCCTTTTATTTTTTATCTTAATATACTGAACTGCTAAGCATTCTGTGCAGTTCTACAGAAGCCCTTTCTATGGCCACTTCTGCTGACAAAGGGCAACGGATCATATCTTCTTGTACATCAAACACATGAGAGAGAGCTCCGTGGGTTGGGGCACAATTCTTACCCTTCTCCTCCCTATTTGAAGGCAAAAAACACACTATAGTATCTCTGCAACTTTTCACACACTTGCTTTTTAAGAATATTAGAAACCAGGAATGGAATCCTAAATTACTTTTCCCCCCTTCTGGTTAAAATATGTATATTTTAAAAAGCCATAGATAAGTATGTCAGCTTTGGAGAACTGAAGCAAAGGCTGGAGGCATGGGAAGCAGCTGAGCAAAGACAAGTCAGGCACAAATAAATAATGAAACCTCACAGTTAACTTGATGTGCAAGCTCATCTCTAGAGTATGCCCAATTTACTCAGATATTTCCAAGCCTGGGGCATATGCATGCTGGCAATCTTGCAGTTGTAGTTTGAAGGGATCTAGCACCTGGAGATTATGTGGTGTCAGGAGAGAAATCATGCTGAATGTCTTTCCTGCCTCAGTGAATATTATAAATTAAAAATGTGTGCCTTGGGCTTACTCTTTTCAGAGTAAAAATAAACTTTCTAAGTTTGTTAATTTCAAGTTATTCTTTTATATTCCTTTGGATGCATGTCTTCATTCTATCCTATTTTTTTTCGTCAAAAATACTTGGTATAACCATATTTGATTAGTGATAATAATCATGACAGAATACCAGTTGCACTCAAGGTGCAATAGTAGCAATACAAAAATGAAAGACATGGAAAATGGAATAGCTTGAAGGAATGTTAGTCTTCCTGGTATGCAAATGAACTTTACAAACAATTGCCTGTTGCAAAATGTATGAATTACTAACAAAAAACACTGTTGAATTTGATCCCCAATGGTAGAATCTTTTCTAAAATAGTTTTGGTTATGCTATGCAGTTCTGTTACCTACCTTAAAATAACACAAGCCAAGTGTAGCTGTTTTGAAGGAGGCAAGAGGAAGGGAAGACTTTGCTCTTGGGACTTTCACTGAGCAAAAGTCCCAAGGAAAAAAAATGTCTCGAAAATTAATGCTAAGATCAAAAGCTTCCAGCGTCAATACATTATAAAGCATTATTATACATCAATACATTGTACCTTGATTCAGCACTTTTATATTCTTCCCCATGCATAAGATAGACATAAAGTCTTGCAATTCCTAGAATTCCCTCTGCACTAAGGGATCTTTGCTGGTTTTGTTCCTCAGTGATACAAAAAAAAAAAAAAAAGAGTTTTTACTCTCACTAGCTATAATAGCAGGGTGAAGTAGGGGAGTTTGAGGAGTGGGTTGGTTGGTTGGTTGGTTGGTTGATTGGTTGGTTGATGCTGTTTTTTCTTGTGACATTCAAACATTTTTTCTTTCATTCCTGTGACATATGTAGGAACAAGAGACCAAGTGCATTACAAACCTTTACAAATCACTTTATGGAAAAATAGATGCAACAGAGATAAAGCATATATCACATTTTGTTGTGAAGCACTTAAATTCTAAATTAAGTATGAACTAGGTAACTGCACTGATGTGACTGATTCTGTTTGACTGATTCTGCCTCATAGCTTGGGAAGAAAAGAACTAAGGAGCTTATAGAAAAATTGATTTTCCACAAGAAAGACAACAATCAATTGATGACTGGTTATCTATCATAGGCTGCTGGAAATTAGCAACCCTCTGGTGATGGTAACAACTGGATCACAGCATACTTTTATTCAGAAATAAGATGTAAAGAAAACAGAAAAGCCCTGACTTCACTAAACCTCATTTGGAAGTAAACAGAAATTTGTAGAGAAATCTTCCATGTTTTTAATTCTAATGCTAATCTTTGAAGAAATTTTTCAAATTAATGGGGAATAAAGAAGTGCTCCATAGTCAGTTTCAAGGTATATTTTTCAGATTTTCTGATTTAGATTGGACATGTGTCTGTTCAAGTGGTGATAATCCTACCATAGAGGTGTTTGATTTATTTGTTAAAATTTGATATGATGCTTCAATATTCTGCTTAGTGGTTGTACCAAATCTTAAGTGAGGTGCTATTATTTTAATAACTAATAAACAATTACAGACAATAATCTAAATATTTATTAATGTAACACACACTATAATAAATTTGACAATACCACCAAGAGAATAGCTAGTGCTGCAAGTCTATAAAAGACAGATCACAGAATAACAGTGGGAAAATATTTACAATATCTTCATCTCAAATATTTACTAATTCATTTGAACAACTCAGTTTCCTCAAAGATTGGATAAATAAAAAAAAAAAACAACATTGTCTCAATGCAGCAGTAATCCATTTGTATTTATTTTCTCCTGAAAAAATTCAGTAGGATTTCCCAGTTCATAGAGCTGAATTCATATGATCATTAAACAGATTAAAATGAGAACACAAGGATCAAGAAAAAATAGACATATGCAAAATCCATATTCATTCTGTCTGTTTATATGGTAAACATGTAAACATTCTACCCTTTATATGGCAAAGCAGGCAGTAATTTCCAGTCTTGGAAAATTAATCTACTATTTAATGCTGCAGTATACATAATCATACAAAAACTTAGAGATCATGTGATTAACATCATGAGTTAGATGGTCTGTCATGATGGAAAAAGCCAGGAGACTGCATTCACTGCTAGCTTGTAGAGGTAGTGATGAAGGTGACAGACCAACTGAGCACCTGAAAGTGTGACTCATTAGAAGTGAGTTGAGTTGCAATTAAGTCTACTAAATCAGTATTTATGTTCAAAAAAATCTTCACTTGGAAAAAGAAGTCTTGTGGAGAAGTTAGATTGTTTTCTATATTATATATATAGTCCATAATTACATACTATGTCTAAGCACTTCATCTAGCCAGTATTTCAAGTCTGAATTGTATTTTTACTTATGCTGTACAATATAATGTATGTTAAATCTAGGGTGTTTTATTATTCTTTCTATACTTCTATTATAATTTGATAGTGTTGCAGTTACAAGTACAGTACAAGTACAGTACAAGTTACATCTTGGTAAAGTCAACAGCTTGAAAACTGGCACTGAAAATGAGAGAATTTTCCTATTATTTGATGATCTCAAAGCCATGCAAATCTAATTATTTTCAGCATATGAAGATCTCTCAATGGCACTCTCATCAAAGTGAGCTTAAAGCTGTGTGCAACTATTCGAGTGAAAAAAATTTCTCAGTAGGTAGTTTCCTTCAATAAACAATGCTTATGTCTACATTATTAAAGTGATCCACTTCTTTCCACTGTGCAGTAGAACTTTTTGTAATTTTGTTTAGCATATAAATATTTCTCCAAAGAATTTTTTTAGTATTCCAATTTCTCTGTTTTATGAGTCAAGTACCATAATTATCGAAAACAGCTAAAACTACCTGTAATGCAGATGAAAATAAAGGAAAAAAAAAAAAGCATAATTCTAACTACTAGTACTTGCTCTTTTCTCAAATTCAGAAATGTCACCTATTTCACAGATTTAGATCTTGCATATGTACATATTAATTTGCTTCCACAAATGCTGATGTCAAACATATCAGGAAACGTTCATAATTTTTTCAATAGTTCAGGAATTTCAAATAATCCTAGGGGTTTTTCATTATTTTTCAATATTGATAAAACTATTTTAGCATCATAAAATTTACAAAGCTGTAATCCTTTTGCTTATTAATACTTCAGGTTTGAGATGAAAAGAGCAAAGTTATCACTTTATTCATTAACATAAATGAGAGACAATGTAGTCTGAAGGTATTTGTTAGACATGAATTTGTCTTATTTTTCAATTATTTTTATTAAATAAAAGTTACATAACTTAATAATAAACCTGAGTCAAAGGGTGTTTGTACTATAAGACTGCCTAATCAATCTCATGTTTTAAAGAGGTTACTCTGACTCTATTAGATCAATCAAGAAAATCTAGACTAAGGCTCTTCCTTCTAGGCCCTACCTTGGCACTGTCTCATTATTCTCTCTACACATGACAGTTACCCACAGATCTATTTTTTCATAGAATTGTGCTGGGCATGCAAATTTCATCTAAATATACTATATAAAATGGATTATTGCATGTACCATATGTATAAGTAAATCCTCAAATACTGAAGTTACCTCCAACTATACTGTACAGATGTGTTTGATCTGGCTGGGGTAGAGTCAATTTTTTTCACAGTGGCTGGCATGGGGCTGTGCTTTTGATTTGAACAGAGTGATCATAACTGAGATAGATATGTTCTTGTTATTTCTGAGCAGGGCTCACACAGAGCCAAGGCCTTTTTTGCTTTTCATGCTGCCACATTTGCAAGGGAGTTGTGGGTGCTTGGGAGGCTGGGAGGAGGCACAGTGTGGACAGGTGACCCGAACTGACCAAAGGGATATTCCAAACCATATGCTCTCATGCTCAATATATAAACTGGGGGGAAGGAGGAAGGGGGGAACATTAAGACTGATGGCATTTTTCTTCCCAAGTCACAGTCACACCTGATGGGGCCCTGCTCTACAGGAGATGGCTGGGCCCCTACCTGACCATGGGAAGCAGCGCATTAATTCCTTGTTTTACTCTGCTTGTGTGTGCAACATTTGCTTTCCCTATAAAACTGTCTTTCATCTCAGTCCAAAAGTTTTCTACCTTTTACCCTCTCACTTCTCTCCCTGATCCCACTGGTGGGAGAGTGAGGGAGCGACTGTGTGGGACCTGGCAGCTGGCTGGAGTTAAACCCCCAGAAAGGGTCAGATTAAACATGCAGTAAGTCCAGCTGAGTTGCTGCTGGTTCAGATGGCCAGAAAAAAATAAAAACAAGAAAAGCATAAAAAGCATAAAAAGTATGTAGGGTCTGTGTTACTGACATTTCTGGACAAGAAAAATAGGAAAAGTCCATGCAAGTTTTAACTTGCCTGATACCTGAACCTTGGTCTATTTTGTCTGCTTCTCTAGGTGTGCCCAAAAAAACAGTGCTTTCAAATAAATTAAAAAAAAAAAATGTTAGAAGCCACAGAATATTTTCCTGGGGAGAGTAAAACATACCTACTCACTTGTGCATCTTGAAAAAATAGTACTGCTTTATTAAAACCTCAAAGTCCAATGTTTTGTTGCAATGGAAAACAAAATTATACATTTGACAAGACACAACAGTTAACTGGAAAAAGCCCTTGGAAATCTTGCTAATTCCTTCTATTTCAGATCATTTTACATCAAGGACTCATGATTTCTTTCCAGTTTAATAAGGATTACTTTCATATTAATTCCAGCCATTATGACTGTAGCACTCTTTCTAAGAGGCTTACATGAAATCTATTTACAACTATATATTACATGTTTCAAAGGGTAATGTTACAAAGACTATAAAGAGTAAATAAAAAAATAAATTTAAATGTTGTAATCTCTAAATCTAGTAAAAAAGGCGACCAACTAAACAAGCAAAAAGCTAGTGAAAAATCCAAATAAGCTGCAATAATTTCAGTTGTTCTGTTATGAACACTGTGAGCTTTATCCCACTAGTAATTTAAGATTTAAATCAAAGAATCAGAGGGAACAACTCATATTAGGTTTCTTCAATGAAAGCAGATAGTAAAGATTTTTTACATTTATTAACTGCCAGACTCTAGTCTAAACCGATCTCAAGTGAAGATTATTTGATAAATCATTCTATATCTACAAGTATCACCATTTTAGATATTTGCAAGGTCTTCTGGATCAACATTTCATAAAATCATAGAATCATTAAAGTTGAAAAAGACTTCTGAGATTGTTGAGTCTGACCATTAGCCACCATATTCACTACTAAACCATATCCCTGAGTCCCACATCCACAAGTTTTCTGGACACTTCCATGGATAATGAATCTACTACTTCCCAGGGAAGCTTCTTCCAATTTTTAACCACCCTTTCTGTGAATATTTCTCCCCTAATATTATTTTTTATTGTTGAGGAATCATTCTATGCACCCCCAACTGGATTTCTCATTTATTTCAATTTCATCATAATTAAAAAAAAATCCTCCAAAGCAAAATAAACAAAATGTTATTTCTGTCTTTATTTATGTGGTGAAAAGTTTCTGTTGAAACAGATCCGATGTAGATGCATGCATTAGCATTCTTCTCAAGTCTTATAAATGCAGAGCATAATTAGAATGCAATTTATGGTTGTTACGAGAAGATGCAAATATTTACTTAGTTCACCATTACTATTGGATCTGAAATCAAAAGTGGCAATGACACATAAGATAATCAGAAAAGAAAAACATGTGATTAATAGGACTTGACTCAAATAAATAATTTGGGTTTTCCTCTTGGTACATACCAAAAAAAAAAAAAAGTTTAATAAAACTAGGTATTTCCTCAGTACAGAAAGGTACTTTAGGGAAATATGAAAAAGAAATATTTAGTTAAAATCTAAGCTGCAACATAATATGGATGACAATATTGATCTTGTGCACAGTTTAATAATTCTATAAGAAAATAATGTACACAACATGACTAATTTAACAGTGTAAATGTAATTTAGTAAATTAGTAAACTAATGTAAACAGTGACACTCAGATTGGAAAAAAGTTACTGACATACATAATACATGCTAGATAAAAATTTAAAACTACTTGCAAGAGGGCACTGCTTCTTTAGTAGCCTTACTTGCAATGAAGAAGCTTAGTGAGATAGATTTTGATTTAATTAACTATGGCATGAAACAGAATAAATCTACTGAAATCAGCATGGAATACCACTGTAAAACAACATCAAGTCAAGTGAGGACACTAAAACTAATGCTGTGGAAGAAAAGCCCTCAACAAAGGGATTAAACAGAACTCATCCTTACATTTTTAAAATAAATAATAAATTCTTGTAATCATTTACATATATCCCGAGACCATTTTGAGCTCCTTTCATGTGTTTAGCCTACTCATTTTTAAACTCTGGTCTTCTTCATTTCATACCATTTTAGCTCTGCCTATAATTTTCTTGGAAAAAAAAATAATATTTTCAATTCCTTTACTGTTCTAGTTTTTAACAACATTTTATTACATATAATTAATATTAAATTTAATTAAAGTTCAAATATTTGTCATTTTAACCTCTTTTACAGGTGTAGATATTGCTCTGTCTTTCACTGCTTTCACGGGCAACTTTGGGTCATACTGTAAGCACTATGATCTAATCTGACAGACTTCATACATGTAAAATCTCTTCACTGTTTTGATGTACAGGCCACTTCCCAAGACAACTTGAAGAAATCCAAGGAGCTGCTTAAAATGGAACTGTTAAGCATTCGTACCATGAAAAGTAAAAATTTAAAAGCTATGTTAATACAGTTCACCTAGTAGCTGATTTGAATCATAATTTATACTGTCAAAATTAAACAACTATGCTTCTTTAAATTTTATTTTTCATGTAGACATCTGCATGTGCTTCAAAGAAAACACTTCATCTTTAAAGGCTGAGTCATACTGATCGTGATATATTTCAAAAATTGCAGTTTATTTTTCATGTTTTGAGCAAATTTTGATATTGCTTATAGGAAAAAATAATACAAGTCAGAGTAGAGATAAATCTCATAAATTCAACTAATATCATTAATATCTCCATTGGAAAGCTGTGGAAATCAGTGTAGTTCTTCCAGGTGTGAAATTTCTTCTTCTGTGGCACATAACTTTAATTACATCACAAATTTTGAAAAATCAATAAAAATTAAATGAAGAGAGAAATTGTGCAAAAGGGAAAAAATGTCAAAAATAGACATTTTGGTGTATTCTTTTACAGTGGAGTTTCCTTGTGGATATATATGCTGAGATACTATCATTGTTCAACAATCTTTAGCCACCTACTAAAAAACAGGACAAGCTATTGCAAGATAAAAACAATTTTTATTTAATTTCATTGAACTGGGCTCCTTGGAAACAATAGTGTGAGCCATTAATGAACTAATTAAGAGATGGTTCCCTTTATGTTATGTAAATTGCATTTAATACTGAGAGAAATCAAGTTATGTTTCATTAGGAATAAAATGGAGCCAAGAACTTTTAGTATTCATAATGTCTGCAGACTGGGAAATGCCACAACCTTTACATAACAGAGGCACTTGTTGCACTTACTTGTAGCTGTTTCCTGTGAAATTAGGAGTTGGTAGATTTTAAATCTCAATGGTAAAAAATTGCTACACACAATTAATTTTGCTTGACATGTAGAATATTATCTATGCATTAGGAAAGCACACAAGTTATTTTATAATTTTATAAAATAATTTTTAAAACCAAACAATTTTTTTTATTTTTCAAACACTCCAACAGATCTATTTACCCTGAGGAGATTTAGTAAAAATTATGATTTCTGTGAACAGAAAGTTATAATCAAAATTTCCCTTTTGGTCTATTTCTTTAGAACCTTAGTTCCACATTGATGAAATTGTTTCACCTGCCTGAAATTTTCTTATTCGTTTATTTTAATAGTGTCAACAAAATTTCGCAGTTTCAGTGGAGCAGTTTGAGGCATTAACACTAAAAATAATTCTATCAGGAGATATTCAAGCGTCTCTACATGTGAACTAGCAACCATAAAGCAGGGAGATAATATGAAGTTTCTAGGCCCAATGGAATGTGATTTTCAAAAAAATATGCCTCTGCAAGTCAAGGGCAGGAGGAAAAACTTTTTATTCTGTGAAAATGTAATTTGTCTTGAAGTTGTAGAATTTTCCTGAGCAAAAGAAGAAAAAATTCTTTATTGTATAAGGTTTGTATAAGGTTTGTATAGGAGCTCTTCACCTGCTGAATTGATGTTGAGCATTACCCACATGAAAAACAGGTCAATAGATCGAGAAATCTTAGAACTAAAGGTGTTCTAATAGTGCCAGTTAGGAAAGGTCAAACAGGTAATAACGTAGAGTGTCAGACAGCAGCAGCAGTGCCATGACCTTCTGGCAGCTGTTTTATGTTGAACTGCTTGCATGTTTTCTCCAAGAGGCTGCTAATCTCTGTGGACTATAGATGTATCTGTGTTGCAGACTACATTTGCTTCTGGTACACTCTGCCCTGTTAACATTTGCCAGTTACCAGGTATTCATGGATTAACGAACATAAATAACACTAAAATCCCAGTTTGAAATTGGCTTTTTTAGTACAACAGTCATAATGAAAATCTTCTTACTGGGAAAAAATTCCACTCTTCAATGAAAATTAACAAGTACTTAACAGAAGGACTTGCTTCTTTGGAAACACTAGGCAAAAAAAGCTCTTAAATAGACATAGAAAGTGTGAGTGCTTCAATGAATTAAGTGAGAGAAAAGGCATAATTCATCTGGTCAAGGAAGGAACTTCTCTACATTACTTCATATAGTAAGTGGAAGAGTTTTCTCTCCAGCAAGGCCTTTGAAAATAAGAGTAACTATGATCAAGCAGTAAAGGGCTTTTCTCCAGTGGCTGCAGGTAATGGTACCATGGAATGTATACCATAGGTAAATTACAGTAACATATTTTATAATTTCCACGTGGTAGCAAAATGAAAAAATCCTTATTCTTGATATCCTTCCTTATCCATGAGACAACTATAGATGATGTCTCTCTTAGAAAAGGTAAGGAAGCTATTAAAGCCTCACAATAATACATAGTATTCATTATTAAAACCTGATGATCATGCCTTAGTAATCCTAAAATATACCTTGGAAAAAAAGACACTGAAAGGTATTGTGGACATCTTTTTTTCCAGTATTGTAAAACAGTCTGGTAGTGGTGCAGTAAAATAGGACTAGGACAATGAAAAAGTTGGAGTGAGATAGGAAAAAATAATACCTTCCACAGACTGGAAGCAGAATCTTTTTGTCAGTGGAAATGACCTGAAGGAGGAACAAGTTTATAAATATTGTACCAAAACTGTATTAAAGATAGTACCTGTTCAGATTCGATCTCATGACTTGAAAAAAGAACTCTCAGGAATAGTGAGAAAATCTTCCAGTGATGAAAAATGGCTGATATCACAAGAAAAGAGTGGTAGCACAGCTTTGAAAGAACAATAACTAAGCATGCAAAAGAACATATTTTGGTGGAAATAATATGACATACTGCCTACAGACATTCCATAGTTACAACACAGAATTAGAATTAGAATTAGATTAGTGAATTTCCATCTATAATTTCCATCTTTTTTTAAACTCTTGGGGTCTTTGAATTAAAAATTCTTTAAATCCTCTCTCTCTCTCTCTCTTCTTTTTTTTTTTTTTTTTTTTTTTTTTTTTTTTTTTTTGTGTTATCTGTAGGATTCATGGGGAAGCTAAACAAAATAACTAAAAGCAAAAGCAAAATGTGAGGTCACTGTACTTGTAGCTAAGCACTGTACAAAGTCAGTGACTCATAAGTTTTCATGCAGAGTTAGAAAAATAGCCTAAAATCATTCCTCTACAAAAAAAAAATTATCTCAGATTTCTTTTTGCATGGATAAGTCTCTTGATTGTTTTCCTGTTAACATAGGACATGAAAAAGTAATGCCTTAAATTTACCCAAATCTGTTTGCACTCTCTCATATAGTTCTTGGAAAATCAGAAAAGAAGTAAAATCTTCTGTTTGTTAACTAATTTATCTTTTTAATTTCAGTTGTGTCTAGTGCTGGCTGCACCAGCTTCATTTTCACCACACTGCACTGACAGACTGTACCTGAAAAGTAATTTATCTTCAAATTAATCAATAAGAAAGAAAGAAAGGAGTGAAGAAAAATATATTCCCATTAAAAAAAATTCTTTAGGGTGCAGGTCTGGGCACATTACACAGCTGGACATCTCAGACTCTGACACCAATTTCATCTTGCTGAGAACTTTGCAATTTTATTTTCAGTTAACAAATAGTCATGAACAAAAGAAGCACACCTACATCCTTTAAAATTTCCTATATGACAACACTAACTTCACTGAAACCCTAAAACACTAAATCATAGATGCACCTACTACACTTCAAAAAAGATAGTGGGCAAACAAAATACAACAGCTGGATTTCCTGACTTTCATCTATTTGTTATGAGTTGTGAGACACCTCCCATTAGTCTGATACCATAACTTAATAGTCTGCAGTAAAACCAGTCTCTGAAATCATTTGCCACACTTACCAGAGATGACATTGGTCCTTGATAATGTGAATGTTCTCAGAGCCATAAAGTTAACTTTATTAATAAACCCACTTCTGGTTCAGTGATTCTGCACTGAAAAAATAGAGGCTGTTGACAAAGACACTGAACAACAAAGGTCTCAGCGTAGACCCCCACAGTATTCCACTTTCCAAAGATGCTGAGTATGACCCATTAACCATTACTCTTGTGGCCCAATTATTCACCCAGTTTTTTACTCACCTAATTGTCTAGACCTCCAGACTGTAACAGCTCTGCTAAAGACAATATAAATCTCAGAAGGCAATAAACCACATGTGATTTAGTAAATCCATGCTGAATCTTCCCAGTCACTTTTTCCTTCTGCATGTGCCCTGAAATGTCCTCCAAGAGGACTTGCTCCAAGATGTTCCCAAGAGCTGAAGTGAGGTTGATGGCCCACAGACCCCCAGATCATCCTTTTGGCCTTTATTTTGAAGGTGCAAGCATTTTCCTTACTCCATATATTGAGAAATCCATGGATCTCCACAGTATGTCAAAGATTGTAGATAGCAATCTTGCCAGCACATTAGTTCTCTCCACAGCCATACATGTGGTTTTACCCACCTGAATTTCCTGTGGAAGCTATGTACTAGAAATAAAACAGAAGTTTAACAGCAGCAGTTTGAATAGATAGAAGAGCAACAGAACATTAGTACTACACAGGATTATATTATCAAACCCATTAGACTTACAAGTCATATAACTGATTCATTTTCATAGCTGTCATAACAATCCAAGAAAAACTCAATGGGAAAATTATAGCAATGTGAGTCACAATTTTCTCTCATGATAACAAATCAGGCAAGTAGGTATGTTTGACATTTTCTGCCTTCTAATTTCAGAACAAACTGCCAGAGGCAAAAAATATATTAAACTAAAAATTAAACTTTCTTCAGTCACTAAGGTATTAAATCACTCACTGGTATAGAAATCCCACATTCTTGAAAAACAAAAATTTTGTTAGGCAGTGATAGCATATGGCTTGTCCAAATACTACCAATAGGTACAAAAGAGACCACAGAGTGGCTTGGGTTGGATGGGATCTTAAGGATCATCTAGATCCAACACTCCTGTCATGGGCAAGGACACCTGCTATTAGACCAGGTTGCTCAATGACCCATCCAAACTAGCCTTGAACAATTCAGTGATGAGGCATCCACAACTGCTCTGAGCAACAGGTTCCAGTGTTTTACCGTCTTCACAGCGAAGCATTCCTAATATCTAATCTAAACCTACTCCCTTTCAGTTTGGAGCCATTCCTCCTTGTCCTGTCACTACATACTCTCGTCAAAAGCTCCACTCCTGCTTTCTTGTAGAATTCCCTCAGGTACTGAAAGGCTGCAATTTGGTCACTCCAAGGCTTCCCTTTTCC